>OU426920.1:5914789-7220619 GCA_911387795.2 Apamea monoglypha
GTAGACCGTACCTGTTTTACTTTGAGTTACTTAGTTTTATTAATGACATCGTAAAATTACGGATCCTAAACGTCCAGCTACATAAAACAAACCGTAAATTGTTAATGTCCTAGCCTGTGTGACTGTGTAGGTATACAACTTATCAAAACTCGACCAAACTGGATTAACAAATTCGACCCAAAAACCACGGGACAATCACAACAAACATGTTAAAGGGCTCAAATGTCCATAAGTAATTAGAAACTGCCAACCCAACGTAAACCTCAGGTACTCGGGGAAGATTCTGAATATAACTTCTGCAGGTACAGTCACGACCACAAGTAATTTACAATTATGTAAAATTCAATCAAATCAAAAGATTTATTCCTATAATATGGGAAGTTAGGTACATGAATATTACATACCATTAAAAAGATCCTCTGATTTACCATTTCGGCGCATTTGTGAAAAGATTGTTTTCCCCCAACTTGTTATTTTTGTGTTTGTGTTCTTTTTATGCGTCATGTTTACCGAAAATAAACGTATTTTCTTTATTTTTCTTTCTTTCTTATTTCTGGTAAACTTATGCGAAACAAATCATAACATTTTTGTAAAATTAAATGCTTGCAAACTTTTTTACAATAATTAAAATTAACTGGCTGCTTTTACATTCAAAAGCGATTTTCCCATGAAATATCGCAAGTTTGAGAAAATTCCTATTTCATAACAGTATTTTTTCGAAAATTCTATATTCGTAGCACCACATGACTTTATGAGGAATTCACTTTTGAATCTTGCAATGTAAGATAAATAATAAAGCTGAAGAGTTTGTTTGTTGGTTTAAACGCGATAATCTCTGGAACTACCGGTTTGATTTAAAAAGTATTTTTGAATTTGATAGCCCAAGTCTTAAGGAAGGCTATAGGCTATTTAACATCTTGCTAAAACTCTTAGGAGCCGAACAAAAAGAAAAAAAAATCAGAAAGAACGCTAAGTGAAAACGAAGTAATAGCGCGGGCGGGCGATGCGATGCAACGGAGTGGGTCGGAACAAGAAATTTCACGCAGACGAAGTCACGGGTAGAAGCTAGTGTAAGATTTATGTTCATGTCTGTACTTAACGTGTTTTGGACTATAACGTACCGGAATTCTGAGTATGTAGTACAGGAGCATGTTATTATTATGAACAATCGTCGACAGTACATAACCCTGGGTAATGACATTTCGGGAAATTGAGGACTGAAGTTTTTAGGTAACGTTATTCTAATTTAAACTGAATTTTGGTTTATGGGCTTTAGTTGGTGCATTTTCATAGACCAGTGGGGTAGTTGCGTAACACACTAACACTAGGAATGGCTTTCATTTTGACAGTTTAACAACATTCATTACGTTATTTACGTTGCTGAGCTTTTAAATTTTTCGAACATATGAAGCAATGGATTAGCAATAGCCTTCTGATAGTGTGTTACGCAATTAGGGTGCTGTTTATTATTAGGCTTTTCAACAATGAGTACACTGTTACTTTACAATTCGTATACCTATTGCAAACTTAAGTCTAGCGCCCCATGGACTGCAAGACAACAGAGACAATAGAAAATCTATTGTTGGCTTCCACCGGTGACTGCGATGGCAGTCAATGTCTTAACAAAAAGCACAGCATGCACTACACTGTGCACAGATAATAACACAGTAACATAAGTAATACATAGTTTGAAAAAATTCAATTATTAAAAGCATAGTTTTTTTATTTTATTTTTATTTTTATAAGAACGTTGTCCCACACTAGGAATTACTCCTGTATCGTGGGTGCGTTTACAAACATTTAAACTCACATACACAAACAGCCAGACCCGGAACAACTACTTGTAGGCAATACAAATATTTGTTCCGTGCGGGAATCGAACCCGCGACACGCAGCGCAGCCGTCGATCGCTCAGCCACTGCGCCAACCGTGTCGTCAAAAAGTTGATTGCAATAAAGTATAATTATTTAATTTAGTGCGTTCAGTGGCCACTAAACGCACGACGCCATCGCGGCAGGCCAAGACGAAGTTGGCGGGACGAGCTTGACTCTTACCGTAAGCACTCGCAAAAGTCAGAATTGTGTGGAAAAGGCAGAGGGAGGCCTTTGCCCTACAGTGAGAGAATATAGGCTAGTTAGATAGAAATGAATGCTACCTAATTACATGCTACTTTATTTTCGCTTAAATACAAGCAATTTTTTTTAAACCTATGTTTTGGAAATATTTCAGAAAAATTATTAGTTTGATGCGGAGGCAGACCGTTTTTCTAGAAATCATAAAAGTTAAATTAAGAGTAACTACAACCACGAATGTTTTGAGCTCCTTTGAATATTTTCTCTTATTTTATATACAGGTTGGCAAACTGTAACCATGAATTCAGAACATAATTCAAAACACCTCGGGTGTTTTGAATCATGTGCTGAATTTATGGACGAAGAAATTTTTGGCAGGTGGTCAAAAAAAAAAAAACAGCTGTTTCATAGAAAACTGCATTAATACCCTACGCGGTGGAAATGTATGAAACAGCATTTTTTTTAAGACTGTTATCTTTTTAAATTATGTAAATATTATCTTGGTAACTACCGCCAATCATCTTTATTTAAACTTCTAGGTACTTCAAAATGGTTAAAAGCCAATGCTTTAAAATACTTAGCTTTCTACTTTTTGCTAAATTTCAATCTTCTCATTTGATTAAAATTATGTTCCTATTTTCCACAATTCATCCTTATTTTATTTTGCCGGTAACTTAAGGAGCCATTATCCGCTTAGAATTATTCATAGCTTAAACGTCTTGTAGATCGTAGATAAAAAGTTGATTGAACAGATTTTCTGTTTATCGGTTTAGGTGTTTTTTGGTCGGTTTTTCTTAAAATAGGTTTTGGTAACGCCTGTGCTCTTTTGTTTTTTATAGACCTTTGCGGATATTACATTTCGAATGGACTGAATCCGTTTTATCCAGACGCAGGTTCAAACCATGGAGGCATTTTTGAATTTCGAACTTTATTGGTGGCCTGGACCGGCCTCGACCTCCGCCGCGCGGCCTGCTCCGTGCCTCGGAAAGCATGTTAAGTCGTTGTTCCTGGCTGTCATTCGTGGATCTTTGACAGTCGTTACGGGTTGTCAGAAGCCCGAAGGTGACAACGAGTCTTACCAAGGGGTATCGTATTACCCAGTAACTGGATTCTGGAGGTCAGATAGGTAGTCGCTCCATGTAAAATACTGGTATTCAGCTGCATCCGGTAAGACTGGAAGCCGGCCCCAACAAAGTTGGGAAAAGGCGAGGAAGATGATCATGATGAGACTCGATTTATTTGCGGACATCACATTTCGAATGGACTGAATCCGTCTTATCCAGGTGCAGGTTTAAACCGTGAAGGCAATTTTGAATTTTGAACTTTATTAGTGCTTGAATAAGTTGCCTAAAGAAGATTCCAAACACGTACAGGTGTTTGGAATCTTCTTTAGGTACGTAACACGTTGTTATTCCAAAAAATAAAACTGGCACGTCCTTCATGAAAATAATGGCACCGGGGGTTTGACTTCTAAGTGTCAAAAACTCTCTCTAAAATTAAACACCAACTTATTTTCATAAATAAGGTTTCAGTGACGTCATTCCACGGTAAATTGCGGACGCAATGTGCCGGCCACTGCAGTCTTGGGAAACCTTAGACCCTTTACCATATTATTTTTATGAAAAGTGTTTTTATTTTGGTGGATATCGGATTTCGTGATACCAACTGATTAGTTTGTCTAACAATCTATGGAACCGGGACTCCGTCGTCTAATCCCACGGATAGATTACAAAAAAGAAACATTATTTACGTAGGCATCGTTAACACTCTGGGTCTAGACGACTGCTGAAAGATATACATATTTACTAGCAGCGCACCGCGGTTTTACCCGCATAAGTTTCGATCCCGAAGGCAATGTCGTGCTAAAAAGTCCTATCCTATGTGTTAATCCTGGTTATAAAGTAACTGTGTGCCAAATTTCATCCAAATCCGTTCAAGAGTTTCCTGAAAGAGTAACCAACATCCATCCATCCTCACAAACTTTCGCGTTTATAATATTAGTAGGATTTATTTGTACACCACAAAAATACATACAATAATGCTTAGTGAAAAGTCATCATCATCTGCCTAGCCTTTTTCCAACTATGTCGGGGTCGGCTCACAGTCTAACCGAATTTTACATGGAACGACTGCCTATCTGACCTCCACAACTCAGTCACTGAGTATACTATACCCCTTAGTAAACTGGTTGTTAAAAATCCACGAATGACAGCCGGGACCATTTGAAACTATTATGGGAAGGCCTTAAAATATTACCTTCAGTGCTCTGTCACCTTTTTAAGGCACAATTTATTTATTTTATTGCAAAAAATTCTCTCAATTCGTCTATAACAGTCAACCATTATTACTCGTCAATCGATATTTTCTCGTTATTCTTGTTAACTTATCGTCCTGTCAGCTGAAACATTGCGTGGCTTTAAAATTTCAAAAAAATACATTCGATTTTGTTCTGCAATTTATTTTTCGCTTCAGTATGTCAATCTCGTGACCCGTTTAATCTATTTCTATTATTTCTTACCTTTGAACGTCCAACCAGCTATTACTTGTAGAGCTGTTAGTTAAATCAAGAATCGAGATTGGTTTCATTTCATCATTAAATGCCATTTTGTCTGAGTGGCACAATTTGTAAGATTTTTTATAATCATCGTCTGTTACTTCTATTCTTATTGACATTTAAAGAACCTTCTCGAGTAACTATATGTTAGAAGATACAGGATGTAAAAAGACCCATCACGGAGCCGCAATATAACGCAGGTAAAACATTGTGTTTAAGGGTATTTGCCTTGGAACTTTGACCTTCAATATTAACCAGAGAGTTCTCAGGTATGGTTTACTACAAACAAAAACATCACAATTACAGGAGAGCAAGTGAACCTCGGCCTCGTTAGGCGTCTTTTTACATCTGTTATCTGGCGCACCCTGGCAGTCAATTCCGCTACCAACCTTGTTGATTGGGTAATCTAGTTACCACGACTTCAGATGTTCCCGTATGCTCCTGCCGACTCGAGAGGGTTATAATGGTTTATTACGATTTAGGTTATCATTAAACTCTATAAAGTCGCGGTTAAGACGCGAAAATACAGTACCTACAAGCCCTATGCTCGATGAGATTTCCCATATCGGCACGAGATTCTATACATTTTTTTCCTATTTAACTCCTTATGGGGATGAATTTTCAAAACTCTTCCTTTAGAACTCACTTTGGTTAAAAATTAGACACAACAGCTGTGCGTAGTATCAGCCCCGACCCACGAGATAACCATGAGGTTGTAGGAAGGAACCATGAGGTTATAGGTCCTGGGTTCGAACCCAGGCAGGAGCTTTACTTTGTGTAAATAATTTCATCACCGCTGCTCTCATAACCATTAAGGAAAACATCGTGAGGAAACCAGCATGTCCTAGAACCAAAACATCGAAGACATGTGACATCTACCTACGTGCACTGGGCCCGCATGGTGGATTATAGCCCACTCCCTCTCGAAGAGAGGACGCCTGTGTCCCAGCAGCGGGAACATTATAGGCTGATTATGTATGAATCTAAGATTTTCACTAAGTAGATGACCTTAGAATATTATTATTTTTCATCAAATTATTAACTTATATAATACGTGTTCACTCATCATAGTTGTAGGGCTCTCCAACAAAGTTCAACACTTACAGTGACGTCAGAAGTGTACCTCAGCATAATTAAGATGACGTTAGATCGACGCTTAAGATACTTACTACCAAAGTCCAGAACTATGAAAACAGTACCACAACACGATGTACAGACGCCAGCACATCAAGCTACTACAATCTGTCAAATTTCTTTAATAGATTTTCAACTTTATTGCTAAATTATTAGGGTTCAAGGTTCATTGGGAAAATTTGACAGTTTCGGGTAGCTTGACCTGCTGGCGTCTGTACATAAGTATAAGCGGACAAAGATTAATTTTACTATCTGTGTATAGTTACAAACCTTTTTTATAATATTAGTATAGATAGCATCGTACTGCTTCGTACACGTTAGTTTTTTCAATGACTTTTCCATGTTCTACAAAAACTAAAGCCAGTTTCTTAAAACAAACAATTTCTCTTTAAGTGGGTAGTTTTTCTTTTCGCAAGCGTTGTTCCAGTAAGTTACTTAAACACTAAATTAAAAGCAACTTGCTTCCATAGATCGTATCGTGGTGCACTTTACTTTGCATTCGCCGAGTATATTTCAGTGCTCGCGGTTGCAATCCGCAGGGGACTAAAAATGACCATGAGCGTTGAAAAGCATTGTGTTACTCGAATTATACTACGAGAAACAGAATAAATGATAAACCACTAACACAGCAATTATAATTTATAATTGAAAGCATTGTTCTATGAATTTGCCGTAGATCGGTTAAAAATGAATATTTGGAGCCAGCCAATGGGAGCTCGTGGCTAAGTAATAAGAGCCGCACGGGTCGATCGATCAGGTTAAGGTTAAAGGGTGACCATGGTTACATACCGAGACCCCTCCGTGCCTCGGAAAGTACGTTAAGAAGTTTGTCCCGGCTGTCATTCTTGGATCTTTGACAGTCGTTACGGGTCATCAGAAGCCCGAAAGTCTGACAACCAGTCATACCAAGGGGTATAGTATAACCCAATAACTGGGTTGTGGACGTCACATAGGCTGTTGCTTCATGTAAAATACTAGTATTCAGCTGCAACCGGTTAGACTAGAAGCCGACGCCAACATAGTTGGGAAAAGGCTAGGCAGATTGATTGGTAATTTTATTTTACTGTATGTAGATATTCAAAATCTTTTAACAATATAGCCTTTGTAGCTCGAGACAGAGAGAGGTGGAATGAGAGTTGAGAGGCATTTGCTGATGGCTGCCAGGGCCGCGGGTTGTTCGAAAGAGATACTGTGGCCCCTGGCATATGCAACAAAAGGAACACGGGTGGGTTTTTTTTTTTTTTTCCGGATGGGAAATCATCAAATGACCCCTCCCGCTCTGGGAACACGGGTGGGTTTTAGTCAGTAAAAGTCTGACACGCCCTCCCGCTCTGCCCAGAGCGGGAGAAGTCATAAGATGATTTACCACCCAGAAAAAAAAAAGGAATTTGCCTAGCTGTGGTCATTAATGGCTAGTAAAAAAAACAATACGAGTATAATCCACAACCACAGATTTATAAACTAAAGGGAGATATGGTGTGGCTGCCCAACTGTTCGAGTCCGGCTGTCGCCTTCAACTACATATGCGTAACGCAGATCGCAACGTTGAGACACACAACTACATTGACAATTCTTATTGACAAATCAACGGCGCCCGCGTTTGTTTCTGTTTTGTGCATACATTGTTCGCACGCGCCAGGCCCCCTTGGCATATCTCCCTTTAGTTTATAAATCTGTGTCCACAACGCTGTCCACAGGTTGACATAATAGTTTAGAAAAAAAAGTGTAATCGCTATTTGAGTTTTAGTAGCAGTACGTGCAGTAATTAGTGGTATAATGAGCATGAATTAAGTTAAAATTTAGATAAAGATTACATAACACAAAATATGACCTTAGTAAGTTTGATGATTTTCAGAAAGGGTACACACAAGATGGGTTTTATTTATATTGTGTAAGATTGAATCATGAGAAAAATGTAGGGCAATATTTGGAATGGCCGTTTGAAGAATGAGACACAGATTTGAGTGTGAACCTATCTCCACAATTGGCAAGCATTATTCAAACAACATACGGTTGTTTCACGTCCAATTGACGCATGCATATACGTCAAAAATGGCGCTAACTATCATCGAACCAACAAACGTTGGTAGAAAATTACAATTACAAAATGATGGCCTTGCCGTACGTCAAATAATAACGAGTACGTAATCGTTATTATTTGACGTACGTATGTTACGTTAACCAACCGTTTGAAACAACCGGCCGTTATTATTTGTCATAAAACTGAGCTCAAGCTCAGTTGTGTTACTTTCAAGTTTATAATATTAGTATGACTTAAAGCACACCAATGTACAGACGCGGACTTAATGCCATAGGCACAACAACAATATTACTAATTGATTTCTCAAAAATTTGTCAACTAGCCTATTTCAAAGTAATATCTATTTACAGAACGTTTCGGTGTCAACTGTCTAATGATTACCCACTTAGCTCAGAATCCAGATTAGATTCTAGTCAACTCGAGCATTACGTTAACACACAGCTAATCGCTGTGATGCGTGGGCAGTATCATGTTACGTCAGTCCAGCCTGTTTCCTGCAGAATTACGTCCGTGACGTCGTGTACGTGTTCAAAAGACCTATTAAGGCAGTTAATAATGGAGTGACGGACATAATTCGCTGAACAGGCAAAGTATAGGGGCGCAACCGTGCATTTGCAACATCCCGATTTCTGCCTGAAGTGAACTGTTTGACTTATGTAATGGGGCAGTTTGTCCAGTTGTATTGCAGGTACGTGAAACATGAAAAACGAGTTTTATTTTTTATAGGAGTTTATTGTTTATTCTATGTTATTTTAACTATCTTAAAAATATGATATCCTTTATAAATACGCAGTTGATAACCTACCAAATACCTACACAGTGAAAAGTGGGAAAAAATACCATAGTAAACATGAAATCACTTGAATCAAAATGGAAAAAAACTGTTCCAATAAATGAAAACCCGCTCATATGACACTATCCTAAGTATGTATATGAAACAATAAAAAACATTGCATATCATACCGAAGCTCACAAATGATTCATGCCTTTAATACATTGACATAAATCTATGTCATAGAATAGAATACTCTTTATTATGTACATCATATAAATTACAGACATAAATATAGAAATTTTACAAAGGGTAACACAATGGGCGGTCTTATCGCTAAGAGCGATATTATAAAGACAACAGAGATATACTTAAATCTATGATAGTGTGATCCCTTATAATAACATAATAAAGCAATAACTATGAATAACTCGTCTAAACTTAAAAGCATTGGTATAATCGGGCTAGGCAAAGTTTGTACCTAATTAGATTTCAGAACTACACCGGTAGAGTTCTAAGCGATTTACATGTCTGCTGCCGGGAATTTGAATTTAGATCTGCGCTAGTTGGAACGGTTTTTCTATCTACCTTAAAATGGCGACGGGGACGCGACGCCGAATTTCAAATTACATGCTTTCTGTGCCTTCTAGATTTTTGGGGCTCACGTAGTAAAAGATTGGACTTTAGGTACTTATGGGTGAATCGTGAACTGGCTACTAAAATTCTTCCGTTATTTCCACACTAAATTGATATAATAAACGATATTTAACGGTTGCGAGGGCCTTGTGGCTAGGAAATAACAGCCACACGGTTCGATCGATCAGGTTAAGCTACTCTTGCGGCGGTTGGTCCGTGGATGGGTGACTATCTTTACACACCGAGACCCCTACGTGCCTCGGAAAGCACGTTAATCGGTTGGTCCTGGCTGTCACTCGCGGATCTTTGGCAGTCGTTACGGGGCGTAAGAAGCCCGAAAGTCTGACAACCTGTCTTACCAAGGGGCATCGTATTACCCAATAACTGGATTATTTATTTATTTATTTATTTATTTATTTACTTATGGTCTGCCAACAGTTGTTACAGTAATGTATGTACTAAGTGTGCAATCTAGTTTTAAGTATCACTGCACAACCAATAGGCTACTTGACACTTATCTAATTTCATACAATAAATGAGTATTTCTTACAGTGTTTAGCTTACGAAAACGAAATATATCGATTTTAATAACAAAAAGCGTAAGATTAATTTATAAATTCAATTTAAAAAATGTGCTTTTTTTTTTAATTTGAATCGCCGAAAACGCTGTCGTCCATGATGTGACGTCATACAAATTGTAAACAAAACGAGTAGGTACTCGTGATTTGACGTGGTGTTATTACAAGTATAAATATTTCGATAAAAACTCCTTAACACGTTCTTAATTTATTTGCTTTATTGAAAAACAATAATAAATTCATTATGGACGTTGGTTTCACAAAAGCAGGCAGCACAAATTTGCCAAAAATTGATACATTAGTGGTTGGTAATTTCTTTGCCTTGAATGATTTAAATAACCTAAAAAAGTATTTCAAAAGTAACTAAAAGTTTCTGTACTTTGGTAGGTACTTACTGATCTTCGCAAAAATAAATTTGAGTTACAGTTGATAATGATTCAGGATCCCTTTGAGCAAGTCTTAGCCATGTTTAGCGAATATTTGTTTCACTAGGCACTCTAATCCACAACTTTCCTTGGGTCTTTATCGATGTGTTTTTGCATTCCCGGGCGATAATTACTGTATTTTTCATGTAAATTAGTTGAAATCATGTTTTTAAAGTAAAGTAAACTGGAAAATTGTCCACGGTTAAATGTGTGTGTCAAATGTTTGTTTACAATACGTATGATGTCAGAGCACAGATAATCTATGGACTAAAATGGCGGACAGCGTTTTCGCACCCACATGAAGAGTTTGTTTTTAAATTACAGTTTTGTAGTTTCATAGGTGTTGAAAAAATGTAGTAATATTTTTTTTACCTTAGTAGAACAAATATGAACTATTTAGGACCTAGTTTAAAAAAGAGTCAACTAGCCTATTATAGGCAAACACTGCATGCTTAGGATGTTTGCCTTTACAAAAGGAGTAGAATATATAAAAGTATTTTAAAATAAAAACGTAGTTAATTTAAATATTTTGTGTACAAAAAGAAAGTAGTATAGAATAGACAGATAAGGCTATTTGACCAGTTAAAAAAAATCGCATGCTGTAACTAAGGCACAATTAATTGGGTATATTGTATATTGTCTTCAAGCGGGACACGATTAGTACTCCAAGACACGTGAAAAATTCTTGACATTGTCTGTGTGTATGTCACACAGGTCGCTGCGCTCGTTGACAAGCTTACAGAGGCGTGGTATTGGTGAGTTTGCACCGAACTTTGTGCGTCGAAGTGGAGGGACCAGAGGTGTTATGGGTTTTCTTGGTGGTTTACGCGGTACTCTAAAATTAAGTTTGTGTAAGAGCTGTGGGCAATCAATTTTATTTGTAAAAATCTTGTGTACGAATCGAAGGTCCAGTGACTCCCTACGTTTATCGAGGGAGATCATGTTGAATAGCTTGAGTTTAGTTGCATACGAAGTTTCTTTTGTATTGATCTTAGCGGAGTATGCAAGGTGGCTTAGAAACCTTTTCTGGACTCGCTCAATCCGATCCGGAGGTCAGATAGGTTTTCGCTCCATATAAAATATTGGTATTCAGCTGCATCCGGTTAGACTGGAAGCCGACCCCAACATAGTTGGGAAAAGGGTAGTTCGATGATGAAACGATATGTAATGCACAGAGCACTTTATAATACGGTAATGGTACATTCACTTTTTCTTGTTACCCGTTGCTTACTAGTTTATTTACGAGTACCTACCGTTCTTCATAAGTTCGTGTATCAAGTATTAAGACTAACTTGTATTTCTTATGATAAGTGAATTGGATTATTTTTGAGGAATAAATGTCTTAAGCCGTAAATTGTTCACCCACGCAATCAATATACCTTTTTAAGAAAAGGATCGACCTCGTCGCCATATTGTAACGTTGTCAAATAGCAACTGTCAATCTAACTTCAAATGAATCGCGTAAAGAATTTGTATAGAATTTGCTGACTCATAGATGAGAATTTAGTAGGTAGTCCACGACCGCATTCAATACTAGTCACAGTTCGATCTGGATGACATCATAAGTCCAGTAACAATTCATTAATATTCATTGCCGTTTCACGAAAATAACACGAAAGAGGTGGCATATCAAAATATTCACGCTAACTAATTATTTTTGGTGACTTCATCAGAAATTAATTAATTAAAGCAATTAAATGAAGATGGTTTGAAGATTAAAACCATTGATATTTCGGTAATACGAAACCGACACTAATTTAAATAGCTTTCGTATTAATCTTCAATATCATTATACAAAAACAAAATACTTTGTAGTACTTACAAATTATTATTAATGGATCGATTACCTTGGTCACTTTGATTTGAGTGAAATATTGATTGTTTACTCCGAAACAACGACCGGGACCTTTCCGCCCAAATCTGTTTTCCTCAAAAGACCATCTCAGACATCAATCTACATGGTCTTCACGTGATCTGACCAAGATTATGTCTGAACTTCAAAAGAGACTGTGACCTCTGAGTTTGTTTCAATCTTTCTTCTCAGAGTAGTCAGATAAGACATGCTCACCTCGTCTAAATAATATGACGTGTCAAAGTGATTCCGAGATCGTATTTACAGAATAAACAATTTAATTTCGACGATTACAACAATATCTAATTTTTGTTCATTATTGCTAGGTTTGTTGCATAAATAATGGTATTCAAATACCTCAACAAGATCACCACAACAACACAACATTACCACAACAACATAACAACAACACAACATTACAACACATTATTAACATTACAACATTTACCTAAGATCTTCATAACATAAGACAGGTAGATCTAGTCAGGTAAAGCAGCCTTGAAAGGAAACCATAAAAAATGACAATGTTTAGAACTTGCAAATGATAAATGATTTTATTTCTGTAAGTAGATTTGTACAAACACTTTTATACTTCAATATAAAATAAAACTAGATGAGGTCGGCGTTTCCTATCCGATACAAGAAAGTCAGAAACCAACTCAGAGGTCATAGTCCCTTCATAATCTTCAGGTCAGATCATGTGAGGGCCCACATGGCCCTATCATGATCATCATGATGAGGCAAAGACCATTTCAGACACTACTCTATGTATATCTTATATATCTCTCTTGTACATTGGTCTTCTTGTTTAAGAAATCACTCACCAGAAAACAAGATTACCTATTGTCAAAAAATGCGTTTGTGCACCACCTATTAAACAAAAAGTAAAAGCAAAATGAAAATTAGTCTATTGCTTCAGCAAACCTTTTCCACGTTTTTATTCAATGTCCAAAAAAAAAGGAAATATGCTAAAGCTGCCCACATTCTAAAGTGTAGAACACCTCGAACACGTCATCAATATACGTCGGCTTAATGTTTTTAGCCCACAAAAGGGGTTTCGTTACGTATCGGGATATCCATAAAAAGTGTTGTTCGTTTTGAACGAATTTTTTAACCGACTCGGTAATCCTCTTCAACGTTCCTTTTTTGGCCAGACGGGTTTTGTGAATGCCATTTTTCATTCAGATTTCATATAACTACCTAACACTCTTTTGATTTCTATTGGAAAACTATGAGCCGACCCTCAGACCTCCGTTTTATTCGTTGGCACTTTGGCAGTCGTAAAAGGCTTAGGCTCGACTACCCCCAAAATAAACAAAACTATATTGTATTGTGTTGAAGCTATGTGGAGAGATGTCAAAATAACGCAAGATTATTGGTTTGTTGAGACATCCACTTCTCTCCATTACAGTGGAAATCGGGCATAAAGTCAAAAAGATTACGCCGCGAAGTTAAAAAGTAAAATACTCTCATGTATAAAAAAATTGCGCACGCGATAAAAGTGAAACTAAAAAAAAAAGAGATTTGGTGTGAGAATTATATTTTTCTTCTCTCTCATGTAACGAAATGTGCCTAAACGTGACGCGTCCTTGATTTCACTCTCACATCTCGTCCAATTATTGAATCACCGTCTAAGAAATACACTTCAATAAAATAACAGTGTACCTACATAAACCAATTTAATTCCCACCCATGACATGAATATACTTAAACCCTGTTTTGCATGGTTCTATTTAATTACCTGTGGCATACCATACGTTGAAGCAACAATAAAAAGTTTGGGGCTGTCATACGCATTGCGGTATTTAAAAGTCCCTAATTAAAAAAGGAATTAAAGTGTTTTTTTTTTTCAAATTAAATAAAGAATAAAAAAAATAAAAAATCTTAGACGATGCAAGTCATTTATTGATTAAAGGTAAGAAACTTGCATCGATTAAATGGGGCTTTATAGACCAATATAAGTCTGCCTAACCTTTTCCCAATTATGTTGGGGTCGGCTTCCAGTCTACCCGGATGCAGCTGAACACTAGTATTCTACATGGAGTGACTGCCTATCTGATCTCCACAACCCAGTTACTGGGTAACACGATACCCAGATAAGACTGGTTGTCAGACTTACCCAGACAAGCTTTATAGAGCAATATACACCTTTGAAAATCCTGAAATATTCATTGAAATCAAAGGAAACATGCGCTAGATCCCTGGAGGCTCATTATTTTTACCGAGTATTTAGGCTACCACGTCGATTAGGGTCAATCCTAGGCTTGGAGTATGCTAACAAATGAGTGAATGTTATTCTATCTATAATCGTATGACGTAATTAATGAAGGGTAGGTTTGTCTTGTGACGGTAACCTTAACTTACCTACGTGTGTACTGTAGAGGTTTGTCTGCCGAAGGCAACCTCATATAGTGCAGGCCGGCTATAATTTAGCGCGGGTTACATTCGAACGTTCAAGCTAATGTCATATATTTTCTATTAGGATTTTTGGTTAGAACAGTGAATGGTAATTTAGTCAAGAATATAAAAAGACGTACTTAGAATATAATCTTAAAGGAGTCTTATAGTTGTTTGATTCCTCCCGTTACCTCAGAGGGCTCTTCAAGCCCTCTATAGTACTTACCAACTGATTGCTGAGTACCTTCTTGTTAAAAAGAAGTCGATGCTTCCTTGCTCTAGTTTCAAACTAGGAAATTTCGAAACAGCAATTCTCTTACTATAAAAATGTTCAAAAAAAGAGTTTCGCTAATAAAGAAATTGGCCTATCAAATGAAAAAAGAATTTTTCAAATCCGACCGGTAGTTCCAGAGATAAGCGCGTTCAAACAAACATACAAACTCTTCAGCTTTATTATATCTATATTATTATTATTAGTATAGATAGTTATAAAAGGTTATGTTTATACGCTATAAACTGTTTAATCCAGGTTTTAATCCGTCAAAAATGTATGCATATTGAAAAATGCGATGGCGCTGCTCAAACAATTAAAATATTGGATACAAATCATAATTTATTCATCAATCAGATTACATAAATAAACCGATCGCCTAAAGCGAACAGTCAACCAATTGACTCAGAACGATCCAAAACGGGATAATATTTTTTATTGATGTAGAGCGAAAAGTTTTAAAATAAATAACTAAAAAATTACCAAGGGGAGAAATTAGCAGTCTTACTAAGCTGTACATATACATGGTTGTGGAGGTCAGATAGGCAGTCGCGCCATGTGAAATAGTATTCAGCTGTAGGTATCCGGTTAGACTGGAAGCTGACGCCAACGTAGTTGGGAAAAGGCTATGTAGATTTTTTGTAGACAGGAAAGTTTTGTTGTGTTTGTGTTTGTTTATAAATATAAGCGTAGGGTGTGTTATTACCATAAAAAAACACTACCTTAGGGGTTTTCCTGGTAGTAATTTTACAGTACATTTACAGTCTTGTGTATCTGTGTCAATGACTGCCTCATCGGTCTAGTAGTCGCAACCACTACTGCTGAGTATCCTGGTCCTGGGTTCTATTCCCAGGTCGAGCTAAATTAAGAAACCTAAAAATAATATGTCTACTGTACGAGTAACTCGCATCGTTAATTTGCCCAGCAGCGGGACAGAATGTAGGCCGCCAAAAAGACTAACCTGTAAAGACAAACATTTAGGTCTCAACGTTTTTAAGTTTCTCAAGTCTTAACGACTGTTTTTTCCTACGATGGCGACCCTAATGTCGCCCTAGTAATAAATCTCATTATTTATTCAATGATTTGAGCCATACCTACCCCACCATCACACTATCTATTACACATTGGTACTCATTTATCAAGTAATATAATTGAAAATAAATATACTTTATCTTATTATAATTAGACAAAGTAAATTTAGGATATTATACGGGGTGGCAGGGACATCGACGCGCAACCCGTTACCATGGATTCCGTACATGATCCTGATCCCCTGCGTTGAAATTTTTCGTCAGTTATTAAAAAAAAATACTTTTCCATACATTTTGACCGCGTAGGTACACTTGCTGGTGGCACTTTTCTATGAAAAAACAGTTTTTTTTTTTACATTGACGTAAAATTTCTTCTCTAGGGGGGTCTACTACTCGTATCATGTGCTGAATTCATGGGTTCAGTGCGCGTCGATGGCCCTCACATCCTGTATTTTATTTTATGAATTATTTACATAGCTATAAGTTCCTATTTACGTACATTTCATTTTAATTCTGAATAAACTATTAACTAATAGTAACGTAATATTCTTTTTTTTTTAATTTCAGATACGAGCAAAGGTTATGGGATGTTTAGTAACACAAGCGTGGTTCATGTCGTTCATCCAACTGGCCGGTTTTACGGCCGTAGCGAACTTTCTCGGTACACATACCGTAGTGTATTGTTACGCAGCAATCAACCTCTGCGGGGCTCTTGTCAGCCTGGTATTCCTGCCCGAGACAAAGGGGAAAACTGCTGAAGAAATCGAAATGGATCTACTAGGAAAATAATGTATTTCCTAAGAAATCGCTTGACTTCCTTTGTTAAGTTTGCGTGTGTGGTTGTTCGCGAAATACTTACATAGAATAGATATCTACGTATTTCTTCTCGGGGTTTCTAATTAGGTTTGAGTTCCAGAAGATACTACGCATGAATACTTATATGTTTCAAGTTCATAATAATTTAATGATATGTACAGAAAATAAATTATCTCAATTAAAATAAACAAATAAATCTCAACGTAGGTATTACAAAAACGTTGGTTTAATGGTGTATTCTCTTGTTACTATAATAAGTATGGCGTGGGTTTGAACGAGGTATCACAAGTACCTATTATTACTGAACATGTTGAAAAAAAGAAAATACATTTATTTGCGGCAAACATGACGCATAAAAAAGATCACAAACACAAAAAAAATAACAAGTTGGGATAACCATGCGACACATCCACGTAAAACGGCCATCGCTCAGCATAATGCTAAGAGGTATCATGGTGGGAATGGTTTTCAGCGACAGCCGGCGTTGACGTGTTAACGTCAACCAGTGCTGCATACGATTAGACATAATTAAAAGCAACAATCAAAATATGAAATAAAATAAACCAGTGCAGCATACGATTTTATCTTATTACACTACACTACTTATGTAGCTTGCCCACGGCTTCGCCCGTCTGGACGTCGCAAAGTATCCCACGGGAACGTAATACTGAGATAAAAAGACAGTATCCTATGTCCTACCAAATCCATTCAGCCGTTAAAACGTGAAATGGTAACAACCTGACAAAGATCCTTGGGTTCCTTTTCAAGCACAAAACACTGACTTATCATCATCTGACTAGCCTTTATCCAACTATGTTGGGGTCAGCTTCCAGTCTCACTGAATGCAGCTGAATACCAATATTTTACATGAAGCGACTGCCTATCTGACCTCCACAACCCAGATACTCCTAAGACCGGTTATCAGTCTTTCGGGCTTCTGACGACCCGTAACGACTGCCAAAGATCCTCGAAAGACAGCCTTGACCAACGGCTTAACGTGCTTTCCTAGGCACAGAGGGTCTTGATATGTAAAGATGGTCACCCATCTACGGACCAACCGCGGCAAGCATAGCTTACACAAAACACTGACTTATAAATGTCAATTATACATAATATAAGACATAGTTAACTAAAGCACATTATGAACAAAATTATTAGCTTTGTCGAGCAGAGAACGTATAAATTATCTCGCAAAAGCGAATATCATTTTCCAGAACACAGAGTTGATTTTTGGCAACTTGTTTCGAATCGTACATATATTTAAGGTGACCTAAAATTTCAGCCGCAACCGCTTATCAACTCGTACTTTGCAACTAGTTTCAAAAAGCTCGTTTAGGAAGCTCGTTAAAAAGTCAAACATTTTCATAACGATTCTGTATGTTTGAGCTTGCGGGAATTTGTAATCCAACCTTTTTATACTCGGCTAAGGGTTTACTCACATTAGGAAGCCATGTTTTAATAGAACTCGGTTTTAAATCGAAGTTGAGTTTCGAAAATAATTACTATTTTACGTACTTATTTTTGATTCTCTGATTACACACAATTTTAAACACTTTATTTATATATTACTTTATTGTACAGACGCCAGCAGGTCAAGCTACCCGAAACTGTCAAATTTTCCAAATCAACCCTGAACCTTAATGCTTTAGCGATAAAGTTGAAAATCTATTAAACAAATTTGACAGATTTTAGTAGCTTCATGTGCTGCCGTCTGTACACCAGAAAATACATAACAAAATAAAATACGACTATCACCTACAAAATATACAATGGGCGGCCTTATCGCTTTCTGCGATCTCTTCCAGGCAATCTTTGAGTGGACACTTTCCCTCTTATTACAAAGCGAAATCTAACTTTGGTTCTAGCCTAAACTTTTGAAGCAGTATTTGTATTTCAAACTTTATTTCGATTTAGGTAAAGTTCTTAAGAGCGTTCATCCGCGTTCAAATCACAAGATATGCGACGTTGTCAGCCCGGCAATTCTCGCATTTCTTGTCATTTTTTGTGATTATTTTACCAACGATCTAGTACTTTGCTGAAAAAAATAAAGTAATTTGGTTTACATTTAATAAAATTATCACGAATAACCACGACAAATGCGACGTTGCCAGCCCACGTAGGATGTACGCTCTTAATTCTAAAATTACAAATTGGCACCAAGTTATCATGTTTGTATAAAGAACTGCATTTCTATAACAAGTTCTTAATTCAATAACTGGCTCGGTTTAAACCTGATCTATAGAAAAACTTTATTTTTAATAACAGGGTTGGTTTTTGTACAAACCGATGATATCTCGGAAATAAACGTAATGTGTAATATTACCAGCCTTAGTTTTAAAAAAAGAATAATACCAAAACACTGCTTATGAATCGCGATGGAAGATCTAAAATAATTTTATGACTATACTATATTACACCCGGTTATCACCATATCCACCAGACTGGATACGGAAGGCGGAGGACATGGTGTTGTGGCGCAGCCTGGGAGAGACCTATGTCCAGAAGTGGACTGCAATAGGCTGGGGTGATTAAATCACCATATCTAGCTGCTGAAGTGGTGATTCCAAATACCTACGTTTTGATTAGCAGACAGGTAGGCGAAAGCGACTCACCCTAATATCTGTCTTTACTTAGTCAACATTAATAATTCGACTTTCAGAGAAACTGATATTATAGGTCATGTTTGTCAGCCGAATAAAATGGTTTCAAACATTTGTAAAGTGTTATCAAATTAATTAAATTAGATTGAACAATATCGGGACCACACTTTTGTTCGGAATGTTTGTTTAGGCTGTTCTTCATTTCTGACTTATTTCAAGTAGGTAGGTATCATTTTGAATTGTCAAATTGTTTTATTTGGGGATATGGATTTGAGTTTTGAAAACCAGTGTCAGGCACTACTTGTCTGGCATTTTTGCTGAAATGGGCCTTTTTGGCGCAGCCGTGAGGCACATTTTCCTGCTAATATCTTACATCGGACTTTACACTTTTTATTTGATCCTTGTTTTTTTGTATTTATCTGATGTATGTATCTGGTGTATTGTGTGTCTTTTAGTCTGTGCTCAATAAGTGTATTTTCTTTCTTTCTAACTTTGTAAAATCGTAACATAATACATACGAGAACGACCAAGAAACCACACGATATCAAATTGCCTTAACACTGTCATATAATTTTTTTTGTATTTCTAGTTTATTTTTAAATATTAAAAATAATATATTAGGTATGTTGAAACTCTTAGCACTCCCTGTCACTTGACCCTTAATGTTCATTAGAAAACCAATGTCAGACCATTCTGTCTAACATTCATGCTGAAATTAACCTTTTTGGCGCAGACGTGAGGCACACACTATTGTAGTTAAAACATTATGTTCACTTTTTTTTTGTTTTTTGTGTTTCACGAACTGTATTAAATTTCAATATACGAGTATACTCTTTCTTTCTTTCTTAATTTCTAGAATCAATTTTATACTGATATATCAACAATTTAATTTCAGTAGATAAGTTTAAAACCAAATCCAAACATAAAATATCGATTTTCCAAAGCTAATCCTTCACGCTATGGTTATAAGTTTCAATTTGCGAAAAAAACCAAGATAAAATACATGTTGACAGTTACAAATAACTGGTGAATGAGCGTTTAATGAGCTTGCGAAGATTAAATGCTTAAAGTAGCAAGCTTTGCTTCATTTAACTCCTTTACATTTTCAAGATTAATGTGTAGTATTCTTTTCTATTTTCTTTTGTTGACTGCTCTTTTTATTTAACCCTTAAAAGTTATTATTATGTTTAGATAAAAGAGACAAATAAATAGATATTGTAGTTTAGAACAGCAAAAGTGGACCAACATTATTTAAAGAACGTTAAAATAATGCAGACTTTTTTGTATATTTTTGTAATATATTTTTTCTTGATTTTATGAGTAAGTATATGATATGCCACACTTTGGACTTCTTCAAAATGTATTCAAGGTTTGATTGCTTACATTAAAATGAAATATTTCAACGCTACAAAACACCTTTTACCTTCTGAAACCTTCTCTAACTTCAATTTACATTAATGCAATAAGAATTTCCAATGCTGTCGAACATTATAAACATACTCAAGTCACCCTGTTAACTAGGACTGACAAGAAATACGCCAATATCGTAATAATTAACGATTAAAGTTTTAGCTGTACCTTAACTTCCTGCTATCGCTTCGAAATTTCCAAATATACTTTTAAGCGACACTGCAGTATCAACCTGCTTTGGTAAATTGAACCTTTATCCCATTGTGCTCAGCTCACTTTCTATTGGCGCTAAAGATATTAGAAAATCGAGTCTAAAACGTGCTGGTACTATGTTCAGGAAAATGTTCTATTACTAAATGAGGTACCTTTAACACCGGCACTAAAATAATCCTGTCTGGCACCGATTTTAATTATAATTCGAACCAAAATAGAGTAGTATATAATAATGATATATCTGAAGCATACCAGGTTCATATTGTTATATGTATGCTTGTACTGAAACGGTTAAAGAAACCTCTTCAAAACTCTTTGTCATTCTAAAACGAACTTAATTCCAAGAAAAATAAAGTTAACAATCGATTCGTGCAGCGCATAGTAATGCACACGTTTTGCTGGTACTACTTACCGCATCGTTGTTGATGAAGAAAGACAGGTTGGCAGCTGGTAGCGAGTGGCGGCTGATGCACTCCACTTTTAGCTTCAT
Source organism: Apamea monoglypha (assembly GCA_911387795.2). NCBI lineage: Eukaryota > Metazoa > Arthropoda > Insecta > Lepidoptera > Noctuidae > Apamea > Apamea monoglypha. The sequence continues at coordinate 5,936,082 of OU426920.1, forward strand.
GCCGGGCCTGTACCGGCGCTTCAGGCCATGCATCGACGGCCCCGATTTAGGCAGAACTGGGGACGGAAATAATTGCATAAATAATACATCATTTTAGGAGTATTGTGTTACCCAGAAATGTGAACGGAAATAGTTACATAAATACATAATTTCAGGAGAACCAGTAACTGGGTTGAGAGTCACATAGGCAAAATGTTCATGTTCATTTAGTTATTTTTTTTTTAATGAAATCCCTGATATTGAGTTGAATCCACTTGGACTGGAAGCCAACATAGCTGGGAAAAGGCTAGGCAATTGATCACGTTATTTAATGGAAGAGTGTTTGGACAGTCAAAGCATTCTTCCATGAAAACCTTTGTAACATGTAAAACAATTGGAATTATTTGATGCCCTATGATTCTTTTGCTTGTTTTTTCACATGTATGTACATATTATTATTTTAAATATTGGTAGTCAAATTAATTGATATCAATTGAATAATTAATTACTGATTTTATTAGTTAATGAGAGCGATCTTGAACTCGACCTCGATGGAAAGCGATGGATGAGGTCCAAAATGTGACGATAAAAGAGAATCATAAATTAAGTTAAACGTTGTATCTACGCTAAATTGGATCGTCCATCTAGGGATGGATAATGCAATTTAGTGTAGGTACAAAGTACACAATTTTGTGTAGGTGTTGGTTTACGAAATTAACGCAAAAGTCTGTTTAATTTTTGCTAGTCTAAGACTTTCTCTCTGACTTTTTTAACTCAGACGAAATAAAGGGTGCAGACATCCTATATAAAGCATATCCCGTTCTATGTCAGTCAAAGATTGACAACAGTAATTGCAACGTCTCTCAAAGCTTTGGTTAGTTCTAAATGCAAATAACTACGGCTTATAATTGCAGCACTTGAAGTCTTGAACCATGTTATGCGCTACTGCAATCAGTCCTAGTGTTGAAACCTTGTTTCTGCTGAGTAGTTACACTGTAAAAAGGCAGCTGCTGCTCTTCCCCATAGAAAGATAAAATATGCTTTATTTGACACTAAATGAAAACTCATAGGTACCTACTTCTTATAGTGCTATTAGACAGTTTAAAAAAAAATGTAAATGTGGTATGTTCTTTGCCGCAATTAAACGTATTTTATTTATTTTCTTTTTTTCTTTTATATGACACTATTGAGAATTTTTTTTTAATAGCGCAACGTCGTTTTCTTTTTTGTTAGCAACTGAAAAATCAACATTGATGTTACCAATATTCTGTAACAATATTTTGATTTAAAAGAGTGTCCGTGGAGTTCCTTGTCCGTTCTTTCTGACTAAGTGACCCCTTTACAAATCAATAGTGCGATCCAAAAATTAAACCAATTACAATTGGTTTAATTGAAATAAATGCTTCGAGTTTCAGTTTTTCAACATGCAAACTAAATATAGTTTCAACGTACAATAAAACAACTCGTTTTGCTTTCCCAACAAACTGCTTTCAGAACCATAAAAACATGCAAAACGCAACCAAAACTGCCATTCAAATAAATTAAATTCAACTTTAACGAACGCTTCGTCCAAAAGTTAATAACGTACGGCCGTAACGGCAAAAAGGATCTATCTCACTCATTTTCAAGTACAGATAATTTCCGGATTATCGTGAACAGGGGTCGGATTTAAGCTTACATATAAAATGGATATTGTTCATCGCTGATAGGTGCCCATATTATATTCCTTTATTATGCAAATAGGAGTGAGATTCTTCGGTACGATAAAATGAAACAAGGGCACTAGTTTAGATTTATTCGTAAAGTTAAACAAAAGCACACACGCTGTATATTGGGTCATGCCGTTCGATATACAGTATGTAGGTAGGAAGGTATATGAGAACTACTGCGACATCAGATAAGTAAGCTTCAATGTATGCTGTTTGGTTTTGAGAAACGTTCATGATTCGAGATTGTTTTGCATTATAGTAGGCAAAAGCGAACTCAGGGCAGGACATTTTCCGGAAAAACTTTTTATGGATTTTTATCAAATTAATCATCAGGTATAGGTTTGGCAGTGTTCTTTTATGAGTAGACTAGCTGTTATTCTCGATTTCGTCTGCGATCCAGGATGAAAAGTAGCCTATGTCCAGGTCAAGGTCTACCTATGTGCTAAATTTCATCCAAATTCGTGCAGCCGTTTTAACGTGAAAGCGTAACAAACAAACATACAAAAACCAAATATTTTCTCTTTTATTGATAATAGTAGTTTATATCACATCGAAAACCACAAAACGACAACAACAACACCAAAACACAACATCAAAACGTAAGCAATGTTAAATTTTTAACGCAATCTAAAATAAATAAAAACAGAAGAAAAGTTATAAAAACAAAACCTTGTAAGTTTTTCGTAACTTTGCACGTCTACTGTTACAACCTCAAGTTATTTTATTATTTTGTAGCCTTTGAAAGTCCAACAGACCGTTTTGAAAGACTTTTAAAACAAAAAATAAATTCTAAAACTGTTACCAAAAACAATAAACAAACATTTATATGGCATGTCTTTTTCTAGAAAAGCAAAACGGTAAATCTATTACGAAACCATTTTCTCCGATTCTCCTAGGTGAAAATATATCCATCGGCCTATAAATACTGAACCCTCACGTTTGCTACGCATTGCTTGCGTAAAACAGTGTCACTCTTAAGGTATTTTACTGCCCTATAAGAGCCTTAGACTGTAGTCTATAAAGCGTGTCAGTTTTGAAAGGGCTGATTGGAAGACAGTTTTATCGCCTGTGTATCTAAAGGTGTTTTAGGTCGAAGAAAGGAAAAATATATTGAGTAGTTTACCTTTCAGGATGGGTTCACCACTGTTTCATGATAAGGTTTATGATCGTGAATTTATGTACTTATAACATCTTATACCTGTACCTACATTCAAAGCAAATAAAGATCTGATTCTGATTCGGATTCTGAAGGTTGTATAATTATTGAACTCTATTTCGAGCTGCCTATGATATAGTGTAACTAGAGTTACCAACTTTTGAATTATCAAATATAGTATTTTCAAAGTCATTGCCTGTAAAAATATAGTAGATGGCGAAACAATAAAAAAAACTCAAAAAGTTTTATTTTATTTTTTAATTTTATATTTTTTGCTACTTTGAAACTTTTTTTTTATTTTTTTTTTATTTTCATACATAACCATTATTACACTCTAAATTAAGGTTACAAAATACCATAAATTCAGATTTTATGAGATTGATACTTGAAATGAAAATAATATTGTAGTTTCGCCTACTATATTTTTAGACCTCTAATATAGCAGGATACTAAGTATATCATCTCGTCTGTTAGGTAAGTTTATTAAGTTCGGTAACAATAGAAAAAGTTTAGTAGTGTCTCATTAGTGACAGTTGAGCTTATATTATTTATAGTCGGGTTGGCAAACCTAAGTCCCCCTTTAATCTTTATTCATGAAATCTAGTAACATGTTCTCTGTAGTGTCATAAAAATAACAAGGTCAGTGGTTATTTATTTAGCGTTCTTTCGTGTTTCGCTTTTATAAATACTCGGGTTAGAAATCACAAGTGTTGCGATTTTTAACTACTGTACTCGTATGACATTGATTTAGTGTTTGGCCTAAATTGACCCTACACATGCATCAATCAATCAACTCAGTCGTTTTCAGCTAGAACTAAACGTATGACTAACACCAGGCACAACATTTGAACACCACTCCTTTTCTATACTTCGACTTTTAATTGTATTCAGTAACTTGACAGTTGAAGGGTTACCAGATTTTGACAAAAAAAAAAGATAGTGAAGTGGTGCAAGAACGAACGAAATTGAATGAACTTAAATAATGTACTTAAATGCAAACTTTTTATTATAAATTGAATAACTTGTCTTAAAAACAGATATACACCGTTAAAAATTGTAGAATTTGTTATGTATTTTGTTTTTCAATAGTACAACTTAGTTGGATTGTATTGATTATTATTATTATTCAGCCACTCTTGAATGACTTTTCTTGCAGGACATCTTGGGAATTGTTTCAATTTTTCGAAAATTCGACGAATTACGAAAATATTACGAATACTTAAAGTTTTATTTAAATTAAACAATTTTTATCATTCGTTCTTTACGCAAAATCGTTCACTATTAGTTTTAGTATGGTAACATTATTTTTCTTTGAACTGTCAAGTTACTGAATACGATTAAAAGTCGAAGTATAGTGAGCAACTTGCTTTGTTATTTGTTTGTTTAACGCTAACGCTGCTGCCGGGGACTGAGACAGCTTTGTGACAGAGTTGTTTATATTAATCTTTGGCTTACCGGTCCAGCAAAGTGCAGCATATGACACTTGGCACGTGTAGCGACCGCTAGCGGTCTTTTTGCCCGCTTCAATGATTAATGTAAACTAAGGTAAGACATTCACGATCATCGCAGATGCATTAGTAAGTCATTGCAATGTAACTCTTGTCTTAATTTAACCTGTTTTATCAACCTCGCAGCAGTCATTCTAATTTATACTTTATATTACAATGAGATAAGAGTTACATCGCAATGACTTACTAATGGTTTTACGTCAATGTGCCTTTTAAGAAGAACATAGTGAGTCTGTGTTCTCCCACAATATACATTTACGTGTGTACTTGCGCGGTCTGGAAGGAAGGCGCGCCGGCTGACATTTCTAGCTAGCGGTGTGTGACCGCTTCAAATTTTCGTACAAACTGTGAGAACATAGACTCACCCACCCCATACATGTATTGTGCGTATGCAGATACTTACGCGGTCTAGAAGGACGGCGCGTCCGCTGAAACTTCGCACGTGTAGCGCCCACTTCCGGTCTTTGTGACCGTTTCAATTATAGATTCAAACTGAGAGAAAATAGACAAACCCACAACATGCATGTGCGTGTTTACTTGCGGGGTCTTTAAGGACGGCACGTTGGTGGACACTGCACGTGTAGCGACCGCTAGCTGTCTATGTGACCGCTTCAATTATATATACAAACTGAGAGAAAATAGACTCACCCACAACATACATGTGCGTGTGAACTTGCGCGGTCTGGAAGGACGGCGCGTCCGCAGACACTTCGCACGTGTAGCGACCGCTAGCGGTCTGTGTGGCTGCCTGGATTGTTAGCTTCTCTGCGTCGCTTCCATCTCTCTATACAAAAAAGGCTAAGTTTAGTTACGATAGTATAATAAGTAATACAGACTACAGTCCATTCACATTTATTTTACATCTGATTTTGAATCACTGTCAAAATCACAGTGATCTTTATACTCCTTGTAATAAGGTTGCTCTTGAGTTGCTGCTACTGACACGTCTATCAAAATAACAATGAACTTTATTCACGCTACAATAAGGTTGCTGGTAGGTTGCTGCTGGCAGAGGTAAAATTACTGTGAAGGGACTGGAAAAGTACACGCATGCTTATTCTGCACCCCAACTGCGTAAAATTAACACACATTCCGCTTAATGGATTTTGAAGAAAATTTATGTGTCTGGAAAATTCGTCTTCTCGACCGCACTATAATATTTGACTAATAGTCAGCTTATAATTTTCCAACTGCCGCGACAAAGGCCTCGTCTCTGTGAGAGGGAGTGGACTACAATCCACTACGCAGGCCCAGTGCGGGTTGGTGGACGTCATGTCTTCGAATTTTTGGTTCCACGACATGCCAGTTTTCTCACGATGTTTTCCTTCACCGTTTTGAGAGCAGTGGTGATGAAATTTAATACACATTGGAAAGTGCCTGCCTGGGCTCGAACTCACGACATACAACTTGTAAGTCCGAGCCACCACTGTTCTGTAATAATTGAATAAACTACTTTAATGACTGAATTGTCGAAATGCAATTGGAAATGTGTTACAGAATTAGGCTGCTGCTATTCAATCAGCATATACAGGGTGGCAGGAACATCGACGCGCAAACGTCGTGAAAAGGTTACACCTGATGCCATAAATAAAATTACGAAAGTAATTCATCTCGAAAATGACCGGTTAAAAAAATACTGTTTTGAGTCCGCAATGTTTTGCAAACAACGCGATCAAAACACTCCGCGGGTGGTGCGCGCGCGTTACCTACCGCGATACCGCGCGCTGCCCTTTCGAGTTTTATTTACATCACTGTTTTAAGTGAAACAAGTGAATTTAATATTTTTTTAATTAAAAATCTCATTGGGTTAGATAGAAATAATGATTTTATACAGTTTACAGTAAAAAAAAAATCAGAGAAAAACGTAAAATTAAGAAAAAGCCGATGAAAAATTTCAACGCAGGGTGTCCAGAATCATGTACTGAATCCATGGTAAGCGGTTGCTCGTCGATGTCCCTGCCACCCTGTATAATAGCTAGTCGTTTTTATAAGACAATATTCCGTAAATAACTATAAAGACAAGTACATTATTCATAATGAATTTATTTAAGTGTTTGTGCTACCTGCACCCTAATTGCGTAAATTTCAATTAATCTGAATGATTTTGAAGGATATTGCTAATCCATTGCTTCTTAAGATCGAAAATTTGTCTGCTCAATAACGCAATGAATGTTGATGAACTGTCAAAATAAAAGCCATTGCTACTGTTAGTGTGGTACGCAATTACCCCGCTGATCTTCTTCATCGTCTCGATGTCTCTTTAATTAGTTTTTACGACACCAACCATTAGTGTAATTTTATCTAACTTAAGCCCACCACTTATCCCGAACATAGTTTCAAATGCTTAACACTAATTGTAATCGCTTAATCCGTAGTAGATTATGGTGTAAGAGAACATCACTTTAACTTAAGTAGGCTACCGAAAGGTAGTTTAGGAGCCTACTTAAGTTTACTTAGGTGTTACCTAAAAAACCTGCCAAATATGAGTCGGACACGGACACCAAGGTTTCCGTACCAGAAGACAAAAAACGCCGAAAAAAACACGTTTCTTGTATTGTTGTAATAGCTGCAATAGAAATACACACTATGTGAAAAATTCAACAGTCTCCTATTACGGTTCATGCGATACAGCCCACTGACAGAAAGTTGGACGAATGGACGGACAACGGACGGACGATGTCTTTGCAAGACTGGTTGTCAGAGTCGGGTTTCCGACGACCCGTAACGACTGTAAGAGATCCACGAATGACAGCCGGGACCAATAGCTTAACGTGCTTTCCGAGGCACGGAGGGCAATCCCATTCGAAGAATGAACATGATTTACAAATTCCGTTCTCTAGTTTAATAGCAACTTTAATGTCGCATTATTCTAGAACTGTGTGTCAGAGAAAAACCTAAAAAAGACTCCAACTTCTGTGAAATCCCTGTCATGTGAGCTTCATCAATTCAAACCACCCGTTAGCAGTTTTCAGCATATGCAGATGCAGAAAAGTATATAATAATTATAAATGATAAAAGATACATGATGTCTATTCTGTAAATTTTGTTTATCGCGACAAAAAATATTTTAAAAACTATATAATGTCGGTATTTCCTATATGACTACTCTGAGAAGGAACACCGAAATGAACTCAGAGGTCGCAGTCTCTTTTAAAGTCCAGAGATTATCTTGATCGCATCATGTGAGGACCGTGCACATAGATATCCACCATGCAGTTTAATGTCTGAGATTAGTCTTTTGAGGAAAGAACCCACACAGATGATCCTGTCCAGTCAGTGCACACATTTAACAGTCATCGTGTACACTTAAATCAACAACTCGACGAATCATACCTAAGTTAATATTTAAACAAGAGCATGAGCTATTCGCATATATAGTTTATATATGTAGCTTCCAACCGCGGCTACACCTGCGTGATATTTCGATAAAAAGCCTATCAAATTTCATAAAAATTGGTCCAGCCGATTCGGAGATCAGCTGGAACGACCAGAAAGACAGACTAAAACTTTAAAAAATGATTTGTGTTAATTTTGGAACTATCGAATAAATCCTGGATAAGAGTTGCCAAAAATCGAGTTGAATGGCGTGCAATAGGAGAGGCCTATGTCCAGCAATGGACTGCTATACGCCGATGGTGTAATAAATCCTAACGTCGAAATAAAAAAGTGTTTTTTTTCAAACAAACTAACCAGTAGTAATATGCAGACTATAGGTTTTGCGTGGCTATAGTGACTAAACTTTTAGATATATTTGGTTGAATTTTTGTATGCAGACTGGGAACGTCATTCGGTATACGAAGTTTAATTTATTGGTGTATTGTCATCTGCACCATTCGTCATTTCAGCCGAAAGACGTCCACTGCTGGACATAGGCCCCAAGCACATCCAATTCGACCGGTTCTCTGCTTCTCGCATCCAACGGGTTCCTGCGGCCTTCACAAGGTCGTCGGTCCACCTTATGGGAGGCCTTCCAACGCTACGCCTATATATAGATAGACGGCTTACGGCTGACGGCTTTATAGATGGCCATACGACAGCAGAAAAAGAATGTCGCAATTCGATTACGAATATCAAGATTCAAGAAAGGCTCTTCACAATACAGGGACAATACAGCTTTCAACAGACTCTTGATTATTCCTCCTCAACTCCGAATAGAGGCACAAAACAAGTGATTGTGCAAATACAAACTTGAATATGTATCAGAGCATCCATATTCAATCTGGCTAACAACAAGCAATTAAGTAAATAGCTTGGGCCAAATAATTAGGCAACTGAGCCAGACTCCGTGTCGAAAATTCAAACATGACAGATGCTGCTGATTTTGGTTAATTTACTCAAATTGTTTTGGTATTAACGGAATTGGATACCTAATGTAATGTAACTACACAACACTATTAACTAATTTACCATTAGAATTATTTAAACACTAGATTCTGCCCGCAACCTTGTTCGCGTAAAAGTCGTAAGACATCACAACATACTAAAATAACAGCCACATTTTTATAAAACTTTCCTGTATACTACGTTTGTAGTTTTGGTCTCAGCAGCCAAAATATGAAGAGGGTCCTGACTGGTGACGTGGGAGCAAGCGTCGTATATTTCTCCGTATGAGAAGCAACGTCCTGAGGTCGTTATTTAAACATAGTTATTGTTTATCAGAATGCCTATAGGTTTTATATATATCTATTCTTTCAAGACATACAGGGCGATTTGTGATTTGTGTACTTTATTCGTTTCGGGGGCCTATTTATTGTAACCAACAGGCGACAGGTGACAATATGCGACAATTTGACAATTCTCCAAGTTTCTTATATTATGTACTGCTTTATTAAACACCACGTCAGAATTTTGTAAATTTTTAATAAATATATCCAATTATCAATTAAATTTAATGGGGCCCAGGATGTGATACGAGTAGTATAACCTATTCGCAACATTAAACACAAATCACATAACAAAAGAATACCAACATACCTAATTTGATATCTGTCACTAGTGAACCAGCAGACGCCTATCCACCTACCTGAAAATAATCCCTGATTCACCACTATCAGCACCTACGAAAGGATAGAAAGGCCGTAATTGCAACAATACGTTACCCCGATCCATATTCGAATTTACCGACTCCGAAAAGGAAAATGGCTACCAACATACGCATACTCGGAAACAAACGAAATTCAAGTTGTCACATGATTATGTCAGTAGAGGGAAATGCCATTTAAGTCCCGGGAAACGTGAGTAATAACGGGAACCTGCTAACATTAGATCCGGGACAGATTAGACCTTTCATCCGAGTACAGATATGGCCCATCCGATGGAGATGCGGCCTTTTAAATTGGAGCCGTCTAATTATTCGTATGGTGGATTACTGCATGAATGTGGTTCAATTTCCTTGTCTTTTATCTGATCCTGTGTGTGATTAGTGAAACATTGAACGAGAAGAGGTTTCGTGTTCTGTTTTTCCTATTAATTTAACCCTTTCTGTTTAGCATAGTAAATCCACTGTGTCTGTCAGTCTGTCTGTCTGTCTTGTATGTCTGCTAAAGTGTAATACAAAAGCGGGTAAAAATCTTTCCCTGTGCTTTACTCAATTATGTTATAAATGTACGTACAGTATCATAATCAGCCTATAAGGTACCTACCCACTGCTGGGAGGTCTCCTCTCTGTGACAGGGAGTGGGTCAATTCACGCGGGCCCAGTGCGCGTTGGTAGATGTCAAAAGTCTTCGAATTTTTGGTTCTAGGACATGCCGGTTTCCTCACGATGTTTTCCTTCACCGTTTCGAGAGCAGTACCTACAGTATTTGTAAGTAATTGTAACTTAATATACAAATGAACGCCACCAAAAACTGGCAGCATTACCACTTTTAATGGCAAAGATTAACTAATAAACTTTCATTCGTTCCTTTTTTCTTAGATCACAACTATAGCAAAGTACGTAGGCACCTAAATTCCCCTTTTCATTTCAATCCCTGTTTCTCACAGAAAAGTCTCCTTTGCTATGACTACCAGTAAGTTTTAAGTAGATGTTGGCTGGAACCGTAAGCAGAGTATTTCTCAGAAAATTGGCTTTACTCCTCTCTAGTGCAAAGGGATGAGCGATTGCTTGGTACGTCTGCGATCCTGGTAACCAAATTAGGAAGCGTCACTCAAGAAGATATGCTGTAAGCGACTTTCCTACAATTCTGTTAGAACATTTTTCATTTAAATAAATAGCACTAAAGCAGGTTTTTTTAATGATATCACTTTTTGGAGAGCATTCAGCGGGGTAGTTGCGTAACACACTAACAATAGCAATGGCTTTCATTTTGACAATTCAACAACATTCATTGCGTTATTTACATTGTTAAGCAGATAAATTTTTTGAACTCATGAAGCAATGGATTCGCAATATCCTCCAAGATTATTTAGAATTGTGATTGAAGGTGTGTTACGTAATTAGGTTGCTCTCTTTAATATGTATACGAGTACATATAACATAACATTAAGGCTGTTTCTCAAGTAAGGCAGTCAGGGTAACATACACCTCTCTAGCTTACCCTTAGAGTATAAAACATTGGTTTTAAGTTATAGTTAAGACCAATTGAAAATAAAGCAAAGTCCAACTTAAATGCATTTGACAACACGAAACGTAAACGTAATTGTTATGGTTTTCACACAATAAAAACAATGAAGGGGTAAACAGTAAAAGTCAATCACACAACTCTTTAAGACGTGACCTCTGTATACGTAGTGAAACTAGTTACGAACAATAGCGAAATTCTAACTTAGTACACGACTACTTTCGCGGTTTCAAACGGTGTAAGATTAACACACTTACCTATTTAGTTTTTGTTTAATCTTTCTTAAAGTTCTCATTCATATTCTTAAGCTATTGAAAGAAACTGCAAATACGTACCTAGATATTGTAGCAAATTCAAAACTGAATAAAAACATACTGTCCTTTTGGGCTTCACCAGCTTATTTGGTCGTCGATTCGTAGGAATTTACTCGCCCGAAACGAGTGAATCGACACTTTTTATAATATTATTTTTTCTATAGGCGACTCGCACGAAGTTTATTTACTTGTGGGCGAATTGACAACTCCAAAAATATGTATTAGGCAATTGGCACATTTTGAATTAAATGCAATGAAGTTAAGAAAAAATTAACTTTTATCCCGCCTGTGGGCTAGCTAGACATAGGCGAGTTACAGTGCCCTCCGCGTCTAGTGCAACAACGCGTTCAGGGCGGTATTGGGGCTTCCCCGCTTTTGCAGTGCCTCGGGCATGTTTGTGGAAGCGCGCACCGACTGTTTTCACACTACAATGCGCAAGCGGTGCGCGTCCTTGGTGCGCAGGGTGCGGGTCAGCTCCAATGATGTCCTACAGATGATTGTTGGACGATTGGACTGCCCTTACATTAGGAAGTGTTGCGGTTGGCATATAGCCAGGGCATGTTTACGAGCGACGTGATATTTGCTGTGTTTTATTAATTTACGTTATTATTTTCATCCAAAATCTGCCCTGAACTTTTAGTTTTATTTTATATTAATAATTTCCGGGCGAGTAACTTCGTGCGAATCGACCAATACGCCGCTTCTCCGTGTCGGGGAAAAAAGCTGGTCGAAATGTATGTATAAAGGTTCCAGTAACACACATCCATCAAAGATATTTGATAGGTAGGTCTTCGTAAATGGATTACTTTCGCCCTTGGAACGTGTACGCTAGAATTATAAAGCAAAGAGTTTATTTTCGGAAAACTAAAATTACTGTTTTCTTGTGTAATCCCTTGATCCCTGAGGCTTTTACTGAATTTTGCTGAGTTTGGATGTGTAGGTACAACATTTGCTTGTTTATTTATTTTATTTATTAATATTATTTATAAAATTATATTAATAAATAAAATATTATTAAAAAATGAAATAAATTATTATTATTTACACAGTAAAATAGATACTGATACATATCAGATACTTATGGTCTTTTAAAAATAATTTCAAACCAATTTCAACTTAATTTTTGCTAAATTGCTAAAAATCTGATTGGCCTACCAACACTGATTGGTTGGTATATTAAGAAGGTCCTGTTTGATTTTCTTTCTGCTTTGTTTAATAAACAACTGTCCGATAAACATAAAATGTCAATTTATTTTGAAGAAATAACAACTCAAAAACAATTGTTGTTGTTGATAGTACAACTTATGTAAATTTGATGCGATTGGAATATTTATTGGATACATCGAATTTGTAATTAGATATCTATCTATCTATTTTTTGCAATCGAAAGCAAGCCAGCGGTTATTACTAGTTATATCTATTAGTTATATAAATAGCTTCCTCCGTGTGAAATTTCTTATTCCCCAGACCCACCCCGTCCTTTGGCATCACCTGCCACTTCGTTTTCGCTTAGCATTTTTTCTGACTATTTTTCTTTTTGCTCGGTTCCTAGCGAAACGTTAAATAGGCTATAGCCTTCCTTAAGAGTTCGGCTATCAAATGCAAAAATAATTTAATCAAATCCGACAAGTGGTTTCAGAGATTAGCGCTTTCAAACAAACAAACTCTAGAGCATTATTATTAATATCTATAGATATAGATTTTAGGTTCGAATACACCACTATGCACTCAAAAAGCGTATTTGGGATAATCTTGCAGTTAATATCAAAACTAGATCATAAATAGGAACAAGCTTTTGTACTAAAACAGAAGCTCTAAAAGCGACATTCCTGATTGATTCCCGGGTATTGAGAACATTGCCTGACCTACCTACCGTATTATTAGTAATTCTCGCCTCTATATCAAGTGTGATTTCACACCATTAAACTGTATTAGGTTTATGTTTCGCCATTGTTGCGAGATTAATGACTTCTGGATCAAGTTATGGAGCATAACGTTAATAACGCACCTGCGGTTCTAAAGGGTATTATAACAAACAACTGGGTATCACTTGCCTAGCCTTTTCCCAACTATGTTCACTACACACCCTCACTCTTCACACTTTCAACCATATCACACGTATACGCGCGATTTGGCCCTTTTCCATACATAACGCTTATTCATTTATTTATTTGTTTTTATAATTTTAGGATACCCTCTTATTTTTAGTTTTGTATGTTTACATGTGGAAGCGCTGAGTCTCCAATTCCTTGTTTATAAGGTGATCTCCAATAACATGTATCGAAATGCCCTTTGTAATTGAAATAAACATTTATTTTTTATTTATTTATGTTGCGGTCAGCTTCCAGTCTGCATCCGGTTAGACTGGAAGCCGACCGCAACATAAAATATCATCATTCTCCTGGGATAAGGGCAGGAGCATTTTACATGGAGTGACTGTGTATCTGACCTCCACAACCCAGTTACTGGGAAATGCGATACACCTTGGTAAGACTGGTTGTTAGACCTTCGGACGACCCGTAACGACTATCAAGGACCCACAAATGACAGCCGGGACCAACGGCTTCGTGCTTTCCGAGGCACGGAGGGGTCTTGGTATCTAAAGATGGTCACCATCCATGTTAGAAGGCACTGCATATGAATACTTGCCACGATCCTGTGCTCGATATTTTGATGGCAACCCTTCAGACTGGAACATAGCTTTGTTGCTGCGGTAGGAACAGATTATCCTATGGATCCTGAATTAATTCTTCCACACGAAGCTCTACTTTCGAGGTTGCATTTTTTCCATTGAAGTAGAAGTCTAACAAATATCTAACTTTTAAAAAAAATAACAAATTAATTTCATGGATCTTTAGTTTACTCATGAAATATAATTAAATTCTTGAAATATCTGAATTCAAACGATTCTATGCGTAAAGCCTTACATAAGTAATTGCGAAAACGTTCATAGTTTGAAGCGTTTATTTGGTATCATTTACTTAATTAAACTTATTGAAAGGCATTTCAAAGAATATACAATATTGAAATTAGTACCTACAATTTTACAATGGCTTGGCAGTGTTTTGTAACCGACCTCAAAAAAAGTAGGAATTGCTCAATTCGGTTGTATTTTTTTTATGTTTGTTACCTCAGAACTCCTTCATTTATAAACCGATTTCTTCGTTTGTTTGAAAGGATATACTTATTCTGTTCTGATGAGGGGTTTTTCAGTTAGCTTCAATAATACGGGGTACTTTTCTACTTAGTGTATGTTGATGATATAACAAAAAAAGGTATACGAATTTTTGTGGGGGAGGTACCACACCTAAAAAGTGGAATATAGAAACTATATTATGAATAAACAATCGAAAAATTTAAAAATGTACTTTAATTTCGGTAGGTAGTCGGTGGCAAAAAACGACAATACAAAACCAAAGACACCAACTTCAATTTTTTAGTTTTATTTTTTCCGAAGTCGGTTGGTTGTTTTATAATAAAGTTTTTATTAAAGTTATGAGATTGCCAATTAATAAAATTTTAATTAATATTTTTTTTTTTTTTTTTGTACAATCCACATCACTAATTCTTAATTCAATCCAATTGTTCACGACCACCTGTCATGTAAGTAAATAAATAATTGCAGTAAATATTACTTCCCACTTCTTTATTATTAAAAACCGGTCACGCATAGTAAAGGGTTCCGTGGATAGGAAGAATATTTACGCTTGCTCAGGATTCATTTTATAAACCGCAGAAATATGTTTGTATTTCTTGAAAAATCAAATATATATGATATATATATGATTTTCTGCGGTTGTAACCAAAAATATCCTAAATCTCAAAAACTACTATTTAAATATAGTAAAGGCACTTAGAAACATCATAATATTTTTCATTATGGGATTCAACAATAAATCCCGTAGGCACTTATGTACATTGAATTTTTTTTTTCATTCTTCTGTTACATGTATGGGGATAGCGAGTGCCCCAATTTGTTTATCTTAATTTTACTACACCATTGTTTAGTGGGGAACAGAATACACCTTCTTCCCAATTTTAATCGATATAATGCAGAAAGTCTGCGAGTAAAATGCTTGTGCGACATCCGGAATGACATGAAGACATTATAATATAAGAGTTCCGTTTTTTGCATTTGACTACAGAACCCTTCTGATGTAAAAAAATGCTTAAAACAAAAGAATACATCTCTTAATTACGACACGTGCTTGTTATAAAAATTAATTTTGTCTCTCTTCGTTATGTCGTCCGTGGATGTGACTTGACACATTTCGTAATTAATTCACCCCTGAGAATATAGTGTGACACGAATAAAAAGGCATTCTGTAAACTGGTCACGTAGAATAAAGACTTCGCAGTCAGATACAATGAAAATTAAAATATTTTTGGAAAATGTTTTTGTTAATTTTTTTACAGGACAAAGTAAAGTTTGTTTAACTGAAAGTCACTTTACAAATTATTCTATAAGTCCATATAGTTAGCCACAACCTAGGTATTGCTTGTATCTGAAGGCTTTAGAGTACAAGTAATACTTACCTACTAGTTTTTGATTAAATACCCTCAATAATATAATTTATCTGACTATTTTATCTGTTAATTCAAATTTTTTCACTATTATTTTAAATATTTTAGGTAGGTGCATTTCCATGTTTACTGTCTCAGGTTTAGAAAATAATGTACAGAGTTGTAGAATTCTCCCAGATTTTCACTTGTAGTATTTATATCCTAGTTATTACGAAGTTTTCAGAGTAGCTTTATAGTTAGCCACAATCTAGGTTTTAGGTTTGTATCTTAAACTTCTGGAGTACCTACGGTACTTGTTATGTACCTTAGTTTTTGATTAAGTACCCTCAATCATTTATCTGACTATTATGTAAACTGTTACTTTCAATTTCTAACAATTATTTTCAACATTTTATTAATAGGTAAATGCATTTCAACGTTTGCTTTCACAGATTTAGAATTACGGCTTGTTTCCTTTTTTTTTTTTTTGTTTTGTTTTTAACTTTTTTATTGCGGACGCTTTTAGCGTACGTGCGCATACGTCTTTCAACATCATTCTCAGTGTCCGTGGAGTTTCTTGGCCGTTCTTCTCCATAGGAATCTACTACGCTTTGGAATGGGCAACTAGCTTCATCTTTCTGACTGACCAACCCCTTGACAATTCAAAAGTAATTGGTTTATTTGAAATAAATGATTATGCGCTCGTAGTATTTTCATCCCAGTTATTACGAAGTTTTCAGTTTGCTTCATAACTATTAGCTCATAAGCTTGTTTCTGGCACCCTTAATACCCACTGGCACAAAATATACATGTATGTAGTTATCTTTTACAACTTCATATCTGTTACAGCCAGAAACCTGTTTATTTATTAACCTGCTGCCTGAAGCCTGTATTGTTCCAGTGCAGGGCAAAGGCCTCCCTTCCCTCTTTCTAGTTTTCCCGGTCTACCGCGATTGTGGGCCAATCCTTTAAGAAGGAGTCCTGCTTATCCCGCCATCTCTTTCTGGGCAGGCCGAGTAGTCGCTTCCAGCCATTTGGGATCCACTGAGTGGTGGCTTTTCCTTACTGCTGCTCCGACATGCGACAGATAGGGCCAGCCCAGTTCCACATAAAATTCCATAAAAAAATACTGTAAGCGAAATAAACATTTAATGGTTGCCTTAGGGCAACATTGATTTTCGTCGAAAATGAATGCAGTCAAAATAAATCCATAGAAAAATAAGGTACAGATAAAATATTTTTTTTTTTTAATTTAATTTTTAGAAAATGTTTTATGAAAGAATAAAAGTAGAATTATATTTCTGAATACGGAACGGAGAGGATAAAACAATAAAAATGCTCACATATCACGAAAAATAGTAGAACAACGGTTGTGTCGGTGTAGACGTAACATGGATGTATGTATATAGGTACATTTGTATACATAAAAATGCCTACATTTTTATTATTTCTCGAATAATATATTCGCTAGTCAAGGTAATATTTGTCAGAACTGAAAACGGATGAGTGTTGTCTTAAGCATCTACATAATAAAGTTAAGTTATTATTATGAGGCGGAGTTACAAAAGAGTCGGTATAATATTTTAAAAAATATTCGCGTAGACAATGCAGTCAAAATGATTGTAACATTTAATATTTTTTTTAAAAGACTGTAGGAACTACAGGGAGCAATAATGCTAACAATGCTAAATACAATATTCAGTTACAGTTTAGCGGGCAGTCGTCTTCCCAACGCCGTAGCAACAAATTGTGTTCTGAATATATTATGTAAGAACGTCATAGTGCTAATTAATAGTCAATAGACTTTATACCGAACACTGGCATTTTATTTACAACCTTCTCCAACCACGATATCAAAGGTTCCAACAAAGACTGAGGCCCATATCGTCAACGATGCACAAAGGCAAAACACCAAAGAGTAGCCAGAATATCATAGCACTAGTATTATATTGGAACGGCAATTTAAATACACGACGCAACCCATCACAACAAGTTAATAACGCGTTGCAGTCCTTTCAAAGTTATTTTTCTCCTGACAACAGTAACCCAACAGCAACCTTATTGTAACGAAAATAAAGATCAGTGTCATTTTGACAACCAAAGTTGTTGACATAGCTCACAGAGCAAGCAATGGGCTGGCCATATTAGCCGTAGAGCCGATGACCGTTGGGGTAAACGTGTTCTTGAGTGGAGACCGCAAATCAGCAAATGGAGCGACGATCTTCGCGGGATCGCTAACAGCAGCTGGATAAGAGTTGCCGAAAAAAGAGCTGAATGGCGTGCAATAGGAGAGGCCTATGTCCAGCAGTGGACTGCTGTAGGCTGATGATGTGATTTTGACAGACTTATCAGTAACAGAAACCTAACAGCAACCTTATTATAACGACTATAAGGATCACTGTGATTTTGAGAGTGATGCAATATCAGAGTTAAAATAGTTGCGAATGGACTGTAGTAAGTCGCGTCGTGTACTGGCCGCCATTGAAATACTAGTACTATGACATTCTGGGTACTCAGAAGTGATTTAAATATGTACTCGTAACACATAACTTCGTCAAAGGAAACTAAAACACATGAGAATGAGGTCCTTCGTTTGATTCCCTGGTCGGGCAAAGTATTATTGGGTTTTTGCATCAGGAATTACTCAGTAGCATCCCGAAGGCTGAATGTTCCCGGTTGACGGCAATAGGCTCACCCCCTATTACATGGGACTTAAACATAACTGGTGAAATGTAGCTATGCTATAGGTACACCAGCTCTGCCCATTCGGGGATTACAGGCGTAAATCGTGAATACCTATGGTAAAAAAGTAAGTAGAGTTAATTGAATTTAAATTTGGACTCTCTCCTAAACTCCCCCATGTCCGGATTTACGACTGATAAGAACGATTAGTAGTTTATTAATTTCCTTTTAATGCTACCCTTTTCCTTAGTCGAACCATTTAATTGCCCATAAGGCTCCCATGGGATCATGGCTAGACCCTTTCGTGATCAAGGATCAGCTATGTAATTATGATAAATGATGGACCCTCAACGAAACAATTTATTGTTATTTTTGAGATATCTGACTTTTATGTTGGCGTGCGTTATTTCCAATGTTATTAATAGCTGCCAATTCAATATTATTTCCTGAAAACGCCTTATTCATGCAACAATAATATATTTTTATAGAGAAATGTACTTTTTTTTTCAATTAAATTTAAAAACGGAAGAAAGATTTAGAAGGACGTTATAGTGACCTAAATATTGGAGATGTTCTTTAGAATGGACAGGTGCTAGCAACCGGTGTGCGTATGAACACAAACGAAACAAAAGGAGTAGGTATGTAAGGATCGTACCAGGTGGCGTTCTATAGTTTCGGCCAATCCTTATGTATTTAAAAATATCCTCTCTGTATTCAATTAAAAGTTAATAAAAATAAATGCCTAATATGGGAGGAGATGGCGGGATAAGGTGGACTCCTTTAATAAAGATTGGTCCTTGGCAGCTCTGGACGTAGAGAAGTGGAAAGAGAGTACGGAGGCCTTTGCCCAGTAGTGGGACAATAACGGGTAGTAAAAATAAAAACATTTTCTGTATAAAAAGGAAGCTGCGTATGCCAAAGTAGCATTTGGGAGAAGACACTGGCTCTTGTAACACAGGTGTTGTTACCGAGCGCAGGCGGCTTCACTTTGGTTGTACACATTATATGCCAATAAAGAATTAATTTATATTTAAAACAACAGATAATTAATGAAGTTTAAGTTTACCGCGAATAAAGAAACTCCTAACAAAATTAATCAAGATAAATCTTCGTCGATTCTTGCTTAATAATTAAGACTTCACTTTACCACACTTAACACTTGAAAGAGCGATCAAATATTTACCTAAAAATACTTGAGTTAAGTACCCTTTTAGCATGAATGGGTTATAAACGACACGGTGAGAAGATGAGGTAGTTTACACAAGATTATGGTAGCTATAACATGTAATGTTTCACTGTAATGATTATATGATAACAAGCAGGCTTCACTGAACCACAATACTGCAAAGTTCGAACCCTGGGTCGGACAAACTGTTATTGTGTTTTTCCATTAGAAAATTGGCCGTAGTACCAGTTAACCGGTTAATGGGCTTACCCCCTTTTACATATGATTTTAAACATAACTGGCAGAATGTGGGTCTGAAATAGGTACTCTCCTGTCTACCCCTTTGAAAGTACACGGGCGCGATGTTATGCACGTACGTGTATACAAGCACTCCAAAATATGTTACCATCTGATATCGTTAGGATTGATGCACTAAAGGATGTAAATATGTTGGTATCAAGTACGTCGTTTTTATACGATTTCCCAGAATTATTGGAATCGGTCCCAGATTTTTAGCAAGAGATTTAGTTAGAAGTATACTGTAGGATAAAGCTGGTGCTTAGGGAAGATTTTATGTGCTCTAGTTCAAAGAGATTTGGCAACGCAATGTACATGTTAGGTTTTATTTCAGCTGTAGAACTGAAATTTTAAAGCGAGTTCTAGTTTTTAAACAAAAAGAACAAACACTCCCAGAATGCGTCGAGTTTCCAGAAAAACTCCACAGAGTTAACGATTTATCTAAACTAAACGAGATTTAGGAACAATTTAAACTGTTTGGAACAAAAACTTCGTAGAGTTCTACAGTAAGCCGCTGAACAATTTAACTTAATTTCGTGACGAAAAAACTTACTCTGAATAGAATAGAATACTCTTTATTGTACACCATACAAATTATAAAATGTAAATATATAAAATTTTACAAAGGGTGACACAATGGGCGGTCTTATCGCTAAGAGCGAAAATGCGACTGAAATTCGCAGACGCTACTTAATCTGAGACAAAACAGAAACAAAAAGCTGGCAACCCTGTCACATCATGATCGTGGGCAACACTGTGTGTTTAACCAATGTTGCCTACTTAGAAAATTATGGGGTTGGAGTGCTTCGCGTTAAATGCTTGCATATGGTGCCCCGCATCTAATCGTGTCGGCTCGCTCAAAAGCATGTCATTATGATTATGTGTGTTACTTTGCTTATAGACCTCATTTACAAGTACATAGTGAAGTGAACTAAATGTTGCAAAGGTAACCACTTGTGGCGGTATTTAAATCACCACGTGCGAACTGTGCATCACACTGACGTCACGCAACATCCTGCATCGTGCTATCAGAGTTTAGTGCGAGCAGTTAGCATATAAGTATATGCCAACGTATGGTTGCGAACACTGTTAGTTTATAATCTATCTCACGAGCTTGTAAACTGTCGATAAATTGTGAACTGTACCATAGTGTTTGCAATATAACATATTAATTTTCGATAATTTATAATCTATATCAAACCATCACAACACTACTAAATCCCTAAACTCATCACTTTCTGTTGCTGAATCTTTGCTTAAGGAAAATGTTAATGGTTGCGATTCGGAGTTTCATTTTGAACATATTACCTGTAGAGATATCATTAAAACCTTTCACACTTTAAATGTAAAAAAGACTGCAGATCTGTGGGGTAATTCTGTAGAAGTTGCTAAGTCTATTATTGTTGTCAGACACGAATGTGACTGCGTGGCTGCTTAGATCTTCAATACTATTTCGGCAACTAGAATCAATTTTATTTTACTATAATTTTTGACGTTCACAATTAGTGCCTTTTGCATATGTGCTTATTTGAAATAAATGATTTGACTTTGACTTTGAATACTACATAATGGATGTTGATCTGTTTTTCACTATCATTTATAGCCTTCATCCCGGAAGGTTAACGTGCATAATACATTTAGATTGAATAGCACAATCAGCTGATAATGTCCCCACTGCTGGGACAAAGGCCTCCTATCTGTGAGAGGGGTGGGCTGTAATCTACCACGCGGGTCCAATGCGGGTTGGTAGATATCACATGTCTACGTATTTTCGGTTCTAGGAGATACCGATTTTCTCACGATGTTTTCCTTCATCGTTTTGAGAGCAGTTCAGTGAGCAGTGAATTAATTTACACAAAGTAAAGCGCGGTTCGAACCCACGATCTACAACTCGTAAGTCAGGGCCGTTATATTTCACAGTACATTTATATTAAACTTACATTTAATAAAGAAATATCGAGTTTTTATCAAGCGGTAAAAAGCGTGCGAAGCAGGGGCGGGTCGCTAGTTAATCATATTCAAGAGTAAAAAATACCGAGTGCTTGAAAGGTTTTTATGGTCTACTAACGTGAACTAGTGACATAATAACTTCAGAATATATAGTATCTACATTTGTAGACAAAGTGTTTTCCCCTCCACATAACATCACGCCTGTATTTCCCGAAGGGTTAGCCAGAGGTGTACCTATAGTATACTCACATTTCGCCAGTTAGCACCAACTCGCACTGGGCCCGCGTGGTCCCACTCCCTCATGAAGAGAGAAGTGCTGTGTCCCAGCAGTGGTAACAATATAGGCTGATTATGCTAATCCTCTATTAGCGATCCTATTGCCATCAACCGGGCACAGATCCAGAACTCAGGAATGCTACCGACAAATTCCAGATTGAAAAACCCACTATCACGGGTGTCACGGGGTCCCTCGGGTGGTGTACTGCAGGAGATTTCTTGTGAAAGCATCACATCTGTACCTCTGTTTTTCTTGTCTGTTTATATATGTGTGTACATAAATGGTAAACACTGCTCGAAACCAGAATCGAACGCAGGACCTCGTGCTCAGCAGTAGCGCTCGCAACCACTAGACCAACGAGGCAATCCCCAGTATATATCTTCATTTAAAAAAAATATCTGCAATAAAACCTTGAAATGGATACTCGAAAGCGATTCTGATTGTTAATTGATTCCTAATGATTACGTCTTGGCCTCATTAGGATTGAGCTTTAGTTTCAATCATTTAAATATCTTAATTATTTTATCTTCGGATGCAAAAATGTTAATTTAGCTGAAGATATTGCCAATTTTATTGCTTTCACTTTTTATCTTTGTTAAAAAATCCTATTAATTTAAATCTGCAGGGTTAATGCGTAACACATTTGTCACATTGCCATTGATTTTGACAATTAACCCTTCCTATGCCTTCGTATAAACGTGGATCTACGCAAGACAAAACGGCTTTTAATTGTTTCTTTAATTATGTCATTCAACCAGTTAATCAAAATCCAATATGTTATTTTCTTTGTCAAGCAGACGTATTTTTCAAACAAATGAAGTAATGGTTATGTAATTATGTTTAAAATCCCTTATAAGATAGAAAGTATGTTACATAATTGGGGTGTTGTCCCTGGACAAGAGCCACAAACCCAAGGAAGAATGGCGTAGGCAACAATATTATTTTCCAAATTAATAATTATTTTAATAATTTTTTTTTTTTTTAATAATTAATAATTTAATTTATTCTTCAAAAAGTACAAAAGCGTTACAAGAAACAAGTTTTTCATCTATTTTAGCGAGGTGAAAGTACGAGGCAATTTAAATTAAGACTACGACTCCCAAACTGAGACATGCTCGTATCTTGGGTAGTCGGCGGTCAGCCGTTTTAGATGTCGTATACATATCATATACATATCACCGGCTTATTTTGTGCTAAAATTTTTTACACATAACAATTTTACAAAATTAGCATTTTTACAAAAAATTAAACAAAACTGTGCATGTTTCGTGTTAAATTATTTTAAAAAAATTCAAATACAAATTCAAATAAGTACTGAGTTTCATTTTACTATTTCAATAAGTTTCTCAGTCTCATCATAACTTAACAACTTTAACCAATTAGTTAGTTTCTCTTTGAAATTGTGCTTATTTAATTTGTAAAGTGAGATCCTTTTGTTTATTTCATTGTAAAGCCTGGAACTCAATGCGTTGTATTGTCGCTGTGCGAAAGCTGTTCTACACCGCACAGAGGGGCAAACAAGTGCACCACTTCGTTTATTTAAACCTTCCTTATTTAGGGGAAGTAGTGAATGTCGCCGGAGCATCGTGCGGAGAATAAAAAGCTGTCGCACCGTCAACACCTTGCTATCCCTGTATAGTTCTGTGGTAGAATAATAGCGCGGCTTTCCATGTATGACCTTGAGAACGGACCTTTGTGCCCTCTCTAATTTTAAAAACAAAGTTTTGTAAGTTCCTCCCCACGCAGGAACACAATAACCCAATATTGATTGACCTAATGCAAGATAGACCGCACTCAATAACGTACGGTCTGCAGAGTGACGAAGATTCTTAAACACGTAGAGTAGTTTTCTGACACGTCCGGTGAGGGTCTCCACTTGTGGGCGCCAGTCTAATCGTTCATCAACTATAACACCAAGATACTTTAAACAGGCAACATTCAATAACGGTGAACAACAACAAGTTATTGTTGATCTGTCGCAATTGTGGGCAGTAAGTGTTATAGTTTCCACTGATGGCGCTGAGGTGTTGGGGAGATAAAAACGAATATATTTCGATTTATCCACATTCAACGTAAGTAGATTAGAAGATAACCACAGCATGACCTCTCTCAGATTACTCTCGGCCAGTGTCTTTGCCTCCACCCAGTTTTTCCCACACACTAAGAGCGCTGTATCATCCGCATAAGTAAAAACATCACAGTTCTTTAGTTTTATCTTGCACAAATCGTTGATGTAAATTATAAACAATGTGGGTCCAAGAATACTCCCCTGTGGGACTCCATATTTGATTTCTTCGTCCTCACTCACCACAGTGTCAATTTTGACTGCCTGGGTACGATTGGTCAGATAGTCTTTAAATATATTTAAAGCCAAACCACGAACTCCAATGTGCTCCAGTTTTGATATAAGGATTGGGACAGAGACCGTATCAAAAGCTTTTGATATATCCAGAAATATACCGTAGCACTTGTAGCTCTTGTCCAGTTTATTGGCCACCATGGCACTGAAATTGGTTACAGCATCTTCAGTCGATACACCAGACCTAAATCCATACTGGTTTTCTGATATTATGTTAAATTTGGTGAGATAATTAGTCAAGCAGTTATTAAGTATTTTTTCTAGTATTTTCGATAATGTACTCAGAACAGAAATAGGCCTATAGTTCGTAAGTCGCTCTCTGTCCCCACCCTTATATACAGGAGTCACTATAGCTTTTTTCAGGCTGTTAGGAAATACACCAGTGGCAATAGAAATGTTGCAAATGTGCGTGATAGGTGGTACCAACACTTCCCGTGAGAGCTTAATTACCAAGGCTGAGATATTATCCCAGCCCGTTGCACAGTTATTACGGAGTGAACCAATGATCGCTGCCACTTTATCATGGCTCACCGGTAGTATCCCGAGAGAGCCCTGCTGTGATATATTGTCCTTGGCGTGGCGAGGTACTGGCGAATTATCCGGTGGAACCAGCTTCGCAGCCAGGTCCTTCCCAATGTTGACAAAATATTTGTTGATACAGTTCGTTGACAGTTTAGCATCAGCTGATAATTTTAATAGTTCCCTTGCTGGCTGTGCCTGGCATTTCCTACCTGAGATTCGGTTTACAACATCCCATATTGCTTTCGGACTGTTTTGAGCTTTAGTAAACTGATCTTTTTCATACTCGGATTTTAGCTTTTTGAACAGCGCATCGCAAAAGTTACGGTACCTTTTATATGTCGTTTGAAGGATTGTGTTTTCAAGATTTTTCCTTAGATTAAGGTGCATTCTATCGCGGTTCCATATACAACGAAGCAATCCTTTAGTGATCCACGGTTTCAGAATACGGGTTCGCCTACTAACTTTTTTCTGAGTTGTGTGCTTCATTACTACGCTACTAATAACCGAGATCAAATTATCAGTGGCAATATTCGCGTCAGTTTCATTCAAAACCAAATTAAAATCACTTCGGTCAATGTCTGCTTTAATAGAGGAATAGTCTAGGCGCGTTATGGTCCTATTGGTATCCAGGTATAATTTTTTGGTCTCTTTTATGCATAAAATGACGGGAAGATGGTCAGTTATATGGGTGTCTAATATGATAACTTCTGCCGAACCATTGGATTTTACTAATATATGATCAAGGCAATTTCCGAGCCTTGTAGGATACACGTGTGCCGGCAATAGGCCTAACGAAGCTGTAAGTAGTAAATAGTCGCTCGAGTTATGATCGATATTATTGCTCTCTTTTATATCGACATTAAGATCTCCTATCACAGCTATATTTTTGAATGATTTCAGATTAGACATTTGTGCTTCTAGGCTCTGATAAAATTTGGTTAGGTCTGAACGAGATGGTGATCGGTACAGTCCGATTATAGCAGTATTCTTTAAACAGCAAATTAAACAATTAGCATCTGAAAACGATGGTTCAGATATGGTACATCCTAGTCCGTTCCTAAAGTACATTACAACACCATCGTTTTGTGTCAGATTGTTGGTTGTAGCATGAGATGTGTAATTGTCGAGATAAGGTGGTGGGCCTGATCCTTTTAGCCAGCACTCGGAAAGTATGATTAGGTCGAACTCAAATTTGATCATGGACAGCATGGATGAAAATTGGTCAAAATTTTTATTTATACTTCTGATTTACTATTAATTCCATTGACTATTAGGCTCAATTTACATTGCCGCGGAACGGGGTTGAAGCGAGTTTTCGTAACAATACTGTACTAGCAAAATGAACGTTATGTCGATTGACTAACGTACAAACTAGATACGAGCTTGTTACTGCGGAAATTCCCGAGAATGCGCGATAATTCTCCAGAAGAGGCGCGACCTGTGCGTATGTGTGTATCTAATTTGTGCGTTACACTTTTGACATAAAGTTCATTATGCTTTGTACAAAAAAAACCGCTTCCATTCCTTTCCACGGCAGTATAAATTGACCCTCAGGTATACTGTTCCGGGCTTTGGCAACAAGACATCAATGCTTTGGTTTCTACAAAAAGTTTTCTGGAAAAGTTTTTCTTTGTAGTAATAACTTTATCAAAAATTTCCTCGAGAGCAACAATGTATAAAGAAGTATGAAATAATAAGATATTAATGTCTTTATTATTATTAATTTAAGAACTTATAGAGGTATGGATACGAGGAACAGGCTGTAAAGTTTACGCATCCTCCATAGAAACCGACCAGACGGGAGTTGAGTTTGGTGGGCAACTGCCCGACGATGGATTTTTTATTGGGAATGGCATCTCGCCTAAGAATTTGTCGTCTGCTTAACCGAACACCCGACGATTGATTCCCGGACGTTGTATATATGCCAGTTGCCCGGTAAACTTTGGTTGCGCGATGTAGGATTTTGCGTGACGTCAGTGTAATGCGTAGATCGCATGCGGCAATGTAGATACCGCCACAGACTACTATAAAAAATTAATGTTAAAAGTTTCTTAACAGTGTAAGTCTATTGAGATGCCTCCTAGAGGCCGGTAACAATAGAAAAGTAATTGTGTAGTAACAGTTGAGCTCATAAATAAAACATTTGTCGTAGTAACTCTCGTATAAAGTGTTTTAGCCACTATTAATCTTAATTCACATTCAGCTCAGTACGTCCCAGCTAGCAAGCTTGTTCTCTAAATTCAGATACTGAGTCGTCGGTTACTGCAGACCGCCCCTTTCGCGCCAGTGAGCCTGTGATTCACACTATCCTACTCCGCCATGCATACATTTTCAAAATACATTTTAATGACTAGCCAGTATTTGTAAAGCAATCCACTGTCTGTTATACTTTCTAACATCAAAGCAAGCTGCTTCCGCGGCTTCGAACACGATATTGTGTTTTTTGTTTGCATTAAAGATAATGGGAACGCGAAGTCATAGTATTTTCGTAAGAAATCTGATAAAGAGAAACCCTCTACAATAATCTAAAAAGATTTAAAACAAAAAATCCACTTTCATTTGTTTTTCCGACCGTTCCTCCGTCTGTCTGTCACGACGACGTTTTTTCTCAACGCATGCGAACGCGTGGAGGTATCAAGTTGAAATTAATATTAAATACGTAACTCCCCTGGAGCTTTTAAAAAACCAAGCTTCTACGTCAAGGCAATAAAAAATACGACCATTTATGCAACATACTCGTATTTTGACACTCGCAAATAAATCAAAACCCGGTTCCTGTTCACCTAGAATCATAAAATTTCGCAACAAGCAAGATTTGTGCGTTCATTTGTAGTTTTACCACGATATTTTTTTTTTTTGCTCTTGTATGATTAACCATGACGTATATGGGAGAACATGTTTTTCAACTACCTACAATGTTAAGTTTCTTCTTGGGATAAATTTATCCCAACTACGGAACCCTTCATTGTGCGTGATCCTGTAGATCAAAATATAGCGTATGAAACCAGTGACCGATTAATTTCAGACCCACAATGTCAGAAGATGAGTTCTTGAACAAAAAATACCAATTTAGACGCCAAGCCAATTCCTTTGGTTGATTTTCTATCTCATCTCCACATAGGTAACGAGTACCCTCATCCTAATCGATTCTACGTCTGGCACGAGAATATAAATCAAAACCATTCAGAATTTCATCCTATTGTCAGCCAACAATTTTTCTTCTATGCCTAAAGTATGTAGGTATACTACTTCAGGCTTTTTTCGACGATAAGGCGGTCCTTATCGTCGACAAATATGCTTTTGTCAATAGAAATTGGAACTGAATGTAGACAATGCGTTGTGATACTGAAATAAACAAACAAAGCGAATGGATCTCATGTTTCAATGGAGACTGCTGGGGCCGGGCTGGCTGTCACCGGCAAAATGTCATTGATGAATTCAATGGCTCCACTTCACTTTTGCTTCATTGAATGTGGAAGCCAGAGTTTGCAACCAATAGCATTTATAAATAGACAACAGTGACGAAGACTGAAAATAAAATTTTTGAGTAGAATTTCAAAGTATTGCTATATTTAGAATGTGATACCAAAGGAAACCCGTTACACAGGGCCATTTTAGTAGACAAACAGAAAACCCCAACATTTTTTTAATTAAAAGTCCATGTAGAAATTTAAAAAGAACTGATGAAAACTGACAAATTGCCGCTAGCTATGACTCGCACTGACAGCTTTTACGAAAAGAAAAGTTTCAACAAATCATTAATCGACCAAATATAACACAACCACATAATATCCACTTTGATTCATCATCAACTACCTAGCCTTTTCCCAACTATGTATATTGGAGTCGGCTTCCAGTCTAACCGAATGCAGCTGAATACTAGTATTTTACATGAAGCCACTGCCTCTCTGATCTTAACAATCCAGTTACTGGGTAATACGATACCTATTCATAATATCCACTTTGATTGACAAACCATCTTGTAAGAGAGACTTTGCCGCTGATAAGCAAACATGATACAAACTTGACGTAACTTTGAAGTAATAAACGTGCCGACGAGAGCCAAAATATGTGTGTAACTCATAGTGAAATTCAAGTAGCTAGTTAATTTTCTTCCCAACTGAATTTATGAAATATTTTACATACATTTACTAAGTAGGTATTCGTATACGTTCGCTAGTAATGAAAGTGAAAGCTCATGACTGTAATATTATTATGTTTGAAGTTGAACCGTAACTACTTCTATTTGCTTGTCTACATTTATATTTGCTAGTCGCTCTGTAGTGCTAATGTAACGCAGAACTCGACACGTGTTTGTTGGTGTGCTTCACTCAATTCATGCGGTACTCATTTTTCAAGCTTTTTCACTTTTTCGTGAATTAAAATTGTTTAGTCACTCACACCGACACCAGCCGCTAACTCTGAAGTGGTTTGCGATGGATCTGCTTCCACGATCACTCACTTTTTCATTGTCAACTAGGGTACCCGGCCGTCCACGGGGTTTGTTATGTAGGTCAAAATTTCCAGAACGAAATGTTGGA
Organism: Apamea monoglypha; assembly: GCA_911387795.2. NCBI lineage: Eukaryota > Metazoa > Arthropoda > Insecta > Lepidoptera > Noctuidae > Apamea > Apamea monoglypha. The sequence continues at coordinate 5,965,607 of OU426920.1, forward strand.
AACACGTACGGTGTTCTCTTTTACAGCAGCTTCCCCATATACATCATTAATTCTTCGAGCTGGTTTTGCAGCTCTAGTACCACGCTGGGACTCGTATTCGTAATGCATGTATGCACAAGCCTAAATTTGAATTTGGACCAAACGCCAGATATTTGAGATCAAAGTGGCCAGTTCGATAAAACGCCAATTTCATATGTAAGGACCATAAACTTTCAGCGGGATTGTCCGAATGGGTTACCGCTACCCCGGAACATAAAGGGCGAAGGAAGGAACATGGGTGGGTTTTAGTCAGTAAGAGTCTGACACTCCGTTCCGCTCCACCCAGAGCGGGAGGGGTCATTTGATGATTTGCCACCAGAAAAAAAAAAAAAAAGGACCATAAACTTTCAGCGGGATTGTCCGAAAGGGTTACCGCTACCCCGGAACATAAAGGGCGAAGGAAGAAACATGGGTGGGTTTTAGTCAGTAAGAGCCCTTCCACTCCACCCAGAGCGGGAGGGGTCATTTGATGACTTCCCACAAGAAAAAAAAAAAAAAGGACAATAAACTTTAAAAAATATTAAAAAGATTGGTTCAATTCTGTCATTTTTTATATGTCATTGTCATAATTGTCTAATATGGCCCTGGTATTTTTATTTTTCACAAGTTTTATGTAGGTAGTGCGTTAAGCTTTTCTATTTCTGACATATTCACGGTTTCAAACACGTAAGAGTAGACACCGAATCGTCCATTCCAGATGAGACAGACGATTTAGAGAAGGACCTTCAGAATGTAGTGGCAACGTTTTTTTTTTGTAGGCATTGCAACATTTGAGGGGACTGTTCGGTCTCCCACGGGAATTCAAGGGACTTAGATAGGTACCTCCCGTTGCCCTAAGGATGGCCAAACGTGACGTTTTAATCGAAACGACGCAGGTACAGTCAACATCAAAAGATGTATACATACACACAGAAAAGTATTAATTTGGTTGTCTACTATTTATGTCCCATAATAGTGTATTAATGTGTTGCTACAATTAAGTAACCTATTAAAACTATTACTATTTTATATATGTTTGAATGTTTGTTCCCGAACCACGCAACAACAGCTGAACTGATTTGGATGAAATTGGGCACACAGATAGTTTATAACCTGGCATCTTGTAACACATAGAAAAAAATTCTGTTATTGGCATTAAAGCAAAAAATACACCTTAAAACTACAAAAAACAGAAAATAAAGATTATAATGCCAAAAGGGCCTCAGCTCAGAATAATGTCCGATGACAACACAAGGTTTACAACCTGACGCTCATTTAAAGGGTACTTTTTATCCCAGTAAATAACATGGACCTAATTATAAAGGCCACGCAGATCAAGTCGCAGGCTGAAGCTAGCGTGTAATATTTTTTGTAATAACACATTTTTACAATATTTTAGAACAAAGATTGTAGACAATTAAATGAATTGTTACATATATTTTTAAGGCTGGCTGTTGGTACCTCTTACGTAGATAAATATAAAATATCTCTTCATAACTGTTCTATCTCTATACGTTAGTTCAACATAAATCGAATTTCCAGACTGCTTTAGAAGCTTGCTTTTGTCTAAACAAGTTATGATCAAGAATGTTCACTTTGCCTCTTAAGAACAAACTACAGACTCCTCAAGAGAGAGAACTTTGTATGAGACAACTTTTCTCTTCATATTAATAGTGGAGCTTTGAAATATGTTCGTTTCATTACAGAGGTACTTTATGACATATGACTCCTATTGTAGTTCAGTTACGACATGTAGTAATTGCAATGGCTTTGTATTGTTGCATGTATTCGTGGAAGGGGTGCTTCTTTTGATTTTCGTGTCGATGGTACTCTTCTTCGACATTTTACATTGTTTTAGCCCAGTACGTGGCGACGTTAATTGCGGCATCAGTGGCATTCATTAAGTCATCCAAGGTGCAGGTGAACGGGCACTTAGGGCACTCCAGCAAGTGGGGCATGGTCTGATTAGAGGCACCGCACTCGCACTGGGTATTGGATGGGTCAGTAATCCCCCATTTCGACAAGTTGTGTCTGCAGCGCCCTTTATCACGCGCAAAATGTAACTATGAAGTCATCACATGATTCTAGATTTCTACGCTTGGGGTAGAAATTTTTCGTCGTTTATCGTTCTTCGTATCGTTTGGGTCCTAGAATCGTGTTCTGAATCCATTGTAACAGTCCCTACCAGTTCTCAGTAGTACTTATTGTTAGTGAATATGCGTGTTAGTTGAAATAAAATCAAATTAATATATAATTCATTATGATACCACTTCGAATCACCTCATTCGGCCTGCTGTTGGAAAAATTGAGTATGTTAAACCGAGCACTGTAGTTTTCGTAACAAATCAGCTTATTTTTAAAGCTGCAACTGTTCTGTCAAAAACCAGTCCAACAAGTTAAACCTAGTAAAATTGTATGCAAGTTTTACATGATACATATCGTCAAAAGCAAACTGCTAGTGAATCTGCCTTCGCGTAATACCGCTTCAAAGGGTAATATCTACAGTATTATAGAACTGTTAGAAATATTGAACTACTTGCCTATTTTGTAGTACCGTGATTTAAAAATTATACTTATTCGGAAACACGCAGATTACCGAAGCGCAAACCTTTTATGGTTTACCAGTATATCATCATCAACATCATCTGCCTAGCCTTCTCCCAACTATGTTGGAGTCGGCTATCAGTTAATACCAGTATTTTACATGGAGCAACTACCTATCTGACCTCCACAACCCAGTTACTTGTTAACACGATACCCCTTGGTAAGACTGGTTGTCAGACTTTTGGGCTTATGACGACCCGTAACAACTGTCAAAGATCCACAAATGACAGCCGGGATCGACGGCTTAATGTGCTTATGCCTTTTCGAGGCCCATTCACGGACCAACCGTGGACCAACCTGATCGATCGACCCGTGCAGCAGTTATAACTCAACCACAAGCCCCTCCTGGTATATCTGTACGATACTAATTGATTCGATTCCACATAAAATATAGGGCACATTTCCTATACCCAACCCACGCTTATTTTCTGTCTTCGTCCATTATTCGCCTAAGTAGTTTGGCCGTTCGCGGTAATAGTCAGGCTTTCAATCAGTAACAGCGAGCACACCTGATCCCACGCAATACGCGCGTATTGTGTGCGTGCCTGTCTGACGGGGCTTTATAGGAGCTTAATAAAATATAATGATGGTTGTATGGGTTCTTAGAAGGGCTTCGACTGCGAAGGTAATTGTAGAGACGGATGGCTTTGGTTTTGATGGAGATATTCTGGTGACAAATAATAATATGTCATTAAATAACTAGCTGACCCGGAGAACTTCTTACCACCTCAGAATCAATAAGAACGAATGTATGAGAAAATTAACTATCTTCATTTTTTTTTCGTGACTTTTTCCCATGTTTCAATAGTTATTCTGCTATTCGGGGCGGAGAAAAATCCAACTAATCAAAGATTATATAAATCAGTCCAGCCGTTCTTGAGTTATAAATGGTGTAACTAACCCGACCATATTTTATTTCCGTTGATAGAATATGATATGACATCTTTGACAAATTGATTTCTTTTCAAATATATACATATATCTTCAAGGTAACTTTATTTAGTGGTGTATCTATTGAATAATTGAAAGTCAGAAAAAAATGAGGTTCTATTTTAGAGTTATGATAGCTGAAACTCCATAAAGGTAAAAAAATGAAAGCCTGAAAAACATTTTCAGGCTTTCATCGTCGCTATCAGCTAGAATCAGGCTTTTGTGAAACATTTTTCATCGCACCATTTCTACCTATCCATCTGATTAATGCACGACTCATTTATTGGTTTCAATTGATCGTGAAAATAATTAATAATGATTAAGTGGCACGAAATGTAAGCACTTTACATATTAAGTAATCATACAACACAAGCAGAAAGGCTAATATCATCTGCCTAGTCTTTTACCAACTATGTTGAGGTCAGCTTCCAATCCAACTAGATGCAGCTGAATACCAGTACTTTACATGGAGCGACTGCCTATCTGACTTCCACAGCCCAGTTACTGGGTAATACGAAACCCCTGGGTAATACGAAGACTTGTTGTCAGATGTTCGGGCTTCTTACGACCCGAAACGACGGTCAAAGATCCACGAATAACAGCCGGGACCATCGGCTTAACGTATTTTCCAAGGCTTTCGGTGTGTAAAGATGGACACTCATCCACGAACCAACCGCGGGAAGCGTAGCTTAACCTGATCGATCGATCCATACGGCTGTTATTCCTTAGCCACGAGTCCCTCACCAGAAAGGCTAATATTATAATAATATTACATAATATTACCATATTATTATTATAGCATATGGCTCATCACTTATCTAATTCCGGTATGCCAGTGAAACAATATGTCAAGCACGTCCTTGTTAATTAATGCATTATAACAATGCTTAGCATAACGATGTGTAATTACAAATGAAAGAAAGAAAGAAAGAAAGAAAGAAAGAAAATGCATTTATTTGGCACAAACTAAAAGACACACAATACACCAGATACATACATCAAGTAAACACACACAATAAAAAAAATTAAAATAAAAAATACAATAAAAGATTAAATAAAAAGTGTGAAGTCCGATGTAAGAAATTAGCAGGAAAAGTGTGCCTCACGGCTGCGCCAAAAAGGCCCAGTTCAGCAAAAAATGCCGGACAACTAGTGCCCGGCGCTGGTTTTCAACTGGACCTGATGAGTGAGGTGACAAATAACTGTGAACTACTGTAATATCACGTAGAGGTCTACTCTCTAAGCCGGCCAACGAAGATACGGGCCCATCCGAAAGTAGTTGTAGTATCCATCAAAACCAAAATTAATTTTTGAGTACGAAATAAATGATGTCCTTTGATTTTATTTACTGCCGGCCAGAAAAAAAGTACTGCTGTGTTATGGGAAATAACCTCTTGAGTATTTTTTACTATTACAACGAAAGTCTACCCTTAACCCCTCGACTGCTATTTGAGATTGAAAATGCAAAAAAATCATATTTTAATTTTTCAACTTTAATTTTTGGGTATAAAATGTTCGACACTTGGTATTATGGCAATGGCAAAACATATCGGTAGTACGGACAACTGTCAAATCGTGTTGTCATTCATTCTTAGTTCGGGCTCCGAACTAATCATACATATATCCGTACCTAAGTGATAAGGAGTATAGGACACGCCCATAACTGCGGCCAAAACTACGGATTTAGTGCTTAGGGAGTAGACCCTGTAGTAGTGTAGAAACTAGAGGAAATTCTCGTTCCAGTTACTTAACCTCAAAAAAACAAATTAAAAAAAAACAAACAAACTCAAAAAAAAAAAACAAACAAACTTACCAAAAAAACAAATAAACTCATTTTCTTTCCTTCTATTTCGGTGACAAAAAGGAAGTATTTTTCTAATAAGCGGGTTTTTGCTGCTAAATCATATTTGATCTGACAAAAACACACAAAAACGTCGAAATGATCCATTTTAATATTTAAAATCCATAAATTCAAGTAAAAACATTAACACAATTATCCCGTGTACAAGAACCTCTAGCTCGTTATGCCTTATTTAATCGTCAGTCGTCGAAGCGATCCCTTAACGAACGATAGCCTTCCACGATAAAAACTTTATTAATGCTCGCACAGAACGTATGTATTATAGGCATTAATGAGGATGCCAGACAGTTTTCAGTAATGAAGCCATGTTACGTCCCTGCGATAAAATTTAAGTGGCCCATGTGGACATAAAATGAGTTGATACTCGAATACAGTTGGCAAAACAATCGGCCGTATAAAACGACACCACGGATAGTGTCGGCAACAGATAAAGACGATAATGGACTAGTTAGCCAACACTCCTGTTAGGCCCCTCTAAAAACGATTGAAGCCGTAATTATGGTACGCGCTTTTCTTGACGTGAAAAGCGGCGATTAAATTTATAAATGTTTGCTCCGTTATCACACCGTGAACGTTCGTACACGCAATTATGCAGACATGATGTATTTAAATGCTGAATACAGCGCCACGTAATGTTGAATTTGTGCTAAGTCACGTTATCCAAACTCAACCACTGAAACAAATTATATTTTTTCACTGGAAAAACGTTGTCTTTTATATATATTTTATATGTATTTTCCGCAATTTATGTGATTATTATTTAGCCACACAATGGTCGTTAATTATATGTTCGCGCACGAAATATTCAACAATTTCTCTTGACACACAATTTCACGGTATTTTTCTAATATGAAAGCTCTTTTCTGTTTACATATTATACGGTCAATAACCAGAGTACCTAAAGAAATTAAAAGCTCAAACGTGCCCTTTGAGGTTTTAATTTAGAGGGATTTTTTTTTTATTTGACCAAAATGGAATGGTTATTATAATTTAATTTTCGTCGAATCTTTTTGCAGTTACACATCCCTCCAAATTACGGTGGCTCGAGTACGTTTGAGTGAAAAAATTACGCGCCTGCCGCGCAGACAGGGAAGTAATGAATTACATTAATACGAAAATGTTCTGTGGGCCTTTAGTTAAAATTATAATCGCATCTCGTGGAATGTTTGTAAACTCAGACGGGGGACTTGAATAGCTCAGAAGAAAGTAACAAAACTTAGTTTCATACTTCATAATTTGTCGTGTTGAAGTGTAATAGAACGTACAAGAGAAATGGCTGTTAACATTTTATATCATGGCAACTGAATTGTGTGTGTCAGTCACATGTTCCCCGGGTGTTGTGAATACTACTTGCTTCATTGCGGACTTGTACCTAACTATACGTAGTACTACACCTATGGGAACGGTTCGCTACGTGAATTTTTTGCGGTCTCCAACGCGGCAAAAGGGTTTCATTTTTAATCTTACACGCTTTTAGAAAAAGTGAATCGCTTGTTGGCTCGACTGATATTGACAGCGTGATTATCAGAAGGGCAATTCTCGTAATTTTAAGAACGTTCACAGTCTGATCTCAGTCTCAATCTGTCAAGAAATACTTCTATTTTCCCTACATTTTGACAAGTTTTTGACATTCGTTTGTTGTCGAGATGAGACTGCGACTAGATTTTGAACGTTTTAAGTTACGAGAATTGGCCTTCTGGTCTGCGACGTAATATAAATTTACTTGAACGAACTTTAAAATATAATTGAACATTTTTACGTTACACTTAGATTAATTTGATTTGTTTACTTAACGTTTAAGAACGATTACCAGTAAGTAAATAATTTAATTAATATAATATTTATAGAAGTGTATCGTTTCAATTAAAATTGTGCAAATAAATATCCCTACAGACAAACGCGAGGGTAAACGAGCATTGTATTTGTCAAGAGTCTAGACATTAATGGATCCAGCGATGTATGAGTCCGAACAGTAGCTTGAAGCCAATGTTTTGTAGCCGCCATTTTGAAATCATTGTATCCGTATTGTTTGGCGTTATGCGGTAAAATGTTTCAGGGAAACAACAGTTTGGAACAAATGTGTCGCATTTTAAATAATACATTTTGTCGAAAATATGAAACAAATATTGCGAAGTATAAATATTTGTATTGAAAACACAGACAGGCTCTGTGCTGATCAATGTAAAAGCAATTTGTGAAGTGTCAACAGCTTATATTCTTGTTCAAGACCATTCCGTTTTCAGTATTGTTTATGCCGTAGTTTCAGTTGTTTTCGCACGTATCGAAACTCTTTACTTTATGTGACATAAAGTTATATTGCTGAATGTTGGTACTAAATAAATAAAGGGGTTCTCGTTTGTTTTAAAGTGTGCGACCACAGAGGTACCTAATGTGGATAAAGGGTTGCCACTAATTGTTATTTTTATTAGGCACATTTTCTATCATAACATAGTTATGTTTTGTTAATTTTAGAGAACATTATTATTACTGTAGTACTCGCAACAGGCGTACGTGCATAACCAGCGGGTTAATTGCGTAACAAACTAACAGTCGGAATGGCACTGACTGTTCAACAACATTCATAGCGTTATTTACGTTGTTGAGCAGACAAATTTATCGATCATGTGAAGCAATGGATATCCTTCAAAATGATTCAGATTGTGATTGATAGTATGTTATATAATTAGGGTGCTGATGAATGAACGTAAACGAGACACAATGAGTATGTAAAAATAGTAGCAGGCGGCGTGAGATCATGTTTGTATTATTTCTTTACTTTAACATAATTAATTACTGTACAGAAACATGCCTTTACTTTTTAGGTCTTGCTGTTCCTAGGACATGTCTTATGTATATGTGTATTGTTGTTTGCGGACGAATGGACGAAGATTTTGTCGGCATGTCAGAAGTACTGTGAGAGGGATTTATGAAAGTGTTGTTAACTTTTTACCTGATGATTATATATTTTATCTTTTGTGTTATCGTTTTAATTAATAAATAATAAATTACATTAAACTACAAACAAATAAATTGAAGTTCAATCCAACCAAAAACAATTCCAACCTCTCCAGACATACTAAATCAAAGTAAATCCAGGTCAAAAGTCTTGATAAAGATCTTGCAAGTTCAGAATCAGACATCCAATCACCTTCCCATTTTAAATTGGGTTCACGTCATCACAACGTAGGTACAGTTAAAGTAAAGTTTCCTATTGAAACACGAAAGCCTACGATAACATTGCAAATTGATAATTAACAACCAGCCAAAATACTCCGAAATTTTCAATGCATTGCAAGTTTAAGGTTTATCCTTCTAAGAAGTTTGTTAAGGTATTATAAACTCCATCAAAGTCCGGTGCGAAAACGCAGCCTATCAGCACAAGTTGGATAAGTATCTAAGCACGGAACTTTAATTGCTGCGAACTTTAAACTTGAGATCATGCGAACAAGAATGGTAGAGCTTAATAACTGGAAGAATGTCGCTTCAATATGCTCAAATGTAGCATAAAGGCAGCATGCCGTAAACGGAGAAAGTGAGTACCTGCGTATTTATTTAAAATAGAATAGAATACTATTATGTACACCATATAAATTACAGATATAAATATAGAAATTTTACAAAGAGTGACACAATGGGCGGTCTTATCGCTAAGAGCGATCTTTTCTTTCTTTTCTTTGGTTGGATTAAAAAGCTGCGTACTACGTATTATTTATTAATTTTTCACCCCCTCACTAGGTTAAAAAAACAATTGACTATCCCGTTGATTCAGAGACGTCTATTATAGACGTGACAATCATCATTAACACACACTATCCTACTAACATTATAAACGTGAAAGTTTCTATGGATGGATGGATGGATGTTTGTTACTCTTTCACGCAAAAACTACTGAACGGATTTGGATAAAGCTTGGCACACAGATGGTTTATAACCAGGATTAACACATAGGATACTTTTTATTCTGAGATTCTCACGGGACCGAAACTTATGCGGGTAAAACCGCGCAGCTAGTAATAAATATATTAATGTGTAGACTGAACCGAACCTATTGCTAACAACCGGACACAGATCCAGACTCTGGGCTGCTACTGAGAAATTCCGGATGGAAACTTCCAATAACACTTTGCCTGACCCGGGGATCGAACCTAGGACGTCATGCTCAGCAGTAGCGCTTGCAAACACTACACCAAAAAGGCAGTCCACAGTAATATCCCTTATATATATCTAGGGTTCATATTGATCTTTTACCTTGTAAATACCATCTATGTAACATATAGAATGCCATAAAGATTTGAGTAATGGGTATATTTTTTTTTAAATCTGCATTAAATGCTGAACTGGATACTTGAAAGCAGGCAGTAAATAACTCATAGTTAACAATTCCTACATCTATATACTCTGTACTATACATACAAATAAATAAAATTAAAGTGTCTGTTTGTAAAGTCAAAATAACAGCGTTTTACAAAATACATAATGAAAGTATATATTACGGTACTTATTTTTTTTTTGTCTGTACGTCTGTTTGTTCCGCCTAATCTCCGAAAGGGCTTTACTGACTCTGACAGCACTGGCAGATAGCTGAAGGACTAACTTAGGCTAAATTTATTTTAGAAAAAGAATAGGGTTCCGTGCAAAAAATTAAACCCATGAGATCCAATTTGTTTTCCGATATGCACACGAACGAAGTCGCGGGCACAACTAGTCTTTTATAAACAACAAACCCAAGGGTTACTCATTTTCCTATTCAGTGTAAGCACTGCTAATTAACTACCTTAATTATTCATTATGTCTTCGCCGCAATAAGCTGAATAGCTATGCGCAGAACTCGTACAGAATTTAAATGTGAGATTCCTTATGCTGTTGGCCTACACAAATTATAATTTTTGCAAGAGTAATATGTCACGAAAACTTTAGTAAGTATTAAAACGGGTAAATTTGCATCAAGGTAAAGAGCCAAGCGGGTTTTTTCTAGCACATGGGGTTAGCCTGCATGCGGGACACCCTTTTTAATATACCTATTGTCGTGATTTCTTTGATTTTTTTTTTTTATTTTAATACCGAATTATAATATCCACTGGCAAGACTGTCAAAGTACAATTTATTAATATTGTAACACACTTTGAAATGTATTTTTTGCATTATGACCACTGAATGTATTATTTTATTTTGGCAACACTTACATATAACGGTTATGATATTGCCGGTATTTCTGGGTGGGGCAAGAGTAATTTTAAATGGTAAAATGTAGTAAAGTCAGTCCTAGTTTGATTGTGAAATCGTAGCGTTGTGCGGAATAACAGTATTAGAAAGAAAAGGGTGTTTTCTTAATACTCTAGTTTAATTATGATACATGCGGTCTTGTCCCACATGTGTGAGCATACATACATACATACATACTACATGACACTAAAATCGCCCTAAGTATAAATACAAAATTACGGCACAACCCTAATTCATTCGTCGTCCTTCAAACAACCAAAAACTTTCACGAACTCCGGAACACGAATTTTAAGGATCTGGTCAAAATTCGGTGAAACCCACGCGGGACCCTGGACGCGACTGTCACACGTCGTGTTGACACGTCTTTTATTTCGACAGCTTGAACACCTCCATACAAATAAGTTGACAGTAGGTATTGGCGCAAGCAAATATTGTCCAGCACGCCGCACGGGATCCGCCTCAGTTTGAACAGTCCTTAAACGACCCCGAATTTTAAAACTTACGTCAACTTCTATGCCAGGTATCCGGAATATCTTGAGCGGGGGAACGTCTCTGGGGGAGTACCGGCAGAACTCGCGGTCCCCTCGGTACCATTTGACGGAGTATAAGACCTCCTGTTCGAGGTCGTAGAGGCACTTCATCTCCACCTTGGAGCCTCGCTCCACCGCTTCCGGGACCACAACGTGGACATTGCGGAGGCATAGTGAACCTGGGGAAGAGAGAAAAGAAAGTTAAGATATAAATGTCTATGGCCACAGCATTTTTTGTTGCTGAAAATGATAAAATCCATGCGGGGCTGTACAGAACATGAACTCCTTGCTGGAATGTCCCAAGTGTGGACACTTGGGACATTCCAGCAAGGAGTATGGAACTCCTGTACTTTTGAGGTAATGAACGCCCACTGTCGCTGCTATTAACGTGGCCACCTACTGGGCAGATATATTATTATTTTTTAAGTATGTTCTATGCGAAGAAGAAGCCTACGAAAGTAACTCTTGTCTGTCTATCTGCCTGTTACCTTTTCACGCCTTAATAGCTAAACGGATTAAGATGAAATTTGGCTCATGATCTGGGTTAGGACATAGAATACTTTTTATACCCTTTAGTAAGTTCCCGCGGGTTAATTTCAGACATACACGCGGGCAAAGCCGCAGGCAAAAGCTAGATATAAATATTGTGAAGACTGAATAGTGCTGTAGGTAGACACTATTCAGTCTTCACAATATTTATATCACACGTAAAAAAAAATGAAAATAAAATGAATCGTTTTCTTTCTTTGAAGTAAAATCTATAAATAGGGCTTTAGATACTTGTATAAATTACTAGGTTCTGCGCGCGGCTTCCCCGCGTGGATATCGGAAATTATCCCATGAGAACGTGCTACCGAGACATAAAGTAGCCTATGCCCTTCCTCAGAATGCCATCTATTTCCCTGCCAAATTTTATCGAAATCTGTTTTGTGGTTTAAGGCGAATTCCACCAAACTTTTATCTACAATAAGTCTTATCCTGGGAGTACATTTTGAAATGTTGACACTTTTTCCATACTATAACCGTGAGACGTCACTTGTATTCCACAGATAAAAGATATCTGACTATAGGCTGATTTTTCCATCGCCAGATAACTTTTATTCGAGGAATAAAATTGACGTTTGACAATTTTTGAAATAAATAACTGTCAAAATTTCAAAATTATTCCTCGAATAAAGTTATCAGACGATTGAAAAATCAGCCCTATGATGATTATGGTAAAATCAGCCCTTATAACAAAATATAATATTAGTATAGATTACTATTGATAAATCAATATCAGGATTATTTTATTTAAAAAAAAGCGTTGCCCCACGCTAGGAATTATTCCTGTATCGTAGGTGCGTTTACAAATATTTAAACTCACATACAAAAACAGCCAGACCCGGAACAACTACCTGTAGGCAATACAAATATTTGTTCCGTGCGGGAATCGAACCCACGACACGCAGCGCAGCGGTCGATCGCTCAGTCACTGCGCCAACCGTGTCGTCAAAATTATTATGCATATACATCAATCACAAACATTTATAGATACTTCTCATGAATCTATAGGTACTTATAATAAAATCTGAAGAGTTTGTTTGAACGCCCTAATGTCTGGAACTACCAGTCGAATTTAAAAAAAATATTTTTGCATTTGTTAGCAAGAAATTGAGGAAGGCTATGGAGCAGGGGCTGCAGTCTCGACATTCATAGTGATCGCTTTACGACCGAATTCGGTCGCAAAGTCCCGGATTGACAGGTGTAATGTATGGATTGACAGGAATTTGCGACCGAATTCGGTTGTAAAGCGATCGCTATGAATGTCGAGACTGTAGCCGCTGGTGATGCGATGCGACGCAGTGGGTCGAGCAACAAGAAATTTCACGAGGACAAAGTCGCGGGCAGAAGCTGTTTTTATTATTTATTTATTTATTTAAAAAATACACTATACTACACACACACACACACACTATTTATTTATAAAAAAACAGTGGGTGTGTTTGTTTTACAAAGTACGTTAGTTATGTCTTTGTTACTGAAAATATAATATCGAATATCTTTTCATGTCTTATCCTAGAAATAAATAATAACAGTACCTATTACGTATTTCATTTCTTGGAACAAAATCTAAGTAGTCTTCATAAATAGATAAACATTTATGTAACGTGTATGAATAGAAGACGTTTATTTATATAATATTTGTTTCCTGGTGTTCTATGTTTTTTTTATTTCCACAGTAATTTTACTTAATATTATGTTGTTCTTATATTTAAGACAGTTTTGATTAACTTCCAAACATTACTGTTAGTTTGTTAACCTACTTTCTAGACTTTCTTGGAAAATGAACGAAGTTCTTTAACGGAGCTTGCGGTAAACTAGTAATCTTCACGTAAAGAAAAAGCGTTATACCTCCATGTAACTTTTTATTTCATATAATAGAAAGAGACAGACAGTGAAATAGAGATAGTTTTCATGGGTGTCGAGGATGTTGAAGCCAATGCTGAGGTCAAAATGAAGATCTAAGATGGCAGCTGCGAAAATTTTTTTTTTTTTTTGGTATTTTGAAATTAGTAGTCGTCATCTTTGATTTTCATTTTGAACTTCGTTTTTGCCGGGGTTCCCCGATCTCATACGTTTTATTAAGTAAGTATAATATCGACTTATTAAAATAATTCATCGTTGTCTCTCGAGACAATCTATCGGAAATTAGCTTATATTAATAACACCCGCACGGGTCGGTCGAAGCTATGCTTGTCGCGGTCGGTTCGTGGATAGGTGACTATTACATATCGAGAACCCTCCGTGCCCCAAAAAGCACGTTGAGCCGTTGGTCCCGGCTATCACTCGTAGGTCTTTGACAGTAGTTACGGGTAGTCAGAAGCCCAAAAGTCTGACGAGCAGCCTTACAAAGGGATATACATTAAACATAATTATGTTTTACATGGAGCGAGTATATACGTATATAGCAGCTGCCTATCTGACCTCAGTTAAGCAGTCGCTCAATGTAAAATACTGGTATTCAGCTGCATCCGGTTAGACGGTAAGCTGACTCCAAGATAGTTGGGAAAAGGTTAGGCAGATTCATTATTGATCAATATAAAAAACGTAGATAAGTCAAAAGGCCAGTCAGCAAAATGATTTGGTTAAGTTTCTTAGTTGCGTCCCTCATATTGAAACGGAGCAGAAAATGTGTAGCTAAACTAAAATATATGTAGGTGCAGAAATATCAAACAATAGGTAGCTCTACAACTAATTCTAAAATAGAGAGTGAATATTGTTATAGGACTTTTGTGGTTTCATCAGAAATTGTACCAAGTTAATACGTTATGGGAAGACCCTATTATATTATCCATTTACAACACAGAATTAATTATTCGTACCTATCTAATAGCATTCTGTTTATTTAATCTGATAATTGAATCAAATATACATTGTGAAATTTGTACCTTGAGATCGATTCCCATACAAACTACACATGACACATGACAAAGTAAAGGAAAGGGCGCATTTTTAACAAAAAAACTATTATTTTAAGATAGTCTTAGTTTTTACGTAACTAGAATGTTAGTGATTTGTTCGTTTGCACTGTAGCAGTTGTTATTTGATTTCTTTTATTTCATTTAAATACTTATAAATTACATTTTTCATCAAACAAAAAGATAAAAAAAAAATTAAAAAATTGTTATTTGGTTTTTGACATATCTCGGGACCCTGGGGTCCCAGACCTTTGAAAGGCGTACCAGGGGCCGAAGCCAACCCGCAGAGGCCCTTACAATTTTAAATGATGAGGAGGCATCAACTGACGATTATCCCTGTATGCACCATGCAAATGCACCCAAGGACAACCCCCGGTTGATGCAGGACTATTGCAGAACATTGAAACATTATTTGGTTTATTATTGAAGTTACTGTCTGATAATCTGGTCACATTGGAATGTTAATTACCCGTATTTATCGAAAACATTAGGTAGGTAAATACGTTTCTGTGCTCAATAAGTCAATGTTTGAGATATCATTAGCATATTAACCAGCTGCGTCATAAACAAAGGGTGACAATGGCAGAAGCCAGATGTTGAATTGTTCAATAAGATCACCGCAACATTTAAGCTTTCGATGCCTGATTAAATATGTATCCTGGTTATAGATATTTCTGGTCAATATTGGACTTTGATTTACTTTCTATGAGGGTTGATAAATGTATTAATGGGACAGGATCGGACAGAGGTGTGTTTACCGGATTTTACATTTGTTTGTACAAATAATGGAGCTTGGATCCCGTTCCCAATACCGGTGAGCTACTATTTCTATATTATTAAATGTTTTTATATTCATGAATTTAAAAATATAATTTATATGTCATCATCATCTGCCTTTTCCCAACTATGTTGTGGTTGTCGCTCTTTATTTCGTATTACCCAGTAACTGGGTTGTTCACAACCCAGTTACTGGGTAATACGAAATAAAGTATAAAGTGAAATAGAAAAGAATAATAAGAAACTTTATTTCAGACTGCAGTGAATCCGTACATTAGTGATAGTAAAGAAAACAAAGTCAATGTTAATATCCAAAAAAAAACCTCTAATACTATAATCTCTTGGCTACATTGCCAGTTGACAGCGATGTAGTTGAATTTATTGACGCTATATTTTAGTTTGTGAATAGTTAGGTTTAGGTTTTTAGTTAAGTTATATTTTTTTTTATTTTACTTTATTGATTAGGTATTCATTGCTACATAAAATACTTATTCTCTATATAAGTGCTAGGTTGAAGTTTGGCTGTTTCAAAGGTTCTACCTCTCATCAATTTAAAAGCTGATGGAAAAAGTGGTTTGACAAGAAAAATTAAATTAAGTTTTATGCTAAAGAAGAGGCAGGTTTCTTCACCAAAGCTTTTTAATCGTTCAGCCTTTCAGCTTAAACATTTTTGTATACCTTTTCGTGTTCTAAAAGAGGGAAGAAACATAAGTGGTGCTACGAAATTTAGCTTCCCAAGTAGCAGCGCTGCCATCTTTTTTTTTAATTTAGGTAAGTAATCTGTCTTTTTCTGCCCAGCGTTATAAGGGGTGGTTGGTGTTTTAATATAAAACCTTCTTCATTTTAGGTAACACTAGCTTTTGGCTGCGGCTTCGCCCGCATGCAAAAGCAACACATAAAATAAAAGTAGTCTAAGTTACTTATTATAACATCAACTGTCTGCCAGTGAAAACCCGTCGGAATCGGTTCAGCCATTTCGGAGATTACCCGGACAGACAGAAAGACAAAAAAAAAAAAATTGGCTTTTTTATTTTATGTACCATATGCTTTCAGAGAGCAGTATATACCTTCATATTCATTTAGTAAAAAACTGTTATTTTGACATTATAAACAGACACTTTAATTTTATTTAATTGTATAGACTCAGGTATCATCATCATCATTTCAGCCGATAGACGTTCACTGCTGGACATAGGCCTCCCCCAAGTGTCGCCACATTGACCGGTCCCGTGCGACTCGCATCCAGCGGATTCCCGCAACCTTCACCAGGTCATCGGTCCACCTAGTGGGACGCCTTCCAACGCAACGTCTTCCGGTTCGCGGTCGCGGACTCAGGTATGCTTACTTTTATCTATAACAACATTCCGTGTTTCTATAGTAAGGCTCTCGCTTCCTCACTTTTCTTTGAACAAAAAAATTGCTGTTATGAAGGTATTAGAGAAATTGTTATTAATAATGTAGCTACATAAAATTAAGGCACGGAGTTGAAAAAATTAAATGTTTTATCATTTTCTGTTAGTATATTGAAAATATAGAAATTTCCTTTCCAATATAATATTTACATACTTAATTTAAGAGCTTAATAAAATGTATAAGTATATAAGAAAGGGATGGAAAAAAATATAGGGTTTCTAAAAATTGGTCCGCATTCGTCAGCAGGAAAAGTTTCCAAAAGGCTGGCGGCATTGTATACGAGTAATTTTTTTGTATACAAAATAATATTTGTATAACCGCCTGAGTATGTAGGTCCGTTCGATCTTTTTTTAGTATTATTTTTATGGGTAAGCAGCGATTCGGTCGACCTTTAGCAAATGTGGCAGGTTTTACCCTAAAACTTTTCACGTAAGTGGAATGGTGAGTCAAATGGAATGTGAAAATTGGAGTGAAAGGAAATATGTCCTACGTTAATAATAAATCATGTTTATTTATCCAAAATAATACATAGACACAGTAGTATATACACTAAAATAATACATAATTTTTTGTACAAAGTTAAAAGGGTACAAAAATATAAACCCTGTCTCTTAAACTAGGAGGCCAGTATCTTACGAGACAGTGTCCGGTCAGATGGTTGCGTAAATTAAGTTGTACCCTTTAACAGTGACATGGTGTGTCACATTACAACTAATAATAAAAATAGTCCGCCAGACCGTCTATCGACCATGGCAGCCAATTACAACGAAGACTAGCCGTCGGCGCTGGAGATATGTATTTCAACACAACAACAACAAAATTACAGCTGCAACATACTACATTCATTACAACTATCAACTAACAAAATTAACGAAACATTTTTATTTCACAAAATCGTTTGGATGGTAAAAATTGGGTATATTACAAATAATACAACCGTTTTCCCCGAATATGTGGGCGGTGGTGTATTGTTCACCTACATTTCACTCCCTTATAATAGAAGGTTAGTGCTTAGTGCAAATTACAAGCCCAAAAAAAGATGTCTAGCGCTTATAATAAATCATGTGCCTGGTACAATCAAGACATTAATTGTTAGGTAAACTATTGACTATGATTGTAAACACCGCTAGCTTGTAATTTGTCTCGTGAAATTGTTAAACTGTCGATAAAATGTGAACTGTACCATACTGCTTTCAATAGTTTATAATCTATCCATGTCAAATTGTGAACGAAGCTGCACCACCGATTTTATCACCCGTAAATTTGTGAACCGTCCCTAATCGGTCGCTCGGTTGCGGTAGCGGTAGCGAATTGATTATACCAAAGGAGTTAGGTTAAGTTAGAACTTTGACCAACCGTGCGCGAGCCGAGCGAGCGGTGAGTATAGTAGTAGTGACTTTAGTATTAGCGCAAGGCGCGTTCAGTCGCATACAAGTTTGATACCAGTTTATAATTTGTCGGTTTGCCTTGGATAGATCTATCGAAAAATAATGCGTTAAATTGTAAATGGTTTGTTGCAGTTCACAATTTTTTGATAGTTCATAATCTCGCGAGATAGATTATAAACTAACAATATTCGTAATGATACGCTTTTTTTTTTTTTTTTGGGATGGGAAATCATCAAATGACTCCTCCCGCTCTGGGTGGAGCGGAAGGGAGTGTCAGACTCTTACTGACTAAAACCCACCCATGTTCCTTCCTTCGCCCTTTATGTTCCGGGGCAGCGGTAACCCTTTCGGACAATCCCGCTGCCCCGGCAGGCTTCGGCCCTGAGGGGCCCCTCGTTATGCTGACATCTCTTTGAGGCGCGCGTGGAACACTTACGCGCCGTCCGGCACGGGCCTGGTCCTGATCGGGCGGTGAGCTACCCATTGCTCTCCGCCCGCAGGCCCGCGCCTACGGTGGCCGGTAGTCGTCTCTCGACTCCCGACGCCCAGGGCGTCTCCCGCGGCGGCTTGGACGGGAGGCTCTCTCCCTCATCCGTCCCGCCACCTCCTTCGCTAGCATGACTGCTTCGCAGAAGGAGGCGACTGCCTCCCACTCCCTCTCGCTCCGGACCATGGCTTGCACCAGGTCCGGGCGCGAGAGGCCGCCGCCGCTGCCGATCGCCTCCACGAGGACACGGCGGTGCTCCGCCCAAGCGGGGCAGACCTCCACCGTGTGCTCCACCGTGTCCTCTGGGCGATCCTGGCAATGGTGACACCCGGGCGTTTCCTCCCGCCTGATCATGTGCAGGAACCTCCCGAAACTTCCGTGTCCGGTGAGGACCTGCGTCAGGCGGTAGGTGAGGGCGCCGTGGCGCCTCTCTAGCCACTCCTCAAAGAGGGGTCTTATCGCCGCTATCGCGGCGTGCCCTGCGCTGGGTTGCGACAGTCGCTCTTTCCATGTCGCCATGAGATCGAGCCGGAGGTCCGTCCGCTCCGCAGCAATTTGCCGCGGGAGCGGACTTTCCCCCCGGCGTAGTGCCTCCGCGCGCCACTCATACAGGCGCGCGAGGACTATCGCCTCCAGATCCCATGGCGGCAGTCCGGCAAGGAGGCTTGCCGCCTCGCGCGAGATCGTGCGGTAGCCCCGGATTAGCCTTACGGCTACCACCTTCTGGGGCGCGTTCAGGTAGTGGGCGGCTCGCCGCCGCAGTGAACGCGCCCACACCGGGGCCCCGTATATGGCCATGGACCGCACGACCCCCGCGTAAAGCCTCCGGCAGGAGGCGTTTGGCCCCCCCAGGTTGGGCAAGAGCCGCTTGAAGGCGGCCCCAGCCCGTTCCAGTTTGGGGGCCAAACGTCGGAAGTGCTCGACGAAGTTCCACCGGCTGTCGAGGACGAGACCCAGGTACTTCATCGTCGTCTCGATGCCGATGTGAACCCCTCCTGCCGTTAGTTGGGATCCCGGTGGTGGCGCGTTCCGGGGCCCATGAAACGTCATGGCCTCGGACTTGTGCAATGCCACCTCGAGACCCAACTGCCGGATCCTCTCCACGACTATCGCAACCCCGCGTGTCATCGCGTCGGCCGCCGCCTGATGCGACCTCCCCTGCGCCAGGACCAGCGTGTCCGTCAGATACGCGTAATGATACGCTGACATATTCATTTCATACAACTGTCAAGAATTACAGTTGTGATAAAATTTTACGGACAGTTTAAATTGGTAGCCATTTTGAACAAAACATTTCTCGGTCTTTATATTTCGGTGTTCAAGAATACCAATTTTTCTAACAGCTATTTATTTTATGACCTAGCACAAAGACTGATCGCAGCACTGACAGCGCCAGTGCAATATGCAGTGTTTAAGCTCAAGCAGCTACTGTTGCATGTGGCAAGGAGCCAACCTACTTAAAGTTAATATTACTCAAAGTTCTAACCTCGGAGAAAAACAAAAATTAGACAAATAACCGCATTCAATCAACACCAAGGAAAGATGGTCCACCGTCCGGAAAATGTTACATTTAATTATCAAAATCGTTAACTATTAAAATTATCTCAAAGCTGTCGATTAGTTTTGTTTATCGTCAAATATCATTAAAAAGATTTAACTACTTAAGTAGCTGCCCAAAGGAAGCACACCGTAAAACGCTCAGTTTTTTGTCGCACAGTTAGGCGTATTGGTTCATATTACAAGCCAGAAAATTGAGTGTATTGTTAAATGTTTAAAGAAAAGACTTATTCAAAAATATATCACAAAAATAAAATAGTATCATGATAAAACAATCGTAAAACAAAGCTCAAACAATATTTTTCTTCACATAATTCTCAAAACTGAGCGTTAACTATCATATTTTATCTAACAACAATAAAGGTAATTCAAACAACTAAATAATTGCCTAATAGTTATTCCACCGAGCCGTGCATTTATTTTTAAATTAAATTAAAACTGCAATTTGACTTTTATTTTGGCGGCCATTCGGTCAACTAACATCAAACGCAACGCTGTTTTGAACCTAATTTGTTGCCGCGATGCGCAATTGTCAATTACTCAAAAACTTGCTTCTTACCGCGCCTTAATAACAGTACCTAAACATTTTTTATAATCCTTATCCGAAAGCCCAGAAATTGTTCGATATTTACTTCATGTATTAAACGTGAATGTTTTCATTCTTGATCTCCCTAAGAACTTTAGGCCGACGTTGCCTGAGGTAGCTGCGCGGTGCGGAAGGACAGTTGTCACAATTTAACGAATCACTGAGCTCTCGCATCACGTCACTACGCCCCTCCCGCACCGCGCTACTACGTCGAGCAACGTCTCAGGTAATAAGCGGTTGGCCTATAAACGAATATGAATATTCCACAATAAGTACGACCCACTTAACTACACGTGGACAACCTAATCTGAAAGGGATATTTTCAAATTTTATTTCCTTAAGATCTTCTACTTATGGTAGATAAGTAGGAGTTCTTATGGAGATCAGGATAAAGATCATACATGAATACACATAATACAATATACAATACTCAATACAACCCACTGTCTCAATGGCTATGCCGGAGCTGTCCACGTGTCCACGTGGTAAACGTGTACATCTCAGGCATATAAAGCACAGAAATGTCAACGAATTCCATTATATTATTATTCACTATATATAGATGTCCATAAGGAATACGCAGCATCCTTCAAAGAAGACAGTCCGTCGGTTGTGTGCCAAATAAATAATGAGCTAGGATATGGACGGGATCTTATTGAGAAGACAGACGAAATTCGGTCGCTTGGCTAGCTTAAACATGAGTTGTGTCTAACATTTGCTTAAAACACACACACAGAAATATATACTATATATAGATATACTGTCTTATTATAGTAGGGACAGTCAAGATCAAAAAGATGTCTTACTATGACAAGAATTCTTTTGATTTTCTACTTTTTCGTTTTTCTTCAAATTACTTTTTTTTTTACTTTATCTAATTTGAAAATCAGGTAGGTATTTCCACCTACTTTTTTTTAAGTGCCTCGTTGGTCTAGTAATCACAATTCTAGGATGTATTCATTGTATCTATACTGCTGCTAATAATGTTTTACATTCGTATCAAATTAAATCATAAGTACAAAATTGTACAACGATTCATCCTAACTCCTAACTAATATTATAAATGCGAAAGTGAGTTGGTTTGTTATGCTTTCACGCTAAAACGGCTGACCGAATATAATGTAATTTGGCACATGGGTGACCTGGAGAATGAGGATATTTAGGGTACTTTGTATCCTGGATCGCAGATGAAGTCGCGCGCAAAATCTAGTTACCTATATTTTGAAAGCGGTTGCTTAACCCTGAATCCTCGGAATTATGCTTATCTTATGTGCCTAAGAACCATAAACCAGATTTGGACCCGAGCGTAAAATAATAATTTTGCAAAGCCTTCTACCCGAACACATTACCCTCTCCGTCAAATTTTACATAACCAGTTAAGAAAATGAGCATTTCATCAACACGGCCATAACATCCTTATTATTATTGGATATGGAAGTAGGTCATCCGTGAATGATTGGCTCGTTCATATTATGCGTGAAACGACCATAACGCGCATAGGAAATACGACCAACCAGATCGTTTAGAGCTCATTCACAGCAATTTTTATACCCAACCGAATGTGTGATGTGCGGCATACATTTCAGGCTACCGTTATGAACACGGACCCCTATTAGTCGTTAAAATGAACGATTTTTGGCTGTGACGTCAGCGTACCATCACTTTGCAGTCATGATGTATGACGGTGTCAGTGAATGAATTGACGGTGCTTGCCAACTATGAGCGAATTTCACAAATGAAACGAAACGAAAATTCAACTCCTCCGTGCGACTTGATTCAGTGCTGACATGTTGTGGCTCTCTGTGTAGTATCCGTTTGTGATTAACTAACTCGAGAATCATATTTTAATCAAAATATAACCTGACACTAACCTGAAAATTAAAAAAACCGTAAGTAAATTTGAATTTCACGAGCTATATCCGCGCATCCCCCTTAAGATGTGCTGATCGCGTTCAGTTCCATTGGTTCATCCTTAGTCGTTTCGTTTCTCCTGACGTGTACGGAAACACAGTACCAGACATTATTCCAAACACGAGTAGACTCGCAGTTAGTATATTTATCTACTAGTGTATATATTGCCTGGTTACAAAGTAGACGGCCACAAATTGGATATATCGATGTAACAACACAAGCCAACGATCCATTCTGTCTCACGCACACTGAAAATTACACCTAAAATGTATTGCTGCGAAGAAACGACCACACTTTATAGCCTCAGAATCATCGAATTCCCTCTTTATCTATTATGTGGGCCCTACATATAATGGCTACATCATACGCACAGCCTAATGTCCAGTATAACTATGCCCCTAAAATTTAGTAGTCGTTTGAAAACACTAGGTTGGTATAGAAACACATTCACGATAACATAGAATTGTTAAAGGCGTACACCATAGAACTCATCCATAAAATCTAACGGTATAACATTTGATGTAAATGAGCAAGATATTATATACCCGGGTGTCAACTGCGAGAGTTCTAATATCGCGGAATGACGTGAACAATATTCGCGAAGTAATTTCCGCGATCGTAAAATTCTAAGCGCACATATATTACGTGCCATGCAGTAAGTTTCTTCGAACGTAAAGAAATTCCCCAAGTAACTTTGGCAATCTTGAAGTTATTATTATTTAACGACTCCATCTTTCTGTTTTCATTAGACATTAATAACTTGGAAGTCCATAACGAATCGAGATTTGATATCAATATTTTGTCAAGATCTTGGATTGAGTGAAGGGTTTGAGCGTGGGCTTACGCAGACATATGCACCAAAGTAAAAACGAGCTTGCCGAAATAATGCTTAGGGAAGCGCAACAAGGTTCAGTTTTTCAGAAGTTTTTTCACCACTAGAATTCAGTGTGCCTGTGTCAAAGAATTCATGTACAGTATATTATATTGTGTTACTAAGTGTTGATCGAAGAGTCAGTATTATAATTATGTATAGGCACTATACTGATACGAAAGAAAATTAATAATTAATAGGTGGCCTGAAAAAGGGTTACAGGTGCAGTAACCGTTTCACAATTGATATAAGTATCCTTGGTTTATGAACGTCAGACGGCAGTTCTTTCGTCCAAAGCTCTAATACATTGGTTCCCAACCTTATTCTGCCCACTTTGAGAATATTTTTTTTGTCTAGGGCCAATTTTTTTCAGTTACCATCTATGGCCAATCTGAAACAGCTATTGCCACGATTATATTTAATTGTGTAATATTATATAGTCGTAAGATAGGATATATAATTTTCTCTGGGTTTTCTACTGCCCCCCTAAACGTCTCAAAGGCCCACGAAAGGGCGTTACCGTCCATGTTGCGAACCTATGCTCCAGTAATTGCATGAACCTCGTTAAAATAACAAAAAGAACGGGTTTGTTGGCTTACCATGTCAATAACAAAATAATAAATAGGCAGGTTATCTGGGTATATTTTATTCTCTAACGTTAATGTACTCTATCAAACGTGATATCGAAAAGCACTTTGAATCGAATAGTATCGTTAAAACACTGCTAATTAACGAATTTTATAAATGTCGTTCAAAGCGTTTTAAACACAAAAACGAAATAATCTCGCTTAATGTTCCGAAAAGATTAAAAAGGCTTTAAAATTACCATTTATTCACAACTTTACTGAAGCTTTAGAAAAACTAATTTAATTTATACTATTGTAGATAAAGATCATATACCATCATGTATTCATAACAAATAAGTAGTACTTTTGCACTCAATACTTATACAATCTGTAATTGAATTAATGCACATTATGAAAGTAGTTTTTTTCAGAATCGTTTACTGTATCGATTTTTGTCTTTTTTTATATAGGATTTTTTTTAGCCCAAAAATAATGAAATGTAAATTACAGTCACACTTCCGCAGCACAGTCAAAACAAACCAAAATGAACCTTATACGTATGGCACTGTGTGCGTGCGTAGATTTGTAATCCGACCACAATTATCTCCCACGATCAGTATAAAACATTGTTTTATTCATAATAGTACAAATTGTGTGTATGTATTATGAGTATAAAATAATATTCTAATTGGGCTGTTTGGTGGTGTGCGTTAATTCCAGGACATGTTTTATCTGTATCTGTTTTACTGTGCGTACTTAAATAATAAAATAAAAGAAATAATATCTAGATATTTCACTGTTCATAAGTAGTCCTCCAGCCGATCGATTCTGTAAAAATCTCACCGTTAAAAGTTAGGTGAAGTGAGCTTAGATTGAGCTGTCAATAGTGTCAATCCCTAGCATTAATTGGAATGAGATCTCGCTCCACGCTCACTTCACCTAAGTTTTCACGGTGACATGGTTACAGAATCGCACTGCAGAGCGAGTTTGAGCCTTGGCGGCCAATCTCCGCGGAGACTAGCCATCCCATCGCGGGAGATTATAGTGCACAAGTGTATGCGTAGTCGCAGGTGCACTCTCTTCCCTCACTCTTATAATCCAATAGTACGGAAATCCGACACGACCGGAGAAAGATTAGGTGCAGGACCAGTGGCTTATCGTTCCTAGGTAAAGGGGTATCACACCACCAAATCCAAACTCCTGCTATTGAGAAATTCCTTATCCCATAACACTTTTGCCCGACCTGGGAATGAAACTCGGAACCGCACGGTCAGCAGTCGCGCTTGCGTCCACGAGGGCCATTCATAAGTAGACTATATCTAAAATATGCAACCCCTTTTGATATTTTTGTAATACATGTTTTGCGTGTTTCTAATCTTAACAGAACAACAACATTGTACTTATAAGCTGCTTGTATTAACTCTGGCAAATTAATATGCCTTGCGTGAAGCTCTTTTCATTTCATGAAGTTTGCAATAAATTGTTTAATGTTAGAATGGTAAACACTATTACAATAGCCTGATAGTAGTTATAGTTTCTGTCATAAAATCATTTTTATTATTATTTACCCGCCCAGTCCCACTTCAGCCTTCACTTATGTGAAGGCTGAAGTGGGACTGGGCGGGTCACACCTATAGAATGCATCCAGACAGATGGGCCAAAGTCGTCACACAGTGGGTGCCTGAAGATGGGCGTCGTCACCGAGGCAGGCCTATGAAACGCTGGCGTGACGATTTGGACTCGTTCCTAACTGATTGGACGGAGATGGCACAGGACAAAGGAAAGTGGAAAAATATGGGGGAGACCTTTGCCCAGGAGTGGGACAACATAGGTTGAGGAAACAAAATACTATAAGCATGTGTAGTCCTACTGCAGGGCAAAGGCCTCTCTTCCCTCTTTCCACTTTTCCCTGTCTACTGTGGCTATGGGCCAATCCTTTAAGAAGGAGTCCAGCTCATCCCGCTATCTCCTTCTGGTCCTGCCACGCAGTTGTTTCCTGCGATTGTGGATCTACTGAGTGGTGGCTTTTGCATATTTCTGCTCCGACATGCGACAGATATGGCCAGCGCAGTTCAACTTTAGTCCAGCAGCTATGCGTAGCGTCCGCTATTTGTGTTTTGGAACGAAGTATAGAGTTCTTAATGCAGTCTGTGAGTTTGACACCTAGTATACTTCGTTCCATATCCTGTTTGCAGACTCTAAGTGCAGACTTTTGACGCTTCGTAAGAGACCATGTTTGCGCTCCATAGGTAAGGGTGGAGAGAAAAAATAAATAATCTAGTGTTGTTTTTACATACCCACATGTAAAGGGATTGTCTATTTTAAATATACTAGTCTAATGAATTTAATTTTTCATACTAAAATCCAGCACACTGAAACACATATTTTAATAAACATATGGAATGTTTATTAAAATAGGTGTTTCAGTGTGCTGGATATCTAATACTCGAATAAATAACATTGTTTTGTTCGATAACACAAATAAAAATACAAAAACTTGCCAATTTATGTTCCCAACCCTGCTATCAATATTTGCGATAAAAATATTCGAGGCTGATGAACGAAATAAAAATGCAGCACTAATTCAATCCGTGACCCGCTACCATGATTCACGTCCTAAGCCTACATCATCCGGGCGTCCATTTGTATTCTATATCCATTGCTCGCCCAACCATTCAGATAATGGCATTATGCTATTGCAATTGCGTATTGTACGACCAATAAAGTTTAGCGATCGCTTGCATTGTGTAACGTGGGTAATTTTGTATTGCCGTAATTGTATTCTAATTTAGATGTAATATAAAAGTATGGTTTTGTTTTTCAATTTTATAGGGCACTAAATCATTAGATGTGAAAGTATTGCTTCATTTTTCATGCAGATTGATCAAAAAGAGAATATACGAGTAGTAGCTGTCAAATTACTTTCAACTAAATCTTCCACGCAGGTGCAAATGGCACGGCGGAATTTGTTTCTTTTTTTACTTGTTTCATTATTTGACAAGTCTGCATTACTTCTGTCGGCAAACAACGACACATCAAGCTTTATTAATATCCAGTTTTAGATGACCTCGCATTATATAGGCTTTTCGTACATTGAGAAGTCAGCTTATACTGGAAATGTATAGCTTGATATGTCATCCTTCGTACCTAAGTGATAGCTAGCAATCCTACTAATATTATAAACGTGAAAGTTTGTTTGATGGATGGATGTTTGTTCCTGATTCACGAAAAAACTACAGAACGGATTTGGATGAAATTTGGCACACAGAGGGTTTATAACCGAGATTAACATCATGCGGATGAAACCGCGGGGCGCAGCTAGTAGCTTTATATGTTCAATTTCAGTAAATCCCAAAAATATCAATAAAATCAGAAAGAAAAGAAAGAAAGAAAGAAAGAAAATACGTTTATTTGCGGTAAACATGACGCAAAAAAGAACATAAAAAACAAAAAAAAACAATAAGAAAGGGTTGACATGCGTCACATCCACGCAAAACGGCTATCGCTCAGCATTATGCTGCGACCCTATGCAAGACAGAGCCCCAGCGCTGGTTTTCAGCGACAGCCGGCGCCGATGTAATGACGTCGTACGGTGCAGCAAACAATTATCCATCAACTGGTATTTAAATAATTACTTATATTTTAAAGCAACCAGTTATTAGGACGCTGTACTGATACAGCGTACAAAAAGCAAAATAATACAATTCAATTTAAATGTGACAGAAACAAACAGGAATATAAAAAAGGAAATATACATGCTACGAGAATATCATCCTCAATAAACATTTTACGCTTTATGTAGTGGCAACATTTCGAAACGTC
Organism: Apamea monoglypha; assembly: GCA_911387795.2. NCBI lineage: Eukaryota > Metazoa > Arthropoda > Insecta > Lepidoptera > Noctuidae > Apamea > Apamea monoglypha. The sequence continues at coordinate 5,993,612 of OU426920.1, forward strand.
CTATTTGACGATCCGTCGACGTCCTAATCACGAGCAAAACTTGGTCAAGAACCCTGACACTAAAAACGTTGATTCCAAACATTTTGCGGTGGGCCGAAAAAATACAAACGATATTTCCAACCATATTTTTATTTAACTTCACAGTTTATTTATCAAGTACCACAACCCGGAAAAAAGCCAAATAAACAAAAAAGAGACAATATATTCATTCAATTCGTCGATATTTTTTAGCCCACCGCCCAAACGATTCGATTAGTGGGTCTGTTTTGTTCAGCAATTGGAAAACTACTGGACCGAGTGACGCTCCAATTGTATTCCCTAAAATCTTTTCTCTAACAAAGAGTATCAGGTAGGAGATACTTATTCGCATGTCAGCCTCATTGGTCTAGTTTTCTTAGAATGAGGTCGTGGGTTCGATTCACGGGTCGGGCAAAGTGTTATTGGATCTTTCTGTCTAGAATGTTTCAGTAGCAGCACGGAGTCTGGATTTGTTCTCGATTGATGGCAATAAGCCCACCATACATGGACTGGCGAAATGTTGGTGTACTTTACACCTCTACCTAACCATGTTATGTTATTCGCATGTTATGTTATAGATAGCCCATTTATTTATAGTGACAAAGTCATCTTTGCAATCATTAAGCACCTGACCTTTAGTATTGATGTTTATCGAACGATTAAAATGTCATTCTAGGCCACAATAACAATCATATTTATTTTATTGACGTTTTAAGTAACGACATTTTTTTTTTAAATTAATGAATTGTTTTGCTCTTTGAAATATAAAAGCTAAATGGTTCGAAGCAAAATACTCGGCAATAAACATAAGACGAAAAACGCATCGAATACATAATCTCTTTTTGGTCGGTTAATACCTATCGATCTTAAGGATGATTTCAACCAAACGGCTCGCATCACATCGGATAGGAAAGGCTATGAACGGATGCGGCGACAGCCGATGCCGATCGCGTCCGGCAGGATGTCGACGCATACGATCGGCTCCGTACCGTCGCTTGTGAACGTATCCTTTTCTACGCCTAGTTTAGAGGTACGAGGAACAGGGTGTAAAGTTCACTCATCCTCCATAGAAAAGGGAGGATCCTCCGACCAGACGGGTGTTGTGTCTGGCGGGCAATTGCCCAACGATTGATGTTGGGAAATTGTATCTATGCTAATTGCGCGGTAAACTCTGCTTGCGAGATGCAGGATTTGCGTGACGTCAGTGTGACGCGTTGTTCGCATGTGGCGTTGTAGATACCGCTACACCGTGTTGACGTGTTCTAATTTTTTTAAATACGACGACAGGCGAACGGAGCCGATTGCGCGTGGCAGCATACTTTTGACTACGATCGCGTGTCGCGGATGACGCTCGCGGTCAAGCTGCTGTGCGCGGCTTGGTAATATAGACTTATCGACGATTATACGATTTAATATCGTTTAAAGATTGTAAAATCCGTTCCGATCCGATGCGATGCGAGCCGTTTGGTGGAAATAATCGATGCTTGAGACAATCCATAACTAAAGTAGGCGCATTTAAATTCGCTATCAGAATGACTAAGATATCGATACCACTTTAAGTAAGATGATTGAGAGCGTTCGAAAAGTTTTAAAGGTTTAATTTTAAGTTTAAGTAATTTATAAGTCATTCAACATTTATATCCCTGAAAAAATTACAAGTTCTTTTATAAAATGGTTCATCTGGCTAGACTACAAAGCCACTCAAAAATACTTAAAACATTTTTTTGTACTGGGCCAGACTTACGAATTCTAAGACTACTACTTATTTTGTGTAAATAATTTCATCACCACCGCTCAATAACGGTGAAGGAAAACGTCTTGAGGAAACTGGCATGTCCTAGAATCAAAAATTCGAAGACATGTGACAACCCGAACTGGGCCCGCCCACTTTGCCACCCTTTTTTTTTCGGATTGGAAATCATCAAATGACCCCTCCCGCTCTGGGTGGAGCGGAAGGGAGTGTCAGACTCTTACTGACTAAAACCCACCCATGGTCCTTCCTTTGCCCTTTATGTTCCGGGGTAGCGGTAACCCTTTCGGACAATCCCGCTGACCCGGCAGGCTTCGGCCCTAAGGGACCCCTCAAATTATGCTGACAACTCTTTGAGGCGCGCGTGGAACACTTACGCGCCGTCCGGCACGGGCCTGGTCCCGATCGGACGGTGAGCTACCCATTGCTCTCCGTTCGAGAGAGGAGGCCTGTGTCCAACATTCATAATCAGCCTATAATGTTACCAGTTCTGGGTAACATTCAAATTCATTTATTTGTACACATAGGCATAATTTTTTTTTTGTTTCAGGCGACGATGGCCCAGGTACCTTAACCTAAACATACATAATCTTATTTAAAATATATATGCATGTATACATATATCTTTATTGTAGCTTCCTATACTAGCTTATTCTTTTGCTGGTCTGTGGTACTTGTCCGCGGAAGCGACGGAACAACAACGTAATGTAGTGGTACATAATGGTATAAAATAAAAATAAAAATGTTGCGTCACTATGTGTTGCCTTGCAAGTCGCACAAATATTGCTCACCCATTAGGTAATGGGTGTACAGTAAGGCCTACATAATTATAAAAATACTGCTAAATAACAGTTTTAAATCTTTAACAAATTATGAACAAAGACATAGTTTTAAATCTTTAGCAAATTATAAACAAAGACACAGTTTTAAATCTTTAGCAAAATATGAACAAACAAAATATGAACATTATAAGCTGGCTATGCATGTTGGACACATTATAGGCAGGCTGATTAAGCATGTTATGCTACCCTAGGTATGTACTTTGTGTGGTATCAAGGAATTATTTTATTATATCCCACGCGAAAATTACAGTCCTCCGCTGTATATTTTATTCTCTTTTATTATATAACACTCCCTTTTGTTGGGGTCGGTGGTCTCTACAAAAAATATAAAGGATTTTTAAAATAATAAAATGTTATCTCGAGTACCTTATTATTACAGGCAAGCGAATTGCTAACTTGTTAGGACATGTGGAAATATGTAAAAGTACCCTCAATTTTTACGTATTTTTACGAGAGTGGATTAGGGTAAAAGGTTTAATGTTCTGTCAATTTTTATTATTTCATTTTTTGTATAACTAGCTTTTGTCTACGGCTTTGTCCATGTAGTATATATGTTATATGTATAGTTTAATATATATTAGGAAATATTTAACTGATCTTCAAAAAACTTAGTGAACTTCTAAAGATGAACGCTTTTTTTTAATTAATTAAACTTTTTAGACTTTTTTTTAAATGTTTCTTTTTAACTTTCTGGCCTTTTCTCACAGTTGGTCGCTGTAACTAAGCTAGAGCATTCCGATCAAATGAGGTTAGGTTATAACTAAACAACCGCGCGCGAGTCGAGCGAACAAAGCGAGCAGTGCCGCAGAAGCGGACACCGAGCGCTACATCCTAGTTGGTCGCAGTTACTTTGGCTATTTAGTATTTTTAAGATCCCAAATAGGAATTATTTGAGATTCAGAAAAAGACGCGCATTCAATCAATAATATTTTTAGACAGCCAAAATGGAAATTTTTTAAGGTTCGATTAAATACGTGGCGATAAAAGTAACCTACGTACTAATCCAGGTCATGGTTTACTTGTACAGCAAAGGATATGACCCAAATCCCATACGAAAAAAACCCAGGCCCGGTGCAAAAGATTCGTATCTCAGATTTTAGAGAATATTTAATTTTATTTTATTTGTTAGGGACAAAAAAACAGTTACATGCCAAACTTAAATAAAGATTCTTAAATTAGCAAAGTACTTAGAAAAAATAATATTCTATACTATTATTATCCAGAGATAGTGATAGTATACAATATCATCTTTAATTTTTTTTTTTTGCTCATGGTTTTGTATGCGTTCCTATTAAAATCTCATTCATGGGTTATTTTTGGGCCATCGCCTTTCATAGAAATCCTGAAGGTAACAGATACAGACAGATGGAGTTACTTTCGCATTTATATTAATAGTTTGGATGATTACAACGTTGGTCTCTTGATAAATTGATGCGATATCTGGGTACTGGAGTGGAGACCGCGTATCGGCAAGCGTAGTGCGGGACCCCCACTATCTAAATGGACGGACGACCTAAAGAAGGTGGATGGAGTAGACTGGATGCGGAAGACGGAGGACAGGGTTTCGTGGCGCAGTCTGGGACAGGCCTTTATCCAGCAGTGGACTGCGATAGGCTGAGTTTATCTGGTTTACTTTTGTGTAAAAAAACCTAACTTTTCATTCTTTTTACAGTTTGCAAATTAAGCCAAACCTTGTTTAGGAATTTAGGCCATTTAACCACCTTGTTTAAGTCAACTAATTGTAACCTAAATACTGAAACCATTTTCGGCTTATCACAATGTAAAGTTTGCAATATATTTATACCGTTGTCATAGTTAAATATTACAAAACGAATTTATTATCCGAATATCAACTTCAAAATGGTCTGTCAGCTACTTAAATGATAATATAATAATTAATATCACTGACACGTAATTAAATGGAAGTGCACTTAATACTTCGTAACAAAATGATAATGAATTACTTTGCTACATGATTTTCCTGCTCATTACCTACTTTATTAAAGCTTCTGTTATTAATAACTTTATTTTGAATACTTTTATTCTTTTATTTTCTGGCAAATTATTGGTTATTAATCAAAATTTGTCATATGGCATTTATTCAAACTCGGCTGAGGATCAGCACTTTTTTAATGTCAAAATTTCATATTGAAAGGTGAAAGGCGGGCGTTTTATCGGACTGTCTGTCTGTGTAAAGCACTAGGAATTTGTCTTCCTAGTGCTTTAGCTGGGAAGGAATGGTGCAACAAACTCCCCAGCAAAGATTGAGTAGCCAGCGAGACCGTAAAACGACAGGTTTTTTAATTAATTTTCAATCTTCACGTGACCAGAGAGCTGGCCTATTTTTCGGCCAAAGAATCATCATCGCTACACAACATGGCAATGCTGCCATGCGGACGAATTTTAATTCTCGATGCCCTATGATTAATTTCTTTTATAAACTTATACATATGTATTATTATTATTTTAATTTGCTCTTAACACAAGCAAGTCCTTGCTTAAAAGGTGATCTTTAATAACATGTATCGAAATGCCCTTTGTAAATATTTATTTTTTATGTGTGTGCTTATAATATTATATAATTATAATATTCCTCTCCTCCTCTACCTCTTCTACCTCTTATTTACCAAAAAAAAAAGACAAAAAAAGAAGGCAAATAAGAGGTATAAGTACACTTAATTTTTTAAATTTGATTCTATGAAATATAAAAATTATTAAGTATTTTTATTTAAATATAGGGCCGGCAATTCAGTATGGAAAATAATCTCAGACAAATGTCCACCTCTAGCAGCATGGCAGATGTGAACCCTTTTCACTACGTTTTTCATGACATTTCCACACATTTCCTGCGTTATTTCAGTGACTGTGTCTCAGATATTTTGTTTTAATTCTTGAAGGTTCATTGGCCTGTTTTAATAATTAAAACACGTTGTTCAGTCGTAAAACGCTCCATAACAAATTTGCCGTATCAACACAAAATAATTTTCATGAAACAACTGTCATATTTGCCGTCAAAACAAAATGGCGGCAAAAAAGTTGTATACCTCCAAGTTGCCCACCCTGTATATTGGATTCCAAAATAAATAAAAGAAAGTTTTACAAAAGAAAGACATACGTCCTAGACTCTGTAATAACTAGAAGTCAGAGGGGAAGAGACTTTTGCCCAGCAATGGAATTGTGCAGGCTATGAGGCTAACAATAACAAATAGGTAAGTATTTCATCTCGGGTAGATGAAGTCCCACTATTTAGTGCGAAAAAATTGACTTCACCAAATGTCCTTAGGGTTACCCCATGATCAACTTAGGTCAGTCTAAGACAGAAAAGGTAAAGAAAGAAACGAAAAAGATTTTACTCTGTTCCAACATTATTTTCCGAACTAGGCAGCTGCTAGATAGGCTCAAAGTTTGATGAATAAATAATTAGTTAAAATATTTATCTACACCTACGTTATTCTACGAACGTAAGCAAATTAGAGGCAAAGACGTGGCGTTGAGGTCATTCATAGGCAATTTAAAGGTCGGGGCGAAAGTTTAATTGGCTTTTTCTGTCAGAAGACTTTCCTTAACAGGCCCAAATCAGGGGTACAAAGAAAAAGCAATAAACTTATCCTAATTATAGAATACCTCAACTGGTGTATTTGCTTTAATTATTTGGCTTTGGATAATTACACTAATTATTCTCTATTACCGTAATTATATGTTCAGTAAATAGACTTTAATAAGTTAGACGAAACTCGTATTAGACAAGTTTAGACTTCAATCGATATGAATGTATAAACGCCAGCAGATCAAGCTACCTGAAACTGTCAAATTTTCCCAATCAACCTTGTACCTTAATGCTTTAGCGATAAAGTTGAAAATCTATTAAAGAAATTTGACAGATTGTAGTAGCTTGATGTGCTGACATCTGTACGTCCACATTTAGGCCCTTTGTACACACGTTTTTGTTGCTGTGAAAAACTACGGTTAATTCGCCGTGTGTAGGCACGATTGTTAGTGTTGTATAGATCACTATGGAAGCTTGTTGATGGATATGTTTTTTCTACGGCGCGGTTTATATGCCGCAGACCGCACCGTAAAGTCTACAGTATCAGATGTCATGTGTGAAAGCCACGACCGTGTGACGTAGCTAGAACTAACATTATTGTATGCCACGCTGACCACTCTTGTTTTTCTAAGTACCTAACAGGTAGGCAAACAAGCCGTTTGCCTAACAGAAAGTAGTTGCTGCCGTTTACACACCTGTCATCTATTCACAACCATTCGCCAGGCTTCCTATTCGAAAATTATACACTTTCAGTAACCTGATTTGTCTTATCCCCAATAGCTAATAGTTGTCAGAAGAATAGTGGTCATCTTTTTTATTTTAAACGGCCGTTACATGTGTGTACCAAGTTTCACCAGAATCCGTTCACAAGTGAAAAATAAGAGGTGAAAAATCAATCAACCTCAATTTTTCTATTTTTTTTTTTTTTGGGTAAGAAATCATCGTATGACTTCTCCCGCTTTGGGCGGAGCGGGAGGGCGTGTCAGACTTTTACTGACTAAAACCCACCCGTGTTCCTTCAGTTGCCTGTGACAGGGGCCACGGTATCTCTTTCGAACATCCCGCGCATCGGCCCTAGCGGACCCCGTCAATTCGCGCTGACATCTCTTTGAGGCGCGCGTGGAACACAACGCGCCGTCGACCCGGGCATGTTCCTTACCGGGCGGCGAGCTGCCCATTGCTCGCCGCCCGCAAGCCCGCACCTACGGTGGCCGGGAGTCAGCTGTTGACTCCCGACGTCCAGGGCGTCTCCTGCGACGATTAGGAGCGTGAGGGCGCAGAGATTGCCTCTCCCTCACTCGCTCCCACGGCGGCATCCCATGCACTTTCGCTCCGTACCATGGCCTGGACCAAGGCCGGACGCGAGAGATCACCGCCGCCGATCGCCGCCACGAGGACGCGGCGGTGTATCCTTAAGGGTGGATTTTGTATTAAAATTGAAATTAAATGGGACCAACTTCGAGATGTCTCCTTTCCAATAATAAAATAATCATCAAAATCTAAATAAACATACTTTGTAAAAAGTGATGCATAACCTTTCCTTTGTGTCGTCGGTTAAATATGATGACGTATGATGATTGTTTTAGCTGCCAGCTTCACTAAATGTGCCATTTATAAAAAAATATGCCAAGTAACCAGTCACTGGTAATCATTGCCTACAGGTTTGTGTATGTGAGTTTAAATTTTCGTAAACGCACCCACAATACAGGAGTAATTCCTAGTATGGGGCAACATTTTTTATAAAAAAAACAAACATACTAGTAACAATTTTTTATTAATGGCACTTTTTTCTCAAACTCGCTAACTTGAAAGAAGTAGGTAAACAAAAGTAAAACTGGCATTAAATAAAAGTCAAAGCTGCCCAAAAGTACTCGCTACCTAATTAACGCCTTTGAAATGGACTTTGATACAGCCGCTGCCAAATGTCAGTGCTTAGACGGTCATTGAACTTGAGGCCTCATAATGGTGTGTCCCTTCCTGGATAGAATGATTTCCGTTCGTGTCCTTGACGCGAAGCTTTAGAAGCTTTATATTCATAAGTTTTCCGCACGACGGGACTCGACTGCGTCAAAAACTCAACTCAGTCATAGCCAAAATATGGATATCAACAACGAAAACCGATAGATGGTTTCATATAATAATATTGGTTCACGTAACCGTCAATATTCGCTTTCCATCAGGCGTGATCGAGGTCAAGAGCGGGCCCATTTAGCATTATAAAATGAAAAAAATTTTGTTCATAAATATTTAGACATTTTTACAGCCAGTTTCCTTTTCAACGTTGGTATGAGACAATTGTTTTACCTACAAGTATTAAAAATTAGATAAGGCAACGGTGCGGTTTTAAAGAAGATGTAGTAATTAAAATTGAAAAAAGGATGCTTAGATGGTTTGGTTATGTTGAGAGGATGAATGAAGGACGACTAATAAGGTAGATGTAAGTGGAAACGCCGGGAGGGGACGCCCTGGGAGGATATATTACCTTATTGGTGATGTTCTTCAGAAAGGTCAGGTGCGTAGTACTCGCAACTGGCGTGCGTGTATGACCCAAGGGGCAATTCTCGTAATTTTAAGGACGTTCACAGTCTGATCTCAGTCTCAATCTGTCACAAAAACCTCAAATTTTCCTATATTTTAACCAGTTTTTGACATTTGTTTGTCGCTGAGATGAGACTGCGACTAGATTTTGAACGTTTTAAATTACGAGAATTGGCCTTCTGATGTATGAACGTAAACGAGGCAAAAGGAGTATGTAAGGATCGTAGCATTCAGCGGGATTGTCCGAAAGGGTTACCCCTACCCCGGAACATAAAGGGCAAAGGAAGGAACATGTCATGTCATGTGTGGTTATAGTCAGTAAGAGTCTGACACTCCCTTCCGCTCCACCCAGAGCGGGTGTCTGTCAAAAAAAAAAAAAAAGGATCGTAGCATGTGGCGTTCTGTAGTTTCTGCCTACCCCCAAGGGAAGAAGGCGTGAGTTTATGTATTTATTATTACTTAGGCTAAATGGTCAAAATTACATTCTCCTGTCAATATTTTTGCAAGCTAATAACGATATCATATTTAGTCTGTATCAGCCGAAAACTGTCACATTTCAAAGCACATTACCTCATTTCATACGGACGGGCGGTGATTTTAGACTAAGTAGGTTTCCTCACGATGTTTTCCACCTTGTTATTTAAGGATAACCTGTCGGAAGGTAATAAGAAATACTTTCCTTGGTGAGACCTTTCATACAATGTGTTGTGTATGTGTTTTAATGCTATTGGCCCCCAGGGCAGATTCACCCAATCATTTTAGGTACTTAGAATTATATTAAGTCTCATCAACGCATTTTGCAAATTGACCATACATCGAATCACAGTTCGCCTTGGAGGAAAATGTTCGTAATATTCCCGAAATGTCACGAGAGAAATGGTCACGACTAACGTCATTTGTTTGGCGCTCCGTTAACCTAGTCACCTCCGTGTGTCGTGAGTTCGTGATAGAACGCAATCGTCGTGATTCGGTCATGTTGAATCTAGTTTGACGAATCATTCCAGTTGTCTTGTATGGGTGGTGAATGTAAATTATCTCACAGCACTTAAGTACTAAAAGATTTACAGTAAACGTTGAAGGAATCGTATATTATGTTCTCATGTAAAAAGAAATCACAGACATGACGAAAAAACAAAACTTCATACAGCACACAAAATAGAATAGGACACCGCGCTCCACATTTTCGTTTCATAGTCAGACAAAGTTACAAAAAGGACCAAAAAAAAACTCCATTCATTAAAAATAACGAAAAATGAACGTACAAAACACGCTCTTTACAGCACTTACATGTTTTCTGACGCACAAAATTAAAGCGAGGAGCTTTTTTCTCGAGTGCTAACCAGCATAAAAATTGAAATTTCATGTTAAGTTGTGATTGCCGGGGAAGTGGAGTTGGTGTTGGCAGATTGCCAGGGTTGATAAAAAGTTTTGGAAGCGCGCCTTAGAGTAGATACACGGCGACAAGCGGACCGGAGCCCATTCTCCGCCATTCTGAACAAAATCTGGCGAACACTGCGTGAAGTCAGACAACGCGAGCAAAACGAGTGACGTCACTAAACAGATTAACGTGATTTTAAATGGAACCTTAAAGTCTTGTACCTACATCGTTAAGACGGCTTTTGGGTGTGGAATGGCGTAAAACTCAATAATGAGGCGCAAATTGTCAATTATATTCTGCAAGGTCTTTTTCGTCCATTCGAATGAGTCTGAAAAGGATGAACTATAATGTCCAACCAACGTTAACCTTTGTGTTTATAAGCTGACTTTTCCTGATATTTTTAAAACTGAAGATGATTTGCTGATTTGGGGAACTTACTTTAGTAATTGTCTATTTATTAACAAAGAGACAAGGAGCTATGATGGCGATTGTAGACAAGTATTTCAGATTTTCCCTTACGTAACCCGTTTGTATGATTTAGAAAGTAGATCCCTACATCATCATCATCTGCCTAGCCTTTTCCCAACTATGTTGGGGTCAGCTTCAAGTCTAACTAGTCTAGCAGCTGAATACCAGTATTTTACATGGATTGACTGCCTATCTGACCTCCACAACTCAGTTACTGGGTAATAATAATATAATACCCTAACTGGTAAGACTGGTTGTCAGATTTTCGGGCTTCTGACGACCTGTAACGACTGTCAAACATTCTTAAATTACAGCCGGGACCATCGGCTTAACGTGCTTTCCGAGACACGGAGGGGTCTTGGTAAAGTAGATGCCTACATACCTTATTTAATTTAAATACCACCAAGACATTCATATGGTGCGCACATTCTTATTCTGCAGAAACGACGCAGCGATGATTAAAAAGTATGCTTATAACTGTACCTCTCTCTTTACTGGGAACATTTTGTATAGTGACAACTCAAGCAAATAATGTCAACGGTGATGTAATTTCGGAATAGCTTGCCTCTTCGTATGAGTTCCCATACTATTATAAATAGGTTCGTAGCTATTTTGACACGTCACACTTATGTAGAATATAGTAAACAAGGAAGTGCAGCTCTTAAAATAAAGTCGCTGTTCGCGATGTGTCTTAAGTGGTCCTACGAAGAACGCCTCATTTAATTTTAATGTATCTTGGACAAGGTGCTTTAAGACCTTTCTGGCAGAAGCTGTCGGAAGCTGGCTGAAGGACCATCTGCTATACAAATCAACACAATGGATGCTGATGTTTTGCATCTTATTTGCATCTTGAGAACGTTACTCGTAAAAGGCCATTTTTTACTCAGAGCCTTGAGAGGAAGGATTATGGTTTTAGCAATTCATGACAAACAAAAGAAATGTTTCTTTTTTGTTGTGTTGAAAATACTTTTTTTTGTATTGAAGGTTCTCGGGCTGTGTTTCTCTTTTGGCAGCTGGCTCCGTGATGAAGGGTTAATACGCCGTTTGATAAACTTATTCATTGTTCTTTTTCTTTGTGAAATGATCTCTCCCACTTAAAATGGATTCGCTTCTATTAATAGTACTTCCTACAGTTCCTTTGTCATTCATCTCCTGTATTTGACGATCAATGAAAGGGTGTTATTCAATGTACGCTATAGAGTTGTTGCGCCAATTCTTCCCAGCTAAAACAGTACGAAGTGGTGAAGGGCGGGGACTTTGTGTAACTTATGTTTGACGTTCGAAAAGTGCTGGTTCTCAGACTAGTTTGAATAAATGACTTGATTTTGCTTTTATACATTTTTATCGTGAGGATATTATCGTGGACGTCCACGTCCATAAAATAAGTGGAAATACTTCTATTTGTTATCGTATTACCGTGGACGTCAAGATCAGAGCTCAAATTTTAAGTGCTACTGAACCGAGTAGCACTTAGACCTCTGATCTGCGACGAAACATAAATAATAAACAAGTTGATATTTCAGTTCTAGATAATTCTGCGCTCGTAGGTAGATATTTGAATTGTTTCTACGCGTTTTCACGAATAAAATATTCAAATTAAACGAAAACACGTTACTCCATTCGTCTATCTTTTTCTGCTCTAAAAAAATACCCAACATACATCAGTTCACAATAAAATAGTATCCAATTGAAGTTTCACGTGGCGTTATTTATCTCCTGTGTATAGCCGGCGGTGTGCTTCCCCCTAAATCTACTTTATACAAACCGGCGATAATAATATGATAGAAATCGCGTATATTTTACGTGAAATGTACGAGTACATGGCTATGAAAATAGAAGTTGTTTAAGTTATACATTTATGACAAAGATTGTGTTGGATTTAGGTTTTCTTCTTTTCAACATCTTTGGTTTTGTATTGTATGGTCTAAGATTTTGTTTGGGTCTAAAATATATTAGGTTTTGTATTGTAATTTATTTACTTGTTAGATACTTCACACACACAGATTAAAGGAGAAGACCTTATCAACTCCCGAAATAAGTAAAGGAAATACAAGCGTATTAGGGTATTCAGTATGAACTAGAAGTATATGTACCTATATATTACCCAAATAACAAGCTTTGAATATGAGAATGGTTACTAGTTAGTTATTTACTGTGTATGAAAGTCATTATTGAATATGGTTTGTAGGGAAAGAGTTTTGTGAAGTAAAGCACAGATAGACAAAGCTAAAAATTTATTTAAATGTAGGCTTGTCAGTAATTAATCAGAAAACTAGTCATCCGTTCGTAAAACTAGGTCATCATGGAGAAGAAGGACAAGAAACTCCATGAAACAGTATTAAAGTATTATATCAATCTTACGTTGTCATAAATTATCGTTATTTTTTAAAACAATTAATTCTATCTCTTGGACAACGGTCCGAGAGAATTCAAAATAATAGCAACATAATAACAATAGCTAAGAATATTGGCCATAATATGACTAACACAACAACATAGTCATAATAAGCAATAATTAAGGTATAATATCAAATTACTTAACTTACGTGACATCTGGTCGATCTATTCTACCTAACAACGGCACTAGAACTAACCAACTGAACATCTACCAAGCAACTGCCTTGATTATAATCCTTTTCATAAACTACCAACGTCTTTTACGTCAAACATCTACCGCCATTTTGAACCAACCACAGATCTTCATATATTTTGGCTTAATATCTTCTAACACAGGTAGTAATAAACAAATCTTATGTAGTGAAACCCTTTTAAAACATTATAAGGTAATAAATCAATTTAATAAGAGTTGATTCGTAATTCTGAGACATCATCAAAAAGTATATGAACATCAACTGACAGTATTGTGCCAATCGTTTGAAACAACCTATTACATTAAAATAGCAATATAAAATCTAAAATTAAATGAAAAAAAAATGCTCTAAGTGTTTATTTAAGTGTTTTTTACAATTAAGACTGTTGTTTTTTGTAAACACATTATCTAGTCAAATGCCATTAACCAACAAACAATATTCTAATATTACAATTATATCGAAATATCTAATAAGCGCGAGAAGGTATTCTCATACTATATACTAACTGTATCTACGTCCGTCTATTTCGGCCTCAAATCTGTCTAGCTTACTGCATGTTAAAATGACACAGTAATCTTATCAACTCCCGAAATAAGTAAAGAAAATACGAGCGTGAGGTCTTTTCTTACTATATATTAACTGTATCTTCGCGGGTCTATTTCGGCCTCAAATCTGCCTAGCCATTTCCCAACCATGTTCGGGTCGGCTTCCATTCTAACCGGATGCAGCTGAGTACCAGTATTTTTACGTGGAGCGACTGTCTGTCTGACCTCCAAAATCCAGTTACTGGGTAATTTTCTTCTTCGAGTCGCTGGCACGACTGAATTTCATATCTTGTTGGCCCAAAACCTTGCCACTTCCACGGCGTCGACAGTGGTAGCGCAGAGGTTACTTTGAATGCATGTTTTCGGACACAGAGGGCAGGATAGGAGGTGGAGCATGGTTTGGGACATAGCTCCACAATCACACCCTACCGCCGTTCCGTCAAGGTAGCCCCACTTTACCAGGTTGGACTAACATCTTCCCACTTGTGTCCGGAGATGGTTCAGGAACTTCCAAGTGGACCACGGAAGGTTACACCCTGGAAGGAGATGCTCCTTTGGTCGGTTGCAGGCAGCACGTGATCGTACGGCAGGTCTCGTTTAAAGCAACATCTATTTTGGTCCTCATTCGGAAGCCAGGGCGCCCAGCGGACTCTCCGTCCGCATACCGGCCCATCGTGCTGCTCGACGAGGTGGGCAAGCTCTTTGAGAGAGTAATTGTAAACCGCCTCGTCGGGCACTTGGTGGGGACGGGGCCGGATCTTGCGGACAGCCAGTTTGGCTTCCGCAAGGGGCGCTCGACGGTGGACGCCATCATGCGCGTGAGAGCCCTCACGACGGGGGACGCGGTGTCCCGGGGTGGGGTCGTCGTGGCGGTGTCACTCGACATCGCCAACGCGTTCAACACCCTGCCCTGGAGCTTTGAGCATTGTGGAGGCACTCCGGTATCACCGAGTGCCGCCCTACCTCCGTCGAATAGTCGAGGCGTATCTGACGGACAGAGCCGTCAGCTACCCCGGTCGCGATGGGGAGTGGAACCGGCGAGAGATGTCGTGCGGTGTCCCACAGGGATCGGTTGTGGGGCCGTTCCTGTGGGACATCGGCTACGACTGGGTGCTGCGGGCCGACCTCCCTGATGGCGTCAGCGTGGTTTGCTACGCTGACGACACGCTGGTCCTGGCGCAGGGGAGGTCGCATCAGGCGGCGGCCGACGCGATGACACGCGGGGTTGCGATAGTCGTGGAGAGGATCCGGCAGTTGGGTCTCGAGGTGGCATTGCACAAGTCCGAGGCCATGACGTTTCATGGGCCCCGGAACGCGCCACCACCGGGATCCCAACTAACGGCAGGAGGGGTTCACATCGGCATCGAGACGACGATGAAGTACCTGGGTCTCGTCCTCGACAGCCGGTGGAACTTCGTCGAGCACTTCCGACGTTTGGCCCCCAAACTGGAACGGGCTGGGGCCGCCTTCAAGCGGCTCTTGTCCAACCTGGGGGGGCCAAACGCCTCCTGCCGGAGGCTTTACGCGGGGGTCGTGCGGTCCATGGCCATATACGGGGCCCCGGTGTGGGCGCGTTCACTGCGGCGGCGAGCCGCCCACTACCTGAACGCGCCCCAGAAGGTGGTAGCCGTAAGGCTAATCCGGGGCTACCGCACGATCTCGCGCGAGGCGGCAAGCCTCCTTGCCGGACTGCCGCCATGGGATCTGGAGGCGATAGTCCTCGCGCGCCTGTATGAGTGGCGCGCGGAGGCACTACGCCGGGGGGAAAGTCCGCTCCCGCGGCAAATTGCTGCGGAGCGGACGGACCTCCGGCTCGATCTCATGGCGACATGGAAAGAGCGACTGTCGCAACCCAGCGCAGGGCACGCCGCGATAGCGGCGATAAGACCCCTCTTTGAGGAGTGGCTAGAGAGGCGCCACGGCGCCTTCACCTACCGCCTGACGCAGGTCCTCACCGGACACGGAAGTTTCGGGAGGTTCCTGCACATCATCAGGCGGGAGGAAACGCCCGGGTGTCACCATTGCCAGGATCGCCCAGAGGACACGGTGGAGCACACGGTGGAGGTCTGCCCCGCTTGGGCGGAGCACCGCCGTGTCCTCGTGGAGGCGATCGGCAGCGGCGGCGGCCTCTCGCGCCCGGACCTGGTGCAAGCCATGGTCCGGAGCGAGAGGGAGTGGGAGGCAGTCGCCTCCTTCTGCGAAGCAGTCATGCTAGCGAAGGAGGTGGCGGGACGGATGAGGGAGAGAGCCTCCCGTCCCAGCCGCCGCGGGAGACGCCCCGGGCGTCGGGAGTCCATTGGAGACTACGGGCCACCGTAGGCGCGGGCCTGCGGGCGGAGAGCAATGGGTAGCTCACCGCCCGATCAGGACCAGGCCCGTGCCGGACGGCGCGTAAGTGTTCCACGCGCGCCTCAAAGAGATGTCAGCATAACGAGGGGCCCCTCAGGGCCGAAGCCTGCCGGGGCAGCGGGATTGTCCGAAAGGGTTACCGCTACCCCGGAACATAAAGGGCGAAGGAAGGAACATGGGTGGGTTTTAGTCAGTAAGAGTCTGACACTCCCTTCCGCTCCACCCAGAGCGGGAGGAGTCATTTGATGATTTCCCATCCCAAAAAAAAAAAAAAAAAGCAACATCTATTTCCTTGGCTTGAGCGGAACGGTGCCACACTGGGCATGCATATTCGCCCGCGGAGAAGCAGAGTGCTAGGCCAGTAGTCCGGTAAAGCACCCCAGGTGGTTGAGATTAAGCGCTTGAGCAAGTTGTTACGGGAACCGACTTACTGGGTAATACAAAACCCCTTGGTAAGACTGATTGTTAGACTTTCGGGCTTCTGACGATCCGTAATGCAGTCATTACGGGTCGTCAGAAGCCCGAAAGTCTAACAGCCGTTGGTCCCGGCTGTCATTCGTGGATCTTTGGATCTTTGACAGTTCAAAGATCCAAAGATCCACGAATGACAGCCGGGACCAACGGCTTAACGTGCTTTCCGAGGCATGGCGGGGTCTTGGTATGTAAAGATAGTCACTCATCCACGGACCAACCGCGGCAAGCGTAGCTTAACCTGATCGATCTAACCGTGCCGTGATCAAGCCCCACAAGCCAAGCTTTCTACATCTTAAAATGCAACATTTATTGCAAAAGCCACATCATAATATTTATGTTAGGACATTATTATTTTATTACACTACGAGAGAGACATGTGCCATGCAAAATAAATAGCACCATCCTTTTTCGCAAACGGAATAATGCTCGCGTATAAAAATCCTTCAACTCTTCAAAATAAATGAATGAAACAACGTTATTGTTGCTGCTATGGCAGTTCTTGCTACTGAAACAAGAGCATCCAAACACCCGCATCCATTCAACTCAAAATCAGTAATTAGCCGATACAAAGTCAAAGTCAAATCGTTTATTTCAAATAGGCACATAAAAGGCACGTTTGAACGTCAAAAAATAAATTAAAATAAAATTGATTCTAGACGCCCCTTCCAAAAGGTAGTTTTCGTATGGAGAAGAATGGGCAAGAAACTCCACCGTTACTCTTTTAAAATGTTTTTCAATATTTTGCATACATTAATTATATATAATTATATGTGAAGACGATGCACCTAAAATAAAATTACTATACCACAATAGGTTAAAGAATTAAAATGGATTAATGAAACCATGACACATAAATTAACTATCTGATAGATACATGGTGCTCACCATAGATATAGAATAGAAGGAGATATGCCCTGTAGATTAAAATGTATCAGAACTCCATGTCGTTAAGACGATCCCACTACCGTGCCACTACTACACGTGTAGTTCAGTAAAAGCAATAGATACAAAGTCGCGCACAAACTTGCAATTCATAAATCAGAACTACTACTCGTACACAATCAATTATAAACCTTAACTCATCAAACATAGCGTGCATTTAGCATGCACCGTACAACTTACTTACACAAAAACATCTGTCGCTATCGTTGTGCTGTGCAAAAGCCATTTATTTTACATATACGCTAGTGATTGACTAAATCGGAAAGTTATCGATTCTCCCATTTATTCATCATCATCTGCCTAGCCTTTTCCCAACTAAGTTGGGGTCGGCTTCCAGTCTAACCGGATTCAGCTGAATACCAGATTCTCCCATTTATTATTGTACTAAAAATAATTTGGGGTTCTGAAAATAAAATAAATAAAAAACGATACGTCCAGAAAATTTTATATTATAAATTATTAAAAAATAGCAAACAAAATTTTTGTAAATCAAAATTTTTAACAATATTTTACATCTTCTCAAGAGTCTTCCAACCGGATTTAAACGTCATCTTTTTAGGTCTTCCAACTGGGTTAAAACGGTTGAAATTTTTTAAAATTAACTATACATTCGTTGGGTAATCGACATGGTTGTCGATAGCCTACGTTAGTGGATCTGCACAATCACATCACTAAGGGTCAGTTCACACCGAGACGCGACGCGAAGCGACGCTGCGCGCACACTTTAAAACGACCTACTGCACCGAGCAACGTATTCTGAACTCTCACAATGCAATGTGTACCTTTTCGTGTAGAAAATAAAGTATATTTTGAGTCACTCTTTTAAAGTGTGCGCGCAGCGTCGCGTCGCGTCGCGTCTCGGTGTGAACTGACCCTAACTGGCCGCAACCAGCTGCGATGCACCGCATACATAAAGTAGGTAGGTATCGTTTTGTGATTTTTATGTTTCTTGTCTAGTCACTTAGTGACATACTTAGGCATTGGTTAAGGAGCAATGTGTTTACTGCGTAAATAGTACAGTTGTTGCGATGTTTGAAAACAAAATTAAGAAATAAAAAAGAAATATTTTACAATTTGTTGTTTTTCATGATTTTGAAGACAAATATAGTAAAATACTTATATTTATATATGGTAAGTGATTCCATGATTTACAAAGTTTTGGTTTTGGCTTCAGTTTTTACAAGAAACCACTGAACAAAACGGCATTCTTATATTTTTTCACGTTCACGGTCGAAAGCGCACTAGTTCGCGGAGACGGCCATTTGCCTAGTGCATGGTCGTTTCGGGCATGCCGCGACGACACAGACACGTCTCCTTGCCACTTCTCCTGTTTTTTTACATTTCTATGTTGCTCACATATTTACAAACATTCTAAAAGTAGACTATTTTCATAAAAAAATTAAAAAAATAAAGAGTATTAAGTCCGGGTGTGACTTTAAGTAATTACAGAATGAAAATCAATGTAAAAAAAAAAGAATAAATTATACAATTACATTAGCAACCACTTTGATTTTGTCTAGACTTTAGAGATTATCCTATGAAGCAGGACCAGCATGTTTCCAAACATTCTTATCTTGGATATAATCCTCTTATTTGTAATATCCTTGTTTACAAAGTGTAATTTTAATATAAGTTTTAAATTTTCTTTCATTTAATTGTAATATTTCACAAGATACCTTGTTGTAACAGAACAACTTTAGATAATCTGAAAAAAGGTTGATCTAATTTATCTTTATTTCTAGTATTAAAATTATGTCTATCACTTATTTTATTAAAAAGATGTTGATTTTTCCTTACATACATAATATTTTACATAATATTTTCATAAATGAATTGGCAAGGTACCGTCATAATTATTAACCTTTTAAATAGTTCCCTAAGAGATTCGCGGCGATGTAGATTGTAAATGGCTCTGACAACTCCCTTTTGAAAAATAAAAATGGATTCGATGTCAGTAGTAGTAAAATGCCATATGAGATAATACTGTCGAAGTAACTAAAATAGACCAAACGCGCGGTTGTTAATTGTCTTATCTTTCTAACAACATATGCGGCCAAGCTTAGCCGCCCCGCAATAGATGTTATATTAGGTCCCCATTGCAATTTCTCGTCTAGCGTGATTTCTAGGAAAACTGTCTGATTAACAAATTCTAGTTTTTGGCCATTAAATATGATGTCACATGCGGTACTTCTAATATTAGGTAATTTAAATTTAATGCATTTGGTTTTTTTTTTTATTAAGTACTAAATTATTTACCGTAAACCAATCTTGGACCTGAAGAATAGAGTTATTCACGTCGTCAAGATTTTTTGACCGTCGGTCTATTTTAAAGATCAATGATGTGTCATCTGCAAAAAGAAATGGACGCAATATCGAACCTTGAGGAACGCCCATTGTCATTTCCGACCCCAATGAGTTTCCGTCGTTTACTTGGACTTTATTTAACCTTTCTATCTTTTAGGTATGATCTTAATAAGTCAAGTGCTCGAGTTTCATCACAAGTGTTTCATGGTTTACGCAATCGAACGCCTTAGAGAGGTCGCAAAAGATTCCAATGGCATCTTGTGCTTCTTCCCAGGCGTTAAAAATGTTCTTCATTAGGGTAAAACCGGCGTCAGTGGTACAACGCCCTTTGGTGAAACCGTACTAGTGTTCATGAAAGATGTAATTTTTATTAAAGTGACGTATATTTGATTGAGCATCAACTATTAAAACACCTTACTAAGAGCTGGCAGAATTGACACAGGTCTATAATTATTAGATTCTTTACTATCACCGGATTTGAACAATGGTACTACTTTACTATGTTTCATAAGATCCGGAAAGACTCCTTGGTCAACACACTGGTACTAAATATGAAAGCTAAATAGGGCACAATGGTTTCGATGAGAGGTCTACATACTTTTACAGACATTCCCCAGAGATCTTCTATTGATTTAATTTTAAGATCTTTAAAAGCTCTTATAACAGCCTGGGGGTTTGTATGCTGAAACATAAGCTCCAAAGGTATGCCGTTACATTATTTTTAAGTAAGGCAGTAAAAGCGTGAAGGATGAATTTAAAGCATCAGTAGTTTTAAGTGGAAAATTAGCAAAGAAGTTTTCAAATTCCTGAGTTATTTCTACATCTAAAGTGATGGGGCCATGTGCAGTCTCTAAATTAAATTCACTATTACGCTATTTTTTCCTACCTGTTCCATTATTTATTACGAGTATTTGCCAGGTAGTTTTTACAGGCAGACACTGTGAAATAAATACAATAAATATATACTGTTCGCACACAATTAATCAATTCATGCATCCAGTCAGCAACACTTGTATATTTATCTATCTTACATACTAATAATAAACTTGAAGAGTTTGTGTTTTGTTTATTCATTTGATAGCCTAATTCTTGAGGGAGGTTAGGGTTTATTTATCATTCACGCTACGACCCTTAGGAGCCGAGCAAAAAGAAAAAAACTCAGAAGGAACGCTAAGAGAAAACGAAGTAATAGCGCTGGCGGTAATTTCATGCGGACGTCGTGGGCAGAAGCTAGTACACATTATAAATTAAAGTCGCTTTTCGTGTCTGTTTGTGTGACTGCGTTGTTTCTCTAAACTACGCAAAGGATTATGTTGCGGTCTTCAACATTATTTAGAGAATTTATTCAGGAAGATTTATGTATATTATTATAATAAATGAATATTGAACTTACATACGAGTATACGTAGTAAAAAAATCTCGATGTTTTGTCAAATCGTAAAAACCGTGTGAAGCAGGGACGGTTCGCTACTTGGATGATATAATGCTAAACAGTTGCAAATAAGAAGGCAATATTTCACGTACGTAGAACGGCTTTATTGCCACTCCATTATTTATGGGTTACACCTGATTATCTCAGAAACGACTCGGCTAGTCATAAAAGAAATAGATAGCTTCGGCCAGAGCTTATAAAATCGTGGGTCGTGAGTTATGGGAACTATTGTGTTGGTCGCAGTTCATTTAAATTTGAATGCTACTGTTGAATATGTAACGTAATTTAGAGGATGTTTGAGAAAATGTGTTGGATATTTATAGAATTAAACTATTTTTAGAAGCGTCGGATATAATATCATTTAACTGCTTACTATAACGCTAGCATAGGAGATAGTTCCAACAACAAAGAACCACAACCGACCAGTTTGGTCTGACAACCAGTCTTACCAAGGGGTATAGTATTACCCAGTAACTGGGTTGTGGAGGTCAGATAGGCAGTCGCTCCATGTAAAATACTGGTACTCAGCTGCATCCGGTTAGACTGGTATCCGACCCCAACAAAGTTGGGAAAAGGTTAGGCAGATGATGATGAGGAAATAGGTGGCGAGGATATGGTTCAGTTACATAGTGTACTAATAGGAATTTATAGTTGTACTAGAAATCAGCATGGTTGATCAATGATAAATGATTTTGTTTCTGTGAGTAGCTTTGTACAAATACTTTGACACGTCAATCATATAAACTAGATGAGGTCGGCGTTTCCTATGTGACTGCTTTGAGAAGAAAAGCCGAAATAAAGATCACAGTCTCTTTTAAAGTCCAGACATAATCTTGGTCAGATCATGTGAAGACCATGTAGATTGGTGTCTTAAATGGTCTTTGGAGGAAAGAACCACACATTTTTGTTTTTTCAATCATCCTCTTAGCTGAATGTCTTCTTGGCCCTCTGTTTTACACAATCTTGGTGTCAGTAAATACTTTCTCCATTAGTTGGGTCAACCTAGCCTGTTTGCCAATCGATACTATCATTAAAAGTTAGCTTTTATTTTAAAAAAAAACATTGTAAAATAGTAACAAAGTCAAAACTATATACTGAATATTGTTGAAAAAAGTGCTTTGCTACGAGGGAACGAGTTTGATGCCGAAAAGAGAACTTTTAGAATTTTTGTCCGAATGTGTGTTCCGGATTGGCGCAAAAGCGGCTGACGGATTTGGGTAAAATTTGGCACACAGATAGTTTGTAACTTAGATTAACAAATGGGGTACTTTTAATTCCGGTAGTTTTTAACGGGAACTCCGTTGGATATTTTCCGACATCCAAGAGTTGAAAATAAAACCATAATTTCCGTATCCCAACACACGACCACGCTGACATCATTTCACTATTTGCCACCATTTCTGCTCCTGACACTCCCAAAGCCGTATTCATCGCACAACAGAACAATATCTATTTGTCACACGAATTTCATGGTAACAAATTTCATTTCACCCAAATGTACACAGACTCTCCTTACCATAACTTTCCATAATCCATTACGAATCTATCAGCAGCAGAGACGATCGTTCGAGCGGCAAGCCCGTCTTACGTATAGCATTGATTTGCACACATCTATTCCAGCCAGATTCAAACAGCCAGAGAGCCTAACCAATCACAATGCTGGAGTCACGAATTATTCGAAATCGAGCGAATAAAGTGGTTGTATCATAGAATCTGACTGCTGGTAAAGGCCTGTTCAGACCGCACAAACGAGTTCCTCGTTTCATGGTAAAAATTATTATGATATAATATTGCTACGGAGCACTGGTGGCCCAGTCGTAACGACCCCGACTTACAAAGTGTCGAAGGTTGGTTTATTTTTTTCTAATTGACCTGAAACGAAATTACCATTGCATTCATTTTCACAGTCATGTCTGAGAGCAGTGGTGGCCCAGTGATATCGGCCCCGACTTGGGAGTGAGTTCGAACCCAGACAGGTGCTTTACTTTGTGTAAATAATTTCATCACTACTGCTCTCAAAACGGTGAAGGAAATCATCGTGAGGAAACCGGCATGTCCTAGAACCAAACATTCGAAGACATGTGACATCTACCAACCCGCACTGGGCCCGCGTGGTGGATTAGGACCACTCCCTCTCGCTGAGAGGAGGCCTGAGTCCCAGCAGTGGGAATATTATAGGCTGATTGTGCTATGCTGATGGCCAGTGGCATGATGGCTGAAAGCTTCGAACGAGGCGGCAATGTGGCAAACAGGCACTCAAACCTTTTACAGTTACAACAGGGTGTTGGTAAATACGTTTAAATTAGTAAATGTTCCACATACAATGTAACAGCCTCAATTGGCGCAGTAGTTAGTTCAGTGTTACAAATATTTGGTTTGTCTAAAGATCGTTGTTTTGCCCCTGTTTGTGTAAGCTAGATTTACGCTCGCAAACGCACCTACGACACAGGGGAAATACTAGTGTTGGCAAACTTGTTTTTCTGAAATCCATGGACAAAATACTGTTTCTGCTTTACTAACGTGATGGAAAGTTTGTTAGGAAAGCAGGTTACATTTTCATTCACAGTTTCTGTTATAGTAAGACAAAGCAGTGTTCTAGATGCTTTGTGGTTGCAAATTGTGTGCCTTTCACGATCACTGCTATCGAGACTTTGGTCCGACTAAATAAACAATAATTTTCATACAAACATGGCCGCTAGAGTGGGGTGGCGTCGTAGTTTCGTGATGCGTTTAAACAGCCCTTATATTCCACGATCGCTCCACCATGAAACGTTCAAAGCTCTTTGGCTTCGCCCCAAATTTGAATATTCTATTGTACGTAACTAGAACACAGACTACGCATTCACATCTAAATAAAAACTTATCTTCAGTAATGTGTATAAAATAAAATGAAATTTTCGCATGTTCAGTAAAAAGAAAAGGTGTTCCACCATTTTCTTAAAGTCTACGACACTTTTCTGGAACTCATTACATACGTAATACTTTCACGTATGTAAATAATTTTATGATTACGCATTTTTTTGCTATCGTCTGAGAATTTCTGGGATCCCTAAATGAATAGGTACTGTTTTCATCTTGAAACGTTTTTGAATGGTAACGAGTGGTATAAACGTACTGGGAATATAAAAACAACAATGGCTGATAAACACCATAATTATCGTACCATAATTTTTCTAAAAAATAATAGTATTTGGTCATTTTCGTAAACGGTAGGTCTACAGTGGCTATCCACCAAAAGACGCCAATTTACAAAAATCCCAATGCTATCAATATTAAATGTCTTAAGTGCCTGTAATTTCATCGACAATACAGAAATGCGGTTCGGCGGAAGTCGAAATATGGAAGTTATGAAACCTTTACTTACTTTTAATAAAAATTGTAAAATTGGTTTTAAACTGGAGCTGGCTATTAAAATGGTCCACAAATCAAAATAACGATAATACTAGGTAGCCCGCGAAATCTATTACGACCTCACATTGCAATAAAAATAACATTTTCAATTACATACCTTGTTGTACGTAAAGGCAAATGTACTTCCAACGTTTGTACGGTACACAGTAATAAAAATAAACGATACAGCTTAATACAATACAGAGTAACAACACAGATATCTCTGCGTTTTTACTTAATTAAACTTCGTTATTAAAGTGCTTGAAAAGAACCTAAGGTTCTTTACAAACTTTTTTTTCTAAAATAAATGTATTTTAAATAAATGTATTTCCTTTCTTTCTTTTTTTATGACTGCACCCTTTTTCATTCCACCGAAAAATTAACATGAAAGTTATTAGTGACCATACTTCGGATTACTCGAAGTTGGAACCATAAATTGGTTCCGCCATATCTTTTATCGCAAAAGCAATGTTATAATGAAGTTTGCAGACAAATTGCAGACGTAAATTGGAAAAACTAATCTACTTTTGAAGTTTTTCTACGTACCTATATGATTGTGAATGGTAGCTTTATTTATCTTGAATTAGGGATTAAGTTGGTTCTACCTAATAATTTTTATGATTTGTTTTTCTTATTATTACCCACAACTCAAGTTTGAAATTGTTGTGATTTGTGAATGTGGCTTCCCCCGCGTGAATATCGGGAATTATTCCACGGGAACGTGCTACCGGAACAATTAGCCTGTTACTCCATAAAACATCAGCTATCCAGTGAAAGAAAGTCGTCAATATATCGTCAAACAGACAGTTTTTTTTAGTAATTTTTAAGTACCGTATGCATTTATTAAAAAGCTGTTATTTTGACACTACAAACAGACACTTCAATGTCATTTATTTGTATAGATAATGTATTGTACAAACAACAGGGCAGGGCAACACTTCTCAAACAAAGAAGGCACGGTTGTACAAGACATGTTGGTGATTTCAGAGATTTTTTTTACTAACTGTAATATTATATTATATTATCACACTAATATTATAAAGGCGAAAGTTTGTGAGGATAGATGGATGTACCGTGGTCCCTGAGATACCGTGGTCCCTGGCATAGGCAACTGAAGGAACACGGGTGGATTTTAGTCAGTAAAAGTCTGACACGCCCTCCTGCTCCCCCCAGAGCGGGAGAAGTCATATGATGATTTCCCACCCAGAAAAAAAAAAATGATGAATGGATGTTTGTTACTCTTTCACATAAAAACTACTTAACGGATTTTTATGAAACTTTTCAGTAATATAGCATATACATCAAATACTTTTTATCCCGATATTCCTGCGGGATTGACACTTATGCGGGTGAAACCGCGGGGCACTGCTAGTATAATAATAACTATCATTCTTCTTCTTACGATGTTTCTCCTTCACCAATGTCAGTAACGTCCAAGATGAACTCAGAAACACACACCAACAACACACATGAATAAAAAACAGACATATGAATTTAAAAAGTCTCATCAGTACTTACCTGGATTTGAATCCACAACCTCAATTTCTACTCGTATTTAACGATCATCATTTGTACAGTCAGCAAAAAAATAAGCATAGCAAGTTTAGCAAGAAACCCATGAATGTTTATGAATGGAATTTAATTTAATAAATGAACTGTCTATTTTCTATTAATCAACGGTCATTGGGCATCTTAGTATGGAAACCATACCCATATCGGAAACAAACGAAATATAGCAGAATGTATTGACATATGGCTCTGATTTACTATGGTATTAATCCCATTAATGTGATCACAGGAATCTTCAAAAAAAAAAAAAAATATCGTATATATACAATTTCCATATCAACAAAAATATAATCGAAAAGTAAATAACAAGAGTCCATGAAACACGTGAATGTGGTCGAAAAAACAATATAAACTAGGTAAACGCACAGATCGCAACGATAGCTAACGAAGGACTTCGCGGAAGACGGTGAGTCGGTGCGCGAGCGCAGCGAAACTTATTGTACCTGTCCAATGTGCGAAAGAGACATGCCTCTGATCGTGTAGCTCATCCGTGCTCCGAGCTGTGAAAAATTTTTTAGATCAAATAAAATCCTCTGTAACCTTTTTTTTTAAAGGCTCAGTACCTTTTCTCCGTCGATTATTTATCAAATAATTATATACAATAAAAAGTCACATTATTCTCTTTAGTTTAAAACTATTTTAGTTAGGTAATGTTCGCAGAGCGGGTCAGATATGCCCAATGACCTTTATGTTATTCGAAAATATCCATCGGTTTCTTACTAAATTTCAACTATAACCGACGACTCTGGTGACCGTACCGTCGTATTGTGTTTTGGAGGCATTAGTAAAATTTATGATTGATAATTACTTAATTGCCCAGTTTTCAAATTGTGTCCGACGAAAGATGACAAATTCTTACTAACATTTGGTAAGTTTCCCACCTTATATATTATATTATCTATATCTTTACACCTACACCTTAGTAGGTGTGGGTGTAAAGATATAGAAAGTAGGTACCTACAGTATTTTTCGGCGATTTGCTGTTTATTTGTTGTTTTTTTTTTTTGTTAGCCTTTACTGCCCCTCTGCAAAGGCCTCCCCTAAATCCTTCCAGAAACTCTTTTCCCGCGCCTCTTCAAACCAACCCTTGCGGTACGCGTCCAAGTCATCTCGCCATCTCTTTCTGGACCAGCAATCTTCAGGCACCAATTGTGTTGCGATTTTTTAATTTGGTTAGCTTATTTGGTTATCACAAAAAAAATCAGTAGGTGGTGCTTACCTTGATAGGTGTACATGTGAAGATAACAGTATAGAAAGTAGGTCATCAATACATACAATCATATAGCTACAAAATTTATTAGCGATTTGCTGATTTTTTTAGTTATCACAATAAAATCAGTAGGTGGTAAATCAACCGTCCCCTATTTTTCTTCACTCAGGGGTGGATTTTGTTTTGCAATTTTAAACGGGGCCAACTTCGAAGTATACCCTTTCCAATACACACATACGAGTATTTAAACAGACAAGAAATGAAGAACAGAAAAATAGGTACAAAGGTCATGCTTATTTCAAAAGAAACAAACTTCTGTTGGCAATACCGAGTGAAGCTACTCGAGTGCTGGCAGGAAAGTTTTTTTCAAGGAAGGAATTTCCATAGAGAAGAGAAAACTGCCAGCCATTTATAAATAGGATTATTATGGTCTTTTTGCGGCGAAACGCGTTTTGATTTATGATTTTAATATTTCGGATTAATATATTTTGTATAAATAACTAATACGTGTTTTAAACACCCTCCATAGAGAAATAATTAATACTTCTTTTTATTCTTGTTTTGATAAGTATGCGGATATTGCGGAGGGCGAAGGCCTAGGATTTAGGAAGGAGAAATGAACTGACGGATAGCTAGTAGCACACTGACGTTTATTTTACAAGTCAAGATGACATATAAAAACCATAGATAAAACAAATATACAATAATTTAGTTATGCGTAGCCTTCATTTTTTTCGTCGGTTAGCAAGTTACAACATTGTTCTTCAGCCTTCACTTCATTACATCTGAAGCTAATCTGTCACATCTTACCTTTTCTTGTGCATCTTTTTACTGTCAGTACCTATGTCTAGGCAGTGATTTGGGCTACCTTTGTTCTTGCTAGACAGCTAGACGAAAAGGTCTGTCCAAAAAGTAGATTATTTTTATTTTGTGTCGAGACATTTTTGAAGTAGACATCAATTTGCTACCTGAGAAAAAATCTCATGCTTTATTTATTTTATTCTGTTCGAGAAACTTACAGCAAATATAAACAGTGTTCTAAAAACAATATGCAATTGAAGGCCATTTACGAGTTTCCACTGATAAATACTTAAAACAAAAAAGACAACAAAAAAGGTCGGTACAAAATACCTATGACATAAATTAGGAAATTAAATTTACACGATCGATTAATACAGACTAACTAAAATTATTCGAACATTCTACAGATCCAGAGCTAGAATATATAAGAAGATAAAGAACTGCCACATACGTAAATGATAAATACTTCAAGACATTAACACTTGAAAGTAATAACCGCACTCTGAACGAGCGAAGTAAGCACATTACTGCTTTTTTCAATTTCTCAGAATAATAAAATAGAATGGCTCATAAAGATTTATGTTCGCCACATTTTTCTTTTAATTTCCAAAGAAATTAGGGAATGGAAAAGGAGAATTATTCGGGCTCTAAAGAATTTTCTTCATTGGGGATAAAAGTTGTTTTCGTAATCTCCCCCGATCCGTTTAATCCTAATTCTGTAATTCTAATTGGTCTGTCCCCCTTATTACGGGCCCGGGGCATCAATAGTCGTCAAACTAGCTCAACATCTGCGGGCCTCAATAAATAATCCCTTTGACGTGTAGCCGCAATATGTTTTTTGGAACTGTATTATATTTATACATTTCTTCTAACCGACCCTTACTTTGGAATCTTTTGAGAGCGAGGTCTTTCAGGCTACGGAATGTTTTAGTCATTTTTGTGGTAGATGTTTAGATAAATTAGCTTTGGTAAGCTTGGGTTTGGCTATGTTGAGGGAATGACTGAAAAGAGAATTATTAATAAGCCGGATGCCAGGAGAAATACTGGCAGGGGTACTCTATAAAGACATCATTATGTATACCGAACTTTCTGGAAATGTCTTTTAAAAAGGGTTAGCACTCGCTAATAGCGCGCGGATAGGAAGAAACTAAGACGAAGCCTAAGGAGCATTTCGTGGCACGAGGCGTTCTAAAGTTTTTGTTTTCTCCCACGGGAAAAAAGATCATGAGTTTTCTTTGTTGTTAAGATAAGAATCTTAATGTTTATTATTCAATGTATGAAAATACGATAAAGATGTGAGATTTCACGAATATAGAATACTTACTCTATTTAAAAAACATTTGTTCATTCTTAACCTATTTTTTGTTTAATTCTAGAAAAACTAGTAGCACACAGTAGGTTAGGTTACTTAATCAACTAGATTTAAAGACTACACACATGACACAATCACTTAGGCTCTTATCATCCCCTTGGGACTAGACAGGCTGGCTATACCGTCTTATATGCCCCTTATGTGCCCATATATGCCCTAATTCCAAGCTCCTTAATAATTCGTGCTAGGAACGAATTTTCTATAAAGTTTCTCGAGCGACGATCCGAATCAATTTTAAAACCCAGGAATACGTAGTGATAATTATCGGAAATTGACTCTCGCCGGCTCCTTTTTATCCCTTTCCCGTTTATAAAGTATCCGTTTAATCCGTTTTCCATCTAGCTTTCTTAATCCCACCTTAATCCACCTATTCCCGGATTCATATTAAAAAGAAAAGCACTTGAATGCCCTGAATAACTCTCTAATATTATTTGCCTTATAAATATTTTCGAATAATCCGATATGAATGCAGTGGAAAATGTACAAGTATTATTTTAGATTTCCTTTGTTGCTGTAGTGGAGAAACTTTTCACTTTACTTCTAACTTTAATTCTTGACGTGAAAGAAATAATAAACCTACATTCTTTAGTGGCTTGTTATTTGTTTTGTTCGTGAGACGTGTGGGAAGTGAAAATGTGGTAGAATTTTGATGTGTTTAGTGTTCAATTCCCAAGTTATTTCAAACTAAAAAAGTAAAGTTCTGATCAATAAATTTTATTGTTTTTAGCAGATGAAGATTATTGCAATGCCGACTGATAAACGACAGTTGCCTTGCTAGAAACGTGAAAGCTCATCTTTAAACTGTTGTCGCAGTTCACCGAATACTTCAGGAAGATTTTAGGTAGGTATATGCTTAAAAGTAACTTCTGTCTTTTATAGATAGGTATGTTTAAACATATCATCACACCTTGTTTCCCCGAAGGAATGGGCAGTATAGTACACAAAAGTACAGTGTGTAGGTATGTTATGCTTATCATTAGATCCTCGGTTAGATTCCCGGGTCGGACAATTTTATTGGGTTTTTTCATCTGGAATTTCTGTGTAGCAGCCTGGAGTCTGGATTTGTGCCAGGTTGATGGCAATAGGCTCGTCCTCTATTACATGGGACTTAAACATAAGGCCAATTCTCGTAATTTAAAACGATCAAAATCTAGTCGCAGTGTCATCTCGGCGACAAACAAATGTCAAAAACTTGTCAAAATGTAGGGAAATTAGACGTATTTTTGACAGATTGAGACTGAGATCTGACTGTGAACGCTCTTAAAATTACGAGAATTGCCCCTCTGGCCAAATACGGGTGTACTTACTTTAGGTACACCTCTGCCTAACCCTGCGGGGATTACAGGCGTAATGTTATGTTATCATCAATAAGATGAACTAAATAAATTGAAATACATTGCGGTAGTACCTCCGTCCTTCGCGTACCATTACCACTGCCCATAATAATCCGGTCCCCTATACTTTGACGGGACTCGTCCTGTAACTTTGCTAAGTACCACACTTTGGATATAGTGTAGACTGTAATTATCCTGTACCATACCAGTGAGTGGCACTTACGCATGGCTTTGTACGTGTGGATTTAGATAGAATAGAATACTCTTTATTGTACACCATACAACACACACACACATTTGTACACACACATTACACACACACACACACACACACTCATACACACACATACACACACACACATCACATTTGTATTTTTAGATACTGATCTGGAACTACATTATTTAGGTATTTTTTCATCATTTGCCTAGCCTTTTCCGAACTATGTAGCGGTCGGTTTCCAGTCTAACCGGCTGCAGCTGAATACCAGTATTTTACATGGAGCGTCTACCTCTTTGACCTCCACAACCCAGTTACTGATTAATACAATACCCTTTGGTAAGACTGGTCGTCAGATTTTCGGGCTTCTGCCTACCCGTAACAACTGTAAAAGATCCTCGAAAGTCAGC
Organism: Apamea monoglypha; assembly: GCA_911387795.2. Lineage (NCBI taxonomy): Eukaryota > Metazoa > Arthropoda > Insecta > Lepidoptera > Noctuidae > Apamea > Apamea monoglypha. The sequence goes on from OU426920.1 coordinate 6,025,093, forward strand.
CGGGACCAGCGGCTTTACGTGCTTTCCGACGGGTCACCCATCTACGGCCCAACCGCGGCAAACGTGGCGTAACCTGATCGATCGACCCGTGGGGCTGTTATTACTTAGCAACAAGTCCCTTCTATATAGACATAACACCTACAATACGGCTGTCTGGATAATTTAATGACGCAGTTGCCGCGGTTTTTAAAACAATGAATTAATAATAAAGCGAGCCGTTCTCCCGCCATATAATTATAAAAGCGTTAATAAAAATAATGCCTTACTTGTCTACACTAATATATTATACTTTTGTTTTTTTTATTTGAAGGCGCGCTAATCTCTGGAACTAGCAGCGGATTTGAAAAATTGTTTTTGCATTTGATAGGTCAATTATTGAGGCTATTTAACACACTGAGGAGCCGAACAAAGAGAGAAAACGGCAGTAAAAACGCCAAAGGAAAACGAAGTAATTCATAAATAATCCGAATTCTTTTAAATGCGGGACACAGCTAGTATTATTATAACCTTATAGGAAGATATGTATGTTACTAAGGAGTTTCTTGCGTCATTTCGTCTTCGCACCATAATTTCTAGGTAGTGGTGAAGGGTGGGTGTTTGAGGCGCTGTCTTTTGTAATGAAGTTTAGATCATAATCTTAGGCACTATTCAATACAAATTACTATTCTGTTTTAGGGTAAAAGGATCCAGCGGAGTAATGCGTAACACACTAACAGTAAGAATGGACTTCAATTTGACAGTTCAACAACATCCATTGCGTTATTTACATTGTTGAGCGTCTGCTCAACAACGTAACACACACACACGAACACGTACACGTACATTTACGTACATTTACATTTATGTACGTACATTTTTCGAACATACACAGCAATGGATTAGCAATATCCTTCAAAAAGATTCAAATAATAATTGTCTTACACAATTAGGGTGTTTCTGTCATCTCATTGCCCTAATTTATCGTCATGCGTAATTTGATTACGACACATTATTCGCTTAACCTAACCTAGAAGCGCTAATAAACACTTTATCTGTGACTTGTAATTCACGCTTGCTGTTGTATGTGAGGTGAGCAGAATTCTTTGCTATGAGATGTGATGCTTATATCATTTTAACGAGTAGGAACCTACTAGCAATTCCAATGGCCAATTAGGTAATACATAGTATGCCTGGTAAATCCTTGAACTTGTTAATCCTTAATATTATAGGAATGGGTTCAATCTAAATTGTTCAACGAGCGGGGTTCGAATCCTGAACTTCTCGTTCACCAGTCTGCATACAACCTTTAAACAAAACTTAATATTGGTACTTGCAGTGTGATTTATGTGGTGTAAAAATCTAACATAATCAGCCTATAATGTTCCCACTGGTAGGACACAGTCCTCCTCTCTGTGAGAGGGAGTGGGCCGTAATCGACCACGCGGGCCCAGTGCGTGTTGGTAAATGTCATATGTCTTTAAATTTTTTGTTCTAGGTCATGCTGGTTTCCTCACGATATTTTCTTTCACCGTTTTGAGAGCAGTGGTGATGAAATAATTTACTCAAAGTAAAGCGCCTGTCTGGATTCGGACCTACGACCGTACCGTCCGTACCGAGTCGTAAGTCGCAGCCGTTACCACATGGCCACCACGGCTCATCTAAAAGTTTTCGTCGAAAAAACTAACAAATATATGAAAAGCAATTTTCATCTAAATAATCTTCCAGCAACCATTTTAAAACATTTTGTTAACTTCAATAATATATCTGAACGACTTTTATTACACAGATGGTGCAAGGAATACAATATGTAAAACGCTGACTGCATATACGCGGCTAAGAAAGTTACCAAGCTCTGCGAAACTTTAATGGACGTGCGCGTATTGCAACAGTTTGTAAAGACAGTCGTAAACATGAGAATAGTTTTGCTTTTATTAAAGTTATTTTTGTACATTATTATTTCTTTTTTGTAAGGTACAAGGTAGATGTGATTTCACCGCCGTGTCCTCGTAGAGGCGATCGGCAGCGGCGGCGGCCTCTCGCGCCCGGCCTTGGTGCAAGCCATGGTCTGGAGCGAGAGGGAGTGGGAGGCAGTCGCCTCCTTCTGCGAAGCAGTTATACTAGCGAAGGAGGTGGCGGGACGGATGAGGGAGAGAGCCTACCCGTCCCAGCCGCCGCGGGAGACACCCCGGGCGTCGGGAGTCGAGTGAAGACTACCGGCCACCGTAGGCGCGGGCCTGCGGGCGGAGAGCAATGGGTAGCTCACCGCCCGATCAGGACCAGCAGTGCGATTCTGTAACCATCTCACCGTGAAAACTAAGGTGAAGTGACCGTGCAGTGAGCTGTCATTCCAACTAATGCTAGGGATTGACACTATTGACTCAGCTCACTCTAAGCTCACTTCACCTAACTTTTCACGGTGATATTTTTACAGAATCGATCGGCAGGCCCGTGCCGGACGGCGCGTAAGTGTTCCACGCGCGCCTCAAAGAGATGTCAGCATAACGAGGGGGCCCTTAGGGCCGAAGCCTGCCGGGTCAGCGGGATTGTCCGAAAGGGTTACCGCTACCCCGGAACATAAAGGGCGAAGGAAGGAACATGGGTGGGTTTTAGTCAGTAAGAGTCTGACACTCCCTTCCGCTCCACCCAGAGCGGGAGCGGTCATTTGATGATTTCCCAACAGAAAAAAAAAAAAAGAAAAAAAAAAGGTAGATGTGATTTTATGGAAAACGCACGCATGTAAACACTTGCATGCCATTCTTGAATGACAATAATTTAACGTGGTTTATGGCATGCGATTATTGCTCTTGAACGTTCCAGAAACTTATATCGTGTAAATGGGGCATTAAAATGCCTTTGTATCTCGCGTGGATCCGCGTTCCGAAGGGTAAATACTTGTCACTGGCGAAACTACATGAGAATCAGAGACTACAAAGTCGAACTTTTTTCAAAAACTCGATGATCATATCCGCGTGGTAGGTACGCAGATATGAACATCGAGTTTTTGGATAAAGTATTCACTACAACAAGAATTACTTCTACATACGTAAATTGTTCAAGACCTACAGATTATTCCTATTCGCCCTCAAGCTAAATACGACGTTGACCTACTTGTACGTACTTTCATACAAAAAGATTATAAAAAAAATACTATTACCTACATTAAAATTATAGACGATAAAAAGAATTAGCCGACTAGTATCGAGTACAAGGTCAACTATTATTACTCCCCAGACAACCCTTTAACAAGAATCTATTTATTTTTTCGTTCAATTTCTTTGAAACCGTTCATAAATTCGAACAACTTTATTAAAATTAAAACCGATCGCTATACCCACGTCCTATTCTGCAGTACATTCGTAGTCAAAATAATGTACATGTAATAAAGAAAAAGATTTTATAGATCAATCCTTTAATCCATAAACGTTGCTTAAAGTTAAGTAGTGATTAGCGACTGTTTAACCATACATTTTTGACGTTAGAATGGCACTTAACTTTAAACATCGTTTATGAATACACCCCAAATCCACTACTCCAGTACTATACACACAATGATGCTGATCAGCGCTTCTGTACACGGTGTGACCGGGTTTTCAAGACCAAATTTCGTTTTGCAAGTTATCAGAGAACTCAGGAAAGAAATAAAAATGAGTCTGGGTCACTGTCGCCGGACACGGTGAAGATGACTATACCCAGACAAACCCTTTAACAAGAATCTATTTATTTTTCGTTCAATTTCTTTATTAAATAAAAAACCGATCGCTATACTCTAAGTCCTACTACGCAGTACATTCGTAGTCAAAATAACGTGCATGTAATAAAAAAAAAGTTTTAATAGATAAAATATCGATGTCTATCTTGTCTCGTCCCACACAAATAACACGTCTGGGTCATTAGTAAGAATGGTGGATTGATATCAATGTCATTGACTAGTGTCCTTTATTTGTAAAATCAATACTGGCTAGTCGCTACCTTAATGGCTATAAGATATAAAAATCATTTATACATGTAGGTACTGTAGGTTATTTACATAAGTACCTATGTAGTACATAGGGGGAGGGGGAGAAGAATGTATGTATAACGTAGAAATAAAATCATAAGGCCGCGTCCTAACCAACGCGATCATTTTATTCGGCGAACCCGAGCGCGTGATCGCGTCGACAGAGCGCGCTTTTCGGTTTTCCGAATAAATGAGTGGCATATGAACTCGACGATTACGTATTCGTGTGAACGATCTTTTTGATTAGGACGCAGGGTCAAACAACTGACAAAGAGGCAGACGGCGTAGGCTGGTAATAGAGTCCTAATGACACCCTGTGGATAACCGGAACCCTAAAGACATAGTATCCAAAACTCGTCATATAATTTTACTTGAATACGTCCAGAAATACACACGGCACTTATTTAAAAACTATTCAGAGCACAAATGGGCACATTGTAACGGTCTGACCATTAAATACATTTAGTTCTAAGCCCGCAATTATAACAACGCGAAACTGCGCAGTGAGCATAAATACTAAACTACCTAAATTCGGGCACTGCGAGTGACTAACGCATTCATGTGGACTGCAAAACAAACAGCACCACAACTGCATAATGCGTCCACAGTAGCTCTAGTCCCGGAACACGAACGGTGTGTTCACACAACTCCTTGAAAGTGTTGAGCACCCACTTGGGAACCACACCAAGAATATTTCGAGAACTGCAATACCTTTGAAAGAATTTCCGCATAATAAAATAACTTGGTACCGCAACCCCTGGGGAAGCGACGCAATTATCCACATTAAAGATTCAACCATTTTGCATAATCTTCTACTTCATGATGTGGAAAAATTGGGCAGTATATAACATAATTAGGTCCCGCCATAAAATGCGGCTACGATAATCTTTACAATGCCACTTCATTCTAGGCTTTATGTTAGAAATATGATATGGAAGGAAAACTTGTTTGAATGTTTAATAAAAATGATTAACGACAGTCTTGGGTTCTAGCTTAATGGAGTAAAGGAACTATTACTATTAATATCTGGTCGGTTATCAAGAACAAGTTGGTAGAGTTGAACAGTTTTAGTATTTCTGGAAGTTTTTTAACAGGTGCTGCAAATAAGTGATGAAACTCGTTCATGGTCGTAAACGTTCGCTTAGCCACGAGTGCAAACTACTAATACGTAAGCTTTTATGCTTCAATTATCTCTTCGACTATTAAATTTTCCGTGGATCGCTTAGCCAATAGTAAAAGCTTAGGTAGTCCAAAAAACTTCTCGCCCGAAGGTTTTAATTTGGTCTTAAAACAAATGCATAGGTACACGTCCAAAAGACAGTGACAAAATGTCCAAAAGCGGTAGCAAAGTGACCACTATGTTTAAATGTGAGATTGGACGAGGGCAGTCCCCCGTGGTTTTTCTCCGACAGCCATGGGGATAAAATGGGTGATTCATAGTCTTTACGGCTGGCAATACATAGTCGCACACACACAAACCCCGCCACACACACAAGACGAACAACATCAGACGCACATGAGGATATAGAATCTTTTAGTACAGAACTTAGTACGATAATAAAGAATGCTTATTAAACAACAACACCTGAAAAATTCAACATTATTCCACATTTACTATCATTTCCGCTGTGCCGTAAAATAAAAAAGACTGCTTATTTTACCGGCAGCTCAACAAAATTTATTTAATTAAATTTTGACATGAAATGAAAAATATTTAATAACTAATGGACTGACCTACATTCCGTTCTGTTTCTAAATAATGTAGTATTCTTCCATCTCTAAAGCTAGAAAAGGGCTTCACGAAATACAATAAAGCCTAGCTTTTACACCTATGTACTTACATATAGTTCTACTATTAGCGTCCTAAGAAAACAACTAGGAATACTTAGGCGTGGTACAGACTTGTTCGGGTTGGCACAGCTAGGCGTTAAAATCGAATATATTATTACGATAAGAATAATTTATGGGTCCATTGCTACAAAATAAATTTCGAAAATAATAATATTGAATGCTTACTTTAACTAGAATATTTAACATAGTTATTTAAACAGTGGTCTCCAAACTTGGCAGCTCCTGTATCCTGGGAGCCTGAGTTGCGTTATAATATAATAAGGACTTTAATTCGAGACATGTTTGCGTTTACTTAACTATAATTTCAGGATGTTAGAAAAAGGACAGAATACTTAATTAAATATCGGTAGTGAACTTTCAAGATAAAATAAAAATAAATTGAGCAAAATAAAATAATCCTACTAATATTATACTCGTAAACGTGAAAGTTTGTATGGATGCATGGGATGGATGGATGTTTGTTACACTTTCACGCAAAAACTACTGAACGGATTTGGATGAAATTTGGCACACAGATGGGTTATAAACCAGGATTCCCACGGGATCAGCGCAGCGCAGCTAGTTCTAAATAATATTTATAGCGTGAGTGTTCTAGGCGTGGGTTTTGTTTGAAGGAACTGAATGAATGACTGTAAATGTTAACTCACTATTTCCTCAGTTTCATTGTACAGCAAAGTAGAGCAGCCCACTATTTTATATTTCTTTTTATATCCATGGATATTAAGACCTTATTATGTAAATATACCTATTAGGTTCGGACAAAGACCGTGCGGTTTAGACGCAAGTACCCAGCGTGCCGAGACGGGTGGTAAAAATTTACTGCAACCTGCTAATTTAACTAAGTTAGGTACCGAACGGGGTTTGCCAATCGGTGCGCGCCGAATGACTTGCTTCGGACATCTTTGTTGGACTCAAAACGGTTACGAAAAACATGGTGAGGAAACCGGCATGTCCTAGAACGAAAAATACGAAGACATGTGACATCTACCAATCCGCACTGGGCCCGCATGGTAAATTATGGCCCACTCCCTCTTACCGAGAGGAGGCTTGTATCCCAACAGTGGGAACATTGGCTGATTAGGCTTTGCTAACGACCTGATGGCCTTTGCGAATGATATGATGGCCGAAATCCTCGAGGCGGCAATGTGGCAAACTAGCAATCAAACCAAATGGTATGATACACAAAATAAAAGCTGCGCCAAGCTTTATTGTTCCATAAGTACTACCGAATCGAATAAGCCAACCCGAGCTGGGTTGGCTTATTCGATTCGGTAGTACTAGTGTGTAGCACGCCTTACAACGAAAAGTTTAAAAAAACGTTAAAAGGGCAATGACCGTAATATCCGTAGCTTTTACCTCAAAGAACAGTATTCAATTAGAATAAAACTGAAATAAAAAAGAAAATCAGCTAAGTATTTCACAGAATTTAGAAATGAACTGTTCAAAGCGGATTTTAATAAAAGTATAATTTTCTGTTCTTCGTAATATAATAATTTCGTAACAGAAAGTGATGAAGATTTACATAAACTCACAATAGATAAGTGAGAGTATATTAATTGGGCCGTTGGTAAGGGCTTGTGGCTAGGTAATAACAGCCGCAAGGGTCCATCGATCAGGTTACGCTACGCTTGCCGCGGTTGGTACGTGGATGGGTGACCATCTTCACAAACCAAGACCCCTCCGTGCCTCGGAAAGCACGTTAAGCCATAGGTACCGGCTATCATTCGTGGATCTTTGACAGTCGTTACGGGTCGTCAGAAGCCCGAAAGTCTGACAACTAGTCTTACCAAGGGGTATCGTATTACCCAGTAACTGGGTTTTGGATGTCAGATAGGCAGTTGCTCCATGTTAAATAGTGGTATTCAGCTGCATCTGGTTAGACTAGAAGCCGACCCCAATATATTTGGGAAAAGTAATTTACCTAGGTAAAAAATGATATTAATTGGGCCGTTATCAAAAATGGTACCTACTGAATTTGCTTAGGGCACATTTTCTCGGGTGCTGCATGGGCCCTATTCTGTTAGGCCCATCGTCCACGGCGCTACTCAAACGTCACGTGTTATTAACACAAATCATCAATGTGTAACTGAAATGACACAGCACTATAGTATTTCAATGGCCGTCCGTACGCGACGCGATTTTCTTACTAATGGGGGACTTATACTAGGTCGATTTTGCGTGCGGCTGGTCGCTAACCAAATCGCCTTTCAACCCGAATCGCCAACCCATTTACACAGGTCGATAAAAATCGCAGGTGACTAGTTCATTTTACATCAAAATGTCGACCTCTAAGCCGCGAGCGATCGCTTGCGACTAAGCATTTTCACGGTCGATTTTAGTCACCTGCCGCATACGACCTGTCGCCGTACGACAAAAGTCGAAACCAGAGTAGGTTTCGACTTTTGTCTGGTCTTCACCATGATCTGACCAAGATTATGTCTGGACTTTAAAAGAGACTGTGACCTCATACTTTGTTTCGGCTTTACTTCTCAGAGTAGTCAGATAGGAAACGCCGACCTCATCTAGTTTAAATAAAAATATGATTGACGTGTAAAAGTGTTTGTACAAAACTACTTACAGAAATAAAATCATTCATCATTTATCATCTGTCACTTGAGTAGCGTCGCGGACGACGCATGGGCCTTAAGACGCGGTTTCCTAGAAGATCGATTCTGTCATATAGCTGCCGTCATAAATATCTGTCATTTTCGCCAGTTTTTGATGTTGTGGTGTGAATAATGCTTTATAATTGAAAAGCCATTATTTTGTAACCGTTCATTCCCCGCTTGCTTAGGAAACCAAACCTTTAATCTAGTAACAATTAAATACTTTTTAGACTAACACAATCTAGACAGTCTGGTATCTAGCTTTAACACCATTTCATGTTTATCTCGAATCAGAAATCTAACACCCTGACCTCAGAAGGTTTGGTTTTCAATTTAGGTCATTCGTCTATTCTAGGTAACACCTAGCTTATATTAAAGTAGTAGTTTTCCAAACTAATTTGCCCCCAATAGTGTTTTGGTGTAAAGCTGAAAAATAAGTTAACTATCTGCTAATACTAAGTGATGGGCTACCTCTTATGCACGAGGGGGAGGGGGGGGGGGGGTTCGTATTCAAATCCGGACAAGTATCAATGTGACTTTTTCATATAACTACTTACTTCTAGATCACTGACATCATCGTCTGCCTAGCCTTTTCCCAACTATGTTGGGGTCGGCTTCCAGTCTAACCGGATGCACCTGAGTACCAGTATTTTACATGGAGCGACTGCCTATCTGACCTCCACAACCCAGTTACCAGGTAATACGAAACCCCTTGGTAAGACTGGTTGTCAGACTTTCAGGATTTTGACGACCCGTAACGACTGTCAAAGATCCACGAATGACAGCCGGGACCTACGGCTTAACGTGCTTTCCGAGACACGGAGAGGTCTTGGTAAGTAAAGACGGTCACCCATCCACGGACCAACCGCGGCAAGCGTAGCTTAACCTGATCGATCGACCCATGCGGCTGTTATTACTTACCCACAATACTACATCACTGACATCGATGAAGGAACAGTTCGTCAGGAAACCTGGACTTATGATTAACGTCAAATCATATAGCATAGTTTTAAGTAAAAGAACTTAAAACTATGCCCTATTCTAGACTTATTTACTTAAACTCTTTATAAATTTATACATTATATTATCCTTATCGCCTATTTAACCTTGATCAAGCGTGGTGATCATGCCTTCTCTGTTGAGGAGAGGCTTTTGCCCTGCAGTCGGACAATGGCGCCGATTCTCTTGTTAACAAACTAAACTAAATTAAGGTTCAGTGCGTCTTTTTCTTTCTATTTCATTAAGAAAAGGACAGAAGATAAATATTAGTTTAGTCTTGTCAAATTACTCAGCGCCTGACGTAAATTGACGTATTTTTAGTAGCCATGTTTTTAATCACGTCTAATTTGTCTATGGAGTATGTTAATTTGACAGGACTAAACTAATATTTATCTTCTGTCCTTTTCTTAATGAAATAGAAAGAAATAGAAGCACTGAACTTAAATTTAGTTTAGTTTGTGAACAAGAGAATCGGCGCCAATAATAAGCTGGTATTATTGTTAACAGTGCAGTAGTAGCAGTGGTGGCCCAGTGGTAATGGCCTCGACTTACGACGTAGGGCATGGGTTTGAACCCAAGCAGGAGCTTAACTAATAATAAGTGTGAAAAATTTCATCACCACTGCTATCAAAACGGTGAGGGAAAACATCGTGAGGAAACCGACATGTCCTAGAACCAAAAATTCGAAGACATGTGACATCTACCAACCCGCACTGGGCCCGCGTGGTAGATTACAACCCACTCCCTCTCACAGATAGGAGTTGCTTCTCGAAGAGAGGAGGCCTGTATCCCAACATTGAGAAAAATATAGGCTGATTATGGTATTATTATTAATTCAAAGTGGCAACAAAAAGCATTTTATACTAAAAACAAAGCTTATAATAAAACCCAAATTGATACGCCATCTGTATAGCCAAACCTTTAAATTAGTTTCTGAAACTAGTGACTCATAAGACGAAACCGCCATCTTGCTAATAGAACTATCTTCGAACTGGCACGCGTTCAAAACATATTCCCTGGTCTTGTAGACAATGGCGAAACTTTGCCGCTCTTTGACTTACATTGACGGCCTTTTTTTTTTTTTTTTTGGGATGGGAAATCATCAAATGACTCCTCCCGCTCTGGGTGGAGCGGAAGGGAGTGTCACACTCTTACTGACTAAAACCCACCCATGTTCCTTCCTTCGCCCTTTATGTTCCGGGGCAGCGGTAACCCTTTCGGACAATCCCGCTGCCCCGGCAGGCTTCGGCCCTGAGGGGCCCCTCGTTATGCAGACATCTCTTTGAGGCGCGCGTGGAACACTTACGCGCCGTCCGGCACGGGCCTGGTCCTGATCGGGCGGTGAGCTACCCATTGCTCTCCGCCCGCAGGCCCGACATTGACGGCCTAATATGTTGATAGATCGCAATCGGAATCGGGATCGCAAGTTCAATGGACTCTTAAGTGTTGCTTATAAACACAAACTATCTCTATAGGAACGTTAGATGACTTATCGACAGCGGGATTGACCGAAAGGGTTACCGCTACCCCGGAACATAAAGGGAAGGAACATGGGTGGGTTTTAGTCAGTAAGAGTCTGACACTCCCTTCCGCTCCACCCAGAGCGGGAGGGGTCATTTGATGATTTCCCATCCGGAAAAAAAAAGGTGACTTATCGACAGATAAATACGGCGCAGATTAAACCATTGAAATTTCGATATTGAACTTTGGTAAAGGCCCTCCTTGTAGGTAAGTACTTAGCTAAAGCGCTAACTTTGTGATCCTAGACGGCTTAGTGTCCATAGTATGTTGGCGTTATCACAAATATGGATACTGTTAATTATCTTGACGAGTTGTTCAAAGTATTATGCGTGTCAATAAGACGTGCTCAATGTTTGTCCTTTTTTTTAATAGCCCTTGATGTCCCACTGCTGGGCAAAGGCCTCCCTACTCTATCACCTCTCTCTGTCCAGAGCTGCCAAGGACTAATCTTTATTAGAGGAGTCCAGCTCATCCCGCCATCTCCGTCTGGGCCTGTCGCGATGTCGTTCTATGTTATGGGATTGGTTTCCGCACTTAGTCCTTCAGGTGGACCATTGTACGTGGGCCATGGCGGCCGTCGGTGGTTTATTCCAACCAGCCCACCTCCCTCCAGAAGCTTATTAGGTCTCCTGGTCTGTTAAGAACATCTGTGTATGATCTGGGTGTCCCGAGGGTTTCCGACCTAATCTGGGTGATGCATGTGCACTCAAAGAGCACATGCGCGACGGTCTCATCAGCCTCCATGCAGGCTCTGCACAGGGGGCTGTCCGTTATACCTATCGTGTGAAAGTGTTTGTTTAGTGAGCAGTGTCCCGTGGTGATCCCCGTCATCAGGCGCAGGCCTTTCCTATCCAGGCGTAGTAATCTTTTAGTTAGATTGCCATCTAGTGATGTCGTTTAATTACTGACAAATACTTGCACTGACCTGACTGGTCCATTCAAATATGTGTGGTACTTTCCTCAAAAGGCCATTTCAGACATAAATTTTATGTATGTATGTATTTGTTGTACCTATATATGTTAATGGTACACCACAGATTACCTGCAGTATTGTCTCTCCTTCTCCCTTAATCCATAAAAAGATTGTCTTTAAAAGATCGCTGCTAGCAATAAGACTGCCCATTGTTTCACCCCTCGTAAAATTTCTTCATTTAAATCTGTAATTTTTATGGTGTATATAATAAATCTATTCTATCTTCTATCTATCTATACACAGAAAGAACATGAAAGGTCGCAAAGCCTATGCAATGTGTGTATGCCATGTACATCCAAGCTCTATTAATTTACTACCGGAAGTAATCGAACATCACTGCCGGACATAAAGCTCTCCAAACAAAGAGATATCAAATTACGCCCCAAGCTGAATATCTGTACGGAACCTACATCATAAATCATTTCGTAGTCCAGGTATTAACCTAAATACGTACTACGTCCACCCCCGAAACTAATGATGACATATGACAAGTATTCAGAGAGCCGTCCTTATAAGTAAGGTATTCTAAATCCACTTCTCAGACCATCAAATGTTTTAGTATAAATCCTACATTCCTATCCTACATACGTCTAAAGCTATCAAGGCTACAAATCCTACCTAATTGCCTGCCAGGCTACATCAAACAAGGTAATACATTTTCCAAGAAACAAAGTAAATCTTTAAAAACCCATTACAAAATATTTATTTTAGACGTCTCCGGAATTTCTGCACAAACAACCTCCGGCGTAATATAATCGGAAAACAAATAAGTAATTAGTGGAGAATTTAATTTGGGTGTGCTAAATGTTTTGATAATTTATTTAAACCTCTCGCACACAAGAAAGGTACAAAGGCGGACTCTACCAGTATTCTCTACCAGTCAACCAAGGGTGATGAAGAGATTAGATGGCAGGTGCTTTGGTTGAGACGAACAATTATACAATATACAATTATATACATATACTTATAATATATATATACAAGGGAGAGAGGTGTTGAGATGACTCTACCCCCGTCTCTCTCTATTTTTTTCTTGTTTATTTTTAGAGACGCCTATCCATTAGGCCTGGGTTTTACGTCCTATCTTGTTTCAGTTTAAGCTTCTTAATAGTTAAGTACTAGTTATAATTATGTAAATTTCTTAGAAAAGGTACGTTCCTAAATAGCTAGTTACAAGGTAAAGAGTTTACAGTTAACATATTTTTGCTTCTAAATTGATCGCAGAAAGACACAAAATCCCAGGTAAAAAATTCAACTAAGAGATGAAAATATTGAGATTCAAGGTTTGTTTTTTTATGAAAATTCCTGTTTCTAGTAAAGACAGTAATGCCTACTGAGAATTGTGTAGAAGAAACAGATAAAAATATATGTATTACAATACCTAACCATTTTTTTATTAAATATTGTCAACAATGATAGAACACTATAATTATTGCATGTTATTAAATTTGTTAACAATTGTAAAGTAATTACTGTTTCAATTAATTTCAGGATACCTTTTAAAAATTAATTTGCCGCATACTAAAATAAATATTACGATTTCCATGCTTCATTTTGCTTATAAATATTAATTATGAATATAGGTAAATAAATTAAAACTTACCTTGTGTTATCAATAGAAATATGAATATTCTAATCGCAATCCTTAAGTTAAACATTTTTACAAACTATATCGAATGTAACTTCTATAACAATAATCAACTATCACTTTATATACATTGAAATAATATGATACACTTTATATTAATTTACTATTTATTTTTTATTTATCACTGCACTGTTCGTAGCGTTTTTATTCATTGCGTACTGACGTAGCGCACAGCTTCGTAGCGGGGCCGCGGGGCGCGTAGCAAGCGTGCGCTATCGGCGGGTCTACGAGGAGACTGGCTATTACACAGGGCGCGCTTAAGCGTCGGGGGCTCTCGCGGGTTGATGAACGAGGTTACTCATCTGTTTGTTCTTTTCAAATGGAATCTCTAACGGGGCTCTTTTCACAGCCGCCCAAGAGGGTAGCATGTTCCATTTCGGAGGTACTCTTGAGGAAGTAGCCGTTGATTACTGTTTTAATACCCTTTAAATGTTTTAGATTTGCACGTTTGTTGAATTGTTTTATTTTTATAATGATATTGATATTTTCTACTGGTATAAAAAAATGTGTACAAACAAATGAATCCCTGACTCCCGCGCTAGGTAAAAACACCTGTGTTACGGGAGCCAGTGCCTTCTCCCTATCAGTAGGTCCCGATTTTTTGTTTGTTTATTTAAAAATATGTCTATTGTAGTACTTGTTTTTTGTTTCGTACTCAAAGCTTTTCAGCTACCGATAGTTTTAGTCTAACATGAGTGCTCACTCGATAAAAACCATTTAAAAATTCAAAGCCCATTCATTTTATTGAGGAAAAAATAACCTCAAGCTAGTAACATATTTCCCCCGAAAATGTTCGCATCAATTTTATTTTCTGTTGGGTTATAATATATTTGTTGGTTTGTTTTGGTGTGTTAGCAGTTACCACCGGTCTCGTTTATAAGACACACGACTCATAAAACGTTATTGGTTCTTTTATTTATTTAGTAGCGATCGTCTGCGAATGCTCTTTGTATTTCGGAACAACGACGTACCTGTATTAAAATCGGGACGGATATCAACGTGGAGCTAGGTGCAATATTATATATCTAGAAACTGTTATTTCGAAAGGTTTATTAATATTATCAGCCTGTGGCGTCCCACTGCTGGGCAAAGGCCTCCCTACTCTCTTTCCACTTATCTCTATTCAAAGCTGCCAAGGACCAGTTCTTATTGAAGGAGTCCAGCTCAACCCGCCATCTCCGTTTGGGCCTGGCGAAAGGGTTAAAAAAAGATTTTTTTTTACTATATAAGCAGAAACACAGATTAAACATAAGTTAAATTGTCACCTACAGCGAGGTTATAGGCATAGATAAACTCAAGTGTAAAAGAGTGTCAATAGGTAGAAACCTATTCATCCATTTATGCACTTTTGTAATAAAGAAAGAAGAAAGAAGGATAAAACGGCGTAATATATATTTTATTTTTTTTCGTCTTTTTATGTGTGTATTTTATCTAATTAATCGATTTCGAAAAAAGAGAGGGTTCTCAATTCGACTGATTTTTTTTTGTTTTATGTTTGTTAACTTAGAACTCAGTTATTTATAAGCCGATTTGCAAAATACTTTTTTTTATTTTTAAGGATATACTTTCAGATTTATTCCATAGAAATTTCATTAAAAACGGTTCAGTAGTTTGGCTTTGAAACCAAAATTACTGGTCAAAATTACAACTTAAAAGTGAAAAATAAAAACTTTTTTGCAAAAAAAAACAACCGACTTCCAAAAAAGAGAAACAACGTAAATGCGAACCCACCGACACCGACTTCCGAAATTAAAGTTATTTTACACTATGTAGTGTCTTTTTTGGAAGTCGGTTGGTTTTTTTTATTTGCAAAAAAGTTTTTATTTTTGTTTTTTAATGTGCGTTTTGTTTGTGGAGAATAATCAATTTTTCTTTTCTTTCATTCTTTCCATTATTCCTTTCTTTTCTTTCTTCATTCATTCAAAATGAGTAACCAAAATCGTATTCAGCTTCATTTAATAATTTCGGTCCCATAACGACGAAGCAAGTGACCTACCGGCTTTCGTTCAGGAAAAAAAACCGTATTGTTATAAGTTTTAAAATATGCTCGAAACAGCTCACATTTGGTACCAATTCCCTTGCCGGGAATACAGTTTTCCATACGTTCGAAACTTTCGAGATATTACAATGAAACAAAGACTAAGTTGGTTCAATCGTTATTATCTGCTACCTATGTAAATTTTATTGCAGCAACTTTAGGAATCCATTTTACTCGTCCATGTACAGTCGACCACGTCAGTGGTAACACTTTTACCTTGAGCTGGCCTTGTGTAGCACAGAGTTTCAGTAGAATAAGAGGTCATCTTATACGTACTGGTTTTGTTAACACTGACATGCGGCCTACAGTACAGGAAAAAGAAATCTGGAAATTGGTACTGACGATACCTATGTATATTTTCATTTTGATTACAACGTTTGTTTTCTGGTCGCAAGCGCAACTGCTGAGTGTGGGGTCCTGGGTTCGATTCCTAGGTCGGACAAAGTGTTATTGGGTTTTTTCATTAGATTTTTTTTGTAATAGGCCGTAGTTTGGAAGTTGGTGGTGTGATACCAACCTTGGAAAACACGTTAAGACATTCTCTCTCCAGTCATGTTGGATTGCCGTCCCATCGGACTAAGAGAGTGAAGGAAGAGGGTGCATCTGTATCACACTTCCCTTGTGTTTTTTCTTCTTGTACACACTTCATGTGTACTGTAATATCCCGCGCCGAAGACTAGTCTCCGCTGAGATTGGTCGCCTGAGCATGTCCGAAATTCGGCCTGGAGCCCTACATTTTCACAAAGTGCAAATTTGACATAGCCACAGTACATTCCACTATATTTCAATCATTGGATGCACCTTTAATATTCCGGGACCGGATGTTAATTAAATCACGCTTTCGTCTAAAAAGGCAAAAAAATCGCATGAAATCAAATATCGGAGCTTTAGAGAGAAGATAGTACGCGGATGGAAATGTTCGCCTAATTCCGATTTCAGTTGCTTTTTTATTACAAACTGGAGAACGAAATGTAATAGACAGATACTCGATTGAATTGATAAAATGGTTTTACAGCCAATTAATTGTTATTGCTAGTATCTTTAGAAATCAATAGGTCAGATAGGCAGTCGCTCTATGTAAAATACTGGTATTCAGCTGCATCCGGTTAGACTGGAAGCCGACCCCAACATAGTTGGGAAAAGGCTACTCAGATTGATTGATCTTTAGAAATCAATAAACATGATGCTCTTTGATGCCAAAATTTACAAAATGGGACACAGGCCTCCTCTCTGTGAGAAGGAATGGGTCATAATCCACCACGCGGGCCCCGTACGGTTTGTTAGATATCACATGTCTTCGATTATTTTATTTATAGGACGTGCTGGTTTTCTCATGACGTTTTCCCTTCACCGTTTTGAGAGCATTGGTGGTGAATTTAAATACACAAAATGCCTGTCTGGGTTCGAAGTCACGACCTAAACCTTGTAAATCGGAACGGATATCACTGGGCCACTACTACTCCCAATAATTACGCAACACGAGAATATTATTATGTTCGAATCCACAGACATGTTGCATCAATGCTGGCCTGTTCTGGGAAATCATTATTAGCACTCAGCATTTCATAACGAAGGTTTCACGTTTCTTTATTTCAAGGAAACGTGAAACCAGGTAAGTTAGATCAAAGTGACGAACTCTTCTATGACTTCACGTACTCATTCTACGCAGAGTTGGAATGGAATCGTTTAGGTTGCAAAGGTAAAACGTAGACTCAATAAGGACTCTGCCGGATATCAAAATAAATTGACGACGCGAAAAGAAAAACGTGGGAAGAAAATTCCCGTATTTGTTAAAGGATTCAGGAGAAGGGAAGGAGAAAGACTCGTATATTTATTTGATCAATCGAGCAAACACTTGTCAATTAAAGCTGTTGTTCTGTACCTTTGATTGCAGCTGTATGAAATCTTCTTTGTTTTTAAGCAACAAATCTAGGGGTTAATAAACTTTCCTTTCGAGCTTTGTAAAGATCTAGTGCCTGAGGCTCCTATGTAATCTATTTATAGTTTTTATAGATAGATTAGATACAGACAATTTTATTCGTGGAATAAAATTGACGTCTGACAGATTGTGTATGAAAAAACTGTCAAAAATTCTATATTATTCCTCATATAAAATTATCTGGCGTTGGAAAAATCAGCCCTTAAGCCGACACGACACGACACGTACCTATTTCAAACCGCTCCCGCCTCAATCCGCTTGTCTAATAAGGGCGCAGCTTCTAGAATGTTCTAGAAGCCGTGTGAGACACAGACGATGCGTAGCCATCTTTTTGACATGAGCCGTGTGACGTCCGTCGACAGGGCTGCGCACCGAAAATTAATTTTCTCTTATACAATTTTACGAAACTTTGTCTTCGCCCCGAACCCTATTGTTTTAGTACATATTAATGTTACTGAGAATTTACAGTACCTATGTGTGTGTGTTAAAAGCCAACAATTTGTTGTTAAGGGGGATCTGCTAGGTAGCCCGCGAAATCCAAAATTTTCTTAAGTTTTCATGAAATAGCCCTCCAATAGGATTTTATTGGATGCCTATTTCATGAAATATCAATCAATCCTACTAATATTATAAACGTGAAAGTTTGTATGAATGGATGCATGGATGGATGTTTGTTATTCTTTCACGCAAAAACTACTGAACCGATTTGGATGAAATTTGGCACACAGATGGTTTATAACCAGGATTAAGATATAGGATACTTTTTATCCCAATATTCCCACGGGATCGAAACTTATGCGTGTGAAACCGCGGGGCGCAGCTAGTAGGTTTATATATGAACTTGCAAATTGCTAAAATTGTAAGAATATTTGATTTTCCAGGGCTACCCTGGCGCTTTCTCCTTAAGATCATAATGGTTTGGCCTAAACAAAAAAAAAATACCGTATGTTTACGGTACCTATCGATTTTTAAATCACGGTTGTGGTATACTCGTATTATGTTACGGTTGCAATTAATATCGTAATTTGTATGATATGACGTCAAATTCGATTTGACGTCAATAAACAATCAACCGAAATATTTATACGAACTTGAGAATAAAAATATATTTCTACGAATGTACGTCAAGCAAAATCGTCGGATTGTGAATGAATGTGTGTGAGAGGGCGGAGCTTATCCAAATCCGTTGCTGTGGAAAAATCCAACAATTGTATCTGTTTGTAAGATAAGTCAAGAGGGGCTTGTAGCTAAGTAATACCAGCCGCACGGATCGATCGTTAAGGTTAAGCTACGCTGGCCGCGGTTGGTCCGTGGATGGGTGACCATCTTCACATACCGAGACCCCTCCCTGCCTCGGAAAGTACGTTAAGCCGTTGGTCTCGGCTGTCATTCAGATGGATCTTTGACAGTCGTTACGGGTAGTCAGTCCCGAAAGTCTGACAACCAGCCTTACCAAGGGGTATCGTATACACCCAGTAACTGGGTTGTGGATAGGCAGTCGCTCCATGTAAAATACTGGTATCAGCTGCATCTGGTTAGACTGGGAACTGACCCCAACATCGTTGGGGAAAGGCTAGGCAGATGATGATGTAAGATAAGGCAAGAACAGTAGAGAAATTAAATCCATTGCATTCCTTATTAATACAATGTTAATGTAAGTGCTTCAATATTTTACGATCAGAGGGCAATGTCCGCTGCGTCGAGATGGCCGGATGATATAATCAAGGCGGCTGTGACGAAGGGAGAGGGTAGACAGGAAGCTAGGGGATAGAGATGCATTTACACAATAAAATAATAAGCGAAGAAAGTCGTATTTTATTTTTTCGTCCCCAATAAGAAGTTGGGGATGTTTTGTGTTATTGAGTCATTCTTAACAATCAATAAACGTCGACTTTGCTGAATATTAAAGACTTGAAATAAAATATAACGCTCCTTTTGAGTCAGTCGGGTTCAGTCAGTTTGTTGATAATAAAATAGCGTGCTTAAACTGAATGTATCTATACATTACTTATGTTAACTACAAGTACTACATTCTACCAATTAAAATAGTTTTAACTCTATGATATTCAGCTATGGAATTATTTTTTCTTTTTTTTTTGCCTTCACTGTCCCACTTCTGAGGAAAGGCCTCCCCCAATTAAATGTAATTTAAATAAAAAATGGCTTTAGTTATATCTTTAATGTCAATACTACTAACTACATAGGTATATCTTAAAATAGAACAACCTAAGGGTACAATTAATGGCGCTGTTAAGAGATGTCTACCAGACATCTTCTAGATGGACAGGCTATCATGAAATCATAATGAGCGCAATCCAACCCATTCACTTTAAACGCAAATTCATCACAAAATTTCACGAACAACGTACCATAATTCTTTAGAAAGTATATTTCTCTATTTGGGATCTCGATAAGAAAGGGCTTTTCGAAATTTCACCCCTGAAGGGGTCAAGTGAGGGGTTAAAGTTTGTATTCGAACAAAGTTCCGGGTAACTGCCAGTTTTCAAATTATCTCAACCATGGACCGTCACAGTTGCAACTCTTCATTTTTGTTTCGCAGACCGCTGAACAAACGTAATCAAATCCTCCATTTGCAATTCAAATGTAGGTCCAAAAAAACGGAAGCGTTACGCGAAGTGTAGATTACAGAAAAAGACGAATACGAAGATACTGTAGTCATAAATCATAGCTTGGCTTTAAGACTAGCACGTTTCTTTGGCAGCCATGGGTTGGCGTTTTCATTGTAGTGTCGGAATGAAAAACAATATTATGTGGAGTACAATGGCTTCAGGGCAGTTCCAGGCAAGGAGCCAGCAACCTAGTTGTATGAACTCTGAGCTATGGCGGGTTCACAATGCGTTATTATTGCGCAAGACATTGCGTAGAAATTATTGCATTCTTTATTTGAATTGCTTGTGTTTTATTATGAGGATTCTTCTTTCGTAATGGCGGTGTTATCGAGTGTGTTTTGTTTTTAGTTTTAACTCTTTATGGGTTGGGTACTCGCAGTTATTTGACTTATATTTGAGGTTCATATAATTTAAATACTAGCTAGATCATCATCAACACCCGCCCAGACTTTTCGCAACTATGTTGGGGTCGGCTTCCAGTGTAACTACATGCAGCTGAATACTAGTACCTATCTGACCTCCATAACCCACATAACATACATAATCAGCCTATAATGTTCCCACTGCTGGGTCAGAGGCCTCCTCTCGGAGAGAGGAAGGCTGTAATCCACCACGCGGGCCCAGTGCGGGCTGGCAGATGTCACATGTCTTCGAATTTATGGTCCTAGGACATGCCGGTTTCCTCAACCATTTCTATAACCCAGTTACTGTGTAATACAATACTCCTTAGTAAGACGAGCTGACTTAGTAACTAGATACTGTTGTATGTATGTGTATAATAAAAGATAAATAAAAGGTACGAAGGTGGGCAGGTAGGTAGGTAAACGTTCGTAATGTACAAACAACATATCCAGTTCCTACTTATGCCTATACTCTATACTACTAATAATAAATCTGAACAGTTTCTTTGTTTTTTTTTTTTTGGAACGCGCTATTTTCGGGAACCCAAAGTCAAATTAAAAAAAAAAAAAAAATGCATTTGCTAAGCCAATTCTTGAGGTTAGGTTATAAGCTATGATGAGCTATGTGAGATGGAACACTGGGGTGGTTTTTAGTCAGTAAAAGTCTGACAGACCCCGCCGCCCGCCCCGGGGGCGGCGGACATCCATGAGGATTTTCCACCCCGAAAAAAGAAAAGGTTATAAGCTATAGGTTTATCATCACGCTAAGACGTTTAGGAGCGGAGCAAAAGGAAAAAATGTCAGAAAGAACGCTAAGTGAAAAGGAAGAAATAGCGCGAGCAGGCGATGCGATGCGACTGGGTCACAAGAAATTTCACGCGGACGTAATCGCGGGCAATCTCGTAATCTTTATAAAACGGTAAAATACAATAGACCACAAATAGAAGTGCCTATATCCTACCTTTAAGAACCATTTAATAAACTATGAATTCCGCAATTACGAGAGATAAAACCACTACATTAACAATTCGTATCGTTTTATTTAAATCCCGTATCGCACTCTACCGCAGACATATTGCCGACTGCTCTGATTTTTACGACGGCGGTTTTATAATTATTTTGTTCATTACGTTGTTTGCACTCTGATGCTCACCGCTGCAATACCACTACGAAATACGATACTGTTTGGTTTATTTTAATCCCATTTAAGGGTGGTCGCACACCTGACGGTGACACGTCACATATATTCAGTCGCGTAACACCAGAACGAACAAGTCTATAAAAATTAATAAAATTGAAGTGTCTGTTTGTAATTTCAAAATCACAGCTTTTTACTAAACGCATATGAAAGTATGTACGGTATCTATAATAAAAAAAAAAAACTATTTTTTAATGTTTGCCTGTCTATCTGTTTGTTCCGGCTACTCTCCGAAACGGCTGAACCGATTTTGACGGGACTTCCACTAGCAGATAGCGGATGTTATATAGAGTAACGTATGCTACTTTTGTTTTAGACAAAATAAATAGGTTAGGTTAGGTTAGCAAAAAAAGTTATACCCATAAAATCCAATTTGTTTTCTGACATGCACGCGAACCAAGTCGCGGGCACAGCTTGTAGATAATAAAACATTCAACCTTACACACTCAACAGATGATGCGTTAGTGCGTCGAGAGTACTACCTAGAAGTTAACGAAGTTACGCCCCGGCTCGACGCATCTTCCGTCAGATGTACCTCTTTCGTCAAGCGAGACTACCAAACATAGGATCATAGGTTCAATCCCCAGGTTGGATTATGTGTCACTAGGTTTGTCCATCAGGGACTTCTCAGTAGCAGAGTCTAGATGTGTCCGGTTGATGGCAAAAGGTTTTCCTGAAACTACTTGTGACGTAATGTTCAGTGAAATGTGGCTGTACTAAACTCCTCTCCTAACCTAACCCTTGGAGGAATACGCACGGACAGGATAATATTTTTTTTTTTTTTTCTACTTACTAAAGATCGCGTGCAAAAGGCGCAAATTCTTCTCGCTCACATCTATACAGGCGTCTCTTTCTTTTCTAAAAGCTTTGTGTTCTTGGACTAAACTTTGTTTATAGATAAAGCAGTGCGCAGCAGTTTTGTTAAACCCACAAGGGAAAAGGAACTTTATCCGATTTAGTTTTGCTTGTTTCAAGAATCCTGTTAGCTGGCTCGTCTTTATAAAATGCATTTATTCACCTTATTACAAAGCGAGTTTTATTATTAGCACAAAGAGACTAATTTCCACTCTTTCTGAAAACAACGAAAGAGTTATATAATTTTTTTCATTTTCAATATTTTTTGGACTGTCATTTTTCACTTCTTATTCAGACAAGGCCCGGATACGGCACGGTTCCTTTACGGTACGGCGTATAAACCGTGCCGTATAAAAACTTCCATAGTTATCCATACAACACTGATGACCGTGCCCAATTCTTAAAAGGGGCTGTGTGCTTATGACCACACAATAGAAGTGAAAACTTACGACTGAAGCCTAGACGCTACATGCGAGTAGACGTGATTCACCATCATTCAGTATTTTGTATACATTATTTATGTAATTATATGTGAAGAGGATGCACCTAGAATAAAATTAATAAACCACAATAGGTAAAAGAATAAAAAATGAAGCCATGGCAGATAAATCATGTGATAGATACACGGTGCTCACAAGAAACATGATGATGTTGCCTGCCATATCTATTAGGTAAATCCATTCACACTGCACTGCTCATTCTTCACTATCAACCACGAGGGAGCGACCACAAACACACACTGGTGTTAGCTGTTCAACCATAACCATTTAGTGCGTTAAACATTAATGTAAGATACCCTACTCGGTCCAATGTTCAGCGATCTGTAATTATTAGCTAGCTTTAATAGTTAGGGGTGGCCCATTATCGGGGCGTACATGCATTCTCAATTGTTAGGGCCTGCGGTTATATCGCGTCTATCATTAATTAAAGTTACCCTTATTATGACAATGTGAGAGTTAGGAATTTCCTGCGATGTACTCGTATATGTGAAAATTTGGTCGTTATGCTTATGGGTGTTAAACTTTTGGTAATTAAATAGGATACACGTCGTGTAGAAATATTTTCAACCGTTATTAAAACCGCAAACAACTCTGTAGAAATATTTATTTTAAAGCCATGCTTTTCATTGCAAATGAACAATCCTGAAGCAAATACATATTTGAACGCACATAATCAGCCTATAATGTTCCCACTGCTGGGACACAGGCCTCCTCTCTGTGAGAGGGAGTGGGCCGTAATCCACTACTTGAGTCCAGTGCGGGTTGGTGGATAATATTAATATTTGAATGCAACTGTGAATATTTTGAAACAGGGACCAGTAAACTTTAGATACGCAATAAAAACAAAATTATCGGCGAAATATTTCTTCAAATAATCCTGTAAATTGTCTTATTAGTTGAGGGTCTGGTGGCTAAGTAATAACAGCCGCAGCCGCGCTAAGCTTGCCGGGGTCGGTCAGTGGATGGGTTACCGTCTTTACATACGGAGACTCCGTGCCTCGTAAAGTACGTTAAGCCGTTGATCTCAGCTATCATTCTTGGATCTTTGATAGTTTTTACGGGTTGTCAGAAGCCCGAAAGTCCGACAACAAGTCTTACCAAAGGGGTATCGTGTTACCCAGTGGGTTTTGAAGGTCAGGTAGGCATTCGATCCATGTAAAATACTGGTATTCAGCTGCATTTGGTTAGACTTCAAGCCGACCCCTACCGGGTTGGGAAAGGGCTAGGCAGAATGAAAAAATGAGTAGTAATAAATAGTACTACTAATAATAAATAGTACTACTAATAATAGCTACTACTACCACTCATTTTTTTATAACAAATGATCAAAACATCTTACGTTACAAAAACCTCTTTTATCCTCCGAATCAATTTACTCCCTAAAAATACAAATAATATCATAAAAATCACAAATCTAATTCAGCAAAACAAATCGTTGTACATTTCGTCCCTCAGCATAACCGTGGGCCCCTCAAATATTCTTTAGTACATAATAAATTGAATTGTGTCTTCATCGTATTGTATAAACCGAAGGGCCAACGGCACGTGACTAACGACCCGTTCCTACAAATTATTCTCTTTACAATAGTCTACCTCTAGTGAACAGATTAATTTTAGTTTCGCAGTGTTTTAGAGTTCGTGTCAAAGAGATAAACTGGAGGTACGGATTGTTGAAAGCATAACTAAGGGAACCTGTGTTTCAAGACGAGCTTTGCAGTCATGTTCATTTGATACTGCTTTTCTTTAAAAGGTTATGGTAGAAAATTATATGTTGTTGTTGTCGGGAGTAAATTCAGGCTACTTTTTTAAAGTCATTATTTTCCTGCCTTTGTCGCAATTTATTCGAAGTCGGAGCAACAAGTCTTTTTCTTCCATACTTCTCTATTAGTCGTCATCTCGGTAGTCACTCTCATTTTAGCCATATGAAAGAAGAAAGAAAGAAAATACATTTATTTGCGGCAAACAGGACGCATAAAAAGAAAACAAACACAAAAAATAATAATAACAAGTTTGAGGAAAACATGCGTAACATAACATTTAACGTAACATTTCACATACTCCATCCATCGTTTCTTTGGTCTTCCCTTACTTTTATAGTTATCCATATTTATACTCAAAACTTTCCTCACGACATTTTACCCATTCCTCCAAATCACATGCCCTTTTAAAGAAGGTACCTGAAATATAATTCGTAAAAGGTTTTGCATTGTAACGTTTCAGGTTTCCATACAATTCAATCGAAATGTTGTACCTACCTAATTATTAGGAAATCATCAATATTGATGATTAGATGATTGTACTTAAAACAAGCTTGAAAACAACAGGGTTTGTGCTTATGACCACGTGATCGCATTTCCTATTTGACTACTCTGAGAAGAAAGGCCGAAACAAAGTCAGAGGTCACAGTTTCTCTTAAAATCCAGACATAATCTTGGTCAGACCATGTGAGAGATTGGTGTTTAAAATGTACTTTTCAGGAAAGCGTTTGTCAGAAATCGTGCAGCTCAACTCAGAACTTGAGGAGCTCAACGAAAAGTGAAAAGTTGTCATCATCATCAGCCTATAGCAGTCCACTGCTGGACATATGCCTCTCCAATTGCACGCCATTCAACTCGATAAAAAGTGTAAAATTATACATAATAAGCGATTCAGCGTCACCGACCGACTGGAGCTGAAACCCGATTCAGCGTTACCGACCACAGCGTGGCGGTTCAGTTACGTTCACAGTTCAGAAAGAAGTTTTCACTTCAAAAAGTTTTTTAGTAAATGCCTGTGAAAATCATAAAAAATACGAGAAACCTTATAAATAGGTAATTGAGTCGATCGATTGAGAAGTTTTAATATTTAACGACTTCACACCGACTGTTCCAGTTTGCATATTATTATTATTATTGACCAATAAAAACGACTCGGCTCCAGCTATTAAAATTGAAAAATTAATTAGAATTTTACTAGTTTTTATGCGAGCTGCCACTTTCCGAAGATCTTGTAAAAATTTGTTTTAGGATTCCGTACTCAAAGATTACTACCGCCTACTCTATCCGCCTTTGTGTACAAAGGTCAGCACCCTAATTCCTAACACACTATCAACTCAAATTGAATCATTTTGAAGGACATTGCTAATCCATTGCTTCATATGTTCGAAATATTTGTCTGCTTAACAACGTAAATAGCGGAATGAATGTTGTTGAAAAATTATACCAGCCTATCACTGTCCCACTGCAGGGCAAACGACTCTTCTTAACAAGCATTGATCACTACGCTTGCTCAAGACGTTGGGATGGCGATTTCAGACTTACGGGTTACTTCGCGATATTTTTCCTGCACCGATGTCAGCAATGTTCAAGATAAACTCAGAAAGTATGCAAGTGGATTTGAACCCACAACCTTGCGCATGAGAGGCCAGGCTGTGGACCATCATGGCATTCCGAGGAGTAAAAGAAAAAAAAGTTTATATAATAGTATAATTAATTACGCCGACAAAGATAACGTTACCTATAGTAAGAAAGAAAGAAAGAAAAAGTATTTATTGCGACTCGTACAGGATTATAAGCTAAACACAGTTAAAAATATAAATACAACAAATTAACAGTACGCACGGCAACGTATCAAGATATCCATTTCCAGTATAAGATAACTTCTCACTGTACGAAAAGCCTATATAATGCGAGGGAAGGTAAAACTGGAAATGTATAGCTTGATTGTCGTCGTGTGTACCTATTTATAACGTAGTACTGTAGGCCACAAGTCAGTGATAACAGAACCAGTTCAAGCTTGCCTCATATTCTATTGAAACTATGTACTACGCTACGCCAGGTCAGCTCAAGGTCAATGTGTTACCACTTATGTGCGGCCTTCTGTGCTCTGTATCCGAATAAATGTTCATCATCATCATCACACCCCGACTTAACCCACTACTGAGAACAGGCCTCTCTTTTCTTGTGCCAGTCTCCACGCTCCTGTGTCAGCCTCATCCAGGTTCTACCCGCGATGGCAACAATACCGTCCGCCCATCTCCGCCAACATAAATAAATGTAATTATTTATTTAGTATTGGTTGACACAATTCGTGATATTCTTGTGAAGTTTAATGAATTTAGGGAATACATAGAAAATAATATATAATTACTTTAGTTTCCATCAGAGTGTTTTCCTATGAAATCTTTCCATTTTACTGAAAGACGCCCACGCTTAACTCTTACGCTTTTAGTGATAAGACCGTCCATTGCGTCGCTATGTAAAATTCCTACATTTATAATGTAAAGAATCTATTCTAGTCTATTCAACCCTGGAAAATTGTTAGTAATTGAAACAAATCATTATGTAGGTCCTCAAGAACCCACGAACTTATTTATTGATTGCAGGAAAATTGCCAAAAAGGAAAAAATGTGGGTTGAAGGGAGTCCTTGAATGCATATTGTACGAGCAATTTCGAATTAGAATATGTGATCTAACGAAAAATACTCGATGAAACTTGTTGAAAAGTATTTTTTTCAGCACAAACTTATGAAAATTCGTATTTGAATTATAAAGAACGAAAGAAGCTAATTGCTCGTTGAACAATATTTTTCCAAAATGTGTTAACCGTGTTAGCTATGTCTAGTTTTTGATAAGCAGGTATGCTTGTGTATTTTAAGTAAATGGACGCTGAATAGGTATGCAAAGTATGTCATATAATACATACCTCCCTAAAAACCCTCAGTCGCATCTGGTTAAACAGGAAACTGAAAAAAACTTGTATTATGATAAGTAAGAAAATATGAACAACTTACGCTTTGAGGATGTTGGCGCTCCCTTCTACACAGAATAATACCACCAGAAGGTGTACTCCATACACATAGCGAAAACGCACACACACAGAGTTGTAGCGGTATCTACAAACGCCACATGCGAACTACGCGTCATACTGACGTCACACAAAATCCTGCATCTCGCAAGCAGAGTTTACCGCGCAACTAGCATATATACAACGGCCCCACATGAATCATCGGGCAGTTGTCCGCCAGACACAATACCCGTCTGGTGGAAGGATCCTCCCTTTTCTATGGAGGATGAGTGAACTTTACCACTGTTTCTTAAACCTCTATAGAGTTACGTAAGTGCTGTCGTGACTAGTATACAGCGCGGCCGAGATAGTCCAAGCCTTCGAAAGCACAAACATTTTTTATATCGCCCACTGAATTTTCAACGCTCTGCTTAGCGCCGAGACCTGAAAATCCAATAGTTGGCTTTTTGAAGAACTCGGATGCGCTCTGTTACATTTTCAATACTCGACCCTGGAGGTCCGCACGAAATCCGTAGTTTTGCCCACAGTAACGAGGTTCCTGATCCGTATCACCTACGGACACAAGATTAATTTGGGGCCCGAACTAAGAATGAATGACACCACGATTTGACAGTTGTCCCTACTCCCGATGTGTTATTGCCCGTCCGAAAAAGATCGTTTATCGGGTGTAGGGTACACGCCGAAGGTGCAAACTACTTTCGAAATGAGCCCATATTTTCGTTGACGGACTGAGAAAGTAGGACCCCAGTATCAAAAGTTAAACATACAGTGCAAAATACATTTATTTAGCACAGACTAAAAGACATACAATACACCAGATACATACATCAGATAAAAACAAATCAAAAATCAATAAGTGTAAAGTCCGATGTAAGAAATTAGCAGGAAAGTGTGCCCCAGGCTGCGCTAAAAAGGCCCAGTTCAGCAAAAATAATTCGTTAAAAATCGCCCGTGCATAAAAAGGTTGAGATCTTCGTACGTATGCGTCTATGTGTGAGTATGTATTTCCGCTCGATAGATGAAGTTTTAGTATGGAACCGAAATTCTGTACATAGAAGGAGTACCCTGAATTTTTATGGCTTGTACGTGAAAATAACCAGACGATTCTTGTTTTTCTTTCATTCCGTATCGCAGAGCAAATGTTTTTTTCTTAAAGGTAGATATTTGAGGAGTAAGAGTTCCCTCAAGGTCCTTCTAAACTAAGTGTAGTGTTTTTTTTTGTATTTCTATCGTAATCGCTTTTTCCCTGTTTCTTCCCTACCTGAATTTTTCCTGAGTAAGAAAGTTTTGCGTGTTCTTCTTATAATACGATATTAGAGACGTTCTTAAAACTGTGGTAGAAGTGACTTTTAATCATTGTTGTCATTTAAAAGTTTGATTCTAGAAAGATCCGTTGGATGCAAGAAGCATGGAACCGGTCGAAGTGGAGGTGCTTGGGTGGACTATGTCCAGCAGTGGACCTCTTTCGGCTTAAATGATGAGAGAGATCCTACTAATATTATAAACGCGAAAGTTTGTATGGATGAATGGATGTTTGTTACTCTTTCACGCCAAAACTACTGAAAAGATTTGGATGAAATTGGGCACACAGATAGTTTATAACCAGGATTAACACATAGGATACTCTTTATCCCGATATTCCCACGGGATCAAAACGTATGCGGGTGAAACCACGGGGCGCAGCTAGTGATTATATAAAAACAAAATTAGGTGTGCAGAGTGCACGGTACCTCAACAGCGTACTGATGAAGGTTCTACTGTATGGACAGTCGAGCCTGTCCGCTGCATTGACTTGCACGTCACCAACATAAGAGATGTCCGTCCCTAACGTAGTGTTGATAGTGCGGTAGTTTTTGTTTTGTTTTCGATTGTATTGTAATGTTAATGTATTGTCTGTTTTGTGTGTAATGTATTTAGTATTGTGTAATGAATCATGTAAGTTGAATGAATAAATGAATAATAATGAAATCTATCGGCTTTTATTTCCTTGATTGATTAACCTTCAATACTACCTACTATCAACAGGATGTCTATTATTGTGGATTCTTCTAGTACACGTAAATTAATTAATATCTATAGGTACGGGGACATTGATTGAAATACACCCACAGAAGACAGGATACACTTAAATAACTATTTGTCGCGAATGATCGGTCGTGGGTATTCGCAGAGATACCTGCAGACGGATTCAGTACTGCGTAGGAAAGTACTTTTAATCAGAAACCTCACAGACGCTGATTTGATATTAAAAAATAAATAAGGTAACCTTTATTTGATTAGTTTATTTTAGTAATAATGGACGTCACTAGTTAATGTGGGTGCCCTAAATAAAAATATCCAAGGAATGTTTGAATGGTTTTCGTTAAAACTTATTAAAAGACTTTAGCTGTTAAATTATTACAGACGTGGATGTTTGACAGTTGTTACGGGTCGTCAGATTGAAGCCCGAAAGTCTGACAGCCAGTTTTAACAAGGAATTTCGTATTACCCAGTAATTAGGTTGTGGAGGTCAGATAGGCAGTCGCTCCTCATAAAATCCTGGGCTGCATCCGGTTAGACTGGAAGCCGACCCCAACATAGTTGGGAAAAGGCTAGGCAGATGATGACATTATCCAGAAAGCAACCAAAATACTGATTTACATCCATCACCTCACACATCAGGTTCAATTGAAAACCAGCGTCAGACACTAGTTGTCTGGCATTTTTGCTGAACTGGACCTTTTTGGCGCAACCGTGAGGCACACTTTCCTGCTATTTTCTTACACCGGACTTTACACTTACTATTTGATTTTTATTTGTTGCTATCTGATGTATGTATCTGGTGTATGGTGTGTCTTTTAGTATGTGCTAAATAAAAGTATTTTCTTTCTTTCTTTCTAGATAAACGATTCGACATCTAAATAAAATTTGAAGATCTTGAAGCATTAGCATAGCATAATCAGAGTATAACGTTCCCACTGCTGGGACACAGGCCTTCTATCTGTGACGGAGTGGGCAATAATCCACCACGCAGGCCCAGTGCTGTTTAGCGGATGTCACATGTCTTGGATTTTTAAGATCTTGAATAGAGAATAGAATAGATAATAATTAAAGGCACTAATCACCTTTGCTTGATTATCTCAAAAACTATTTATAAAATTCATACGATGCAAAAATAAAAAATTTAAGAGCTCAGGCGGGATTTTTTACCCAACTGCAGATAACCCGAAAGGAGGTTAATGTGTTTACCGAAAGCCGTTTAGAGGATCATATGAACGTAATAAGGTACCTCGGATGCAAATGACAGACCTGAATAGTTCCTTCCACAGAATGACGCTTTACGAAAGTAAGTTTAGAAAGTTCTTGCAAAAATTTTGCATTTTCAGGACAGGAAGGAAATTGCGTTCATTAAAATTTGTAATGCGGTGTTAATATAAGTTTGTGTTGTATTAAGTTATTGTCTTATTGTTTCATAGTTTTTCTAGCAATTAGTAAACCTCATTCTCACAAGAAAAGAGAATATTTTTTGTGTTATTTATTTGGATTTACAAAAAAAGTGTAAGGATCGTACCAGATGGCGTTCTGTAGTTTCTGCCTACCCCCGTGGGATGAAGGCGGTAGTTTAAGTACTTGAGCTTTTTCTTACTGTTATTTATAGTGTAGCAAACCTACACTTTATTTACATTTGGAATTTATAAATAAAAAAAATAAAAAGTATGTTGATACCAAAACGATATCTTTGCATATAAAATAACTTGGCATCATGAGTTAAGTGATCCGATAACGAGATTATTTAGAATAATAACTTGGAAAGTAATTCAGAAGAAATAATAAAATATAAAAGAGGGCAGCTTTAGAAGTATTAAATTGGGTTTTATGTCCAATATATAGGTATATGACAGACGCAACGACCTGGCTGATATACCTTTATAACTTCAGTTATACCTTTTATAACAAAACACTGACGTAATTAGCACGTAACGAAATAAAACTAAAAGCCTCTGTTTGAAAGATTTTGTAGAAGATTAGGTTTATATTGAAGATTGAAGATTTTGTAAAAGATTAGTGAAATTAAAAAAAAAACTTATTACTAAAACTCTGTCGGCCTACGATGCGCCAATAAAAGATTTGTATTTTTATTATTTTTGTTATATCCATGTACAACGAACAGATAGATATGAGGGACTAATTATAATGAGTTTTCCTGATTCCGCAAAACCGGAAAAGGTTTTCAAAGCGAACGTAGTAATGAATTACATACATATGTCATGACAGATTTTTCTTAATCTTCTTGTGTTCAAAAGCATCCAGCTCAAGCATACACTTTGTCGTACGGCAGGTGTGGCTGACACTTGCCTGCCGGATGATGTGCCTTGACGACATGGTTGGCGCAGTGGTTAAGCGATTGACTGCTGCGCTGCGTGTCGCGGGTTCGATTCCCGCACGGAACAAATATTTTTATGACCTACAAGTAGTTGTTCCGGGTCTGGCTGTTTGTGTATGTGAGTTTAAATGTTTGTAAACGCACCCACGATACAGGAAAAATACCTAGTGCGGGACAAGGTTTCTAAAAAAAAAATGTGTTCCTTCTGGCATTGTATCTGGTCGGTACTTGTCAGTTACACCGAAGGTGATTGGGCTCGGAAAGTCGAGCGAGCCTGCAATCCAATACCGGAAACGGGGGCTATTACCATCTGCCCCCAAGATGTAGCTCGTGCAGTCCGGGCGTTGCCTAACTGGAAGTCTCCAGGGCTGGACGGGCTGCATAACTTTTGGACCAAATGGTTCTTAAGGTCGCACGCTCGACATCTTGGCATCTCAGTTCCAGACTGCTTTGGAGTCTGATGCGCTACCCCAGTTTATACACATTCGGTTATCTTTGCAATTTCAACATGGCCGTCTAGCTTCGTCGTCCAAATCCATAGACACCCGTGACCCGTGTTGAGTACCCGAATTCGAATAAAGTCGTTATGTTCGAACTAATGGCCGAACCTAATAACCTATTGACAGATAGCTACCGATGATAGCCAATATCAACTATAACTGCCAGTATAATATATTTATACAGATCGCTACTGATATAGATTCTTGGGACATTAATACCAGAGATAGATAGGTTTTCTACCACCAGTATACCAAAACTGGTGATAGATCACCAGTTTTGGCATACTTACGGCCGAACTCAATTATTTGATTGGGTTCGGCTGTAAGTGAACAGCCGGTCGATTGGTCGGTGAAAACTCAAGTGAAGTGAGCTTGATGTGAGTTGTCTGTAGTGTCAATCCCTAGCATTATTTCGAATGACAGCTCACTCCACGCTCACTTCACCTAAGTTTTCACGGTGAGATGGTTACAGAATCGCACTGCTGAATTAAAATTGCCTAGTAATAAAATTAGTTTGTCGGCTTAAGTTGCCACTTGCTCTATGGTAAATATTATTATTCAACATTATTAATGTACCTTCTAAAGAAAAACGCAGGGCATTAGGACCATGCGTCAAAACCTTTTCACCAACAATACATTTTGGTCAAATATTTCATGCTTACAACAAAACGATCACATTCCATACCGATGGCCTTTCCATGGGATGGTCCATTTAACTTTAGTCTTTGTGATCCGTCGGGAGCGAGGGTTACAAATTATACCTATTGTTTATGTGCTCTCACGCGGGCGCCACACCCCTGACAAATTATATTTGCTTGGTTATTAATTAGCCGTAGTATGGCATTTTGGAGCTGAAATGTTATTGCATACTGCGCATGGTTTATTGGATACACCTACTCATAATGTAGATTTTGCTGATTGATAGACGTGCCTTTTCATTTGAATGCTAGTGTTAAATTAAACATGCATATGTGCCAAAATAGCAACACAATCATCAGTCTACAGCAGTCCACTGCTGGACATTTTACCTCTCCAATCGCCACCATTCATCTCGATTCTCGGCAGCTCTAATCTAGCTGTTATCAGCCACCCTGCGAAAATCGTCGAGCCACGTAACCTGAAGACGTTACCTTACGTTTGCCGATTCGCGATCTCCACCCAAGATCACGTCTACCCCAACCAGTCATCGGCTCTAGGGCTAATATGGCCGGCCAATTGCCGTTTCAGCTTGCTTACTGCTTGCTTTTGTATAAAATCCTTCTCAAAATAAAATCCTCAGATTCTAGGTATGACTCACATATTAGACATAGGTTTATCTAACCCAATACATACGAGAACAGTTTACACAACTCAGTGTAGTTTTGTAAGTAAGCCTAGCAACAACAGACATGGCACTGCTCACAAACTAAGTTGAATAAACTTTTAACCTTGACTCCTTATCACTTATCACAACTACAATTACTACAGCTAATTACTTTGCTAAGCTTAAATAACAAAGTTCGTGACCACCAGTGACCCTTAACTAGGGATTATTTAAATAATACATGCTTAAAACACTTGAGGGACCCGAAAGAAGGTAAGCGACGCTTGCCGTGACCCCACTGTGATGTTGCCACTATTTTTTTAACAAATTTATTGCAAGTCTTTAGCTTTAATTATTGGTGAATAAGTGCATTTTAACAACTATAAAACGGCAGGTTTAATGTCTGTACTCTCAGTTATTACAACTGTAAAATGAAAACACTTTGTGTCGAAATAACTCGTTAAGTTTCAGATATTCAGATAAACCTGTTACTTTTTCTTTTCATACGAACTGTTCGTTTGTTAATCCGATTCCCATTCGATATTCTTTTTCACATAATTATTCTCTTTCATTGTATTTGCAATTCTTTCGCAATTATTTCAATTAATTGAAACATTCTGTTCCTGTATTTAATTAAAACAATGGTTTGGATCTACTAGACTGTTTGGACTGAAAAGTTTTGAAACTGAACTATTAAAGTAAATATCAAATGAATTATCAAACTCGCATGGTCAACAGAGTGGTTTGGGGAACAATTGGTGCTGGCCATATCGTTACATAACATCAAGCATGTATTTCCCGAAAAGGTAGGCAGAAGTATATTATATAGTGCAGGTACATCCACATTTCGCCAGTAGGTATAAAGTTATAAGTCTCATGCATCAGAGGCGAGCCGCTTGATGGACACGGTTGCTTAGTTTTTCCACCTTGAACTAGATTTTCTATCATGAACTAGTTTCTCCACCATGAACTAGTTTTTCCATCATGAACTAATATTTCAACTAGTTTTTCCATCATGAACTAGTATTTCAACTAGTTTTTCAAACATGAACTAGTATCTGAACTAGTTTTTCCACCATGAACTAGTATCTCAACTAGTTTTGCCATCTTGAACTAGTTTTTACATCATATACTACATAGTTTCTCAACTAGTTTTTCCATCATACACTAGTTTCTCAACTGGTTTTTACACCATGAACTAGTATCTCAACTAGTTTTGACATCTGCCAAATTTATTTGCCAATAATACACTAGTTTCTCAACTGGTTTTTACACCATGAACTAGTATCTCAACTAGTTTTGCCATCTGCCAAATTTATTTGCCAACAATACACTAGTTTCTCAACTAGTTTTTCCACCATGAACTAGTATCTCAACTAGTTTTGCCATCTGCCAAATTTATTTGCCAACAATACACAAGTTTCTCAACTGCTTTTTACACCATGAACTAGTATCTCAACTAGTTTTGCCATCTGCCAAATTTATTTGCCAACAATACACTAGTTTCTCAACTAGTTTTTCCACCATGAACTAGTATCTCAACTAGTTTTGCCATCTGC
This sequence comes from Apamea monoglypha, assembly GCA_911387795.2. NCBI lineage: Eukaryota > Metazoa > Arthropoda > Insecta > Lepidoptera > Noctuidae > Apamea > Apamea monoglypha. Next base: position 6,060,738 of record OU426920.1, read on the forward strand.
CAAATTTATTTGCCAACAATACACTAGTTTCTCAACTAGTTTTTCCACCATGAACTAGTATCTCAACTAGTTTTGCCATCTGCCAAATTTATTTGCCAACAATACACAAGTTTCTCAACTGCTTTTTACACCATGAACTAGTATCTCAACTAGTTTTGCCATCTGCCAAATTTATTTGCCAACAATACACTAGTTTCTCAACTAGTTTTTCCACCATGAACTAGTATCTCAACTAGTTTTGCCATCTGCCAAATTTATTTGCCAACAATACACAAGTTTCTCAACTGCTTTTTACACCATGAACTAGTATCTCAACTAGTTTTGCCATCTGCCAAATTTATTTGCCAACAATACACTAGTTTCTCAACTAGTTTTTCCACCATGAACTAGTATCTCAACTAGTTTTGCCATCTGCCAAATTTATTTGCCAACAATACACTAGTTTCTCAACTAGTTTTTCCACCATGAACTAGTATCTCAACTAGTTTTGCCATCTGCCAAATTTATTTGCCAACAATACACTAGTTTCTCAACTAGTTTTTACACCATGAACTAGTATCTCAACTAGTTTTGCCATCTGCCAAATTTATTTGCCAACAATACACTAGTTTCTCAACTAGTTTTTCCACCATGAACTAGTATCTCAACTAGTTTTGCCATCTGCCAAATTTATTTGCCAACAATACACAAGTTTCTCAACTGCTTTTTACACCATGAACTAGTATCTCAACTAGTTTTGCCATCTGCCAAATTTATTTGCCAACAATACACTAGTTTCTCAACTAGTTTTTCCACCATGAACTAGTATCTCAACTAGTTTTGCCATCTGCCAAATTTATTTGCCAACAATACACTAGTTTCTCAACTAGTTTTTCCACCATGAACTAGTATCTCAACTAGTTTTGCCATCTGCCAAATTTATTTGCCAACAATACACTAGTTTCTCAACTAGTTTTTACACCATGAACTAGTATCTCAACTAGTTTTGCCATCTGCCAAATTTATTTGCCAACAATACACTAGTTTCTCAACTAGTTTTTCCACCATGAACTAGTATCTCAACTAGTTTTGCCATCTGCCAAATTTATTTGCCAACAATACACAAGTTTCTCAACTGCTTTTTACACCATGAACTAGTATCTCAACTAGTTTTGCCATCTGCCAAATTTATTTGCCAACAATACACTAGTTTCTCAACTAGTTTTTCCACCATGAACTAGTATCTCAACTAGTTTTGCCATCTGCCAAATTTATTTGCCAACAATACACTAGTTTCTCAACTAGTTTTTCCACCATGAACTAGTATCTCAACTAGTTTTGCCATCTGCCAAATTTATTTGCCAACAATACACAAGTTTCTCAACTGCTTTTTACACCATGAACTAGTATCTCAACTAGTTTTGCCATCTGCCAAATTTATTTGCCAACAATACACTAGTTTCTCAACTAGTTTTTCCACCATGAACTAGTATCTCAACTAGTTTTGCCATCTGCCAAATTTATTTGCCAACAATACACTAGTTTCTCAACTAGTTTTTCCACCATGAACTAGTATCTCAACTAGTTTTGCCATCTGCCAAATTTATTTGCCAACAATACACTAGTTTCTCAACTAGTTTTTACACCATGAACTAGTATCTCAACTAGTTTTGCCATCTGCCAAATTTATTTGCCAACAATACACTAGTTTCTCAACTAGTTTTTCCACCATGAACTAGTATCTCAACTAGTTTTGCCATCTGCCAAATTTATTTGCCAACAATACACAAGTTTCTCAACTGCTTTTTACACCATGAACTAGTATCTCAACTAGTTTTGCCATCTGCCAAATTTATTTGCCAACAATACACTAGTTTCTCAACTAGTTTTTCCACCATGAACTAGTATCTCAACTAGTTTTGCCATCTGCCAAATTTATTTGCCAACAATACACTAGTTTCTCAACTAGTTTTTCCACCATGAACTAGTATCTCAACTAGTTTTGCCATCTGCCAAATTTATTTGCCAACAATACACTAGTTTCTCAACTAGTTTTTACACCATGAACTAGTATCTCAACTAGTTTTGCCATCTGCCAAATTTATTTGCCAACAATACACTAGTTTCTCAACTAGTTTTTCCACCATGAACTAGTATCTCAACTAGTTTTGCCATCTGCCAAATTTATTTGCCAACAATACACTAGTTTCTCAACTAGTTTTTCCACCATGAACTAGTATCTCAACTAGTTTTGCCATCTGCCAAATTTATTTGCCAACAATACACTAGTTTCTCAACTAGTTTTTCCACCATGAACTAGTATCTCAACTAGTTTTGCCATCTGCCAAATTTATTTGCCAACAATACACAAGTTTCTCAACTGCTTTTTACACCATGAACTAGTATCTCAACTAGTTTTGCCATCTGCCAAATTTATTTGCCAACAATACACTAGTTTCTCAACTAGTTTTTCCACCATGAACTAGTATCTCAACTAGTTTTGCCATCTGCCAAATTTATTTGCCAACAATACACAAGTTTCTCAACTGCTTTTTACACCATGAACTAGTATCTCAACTAGTTTTGCCATCTGCCAAATTTATTTGCCAACAATACACTAGTTTCTCAACTAGTTTTTCCACCATGAACTACATAGTATCTCAACTAGTTTTGCCATCTGCCAAATGTATTTGCCAGCAATAGTTTAGTTATTAGTTAACTAAGTACAACAAAATAGTTCAACTATTACAAAAACTAGTTCAAGTTGGCAAATAAATATAGGTACTGTTGTCCCATGAGGTTGAGTGTTATCACACCACTCAATCAAAACTAAAACCTTTACTCAAAATAATTATGAAGTTTCTCTAATAATTTTGAAGTAAAATCCACAAATCCCTATAGGTATCTGCGAACAAAGATAATGATAGCTGTCAGTAATTGTGGTAATTGTTTGGCACCCAAAGTATCTTGGTACTTATCTGTAGGTACAGTTCATTCACAGTTATTTTACCTCTGACAGCGGCAACCCAATAGCAACCTTATTATAACCATAATAAAGGACAGTGTGATTTTGACAGACTTGTCAATGGCAGCAACCGAACAGCAACCTTATTGCCATGATTATAAAGATCACTGCGATTTTAACAGTGATGCAAAATCAAAGGACTGTAGGTATTATGTTTTATGCCTATTCCATATTTCCGTTGTTGTAAACAATGTGTTTTATCCATTTCATTTCAATTTTACGCCAGAAGCTTTTCTATATTATATATTCGACCCCTGTCATACAGGATGTCCTAGTTCAGGGGTCAAGACTTCATGATGGGACGTGTACTGAAGTTTTGGAAATAAATTACTCATCATCTGCCTAGCCTTTTCCCAACTATGTTGGGGTCGGCTTCCAGTCTTACCAGATGCAGCTGAATACCAGTATTATACATGGAGCGACTGTATTATACATGGAGCGACTGCCTATCTGACCTCCACAACCCAGTTACTGGGTAATACGATACCCCTTGGTAAGACCAGTTATCAGATTTTCGGGCTTCTGACGACCCGTAACGACAGTCAAAGATCCACGTACGTCGACCCATTCGGTACTATTACTATATATAACGATATTAGAACTTACCTACAACAACCCTAAAGCAGGTAATCATGTTTCAATTTAAACTTATACCAAAACATTTCCCAATACACGTAACTACACCACTACCGCGTAACCTCATCAACAATTTTCATGTTAACCTCTTTGATTAAACCAAATACTTGATACTCCACAATAATTCAATAGGGCAAGTCTCACCCGCAAGGCCGCAACCTTTGATGGAGTACTAACTTCGACTTCCCTAATAAATGATTAACAAACAGCCCGCAGCACATACTAAGACAATACAACCTTACCTTTAACTTTGTAGACTAGACTGTACTTTCTTCACTATAAATCTTAGACAAAGCTCAGCTGAAAGTTTTACTTTACTTCTACGAGGAAAGTATCTGCAGGTAACACGAAAGTCACAATCACGGTCTTTTGTAGTTCTATAAACTCCATTGCCTCGTATCTACAACGTCATCGGCATAAACTGCGGAAAGACTCTAGACAAACGCAATGGAATGAAGTTATAAATATTTTTATTTTTGTGAATCTGGTCTCTGAAGCGAATGGGACAGACATTCAATAAAATTTATTTCCTCTTTTCGACAGCAGCTTCTTCATGTGTCCGTAAAATACTTGTTCCAATAAATCGATGGGGCACTGCGTATCCTGGATACGACGACCTTTGTGCTGACTGTTCAAATATACGAACGATACGAGACGTTGGTTGCGAAATGTCCACATTTGCAAAATACGATAACTTTATTACGTACTTTATAACATCCTAAAAGCCGGAATTTACGCCAACATTAAATTGTTTCCCGGATACTTTTGGTTACAATCGGATTAGGATTCTCGTTATGAAATTATTTACGAACAAAATTCATATTCCTAACTTTATCAATCAGGAAAACATTTTTTACTAATGAGAAGGAAATTGCGAAAAAACCAAAAGTGAAACCTGAATCATTTGATTCGATTCTAGAGAATTGTTTGCTCAAGACAATTATGATTTTTGGTTATAAAAATCAAAAATCTAAATCCTTTATTTGCATAAAATGTCGTAAAACACATACATGCAAAGACATATTCCGCCATGTAAATATTTAATGAATAAAGTAGATAAAAATTGTAATAAAAACTTTCTGGTTCTTTATTTGTGTCGGCAAAAACCATAACGGGTGTAAAAAGATACTTAACGAAGATGAGAGTCACTTGTACTCCCCGCCATTTTTTTTTTTTTTTTGCACTAGCCCATACCTGGGAACCTTCTGGTTACGGGGATATTGAAGGTCAAAATTCCAACTTTTACTGACGTTTTTTTTTTTACGAAAACAAGTTTTTAATACTATAACACAACTTGAAATGACCCGTGTACTATTGCATGCACCCATAAGCACAATTTTTTGCGTGCGTTACATTGCGCACTACCGCAAAAAACAAATTTTCATACCAAAAATAGAAGTCGTTTTCCTGCAATTATTTTTGTGCAATGTTACTTAGTTTGATGTACAGAATACGTAGTTGACGGCTATGTGATATGTGTTTTACACCCTGTGGGTACAATGTGACTATGAGCACACATCCTAGGAACCTACACATACAGTGGATTATGATAATTGGCTGTGCTCTCCGCGCATCGATCATTGGCTCCCCTTCTAACGAGATGGATCCGACCCTCATTGTACACTCACGGTAATCAATCATTTCGATTACCAAATTCCAACTACATCCATAACAAGTCATGTACACATTCATTTTATCAAAAATATTACTCTTTAGATATCAATTTGGTTCGTTATGCATAATATTAATATTCATCCATCGATCTTTCAAGAGTTTTCTAAGGAAAATGAGCGATTTGTTGCTCATCTTTCAATGCTGATTTTTTTTTTTTATTCGTGTTTGTCAAAATGAGACCGTAAAGTTTGATAAAACTCTAATTTATTAATATTTTTAAGCAGAAGGGTAATTGCGTAACACACATAAGAGTAGGAATGGATTTAATTTTGACAGTTCAATGACGTTCATTGCGTTATTTAAGTTGTTGAGCAGTAATTTTTTTCTAACATATGAAGCATTGGATTAGCAATATCCTACAAAATGAAATTCGGATTGTGATTGATGGTGTATTACGCAATCAGGGTGCTGTATTTTTTTAAAATAAAAGGTTGGCATTCCGACATATTATGGGATAAAGTGAAATATCTGATGCACTTTTCAAAACAGCTGTAGCTGAGAAGAAGTAGGTACGAGTATGAAAGTGTTTTTTTTTGTGTAAATAAATACTAGCAGTTAAAGTGGAAATCGGTTGGTTACAAAACTTATAGCCAAAGCAGTAATCTACGTTACGCTTAGAATACTTATCTCAAATAAAAGTATTTTACAGACCGGCCGTCGTGAGTATGCGTTCCTGACACCTATCAGTGCGACAATTATTCTAGTGACTTGTGTAATAGAGATCAAATTCGCAAAACACGTATTTTATACTTAGAATAAGTCTTATCCTGACAATAAATTTTGAATTTTTGACAGTTTTTTCATACTAGAACTGTCAGACATAAATTTTATTCCACAGACAAAAGATATCAGAATTGTCGTAATTAAAAGAACGTTTCCAGTTTGATCTCAGTCTCAATCTGTCAAAAATACCTCTAATTTATATACATTTTTGTCAAGTTTTTTCTGAGATGAGATTACGACCACATTTTTAACTACGGGAATTGGCCTTTTGACTTTGGTAAAATCAGCCCAGCGTAAACAGTCCTAACGGATTCGGTTGAGCACACAATTAAACAGAAGCATTTAGTAGGTATGTACCTCTCTGTTACTTACAAGAAATCCCTTTTACTTATAATTAATTTACAATAAGTTCTTCAAAATTAATGGTTTCGTTCATTTAATTGCAAAACTTTTAAATTATATTTCGTTCCGTCTTGAACATCGAACAACAAAAAGCGGTTATAGACTCAATTACAGCAGCGGCACGTCCATTCCCCGGCTAAACAAACACAAAGTCGATTTCAGTGGAGTCATAAACCGGAACTGACAAAATATTCCGTCGGTGATCCCGGAATCCACGTCAAAGCCACCTGAGCCTTTGAACCTTTCATCTACACTATGAGGCGAATATCCAACGAGTAGTAACCGCTAGTCGGTTTGTCTGTCATTTCATAATGAGCTAAATATTATTTAGCTAGCCTAGGCTTTCGTCCTCTCTGTCAGCCTTTCCCGATAAGACTGTTACAATGATTAACTTCGTTTAGAATTGAATAGTTACATTCGCAAACTAAGGTATAAATTCTGATGAAGTCTCAGAATTTCCTTTCTCAGATATAACAGGACTGTCCTAAGCCAAAATTTTAATTAAACTCCCTCAAATCCTATAAATTCTACAACTATGAAAAATACGAAGTTGTAAAATTTTATAGCTTCTCCTCGTAATAAATTCTTAAGACTGCGAATGTTCAAGGGTCTTAAACAAAAAGGGGGATGCAACAGGCCAAGGGTAGGCCGGGGAGATAGGAACCAGAAGGGTGAAAACGAAGACGACACGATCAGAATTCTAGCCTACTGCGGTTGACAGTTTTAAAGCGCAACATTATCTCGGGCTGAGCTAATATACGCAAAAGTAAAAAGCAGTTATGCTAATTATACTGGCAGCCATTATTTAGTAAGCCAACGACCTCTCCTATATTGCGGCGTAGCGTTTCAACAAGATCATTTATTACAACGATGACTGCCAACTTACCCTTACAAATTCAAGATCCGCGAGGGGCTCCCACGAATCTTCATGCCGCGTCATAACTTCACTCAATTTGTACAATCGCACTTAATGATACCATCTGAGGGATAATCATGTAAGCGAATCACGTCTTTACGGCGTTAGTAATACGACATATAAATGTGTAACGGTGCGCAGAGTGGTTAGCACGTCGGGAATGCTAGTGGTAAGGCTATCGTTTCAGGTGGAAAGGTGGTTTGATTGTACGTACCCATTAGGACATACACGTGACTGGATGGACAATGGTGGCTGGAAGTAGGGAGACGGGGTATGCGGTTGCTCTTGGTTATCGAGTCGGCAGCGATATAGTATTCGGATTTAAAGCAAAGATGCTTTTAAACCAACGTGATTTCGTACTGCTATAAATGTAGTCGTCAAAATGTTTTTGTAACTCATATTTTGGAAGTAAAAAAAATAACTTTGTTTACCATTTCAATCTATTTCCTTTTCAAAATGCATGTTAGGTAAAGCCAATGGCATGGTTTTTTCACTGGTATGCGAAAAGTTATTTCCTTACGCTTCCCGTGTTTTCCTCATCCCCTATCAAAGGTGACGCGAAAAATGTTTGGGCAAAGTCGCGATCCGTTTTCAGGCATGCTCCAAGGACTCCATAGCTTTTTAGGATTCCGTATCCAAAGAGTGCCAACGGAACCCAATTACTAAGCCTCCGCTGTCTCTCATGAATCGCAAGGTTGAAATTTTCACAGTGTGTGTATTTTTATTGCCCTATACACGAAATGTGTTTTTTTTTCAAATATGTAGTGTTAAATATCCCTTCATGTACGTGTAGGACTCGCTCTTGGCCAGTTTTATGTATATTTTAAAAAAGAAGGGATATATGTGAAACACAAAGGTATATTTTGGGCACTTTTCCCATTGACAGCGATGCGGACGAATTTATTTTTGCCCAATGAGCTCTTTCCCTATTTTTATATACTTGTACATAATATTATACATGCAATGCAGTGTTAGCTTGTATACTGTATTTAAATATATTTCACAGTAAATACATATTATGGTATTTTATAATCGGATATTTGCACCTGCAAATACCTTGTGACAATTGAATAACTATTCAGAGACTACAGTGGTAAGCGCATTATTGTCGTTCACTATGTGCTTTGTTTTGTATTTGTAATTAATCCTATTCAATTGCTTCGAAATATCTGTTTTAACAATGACGTTGATATAAATGCTCACATTTGTATTGAAAATTGCTTATGCTACAATAGGATTAGTTATGCACTGACGCATTTCAATTTTCTGTCTTCTTTCGTTTATAAATAAAATGTCTTGCTTGAACTCGATTAGAAATATACTTTTTAAAACATTGAACTATACCTTTCTTCTTTTATAATAGTATATTGATTTTTTATGAAAAGATTTTCGCATTCATATTGATTAAATAATCGCAGAAGTCAAAATACTGAACAGCTATCCAAAAAAACGGGGTAATTGCGTAACACACTATCAGTAGAAATGGGTTTAATTTTGACCGTTGAACAACGTAAATTGCGTTACTTACTACGTTGTTGAGCAGACACATTTTTCGAACTTATGAAGCAATGGATTAGCAATATGTTTCAAAATTATTCCGATTGAGATGAATAGTGTGTTAGGCAATTAGGGTGCGGATTATAGGAACCTAATACAGAAAAATAAATAAGAATCTGTTTTCTATCAAATCTCATATTATTTTACCTGATATTTTCCAAAATATCAAGGACCAATCTTACAAGTTGACATGAGCAATAACAACAGATTAAATCGAACAGAAACACGACGAGTCGTTCAGAAACACAAAGTAGACATCTTGGTAGACAAAGATATTTTTTTCATCTTAATATCTATTGAACCTCCCAAAGGTTTCCGAGAGTCAAACGGGTGCGGAGGAAATTGTCTCAAGGAGAAAGGATCGAGTATACATAATGAGGTTTACATTGAAGACAAATTGTCCGTCTGTAACACTCTTTTGTCTTCAACGATGTGATAAAGTAACGCTGAAAAAAGTTCTTCTCTGACTAATATACTGAGAAATTACTTTTGCAACAATTAAAATCCTTATAACCAATGTTATTAGAAACGTTATAATTTTAATTTTAACAAATTAATGTGTTAATACATTTAACATGTTTAAATATTTGTATGCCAGTCCATGGCGAAACATGTAAGATCATAACTTTATTTATAAGACCTTAATGTACCATGTTTTAAAGTAAATATATATTCGTCTAATGGCTGATTTTTCTATCGTCAGATGTTTTTCTTCGCCACTTCCACGGCGTTATCGGGGGCAGCGCAGAAGTCATTTTGGCTGCATGTTTTGGGGCACAAAGGGCAAGATAGGAGGTTAGGAGGCCATTGTTTGTGACACAGCTCCCTAACCACACCCCGCTGCTCTTTGCCAGGTTGGCGTTACGTCTTCAGATAAAAGTTTAGACTGTTAAAAAATCAGCCCTTAATAGCCACATTTTAAAAAGCGACCTAATAAGTCATATTTATGTATTGTGTGAGTCTAAGGTTGACTCGAGATATTCTCATATAGTTCGCTTCTAGATAAGAGATGAGTCATAACTAGAACTAGATCCATAATATGAGTCATCACTAGAACTAGATCCATAAGATGAGTCATCACTATAATTAGATCGATAAGATGAGTCATCACTAGAACTAGATCCATAAGATGAGTCATCACTAGAACTAGATCCATAAGATGAGTCATCACTATAACTAGATCGATAAGATGAGCCATCACTAGAACTAGATCCATAAGATGAGTCATCACTAGAACTAGATCCATAAGATGAGTCATCACTCGAACTAGATCCATAAGATGAGTCATCACTAGAACTAGATCCATAAGATAAGTCATCACTAGAACTAGATCCGGAAGATGAGTCATCACTAGAACTAGATCCATAAGCTTAACATTTCGTATTTCTCTGCAACACATAGGTATAAATATGCTTATAAGGCCTCTCCAAATTTTGCCAAAACCACAGAGTCGAGTCTTCTGCATCAAGTATAATTTTTTGCTGAACTGGGCCTTTTTGGTGCAGCCGTTACCCACACTTTTCTTGTTATTTCTTACATCGATCTTTATACTTTCTATTTGTTTTTTTATTAGTTGATATCTGATGTATGTATAGAGGAACAGGGTGTAAAGTTCACTCATCCTCCATAGAAAAAGGAGGATCCTCCGACCAGACGGGTGTTGCGTCTGGCGGGCAATCGCCCAACGACTGATGTTGGGAAATTGTATATGCTAATTGCGCGGTAAACTCTGTTTGCGAGATGCAGGATTTGCGTGACGTCAGTATGACGCGTTGCTCGCATGTTGCGTTGTAGATACCGCTACATCACTCCCCTCCGGAGACCGGAGGTCGATAGTGGGCTGAGTCTTGTATCTTGCGATGCTTGTCAGGTCAGCTGAGGTTCCAGTGAGTCGGAACCGGTTGCCGCATAGTTCACGGTGAGTCGGAACTGTCTGCTGAGATGTCCCAGTGAGTCGGGGTGGCGTATAGTTTGCGGTGAGTTGGAACTGTCAGCGAAGATGTCCCCAGTGAGTCGGGGTGGCGCTGCGTTATACTCCAGTGCGTCGGATGTCATACAGCGCCGGGTTGAGGCTGGCTGCTGCGTCGACCAGGAGAGGAAGCTCTTCTTGTTGACCGGCCGAAAGTGCAGTGTGCTGTGCCGATGTTGCTGATGAAGCTGAGGGATGATGACCAGGTATGCGCGGACGCTGCATGCTGGTGGTCAGGATACCCATTGAAGTCGTGGATGCCGGCTGACTGGGTGGCTCGCCGCTAAAGCTTGCGGGAGTGTTGACGATGACGTCACGCTAAAGTATTTGCACGAAGGCTGCGCTGACGATCACGTCGGGGTCACCAGTTTAGAGGTATGAGGAACAGGGTGTAAAGTTCACTCATCCTCCATAGAAAAGGGAGGATCTTCCCACCTCTATCTGTCTTATTTTATTTATCCTACTATATTATAAACGAAAAAGTTTGTATGAATAAATGGATAGATGTTTCTTACTCTTTCACGCCAAAACTCCTACACGGATTTGGATGAAATTTGGCACACAGATAGTTTATAACTAGGATTAACATATAGGATACTTTTTATCCCAATATTCCGACGATATCGAGACTTATGCAGGTGAAACTGCGGGGCGCTGCTAGTGTTACATAAAAATACAACACGCAAATAGCTTTTACTCGTACCTAATCAAATATTTAAATCGTTTAAATTCGTCTTACCCGTCGGAAGATACTCACGTTTTTTGTTTCGTTTAAACACCTCTGACATACAATGCCACTTTAACTTTGACTTGATTGTGATGGAAACGAAGAGGGGCTTGTGGAGAAGTAATAACAGCCGCATGGGTTGATCGATCAGGTTAAGGTACGCTTACTGCGGTTGATCCGTAGATGGGTGACCACCTATTCATACCAAGACTCCTCCGTGCCTCGGAAAGCACGTTAAGCCGTTGGTCCCGGCTGTCATTCGTGAATATTTGACAGTCGTTACGGGTCGTCAGAAGCCCGAAAGTCTGAAAACCAGTCTTACCAAGGGGTTTCGTATTTACCCAGTCACTGGGTTGTGGAGGTCAGATAGGCAGTCGCTCCATGTAAAATACTGGTATTCAGCTGTATCCGGTTAGACTGGAAGCCGACCCCAACATAGTCAGGAAAAGGTTAAGCAGATGATGATGATTGTGATGGAAACGCTATGTAACACATTCTACACACCACTGTCCAGTCCATCTCCATCTTTTTATCTTGTAATTTTTTTTTTTTTTTGCAACTTGTTTTATTTTAACATAAACTGATAAATTACTACTTTTACAAGCTAACACTAAAATATATATACAATTATATACAAGTATAGATTTAATACGAAAAAATACAGAATTATATTATTAATATTTAATTGATTTCAACTTCCCTTTCTTTTAATTCTTTAGTTTAATTTAAAGTTAAAGTTAGGATTTTCTTGTCGCTACACGACATTTTGCTCATTCTTCTTATTATGTACACTTTTTCGCGTAACTAAGTCCTCTGAGGGTAAATCTAGCGATTTAAATCTTTGCTCGTAATGCGAAATTCCTGTTTGTGATACAGTAACCCTATACTGCTGTAAGTAAGCTCACTGAAACACGAAACACGAAACATACAAACACGAATGCTATACCCGCTCGTAAATCCGATATACCAATTCGATTTACTAATTAGCTTAAAATCGATGTGGTGACATCGATAAATGTCATTTATTCAAATTAGGCTGAGAATCAGCACTTTTCGAACGTCAAAATTACAATTAAATAGCTGTCACATGAAGTCACAAATGATAAACTAGGACCATCGAAGTAAAATAAATAAAAAAGTTAATACTAATAACAATAACCTGTCAGTAAGCTAATTCTAGAGAAAGAACGTAAACATTATCTTGAGTTAATTAGTGCGACCAACTATTCTTATCGTGTATATGAATAGTGTGCCTTTGAACAAAGGTTGGATTTTACTTGAGCTTTAAACGCATTAAAAGGCAAGTCTAGCAAAGAAGAGGGTATCTTGTTATAAAAGGTTATACCAAGCCCAACAAATGAGTTATGAAACTTATGAAGCTGGTGAAAGGGGGCACATACTTTGTTCTTATTTCTAGTGTTAACACTGTTAATATCATAGTGTACAAGTGTAAATTTTACCTAATATATTATACGTAAGATGTTGGCGAAGATGAATTGTGACGCAACCGTGAGAATACCCTTTAAAAAAATCTCTTAGAGAAACTCTGGCACCTAGCTGGTAAATTGCTCGAACAGCTCGTTTTTGAAGGACAAATATATTTTGTGTATCAGCGGCTTTGCCCCACAGCAGAATACCGTAGGACATAACGCTGTGAAAATAACTAAAATAAACTAAATGAGCTGTATCAACGTCAGTGTATTATCTTACTTGATATGAATTAGTGTCACAGCCCTATACAGAGATCCTTTGAAAGGCATTCGTGTTTAGTCAGATGGCATTTGCGTGATTCGAAATGAAGAGGTTTCGGAATGGAAGCGTCCAATAAACTGTCTCGCAGTAAGTGGTTCCGTGGTTTATGACGAGGCTTAGGGGATTTTTAAATTCGTATGTGCTGTATTTCGTTTTCCTGCGTACGGCGTTTGAGCGGGTTCTGTAAAACTTACATAAAATTAGAATAAAAAATCTGAAAATATTTAAAAAGAACGAGTTTTTTATTTTCCTATTAGAAAATTTGTACCTACCATTTTTGCCTAAACTCTACTATAAATGACATAGATTATCATTAGTCCTAGCATCGCAATGATACCTACTCATGATATCTACTCTTTTTGTTTCATGCTCAAGCACTATACTGAAATAAAAAACAGACAGCAACTAAAAATTTCAAAACAAACTCAAACTCTATGCATTAATTTCAATTAAACCATTTACAGGCACTTTTGACTAGTCGGTCAGTTAGTCAGAAAGTTGAAGTCTCTAGCTAGCTCAATTTTCAAGCAGTCTGATGCAGTCGGGCCCTATCAGAATATCAGCACTGCGGTATTTTTTTTTTATATCGTTGTATTATGCTCAAATAGGAGCCGTTTTGGCCTCGCACGGGTTTTTTTTTGTTTATTTTTTTTTGCTTATTTCTTTTTTTAGTTTTAAATGTTCCTTTTTTACTATTTATATTTCATGTGTGTGTCCCAAATAAAATGTTTTTCTTTCTTTGTTTCAGATTTAAATAATGAAATCACGGTCATGGCACTAAAAAAAAAAGACATTACTTATGGACGTCAAAAATCCGCCGTTTTGATTTTAAACCTAGCGCATAACCGGGGAACCTACGCGTCTATGGACACCTCATTTATTAAAAATCCATCCAGCCATTATCATACTTCGAGGGTATACCTATAATTGGGGCTACCTTGACGGAACGGCGGTGGGGGGGTGATTGTGGTGCTATGTCACAAACCATGCTCCACCTGCTATCCTGCCCTCCGTGTCCCAAAACATGCAGTCAAAGTGAACTCTGCGCTGCCACCGACCACGCCGTGGAAGTGGCAAAGTTTTGGGAAAAACAAGATTTAAAATACAGTCGTGCCAGCAACACGAAGAAGAAGAGGGTATAATGAATCCCGCATACAGATACATAAAGTTTTACCAAGGGGTATCGTATTACCCAGTAACTGGATTGTGGAGGTCAGATAGGTAGTCGCTCCATGTAAATACTGGTATTCAGCTGCATCCGGTTAGACTGGAAGCCGACCCCAACATAGTTGGGAAAAGGCTAGGCAGATGATGATGATGGACATACAAAGATACATAGATACGCATGAAAATCATAACCCTGTCTTTCCCGTCGCACAGTTGGTTAAAAATATCACAGAGTTAGCCTACCGCCACAACTATTTCCGTACAACGTTTCACGTTTAATCAAAAATGTAATACCGCCCAAATATTTCCCACGATAAGGAAATCAAAACTAAGCGATACACCCCTTGACAGCTGAAGGTCGCCTAACACCTCAAGCGCCCTCGCTTCCCGTACTTAATGCTTAAAACTTGTACGGGACGTTAAGCAGGTTAATGATGATGAGGGTAATTTTATGAACCTTGTATTCAATGGCCTATTTGGACCACAGTATTATGTCCATTGATTAGTGCTAGCTAATTAGATGAAAATGTTAGTTGTGAAGTGGAGAGATGGATTGTGAAGCAGAGCTCGTTTTTGATTTCATAACATCTACAGGAGGGTCTATGGCTACAAGCTATGCACATCTTTTTAACATAACATCACGCCTGATTCTTAAAAGGTTATACAGAAGTGCACCTATAGTAAACCGTGTCCCCTGCGCGTGTATTTTCGAAACATAGCAAAAAAATGCGTTGCCATACACATTTGTGTATGAAAACATGATGTATTTGTTTTCCGAGCTGCATGGAAAACATTCTCCGCGTGGGTGAAGAGGGGGAGGATTTGTTTCATTCTCAACCACCACGCGCAAATCTAGCATTTAGCATTTTGAAAGCCAACTGACGCAGGTTTTGAGGTTATATTGTCTTGTGAATAGTTGACACTAATCTAAAAATTCTTTAATACGCAGGAGACAGCTTGTGTATGAAAACAAATGTTTATGTGTAAGGTTTTTATTGTAATGTTTCGAAAAAACACGCGCAGGAGACACGGCTGTACACAAACATTTTGCCCGTTAATTGTTTAAGTCATTGACTGCCACCGCGGTCACCGGTGTCCGCCAACAATAGATTTTCTATTGTTGTCTGGCAGTCAACGTGTTAAATCCCATGTGATAAGGGCCGAGCCTATTGTTATCAACCGGGCACAAATCCAAACTCCGGACTGTTACTGAGAAATTCCAGATAGACAAGTCCAATAATAGTTTGCCCGATCTGGAAATCGACCTCATGCTCAGCAGAGCACAAGAGCAACGAGGCAACTTAAGAGAAGTCTTAAGGTTTCGCGTATAATGGATGAAAAGGAAGTACAGAAAGAAATGTTGTAAAAGGTCAACCAGCACGTCTATTACAACACGTGTTCCGCTAGGATGTAACCTTTCATGGTGCTTTACAAACTTATTTTTACAACATTTTATAGAATGCAAATTAATAGAGAGTAGAGTGCTTTTCTATGTGTCGCGAATGTATGAAAAAATTGGCAAATTGCGTGTCAGATGCGCATAAACAGGGTTCCGCAGCAAAAACTGAACTAAGTATACCTACTTTTCAAGTTTGGTACTGGATCTTTTTCGATACGTCTTTCAACCTAACAGCTAACGGTAGAAAAGAAAGAAAATAAAAACACTACCATTTTTTAAATATAAGCGTAGGTAATTTAACAAAAAATCCTAGAAATCATAGTGTACTTATTACATTAAAAGTTGTGAATTGTATTAATTATGACCAAACTTGATTGAATTTAATATAATTTACATGCATTATTCAAGTTAATAAAATAATAATGAAATATGTATAGGTAATTTGCATGCCGACATTGAAGGCATAATAAGAGATCAACGTTGTTATATTTATAACTTTCTGTACCTACCTCATTTATGCAAATAAATTATTTTGATTTGAACGGAATAGGAGACGCACATTTTTTAAGATCATAAATTCGCGGTAATAAAAAAATAATTTCAGAAGATTTTTTGAATTTTTAATGACCTATTATGATGGTTGGGTGCGCATAAAACATCCCGCACTTATTTGAAATAAATAAAATTAATTGTTAGATATTATGACAGCTATGCATTCGTTATTAATTACTAGCTGCGCCTCGCGCTTTCACCCGTATAAGTTTCGATCCCGTGGGAATATCGGAATAAAAAGTATCCTATGTGTTAATCCTGGTTATAAACTATCTGTGTGCCAATTTTCATCCAAATCCGGTCAGTAGTTTTGGCGTGAAAGAGTAACAAACATACATCCATACATCCATCCATCAATCCATCCATCCATTAATCAAAACTTTCACATTTATAATAATAGTAGTAGGATTTTGCCAGAATGTTAACCTTTCAAACGTAGGTGCCCATCATGTGTAAAAACATTACTGGAACAAAATAAAACCGCAAAGTTGACATAATTCTAAATTCATTTAAATTGTATTTGAAAGTTCTGTTTTAGTTGAGTATCCATACAAACTTTCGCGTTTATAATATTAATAGGATAGGATAGGATAGTAGGATACATAGATAGTTAAATAAAATAAATAAAAATATTAGTCTCGTATTTTATCATAATATATGTTGTTACGGAACCCCAAAAAGGGACCATCAGTGACAAAACAGTCTAGAATGTAAAATCTAATTAAATAACCAGCATTTTGGACGATGCCTTTAGCTGAAGCAAAGAGCTTTCGACACTAATTGTATTTTGTGGGCGCACAGAGCTTATAATTTCATAACAAATACGAAAATATAATAACAAAGGAATGCACAGCGAATGTAACCTAAGGGCGTATACACACGACCGCGTTATCCGCCATTTTATGATAAATGATATTTATTTCTGTAAATTGTTTGAAAAATCACGTTTACACGTCAAAATTATATTATGCTTTAAAACTAGATAAGTTACTAGACTAGAACCAGCTCATCATCGCCATCAGCCTATAGCAGTCCACCGCTAGACATAGCCCTCTCCTATTGCACGCCAGCTGCTACCAGCCATCCTGCGAAGATCGCCGCTCCACTTAGCCTGACTCCACCTTACGTTTACCGATTTACAGTCACCACTCAAGAACACATCTACCCCAACGGTCATCGGCTCTACGGCTAATATGGCCGGCCCATTGCCACCAACCAAATACAAAAGTTGAAAATCTAGCTCTGGTTGCGTTTGTAGCTCGTTTTTGTTGCGCTTTGCGCGCGTTGGAAGACCCACAAGGTGGATCGATGACCTTGTGAAGGCCGCAGGAATCCACTGGATGCGGGAAGCACAGAACCGATCGAAGTGGAGGTGCTTGGGGGAGGCTTATGCCCAGCAGTGGACGTTTTTCTTCTGAAATAAATGTATGATGACGTGCGTCTTGGGCGAGTAAGAAAACCTCGTGAGGCTAGCCCCTAGCTTGGGCCTAGACTATGGAAAACATTAGTATGTATTATTTTTAGTGGTGGCCCAGTAGTGACGACCGTGACTTAGCAGACTTAGGAGGTCCAAGGTTCGAACTCTTTACAGGCACTTTACTTTGTGTAAATTGTATCATCACCACTACTCTCAAAATGGTGAAGGAAGACATCGTGAGGAAACCAGCATGTCCTAGAACCAAAAATTCAAAGACATGTGTCATCCACCAACTCGCACTGGGCTCGCGTGGTGGATTACGGCCCACTCCCTCTCACCGAGAGCAGGCCTGTGTCCCAGCAGTGGGAACATTATAGGCTGATTAAATTATGCTTATGCTATTCTTTTTCGGAACGTTCGCCGTATTTGAGTAAAGACGGTAGGTTTTTTGCTCGTATAAAAAAATTAGAAGCGTGAAATTGAATTGATTCTGTGTTTCAACCTCATTGGGGAGTCGTGTTTTGTATTCAGTGTGTGTGTTTTATTTATTTAAGCCGGTCGGAGCTATATCAGATTGGGGGTTTGGCAATTAGTGCTGTTGGAAAGATGGAATCAGTGTTTTCATGGTTTCATGTTTGGGTGTGTTTTTATTCCATTAGCCGAGAGTAAAATAATTTCCCAGGAAAGTGGGGAAAGTAATAATTACTTCCAAGAATAAAAACGGTTCAATTATTTTAATGGAAATAGTGAATGTACGGAACCATTGAAAAGTATAATCTCGTAATTTATCAGCACCCTAATTGCGTAACACACTATCAATCACATTCTGAATCATTTTGAAGGATATTGCTAATCTATTGCTTTTATTTTACTTAATACTACACTTTGTGAAAACTGTTACATGTAGGGTAAAACCGGGATAGATGCCCCACTTTTTGAAATAGCCTCCTTATTTAAAAAATATTAATTTTATATGAATAATTTCTATGAGTATAGCTAGTTTAATCATTTATGTTGAATTATAATTATTATTTTTTGACCTATCAATAATAAATTTTGCAGAATTTAGCTTTTTATGGAAGACTTTTTTTGAGGATAGATGCCTACCTGTATGGATAGTTGCCCCACCATGAAAATACTAAGAAGGATAGATGCCTGCAGTGCGGGATAGATGCCCTTTATACTGTGTGAACGAAAAACCCAACCAAATATGAGGTCGAATTACGAAAAACCATTTTAATTTTTTTTAATGTTTTTATTTTTATCGTTTTATGATAATTTTAATACGATACAAACAAACATAATAAAATTTCAAAAACATTTGTTCAACAAAAATATTAATTCTTATTTATATTAATTATTAAGTGTCAACATGCATAATAATATTTTTTTTATAAATTAAAATAACACATTATCATTCCTTATCCTACTTAAATGAAGTTGAACCGGATAGTGCTTTCAGTTTTCCACATCTTGAGCAAAAATTTCTGAAGATCTGAAGTTTTTGTAGTTGTTCTACAGTCCAAGAACATACTCGAGCTTGCACTCCTTCCTTTCTTTTGTACTTTCGTGGCATGGTTCTGCTACAAGTAAAGAGTCCAAATATTAAAATACGGAAAAACATAAAAAAATATAACAGAACACTAAAAATAGTTACACTGATACCATTATAGTGTATGGAGGGATAGATGCCCTTAAGGGCACCTATACCTCGAAAAATCAGGGCAACTATCCTTTATGATAGGGATAGATGCCCAAGTATTTTTTAAATAAATTAAAAACAAAAGTGCAACTATTAACACCCAGATGAACACTTAATGAACCAGTACATTGATGTAATAAAAAATATAATGGAATGTATTACTACTTATAAAGTTATACAACGGCAAATACTAACCTTTAAATCTTTGACGTGTTCGTGAATTTTGCCGCGGAGATGATTGCACACACGAGCGAAACGCGTCCTCACCGTACGACAGCCAGGGTGCAACTGAGGTGCAGGGTGACTGCGGCTCCTACTTATACTATTAATTCATAGTTGCGAGTTTGGGAAGTTAGGTTTTTTGAAAATAAGGCATCTATCCCACTGCGGCATCTATCCCGGTTTTACCCTACTAAAATCTGTGTTTTATTATATAAATTTAAAAAATCTGCTCGACAACGTAAATAACGCAATTAATGTTGTTGAACTGTCAACAATAAGCCATTCCTACTGTCAGTGTGTTACGCAACTACCCCGCAGTTTTTTTAGACTAGATTGATTAAAATTTAAGAGGCGTTTTTAAACGTAGTTTGATCTTGTTTAAACATTTAAATAATCTTCTGAACTTTTACTATTGAATTGGTTTCCTTAAGAAAATTATGCTAAAAAGTATAATAAGTCTCATAGTATTTCATTAGCATTATTTACTTTAAATTAATTTTGATTCGAGTTGGAATGTTCTTGAAGTATTTTTGTTACGTGGGAACTAATTTGAATTAATTCACGGACTCTGTATGTCGTGGAGGCCCGAAGAAAGTTTCTTTCAATTAAAAAATAACAAGCTAAAATGTAAATGTGCCGACGCCGACGCATGTTTATACGTGAAATTAAGACGTTATTTTTGCGTTGGGCCCAGGTCTTGTTAGTGCAAAAATGTGCGAATTCAATTTTCTTTTAAACGTTTCACACTTTTAGTTTTATGTCAAGTGTTTAAGTTCAAATTCATTCGTTTATGAAATACAAATTGTGATTTACTTACATATTACAAGTTTTATCCTATTTATTTTTACTTTACTTACTTATTTATTCACATTCCATGAATTTCTTAATTTCATAATTATTATCTAAATTAATATAAATATTGGTATAAATTACCTATTTGGTTTCATTAATTATTTTTATAAATGATTTTATTTCTGTAAGTAGGTTTGTACAAACAACACTCGTTTGAACTTTTACACGTCAATCATATTTTTAAAAACAAGATGAGGTCGGCGTTTCCTATGTGACTATCCTGTTTTGTGATTTTCCGTTATCTGCTTACCTACTGTATCAGTAGTCATTTCAATGTTTACTTACATCCAAGCTACATGGTATATCGTCTGTATATCATATTTGGTTTAAATAAGTTTTAGTTTTTATTTATCATTTAAATAGATTCCTTTCTATTTTGTGAATGTGAGAACGTTGTTGGCCTAGTAGACTGTAAACTGTAGATTTGTAGCCCATTTCTATTTTATTTTTTTTATCTATTTATTTTTTACTTGTTGACAGCCCTACACTGTCCTCCCATACCTGTTAACACTGTAATTTGAATACATTGTTAAAGCCAATTATTTTTAAAAGAGTAACCGTGGAGTTCCTTGTCCGCTCTTCTCCATAGGAAACGACCAATTGGAACCGTGCTCCTAGCGTCTGACGTATCATAAGTGCTCATGTAGGTGTATGTGAAATAAAACGTTTTGGTTTTGATCTTTTAACCTTATTAATCATGGATTTTAGTACAACTTTGTACTTCCTGACTCTGCTCAGTTGATTAAATGCTCTATTACTTCGTGTTATTGTACCTACTTGATTGTTAACATAATCTCAAAAAGATTTTCTTTTTAACTATATATATATTTACAACCCGCATGCCATTCACTTATTCACTTATTCTAGTCTAACTTATAACTTCCCAACACAATTTATAATCCTTTAACTAAATAGAAGACGGCAACCGCAAGATTCTATCAGCCGCAATACAAATCGTCTCTCGACCCGCGTCAACGAGATCGCGTTAGATCGAATCTTATTCTGTTCAGCACATTATGAAGGCGCTTTATTTGGAGCTGTTTTATTATCTCCAAGTGAGCTCTGAGAAACATCTGTTGGCTTTAATCTGAACTTCTAAATTAAAGGATGTCTTCTCCGTGCTCGCAATTCCTAGGATTTTTGCTGAATCTGACTTTCTTTAAGATCTGCTTGTCGGCTCGTTAGCAAGTTCGCTACTGGAACTTTTTCTATTGAAGTGCAGGTTTTAAAGCTTTTTCTGATTGATATTTCAGTACTATCAAAGACGCAGTCATGAGTTTGTTGAAATTATTTTTTTTTTAAATCGGAAATACAAACCTGCATAAATAATGAAAACCTACAAAATCGTTCAACGTTTCATGCTACATAACAAACAAACAATAACAACAACGTAACATATCAAACTTCTAAAAAAAGATATTATGAAATATCATCAACAAATTAAAAGTAATAAGGACATAATATGACGCGGAAATACGGAATGTACCCACCTAAGAGCTGGCGAGGAATTCTTAAAGGGAATTTCATTAAATTCCCTCAGCTCTTATTGATATGGGCGCTTGGCGCTCGAGGCTGGGTCGCACTTTATTAAGAAATCATATGAATGTTGGCGGGAATGGGTGTACGTGACGATACGCCATATTGCCGATGCCATCATGCCATTGTCAAAGTACAGACGAGCACGATCCACTCCGATAAATTAGATGTTTAATTTTCTAATTATTCTGAGATGTTATTTTTTCATTAGACTGCGAAGTCGAATGATGGTTCGCGTTAATAATGTTTGAACGGCGCATAATTGGTGTGGTGGCCTTATTATCTGAGATCACACCTACATCGGGAAAGATCTGTATTTTTAAACTTAATTTTCAAATCACCATCTGCCTTAAATGAATTTAATGGGTATCTATTAATTTTCAGATAGGTAGAATACTGGCAATGGAAATGAAAAATAAACCAGTTAATTATCTAAACTAATTTCATAAAGAGATAAAAAATATTTTTTTGATTAGGTATCTACACAATCTGTAAAAGTGTAGTAATGTTTTCTAGTATACTAGGAGGTTAAGTTTATGAGTATGCAGCGGGTAATCTTTGCAACTACTGATCTGAAAATTCTCACACCAATTGGAAGCTACATACAGTAATTGCCGAGTGTCATAAGATATATTTTATTTAAAAAAAAAAAAATCCCGCGGACGATATAAGCAGTATATTTGACTTTTACACGATTGGCAGTCGTGGGCAAAAGCTAGTGATACTTATAATATTATTATTCGATACAGAGTCGACCGTTGATATTTTCCCAAAAAATACCAACCCTGGATTTTAGCATATTAATTACTAGCTGCGCCCCGCGGATTTACCCGCAAAAGTTTCGATCCCGTGGGAATATCGGGATTAAAAGTATCCTATATGTTAATCCTGGTTATAAACCACCTGTGTGCCAAATTTCATCCAAATCCGTTCAGTAGTTTTTGCGTGAAAGAGTAACAAACATCCATCCATCCATCCATCCATCCATCCATCCAAAGTTTCAAATTTATAATATTATAGTTGGATTATGCCACAATGTTGACCTTTCAAACGTAGGTGCTCATCATATTTTGTTCCAGTAATGTTTTTACACATTACTGGAACAAAATAAAACCGCAAAGTTGGCATAATTCTAAATTCATTTAAATTGTATTTGAAAGTTCTGTTTTAGTTGGGTTTTCGTTTATTAAAATGTTAAAATGCGAATATTTAAAAGATACCTGCATAGATTAGCAGTTAGTAAAGAAACCCGTTTTCAGTTTTACCGCAACCTGAATGGAGTGTTGAGAATGTCGGGATCAACTCAAACCGCAACGTAAGTACAACGACCGTAAAAATATAAATATATTCTTGCCATAAATTCTTGCTAATCTGTGGTCTTTCTAGGGTGAAAGCGCGGAGTAAACGTATCTTGAAGGACTCTTCCTATTCGCCATTTTGTTTTTTTTATTCATAACGTACGAGGCCATGTATGCACGAATTATTTCAAACAACTAACCAACAAGATGTACGCAAGTTAAAAAATATGGATGTCTCGTGATCAACTTTGAACGTCAATATCTCGGAAACGTGACACTTTACGGGGTTTGATCCTATTATATTTTCCGTTTGCATTGATGACCTATTGGTATATTATGTATAGGTTTCAGGTGCGGCAGCCATTTAGAAAAAAAAAAAACAAAATGGCGCGATAGTAGGTATGCCAGGGTTCATATAA
The DNA here is from genome assembly GCA_911387795.2 of Apamea monoglypha. NCBI lineage: Eukaryota > Metazoa > Arthropoda > Insecta > Lepidoptera > Noctuidae > Apamea > Apamea monoglypha. The sequence goes on from OU426920.1 coordinate 6,084,662, forward strand.
AAATCTTCAATTCCATTTGAATTATTTATAAATAAAGATACTCGTTTTGCAATATTATTATTTATTTATTTTTTAAGAATTTATTCATAGTTATCTATAGGTCACAAATAAAATGCGCCTTTCAAAATTAAAAATATAATGCTTCAGGATAGTAATTCTATTTTCGATTAAAAAATCGATCCCCATAACTTATAGTGAATAAGAAAGACGTTATTGGGCGATTTCTTAATTATATGGTACCTTAGCAGTTTAAATTATATTTAAATTACTTATTAGCCAATAGGCTAGCTTGTAATGTAAATAAAATATCACCAATTGTGGTATTTTAAAAAGGAAAAAAAAATATCGGTCGAATTTACGAATTCCGTTTTAAAATTATAATGTTATCAGACCTATTCTACAACTCAACTTCACAACTTCACTAATCATGAATATCAGCTAATCTACCAACTACTTATATAATCCCTTGTAAAGCGAATAATAACTTCTAAAACAAATGTGGCAGCGGTCCTCGAAGTAAAAGCAAACACGATCTTGGGCTGAAAAGGCAGCGACTGTAGGGTTGAATAAATTACATTGATTTACATACATTCGTCGCCAGTGTTGAATTTACATATTTTAGTATTACGATAAGAACATAGACAGCTTGGCTTAGGCAGACAAATTAAACAAAGATTTAAGGTATCGGGAAAATGTTTCAACGCTGTTACGGATGAAAATATTACGTACCGTAGTCGCCGTTAGGTCACGGTACCTACTGAGTTAATTTTCCCGAACACGGTCCAAAAGTATCCGAATGAAAGGGACGAAAATTTTCATTAATTAAGCACGTCAGTTTTGTGAGTTTTCACCTTCATTTTGACTTTAATGGAGTCAGATACGATAGGGCACGTGATTTATAGCTTATGAATTTAGGAGTGATTTTCTGTGGTGTATTTAGGTGTACGAGTATGTATTTCATCACTATTCTCTGAGTCTAATAAGTATGGGAATGTATATTGCCGCATATTCTCGATGACTGTTATTTTGGGTATTTAGGGAGGCTGTCTAGTTGTAGTAATTCACAAGCGCGCGTCAATTCTATATTTATACTATTAACAAAGCAGAAGGGATTTAAAAAATCTCTATTTTCGGATATTTCACCCTTTGTAAAATTTTATATATTTATGTTTTATAATTTGTATGGTGTACAATAAAGAGTATTCTATTCTACTATAAGACCCTTTGCAGCCGAGCAAAACGAAAAAAATACAGAAATATCGCTAAGCAAGAACGAAGTGGCACTGCGAGCAGGTGATGTGGTGGGCCGGGCGTACAAGAAATTTTTTTTTTTTTTGAAAACCAAACTACTACTGAACCGTTTTTGATGAAATTTCTATGGGACCAATCTGAAAGTATATCCTTCCAAATAAAAAAAGAATTTTGCAAATTATAAATAACGGAGTTCAGAGGTAACAAATATTTAAAAAAAAAAAAACAGTCGAATTGAGAACCTCCTCTTTTTTTGAAGTCAGTTAAAAAACAGAATGAGAAACATAACCCACAGTTTTAAACTCTGAGAAGGCAGCTATGTTAGAATCAGTTTCATAAATCAGTACTACGAATTGGCTATTTGTTCATGGTGATAATTCAATTTACTGCCCCGATGGTCTAGTGGTCGCAAACGCTACTGCTAAGCTGGGTCCTGGGAACAATTCCCGGGTCGGGCAAAGTATTATTGCGTGTTTCCATCTGGAATTTGTCAGTAGCGGCCCGGAGTCCGGATTTGTGCCCGGTTGATGACAATGGGCTCGCCCCCTATTACATGAGACGCTAACATAACTGACGAAATGTGGGTGTATAAGTAGATACACTTCTTCCTAACCCTTCAGGGAATACAGGCATGATGTTTATGTTATAACAATTATTAATTTGAGTTATATAGAATTCAATGGCATAAGTATTATTAGTCCTGTCAGTGATAATGGATCGATCCCAGTACAATGTGATATTTCCATTTTCGAGAACTGGGTCGGGCACATACCTGTAGTACGGCACCTCAGATTCCACAAAGCTGTATTTCAGAGCAAGTTGCTGATGAATTATCCTGGCTACAAGGTTGTGTCTATACAAGTACTCTCCGTTAGCTAGACGAGAGCACCCGGAGATAATATGCCTGGTTGATTCTTCCGGCCAGTGGCATGCCCGACAGATGTCAACCGTGCCGTCTTTCACAATAAATCTCCGGTAATTGTTCGTCATCATAACTTCGTCCATAAGTGCACAGACAAAACCTTCGGTTTCTCCAAAGAGGTCACCGAAACGCAGCCAGGCTACGGACGCTAGTAGATCCACATCGTTCCATGTAGGGCCCGGTAAAAGCGTCCGTGAAGCTCCTTACTTTGCCATACTTCCATGCGATCATTGGTGTCAAGCACTACTGGCTTGCGCCAGTTCTCTTTAGCCAAGGAGAGCGGGGTGAGGCCCTTGTCCACCGCGACTACATCTTGATGTATCCCCACGTCAGTTTCTAGGAAATATTCCCTGAGACTGCATATCTCGCGATTGTGGAGGGTCTTAGCGTTTAAAAAGCCTCGACCTCCACACTTTCGCGGGATATGCAACCTTTCGTGGAATCCGAGATTTGGGTTCCCACGGATTCCACAATCTCCCCTCGCTTTACGTGCATGACCGCACATTTTTCCACACCAAATTCCATCCTGATGGCACTACTGAAAGTTTCAGTTACTTTCAGTAGCTCTATCAGTTGCAAATTATTGGGAGCAAAGAGTTTTAGGTCATCCATGTAGAGGAGATGCGATATAACCACCTCTCTTCAGCCAGTAGCCTAGACCTGAATCCTCCAGCAGTTTGCTTAGAGGACAGTGCTTTTGTGCTGTATTATTAGTATAATCCTTTCACAGACACTGAACGAAAATTTAACGCTACTTAGCAATAATTGGCTTTGAAATACCGTTCGAAAATATATAATGCCTCATTGAAATGGCTTTTATCAACATAATTACATAAAGCCGACAAAATAATGAGCCACGTTTCGCTTTAATATTGAATTTTAAATGAACGACGCGTTCTGAAACCGCACCGTAAACTTTCACTAACTTCCTGATAACGAGAACGTAAACCGATGCTAACCGAGGTTATTATCTTGAGTTACTCAATACTCAATATCTTTTATATCAATAGTTAAACTCCTTCTGTATTAATCTGATTCAATAAGACTGAATGCAATATTTCTTTGGTAGAATACCGCGTGCCGCTTTATTGGCGACATTCATTTGACACACGTATAAGGTTTCGCGTTTTATTTATTTATATATACTTTACTAGCTGCACCCCGCGGTTTCACCCGCATAAGTTTCGATCCCGTGGCAATATCGGGATAAAAAGTATCCTATATGTTAATCCTGGTTATAAACCATATGTGTGCCAAATTTCATCCAAATCCGTTCAGTAGTTTTTACGTGAAAGAGTAACACACATCTATCCATCGATCCATCCAAACTTTCACATTTATAATATTAGTAGGAAGTAGGATTGTACACCACAAAAATACATAGCAAAAAAATTGATCGAACACTAAAAATATACATAATATAAAATGAATAAATGAACATTTTAATTTCATTGAACGTTATTATTTATTTACAAGTTCTAAAATAGCATCTTGGAGAAAACTGTTCTTAAAGTGCTGTAGCACAGGGGTCATTTGCCGGAGTCACGAATTATAACATCGCATCAATGAAATTAAAACGAATAACGTTCAAATACTAGGCGAATTGAAGGGTCCAATGTCGGCGAGCGGCGCAGGCGGTGATGATCAAATTACGAATTTATGTTTTTAATTAAAATTTTATGTTTTATGATTACTGGCCACTAGCCCTACCCGTGTGTTAAATTAATGTTGCCATTGTAGCGGTACGTTGTATACCTACTACATAGGTAGGTTGTTACATGTCAGGAACGCGTTTTAACTATTAATTTAATTCTTAATTTTACTGAAAACTATTTCTAATTGTTGGCTGATCAATATACTAACTACAATAATTACGACTTTCAGGAACTTGAAAATGTTTTACTGTCGGGTTAAAGTGATCATGATTTACATTTTTTTTTACGGTAAACTACATTGAATCTTTCTGAGTACCACCCTGCTAATATTATAAACGTGAAAGTTTGTATGGATGGATGGATGTTTGTTACTCTTTCACGCAAAAACTACTGAACGGATTTGGATGAAATTTGGCACACAGATGGTTTATAACCAGGATTAACATATAGGATACTTTTCATTCCGATATTCCCACGGGATCGAAACTTATGTAGGTGAAACCGCGGGGCGCAGCTTGTATACTATAAGTTCAAGTTTCCTATGATTTGTAAAGCCAAAAGAATACTAAGACAAGTGAGCGAAGCGGGTACGACAGTTAATTACGTTTTTAATTAACTTTCAAGGTGTTTTTTTTTCGAAAATGTTTTGTGGACGCAGCAGGCACTCCCAACCAAATCCGACTTGTTGAGGAAAGATTTCGCACAAATCTCTTTCCTGATACCCTTAGTAGATGTTCGAGAACCTTCACTTGAGAAGATTTACGTCTCAGAATTATTCAAAGTATACCAAAGAGCGGGCCATTTAAATCTTAAGCCATCAGAATAGGTTATTACAAGGCAGGATTACTTTGTATTGTTAGTCTTAAGATGAAACTCGACTGTAATCTTTGAGTTGACAGAATCAGCTGTGTTTTTCCCGTGAATTAAAAAGATAAGCTAAGATTTCACCTTCCTGTGTCTTAGCACTTTATTTACCGGGACAAAATATACAACAATTGAAAAAATTGATTTATTATTTCCTTCAAAATTATTTAGAAAGAACGATAAAGTATTTATTGCGACTCGTACAGGAAGATCACAAACTAAACTAAAGTCAAAAATAAAAAATCAAGTTATTTAAAGAAGTAACAATAATAAAAATTAAACAGATAGTCCTATACGAGGCCAAAAGGCTCCTATCTCAGAATGATGCTGTGACATTTAAAACATAAATGTCGCAACGGTGGTATTCTGATATTTCGATAGACGACCTACGCTTGAAAGTTCTATCAGCAAATATTCATATCTCAAGCGGTTAAAAAGATGTCATAGCAAATACTTGCTGAAAAAGTCACCCTGTATGGACAGCCATTTTAATTTTTCGGGAACAAAATCGTCATCTGCCTAGCTTTTTCCCAACTATGTTAGGGTCGGCTTCCAGTCTAACCGGATGCAGCTAATACCAGTATTTTTTATTTATCAGTTACTGGGTTACCCCTTGGTAAGACTGGTTGTCAGATTTTCGGGCTTCTGACGACCCGTAACGACTGTCAAAGGTCCACGAATGACAGCCGGGACCAACGGCTTAACGTGCTTTCCGAGGCACGGAGGGGTTTAAAGATGGTCACCCGTCCACGGACCAACTGCGGCAAGCGTAGCTTAACCTGATCGATTGACCCGTGTGGCTGATTACTTAGCCACAAGCCCCTCTTGTATGGACAGCCAATTTCATTTTTCAGGCACCAAAAATAAACCTTAAATAACACACTTTTTGTAGGCTTAGTAAATATTCGTTCTGAATGCAAAATCTGCGACCTGTAGCGCAAAAGCCAATCAGCAACTTACTACGCTATCATTTTATAATAATCTTTTACGCTACGAAACCGATAGAGATAATTGTGGAACATGACAATATCGTTATCGGAATCTCGGGAGTGACAGAGATTGTCCCGAAACTTATTATCGGTACTAACAAGTCGATTGAATACCTGCTTCTCGTCAGAGCCATGTGGCCGTCCCGGGGCGACGACCTATTCAGCCAGAACAAACAATCCGGGGGCAGGCTGCCAGCTTTTTCATCGCTGTGTCATATCGCTACATCATTTTTGTATTTTTTTCTTTGCCCTTTTTTCTGTTAAATTCAATTAATGTTCAGTACCTAATCCAATATTGGAAAATATACGGTACTTTAACGCAATTCAGTGCCAGTCAGTGATTGTTTTTTAAGGTTCCGAGCAAATGAAAATCGGAGCCTTTATAATCAGAGTTTCCTGTTTTTTTAATTGATTCAGTAAAAATAGAATTCAGGGAAATCGTAGATTTTAATAGTTAAGTATTTAAACAGATACATAATATAATACTATTAAGGAAAAGTGTAAGGTAAATGTTGTAACAAACATTTCCAAAATCTAACAAATAGCAGCTGTAATGACGCAATGCTGAAAAAAAATACGCTATAAACATAATTTAAACTGAAACAAACAATGCTATAAAATAATACTGATACAGAAAACGAACAATAAATTCGGGTAAACAGCGCTGTTTCCGCTGCAGCAGCTAGAGGGTACGGTCATGAATGAAGGGTGGTTGGCGCCACTCAGTCGGCGCGGCGCGATCTTGTCGCTGGCACAGATCTACGCCACACGCCATAGAGCAAACTATAAAGTAGATCAACTTTAAAATAAAGTAAATACTTTATTTTATAAACCCCTTTTTTTAGCCGACTTGAAAACAAGGTGAAGGTTCTCAATTCGTCCGTATCTATTTATTTAAATGGTAAACCCATAAACTCCGTGAGGTTTACCACTTTAAAAAATCTCTACCCTAGACCGAGCAGGCTACGCTGACGACATGCTGGTCCTGGCGCAGGGGAGGTCGCATCAGGCGGCGGCCGACGCGATGACACGCGGGGTTGCGATAGTCGTGGAGAGGATCCGGCAGTTGGGTCTCAAGGTGGCATTGCACAAGTCCGAGGCCATGACGTTTCATGGGCCCCGGAACGCGCCACCACCGGGATCCCAACTAACGGTAGGAGGGGTTCACATCGGCATCGAGACGACGATGAAGTACCTGGGTCTCGTCCTCGACAGCCGGTGGAACTTCGTCGAGCACTTCCGACGTTTGGCCCCCAAACTGGAACGGGCTGGGGCCGCCTTCAAGCGGCTCTTGCCCAACCTGAGGGTGCCAAACGCCTCCTGCCGGAGGATTTACGCGGGGGTCGTGCGGTCCATGGCCATATACGGGGCCCCGGTGTGGGCGCGTTCACTGCGGCGGCGAGCCGCCCACTACCTGAACGCGCCCCAGAAGGTGGTAGCCGTAAGGCTAATCCGGGGCTACCGCACGATCTCGCGCGAGGCGGCAAGCCTTCTTGCCGGACTGCCGCCATGGGATCTGGAGGCGATAGTCCTCGCGCGCCTGTATGAGTGGCGCGCGGAGGCACTACGCCGGGGGGAAAGTCCGCTCCCGCGGCAAATTGCTGCGGAGCGGACGGACCTCCGGCTCGATCTCATGGCGACATGGAAAGAGCGACTGTCGCAACCCAGCGCAGGGCACGCCGCGATAGCGGCGATAAGACCCCTCTTTGAGGAGTGGCTAGAGAGGCGCCACGGCGCCTTCACCTACCGCCTGACGCAGGTCCTCACCGGACACGGAAGTTTCGGGAGGTTCCTGCACATCATCAGGCGGGAGGAAACGCCCGGGTGTCACCATTGCCAGGATCGCCCAGAGGACACGGTGGAGCACACGGTGGAGGTCTGCCCCGCTTGGGCGGAGCACCGCCGTGTCCTCGTAGAGGCGATCGGCAGCGACGGCGGCCTCTCGCACCCGGCCCTGGTGCAAGCCATGGTCCGGAGCGAGAGGGAGTGGGAGGCAGTCGCCTCCTTCTGCGAAGCAGTCATGCTAGCGAAGGAGGTGGCGGGACGGATGAGGGAGAGAGCCTCCCGTCCCAGCCGCCGCGGGAGACGCCCCGGGCGTCGGGAGTCGAGTGACGACTACCGGCCACCGTAGGCGCGGGCCTGCGGGCGGAGAGCAATGGGTAGCTCACCGCCCGATCAGGACCAGGCCCGTCCCGGATGGCGCGTAAGTGTTCCACGCGCGCCTCAAAGAGATGTCAGCATAACGAGGGGCCCCTCAGGGCCGAAGCCTGCCGGGGCAGCGGGATTGTCCGAAAGGGTTACCGCTACCCCGGAACATAAAGGGCGAAGGAAGGAACATGGGTGGGTTTTAGTCAGTAAGAGTCTGACACTCCCTTCCGCTCCACCCAGAGCGGGAGGGGTCATTTGATGATTTCCCATCCAGAAAAAAAAAAAAAAAAAAGACCGAGCAGGCGTGTAAGTCAGACTTTTACTGTTTGGAACCACACAATGTTCTTCCAACTTCCTCAGTTCCGGGCAGCTAGCCCTCGTGCATTCATCCTCGCAATCTATTACCATTCTTAGATTTAACAGAAAGTGATGTTTATAATTTAGTAAATATTTATAAGCTAAAGAGATTTCTTCATCAGAAAAACGTAAACATAAACATTGTCTTACCTTTTTTTAATAAAAACAAGACGTAAGTTAAGACAGGATAGTCATATTTTTATCACCTTGATCCTGATATATCCTTGTACTTAACTTCGAAGAGCACCTTATTGTTGTTTTTATTTATTTGTGTATAATTGCATGCTACACTGGTTGACGTCATCACGTTAACGCCGGCTGCCGCTGAAAACCAGCGCTGGGGCTCTGTCTCGTATAGAGTCTTAGCATTATGCTGAGCGATGGCCGTTTTGCGTGAATGTGACGCATGCTTACCCCCAACTTGTTACTTTTTTTTGTGTTTATGTTCTTTTTTATGCGTCATGTTTGCCGCAAATAAACGTATTTTCTTTCTTTCTTTCTTCTTCACCTTTTGATTAAAATTTCATGCAACTTTTTTTTTTTTTCGGATGGGAATTCATCAAATCAGAGCGGGACCCCTCCCGCTCCACCCAGAGCGGGAGGGGTCCCGCTCTGGGTGGAGCGGAAGGGAGTGTCAGACTCTTACTGACTAAAACCCACCCATGTTTCTTCCTTTGCCCTTTATGTTCCAGGTTAGCGGTAACCCTTTCGGACAATCCCGCTGACCCGGCAGGCTTCGGCCCTAAGGGTCCCTCAAATTATGCTGACAACTGTTTGAGGCGCGCGTGGAACACTTATGCGCCGTCCGGCACGGGCCTGGTCCTGATCGGACGGTGAGCTACCCATTGCTCTCCGCCCGCAGGCCCGCGCCTACGGTGGCCGGGAGTCATCACGCGGCTCCCGACGCCCGGAGCGTCTCCCGCGGCGGCTGGGACGGGAGGCTCTCTCCCTTATCCGTCCCGCCACCTCCTTCGCTAGCATGACTGCTTCGCAGAAGGAGGCGACTGCCTCCCACTCCCTCCCGCCCCGGACCATGGCTTGCGCCAAGGCCGGGCGCGAGAGGCCGCTGCCGCTGCCGATCGCCTCTACGAGGACACGGCGGTGCTCCGCCCAAGCGGAGCAGACCTCCAATTTCATTCAACTTCACGACTACGTTGATTGATCATAGAAGTTTAAATTAATTTTAGCGCTAATTAAAGTTTAAATCACGTTGACGAATTTTTTTAAAGATGCAAGTCACCCTGTCGACATACAACATCGTGGACTCTCTACCACAAAAGTGCCTACGTCTGAAAGTGTACCTACATATGTTTAAACTTTATAATGCTTTAAAGTTTAAACAGAGTATGATTATGTTGTATTTTTGAAAGACAAAGATATTTCGAAGGATTTAGTAAAAGGTTGGTAGGTAAGGTAAAGGTAAGTGCAGGAAACATCCGCCGTTAAAAGAATATAAGAGGCGGTTATAATACACAAGTTTAATAGAAGGTAAATAGTCTACCAATGACACTAGTTACCTTACTGATACATTCTGCACTGTGGTCCTATGCGTGTGCTGGGGTTGCACCGACTATCGATTGAGTTAAATGCAAACAAGCTCATGTGTGTACAGCACATTCTGCATCTCCATCAGTGCGGAAAGTCTTAGCTTCTTTACTTCAACACATTCTGGGCTAGACAAACTCTATCGAAGACTATTGAATTTCTATATGTTTATTCACAAACATTTCGCCGAAGAGTGGTTTTAGCTTGAGTGAAAATAAATATTTTGTTGAGTTGCGTCTGTTTTATTTCGTGTGGGTATGGATTTTATACTCTTTTTATATTCGAAAAGTTTCTAGTGTTTTCTCATAAAACCAGAATTCCATGGTAACAACAATAAAACAGAATTTTAGCCTCTTCTTAATAATTTAAAAATGAATTACGAAAGAAGTAGATACATGTCATACCGACACTGTCAAGTCGTTTGAAAAATGTTAACTCATAAATTGTTGACCATTTATTTTCAAAGGGCAGTTAATTAAAATTGTATATTTCTGTACCAATCTGAGCATGAGTCTGGAGAACGACATGAGACCGCTAAGAAAAGTGAAATCGTGGTCGTCCCAAACAAACTTTGTGACGCACATGCTAGACGAAAAGAAGAACATCGGAAATTCATGAAGTGAAGTTAAGCGCGAAAAGCTCACGACCGATCGCGATGGAGAATCTCTGTGAACGCCATTTTGCCCCATCTAGGAGACATAAGCCAGTTGCACCACAAATCACTAATTATGTTGAGCGTTAAACAAAATTAAAAAATCGTTTCTGCCAATTGTTTGAAGATGTCAGTATCAGAATGATGATTTAAATATGTTTGATGCTAAACTTATTAATTGATTTGTGGTGCAACTGGGCCTTAGAATCAGAAGTAGTTAAGTAGAGAATAGTTGTTAAGTATCCGGTAGTTGTTGACAAGCTTATACTGTCCTCTCATACCTATTAACACGGTAATATGAAAACGTTGTTAAAATCAATTATTTTTAAAAGAGGAGTTTGACCGAGGAGTTTCTTGCCCGCCAAATTGGAGCCGTGCACCTGAACACATATTTCTAACGTTTCATATGTGCCCATGTAGCTTTATGTGAATTAGAATCAGTTTAATTTTAGAGGTAAACGGTGCAGGATAACCTTTACTAGAGTAGGTCATCGTATTAGTGGATTAGCAGCTTTAATATCATCAGGATTGTGGCAATTAATGTTCGTCGTGGACGTGGTACGACAGCGGCTCCCCTGACTTCATCGCTGACGCATTCTAATCTGTCAAAAATATTTATATACAGTGTCGACCAAAAGTCCATAGGCAATCTCACCAAGCAATAATAGCTTGACGTTTAATTTGAGTTACGTCCTTCTAGTTTCAAGAGAATAAACACATTGTCGTCAACAAGTGATTGTAATTCATAATTTCAACATTATAATATGAGTCAAGATGACCTAGCGGTTAAGCGCGTGCAGATAGATGCGTGAATCAATGAGCCGTGTGTTCGATTGGAAGTAATGAGACAGAAATATAATATTCTTTATCTTGTTCGCTTTGTTCACACATTTCGTAAAGTTAGGAAGGTAGATCATAGAAAACAAAATAAAGAATTCAGATTTCTGTGAGGTAGACATGAGTTTTATGAATAGTTAACTTGACCGGAATAAACTTTGTCGTTTGGTTGTAGTTGTTGGTTAGTGACGTGTGATTTAATAGATCAAAATCAAAATCAAAAGTCATTTATTCAAATTAGGCTGAGAATCAGCGCTTTTCGAACGTCAAAATTACAGAAGACAGTCCCCAAAAACGCCCGCCCTTCACCACTTCCTAGTGCTATCGCTGGGAAGAAGAAGTAGCGCAACAAACTTCCCAGCAGCACATCCGTCTGTTCAGTTAGAAAATTGATTGTATACAGTACTAGGTGTTAAGTAATTAACATTACACGACACAGAACATAAAATTAAATTATTTGCCATATGTCAGCTAGCCACGTCAACATACAAACAATATAATAAAAAGCTATAGGTACTCAAGCTAAAAAATAATTAATTAAAATTAAAATGTAAATAAAAGCCTCCAGGCATAAAGGGCGTGACGGCTTACATACTCGTATTTATGCGTTGCTGGGTTCTGTTCACATAGCTGTCACTTGAAGTCACAAATGATAAACTAGGACCATCGAAGTAAAATAAATAAATAAGTTAATACTAATAACAATAACCTGTCAGTAAGCTAATTCTGGAGAAAAACACAAACATTGTCTTGCGTTAACTAAGCCAACCAACTATTATTATCGTTTAAGTAGTCGTTGTTGGAATAGTATGCTTTTGAACAAAGGTTGGATTTTACTTGAGCTTTAAACGCATTGAAAGGCAAGTCTAGCAAAGAAGAGGGTACCTTGTTATAAAAGGTTATACCAAGCCCAACAAATGAGTTATGAACTTTATGAAGCCGGTGAAACGCACGTAGTTTGTCCTTATTTCTAGTGTTAACACTATGAATATTACTGTTTTTAGAGTACAATTGTAAAATTTTGCCTAATATATAAGATGTTGGCGAAGATGAATTGTGATGCAACCGTGAGAATACTACTATCTTAAAAAAAAAAAAAATAGTGGTATTGTATTTATTCTCAAAATGCAGGCAAATATTAATATTGAGGCGAGGGCGACTATTATTGCGCTGCATCAAAGTGGTCTTAATAGGACAGAAATATCGAATCTGATGAAACCGGACTGAATGTGAGTATTATATTTATGAATTGTAACTTAGACTTTTATTTGAAAATTTACCTAAGATTATTTGGTGACATATTGATTAATTCTTTTTATTGTTTTTTAAATCCATTATGAGGCCTAAAAGATAAATAATTAGTGTTTATTATTGGATTTAAAAATGCAGAGTTTTAATATTTTAATATTATATTGTTATATTAAATAAATATTATTATATTATATAAAAATCACTTTAGTATTTTATTATAGCTGCCTAATATCACTTTCAGAGATGACAAGATGAGATTGCGATTTTTATTTGAACGTTTTTTAAGTGTTTCAGATATTGGCCTTCAGAAGACAGCTGTCTCGCAGCCATCGATGCGACGCTCTGCTAGAGTGACTGACACCTGCCGGTGTCACTCTTAACCGACCTTTTCGGTAATTCCAGTAACTTCGTGACATAATCTAGATACAAAACAAAAGTCACTCCAATTAAATAAAATGTTTCGATTTAAACTTTGGCTGAAAGCACTTTGCGTTTGTCAATTCATGATTGAGAACATCGTTTTGATTTAAAAAAATAGTTAATCGCAACAAAAATGGTTTGTATTTGCTGTATCCATAAATTTTCTGTTTGACATATTGTTCAGAAATACATACAGTAGAATCCGTTTATAATGACATCGAAGGGAATTGACAAACACGTCATACTAAGCGGACGTCATCAAAGCATTTTTGTGAAAAGAAAAACAACCTTCTTTTTTTAGGTAAATACTTATTTTAATAGAGAAACATAGCGTATTAAATCAAAATAAAAATTGCACGTAATACATTTATGTATCTATGTATATTTTTCATTTTTTACTTAAGAAATCTGTAATTTTTGTCTGCTTTTGTATTTTCATTTTATTGTAATAACAGTCTGCGATACAATTGTGTATAGAAGACATTGCCATGGCCAAATTATCTGCATATTATTTACACCTTTCTCCTCAATCGTAAATGCTTTACGACGACGTCGAGACATTTTTTTACATAGGATATCACAAAAAAATGCGTAACGTTCAACTGTCAATTACCCACTGAGATTTAAAACAAAAACAAGCCATGTGCCGAACGTCGTCGGGAATCAACGTACATTGCCAAAGGTGTAAAGAATCATGTCGGTCACTATAAACGGACAAAATTGATTAAAAATGGGTCATAATAAGCGACATGTCACTGTATGCGAAGTCATTATATCCGGAATTCTTACGAAGAATTTTATATGAAAACCAAACTTCGTAGTCTAATCTCGTCATAATAAGCGGTTGGTCAATATAGGCGGAGTCATAATAAACGGATTCTACTGTATATCACAGTATTGCCATTTAAAAAATAGCTTACCTAGGCAATTTTTAAAACGTAAAGCAATATTCCACTGCTATGTGATAGTGATTGAGCAATCTACGTCCAATTTAGAATGAGAGACATGTTGAATTTTTCAGTTTATTCTTTGGACGGAATATGTTAGACAAACACGTTGTAAAAACAAGTACCAGCCGTGAGACAACAGACAACGGAAAGACATCACTGTGTGGACAAAATAATGATAGAAATAGGTAAGCGAAAATATGGCTTTAAAATTATATTTTTATTTATATTTTTTTATTTTAATTATATTACAAAACATAGCATCACACCTGGAATCCCCGAAGGAATAGGCAGAGGCGTAGTACCGGGTGTACTAAGCCTCTGCTTAAACCTTCGTTCCATTTCACCAGTTATGTTTAAGTCCCACGTAGCGAGGGTGAGGAGAAATATACTTCTATTGAAATCATTTTTTTTCTCTATTTCTTTTAAATACAGATTTTGTTTGAGCATTTATTTAGTAAAAAAAAAACCCGTCAAGTGCGAGTCGACTTGTCGGTATGTAAATTGTGATATATATTTTTTTTGTAATGTAACTACAAATTTACGGTTTTCGGTTTTTTTTTCCTTTATTGTGCTACATGACATTGCTTCTAGATTGCCAAATTCCATGATTCTATGTCAACGGGAAGTACCCTATATGTTTTGATTTCGGAACATAAATGCCCGTATCTTTTGATTGCGTTGACATTGAAGTTTGATTTTTTCACTGTTTAAAGGGATTGCAACTCTGAGTACTTGATATTACTTGTTTAGTTCCAAATACATGCATGGTGCTTTTTCAGTTCTTAGACAAAATCTATCAACAGTGACATGCAGACTATTTTGCAAAGTCGATATTTATTGCACACCATCTTCTTACAACAGTACCAAGATAAGACGTATCGGTTACAAAAAAGATTTTCAATTACTCGCTATAATATATTCGTGTCGGATTGCCGTCCCATCGGACTATGAGTGAGGCAAGAGTGAGTGCATCTGTGTCTGCACAAACACTTGTAAACTATAATATCTCCCACATAGATGGCTAGTCTCCGTTAATATTGGCCGCTATGGTTAAAATTCGGTCTGGGGGACTATAACATATTAGTAGTATAATCAGCCAATGTTACATTTTACACAGACCTCCTCTCTTCGAGATAGAGCGGGCTGTAATCCGCCACGCGGGCCACTGGGCTCGCGTGGCGCATTACAGCAAGTTGGTAGAAGCTACGTGTCTTCAAATTTTTGGTACTAGGATTATAAAAAGACAGAATTGTGTGGAAAAGGGAGAGGGAGCCCTTTGCCCGGCAGTAGGACAATACAGGCTAGTTAGATTAGATTAGGGACATGTCCTTACGACCTATGGTCCTATGGTTTCCTCACGATGTTTTCCTTCACCGTTTTGAGAGCAGTGGTGATGAAATTATTTATGCAAATTGCCTGACTGGGTTAAAACCCACGACCTACAACTCGTAAGCCCGGGCCGTTACCACTGGGCCGCCACTGCTCTCATAATAGCACAATAACATATTAGTAAACGTCTCAATACACACGGAATTTGTCAACCGCCATCATGCGCGGCGCGTACTAAATTCGCATTTTTGTTAAAACAACCACAAAAAATAAGTTTCTGAGCAAACGGCGACTGAATACTAATAGTCAACAGATAAGGGGAGTCTGATTCCAAAACATGGTTGGTTTAGAAAAAACTATTATTTTTTTTGTAAAGGCTCGATTTTACGGGGTGCTACTGAGAAATTTCAGATGAAAAAATCCAATATCACTGTGCCCGACCCGAGAATCTAACCTAGAACCTCAGCAGTAGCGCTTGGGACCACTAGACTAACGGGGCAAAATTGCTAAGTGTAAAGATATTAGTGACCACAGACCTATAAAAGTGTACTTACATGCTTTGCTTTATTGCAACCACTCGGACTGAGCTCTTTGACAGTCGTTATGGGCAGTCAGAAGTCCGAAAGTCTGACAAACATTAATGGTCAGGCAGGCCGTCACTCCATGTAAAACACTGGTATTTAAGTGCATCCGGTAGACTGGAAGTCGACCTCAACATGGAAAAGGCTAGAGGGATGATGACTTGAACCGCAAATTTACTTAATTCGGGTGACAGATTGCAGCGCAGCACGGTTTTGGCAACGATGACCCCACTATGAATCCATTCTGGTTCATAGGTGCGTTTACACACACAAATCTCACATGCCCAAACACCCGGAGCTTCTGCGGGGCCATACTAATGTTTGTGTACGGACATCGACACCACGACCCGAAGCGCTGAAGTCAATTACTCAGCCACTGTGCCAATAGAACTGAATCATGGGTTAGATACTACAGGGTCAAAATAAATTGGCTAGCGAAACTCCGCAGACATGATAGGCATCGATATCTCAATACGATAAAACAAAAATAAATTAATTTGACGATTGTTTTTTTCTGGGGTCACCGACCACAGTTAGTGTAGTCACTTGAAATATCAGTTAAACAATCAGCATTTCATCACCGCTGCTCTCAAAACGGTGAAGGAAAACATCGTGAGGAAACCGGCATGTCCTACAACCAAAAATTCGAAGACATGTGACATCTACCAATCCGCACCACGTGGGGGATTACGATTTACTCCCTCTCACCGAAAGGAGGCCTGTGTCCCAGCAGTGGGAATAATATAGACTGTCAACACGACTTTTGTCGTGTCTAAAGAAAACAAATTTTCTCAACTCATACTTCAAGTAACAACACAACCAGCTGTCGTTGAACCCCAAAAAAACACATCAAATCTTTTAATCTTTTTTTTATCGTGTTTAGATATGTCCCCATCACGTCTGCAGATTATCGCTAACTAATTAAATTTATTTGACCCTGTATACAGAAAATGGGGAAAATAAAATATTTTGTAGAGTTGATAAACAAAAGATGAAACAGATAGTGGAGACAATGTATCTTGCCAAGCGAGTAAGCATGTCCGATCTCATCTCGTCACAGCCTAGCTAACACACATCCCGCATTCCACATCACTTTAGCGGAAAAGCACAACAGATTACAGACATGCGATATCTTTTTCCTCTTCTATCTTCCTACTTAAGGGAATCGCTCGTAAAATGTTTAAAATAATATTAAATTAACAGCGTTGCAATACCTTTTTCATTTTTCTTTTTGTTATGGACCTTCTCCGGTCTCCGGCACACAACAACTTTCCAAAGTTTCATCATAATCGGTCGAGCCATTTTCGAGTTTTTGCGAGACTAACGCACGGCAATTGATTTTTATATAAATAGATAAAAGATAGATTTAACAACTACTTTTGTAAAAGAGTTTCTTAAGACCGACTTAAAAGTGGTACTGATTACTAATAAAATAGAAGTCAGAACATAGCAATTCTCGTAATTAAAACGTTCAAAATCTAGTCGCAATCTCATCTCAGCGACAATTCTTATATCTATGCACAATACACATACACAATCATCCTAAGCTCGGCTAAAATCTAGACTACAAATCCTATATAATTACACATACGGTTACGCAAAAGCATCATGGCGTAATGATGTGCCATGTCAAGGGAACAACAATGCGATGGAAGCAACCTCCGACCTCCGAGCAACTGAAGGAAGAAAGTAATGACTGCATGTTGACATTGCAATGTGCTTTTCATTTAGTGTTACTGTAACAAATGAGTGTTAGGTACCAGATGCCAGCACATCAAGCTACTACAATCAAATTTCTTAGATTTTCAACATTATCGCTGAAGCATTAAGGTTCAAGGTTGATTGGGAAAATTTGACAGTTTCGGGTAGCTTGACCTGCTACATGCGCAACGAAACTGTAACTTTGTAAAGGAATTGTTTGTTTTTTTTTTTTTGTAGTATGGCACTGTTTCAATGGTATTTATTTCTTTTTTATGTCGATGGCAAGAGTGAAAAGTATTATTGCATATCAGCCTATAACGTTCCCACTGCCGGGACATAGGCCTCCTCTCGGTGAGAGGGAGTGGGCCGTAATCCAACACGTGGGTCCAGCGCGGGTCAGTAGATGTCACATGTCTTCGAATTTTTGGATCTAGGATATGACGGTTTCCTCAAGATGTTCTCCTTCGCCATTTTGAGAGCTGTGGTGATTAAAGAATTTACAGAAAGTAAAGTGTCTATCTGGGGTCGAATCTACGACCTACAACTCGAAAGTTGCGGCCGTTACCTCTGGGCCACCACAGTCACTGCTCTCACTGGGTCACCATTGCTCGAGAGTTTTAATGGTTAACATATTCTTATAAGACCTGCTTTTGGACGTTAGGTTTTTAGAAGAAAAGAATAATATAATTTATTTAGACCCTGCCTCTAACAATTACGTAGACAATTAACACTTTGCGGGACACTAAACGCCCCCAGACGTAATAACAATAAATTTCTATCGTGTCTCGTTCAGCTTCCTTCAATGGGTTAATTGTAATAACTCTAAAGAACAGTCTTGGGTATCAAATGAAAAAAAAAACAATACCTCATCGTATGTGAAGCCGGACCTGCCAGCACCACAGAGTTTAGTCACTTCAAATAATATTTTGATGGTCGAATCAAAGAAGCAGTTTGGAAGCAGTGATTCCTATAACAGTGAAATAAATGCAAATTATTTTCAATACGACACCCTTCCACAAAAAGGAAAAAAGAAGCATTTCAATTTATCCTATACCGAAATAAGAATAGTCATCCAGAACGTATTGCGGCCATGGAGGCCAATCTCAACGGAGACTAGCCTTCGGCGTGGGAGATATTATAGTGCGTGTGTACGTGGTGCACTCTCATAGTCCGATGGGACGGCAATCGGACGTGACTGGAGAGAGATCAGGTGCAGGACCAACAGCTTAACGTGTTTTCCAACATCCAAACTCCGGGCTGTTACTGAGAAATCCCTAATGAAAAACCCAATAACACTTTGCCCGACCTGGGAATCGAACCTCACGCTCAGCAGTCACGCTTGGGACCACGAGCTCAACAGGGCAGTTACCGAAACAAAAAAGGTTTAGCAGGCAAAAAGAAATTAGGTGAATTAATTTCGACATGATTCGACTCCGGAATCGGCAGAATGGGGGCGGGCCTAGCAATTAAGCCAATTACTCCCATTGTACTTAACAACCAAAAAGAGGTTCCTTTATTGCGAGCTTTGGGAATAATAGTGGCCTAATAACAAGCACACTAGTCTACTTTTCAACTTTTAATTAATTTAAATGACTGGCACTTAATAAAATGTAAATTTGATTGCTAGGTCGGTTGGAATTTGCAGATTGGTATGGTCGTAATCCATAAACTATGTCGTTAATTTCTGCAGACGATACAGAGCAAGTTGGACAAATGTTTAGAATTTGTTCACGACTTTTTGGGTCACTTCGACTGGCCTAGTTCAAATGTCAAAAAACTTGTTTAGGGTAAAATACGTTGTCATGACAACGCTATTCGTTGCATACGAAAGAAAAGTTTACAGCGGAAATAAAAGAAGGTCGGCTTCGAATGGTGTAATTTAAATCCGAACAAAATTGCATTAGAACCAGCTGCTCGATTTTGTAAAAATCTCACCGTAAAACCATAGGTGAAGTGAGTTATCATTCCACCGAATGCTAGGGATTGACACTATTGACAGCTCACTTCAAGCTTACTTCACCTAAGTTGACATGGTGAGATTTTTACGGAATAGCATGATCTGCTGAAGTATTCTTTAAAAATCCCACCGTGAAAACTTGGGTGAAGTGAGCTTGAAGTGAATTGTCATTGTGTGTCGTCTGATGCTAGGGATTGATAACTCACTTTAAGTTCACTTCACCTAAATTTTCACGGTGAGATTTCTACAGAATAGATCGGCTGTACATGTTTTTTTTCTTAGGGTACGTACGCACTGAGAGGTGGCTTTCTTAGCGCCTAGAGCCTAGTGGCTCCTCCGATACACGCTAGGCGACTAGCGCGCAGTGCGGCCGGTTACGGAAATTCTAGAGCGTTCGTTTCACTTCACTACTCGCAAAGTGACTCGCAAGACTCTAAGTGCTAAGCAAGCCTCCTGTAAGGGCATACGTAGCCTTACTATTTAGATTACTAAGATATTTACCTATGTACCAACTACAATAATTATAATATTTGCATTATTAACGAGACTTTAGTCCAACACAAAATGTGCGATTTTATGATTTCAAACGTGACAATATTATCATGGATGTCCTCGTTCACGTCACCACATGGAGATATATGAAGACGCTTTTTTTTTAATGTTATAAACTAGTGCTTGACTGCGATCCCGTCTGATCGAAAGCAATGATGCAATCGTAGATGGTAAAGTGCACTAATTTATTATGAGCATATTCACTCTAGCCTTGAAGACACTTAAATTATAATCGGACGGGAAGACCGCTGCAGGCAAATTGTTCCAGTCCTTCGATGTACGCGGTATAAACGACGAGGCGAAACGCTTCGTCCGGATCGTAGCGTGTCAACAACGTAAGGGTGGAAACTCGCCGTACGACGGGTTGTCCGATGATGGAACGGTGATGGCGGAATTAAGTCATGTAATTCCCGCGCACACTCTCCAGAATGCATCCTATAGAATACCGAAAGGCTGGCTACCCTACGCCTGTGCGCTGGCTGTGGCTTTTAATTAATTTCCGTCTACGATAAGGTTACAACTACATATGTATGTTATGGACGTGGACGTCCATGACAATATCGTCGAGTTAGAAATTGTAAAAGCGCAAAGGATAACACGCAAGGCGTTTCAAAAAACAAATACAACTGCAGTTACATATATTAACAAAAGCCATCATCTGCCGAGCCTTTTCCCAACTGTGTTGGGGTTGGCTTCCAGTATAACCGGATGCAGCTGAATACCGGTATTTTACATGGAGCGACTGACTATCTGACCTCCTCAGCCCAGTTAATACTGGTTGTCAGAATTTCAGGCATCTGACTGCCCGTAACGACTGTCAAAAATCCACGAATGACAGCCGGGACCAACGGCTTAACGTGCTTTCCGAGGCACGCAGGGGTCTCAGTATGTAAAGATGGCCACCCATCCACAGACCAACCACAGCAAACGCAGTTTAACCTGATCGATCGACCTACGCGGCTGTTATTATTTAGCCACGGGCCCCTCACACAAGCAACAATACTAACATTCAACATATACTAACACGGGCCTTGAACCATTATTTAGCGCTACAAACATTTTTTAGAACGCGTAAAAGAGAAACAGTAATTGCTATAATGATGTTAATATGAACACTAAAAGTTTTTCCACTCTGCAGACTTGGCTGTATGCCAGCCCGTTTTTTGTCCACCAATTTTGGCAAGACGGGGTTATACAGTTTTACGGAGGGACTTAAATACCGGATTGCTCTTTTTTGGGCCACTGACTCGCAATCGATCAACTGTGTCTTAACTTCGGATGGACGGCTTAACGAGGTCTTTGATGCATAAGAGATAAATGTACTTAGTGTTGCATTTAGCTTTGCGGAGAGAATATTTATGTGCTGACCGGGTGTTTGAGTTTTGTATCTCTTTTAAGGCGAAAGCGTGAGTCGTGTTACGGTATCATATTTTAGTCAACATACATCCTCACACTGGCCTGAAAATTGCAAAAAACACAAGAAAATTTGAATTTCGCGGGATACCTTTGCGCATCCCCCTTAAGGATTAAGGTAGGCAGTTGTTACGTCGTTTTACGCAGTCGATTAGTATGTTATCTACTGCAAGACCTAGTAAGTTATCTACTGCATATAGGTACTGAATGTTTGTATTGTGTATCACCGGTTATCGCTAATCTTTTTTGTTGCACAAATCTCAGCATCAGAAACAGTATGGTGGTTTTCCAAACCAAGAGAATTATTCGAAGACGTTTACAACAAAGTACCTAAAAGAATTCTATCTATGAAGAAGGAGGCTAAAAGACTTAAAATGTTAATTAAATGAAAATTTAAATACTGCCAAGAGATAATTTCTTACTTAAACCTGCGCAAACCTCAACAAGAGCTCAACATTTCTATCTAATTAACAACAGGGACTTACGAGAAAGATGAAAGTTTAATTCTCAGGCACTTGAAACATTTCCTAAGACCTATCACACTTCAGTTCCCTCAAAAACTTTGAAACCAGCGTCCGAGTTGCCATTATGACTACAGTTTACCCCTAGTTAGAGTATTAAAGTTGCGGATATACTGGAGCAAAACAAAGAAGCTACCGTTTCACAGCTGGGCAAGTTTCCTCTCCCAGTAATCAATGATTGGGGTACAGACGGCAAAAGAGTTTGGTATACAGGCAAAAATATTTAACTTATCACTACGCTCGACTCTTCTGCAGACTGTACTCCAAACATTGATTACATTGATGACCAGCCTATTTTTGTCCCACTGCAGGCAAGCATTGATCACCACGCATGCTGACTACGGATTCGCGATTTCAAACATATATTTATTTTTTATTTTTTTTTCACCGCGCGTCACGCTGACAAAGTTACTTTAAAAAAAAAATCTTAAACTTAGATACGCGATGTGAAAAACTCGACTAGTCAGCACACACAACATTGTTACAAAGTAGTTGCAAGTTAGGCATGTATCTCTTTGTTTGACTGTACCCGGAATAGGATTAGCAAGTTGCGGAAAAGCCTGAATACTACTTTTGATGAGGTTTGTTTGCGCAGTCTTATTTATCAGAAATGGCAGGATGTTGCTTGTTACCATAATCAGTGTCTGTGGTTGTTTCAGTTGCGAGTTGATCAACACGTCTGTTCCACTTTTGTGTCTGAAAGCGATATTATTGGGTATATATCTAGGCTTCATATAGTTTAGATGGAGCCTACAAACTAGGCTATCTGAGGGGCAATTCTGGTAATTTTAAGAACGTTTGCAGCCAGAAGGCCAATTCTCGGTAATTTAAAACGTTCAAAATCTAGTTGCAGTGTCATCTCGGCGACAAACAAATGTCAAAAACTTGTCAAAATGTAGGCAAATTAGAGGTATTTTTGACAGATTGAGACTGAGATCTAAATCTGTCAAAAATACCTCGAATTTCCCTAAATTTTTGACAAGTTTTTGACATTGATTGTCGCTGAGATGAGATTGCGACTAGATTTTGAACGTTTTTAATTACGAGAATCGGTCTTCTGAACATCTACAGGGTTATTTATTAGCTAGCGAAACTCCGCAGAAGTCATGGGTGTTGATTTCTAAACATGATAAAACGAAAGAAATTAATTTGATGATTTTTTTTGTTAGCAGTTAGTGTAGTCCCTTGAAATATCAGTTTAAAAAAATAGTTTTCTTTGGGTAAACTTCAGACTTCAGACGTGATTAGTATCGATACCTAATTACAATAAAAACAAAAGGAACCAGGTTTTCTCAGCTCATACTTCAAGTAACAACACTACCAGCGGTCTTTGACCCCTAAAAAATACTTCAATATTTTTTTTTATTTTTATATTATCTTCTTTAGGAATCGATACCCACCACGTTGGCGAAGTTTCGCTGTCAAGTTTAATTTGACCATGTATGCTCATAGACAAGTGGCAATTGCTTTCGAAGCGTTTAGTACTTCTACAAGGACTGTCAGCAGGACTGACAAAAGCTTTTCAGTAGTCTAAGTCAATCCAATACATTTTGAACCGACTTCAAAAAAAGGAGGAAGATGTTTGTTACGTCAGAACTTGGTTATTTATAAGTCGATTTGCAAACTTCTTTTTTATATGATAGGATATACTTTCAGATTGGTCCCATAGAAATTTCATCAAAAACGGTTTTGTAGTTTAGTTTTTAAACCAAAATTACTGGTAAAAATTACAACTTAAAGTGAAAACAAGACTTTTACAACAAAAAAAAAAACGACTGCCAAAAAAGACACTACAAAGTGAAAAATAACTTTAATTTTGAATGTCGGTGGCAAACAAGGAAAATGCGAACCAAAGACACTGACTTCCAAAACTAAAGTTATTTTTCACTTTGTAGTGTCTTTTTTGGCAGTCGTTTTTTTTTGGGTTGTTTTTTTTTTTTTTTTTGTAAAAAAGTTATTTTTTACTTTTACATCGTTCTTGCAAATGTCTTTATAGAATGTCACTATGTATAGGCCCTCAAGTGTTCGTATCGACATAACTAATAGGTACGAAGACTGAATGTTAAATTATCGTGACCTATCTAGCACTTGATTGAATCGCTTGACAAATAGCGTCTCCCGATCACTGTAATTGAATACTAGCCTCGGCGAACTGTATAAACTGGGTAGCTGGTTACGTCTGACAAGATTGCAGGGTATATTATATAAAACGTTGTCTGGTTTCTGGCATAGAAATTAGAATTTCTCTTCTCTTCTTTTGGGGCTCGTAAAATGTAGTTTAGAGATTGTGTAGTGATACCCCGTGCTGTATAAAATAAAGTTCGAAGTTCTTAAATCTCCTCATTTTGTATTATTAAAAAAGACCTTTAAACGAAGAAAGAATTCTAGTAATTCTTTCATCGGTAAAAACTTCTGTAACGATGCCTTTTATATCTTTATCGAAAATATTTACAAAAAAAATATCCTGCGGAGTAATTCCGTAACACACACACACTAAGGGCGGGTTGTTTCACGTCCACTTAACGCACGCGTAAACGTCAAAAATAGCGCTAACTCTCGTAAAATCAAAAAAAGCGTTGTTCTAAATTACAATTAGAAAATTATCGTCTTGACGTACGTCAAATAGAGTACGTAATCGTTATTATTTGACGTACGTATTTTTTGTAAAGCAACCGTTTGAAACAACCGGCCCTTACAGTAGCAATGGCTTTCATGTTGACAGTTGAACAACATTTATTGCGTTATTTACGTTGTTGAGCGGAGAAATTTTTCGAATATAATATGAAGCAACGCCAAGCAAGCCTTCCTTCAAAATGATTGAGATTGTGATTGACAGTGTGACATATAACTGACTTCAAAGCCTTAGCATAATCAGCCTATAACGATCCCACTGCTGGGACACAGGCCTCCTCTTGGTGAGAAGGAGTGGGCCAAAATCCGCCATGCGGGCCCAGTACGGGTTGATAAATGTCACATGCCGGTTTCTTCACGATGTTTTCCTTCACGGTGATAAAATTTTACACAAATTAAAGCGCCTGTCTGGTTTCGAACCTACGACCTACGACTCGTAAGCCGGGGCCGTTACCACTGGCCCACCACTGCTCTTAAAAGTGCTGATCTCAAAGTCTTACTTACTAACAAAAGCGTTACGTCTTGATCCTTTAAGGAGGAAGTCCTAAAATAACCTTAATAAATGACTGCAATATTTGTGTTCATCGTACTAACAACATTAGTGAGAGTAACATGCTTGAGGGGAGATAACGTAATGCTTCGTTAGACAGAGGCTCAATAAATTAACACCCACGTTATATTTATTCTCTTCTTTCTTTCATTCTTTCTTTTAAAGCCATTTCATACATAGCCATTAACTCAAACCGGATTCATATTACTGTATTGTGTAGTGTGGTGGTAATCAAAATTATTTCTGATTCGACTTAGTCCTGGGGGTTTGCTCCGAAGTAGTATCGGCCGATTGTTCGGCCGTTTCCTGCTACGAAGTTACTGTTTGGTTCGGTCGGTCCCGATCCTACACTCCTACATTCTTTCGAATATTAACTATGGTCCCGACCCAACTGAGCCGATCCGAACTTTTTTCGTATTTTCAATAATATTCGGTTCGGCCATGTGTCGGTCCGATCCGAACATTCGCACTTTGCACTTCGTAGTAGACGCCCGGAACAGATTTGTTTGATTGGTGTATCCCGAGCCACGGCACTACATAGAAAGAAAAGGTATTTATTGCGACTCGTAAAGGAAGATCGAAAACTAAACACAGTCAAAAATAAAATCCCTTTTTTTTAGGTAACAAAAATAAAAATGGTACTGAAAGTCCTTTACGAGGCCAAAAGGCTCCTATCTAAGCATAATGCTGTGACATTTAAAAAATAAATGACACAGTTACGCACACACATGCCACAGTCATGTGAACTCATGTGTTTGTGGTTTTACTGTCAAAGACTGCCACTTACTACAACCTCGAAAAGTGGGGCTATCTCGACGGTACGGAAGCAGGGTGTGGAAGTGGAGCTGTGGCGCAAACGATGTCCCACCTCCTATCCTACACTATGAGCCCCAAAAATGCATTCATAGTGACCTCTACGCTGTAGCCGACGATGCCAAGTAGAAGTAGCAAATTTTTGTTGTCATTCACTGTCGACACTTCACTGTCGTGCCATCGACACAACAAAATACTGTCAAAAAATACGTTGGTTGTATTTTTTTAAAATTCATAATTGATAAAACTCCTCTGCGTTATATTTTGGCCAATGATGATAGGTTGGATATGCCAATAAGTATAAGGAAGCAGTACGACAGTTTCCTGTCTCGTTAGATGTCATGGTAATCGGATTAGGAGTCGCCAGTTTCATTCACGCCCAAAACAATGAATATTTTTATGGCATAGGACTTTCTTGTGTTAAGACTTTCCGGGTCTGGGTTGCTGTGGAAGTGAGGTCCTTTTAACTGTTTTCTTTTATTGTTACAAAAATGTGTTATTGTATGGCGCGATTTTTATCCGTATTCTTATTATTTCGGTGGTTTGGCCCTGTATCACAGAAAACCGTACTTCAGCCAGCTTAGCGTCGTGGTCTTACTAATATTACCGCCAACCCACTCCTAACACAAGCTAGGTGGTGCGACGATCTTCACAGAATGGCTGTTAGCTGGATGAGAGTTCCCGAAAGTCAAGTTGAATGGCGTGCAATAGGAGAGGCCTGTGTCCAGGAGTGGACTGCTATAGGCTGATGTACTATTGATGATGACTCCCAACACAATCGGGAAAGCTTAATTAAATGATAAATGATTTTATTTTGTAAGTAGGTTTGTACAAACACTTTTACACGTCAATCATATTTTAAAACTAGATGAGGTCGGCGTTTCCTATCTGACTAGTCTGAGAAGAAAGGCCGAAACAAACTCAGAGGTCACCGTCTGTTTTAAAGTCCAGACATAATCTCGGTCAGAGAGAGTTGGGTAGATGTCACATGTCTTCGAAGTTTTGGTTCTAGGACATGCCGGTCTCCTCACGATATTATTTATCCAAAGACACACACACACAGGAGACACAGGTTGAGCACAGTGGTAGACTACTAAAATGATACATAGTTGTTTGTAGAAAAGTTGACTAACTATTTACACTAGGTACTAAATTAAATCCTGACCTAGTTAGTATCATCATGTGCCTAGCCTTTTCCCAACCATGTTGGGGTCGGCTTCCAGTCTAACCGGACGTAGCTGAATACCAGTATTTTACATAGAGCGGCTGCCTATCTGACCTCCACAACCCAGTGACTCGGTATTATTATACCCCTTGGTAACACTGATTATTACATTTTCGGGTTTCTGACCACCCGTACCGACTCTTAAAGATCCACGAATGACAGCCGGGACCAACAGCTTAACGTGCTTTCCGAGGCACGGAGGGATCTTGGTATGTAAAGATGGTCACCCATCCACGGACCAACGGCGGCAAGCGTCGCTTAACCTGACCGATCGAACCGTGCGGCTGTTATTACTTTAGCCACAAGCCTCTCCTGACCTACTTAGTATAATATCAACTTTAATAAACCAAACAATTTATAACCACTCCAACATCTAAAACTCCTTTCAAACCGGGCTTAGAAAATGCAAAATGTACCCACTTCAAGTTAGTGAGTTGCCTAGTTCCATTGTGCCCTTTACCCCGGCTAACACGCCGCTCATGTGGAAACACACAGATAGCCGTATTGTGTTCTCCACGTCCGTATGGAAAATATTCCTATATCCTCTTAGAACTATGTTCGTATATATTGGAATAGTTTAAATTATACTTGGCTTTGTCTATTCACGTTTTCCAACCAGTGCCTAGCAGAGAAGTTTCAAAGGGTTATGTGACGTGGTAGTGTGTTATGTGACGTGGTAGTGAATTATGTCGCGTGTCGGTCGGAATAATATAGATTGAGAGCCAAGCGATATAATAATATGGAGTATTTTATTGTGTAAGTTTTTTTTTTTAAATATAGCCATGTTTACGTGACTTTATATTGTAAATATACAATACAGACGTATAGTAGTCTGTACTGGCACTACGACAACTCTACGGCTAGGACTGAAAACCAGCGAATTAATGACTGTTTGGGTCTTTAAACGAATGTCCAAAATATTGTTGGAAACAAAAAAAATGTGTTTTGGTACTTTCAACTTAAATAGCAGTCGGGGGGTAATTACAGACTTTCGTTGTAATAATAAAAAATGCTCAGCATGTTATTATTATAAAATAGTACTTTTTTTCTGGCACGGCGCTTTAATTTTTGGGTACGAAATGAATGATGCCCTTTAGGTACAGACGCCAGCAGGTCAAGCTACCCGAAACTGGCAAATTTTCCCAATCAACCTTGAACCTTAAAGCATTAGCGATAAAGTTGAAAATCTATTAAAGAAATTTGACAGATTGTAGTAACTTGATGTGCTGGCGTCTGTATCTATAATAATGAAATCTCAATGTTTTGTCAATTCGTTAAATCCAAGCGAAGCAGGGGCGGGTGTCAGCGGGATTGTTCGAAAGGGTTACCGCTACCCTGGAACATAAAGGGCAAAGGAGCAATGTTCCTTACATGGGTGGGTTTTAGTCAGTAAGAGTCTGACACTCCCTTCCGCTCCACCCAGAGCGGGAGGGGTCATTTGATGATTTCCCACCCGGAATAAAAAAAAAAAAGCAGGGGCGGGTCACTAGTTATTATAGTATACTATTACTAGCTGCACCCCGCAATTTCAGCTGCATAAGTCTCGATTTCATGGGAATATCATGATAAAAGTATTCTATGTCCTAATCCAGGTCATGGTCCACCTATGTGTCAAACATACAAATCCGTTCACCAGTTTTAGTGTGAAAGTGTAACAAAGAAGAGAATATTTCCTCTTTATTATAATACTAGCTGTTTCCCGCTACGTCGTCTGCGTTCCAGGATGAAAAGTAGCCTATATCCATACCCAGGTCATGGTCTATCTGTTTTCCAAATTTTATCCAAATCTGTTCACCTGTTTTAGCGTGAAAGCGTAACAAACAAAAAACCCACTTTCGCATTCATAAATGCGATACTTTACCTATTACTGGTAATTGAAGTGCGCCACTTTTAGAGCCACTTCCCTCTGCACGTAAATTATAAAATATTTTCATTTAGCCACAAAGTATCCTAATTCCGTTTCCATAATTATTAAAACATCAGTCTTTAGAAACACTTTGTGAAAATTAAGTAATTATGTAAACACAAAATTGCTAGTGCGTTCAGAGACTTGCTCTAAATATTCATGTTATAATTAGGCGTCCCTTTTCCTAAAGCTAAGCGTTAATTGGCCAATATTTACTTAGCTACAAAGTTCTTAACTTTTATGTTAGCATACGAAAGTACAAAAGATGAAAATATCAATAAAATATCCTCAAAGGACACTGTCAACCATTCCATTGCTTCAAATGTTTGAAAAATGCGTCTGCTCAACAGCGTAAATAACGCAATGAAAGTTGTTGAACTGTCAAAATGAAAGTATTAGTGTGTCATGCATTTACCCTGCTGTTTCTTTAAAATACATTGAAAGCAGGTGAAAGATGAATGAAAAGAAATTATGATTAAAAGCCTTTTAGGTCATTACTTATCATATATCATGATTTAACATCGTGATCATTATTATGAACATTTGAATGGGGTTCACTTTGCATGACCTGGGAATGACAGTGAATGGTTGTTCATACAACATAATTCTATTATAAGAACGATACCAAGTTTATGGTGAAATCCTGAACTCGCACAGTGCAAGTTCAATAATCTCCTGTTATCTCAGAAGACCGCGTGTTGTTATTTGGTAAACGAATCATATAACATGGTCAAGTCATGTTATCGGCCTCGACTTACGAGTTGTAGGTCGTGCGTTCGGACCCAGGCAGGCACTTCAGTTTTTGTATCTAATTTCATCACCACGGCCTCAAAACAGTGAAGGAAAACATCGTGACGAAACCGGCATGTCCTACAATCAAAAACTCGAAGCCTTGTGACATCCACCAACTCGCACTGGGCCCGCGTGGTAGATTATGGCCCACTGTCCCAGCAGTGGGCAACATTATAGGCTGATTGTGAATCAGACAACACGAGACTGCAATGCTGATCAGAGACTTGATTAGGCTTCCCCAAACGATGCCAATGGTTAGTCTGTACGGACTGCGTTTACTGTCAATCAACCAGTTGCGGTAATGATTCATCAGCAGGATAGGTTTAAACATTGCAAAGTATCGTAACAAGGTGGAGACGACTAATACATCCAATAGTTTAGTCACTATAACTAGACAAAGATTGGCAAAACGCGTAGTCAGCCCTTCACTACTATTTAGTTTGTTAAAAAAAAACACGTTTTCAATTTCGATGTTGGGATTTATTTAATAGTTTCAAAATAATCTTATGCATTAGTATTGTCAGTATTTTCATTTATTCTCGTTTAGACCTCCCCACATTGTTTATCTTCTGCTATTAACCTTCAGCTTGATTCATATAACTCTCGACCGATTTTATGGAGTGTAAGAAAGAGGATATATATATATATATCCGTAGATATATTGGGCAAGACCAAGTGATCCACAGCGGCCCGACGTTTGAAATCAAAGGCAAGTGCCTCGTGAACCGTGTCAAAGCTTACATTCCTCTTTGCCGACCCTTGTGACTTCTTAATGATAATAACTTTGATACTTTCGTATTGTAACGATGTTCATTATTGACTTCGGTATTTTCATTTTTTATGAGAATGTTTGACAATCAAAACATCATCAGTGAATTTCTAAATTTCATATTTTAGACTTCTATAAGAGCAAATGTTTGGACCAACATTTGGCAATGTGGTTGGTACTATTTGGAATGGTGGCTCGTTAGATGTGTATGTAGTATGTTTTGGGTGTTACAGTACAGCCTAGATTGAATGCATAATTTATAACGGTTTGGGGGCTTTGAGAATTTTGTATATGGCCTACGCAAATGTCCTGCAGATCTGAGGGGCAATTCTCGTAATTTTAAGACCATTCACAGTCTAAAATCGGTCTCGATCTGTCAAAAATACCTCCTCCTTGGGTATTAATTTTAGTTTTTCATTAATTACAATACAACACACACACACATACATGTATGTCACGACATTTTATTTGATTTTGTACGAGCTTTTCTATAATTTCTAGCATTTAAATTAATTCTCTCAATTTATTATAACGGACACACACTTCCCTATGTGTTTGTTATTCCAGCGTATGGCACTCGTGGGTTGCAGCTGAAAATCAGCGCCAGGTGGTATACCTTGTGTTGTCATCTGACATTATGCTGAGCTGAGGTCCTTCTGGCATTATAATATTTGTTTTCTTGTTTTTATAATTATAAGGTGAATTAATTTTACTGTAATGCCTTCTTTCTTTCTTTCTCTAATTTCCCTACATTTTTGACACGTTTTTGACATTGATTGTCGCTGAGATGACATTGCGACTAGATTTTGAACGTGTTTTATTACGGGAATTAGCCTTCTGGTAGAGTAGTATGACGGGTCGGTGAGCTCCCTAAAATAGCCAAAGGCCCTTTCAGACATGGCCTTGCAATGTTAGACTCGTATAAAATCCTAATAATATAATGTTTAATCCTTTAAAAAGAGACAATGACCTATGAGTTTGTTTCGGCATTTCTTCTCAGGGATCAGTAAGCTAGGGAATTCCGGCGCCATATTTTATAATATTGTTATGGTATACGTTTTATAATATTGACCAACAACATATAGATGTGTAAAAGGTCCATAAAAGATCCACTTACAGAAATAAACATTCCATTCCAGCCTTTGAAATAAGTCTGAATTTCGGGATAGCGAACCTGGATATCACTTTGATGTTGTTTTCATTAGTGTGGCCACTCATTCGGCCAAAAGAGTTGTATATTTTCAATACATCTAGACTATATGTCTATAGGTTAATAGGGCCAATACAAAGCAAATTAAAATTCGATGCAGAAAAGTTACGACATTAAATACATTTTAGAATGATGGTGAAACTTGTATCTGTATAAAAACTAGATTGGAGTAAATTGAGAGATTTTTATTGTGAAGATCTAAATTTTATGGCTTTATTCAGGCTGAATACATAAGCATATTAACCCGCTTAAGGGCCGATTTTTCAATCGTCTGTTAGTAGTCTGTAGCCAGTTATTTCGTACAAATACTTCAAAAATAAAAAATCAGCCCCACGGGCTGATTTTTCCATCGCCAGATAACTTTTATTCGCGGAATAAAATTGACGTTAGACAGGTTTTGTACGAAATAACTATCAAAATTTCAAAATTATTCCTCGAATACAATTCTCGTAATTTTAAGAACGTTCACAGTCTGATCTCAGTCTCAATCTGTCAAAAATTCCTTTAATTTCCCTACATTTTGACAAGTTTTTGACATTTGTTTGTCGCCGAGATGAGAATGCGACTAGATTTTGAAAGTTTAAAATTACGAGAGGCCTTCTGTTATCAGATGATTGAAAAATCAGCCCTAAGTCAACTAAACCAGTCAAATAGAAAATATTTTTTTTCTATTTGACTGGTTTAGTTGACTTTAGTTTAACTGAAGAATTTATTCGTTTGTTGGTTTGAACGCACTAATCTCTGGAACTACCAGTCGGATTTGATTTTTTTTTGCATTGGATAGCCCAATTCTTGAGGAAGTATAGTTATAGGCTATTGGGCATCACGCAACGACCCTTGTGAGCATAGAAAAAAGGAAAAAAGTATCCGGAAAGAACACTAAGCGAAAACGAAGTAATATTGCGGGCGAGGGATGTGACCCGACGCGGTGGGTCTAGATTTTTTTTGCATTTTCTATCTTACGAATTCCACGCGAATGAAGTCGCAGGCAAAAGCTAGTATATCATAAAATAGTAGTAAACAACACTAAACAACAATTAGCAAAGTCATTTCTAGCACGGACATCGATTTATAGCCATGAAATCACCAGTTTATATTGCATTACGTGTAGGCAACGCATACATGTTTCAATATTTTTCGAAGACACATACATTTCACATTTTTCATCGACAAAATATAGGTCAACACTTTTCTACCGCGGCATCTTAATATTCTCCCGTTGAAAGGTCAAAAAGTGCATTGAGTGCATTCGTAAGCGGAGCTTTGTGGTTGTATATACTGTTAAGTGATGGGGGTGTGTGAGAGAAGGAGATGAACATAAAGTAGGAAATAATATTGTGGGGAATATAGATGTGCGTCTTTTTACATAGTTCCCACATATTTACCTGCGTCGACACCCTTGCGCGCCATAACTGTAATTCATTTTTGAGCCGTTTGGGATCGAAACGCTTGAGTCATGGAGCCCGAGTACGCGCCTCCATTTTAAGGAAACTTCACGTGGCTGGGCTGGGTCGTTTATTGGCCAAAGAATTAGCATTGCCATTCAACGTGGCAATGCTGCCAGTCTTCTGGGCACGTTTTCGGATGACAGCGATGTGGACGAGTACTTCGACGGCTAAGTGTGCTTTTGTCTTAGTATTTATTTGTTTAGTTAGTAATTTAATTTACCTAGTGTAAATTGTTAATTATACCGGCTGACTTTTTTTACCGTCTGGACAAAAACGGGGTATAAAAGGTGAATAAAGTAGAAGCACAGACTTTTTTCTGCCGGTCGATGGTTTCAATCAAAGGATTGAATGTCACTACGAATTCAATGATAATTTCCGCGTGTAGAGAAAAGGATACCTTTAAGTTGAATTTTTACATTATTTGTTGATTTATTCGTTCTTTTTTTTGTGAAAAAAAAAGAAATTTCTTTACCATAAGCTTCTACTTCGTTCACCTTGTATACCCTATTTTTATCCAGACGGCAAAAAAGTCAAATAACATAATTATTAATATTTTGTAACAATATCATTTCCATATAAACGTGTCCATGAAGTTTCTTGTCCGTTCTTCTCCATAAGAACCAACTACGCTTTGGAATCGGCAACTAGCTTCATCTTTCTGAATTACCGACTCCTTTGACTATTCAAAATGCCTTTAAATGCTTTAATTGAAATAATTTAAGTTAGAATTTGCTCTAGTTCGTAGTGTTGAGTAAAGAACTGATGAGTAAATAGTAATACAAAAAAATAAAAATACAGATATTTCGCTGTAGGTACTCGTAACACTAATGACTTTAGGTTAATCTGGCTGTTAAGCTATCTGATAATACGAGTAGGTAAGTGTCGGACATTGATTGTATTAAGGCTAATACATATATATGTGTATATAATCAGCCTATAATGTTCCCATTACTGGGACACAGGCCTCCTCTCTGTGAGAGGGAGTGGGCCGTAATCACGGATATCTATGGCCGTCATCCACCACGCGGGCCCAGTGCGGGTTGGCAGATGGCACATGTCTTCGAATTTTTGGTTCTAGGACATGCCGGTTTCCTCACGATGTTTTCCTTCACCGTTTTGGGAGTAGTGGTGATGAAATAATTTACACAAAGTAAAGCGCCTGTCTGAGTTGGAACCTACTACCTACTCGTAAGTCACGAGGCTAATGATTGTTTAAAAATACCTACGCGATAATATACTATTGACATTGATTATTTATTATTCTTTTTTTTTTCATTGATTTTTTTCGTTTGTTTGGTTCCGAATGGGGATAGCGTTCAATAAACCTAATATATTACGGCCTAACATTTGAAACAATCCAAAATTCCATCCATTAATTAAACCCATCACAATAGAAACTGGATTTAATCAATCAATTTGTTGGAAAACATGTGTCTGTCCGAACATTTATGATTCGCGTCAGGTGAAGCAGAGCAACAGATCCAGTAATTAGTCACAGAGGACTAATTGAGCCCCGTTTGGAATTCAGAGAGCGTTACTGAGAAAGTGGAACGGGATGGCGGAATGTTTTGACTGTTAGACTTTTTATGAAGCTGAGTATTTTTAACCCAAAAAGACACCCTTTAACTACTGTATTGGAGGTGAATGCTTCCGGAACTGTATGCATCGTTTCCTCGCAAAGGTTCGAACCTTTGCGAGGAAACGATGCATACGATGCAGAAGAATGCGATGAAAAAAAAAATAATAACGATGCTTTGATGACTTTATCATCATCTGCCTAGCCTTTTCCCAATTATGTTGGGGTCAGCTTCCAGCCTAACCGGTTGCAGCTGAATACCATTATTTTACATAGAGCGACTGCCTATCTGACCTCCACAATCCAGTTACTGGGTAATACAATACCGCTTGGTAAGACTGGTTGTCAGACTTTCGGGCTTATGACGACACGTAACGACTGTGAAAGATCTACGAAGGACAGCCGGGACCAACGGTTTAACGTGCTTTCCGAGGCCCGGAGGGGTCTTGGCATGTAAATATGGTCACCCATCCACGGATAAACCGCAGCAAGCGTAGCTTAACCTTATCGATCGAACCGTGCGGCTGTTATTTTTTAGCAACAAGCCCCTCTCGTAAAGGTAAGTATTAAGTGAAAATTAATACAGCTGTAACAGTGTCGGCTCTTGGAATTCGATACCCATGTCGGGAAAAGTGTTGTCTCCCCGGAATTTGGATTTTTTGCCACCAAGTTGGAATTTTAGCGTAACTGGTGATTTGTGGGGGGAGTATAAAACAATTCTGCGTACTCTTTTCGAAGAATACAGACTTGATGTTATTTTAATTCGACTACCCTGTGACAGTCCAATGTACCAGAGTGTAACAGAGTTCAATACAAAAATGACGTGAAGTGTTATTTTTATATGGCACTCTGTGGTTAGAACTCTGTGGTTAGTTGGCTCGCATGATTTCACCAGACGTTACGCTTCAATAGTTCTTAAGTTAATAAGTTATGACAACTGGAGAGATAGAAATTGAGTTCTTAATATTCTGATCCTAAAGGTTAATCCTTCTTTTCATCTTGTTTCAGTCAGCCTTATTAATGCCTACTCCTGCCAAAATTCTACAGAAATTATTATAGAGGTATGAGGAACAGGGTGTAAAGTTCACTCATCCTCCATAGAAAAGGGAGGATCCTCCGACCAGACGGGTGTCATGTTTGGTGGGCAACTGCCCGACAATTGATGTCGGGATGTTGTATATATTACGCTAGATGCGCGTTAAACTTTACTTGCGCGATGCAGGATTTTACATGACGACAGCGTGATGCGTAGTTGCGCATATGGCGTTGTAGATGCAACATTATCATTATCCAAAAGATATCCATCATAACTGATCATCATAATTATCTCAGCTGAAAAACAGCTCCTGGGGCATATTGAATTAAACCGACGGGCGACAGGTGAGAGGCGACAATCCGACCATTTTACAAGATCCTTTCATACATTGTTTGCTTTACCCTTTACTTACTACTACTACTTACTACTTGTACTTACTTTACCTTACGTGAAAACATGTCGATTTTGTTATTTATTGACAAATGTGTCGTATGATCAGTTTCAATTAGAGTCCTGGTAGTCATAAGCCTCACAACTTAACTTACAGAATTATTAAATTGTAGAAAAACCGTCATATTTTTTACGCTCGAGAATCATATTTTAAACAATATTCAACATAACACCACCTGAACACCTGCAAA
The DNA here is from genome assembly GCA_911387795.2 of Apamea monoglypha. NCBI lineage: Eukaryota > Metazoa > Arthropoda > Insecta > Lepidoptera > Noctuidae > Apamea > Apamea monoglypha. Next base: position 6,121,154 of record OU426920.1, read on the forward strand.
TTGCAAAAAAAAAAATTGAAAATTTGAATTTCGCGAGCTGTCCTGCCGCTTCCCCCTCAAACTAATCACAGATTGATACCACTAATTCCAAACGCATGTGCCTACAAACATCGATAGTAATTAATGTGGTACTATGGCATATTGTTCGCAAACTCTCGGCAGTTGTGACATGGCCTCATTAATATTCTAACTTTGACGGTTGGTCTGGAGTGCGGCTAAATACAGGCCTAATAGCTGTTACGACTGATCTTTAGGGAAATGTGAGGTCGTCATCACTTTTGGTGCTCACATCAAAGGGGTGTTAACCACTAGTCTAGTACGTTATATTTGGCATGATAATCAAACATTAAAGATTTTATCGGTGTTTGTTAAGTTATAGTTTTGTTTTAAGCAGTGTATGTATGTATGTGTGTATGTATATGTGTGTGTGTGTGTGTGTATCTGTGTGTGTGTGTGTATGTGTGTGTGTGTGTGTGTGTGTGTGTGTGTGTGTGTGTGTGTGTGTGTATGTGTGTATGTGTGTGTAATTAGGTTCGGCCAAATTATCTGAGATTATGAAATCTCAGATAATTTGGCCGAACCTAATTACCTATCTATCACCAGTTTTGACTGGAGGTAGAAAAAACTATCTATCTCTGGTTTTAATGTCCCAATAATGTATATCAATAGCGATCTGTATGATTATATGATACTGGCAGTTACAATCATACGGGCTACCATCAGTAGTTATCTTTCAATGGGTTATTGGGTTTGGTAGATAGTTGATTTTTGAGTGACCATTTGGAACAAAAAAAGGTCCCAATAAGTTCTTGATTGCAATGAAATTTAAACTTTGTTAAGTATGACTGTTATGGTAACGGCCGCGACGTACGAGTTGTTGTAGGTCGCAGCTTCGAACCCAGACAGGCGCTTTACTTTGTGTAAATTATTTCATCACCACTGCTCTCAAAACGGTGAAGTAAAACATCGTGAGGAAACCGACATGTCCTAGAACCAAAAATTCGAAGACATGAGACATCCACCAACCCGCAATAGGCCCGCGTGGTGGATTACGGCCCACTCTCTCTCACCGAGAGGAGGCCTGTGTCCCAGCAGTGGGAACATTATAGGCTGATTATGTAAGTTGACATTTAGTTTGTTGTTCCATAACTTGAAAATAACCTCAAATTCTTAATTTAAATATAGTACTTTTATTGTGTCCCTATGTAGCATGACAGTACTAAAATGTAACAGAAAAAATAAAAACCCTTTTTTTTTTTTTTTTTTTCGGGATGGGAAATCATCAAATGACCCCTCCCGCTCTGGGTGGAGCGGAAGGGAGTGTCAGACTCTTACTGACTAAAACCCACCCATGTTCCTTCCTTCGCCCTTTATGTTCCGGGGTAACGGTAACCCTTTCGGACAATCCCGCTGCCTTCCACGTCGAGAAAAAACGGACGCAAATGTATTACATTTGAGTCCGTTTTTCACGACCACTACGTAATGTCTAGAGACCGCCGTACTGGATTTCCTGAGAAGTCATTTAGTTATATGGCCTAGAACAACAGATAAAGGAACCTACACGTATCTCACAAACCACGTCAACATGCTTAGATTTGCTTTTTACAAACTTTAATCATAATAAAATGTACACGACGGTAGAAGAATTGGGTTTTTCAGACCACTGCGGAACAATAATACATATGATACTGGAACAACAAAGTAAACAAAGCATTTGGTTTGCTAATAAAAGACTATTTAATAGAAGTGACATTCAAAAATTCAAATCCAAACTAAAGCCACTTAACTGGAACGATATTATACAGCCGATTAAAAATATCGATGATAACTATCAGTCGTTCCATAAAACTCTAATAGATATCTTAGATGCCTAAACGTAGACTGAAACTAAAAACATAACGTAATCATTTCTGGCTCACCGTTGGTATTAAACAATCTTGTAAAAATAAAAGACTACTAAAAGTTTTTTCGTCTAAAATTAAAAATTCAATATTTACGAAATCCTAAAAAAATCTGTAACAGCGGCAAAAAAATTACATTACATAAATAAAATGAGTAAATCATCAAATAAAGTTAAAACCATGTGGAATATTGTAAAGGAACGGACAAACAAAAAAACCAAAAAAGAGAAACTAAATATAACACTACAAACAATAAACCTAGTAAATGAACCAAAACAAGTAGCTAACGTTTTCAATAACTTTTTCGCGTCCATTGGGGAAAATACCACCCACACATCCGGCAGTGTACAGAGAGAAACATCAGAGAAATTAACCCTACTGAAAATACAATGTTTCTTACCCCAGTCGACGGATACGAAGTAAACCAGATCTCAAAAAAACCTTAAAAATAAAAATAGTCACGGCATAGACGAACTCCCACCGACTCTGTTCAGACAGTGCGCTGATGAACTTACCTTACCGTTCTTTAAATTAATAAATCAATCCTTCGAAGAGGGCTTTTTCCCCAATCAACTAAAAAAAGCTTTAATAAAACCTATCCATAAAAAGAACGCAAAAACAGTCTTAAGTAACTATAGACCAATTTCCCTTCTTCCTACAGCATCCAAAGTCTTCGAAAGAGCAATGTGTGATCGTGTATATTCCTTTTGTGAAAAATATAAGATTTTCGATGACTGCCAAAATGGATTTCGAAAAAACAGATCTACGACGCTAGCTGTTTATAATACATCCAAGAAGCATTAAATATTATAAATAATAAACAATATGCAATAGGGATATTACTGGACATGACCAAGGCCTACGACAAAGTGCAATTTAAAATATTAAATAAGCTATACGGAATAGGAATACGCGGAAAAGCCCATGACTGGTTCGCACCATATTTAAAAGATAGAGAGCAAATAGTTGAGATTGAATATTACAATAAAAAAACAAAAGAAGCACAGCTCATTAGATCGGATGTTAAATCAATGCTTCAATCCCCAGGGAAGTGTTATAGGTTGCCTCCTTTTCCTAATATATATAAATGACCTCCTCAAACCCATGGGCCATGTGTACTTTTTGCGGGTGATATCTCGATCCTGACTTCATTCCAAACAAATGCTAATTTAAATGAAAAACTTACTACTATTCTTGGAAAAACTGTAAACTGGATGAGCGACCATAATCTCGAAATAAATTTTACCAAAACCAAATTAATAGCATTTCACCCGTGGCAGAAAAAGAATATAAATATAGATTTTACTTTTAATCAACATAAATTAGAAACAGTTAATAATTTCACTCTCTTAGGTTAAACAATATACACTCATATAAACTGGAAAACACATATACAGACAGTAAAATCAAAAGTTTCTAAGTTTTCATATGCTCTCCGCGAAATAAAAAAGACTACAAACCTACAAACCGCACTAGTCACATACTACGCGTATGCCCACGCTTGGTTTAACTATGGTATCACCTTATGAGGAAATAGCACAGACGCTCCCTCCTTATTTACCCTTCAAAAAAAGCTAATACAAATAATTACCAATATAGAACCAACATAGTTGCAAGCCTTACTTTCAAAAACACAAGATTCTCACCTTAGTTGGTATTTATATCTTGGAATTATGTAAAATAGTTCGTAAATATCCAGATTCTTACAGCACACAGGGAGACATACAAACAAATTATTCGTTTCGCCATAAAAATAGACTAACTTTGCCCCCCTCCCGCCTTAAACTACATTCATCTAGTCCATATTCAATGTCAATTAAAATATATAATAAATTACCAGATGACATAAAACAACAAAATAAAACCAGTATATTTTTAAATAAACTAAAGCAGTAGGTACTTAATTTAAAAAAAGCTATTACACAGTACAAGAATATCTAACGGATAAATTCAGTAATAATAATACATAACTGTGAATAACAGACATATTTTAAAAAGTAAAATAACAAAAATAAATTATACTATATTATTACTTAATAATTATATTACATTAATCGCTCAAACCCCACTTATGAGACACAATTGATATTTCTATTGTAATGGGCCCGCGCGAGGCTTGACCGATTAATAATAATGAACAATTTTTAAACGAGTAAAGAAATAAATGACATTAAATACAATTAAAGAAATAATAAATACATAGATAGACCTGTATATACAATATTAATAGAATAAGTAAATGAATGGAAATTTAAATACAAAGATAATAGGATATAAAATAATTCTAGTAGATAAATTAAAAAATAAATTAGAACACAATACTTGGTAATTGTGCTACATTTATAATAATGAAAAATGTTTAAGCGAGTAAAGAAATAAGCAATATTAAATATAATTAAATAAATGAATAGATAGACCAGCATATAAAATATTAATAGAATAAGCGAATGAATGGAAATATAAATACATAGGTATAAAATAATTAATAGGATATAAAATAATTGTAACTAAATAACAAAGAGAATTAACAAAGCGCTCTTCCTCACTCTACTTATTTAAACATTTGCTGTGCCCGACTGGTTCCATAATTGTTTCTATTATTTTTCTTTTATTTACCACTTGTAATTGTACATTATGGATTGCAATAAACGATTTGAGATTTGAACACACTGGAACAAGAAAAAATCAACAACATCTTGACTCTGTTGAAATATTTAAACTGTTAATTTAGCCTTTAGGTACGCAGAAATAAAGTACAAACTATTCGTATAAAAATCATAGTAACACACACACAGACACAACAAACACAGTGAACAGATACAGCAACACTACAGTGTGAACAGTAATCCATACAAGTGTATTTTAATATTGCTATCCTACATACACCATTACAGTAGGTATAATAAGTAGTAATACCAGTACTTTTATTATATTACTAGCTTCTGCCCGCGACTTTCTCCACAGGCGATGCGATGCGACGGGGTAAGTCGAGGGTAAAAGATATTTCACTATCTTTTACCCTCGACTCGATCTCGCATCGCCTGCTCACGCTAGTACTTCGTTTTCGCTTACCGTTCTTTCTTTTTCTACTTTTTTATTTTTCTCGGTTCCTCACTGTTGTACCGTGATATTAAATAACCTATAACATCGCTTACAAATTGGTCTATGAAATGTAAAAAGAATTTTTCAAATCCGAATATAAATTCCAGAGATTGGCACGTTGAAACCAACAATCTCTTCAGCTTTATTATTAGGATGTAGATTGTTATATTTTAATTATTTGTATGTACATACGCCAGCACATCAAGCTACTACAATCTGTCAAATTTCTTTAATAAATTTTCAACTTTATCGCTAAAGATTCAAGGTTGATTAGAAAAATTTGACAGTTTCGGGTAGCTTGACCTGCTGGCATCTGTACCTCTGTTAGTGTACCAAATAAATGAATAATTAAACCATTGCAAACTCTACCCAGATAAAGTTCCATTTCTTTGTTGTTTTTAACCTACATTTACCACATTTTTACCTACAGATGAAATAATGACATGCATACCATGTTCCCATTACTCGCGTGCACACATTTCCTGCCTCATTCTGCTGCACTATAATTTAACAATAGTCGATGTTAATTTATGTTTATGCTATAGCGTTGATTACGTCCATGTTATTGAGATTGTTAATGGCCGGGTTTTATAAACAATAGCTGGTCAACAGTGCAATACTGGTAAATGGGCTTAGATTATTGGTATTATTGGATTAATTACTAATTAATAAAATAAACACAATTCCGCAATTATTGTGGGTACGTGAATATTATTTACAATATTGTGAAAATTATGGATTAGTCGCTGTTGCCGGCGATTTTGCCTGCGTGTATTTTGTTTATCATCATTTTTTCACATAAAAAAGATGATATACAAAATATATGCAGACGCACGCAGCAATGGTGATTATACAAGGTGTAAAAACACCCATCACATAGCCGTCAACTTCGCATTCAGTGCATCAAAATAAAAAACAGACATTGCACAAACTTTTATTTTTGGTGTGAATATTTTCTGTTTGCGCAATGCAACACACGCAAAACATTGTGCTTATGGGTGCAAGCAACGGTACGGGGGTCGTGGGGGTATTTAAACTTCTGTTATAACATTAAAAACTTGATTTCATAAAATAATGACGGGGAGTACAAGTGACTTTCGAGTTCGTTAAGTTTCTTTTTACACCCGTTATACAAAATGGAGAAACGTCGCTTAGGTAACAATATCGCGCAAATTAAATTTGATAAGTTTTCAGGATAGGCAAAAACTGTTTCCACAGCGTAAGTCTGCTGCGCGGTCACACAACAACACGAGATGTATGCCGGACTAACGACTTATGCGGTTGTGACACAACAAACAATTTGCGCGGTGCCAGAACTATTCGAATAGCGCACTGCGATTGAAAGAAAGAAAGAAAAGAAAGAAAATACATTTATTTGGCACAAACTAAAAGACACACAATACACTAGATACATACATCAGATAAAACAAACAATAAAATAAAAAAAAAATTAAATAAAAATTGTGAAGTCCGATGTAAGAAATTGGCAGGAAAAGTGTAAAAAAGATTGGATAACTTTGAGTTTTTTTTTACATCATTTCTCACACATCATTCGTCACATGGCCAATATCGACTTACGCGGTATTGTTACATAAGCGACGATAAGCTAATTGTCTATGTCCTTCTCCTGGTTACCTATGTACAGACGCCAGCACATCAAGCTACTACAATCTGTCAAATTTCTTTAACAGATTTTCAACTTTATCGCTAAAGCATTAACGTTCAAGGTTGATTGGGAAAATTTGACAGTTTCGGGTAGCTTGACCTGCTGGCGTCTGAACATAATATATCTGTCAAAGGGGATTCAAGATTTATTTCAAAATGGCGGCCACGCTTGATACCTATATAAATCGATAGCTGACATCAATGTAGATAAAAAACATCATAGGACCAAACCCCGTAAAGCGTCACATATCCGAGATATTAACACGTTTAAAATTGATCGCGTGACATCCATATTTTTTTTGACCTTGCTTACGTCTTGTTGCATAGATGTGTGATTATTTTAAACATTCAGAGTGATTACTTCAAACATCTATGCAATAAGATGTAAGCAATTTTATTAAGCCACGGATCTTATATATCGATATAAGATCCGTTACTTAATAAAATTTAATGGATCGCCATTCAATGGTTTAGGTATGAAAAGGTAACGGACAGAGTTACTTTCGCATTTATGATATTAGTATAGAATAGTATAAAATATGAATGAGGGCTGAATATGGCCTTTAATCTGGCATGGCAAACAGATCGAACTGTGGCCCAGTGATATCCCCGACTTACGAGTTGTAGGTCGTGAGTTTGAACCCAGGCAGGCACTTTACTTTGTGTATTTAATTTCATCACCACTGCTCTTAAAACGGTGAAGGAAAACATCGTGAGGAAACCGGCATGTCCTAGAACCAAACGTTCGAAGACATATGACATCTACCTAGCCGCACTGGCCGCGCGTGGTGGATTACGGCCCACTGTGTCCACCGTGTCCCTGCAGTGAGAACGTTATAGGCTGATTATGTTGAACAGATCGATGATCACAATATTTGTTATCAACAGACAAAATAACGCTTGTTACGAAGCGTTGGCGTGGCTACTTCAACAGAATAAACAATTTCTACAATACAATATTAGGATAGTACTTATCAAGTGATATAGGTACATTATGTACGTCTAAATAGTAAGCAAAGCCAGGTTGAGCTAGGTCAGACTACCTAATACCTAAAGCTACACGGATTTGCCTTAATCTCCGCCATGCTTATTGTTATGTGGTATACAAGTAAATAGCCAGTCGAGCCGGACAATATATAGTAGGCAGTCCTAGGACTCTCAAACTTTTGTTCAGGTACTATAGCAGTGTTTATAATCTCAGATAATTTACATTCCATCGCCACTTAATCAGTTATCTACTTTAGTGAAATTTATTCAAAGCCGATTTTTGAGCGACCATTTGTAACAAAAACGTCCTAATAAGTTTTTGTTGCAATGGAATTTGAACTTTGTTCAGTATGACATTCAGTTTGTTGTTCCAAAACAAGAAAATTATCCCTAATTTAGAATTTGTCCATAGAAAACATTTTAATAAGAAACATCTTCACAAATCATAATTCTATTACAGTCCCTTTCCAAGTATTTTACCACTGACAGCAACCTTATTTAAGACTACGAAAATAAAAATCAAAGTGATTTAAAATAATTAGATTTCCCGAAAATAGAAATGAGTTCAGATGAGAATGTTCGCAAAAATAACCCTGGCTGTGACAGTGAGAAATTAATTCTATTTTTTAATCTAACTTATCAAAGTTCAAGGTGCACAACCTCTACTTCGTGTTGTTTGACCAATAAAGTAGTCTCCGGTAAATGCTCTGCGTTTTATGACCTCCGAGGGATTACTAAATTGTATTGAAATCTGCGTAGGAAGCGGAGAACGAAGGCTATTAATGCCTTTTGTTACGAAAAGAATTAGAATTTGGCCTTTTTTCTTAATGGTGACTTATAAGATCCCCACCTCTGACCGTGATTTCCATCGTCTTTTATCAGGATTGAGCCATTTTTTTTATACTCATTAACTTGTTATTTTTATAGTTGAATAGAGTAACCAGGTTGTAGAGGTCAGATAGGGAGTCGCTCCATGTAAAATACTGGTATTTAGCTGAATCCGGGGGGTAGATTGGAAGCCGACCCCAACTAAGTTGAGAAAAGGCTTGGTAGATGATGAGGTAGTTGAATAAAGAAACGAGCAACATCCACCTGATCTAAAGATAACCAGAACTAACATAGGAACTAACTAACAAAACTAGATAGGAGCCTTTTGGCCTCGTATAGGACTTTCTGTTTCATTTTACCTTTTATTACTTTTTTTTTATATAATTTGTTCTATTTTTATTTTTAACTGTGTTTAGTTTAGTTTATAATCCTGTACGAGTCGCAATAAATACTTTTTCTTTCTTTCTTTCTTTCTTTCTTTCTTTCTTTCTTTCTTTAACAATGTCAGATACATACTACTAGGTATACTATCCTATCCTGCTAATCACTCCATAACCAATATTTAGTACTGTTAACATTTTCTACTACGCCTGAATAGGTTCAAGTCACAAGTCATTTGTGACACAGAGACAATCCTAACTGTCTGGCCAGACTACTAAATTATTCCTAAGTTAACATTTTCAAGAGCAGTGGTGGCCCGACCTACGAGTTGTACTTCGAGGGTTCGAACCCAAGCCGGCATTACATTGTGTAAATTATTTCATCACCACTGCTCTAAAGACAATGTCGGAAAACATCGTGAGGAAACCTGCATATCCTAGAACCAAAAATTCGAAGACATATGACATCTACCACCCCGCAGTGGGTCCGCGTGGCGGATTACGGGTTACTCCCTCTCACCGAGAGGAGGCCTGTGTCCCAGCCGTAGGAACATTATGGGCTGATTATGCTACCATTTTACCATCTTCTTTTACGATATAATAAAGATATGTTACAATATTATAAGGTGCTCATCTCATACACACAGAAAAAAGTCACAAAAACAAGAGTAAGGAAATATGTTTTCTCGAAGCCCATAAAAATCATAACACGACAAAGCTATTCTTGCACGAGCTGCGTAATTGGTTCTATATGCTCGTAGATCCGTATCTACAACATTTTGTTCTAAATCTATTAGGTCCATTAGCTGGAGGTTTTTTTACTTAAGTAATATATTGTTCAAAGGCTCTAATCATGCGATCGCGTGCGCTACTGATGGGCGGGAGTGCGGGAGTAAAATGACCGCTCGCTCGCCGGCAATTAGCGAGGTTTGATTGAATGGAATAAGTGCTGGTGGCTCAAGTGTTTTTGTGAGACTATGTCCTTATTTTTGCACACCAAAACACACACTCATACCACACCACATACACACACGTGCTTTCCTAGATATAAGTTGAATTACTTTTGTATGTACACTCCTACATTATTATTGTTTCTAGTTTTAGAAGAGCGGGTTCTCCTAGCACAGGTATCTTTATTACTTAAAAGGAGGCCTCTATTGTAATCATTATATTGTAGAAGTTTGTAAAGTTAACTGAAATAAATATTATTATATTAATATTATTATATTATATTATTACTTTGTTGTCTATCCGGTGTTGGGGAGCTTAAGAAAGAAGACAAAGTGTGTCTTATTAGCGAGAAGTGTACTGATAATCGCAAATATCTTCGGTTGAATGGTACATAATGTATAAGGCATTAAGTCTTTGTACCTTAACTCTTCACAAAGATTAATCCTACTAATTTATAAACGTGAAAGTTTGTGAGGATGGATGGATGGATGTTTGTTACTCTTTCACGCAAAAACTACTGAACGGATTTGAATGAAATTTGGCACACAGATAGTTTATAACCAGGATTAACACACATGCTATTTATCCCCATATTCCTACGGGAACGAAACTTATGAGGGTGAAACCACGGGGTGCCGCTAATAAATAAATAAATGAAAAACATTACCTTTCTTATGAATCAGTTGGACATAAAAGACTATTGTCTGCAAGCAATAGATTTTTTGGTAACATACTTTTAAACGAATGTTTCCATCTTTCTTTATATTCTAGAAAAATATGACGAGACTTAAAAGAAGATTCTAGAAAAATGAATTCTTTTTTGAGTTATGCAAAAGAAAAATATTTTATTCTTTGACGTGTGTCTTTGTAGAGAAAATCATAGACGGTATGAATTTTTTATAAGGATATCATGCGACAAATGTACCTTATAAATTATTTTTACTTCTGTCTGACGAACGTCTGTTTTTTATATTTTTATGTATTGACGCAGACAAAGTCCTCGCGTAGAAAACCTTCGAGAAAATACATTCAGATTATGCGTATGCGTGGTAGAAAAAAAAACAGAATTTATAGCGATCCACAGAGTGAAGATATCCGCTGTTCAAAGGGGTGTTCGGTTGATTGAACCATCAATGTAATATCCTGAACTGGAGTGACGCTCATTTTTCGAAGCCATTTTTGAGAAATGGTCAACAGGGAATCGATTACCGGCTGTTCTGTATTCCTTGGAAGCGAAGAATAAATAGATACAGGAGAACTATATCCATCCTGAGTTTTTATTTGATTTTACAATAGGGATGATGATATTTTATTTATTTTAAACTCTAAAAAATATTTGTTTACAAATAGTGCAAACAATTATATTAAAAAATGTTGTTGATATAAGTTAAAAAATCCAAGTTATAAACGTTTTAAAATAACTACTAAGTAGTCAAAGACGGAAGTCTACTATCATAGAAGTAAGGTTACGACTATGTAACTTTATACTAGCGCCCATACACATATATTGTCCGCACCGCGCGACAAGGACGGGTATAATCCGGACGGATATAAGCTTCTCTATATCTCCATCGATCTTAATGTTATCTTCATCAAATCAAATAATTTATTGGTTAGCAAACGTGAGTATTTAGTGCATAGATGTTTTATTATAAGAGTCCTCCATGCTCTATCGTCATATGGGCATGCAAAACATAGGTATCTATTGTTATTTAATTTACACAAATTTAAAGATATTACAATATTAAATAACAATTAGTAGAATAAAATAATGGCAAATGTCAATGGTTACAGATAATAAAAACAAAAAAAAATGTCATCTGGGTCATCATAAAAGTTTAGAAATGATGAAGCATTACCTACATACAATCTTGGATTCTGTACCTAAACCCACCATCCCCGTTACTTGCGGCTGCTTTAACGGGCCTAAGTATTTCCGTATAACCCAGTTAATGGGTTGTGGAAGTAATATACCGTTCGGTCGGTACCTACATACAATACGCGATATACTAAAAGTTACCTACTACGATGTAAATTGATATACCTGTCGCCTTCTTCTATATATAGTATAAACAAAAAAAATAATTGATTTTTTTTATGTTTTTCATGTTACGCGCTCACGCTGAAACGGCTGAACTGATTTGGAAGAAATTTGGCACAAGGATAGACCATGACCTGGAGAAGGACATAGGCTTACTTTCGTCTTGGATCGCAGATGAAGTCGTGGACCACAGCTATACTAAATATTGTTCGTTACATGCATTTTTTATACACTTCTAGCGCAATAGTAGTTTGACGACAAGGTTGGCGCAGTGGCTGAGCGATCGACTGCTGCGCTGCGTGTCGCGGGTTTGATTCCCGCACGGAACAAATATTTGTATTGCCTACAGGTAGTTGTTCCGGGTAGGGCTGTCTGTGTATGTGAGTTTAAATGTTTGTGAACGCACCCACGATACAGGAGTAATTCCTAGTGTGGGGCAATGATTTTTAAAAATAAATAATAGTGCTAGAAGTGTGTTCACGTCAATTCAGCTTAACGAGTGCGAATTTAATCCATGACCCCTCAGTCGCTACTGGTACCTTCCACAAAGCTAACACACTTTTCACATCGATATTTGACACTTGTTAAAAGCAGCATTTCCACAATTACTAAGAGCTGATTTTTCAATCATATGATAACTTTATTCGAGGACAAATTATGAAATTTTGATAGTTGTTTCATACAAAAATTGTCAAACGTCAATTTTATTCCTCGAATAAAAGTTGCCTGGCGATGGAAAAATCAGCCCTAGTGTTGTATCTCGCTTCGACAAACGTTAAATAAATACAATATACAAGCTGACACAAATATACTATGTAAACGTATATAAAAAACGGAAGAGCTCATTGGGCATCAAAAAATTCGTCCGCATCGCTGTCAATGGGAAAAGTTCCCAAAACGCTAGCAACATTGTCACGTCGATGGTAATGCTGGTTCTTTGGCTTAAAATACGCCAGCCCTCTAGTCTTGTGAAAACCCAATATCGGCGTACCTACTATTAATAAAGGTAAGTTTGAGGTAACGTATTGTTTTCAACTACTCAAGTTTCAATGGGACACGTTTATTGTGTAGGTACGTAAGTAAGTACTTCCAGAAAGGTAGTCGTGGGTGATTGTAATTGTCAATGTTCTAGATTTTCCTGAATAGAATCTCGTGTCGAGAATAGGTTTCTGTAGGTGGATGTTAATTGTGAATGACTGGACAACAACATTCAATTTTGGAGCGATTCGTAATTCTATACAGGATGTCAGGGACATGGATACGCAATCTGTAACAATGAATTCAGTACATGATTCTAGAACCCCTAGCGAGGAAATTGCTCGCCGGTTATTAAAAAAAAATTCTGTTCCATACATTTTGCACTTTTATATGAAACAGCTAATATGTTTTTTTTTTTTTTCGAAAAATGTCTTCGCTAAGGAGTCTAGAATCATGTGCTGAATTCATGGATCAGTTTTGGCGTCGATGTCCCTGCCACCCTGTATTTGGTTGATTTTTGTCTATCTATACTTCTATACTAATACTATAAAGAGGTAAAATTCGGACGAAGTCGCGGGCAGAAGCTAGTTTAATTTTAAATTAGAGACACTGGTACAACGATTTAGGTGAGTCCCAAGTTCAAAAATAAAAAAAGAACCATTCAATAACATGCCTGACCAAATTGTTGAATCGTCATTATGGAGGGACCAACATGTATGGTCGATATTTCTCAAACGATTTATGTTAGAGATAAACAAATTATATATTTCTAAGGTAGAATTTAGGTATTGAAATACTATATAGCTAGGATATTCCTCCGACGTCTTTTGACGTCAAAATGGACGGACCAAATGGATAGGCTGGCCGCCAAGGTTTTTGTTAAATATAACTCCGAATACATTGAGCTAGGTAACTAAAATTATGATTAGAGTAGATTTATGGTATTAAACTTGTATGTAAGCTGATTTGAAATCGAAGACTTGGCCCCTCCATCTTGACGCTAACCTAAGTTCATTACCAAATACTCGTAGCTATTACTTAGTACCCACATAATCTAAAAAAATATACCTAATTGCCAAGGCACATAGATTGTGTATACAAGGCACATAGATAGGCACATAGGTAAAAGCAATGATACGAAATCATACGGGAAAAGACTAAAGTTACAGATGCACTTAATTTCTCACAAAAGTTAAAGTGGCGCTGGGCAGGCCATGTAGCCAGGATGAGCGATGACCGATGGACTTCTAGACTGACGTTATGGCGGGGCCCTGCATGTGTTAGAAAGAGAGGAAGACCGGTAACTCGTTGGGATAACGATATAATAAAAATAGCTGGTTGTACATATGTGTGCAAACAGCATAGGGCCGAGCTGTGACTGCAAACCCATCAAACAATTACCGTCTGCAAGATATTTGGGAGTTATAGTCGATGAGTGTCTGACGTGGCACTCTCATGTCGAGGTTATTATGTCGCGTGTTCGAAAATTTATATGGATTTTTAAAAATCTACGACATTGATGCCTCAACAGATACTCAACAACATTTATACAGCACTCGCGCAGTCAGTAATTACATACTGCTTACCTGTTTGGGGAGGGGCCGCCAAGACTAAGCTTCTAGAGTTAGAAAGAGCCCAAAGGTCACTTTTAAAAGTAATCTATTTTAGCCGTATAGATTCCCCACACTCGAGCTATATAAAATTGGTGGTCTGCTATCAGTCAGGAAACTATACTTTTTAAACATCATTCTATATTTACATAAATACCTTCCATTTAACTCAGAATGCCAAGCTAGGAGGAGAATAGATACTGTGGCTTCCTCTACTCCGGTACGTACGGTTTTTGCAAGGCGTCAGTATGTATGCCAATCAGCCTACATATACAATAAAATTAACGCTCGCATCAATGCAAAAAAGTTATAACAGAATGGTTAAAAACTCTAAATTATGAAGAAACAGAGCATATTCTAGTCAGACTTACATGAACACATCTCTTCTTTATCATACTGTTATACATTGTGATCACCTAATTGCATCTTTATCTTCGATTTATAATGGCACTATCAGCTAACACGTAAACTCATACATAAACACACACTAAAACACACACACACAAACAAACCCACGATCACACACTACTTCAGCTACACAAACACATACTCACAATTGCACAATACACAGAGCTGCTAACTACTATTTATGTCATTGTTTTCTCGTTGTTTCTAAATTGGTTCAAATAGTTTTATTACTCTGATTTTAATTGTTACAGAGTCTCAATAGTGTATAAGCTATCAAATAAGGGGAAGAGCGAGACAACCCCAACACAAGTATTATTAATTACTTTTCGGGGCTGTCTCAATCACACCTGCAAATGTAACTGTTTGAGACCCAATAAACAATTTATTTATTTATTTATTTAGCTGGTAAAAACTGGAAAACAAAGATAGAGACAAATGGAAAAGTCTGGAGGAGGCCTTCACCCTCACATAAGAGGGGTACTTGCATGCGTGCATGATAAAGGAACCCTTTTAAAATCTTATATTATATAATTTATCAATTCAATTAATATTATACCCATTATTATTATTTATTCTCATTACTATCTATTGTTATTATTAAATGTAAATCGTAAATAACTTTAATTATGCGTGAAATGTGTAACCCGCACTGGGCCCGCGTGGTGGATTACGGCCCATTCCCTCTTACCGAGAGGAGGCCTGTGTCCCAGCAGTGGGAACTTAATAGGCTGATTATATGTGTATGCGAGAAATAAAAGGCTTTTTTTTTTTTATATAAAAGCAATGACATAATTGACCGATAATGTTCCTACTGCACACAGGCCTTCTCTCTTCGAGAGGGAGTGGAATCTACCACGCGGGCCCAATGCGGGTTATTAGATGTCACATGTCTTCGAATGTTTGGTTCTAGGA
Organism: Apamea monoglypha; assembly: GCA_911387795.2. Taxonomy (NCBI): domain Eukaryota; kingdom Metazoa; phylum Arthropoda; class Insecta; order Lepidoptera; family Noctuidae; genus Apamea; species Apamea monoglypha. The sequence continues at coordinate 6,136,917 of OU426920.1, forward strand.
CATGTCGATTTCCTCAACATGTTTTCCTTCACCGTTTTGAAACCAGTGGTGATGAAATTAATTACACAAAGTAAAGCGCCTGCCGGGGTTCGAACTTACGGCCTACAACAACAACAACCTACAACGACCTACAACTCGTAAGTGGGACCGTTACTACTAGGCCAACACCGCTCTCTCACTGGGCCACCGCAGTTCTCTTTAAAAGCAATATAGTTGTTTATTTAGGAAACCAAATGCTTTTTATCTAGCACGAGAATTACCATAACAAAACGACCCTCAAATTAAGTAAGTAACTAAGTTCAACTTATTATTCTATACCTCTCTGTCGGAGACATCAAAGAAAAACATAATATTATAACTTAAAACGAGCTTGGCATCCAAATCCTTAAAGTCAACAGAGATAAATAGCTTGCGGCCCAGTCGGTAGGATTGAATTTCCATTACAATTAACGATTTTTAGAGTTCCGTACCCAAAGCGAACCAACGAGAACCTAAAGGAACGCTAGGGATTGTGTCTCGTTAAATCACACCCGGCCCCCGTAGGCCTCTTACTGAACAAAAAAATAATATTTAGCGAAACACATAATTTGGATGCCCAGATAGAAAGGCCCAGTTGTAAGGCTCCGCTGTCCGGCCGTTCGTCCGTCTGTCACAGGGCTGTATCTTTTAAATTGTAATAGTAATACTTGATATTTTAATAGAGTGAAAAAAAAACAAAGTAAAAATTTTAAGGTTTTCTTATAACATGGGGACCCCCATATACTCGTAAGAAATGTGTTAAAGAAACATGTAGTGCTAAATATTGTACGGTAGTACGGAACCCTTCGTGTGCAAGTCTGACTTGTACTTGGCCGCTTTTCTTATTATAAAGAGTACCCATTATTTTCTGGGGTTCCTTACCTCTTAACGAGAATCCGTAACATTTATCTAGGCTGCTCTAAAGGAAAGGATCCTGAATGCTACAAAGGTCCTGTGTCCGCAAGATTCCAGGAAAAAACACACAAAAGCTGACCTATATTCTGTGAACAGATAGATAGCGGTCTATAGCATCACGTGGAATGATAGCTCAATTTACCCAAGTTTTCACGATGTATTTTATACAGAACTAGCCCCGTGGCTTCACTCACATAAATCTCGATCCCGTGAATATATCGGGATAAAGGTATCCTAATTCCTATGTCCTAATCCTGGTCATTGTCTACCATGTGCCAAATTTCACCCAAATCCGTTCAGCTGCTTTAGCGTGAAAGCTTAACAAACAAACATACAAAAGCCAAATCTATTCTCTTTATTATTAGTTTGGATATAGATAGACCGGCTGGTCGTTGACCTTTTTTGGTACATTTAGTCTTACTATGACGTATGTATATGTCGTAGGATAATTTGATACTTCGAATCTTCGCGGAAATCCTAGGGGTTTTGCGAAAACGCGGATAATTAGACATAGGCGAAAAATTATCAAATCTTACTGGACAAAGTCAGGATTTTTGCGAAAATACTCGTTACGATAGTAAGATTTGATGTGCTCAACACTGATTGGCTACAATTTTGCTGGCTGACTTCTAATTGGTTCCTAGTTTGCCGATGATTAACTTCAAGTATTGTATCATAGAGTTATGAAGGTTTAGAATAGGTGAGAAAGGAAAATCACTAAATTGATTTTTATAAACTTTTTATTGAAAATTTTAGTATGTATGTTGTTTTCTACAGACGATAGGAGATCTCAGACACAAACGTAAACAAATAACGTGCGGCAACAAATGATTGACATTTAAGACGTCAACCAATCAGAGACGATCTCTTATTGAACGCGCTGACCGACCAATCAGCGTTCTTATTTCATAACAGCCAGCGTTTCGTTTCGCAATATTGCTATAATAACGAGTATTTTCGCAAAAATCCTGACTTTGTCCAGTAAGATTTGATAATTTTTCGCCTATGTCTAATTATCCGCGTTTTCGCAAAACCCCTAGGATTTCCGCGAAGATTCGAAGTATCAAATTATCCTACGACATATATTCAAAATAAGATCATACCTACACAGTTTTGTGTCCATTGCAAATAGTTCCCACAAAAAAGGAAAAGGTCAGGTAAAACATTAGTATATCAGATCAAGAATATAAAGCTAAACCAATCAATCTCAATATCCATTGTGTTATAATTAATGTTTATCAAAATGAACCTTATGACGGAGTAAATAAATACGAAGCCGGCAGGTGACCGTCTTATCAGTGACCCACCTAATCTGCGCTTACATTTCCGCAATACCAACTAAGATGTTAAGCCCTTAATGACATTAAAATTACCTATATTACCCCTGGAATGCAAACCCCATAGCAGGAAACTAACCCTTTTCAAGACATGCTCATGACCCTTCAAAAATGAACCCTAGTGTTTAAATTTTAAGGTTGATATCAGCTTTTTGGTATTCAATTGCTGTCTGAAGTACGTAATTATAGGTCCCTATAGAATTTAACTTGTAAAGACATGCTCGAAGTTGATATTCCGTGAAGTTGACGCTGGTTTGTATAGTCGACCTCGTAATTGTTTTTCCACTTTTGCCAACAATTCACTAAGGTTGAAACTATCTGTCTGTCTTCATCATCTGCCTAGCCTTTTCCCAACTAAGTTGGAATCGGCTTCCAGTCAAACCGGATGCAGCTGAAAACCAGTATTTTACATGGAGCGACTAACTATCTGACCGAAAACCCAACCCAGTTACTGGGTAATACGATACCCCTTGGTAAGACTGGTTGTCAGACTGTTGGGCTTCTGACGACCAGTAACGACTTTCAAAGACCCACGAATGACAGCCGGGTCCAACTGCTTATCGTGCTTTCCGAGACACGGAGAGGTCTTGGTATGTAGTGATGGTACCCATCCACAGACTAACCGCGGCAAGCGTAGCTTAACCTGATCGATCGACCCGTGCAGCTGTTATTACTTGCCACAAGCCCTTCAAACTATCTGACTGTATCATAGACAAATAGACTTTGTCGTTTAAGACGTGCAAGTCACACTCCACCTCAGGATGATGAAGCAATTATGCGGTATATACCTAGTCTTGCCATAAATATTGTCACGAAGAAAAAAAAAATTTTTTATTGCAAATAATATTTATTACTTTTACAGTGTGTTAGTTTAATACATAAATATAAAACAATTTAAAATATAAAAAGCTTATTCGAAGTGGTCTCCATTGGCTGCAATACAGTCCTTTAAACGTTGAGGCCAGTTATCAATAGAAGCACGCACTCTTTCCATGGGAAAATTCTTCACTGCCAATCGTATGGATTGTTTTATGGACTCCAAATTATCATGGCGTTTAGAGCAAGCCGTACTTTCTAAAACTGACCATAAATCATAATCCAGCGGATTAAAATTGGGACTAGACGACGGCCAGTCTTCAGCTCTGATGAAGTCCGAAACGTTCACTTCCAACCAAGACTGCGTGGACCGAGCTTTATGACCCAGCGCCGAGTCTTGTTGGAAGGACTATACTTGGTTAATGAACATGGTGTTGTTAAGGGGCTTAACTACCTTCTCAAGAATGGTATCTTGATACACTTGTGCCGATGTTTTGATACCTTTTTCACAAAAATATGGCTCAGTCACTCCTTCATAGCTAACACCCCACCAAACCATCACTGAAGTCGGATAATGCCCACGTTGCACTCTGTCGACCAATTGGGAAGCTTCCTTAGAGCTTTGAGCATAAATACGGTCATTTTGTTTGTTAAAATGTTGCTCAATTGTAAAGATTTTCTCATCCGTAAACAAAATTTTTCTGTGACCTCCCTTTGCGTACCGCTTTAGTTGTTTCGATTTTACCACCCTATTCTTTTTTAAAATGACCAGTGCGTCTCTTATAGGCTGCAAGTCCTAAGTCATCTTTTAAAATACGCGACATGGTTCTGGGTGCTATCTTCATCTCCCGAGATAAAATCTTTTGCTTTCGGACAGGATTTTTTCGAATTCTTTCCCTTACTGCTTTGACCACCTTTTTCGTACGAAAACTACGTGGACGGCCAGATCTTTCTCTGTCACAAACAGAGGAGGTCTCATCGTATCTATTAATAGCCCGGCACACAAACATTTGACTAATACCAAGCGTATGGAGAGTTTTAAAAGTTGCATTTGGCTCCATTCCAACTTTGTGTAATGCAATCACAGCGATTCGGTTCTCTTTATCACCCCACTCCATTTTAATATCGCAAAATATTGGACAATGTATTGGCGCCAAAATTAGAAATCTCAATGAACAATCGTATAAAAATGACAGATTCCAAATTCAAATGTAATATCTTTCTTATTTTTAATTGTAACAGTATTTATGGCCAGACTGTGTATACTTAGTAAAGTAACATGAGATTTTGAGGCAACCGTAGAATGCTTTACATTAACAAAATTAAGCTCAATTACCTACTGATTAAGTTACAAGCTTGAGTTCCTCATAATCTTTCGCTAGAGCTTTTGAAGATTTCAAGGTTGAAACATATACAAGTTATAACCTACATCAACGTACATCTTTGTCTTTTTTATATAAGACAAGCCTTTTTAAAGCTTGGGGCTTGTAGCTAAGTAATAACAGCCGCATGGGTCGATCGATCAGTTAAGCTACGCTTGCCGCGGTTGGTCCATGGATGTGGGACCATCTTTTGATACCAAGACTCCTCCGTGCCTCGGAAAACACGTTAAGCCCTTTGTCCCGCTGTCATTCGGGGATCTTTGACAGTCGCTACGGGTTGTCAGAAGCCCGAAAATCTAACAACCAGTCTTATCAAGGGGTTATTTCGTATTACCCAGTAACTGGGTTGTGGAGGTCAGATAGGCAGTCGCTACATGTAAAATACTGGTATTCAGCTGCATCCGGTTAGATTGGAAATCGACCCCACATAGTTGAGAAAAGGCTAGGCAGATGATGATGTAAAACCACGCTTTATAACCGACTTCATTGTCGTTGGTTGACTTCATTGTTTTTTCGTGAGCAAGAAGCGGCAATGTTTGAAGTTTCCGCGACCTTTTCACGTGAATATCCGGTAGGTACGCGTCTACTACTTTAAAAAATATCACTCACAAAAGTAATTTCACAATGTTGACCGCCCATCTGTTTTTAATCAAAAGGAGTCCTCAGAAGGCCGCGAAAAGAATAAAAGAAATGACATTAAAAGCCGCAAGCTCCTATTAACATAAAAAGCTATACAAAAATGAATTACACGGCAAAACTTTATGAACATGAAATAATATACAATTAGCACCAATCCTCGTTGTACGGAAACAAAGGTTTTTCATGTCCGGCCGACATTTGTCGGGGCGGACCACAAAGAACATTGGTTAATCAAAGCGCCGCTAAATAAAAACTATTCCATTTTGTTTCGTTTAGTTTTTCTGGTGTAACTACGCACGACAAAACGTAGCGGCGTTTTTATTACCACCGAGGTAGGTAGGAGCTAATTAGGTTTTGGTATACTATTGTAGGAAATTTGTGCCTAAATATGGGGTTGTCCATAAATCACGAGATGTGTTTAGCAAATTTTTAACCATTTTTATTTTGGTTGGGAAATCATCAGATAACTTCTCCCGCTTTGGGCGGAGCGGGAAGGTGTGTCAGACTTCTACTGACTAAAACCCACCCGTGTTCCTTCAGTTGCCTGTACCTGGGGCCACGGTATCTCTTTCGAACAACCCGCGGCCCTGCCAGGCAACGGCCCTAGCCGACCCCGTCATTTAGTGCTGACATATCTTTGAGGCGCGTGTGAAACACAACGCACAGTCGACCCGGGCCTTGTCCTTACCGGGCGGCGAGCTACCCATCGCTCGCCGCCCGCAAGTCCGCGCCTACGGTGGAGTCGGCTGTTGACTCCCGACGTCCAGGGCGTCTCCTACGACGACTAGGGGCGTGAGGGCGCAGAGATTGCCTCTTCCTCACGCGCTCCTCCTTTGCGAGCATTATTGCTTCGCATAAGGAGGTGACGGCTTCCCATGCACCAGAGCCGTACGCGAGAGATCCCCGCCGCCGATCGCGGCCACGAGGACGCAGCGGTGCTCCGCCCAAGCCGGGCAGACCTCCACAGTATGCTCCACCGTGTGCTCCGGGCGATCCACACAGCGGTAGTGGCCTGGCGTTTCCTCCCGCCTTATCCTGTACAGGAACGTCCCGAAACAAACGTATCCGGTGAGGAACTGCGTCAGGCGGAAGGTAAATGCGCCGTGCCGCCTCTCCAGCCACTCTTGTCTCGCCGCAATTGTCCCCTCCCCCCTGGTGATACGTTGTGAGGTTTTAGACTAACCCCGAAAATCACTAAGTTTTGATACAAGGCGTCTTAAAAAAAATCTGAACATTTAATCATTAAATACAGGTATAATCTAATTTAATTCAAGTCAAGGTCACGCGCCGCACAACGTGTTATATCTCACTATACCCCTCCTCCGCCTTGTGTCATTTGTGATTTTTTCCGAACCCCTCCCTCCCCTTTCAAGCCTCACGTGAGTAATGGACGATCCCTATGGTGGCTCTAAAGGTCTTAGGCTCGATTTCTAGGTACTGCTAAATAAAATTGAGTTTATGTGTGAAAATAACACGTTTAGAAGCATTTCATTAGTCATAAACACAAAACTAGTTATTTTTGTTATTCATAGAACACAAATGAGAAAAAAACTATATCCGAAGCTCGTGCCAACACGAGTCAAGAATATGAAGTTAAAAACGTTTTAAATGTGTAAAAATCCTGTTAAATACGGACTACCTTCCAGATTCTGCGAAACTCTATCATTAACCGACACAATTCTTATAAGATAATTATGATAAATGATTTTATTTCTGTAAGTCGGTTTGTACAAATACTCTTACACGTCAATTATATTTTAAAAACTAGATAAGGTCGGCGTTTCCTATCGTACTACTCTGAGAAGAACGGCAGAAACAAACTCAGACGTCACAGTGTCTTTTAAATTCCAGACTTAATCTTCGTCAGATCATGTGAAGACCATGTAGATTCGTGTCTGAAATGGTCTTTTGAAGAAAGAACCGCACAGATTTAGTGAACATGTCCAGTCAGTGCTCGCATTTGTCGTAACCATGCAGCTCAACTCAAAACTTAAGGAGCTCAACGATTCAACGAACAATACCAAAGAAACAACATTTTGGCCGCATAAATTACTCAAAACTGCCAGACCATAATTAAAATTAACTGAGAAAAAAAATCAGAAGAAAAATAACCCACATAGTCTTCACATTCACATTTGACTACTCTATAACACAAAATAGGTTGGTAAACTATATTGAGTAAGTACCCTACGTTACTAGGGATCTGCTCCGTAAAATATGGCGAGTCCCGAGCCGTCCTCCTCAATAAGATAAAGTGTTATGATCGATGCTCACAACTGTGAACTGAACAAACCTTTAGTATTTTCTCCAAAACTACGGAGTTACTGGAGTTACCTAATGGTTTGTGTACCATCCATCAGATTACCTTCCACCGCCCTCATCTATCACGCTGTAGGTGATGCTTACTGACAATGAATTCAAATACAGGCCTCCGTACACCGTGAATGTGGTATTGTCAGTATATATCTTCAATATCGTCTTAGGCCTTCTATATTCAAGCGGCTAAGTGATATTAACATGCATAGTGCCACCTCCGAGCTAGTTTACCCTCAATAGAACCTTGCGGTCATCTTCAAAGTGCATTTCTCAAGATTTGTCCTCAGAATATAGTTAGTTCCATTTTGGAAGAGAGATTCCATATTGCACACATGTCCGTTTCAATCCTTGTACTTTGATTGTGTATTGTAATAATGAAGAAATGTGATGTAATTAAGTATATCAGAAGGCCAATTCCCGTAAGTAATTAAAAAAGTTCAAAATCTAGTCGCATCCTTATCTCCGCGACAATCAATTTCAAATACTTGTCAAAAATGTAGGGAAATTAGAGGTATTTTTGACAAATTGAGACTGAGATCAGACTGTGAACGTTCTTAAAATTACGAGAATTGCCCCTCAGAATGTTGTTATGCTGGTTGCTAGTAATAAACTTTGCTTCGAAGGATCGGAAGCAATAAAACTATATACCTAAGCCAAATTATATAACATAAAATAATTTAATTCTGCAAGCACGCTACATAAAATTCAGCCTTCGCATTTACTTACAACATTTTAACCATCACTGTTATATTTCTTTATTATACAAGCATCAACTATAAAAGTTTTGATTTTTGATAGTTCGGGCGGGTCGCTACCTAACACTCGAATTCCGAATATTACTTGCACCTGTAATAAAAAATATTTTAGTTTTAGTTTATTTTGAGGCACTATAATTATATGGGAAATTTACTACTCTTGGCGAAATGTACACCTATTGTAAACGTTTTTATTTAATAAATTATTATTATTAATATCTAAGGTGGTTTACACTTATTAAATGAAAAATATATTATTTATCCCACGGGAACGTGCTACCTGGCCAAAAAGTAGTATATTACTCCTTATAACAGTTTTCTGACAGTGAAAGTACCGTCAAAATCAGTCCAGCCATTTCGGAGATTAGCCGAAACAAACAATATCAGTCAGAAACACATTTTAAAAAAAATATTTTATTATTAGTACCGTAAACTTTCACATATTATAGTGATATATTATATTTATAGTTATTATGAATTGATTTTATTTTATGATTATTTATTGATTTTATTTTGGGATTATGTATTCATTTAATATTGTGATTTTATTGATTTTATTGTGATTATTTATTTATTTTATTTTGTGATTATTTATTTTGATTTGATTATACGTGTACTATGAATGGGTGTTATTTACGTGAAATAAATAAAAGTATTATATTATATATGTACTTATTTAGTAAAAAGCTGTTATTTTGACATTACAAACAGACACTTCAATTTTATTTATTTGTATAGATGCAGAACTAATGACACACAAGGCCAAATTAATACCGTTGGAATAAGCGCCTTACTTTAAACAGAATATATTAATGTTCCTCACTGTAACGAGGGTACAAAAACAATTATGAATATGCCGACAAATAATTCTCTTTGCGACGGACAAAGGGTACCTACTAATGGTGTTACGGGGACTTATTCATTACTAGCTTCTGCCTGCGACTTTGCCCGCTTGAAATTCTTGTTCCCTCGACCCACCGCGTCGCATCGCATCACCTGCCCGCGTTATCACGCCGAGATAGGAGCCTTTTAGCCTCGTATAGGACTTTCCGTTTCTTTTTTATTTTTGATTGTGTTTAGTTTAGTTTGTGATCTTCCTATACGAGTCGCAATAAGTACTTTTTCTTTCTTTCTATCACTACGTTTTTAGCGTGCTTTTCTTCTTTTTGCTCGGCTCTTAAATGTCATAGCGTGATGTTCAATAGCCTATAGCCTTTCTCGAGAATTGGGCTATCAAATTCAAAAAGATTTTTTTCAATCCGACTTGTACTTCCGGAGATTACCCTACAAACAAACAAATCATACCTCTTTATAATATTAGTATAGATTTTAAAATACAGCGTTTGTAAATGGTAAAACTGGCCTTACCTTTGTTTTTATATGGTTTTTATCTTCTTGTAATAAAGACGTGGATCTAAAAAATAATAAATGATATTTATTCAGTAAATCGTTTATAAATAACACTTTACTCAACGATTTATTTTTAAACTAGATTAGTTCGGAGTTTTCTGACCGACTAGAAAGAAAGAAAGAAAGAAAGAAAATACGTTTATTTGCGGCAAACATGACGCATAAAAAAGAACATAAACACACAAAAAAAAAGTACTAAGTACTCTGAGAAGACACACTGAAACAAACTGAGAGGTAAATCCTTTTACATATTTAATTATTTATACAGGGTGGCAGGAACATCGACGCGCCACTGTAACCATGAATTCAGCACACGATTGCGTACCGCGACCCCTTGCATAGAAATGTTTCGTCGGTTATCAAAAACAAAATCTGATGTTTCATAGAAAATTGCATTTTTTACAAGTTTTTGACATTGATTGTCGCTGAGATGAGATTGCGACTAGATTGTGAAAGTTTTTAATTACGGGAATTGACCTTCAGGGAGAACATCACCAATAAGGTCACTTTATGGCTTCCTAGGGCTAGTCCTCCCGGCGCTTCCACTCACATCTGCCTTGTAAATTATTTTTATTAGTCGCCTTTCAACAAGCAGAACATATATATGGAACTAAGTAAATATGTAATGTATCTCTATGTAAGCCTGAGGCCCGGCTGACGTCATTAGACAACCCTGACCTTCAGGTCAACGAACCTACAACATGGAAAGTCATGTTTGATTCGAGACAACATATCCAATAATTACATATGAGAAACTAAGGATAGATACTTCTTCGAACATATCCAGAAATACCAACAACTAGGTACTATTACTATAACCCTGTAATGGTATATCTAAGTAGATAAATAAATAAATAAATAAATAAATAAATAAATAACATTCGACTCACAAAATGTTGCCTTATTGATAGTAGGTAGTTACAGACTTCCAAAATGGAAATCCTTTGTCAGACATTTAGAGCAACATACTCGTAAACAGTAAAGATATACTACTTGTGTACCAGGACTTACAAAAAAGACCAGAAGAAACAAATTAAAACCTACCGTCCGTTCACCCCGTCGTCCCCCGTCGTCGTACCTATTTTACCTCTGACAGCAGCGACCCAACACCAACTTTATTGTAACAAGAATAAAGATCACTGTGCTACTGACAGACTTGTCAGTGGCAGCAACTCGAGAACAACCTTATTTTAACGATAATAAGTATCACTTTGATTTTGACAGTAATGCATAATCAGAGGTACCTAAGAAAAACTGTGAACGGACTATAGGTTACTTAAAGTTTTCTATAGACAAAATTGACGGTATCGTCAAAGTCGCGGGAAACACTTGGATGTGACACGCACTGAACCGGGAAATATGACAGAAGAAAAGATAGGCTTATTCCCAGCAGTGGTGATTCCGGGCTGAAATGATGATGATAGACAAAATCGAGAGTCATATGTACTATGAAGCGTCAAATGGAGTTGGGTATAAAATTCGGTTGGCGGTTTATGTACCTCATAGGCTAGACATTCCAAGAAAGGACGAATGATCCCATCTATTTGGTAACATGTTAAAGAAAAGATAATATTTAAAGTTCAAGTTGTTTTGTTTGTTTATAGTACACTAGCAGCGCCCCGTGGTTTCACCTGCATTAGTTTCGATCCCGTAGGAATATCGGGATAAAAGTATACTATATATTAGTTCTGGTTATCAACCATCTGTGTACCAAATTTCATCTAAATCGGTTCAGTAGTTTTTGCGTGAAAGAGTAACAAACATCCATCCATTAATCCATACAAACTTTCACGTTTATAATATTAGTAGGATAAGCGGAAGTTTAAGCGGATGTTTAACTATGGTAAGTTACCCAAAGATGTTTGATTAATTAAAGCAAACTTCCTAAAAGTTAGATCTATTGCGTTCGTCTTAAATTCGACCTTACATAAGTAGGTACCCGCCACGAGCCCAAGAACGAATCTACACGCTTAGCGCAATTCGAAAGCATTTTTATTCTTGAAAAATAAATTAAAGTAGTAATCTTATACACGATTACCACCTTAAAGCAAAAGCTAATTAAAATTGTGAAATATTTTTCAATATATTTTTATAAACACCTCTAAAAGCTGTGAAACGTTTTAAGCTTAAGAAATAAATATAATTGCTTTATATTTGATAAACATAATACTTTTTAAACAAATTCCCACCGTAAATCATCCGATTGAGTACAATCCATTGTCGACCAGATCATCGTCTACCATCAGGTGAGATAGAAGTCAGACCCGCCTGTTACTGTCACAATGCAGGTCAAAAAGTCTCTTCTCATACAACCATGCTTGCGGTTGGCGATTTTAGACTTATATTGATTATTATAAGTCCAGGTTTCCTCATGGTGTTTTTATTTCACCAATGTCAGTTATGTCTAAAATAAACAAAGAAAGTCTAGCAAAAGTAAAATAATAATTTAGACATTTAGACTTTCGGTTCTCTAACATTACAAAGACATGAAACGCCTGTACGTGTACACGTCTGCCAACATGTCAGAATGACTGAAGGCTGGTTGAACTCAAACAAAGCATTTTTTAAATAGAACAATATAACCATCATGCGCACGAAATTCCCAGCTTAGATCATCTGATTGAGAATAATTCATTGTCGATCACATCATCGCTTACCTTCAGTAGGTAGTGGTCAAACGCGAGCCTGTCAATTATAATAAAAAAACACCTACAAAATAATTTAGACATGAACAATTTCTGTTTTGCATCACCCGCCCGCGCAATTACTTCATTAGCGTACTTTAGGACTCCATTTTGCTCGGCTCTTAGGGGTCGTAGCGTGATGTTAAATACCCTATAACCTTCCCCAAGAATTGGGCTTTCAAATGCAATACAAGATTTTTTGAAATTCGATAGATAGTTCCAGAGACAGACAGACGTGACGGGGGACTTCGTTTTATAATATGTTGTGACAAAGACGTTTATTTTATGTGTGCTTTATGGATCTTTTGGCGCTTTAATGATATTGACAGGTGGCGTTGTTGGTAAACATTTTTGTAAAATTATCACAGAAATTGTATTGACAAAACAAGATGGCGGCGTTAGTTCCGATTTTGGCCACGCGCCAAAAGAGTCTTGCAGCGTTGTATCGAACACCCGGAGCGCCTGCACACGTCCGCCAACGTGTCAGAGTGACTGAAAGCTGGCTGAGCTCGAACGAGGCTTTAAAATAAAACAATATAGGCATCATGCCATGATAGCTCATGTTGGCACATTCCTAACGCCCGCGTGGGCAAACTATATACAAAATCGGTCACGTTTTTTTTATTCAGAAGAAAACTGGCAGTATGTCTGTTGATGAATACTAAATATAATGGATGAAGTTATAAGGTAACCAGCAAAATACCTACTACATGCTGTGTTTTGATAAGTTTTGACTCAATTTATGTTAATGTTCACTAACTCAACAGCGAGAGAGCGGCGAGATGGGCCGACGTCATTGTTGCCATCGCGAACAAAACCTGGATGAGGCTGGCACAGGAGCGTGGAAATTGGTACGGACGCCAGCACATCAAGTTACTACAATCAGTCAAATTTATTTAATAGATTTTCTACTTTATCGCTAAAGCATTAAGGTTCAAGGTTGATTGGGAAAATTTGACAGTTTCGTGTAGCTTGACCTGCTGGCGTCTGTACAAGAAAAAATAGGCCTTTGCTCACCAGTGGGTGAAGTCGGGCTCTGGATGATGATGATGAACTCAACAGCGAACCAAAATTGTACATGGACCCTGGTCCATGTACAAAATTCGACAGTTAATCTATTTTGAAATGTGTGATGTGCATAAGAGCAAATATGTAAATAAATAACAAAATAAAACAGGTAACTGTATTTGTGGCGCAATTCAGAAAATAATGTCAGAAAATATGCGGATTCGAGAATAATAATAGTAAAATTAAAATAAAAACTTTTTAATTCAGACCTTTTTGAAATCCATAGAAAATATGATTCCATTTTATTTATCAATTCAAAAATATAAAAGCGAATTTATTTCTCATTTATAAAACAGACTATTCAGCAAGCGACCATTACAAAATAAAAATAAAGCTGAGAAAGATAAACCAATCAAATATCTTGACTTAGCACACGAGGTTGTTGACATGTCGAATGTAAGGCTCGACTATCATTGTGCCGATTATCGTATCGGTCAATTGCCTGATGGCCGAAAGCCTCGATCAACATCTATCGAGGCTCTCGTTAGGCGGTTGGATCAAGGGCCTGATTCAGAAGGCAGTACTCCTCGATACGGCTCGCATTATGAGGAGGTTTCTGCCTCTAGAGCCCTAACCACCGGTAGCTTGGACCCTGCTCCCGACACCGGTGGATCACTATTTCTTTTATATGTTTAAATGTTTTTTTTATACTAATATAAAAAAATGTAATAAAATAAGACAACTAAATGAATAAACGACATAAAAATAAAATAAAAATAAAAACTTTTTAATTCCGACTTTTTGAAATTCATAGAAAATATTTTATTTATCAGTTCAAGAATATAAAGCGAATTTATTTCTCATTAATAAAACAGACTATTCAGCAAGCCGCCATTACAACATAATCATCTAAAATATCCCTAAATTACGGTTTCATTGAATTATAAACAGAAATCGGATTAACAATATTTCGTTCAATCGGCATAGCTGCTGTGATTCCAGTTAGTCAACAATTCAACATGAATCTTAACGAACCATATTGTTTTTCTGTTCGCCGCATGATTACAAATTAGGCGTCGGCCCTTTGGTATACTACTGGCTGTCGAATTCAATGTATGTAACTTTAATAATGTTTTATTTAGGGATTTAAATTTTGTGTCCATAAAAGTTTATACTAGATTCTGAAACCTGACTACGGAAATAATGTAAAAGGCATATCAGGATATCTGTGGGCCAGGCCTATGTCAAATTACAATAGCTGGACGTATACTGGATTTGTGTCCGGTTAATGGCAATAGGCTTGCCCTCTTTTTGGCTCGTTGCCCGGAATGTTACCATTTCATAAATATCCTGTTTAAACCAACTTTTAGAACTAGATAATGTATATTTATGTTGGTTCTTATTTTGATTGTTGTTTTCTTTTATATCTTATCGTATGCTGCACCAGTTTACGTCATCATTTCAACGCCGGCTGTCGCTGATAACCAGCGCTGGGGCACTGTCTCACATAGGGTCTTAGTATTATGCTGAGCGATGGCCGTTTTGCGTGGATGTGACGCATGTTTTCTCCCAACTTGTTATTTTTTTTTTTGTTTATGTTCTTTTTTCTGCGTCATGTCTACCGCCAATAAACGTATTTTCTTTCTTTTTCTTCTTACGTTTTTGCCTGCGGAAAATGCTGGCACGATGTAGATGTTTTGTAGGTGATGAACTTGAAAAATGATCATTAAATTCGCACATTGTGTTCAATCACAATGTGCCAATTGTCGACACCACTGATCGAGTTTAAAGGCTTTGTTTTTTAACCAAAACAAACCCCCGTCAGTTAACTACGAACTCGAGATACAAAACAGACATGCATGTTTAATCTCTCCTGTCATTTAAGCTTATCAAAACAACACAAGTTAATGTAATAAAAATTTAATTTCTTAGCCCTTGCATGAGAGGAAACGCGATAATTATCAAAATTGTGTTTGTTCATTCCAAAACAACGGAGTGACAGATTAAAGCCTCTGTCCCAGTGTTTATGAAGGCTTGCAAAGTTATTTACGACGGTGACTCCGCGTTATTCTGCGATCACAAACCGTCACTCTTGCAAGTGGGTCAAGGAATTTGTCGCAGATATGTTCCTACAACTTCTGAGTATGTGACATGTAATATAAATTTAAACTAAAGTATTAACATAGAAATCTGTGAGGGCGTTTTGGGTGTAAGTGTATGAAGTTTGTTCATAACGAAGCTTGGTAGTGACAAGAACATTTAACAGTATTCAAACTGGTGTGCTGCAATTTATAAGTAGTTTATAATACTATCATGAAGTCTAGGTATTTCCACAACTGTCGCGCTACGAGCGCATTTAGCCGCTGAGCTACGCAAGCGTAGCTTCTGCTACGGCGTAGCAAACTGCTACGCGTATTAATTTGTGGATCACACGACTGATCATAAGCCTGCAGCATATTTGTTTCTTTTATTCAAAGCTATATAAACTGGTATTTTCAGAAATAACTTGTCCACCTTACACAGTTACATTATATTTCTCATGCTATTGCACTACTTTTACGAATAAAGTTACGCTCAGAATTGAGTTCCAAAGTTACAATATTAAACTTTGTCCGTGAAAATGTAGTGAAAAACTGAAACTAGGATATTTGTTCGTAACAAAATTTCTATTATAATTTTCTATGGTAGTAAAATGTTGAATAATAATATGATAAAAGCTCTTGTGTGGCTAGATTTCTGTTATAAAAGAAGTACGTCCTTGTTATTTTAATTTGAAATCTAGCGAGCAATCTTATATGTTATACTTTCGACATATATCAGGAATTCAGAAAGACGAAGGAGGGTAGGGCCAGGCCAAGATGATGGAGGACGGATAGTAGTTATTGCAGTTGATTCAGTATTTGCTTCAATCTGTCGGCCTTGTCCGCAATACAGCACAAATGTACCTGGCCTTGTGCTGCATCTCCATGTGCCCAGACAAATGTGTGTAGGCAGACCAGAAACCTAATTGCGTAACAGACTATCAATCTCAATCTGAATCATTTTGAAGTACACAGTTATGCAATAAATATATCTTTATCTTTTATATTTGATATTGCTAATCCATAGATGGCTTCTTATGTTCGAAAAAATTGTCTACTCAACTTAGTAAATAACGCAATGTATGTTGTTGAACTGTCAAAATGAAAGCCATTCCTACTGTTAGTATGTTACGTAACTACCCCGCAGCTTTTAGGGATGTGAGTGTGTAGGTGTCGGAATGATTACATTTTATTTTTTTTACAATGTTTTTGATTTAAAAGCGTGTCCGTGGAATTTCTTCATCGTTCTTCTCCATAGGAACCTAATAAGCTTTAGAATAGGCTACTAGCTTCTTATTTGTGCCTGTAATTGGTTTAATTGAAATACACTCGAGAAAAATGAATTAGTGTCACATAAAGACACCTAAAAGTCTCGAAAACTAAGAAGAGGAGGGAGGGTTTTTGATAGCAAACTTTACGGTAACTAAGAAGTTTTATTGCTTTCATTTAAGGAACATTTGATTCTCTATTAAACACAATTTATTTCATTAAGCTAGCATTTTTAGTTTCTTAGTATTAAGTATTTTAATAGTGAGTTTGAATATGAATATATTCTACACAGAAACCTCGTATATCGAGGATCCATTTCGGGACCTTCAATTATTGTTTCCATTTAACATTAAAGCAAAATATTCTTCAATTGAACAAAAATTTATTAAAGTAATATTTTAATTAGTATCGTAAAATTCATTATAAAATCACTGAAATGTATTTTGCTAAGAGGAAATCGAGGCAGGAATAGGTAGCTTTCCGACGTAAAATCAATGGTTGGAGGAATTTGGAGGAGGATCCTCAATCCTCCTCCAAATTCGAGAAGGAGGAGTGAGGAAACAGTAGACAAGAAACGCGAAGTAAACGATATACTGGAGGTATTTATTGATTAATTGTGCTCTGTTGTGTAATGTGATTCTGATCTCTGATGATCTGAGATAAGCAATAATAATATTAATTGTGTAATTTAAAACCAAAGCTAGGTCTAAGAAAGTTGAAATTAGTTTTCTTAGAAACTAGTAATTGATTTCATGGAAAATAAAAACGATACATTATTTTCTGAGAAAACTGTTTACGTTGCTCTAAAATAAGTTCGTTCTATAAGCCATAGGTATGATCAGCAACAAAAGTTGACTAATAATTCAGTTTCTTGTTTAAATTATTAAAAACGTAAGTATTCGCTGATATTTTATGGAGTATTAACTCTTAGTGATTACATGAAACGGATAACAGTGCAATGCTAACCCAGTGGTAACGGCCTCAACTTACGAGTTGTAGATCGTAGGTTCGAACCTGACAGGTGCTTTACTTTGTGTAAATGATTTCATCACCACTGCTCACAAAATGGTGAAGGAAAACATTTTGAGGAAACCGGCATATCCTAGAACCAAAAATTTGAAGAAATGTGATACCTACCAACCCGCACTGAGCCCGCGTGGTTGATTCCGGCCCACTCCCTCTCACAGAGAGGAGGTCTGTGTCCCAGGTGATTATGTATTACATGAAATGACGAAAAGCACTGTATGGAATCATTCTGTATCAATTTACATGACAGCCAAAAAGAACAGTGTTAATCGATTTTGTACCTGATATTTGTGAAATTGTTCAATCAGACAAATAGGTTAGTGACACAATTGGACTATTTTATAATACCTACCTATAACCTTTTATAAAAAGCGATTCTTAGTTCTCTATCGAACACTATCAAAGGTCTACAGGTGCTTTGAGGTAAATAGCCCATGATTAAAGGTCCGAAGAATAATGGAGCCAGACTGAGTTTTCTATAACTACTGAATATATAAGTACATACATGTTTTCTGAACTGGGCACTTTCTCAGGGGGCAATCTAAACGTTTTTCTTGGAATAGATGGAATTGCTTTTGTATTGTGATCTTTATTTTTAGCGTATGAGCTTGTATTATTTGACTTTTTGCCGTTAGTATCGCTTACAATTTACATATATATTTTATTAGATATTTTGATCCTATTCACTTTGTCATTTTATTGGCTATTTTATTATATATTTTCTATAATGAGTTTTTGACACTATGCTCTAGTATATTTTAATTTCTAATCCCATCTACCTACCACGTCGGGCTGTGCTGGGCGGCTGCTGCAGGTTCAGAAAACCTCAAACGGCGCAAATATAACAACCTTATTGGAAGATATTTATTTGAGCCATTTGGGTTTGAAACACTAGGGCCGAGGTGAGGTCCGAGTACTCGTGGAGTAATTCGGGACATCGCAAAGCGGTCGGTTGGTTGGAGCTCTTTACGTGACCAGAGGTCTGGCCTATTTTTAGGTTAAAGAATCAGCATTGCCATCCAACGTGGCAACGCTGCTAGCCTTTTGGGCATTTTTCCCACTGACAGCGATGCGGACGAATATTTTGAAGCTGAATGAGTTCTTTTCTTTTGTTTCCCCTTTATATACTTGTATATAATACATATATTTTAGTGTTAGATTGTATACTGTATTTACATAACATAACATAACATAATCAGCCTATAATGTTCCCACTGCTGGGACACAGGCCTCCTCTCTGTGAGAGGGAGCGGGCCGTAATCCACCACGCGGGCCCAGTGCGGGGTGGATACTGTATTTAAGATTTCTTAATAAGCATGTAAATTATGCCAAAAATTCGAAGACATGTGACATCTACCAACCCGCACTGGGCCCGCGTGGTGGATGACGGACCACTCCCTCTCACCGAGAGGAGGCCTGTGTCCCAGCAGTGGGAATATTATATGCTGATTATGTTATGTTATGTATGTAAATTATAAATTTCTAATTTGTAATGTTAATTACTTTGAATAATGGCTAAATGTATAATCAATTATTAGATGTTTGCCTATTTATATTTGTACGCCATTGAGGCACAACATGATTGTGAATTAATTTAATGTAACAACTTGCATGCCATGCTTTGGACAAATAATTTTATAAATTATCTTATCTTACAACTTTCCGATACGTATAGTTCTTGGTCTAAGGGCTGGTTTTTCATTCGACAGATAATTTTTATTCGTGGAATAAAATTGACGTCTGACAATATTTGTATGGAAGAACTGTCAAAAATTCAAAATTATTCCTCCGATAAAATAATCTGACGTTGGAAAAATCAGCCCTTAGTGACGTAAAATAAACCTTTACTGCTAAAACACTAAAACCTGTCACTAAAACCTGAGCAAACATAAAATATGTCATCATTTATTTAAGTACTTACATATTGAAAAAACTTCATTTGGTACCTATCTATCCAATACTCAAAAAAAGTACGGTAAAATGTTCATATTACTCGTCACAAGTGTTATAATAATTTGCACTTAAAGAAATGTTTTACGATTTTAAAGCGAACGTTAAAAGTAAATAGTAATTCCACAACAATTTAAAATTCCATAGCCGCGAGCGTTATCATAAAAATAAGCGTCGAAATGGATCGGAAATAAAATTTAAATAATTTTAACATAAAATAACAAATGCGTTTACGTTAGCCGATCGATTCTGTAAAAATCTCACCGTGAAAAGTTAGGTGAAGTGAGCTTAGAGTGAGCTGTCAATAGTGTCAATCCCTAGCATTAGTTGGAATGACAGCCCACTTCACCTCAGTTTTCACGGTGAGATGGTTACAGAATCGCACTGCTTGTTGGGAATTTGCCAATGAAACTTGAATTATTTTTGTTAAAACTCGGTTCAAGGATGGAATTTATATTATTTTTATAATTTAATAGGTAGGTTGAACATTAATTAACAGATAGGCCAGGCATTACTCTAGTAGTTCATTGGTCCCTCTGCTCCACCGGGTAAGTACCTACGACCGCTAACCACGAACGTACCTACAGAGCCAGCATTTCCTCGGAATAAAAATATACATACATAAGATGCGGGTCACTGTAGAATACCATGTGGCACGAGCCTTATAAACTTCATTACCTCGTCCACGTTCATACGTCAGGGACATACACGCGCAGTTTGTAGGTACTACGCACCTGACCTTTTCGAAGGAAATCACATTTCCACGAACATTCGTATTATAAATTCCTCTAGAAACATACAATATAAAAGATAGAACATAATAGAAGATTCTGAGACAAGGTACATGAATAAGATGGTAAGACAATTGGCCTCTACAGTTCCACTTAAGTATTTTTCATCAGATTTTCAATGGAAAATATTCTGGCAGCTACCAAACTCGCCAACTTTTCGCGAAATTCGTGTGAAATCGAATTAATGAGTTCCACAAGCAAGTTCTTGGTAAGCTCTTGTGGATTGTAAATAAAATGAGAAGAAAAAATATTACACCGTCTCGTAACGTTATTGTTTATTTTCTTAAAGTTCAAAGGAAACACTGTTAGAAAGAAGTCGTTCTAAGTCCTGGCTGACAATTTGATTGGCGCGCTTCGGACAAGGGACACGACATCCACGATTGTTGTCAACGACACAAAGTCGCCCATAATGACATTGAGTCGCGTGTCTGTAAGGGCCTGGACATTACTGACATTGGTGAAGGAAAACAACGTGAGGAATAACTAATAAAAACTAATATAAAGCCGAAGGTTTTGTTTGTTTGAACGCGCTACTCTCTGAAACTACCTACTGAATCTGGAACTACTGGATTTGAAAAAATATTTTTACATTTGATAGCCTAATTGTTGAGGAAGGCTAATTAACATCACGCTAGGAACCTAGGAAACGAGCAAAAAGGAAAATGAAAAAAGGTCAGAAAGACCGCTAAGCGAAAACGTAGTCATAGCGCGGGCAGCCGATGCGATGCGACGGGGTGGGGGGGGGGGGGGGGGGGGAACAAGAAATTGTTAATATAAGTCGCTAACCCGTTTTGAGCAAGCGTGGTGACCAATGCTCGTGCGTTCGCTATATGAGAAGAGACCTTTGTCCTGCAGTGGGATAAAATAGACTCGTATTATTATTATTTATATTAAAATTACGGTTTTATGTTGATGTTTATTATTATTTAAAAAGAAAAATATTGATTAATTCTGTTGTGTGGCATACAAATATTTGTGCGGAAGTAAAATTTTGCAGCATCGCTATAAAAATATTTCATATTTCATTATGATGAGGATCTAAGGAAGAGTACATAGCAAAGAATTTTTATTAAAACACTGCTATGGGACTTTTATTAAAGGTTATTTTATGAAAAATACTAACATAAATATACAAACTTGCTGTCCCTAGAAATTGGGGATTCCTTCCTTCTCGTGATTACCGTAAGAGGGGTCTTACTAGTAGAAAGTAGGATATTACAAGGATGGATAACAACGTCCATATTTGATGTTGTGACGTCACGAGCGGCAATCTATTCCCTTAAGGATTTTCTGTCGTAAAAGTGTTTTTTTCGTATAATTATGAAACAATAATTATGCGTCATTAAAATGTATTTGAGCAGTGGTCCGCCCGCGTGTGGTACGGCCGCGACTTACAAGTCGTGGGTTCGTACCCAGGCAGGCGCTTTACTTTGTGTAAATAATTTCATCACTACTGCTCTCAAAACGGTGAAGGAAAACATCGTGAGGAAACCGGCATGTCCTAGAACCAAAAATTCGAAGACATTTATTGTGACATCTACCAACCCACACTGGGCCCGCGTGGTGGATTACAGCCCACTCTCTCTCGAAGAGAGGAGGCCTGTGTCCCAGCAGTGAGAAAATTAAAGGCTGATTATGTTTGAGAGCAGTGGTGATGAGATTATTTTACACAAAGTAAAGCGCCTGCCTGGGTTCGAACCCACGACTTGCAATTCGCAAGTTGGGGCTGTTAACACTGGGCCACCACTGCTCCTCCTATTTATAAAACTGTACCAATAAATATTTTATATCTGAAATCAAACGCACACATAGAAATACAACAATAGCCCTTAAATGGTCATCAACTTCTTTTTAAATCCCAAAACATATTGAGGTAGGTACACAGGAGACGCAATTTTCCTCGACATAATGTGGGCCATGTCCTTTGTCGAAGAGATGAAGGTACCGCGAACCCTTCGCCATTTTCATTTATTTTGTCTGTATTCATGGGAAAATGAGTGAAAGTAGGTCCAATTGTGATTTATTTGTCTATGGAACAGAACAAAGGAAGGTCCGGGAAGAGGGATGTAGGGAAATTTTTACGACCGACTGTTCGGCACCAGAAATATTACAATGTGTTATCTGTGATGGAGTTAGTTATATAACATAACATAATCAGCTTATAATGTTCCCACTGCTGGGACAAAGGCCTCCTCTCTGTGAGAGGGAGTGGGCCATAATCCACCACGTGGCCCCAGTGCGGGTTGGCAGATGTCACATGTCTTCGATTTTTTGGTTCTAGGACGTGCCGGTTTCCTCACGATGTTTTCCTTCACCGTTTTGAGAGCAGTGGTGATAAAATAATTTACTCAAAGTAAAGCGCCTGTATTTTTTTTTTTTTTTTTTCGGTATGGGAAATCATCAAATGACCCCTCTCGCTCTGGGTGGAGCGGAAGGGAGTGTCAGACTCTTACTGACTAAAACCCACCCATGTTCCTTCCTTCGCCCTTTATGTTCCGGGGTAGCGGTAACCCTTTCGGACAATCCCGCTGCCCCGGCAGGCTTCGGCCCTGAGGGGCCCCTCGTTATGCTGACATCTCTTTGAGGCGCGCGTGGAACACTTACGCGCCGTCCGGCACGGGCCTGGTCCTGATCGGGCGGTGAGCTACCCATTGCTCTCCGCCCGCAGGCCCGCGCCTACGGTGGCCGGTAGTCGTCGCTCGACTCCCGACGCCCGGGGCGTCTCGCGCGGCGGCTGGGACGGGAGGCTCTCTCCCTCATCCGTCCCGCCACCTCCTTCGCTAGCATGACTGCTTCGCAGAAGGAGGCGACTGCCTCCCACTCCCTCTCGCTCCGGACCATGCCTTGCACCAGAGCCGGGCGCGAGAGGCCGCCGCCGCTGCCGATCGCCTCTACGAGGACACGGCGGTGCTCCGCCCAAGCGGGGCAGACCTCCACCGTGTGCTCCACCGTGTCCTCTGGGCGATCCTGGCAATGGTGACACCCGGGCGTTTCCTCCCGCCTGATGATGTGCAGGAACCTCCCGAAACTTCCGTGTCCGGTGAGGACCTGCGTCAGGCGGTAGGTGAGGGCGCCATGGCGCCTCTCTAGCCACTCCTCAAAGAGGGGTCTTATCGCCGCTATCGCGGCGTGCCCTGCGCTGGGTTGCGACAGTCGCTCTTTCCATGTCGCCATGAGATCGAGCCGGAGGTCCGTCCGCTCCGCAGCAATTTGCCGCGGGAGCGGACTTTCCCCCCGGGGTAGTGCCTCCGCGCGCCACTCATACAGGCGCGCGAGGACTATCGCCTCCAGATCCCATGGCGGCAGTCCGGCAAGGAGGCTTGCCGCCTCGCGCGAGATCGTGCGGTAGCCCCGGATTAGCCTTACGGCTACCACCTTCTGGGGCGCGTTCAGGTAGTGGGCGGCTCGCCGCCGCAGTGAACGCGCCCACACCGGGGCCCCGTATAGGGCCATGGACCGCACGACCCCGCGCGCCTGTCTGGGTTCGAACCTACGACCTACAACTCGTAAGTCGCGGCCGCTACCACTGCGCCACCACTACTCCTGCTGTTGGAGTTAGTTAATTAGTTGTAAATAATGGAATGCAAGCGTGCATTGTGCCATTATTTCCGCGTAGTGGGAACAAAAGCCGGTTTTTTTCTTGGTTATATTTCATGCAAATTTTACCAACTTCATGAGGAAAATTCTTTACACATTTATGTTCATGAAAATCAAAACCTCATAATTTTCCTTTTCATAAAAAACATACTTTAAAAACCTGTTGGTGACAATAGGCACTATTTTAAATGGTACAACAACACTGGAGAACCACACCTCATCCTACCTCTGCGGGAACTACTGGCGTTATATTACGTTCTTTAAAAACCATTCACACGTTACCTGTTCGTGTAATATCTCTCTCATTCACAGTTTGTTTATCAACATAAAGTCGCAGTTGTAAACATGCTAAGTGCATCGGAGTCGAAGCCGTAAATAACGCATAGCTAGTACATCACAATGACCTATTTCCCATACCTTCACCGTTTCGCTACACAAATAGCTTATAGTCTAGAGACGGGGCTCGGAATTGTGTCGGTAATTTACAATAGTTGAAAAGCTCGTCCATTTTCAGCTTGCTTTTCATTGATTATATTATTATTTATAATACATTTAGGGCTCATTTTTCCAACGCGAGATAACATTTATTCGACAGATTTTCTATGCTAGAATTGTCAAAAATTCAAATTTATTCCTCGTATAAAATTATCTGGCCTTGGAAAAATCAGCCCTTATTTAGTTAATTATAATTAAGTATGTACCTATGCTTTTTTTTTAGGAAAAAATACAAATAATGTGAGTCTTTTCAAGTAAATAAAATTCGCACAAAATTTCTAACGTACGTGGGTTTTTTTACAGATTTTTAGTTTTTAGCTATATTAATACTGGGCTCAGCGAAAGCTCAAGATTCAATATTGTACCGTAAGAATAAAAATTAAAGTCTTATTAAAAATCCTTTTATGATCACGTCAAAACAGCTAAAGTGCCTTACTGCATTCTGACAGTCATAAGCACAGATATGCTCACAGCTATTTAGAAACATCTACCACGAAATCAGTGTGACAGCTTTAGCGATCTCGTGAGTGGATTTAGCAAAGTTTGCTCAAGTTTAGCGACAAAATGGAGGTTACGTGGTTCCGTACAAATGTGTTTTTATTGCGTGGCTGCCGGATTGGTGGGACGCTGTGTAGATACAAGACAGACACGATATATAAACACACTTTAATGTAGACGTTAGGGAGATGTGTGGTCTTTAAAGACGACGATGCTCATTTTCTCTGTGAACTTGGACAGATTCCCTTTTATTCATAAAGGTTGCTTAAAGTTAAGTAGTGATTAGCGACTGTTTAACATTTTTGACGTTTAAATGTCACTTAACCTTAATCATCGTTTATAAATAAACCCCATAGTTCTAGCTCGCATTGTTTAAGGGTTGTATTCAATTTTAAATAGTCCATTTTTCACTCTATTTCATAAAATAATTGCCGAAACACACCCTTAGTCATGCACTGGGGAACTCAGCATTTACTACTGAGTAACTGAGTAAAGATATGGTTTGCTAGAAGAGCGCTGGCCGAAACATAGCGTCCGCAATTTACCGGCGAACGTTGTCACTGTAACGTTATTTATGAAAGTAAGTCGCTGTTTTCGTAGAGAGCGTTTATTGACACTGTAAAATAAACCCCGCTGCCATCATTTTCATGATAGTTGTCACTGCGGCCGTTATGTAGCGGCCTTAACTTAAGCTTAATTTTACATTGATTTTAAAGTAACGACTACCTAATTATAATAATATGTATTCATATCGGGCGTATTGTAAATCACAAATCATAAAATTAATTGTACTTAGGGCTGATTTTTCAATCATCTGATAATTTTATTCGAGGACTAATTTTGAAATTTCGGCAGTTATTTCATACAAAAACTGTCAAACGTCAATTTAATTCCTCGAATAAAAGTTATCTGGTGATGGAAAAATCAGCCCTTATACCCTGTCCATTAGGTTAAGCGGTTTTTGACAGCTTTCTTAGAACGTACATATTCCAGATTACGTAAAAGTTAACTTTAAAATGCGTAATAAAATAAATATATAAACTGCCATAACTTATTGAATTATCTTATTTATGACTTTCAGACAGACATTATAATACCACACGTGTATTAATCAATGTATTGTGTGTTGCTGCAATCACTAGTTCAATCTGTCAAAAAACGGTTTACCTAATGGGCAGGGTATAGTTATATAAGAATGACATTTGAATGTTTGTACACCATATGTTGTGGTAGAGTGTATAGAACGTTAAAAATATTAACACCATACTATGTATAGATGTATGAGGAACAGGGTGTAAAGTTCACTCATCCTCCATAGAAAAGGGAGGATCCTCCGACCAGACGGGTGTTGTGTCTGGCGGGCTATTGCCCAACGATTGATGTTGGGATTTGTATTGAATTGTATCTATGCTAATTGCGCGGTAAACTCTGCTTGCGAGATGCAGGATTTCCGTGACGTCAGTATGACGCGTTGTTCGCATGTGGCGTTGTAGATACCGCTACACTATGTGAAACTACATTCATCATCATCTGCCTAGCCTTTTCCCAACTATGTTGAGGTCGGCTTCCAGTCTAACCGGATTCAGATGAATACCAGTATTTTACATGGAGCGACTGCCTATCTGACCTCCACAACCCAGTTAATGGGTAATACAATACCCCTTGGTAAGACTGGTTGTCAGACTTTCGGGCTTCTGACTAACCGTAACGACTGTCAAAGATCTACGAATGAAAGCCAGGACTAACGCCTTAACGTGCTTTCCGAGGCACGGAGGGGTCTCGGTATGTAAAGATGGTTACCCATCCATAGACCAACCGCGGCAAACGTAGCTTAACCTGATCGATCGACCTGTGCGGCTGTTATTATTTAGCCACGGGCCCCTCAACTTTTCAACATTTTTTATATATTATAATTTATATACGAGTATATTTTAGAGGTATGAAGAACAGGATGTCATGTATACTTCACTCATGCTCCATAGAAAAGGCAGGATCCTCCGACCAGACGGGTGTTGTGTCTGGCGGACAATTGCTATGTATTGCTATGTAAAACTACATTCTTACAAATAAATAAATTCTGATTCTAAGGTAAAGACACCTGCAATAGTTGAGCACTTACAATTTAAGCATCAAAATACACCTACCTACCTTAGATAACCAATTACGGCAGGACTGCAGGTGTCTCTTGGACGATTTCGCAGAACACCGGCTTAAAGTAGCAACATTGTTATGCAACCTGCACTGAATTTGTATTACCGAAAACTCTGCCATATGTAAGGGGTGTCTCCCCTGGTAATCTAGTTGACTCTGCAAACATTTCCTTCATTTTCCAGAACCCTGCATTGGTCATGCAAATGTTAATTTGTGGTGATCTTTAAACCGAAATGAGAGAGGTACGGTATCCGTAAATATGGAATCTCTTATTATCTCTTCTTTGCCGAAGCCTTTGCCTTATCGAAATGAAATGAAATGGTTAGGTCACTTTTACACATCATATTATAAAAAATAAAAAAAAATATCCTAGATAAGATCGGCGTTTCCTATCTGACTACTCTGAGAAGAAAGGGCGGAACAAACTCAGAGGTCAGTCTCTTTTAAAGTCCAGACATAATCTTGGTCAGATTTCTCTAAAATGCCAATTATTTTTACGATTACCTTGACTGACAGACAAATCAGACGTGAATATCAAAAATTCTGTTCGAAAAGTATACGATGAAAATGTATATGCATGACATGTTACGAGAATTTACACGATTTTCATAATTGAGGCTTTTATGATATCCTAAGAAGTTTTTAATAACGTCATTTAACGATACCCATGCTGCCAGTTCTGAGTCAGTTTTCCATCGAATAATTTTCTCAAAATTCTGACGTGATGGAATTTCTAACTTTTTACCCGTAATCAGCGCACCAAAATGTAGGAGAAACACTACTTGAAATTTAAAAAGTGAATTCGTTGTAGTTCTGTGATTGTTTGAAAAAGTGGTGAGATAAGTTGAAACCCTCTAAATACAGATGAATGTTTTATTTGTTCCCTTTAGAGAGTGATTGCTTACGAATTTATCCTGAACAGGGTTTGTTTACACTTCCGTTAGATACTTACTTCCGTGTTGTTTTTGAATCAGGCCATAAATAAACGTACCTTCCTTATTCGACGCCAATAGAGGTCACATTCACGACAATCCCGCTTAAATAAGCCGAGCGTATAAATATTGAAACTTAATGCATTATTGATTGAGAAAAGTCTGCCGCTGGCTATGGTATTTGATCAGAAATGTTCATAACTTGTGGTCGGGGACCGCCAGCGTCTCGGGTATTGATGCCCTGGCATCCGAGGAATGTTCGGCTCCATAACGGTGCGTGATGTTTTATTAAATACCGCCTTACTTTCTTTGTGAATGATATCGTGGGAATAAAGACTTGTCTAATCTTTTTCAACACACTTGCTCGTAAAGTGGTTCTTATTGCAACGCTTTTAGGTTAACAATGCAGTGTTTTTAACATGCGTGCTTTTAATTTTGTATTCCTGCACTAGTGCATTAAAGTGCGCTATCGATAGTCAGTGTGTGTGCTTGTTTTTTTTTTATCCGAGACATTTTTACAAATATTTCTGGCAAAATATGATATATAGAAATTTTTTTCTCGAAAGTGTGTTGAAAAACGTGGTTTGCTACTCATGTGCATTTGTCATTACACTATCGGCTCGAGAGCAATGACATACATATATTGCCTACTTGTATCAAAACGTACAATTTTTATGGTGTTTCCTTGGTCTTGTAAAGGCTAGGCTGGACAATCTTTAATGTAGCGTTGGACCACGCGTAACGTTTAATGAAGTAATCGCTCGTTTTAAATATTTACTCATAAAAAACCTGCATATCCACTACTTATCTTGATGATATCGCTGGTAAGGAGATAACCACTAACATGGTGGCTAATAATGATGTGTGGAAGGAGAAGACAGGCCGAACTGAGCCCGAATAATATAAAGAGAATATACTCTACCTTTCGCACCTACTGTGAGGTAAGAAAAACCAATTCGGTTATACCCTAGAAGCATCGGGCACGGCTGGATGGAGGTTTAATAATTAAGATGTCTATCGACCCGCCTAGGTCGCGCGAAGGTTATTGTTTTTTCAACAGGGTACCAAAGGCATACAAGGATTTGAATATTATTAGTTTTAAATCTTTCTTTCAATAAATAAATGCTATTATAATGTTGCCGACTATTTGAATGATGTACTTCAGACATTTTGAACATGACATTTTTATTATTAATTTTATTAATTTAACGTATCTTTATGATTTTTGTACTTTGAATTATATCATTTTTATATTTGTACGCTTTTCTAGGCAAAACATGCTGAAACTTTTTTTTAAACCTACACATGTTCTTGACAAATAAATATATCTTATCTTATCTTTATAAAATCAAAGGATATAGGGGTTTTGTGTTTCTTAAATTGTGAATGGTTTGTTCACAATTTTATTATACCTAGTTTATAATCTCGCGAGATAGATTATAAACTGACTATGTTCATAATCATACGATGACATATACACTGGATAAACTTCTTTAACTAACAAACTATAAAAATAAAATATCCTAACCCACCTTAAATTATGAACAATCTTAAAAATAGCGTAAAATTATTCGGCATCGTTGTCGACTGGTAATGTACAGACGCCAGCACATCAAGCTACTACAATCTGTCAAATTTCTTTAATAGATTTTCAACTTTATCGCTAAAGCATTAAGGGAAAATTTGACAGTTTCGGGTAGCTTGACCTGCTGGCGTCTGTACCCAAGAGACTGGCGGCAATGCCACGTTGCATGGCAATGCTTAGCCTCTGGCCAAGGTAAAACCTAGCCCTTGGCTCACGGGAAGTGGCAACCACTTGAAAATTAGCTTTAAAACTTTATGCTCCACAGCCACAATAGTAAAAACTAAGACTATGAGACTATGACAACAAAAACATAGTAAACAGATGTAGGGAACATCTGTTCAGATAATCCTAATCTCGAAAACCAGTGCAATCTGTATAGTACGAGTACAAAAATGGGAAATGAAACTGAATTTGCTTGCTGTTGTGACCCATTTCTTTTATTACCTATGACTTATAACTATGTCGTTCAGAAAAGCAAAGACTTCGCATGCCAGACGAGAGCGTATTCCGAATTTATATATATATTTATCTTTGTTGCAACGATGTGTATTATTTGGAGGAAATAAAGAGAAAAAGCGGTCAAATACGAGTTGGACTCGTACACGAAGGGCTCCGTACCAGCGCACAATATTTAACACTGCATATGTTTATAAATAGATAAAAAGCATGGAGGGGCTTGTGGCTAAAGTAATAACAGCTGCACGGGTCGATCGATCAGGTTAAGCTACGCTTGCCGCGGTTGGTCCGTGCATGGGTGACCATCTTTACATACCAAGACACCTCCGTGCCTCGGAAAGCACGTTTAGCCGTTGGTCCCGGCTGTCATTCGTGGATCATTGACAGTCGTTACGGGTCGTCAGAAGCCTGAAAGCCTGACAACCAGTCTTACCAAGCTGTTTCGTATTACTCAGTAACTAACTGGGTTGTGGAGGTCAGATAGGCAGTCGCTCCATGTAAAATACTGGTATTCAGCTGTATGCGGTTAGACTGGACGCCGACCCTAACATAGTTGGGAATGGCTATGCAGATGATGAGATAAAAAACACGTTTCTTATAATGGGGACCCCCTTTAACGTGACGACTCAAAGGTGTGACAGACGGACGGACGGACAGCAGAGCCTTAGTAATAGGGCCCTAGTAATTGGCATCCTTTGGGTACGGAACCTAAGAAAGACAAAAGCAATAGAAAAAGTGATAAAACAATATATGTATGGATATGTTTATTAGTTACATATATGCATGGAAGTAATAGAATAGAATACTCTTTACTGTACATCATACAAATTACAGAACATAAATATATAAAATTTTACAAAGGGTGACACAATGGGCGGTCTTATCGCTAAGAGCGATCTTTTAAAGACAACCTTTGGATGGATAGTAATGCGATATGATTGGTGATAGTTTGAAAGTTAGAAGATAGTTTTCCTACTCAGCATATAAAATATTCGTTTGATCTGAATGTCTTCACTCTTCTTGAATATTAAAAATTATGACTATAATATTACCCGGTTTCTGAATTAAGAATTTGAAGCTGCGAACTTGTGAAACTCTATTGTGGCTATCCATACCTAAAACATATGTGCATAATCAGTCTATAATATTCCCACTGCTGGGACACAGGCATCCTTTTTTCGAAAGGGAGTGGGCTGTAATCTACCACACGGGCACAGTGCGGGTTGGTAGATGTCACATGTCTTCGAATTTTTCGTTCTAGGACATACCGGTTTCTTCACGATGTTTTCCTTCACCGTTTTGAGAGCAGTAGTGATGAAATTATTTACGCAAAGTAAAGCGCCTGCCTGAGTTTGAACCCACGACCTACAACTTATAAATCGGAGCCGTTACCACTAGGCCATAACTGCTCTCACAATAACATATTAGTCCCAATACACACAGATTCGAATTTTTATTAAAACAATCACACGCACAATTTACGCAACATCAAATCAAATCTTCTCATTTCAAAAACTAGATGTAAATCCTACAGTAGAAATTGCAAAACGATATCCTCAGTTAAAATATCCATTAGAATATCAAACGGATCTGTAAAGTCTATATGAGCCATGAGCCATCCGACAAAAGGCAAACATCGTTTCAATAAGGCTCGTAACAAATAAACAGACATATTTGCCATTCCTTCCGTGTGCCCTTGCCTTTATTCAAATTTTAATATAAATCGTATCGTAAATACGTAAATACGTCTTAACGTAAATACGTTTTTATTGTTTAAAAATATTTTATTTTTCTCTTGTTATGATCGTGCAATTCAAAGTCAGTTCACAAAGTTCTTACTGTTTTAAATCAAAAAGATGAATTTATTATACTGTCCTTTTTTCTAAGTTTTTTTTAGAACTTGCCTATTCTAAACCTCCAATAATGGCGCCGATTCCCTTGTTCACAAACTAAACTAAATTTCAGTTCAGTGCATCTTTTTCTTTCTATTTCATAAAGAAAAGTACAGAAGATAAATATTAGTTTAGTCCTGTCAAATTAGTCAGCGCCTGACGTAAATTGACGTATTTTTAGTCGCCATGTTTTTAATCACGTCTAAGATGCCTAAGGAGTATCTTAATTTGACAGGACTAGGCTAATATTTATCTTCTGTCCTTTTCTTAATGAAGTAGAAAAAAAAAGATGCACTGAACTTAAATTAAGTTTAGTTTGTGAATAAGGGAATCGGCGCCATTATGCAATTATTAACAGTCATAAATGTAAGTAGTATCTACCACATATTATTTTATGATTTAAACATGTAGGTACAGACGCCAGCAGGTCAAGGTACCCGAAACTGTCAAATTTTCCCAATCAACCTTGAACCTTAATTCTTTAGCGATAAAGTTGAAAATCTATTAAAGAAATTTGACAGATTGTAGTAGCTTGATGTGCTGGCGTCTGTACAAACAAACTCATCATGTAATGTGTGTGTGTGATGTGTGTATGTGGAGTCATTGTGATGTACAAACTTAACTAAGTTTATTTAAAATTACTGTCTGTCATCACCTTTTCTTTTTGCCAATAAAACTTTTTGTATTCTGTAGGTAGTTACAGCATAGTTACCTCCAAATACATTACATAACTAATAACAACTTAGTTCTCCCCCACTAACCTTCAACCTCTACTAAAACTAAATTGATCCTCCGTAATCTGTAAATAGAAATACGCAAATAACACCCACACTCGCGTTAAACTAAACCATTTGAAGCACAACAAAAGCCTAGCAGAGATTAACAGCGGCGTAGACTCCTACCTATCGTCGCATTCAGGCTATTGAAGCCAGCTAGGTCAAGTGTTGCTACGCGTGAATACTGAACAGGTTTATATGGACACGTTTACAACGTTCCGTGTTAAAATGTTGCCAGTTTACAGAGTTAAATAATGGCGGGGGTAATGGTTTGTCTTTCTGGGAGTGCGTGGGTGATGTTTATAACTAAATACGCAGTTTTTTAAAGTTTTTTTTTTTTTATTTTACGAAGAAGCTTTTTTATGAACTTTGAAGAGCCATGAAAACAGATTTTTCGCAATTAGGTACTCTAGGAAGTGATGAAAAGTTTGTTTTAGACTATCTTTTGTAATTATAAACAATGGGACACGGGACGGAGCATATAGTGACCTTATTGATGATGGTCTTCAGAAAGGTCAGGTGCGTAATAGGTACTCGCAACCGGTGCGGCGCGTGCGTGTGTGCCCAGGTGTATGATATATGAGGTGTATGAGGTGGCATTCTGTAGTGCCTACACCCATGGAAAGAAGGCATGAGTTTATGTATGTATGTTACGTTCAAAATGTAGGTACTGATTCTCAGCCTTATTTGACGATTTTTTTTTTTTTATATTTTTGACGAAAATATTCAACGTAGGTACCTAGTAGGTAGATATGACCACTTTTCACCTGCGTCAGAACCTACGTTAGTTGCGTTGAGCTAAAGATCTCAAAAGCAACAGCGGAATGTACGCCCACATACTCCATCAAAATGTAATACAATATTATTATATTATTGAGTTCATATATAAGGAACTATGTAAATGGTTCGAGAGCTAAATTCGGTAGTGTTAGATTTTTTTAATGATGTTTTTTTGGATATAACGTCAAGGCATCGAATTAAATTTAAATCGAAATGAAATCTAAATCAAAAAAGTCTAACTAAATTCAAACTCAAACTCAAAGTATTTATTTCAATTAAACCAATTACAGGCACTTTTGAATTGTCAAGGGGTCGGTCAGTCAGAGAAATGAAGCTAGTTGCCCATTCCAAAGCGTAGTAAGTAGGTACCTATGGAGAAGAACGGGCAAGAAACTCCATGGACACTCTTTTAAATTAAAATATGGTTACAAAGTATTAGTTACATCATTCATGTTAAAAATTATGCATGTGAGAACGATGCAGAACGTTAAAAGCGTCCGTAATGAAAAGCCTAAAACAATCCAAATATTAAATTAAATTAAAATAAGCCATGGCAGCAAAGAGATGACCAGTCCCCACTGACGGCGCCCGTTCACGAACATGACGCACGGATTAGCACCATTCAGCTCAACCATTTTGAAGGGAGCTAAATGATCCAACACATGTGCCACCATCAGCGAGACATTTGAGTGAGCATGACATACTCTCAGCCGCCAGGGCACATTCAAGTCAATGAAAGACGTACCCAGTAAATGGTAGCTTTATAGTATGTACCTACATAGTACTCACACATGTGCTATACAATTATACAATACTAGGAGATTGAATTTATATAATGCAAAATTAGTATTTTACAATCTTCAGCGGCTCCAACAGTACTTTCAAATGCTAATCAATTTATTTATGCGTCCTGTGGAGCAGGACCAGCGTTTAGCCAAGCATTTTTATCAGCGATGTAATCTCCCGATTTATAATATGCCTGGCTGCATAGTGTGCGTTTTATACAAGATTTAAATTTTATTGTAACATTTTAAACAGTACCCCATGAAAGATGAGTCTACTTTAGCCAGCCTGAAACCTGGTTGAACTAATTGGTCCCTATTTCTAGTGATATAATTGTGTCTTTCACCTCTTTTACTAAAAATATGTAGATTTTTCCTTACGTACATAATGTTTTCATATATATATTGACAAGGTACCGTCATGATGTTAATATCTTTAAACAGTTCTCTTAGAGAGTCACGCCTGCGGAGGCTATAAATGGCTCTGATGGCTCTAAATAAAACCAAGTCGGGTTAGTTACACCATTTTATAACTCAAGAACTGCTGGTTTGATTTTTATGAGCTTCGATTTGTTGGCTTTGTCTTCGCCCCAAATAGCAGAATAACTATTAAAATGTGGGAAAAATTCACAAAAACAAAAATGAAGATAAATAATTCATTTTCTCACACATTTTGTATGGAACGGCTTTTTTTTATTATTCTAAGGCGAAGTTCGCCGGGTAAGCTAGTAAGAAAAAATGCTACCACAAAAGTTGTAAAATTGGTTACCGCGAAAAATATAAGTATTGTGTCATTCATCATTCTGCTGTGTTAAAAGGATAATTGTTGTTATATCCTTTTACCGTGATTGGTATTCACGATTGGTTATCATTGCGTATATATCAATTCGGCCATGTTTTCATCGCATCTGTCTGTAAACGTGCTGAAAAGCGTTCCACTGAAAGATCAAAGGGGATATTACCATGACCAGCAAGCTACGCAAACGATGGGTGATTGCAATTTGTTGATTCAATTTTGTAACAATTAGCGATCGCAGGACAGCAATACCCAGGAGTATGGAGATAAATATTATTACTTCGACCAAAATAACCTTCGTTGTATAACCCGTTCTACATTCATCCTGTACCTAACACACATTGAAACATATTCGCCTAGTTTTTGTGTTACGTTTCATTTGTTTCTTTGAAAAATAATTAATTAT
The DNA here is from genome assembly GCA_911387795.2 of Apamea monoglypha. Lineage (NCBI taxonomy): Eukaryota > Metazoa > Arthropoda > Insecta > Lepidoptera > Noctuidae > Apamea > Apamea monoglypha. The sequence goes on from OU426920.1 coordinate 6,172,460, forward strand.
TTTGTTTATTTATTTATTTATTTATTTACCATTTATGTACACACATATATGAACAGATAAGAAAAACAGAACGGAAAAAATAGGTACAGAGGTGATGCTTATTTCACAAGAAATCTCTTCCAGCACACCCGAGACAGGACAATAGACGGACCGGACCGGATGGTTTATATTTGGACGGCATGTTCGTTTCAACGTATGTTACACTTCATGTTCCGTTTCAAATAATTATGACTACCCACCACCAGCAGTGGTGGCCCAGTGGAGCAATGGAGCGACTTATGAGTTGTAGGTCGTGGGTTCGAACCCAGACAGGCGCTTTACTTTGTATTTAATTATTTAATCACTACTGCTCTCAAAACGTTGAAGGAAAACATCGTGAGGAAACCGGCATGTCCTGGAACCAAAAACTCGAAGACATGTGACATCTACCAACCCGCACTGAGCCCGCGTGGAGCCCACTCCCTCTCACAGAGAGGAGGCCTATGTCCCAGCAGTGTGAACATAATAGGCTGATTATGCACCACTAGAATACTTTTCAAAAAGCTGAGCAGCGTTAACCTCCTTGTATGCTTTACTTTCTCCAAGCGTTCAGCATTAGCTCTGCCATGAGGCAGAGGTTCGCAACTTTTATCTAACTTTATCTTTATTTAACTTTTATACTAGATACGGTAATTATACTAAATGAAATCTTTGCACACCGCAGGGGTCGAAAACAGTATACGAACAATTTATCAAAACTCCGACCAAGTTCTTTCTTAGACACGTTAAGTCGGATTACTGAAAGCTTATAAAACTTTCTTGAGCAGTCAGCATAGAACTAAAGTTGAATATATTTCGTGAACAACTGCTGTTAGTCTAGATTCTCTAGGTAGCCTAGAAAAAGCATGTATAAACTACACGTTATCAACAAGGCGTTGCTTGAATGTAAACAAAAAGACAGCTTGCAGGAGTTAGAAAATAAAACGTGACACTTTCTTTAAAGTAGGTGTCGTATCTTTTCTTTAGGGCGTCGTATCTTTCCTCTGAAGAATGCTCTGATTTTCTTGTTGTTCTTTCGATATTTTATTTTGTACCAATATAAAAATAAATTACTATAGCGCCGATTTCCTTGTTCACAAACTAAAGTAAATTCAAGTTCAGTGCATGTTTTTCTTTCTATTTCAATAAGAAAAGGACAGAAGATAAATATAAGTATAATCCTGTCAAATTAAGACACTCCATAGACAGTTTAGACGTGATTAAAAACATGGCTACTAAAAATACGTCAATTTACGTCAGGCGCTGACTAATTACACCACCACCACCCCCACCACCACCTTTACTATTTTATAGGAACAGACCTTCTGGTCTGTTCCTATAGAATAGTAAAGGTGTTCATCGAATATTGTTTAATTGTAAAGTTCTACAACGCTATAAAACCTACATCTATGTCTATACAAAAACAAATAAATATAATTGAAGTATCTGTTTATAACGTCTAAATAACAGTTTTTTACTTAATGCATATGAAAGTACATAGGTACGGTACTTGTACCAAAAAACAAATTTATAAATTTTATTTGTCTCATTATGTCTGTTTGTTCCGAAACAGCTGGACCGATTTTAATAAAAGGTATGGGGATACTTTATTTTTATCGACATACAACGCGGGCGAAGCCGCGGGCGGAAGCTAGTCAAACAATAATATCCGTCGACGCGCAGTTCTTTTGTTTATTTATTTATTTATTACAGCATGGAAGACTTACAGCTAAAAAAAACAAACAAAAAAAAAGGAAACAATAGTTGTTTCCGATGTTAGCCTACTACTTCTACTAGGTATCACGTAACGCTGATAACGTTCAAAAGTATACTATTTAACAATCCTCATCACTGATTATATAATTCAAAAGTTTAATAATAATAATATAAAATAATTCAAAATACAATGAACTAAGATATGACGGCGGAGATTAAAGCAGTCAACTCCGAAATGTTTCTTTGTTAACAATTTTCAAAAATTCAAAATATAGCAGACTAAAGATATGATGAGTATGTGGCGGCACCTACATCGCCACATGCGAACTACGCAAACACTGACGTCACGCTAAATCGTGCATCGCGCAAGCAGAGTTTACCGCGCAAATAGCATATACAATACAATGTCCCGACATCAATCGTCGGGCAGTTGCCCACCAGACAGACACAACACCCGTCTGGTCGGAGGATCCTCCCATTTCTATGATGGATGAGTGAATTTTACATTCTGTTCCTCACACACCTCTAGAAGTATGTACATATACTTATGACAGCCACACGCCAGATACATGTATGTCAACATACGGAATATTTATAGCAACGTAAACTACGTAACATGAACGTAGGTAATTAAGATTTTCATGAAATATGATCACGGAGCGTAGCAAAGACCTACATAATTGATTTCACACTCGCACAGAGATTCTTATCAATAACGTTACAAGTATTCTCTTATTTCCTCTCGTTTCGTACCCTTAAATGGTTCCCGAATATTGAATTAAAATTAATTCACCTAAATGTAATTTACGAATAAAATATTCCAGTGTGAAATGACCCGAAATTGATTCAATTTATGTCTTTTACAAAGCTATCGTGTTTTATCTACCTTTATGTTTTAACGTTATAATAAGATATCTATGTAGTCGAACAAGGATCACGTATCTAATTAGTTTTGTCATGTCTGTCCGTGTATCTAGAATCAACTAGATCAGCGGGGTAGTTGCGTAACAGATTTTTGACAGTTCAACAACATACTACATTACGTTATTTACTTTGTCGACCAGGCAAAGTTGAACATTATGAAGCAATGGATTAGAAATTTCCTTCAAAATGATTCAGATTATGATTGATAGTGTATTAGTCCTGAAGTGGAGACCGCGTATCGGCAAGCGTAGTGTGGAACGCCCCCCAGCCACAACACCCTGTCCTCCGCCTTCCGCAGCCAGTCTGTCCCAGCCACCTTCTTTAGGTGTTCCGTCCATCTAGCTTCCACACTACGCTTGCCGATACGCGGTCTCCACTCCAGGACTAATACACTATCAATCATAATCTGAATCATTTTGAAGGAAATTTCTAATCCATTGCTTCATATGTTTAACTTTGTCTGGTCGACAAAGTAAATAACGTAATGTAGTATGTTGTTGAACTGTCAAAAGCCATTGCTACTGAGGGTGTGTTACGCAACTACCCCGCTGATCTAGTTGATTCTAGATACACGGACAGACATGACAAAACTAATTACATACGTGATCCTTGTTTGACTACTTAAATATCTATACTATTCTTCTTATACTATTATAACGTTAAAACATAAAGGTAGATAAAACACGATAGCTTTGTAAAAGACATAAACTGAATCAATTTCGGGTCATTTCACACTGGAATATTTTATTCGTAAATTACATTTAGGTGAATTAATTGTGGCGCAGCCTGGGAGAGACCTATGTCCAGCAGTGGACTGCAATAGGCTAAGTTGATTGATTGAGTGTATAAAGCAATTAGGGTGCTGGGGCCCACCAACTTAATGTGTAGTCAACCTCGAACAAACTCTATAGTGAAAAACCGCAAAAGACTGTTATTCATCATTATGATTACGATATGAAGACTTCGTTATTTAAGCGGGTACTGCTTTGTAACCTCATAAACTAGACTGACATGTTCGCTCGGAACAACCCACTTCAAAGCGCTCAAAGTCCTCAATAAAAAATAATTAAAGAATATAAATATCTCATACAGAATTCAAAGTAAGTATGAATAAAGGAGATTGTGTACTTTTAAAGTTATATATTTTATAAGAACTGAGTAACTATTCAGCCCTACAAACTGACCTTTGGAGCTTGCGTGGGATGATGAAAAAATGCAATAGAATGCTATTTTATCTCCAGCGGGGCTACGGACGAGACGAGCAAACAATTGCAACTACTTTTGTATCCACAATGCTTGTCATCAAAGACTAGATATCCAATGAATCAAACAGACTATGTTGGGTCTTCAATTCATAACCATAAGGGGTGTTATATTTGTTTAGGTCACATTCGATTCGGATGTAACTATTTGTTGAACAACAAAGCCGCCCAAGCAATCACTACACATATTCGGCTTCCATTCGGCTCGTGCCGATCGACAAACTCCGTTTGGCATCTACCCTCCCTGAATCATATTCTGGTCGGCTCGGCACAATTTGAGCTATGGTTTTTCTCGAACGTACAGGATGGCAGGGACATCGAGGCGCAACGTGTTACCATGGATTCAGTAGATGATAGTGGATAACAAACAAAAAAAAAATTATTTTTAAATGCTGTTCCATATATTTTGACCACGTAGGTGTAAATAAAAGTTTTTATTGTTTCTCATACAATTGTTCTACAGCACAACATTGAGGCGGCCCCAGTAAGTTATAAGGATAGTTGTGATGGGGTTACCTCGCCACTTCCCATGGGTTACTATCTACAATATTGAGACATAAATAAAAGAATAAATAAAAGAAAAGGTTTAGTTTCTAGGATGTTACAAAAATTTTGTAGCTTGTTCAGGTATGTGTAGTGTGTGTGTATGTGGGTGTGAGTAGGCGTGTGTGTGTGTGTGTGTTAATGATTGGTTAACTGATGCATATTATAATTGGGTTCAGGTTATTCATTAGCATATTCTGGTTAATATAAGTTCAATTTCGTCGTACGATTGTGACTTTAACCATTCCGTTAAAGTATTTTTACATTCGTACCACAACATGGGGTAAATATTCAATTTGAGGTCCAATTTATTATAAATATAAGTTGATTGTGTGTTATTCTGACGCCTGGCGAAAACCGTGCGGACCCGAGTAGAATGGGTCACAATATCTTTACGTCTTCTATCGAGATTTGATGGAACAAATAAGAGGGTCTTATGCAGATTTGAGGTTATGTTCAATACCTATGTATAATCTCGTAACAGTGGGCAGCTTACTAACCTTGTAAAGGTTGTCTGTAGGATACCGAAAGGGTTAAATACATAACTTTGATGAGAGACCTTTGAGCCCTTTCTACATAGGTCCAGATATTTGGTCTTGGTAGCCAAAAACAGCTGTTTTTTTTTATAACCGAGGATCGTCAGGATAATGGATTCAGTATCCATGATAATAGAGGGGCAATTCTCGTAATTTTCAGAACGTTCACAGTCTGATCTGTCTCAATCTGTCAAAAATACCTCAAATTTCCCTAAATTTTGACAAGTTTTTGACATTTGTTTGTCGCAGAGATGACACTGCGACTAGATTTTGAACGTTTTAAATTACGAGAATTGGCCTTCAGGTTGCGCGTTGATATTCCTGCCACCCAGTATAAAGTATCTAGATCTGAACAAGTATGAAGCACACCTAATGAACCGACTTCAATTATACAATAAGGAGATATGTCTTTAGAACCAAAAATTTAAAAATATTATCTTCTTTTTTCCAAATTAGACAGAAAACAGAACACTTACATTATTTATTCCATTATACATGGTTATATTATTTAGTGTGTGTGTATGACCAGCACTCTAATTGCGTAACACACTATCAATGTCAATCGGAATCATTTTGAATGATATTGCTAATCCATTGCTTCATATGTTCAAAAAATGTGTCTGGCCAACAACGTAAATATCGCAATGAATGTTGTTGAACTATCAAAATGAAAGCCATTGCTACTGATAGTGTGTTACGCAATTACCCTGCTGATGTATAATGTAAACTAGACAAAAGGAGAACGTAAGGATTGTAGCAGGTGGCGTTCTGTAATAGTTTCTGCCTACCCCCAGTACTTAACTTTAGACTAAAATAAAAAATAGGTACCTACCTAGAGTAAAATTTTATTTTTCTTCAAACAGTGCTTGATGCATCAATTTTTTATTTCGCTTGGGGAATCCAGGACCGTTCTTATTCCTTGAAAGAAAACAGCGCACAATAATTATTTTCATACAAAAGAGTGAAGAATGTTATATGTGCACGATAAAGTTATTTGCTAGACTAAAATACCTAGGTAGTTTTGATGAAACCTGTACTTTAATAAATAAGGGAGTTCATAACTGGCGACATGTGGGCGTACTATGGGCACCTCTGCTTTAGCCTTCGGATTTACAGGCGTGATGTGTAGGTACATAAAAGTTGTGCAAAAGCATAAGAGGTTATGTTTACAAACACGAATTTCACATGCACAAATAGCTAGGACCATTTAGATATATGACAGTGTTTCTCAACCGCCCATGAAGTAATGAAAGACCTGTGTAGGTAGTTAGGTACTATAAGGGCTCCATGGCCTTATTTTACCGGGTCAAATGAATAAAATTGGTATTTGTATTAATTTATTAATTACTAGCAGCGCCCCTCGGTTTCACCCGCATAAGTTTCGATCCCGTGGGAATATCAGGATAAAAAGTATCTTATGTGTTATTCCTGGTTATAAACTATATGTGCGCCAAATTTCATCCAAATCCGTTCAGTACTTTTTGCATGAAAGAGTACCTAACAAACTTCCACCCATCCATCCATACACCCATAGATAATCTGTATATGTATGTACTGTAGAGATTTGGTCCGGTTCGTTAACAGGAGTCAAAAATCTGGGTCATTATTTATAATGACCCAGATTTTTGACTAAACCAAAACGACGACCTAAGGCAAATAAAGTGGTGTCTGAGTGAGTGTTAAATCGCCAATACAAGTTAAATATAAACCGACAGCAAACAGTGCAAATACTGTCTGTCCATCAATCTCTATACATCAAATGGTTTAGTTTATTCCACTGAAAACGAATTAAATGTTTAGTCAGCGGACTGTAAAAAATGATGTTACATTCGTCCGAGCATTGACAAATGATCTTCACAGTGTATTGATTGCACACCAGTGCAGTGCTTGACGCGTGGCGGGCTCAAAATACATGGACGTTGATTTTACTGAAAATAGACTATACTTTCAGGAATTGTTTTGTACCTACTTAGGTAGGTACCACACTTTTAGGTGTTTAATTGGACACGCACATTGGACTTAAATATAACTGGCAAAATGTGGGTGTACTAAATAGGTAGGTACAACTCTGCCCTTCAGGGAAACTGAATTTGTTTCGGTCTTTCTTCTCAGAGTAGTTAGATATTATTTTATTATTACTTATACTTATAGTTATTTTTTTTTTATAATATGACGTGTAAAACTGGTTCCGATAGCCTACTTACAGAATAAATAATTTCATTTCAAACCAGGCGTTTTTTTGTGTAATTAAAGTTACAAAAACGAAGAAGTATGTAGGTCATTAAGATAAAGGGAGAGATTTGATTAATTTGAATCGCAATTAGGTAAATTAATAAAATGAATCGTTTTGTAATAATTCTAAAAACAAATCAATGTTTAAATAGCCAATTTTCGATCTCAAATCCTACCAAACACGAAATAAAAAACAATTGGAACATGAAAACACAATAGACAACCAAAACAAAAGACAAGCAACAAGTATCAACAGTTTCGAAGAACTTTAAAAATAAATAAAATACACGCACCTGCGTTTCGACGCGACGCGACGTGTCCCCGCGTCAAATATTTCCAACTTCCATATTCCCCCGAAATCGGAGCTTTATCCCTATCGAGAAAATACAATGCATCTAAAAAGTTTTCACATAAACAAAACAGTCGTGAGTCGCCGTGACTCGTAAATAAGCAACATGGCGGGTCTCGGGGCGAGCCCGGGGACTCGCAGGCCCTTTCAATGAACTCTCCACTACGCGGCCCTTTCTTTCTTTCTTTTCGCTGTTGAAATTGTGTTTTTGTTGATGCATGTTGATGCGGTTCGTGTAACTTGAAAGTTATGTGCGGTACTGGTATAATTTAGGTGAGTTTGGATGCAATAGTCAAGTTTAAATCACCTACTAAAAACGTTAGATTGAAAGTTCCGAATGTAATCCCTGAGATGCGTAGTTTGAATTGTGTTGTCGTCAACCAGCTATGTACCTAGTAGTATATAGATACCTTACTTCTTGCGGTACCTAGTAGTGTAGTGTCAATATCACACTATCTTTTTTACGTTTAGTTTACCGAAAAAATATGTCGTATCAAAGTTCACTTATGTGTAGTGTCCTTGTCTAAACAACGAAACTTTATCCGAACCCTTTTCCCTTATTTCAACAATGGAACCATCTGATCTATGTCTTAGACACAGGTAGCAACCACATTCCAAAAAGAAAAAACATATCCGTTCCGAAAATGAATTGTATACTGCCAGTATTAAAAACAAATGTGATTTAATTTACCTATATTGTATCTCAACAGCATGAAATAAGGATACCGACTTAAATAAAATAAAAAATAAAGCGGCTTAACGAAAAAAAATGTGAGCTACTTATCTCTGCAAAGTCTCGAGAAAATTTCAAGAAATGTAGAGCATGTTACACCTACTTTGGGAGTGTTTATTTGCTAAAACACCAAAGTTTTTTTTAAAATACCAGTAATGCATTCCAAAAAGTTAAAAATGGACTGTAGGATCCACCGATTCTTCTTCGTGTCGCTGGCACGACTATATTTCAGATCTTGTTACCGGCCAGCGCACTATAGCGCGTGAAGACATGCAGTGGCTCTTTCAAGAGACCCGTTGTCAAAGTATGTCCTTTACCTTCACAATAACATCACCGCGTAATTAAAACCTAATTTTAGCTGTAGTTAACATACTTGAAATATTTTTCTTTTTTCTTAGTCCGCTTTAATTTTTTTTTTTTCCTTTTGAGAATATTACCTACATATCCTCAAAGCCGAGTTTTTCTTAGTCCAACCATTAGAAGGTGTTCAGTGTTTTTAAAACTTTATAATTACTCCTAATTTGAAGGCATTCGTGTGTTTGATAAGCTGTATTCGCTACGATGTAGCGAAATCTTTTTATTATCTTGTTATTATATGTAGGAAAACACACACAATAAGGATTTGTACTATAGCATTTTATTAAAATACTTCCTTGCTATAAACAAATCGAAGCTGTCCATTTCGTTTTCCTCTTCAAAGATCCTTGAGCCCATTTCAAAGTAAAATAGATTAGTGTTTATTCCAGCAAAATATACGGTTTGATATTTTTTGAAGCAGTAATTGTCCTACATATACCAACCTATTGATAGTATTGACTTAGTTTAGTCAAAACTGGATATATCTAACTACTTCTTGGACATCGCAGCCGTGGGTACCGAAAAGGACACTAGTTAAGACGGTAGCATGACCCTCCTACTCTTCTGTTATAACCTGACCACTCAATCTATCTGTCTGTCTTCGACTGATCATGAAATTAAATGTTTCATAATCATAAATCTTGATTTATCTCAATATGAGTTAGTGACTGCACAATCTTAAATAGAGATAGGTGTCTGAGATAGGAGGAGATAGGACATGTTAATTTACAAAACGCTTAGAGTCAACATAATTATTATAATATGTATGATAAAGTTTAAAATTAAAATTAAGTATAAGCATTACCTACCTGCAAAATTAACAGATAATTTAAAGAAAATACAAATTATAATAATAGTCTTTGGGTGCACTTGCATAGTGCGAACAGGGATAATCGTTGGTTTGTGCTTCATTTCATTAGAAACGTCCAACGGGGGGCCTCTGCGAGTTGGCTTTGGCCCCTCGTGCGCCTTCCAAAGGTCCGGGACCCCAGGGTCCCGAGAAATGTCACGAGACGTAAAAATAATAATATCTACTCATAAAACTGGGGAAAATTGCAAATTATATTGACTGATTGATGATCGTAGTCAACGGCTAGACATGCGATTGGAAATTTCTAAAACAAGAAGAAATGCCCAAACCACTTTGAGCAAGTGAGACTAAGTGACTAGGAAAGTAGAAGTACAGAGCAATTCAATCGATAGTCGATTTTCTTATCGTTTTTATAATACAAAGATAAAAGCCAATCTAGTGATCAACACTATGTATTAAAATGCAAATAAAATCCATTTGAATATCTGATAAAATCAGATTGAAAATGAAAAGAGAAAACGAATGAAACTGTTTTTTATTTCTCTTTTTGCTATAGGCTCCAGCGGAAGATTGAAAACTGTTGGGATTCCGGCTTAGCTCTATCCTAAAATCCTGACACATTGAATATATACCATGACGTGTGAGTGTCGGAAGTATGACATATTGACTATAACCAAACATAGCTTCTAAGTTTTTTTTTTTTTTGTGTGAGCACACAGTGCTTTTTCTGTTCATTCAAAAATATTATCTATGCTCTCTGGAGAATTTAGAGTGAGTGAGTGATATCGGTCAATAAAAAGTTACTATTTACCTAGGCACCTTAACTAATAATTTTTGACAGTCGCACCATTTTTGCTGGGTCGATTTTTTTTAACGTCAATGTCAACAGAAACAGTAATATCTAAAATACTTTAAAACCACTCTTTTTCATTTATGAAAAAGCACTGAACATTAGCATACATTAAGTAGTACGCAGGTTGTCGCGTTTTATTTCAAACGTTGAAATCAATCAACTCAGCCTATCGCAGTCCACTGCTGGACATAGGCCTCTCCCAGGCTGCGCCACAACACCCTGTCCTCCGCCTTCCGCATCCAGTCCGTCCCAGCCACCTTCTTAAGGTCGTCCGTCCATCTAGCTGGGGGGCGGCCCACACTACGCTTGCCGATACGCGGTCTCCACTCCAAAACTCGTCTACTCCACCGGCCATCGGTCCTTCGACAAACAAGGCCAGCTCACTGCCACTTCAGATGAAATATTTAGGTGTTAATCAAATATAAAATCAAATTAATCAAATAGAGATCTTTTGTTTTCATAATATTTGAATGTTAATAAATCATATAAAAGCCAGCTTCTGAAATACAGCAACGTAATTTTAAATTGTGTCTCGAACGAGGCTTCAGACACCCTCGAGACAAAGCTAGACTACGTGACGGACCAATCTACTGGAAAAACTGACTGTGAACAAAAAAAAAATTAAGAACCTACGAATACCATGTATATAAGGGTAATATTTTTTGATCCTGTGGTTCTTTACTCCTGCAATGAGAAAATACATGGAAAATACATTGCAGATCTATATTATAAGTTAAACTCACGTTTCGTGTCTGTCTGTGTGACCCCACAAAACTCGATTTTTAGTCAAATCTTACAAACCGTGTGAAGTAGGGGCAACTCGCTACTCTATGCAAACATAAAAAAAAACAATTAAAAAAAAAATTGTCTGTTTCTTTCGGCTAATCTCCGAAAAGGCTGGACCGATTTTGACGGGACTTTCACTGGCAGATAGCTGATGTTATAAGGAGTAACTTTTATTTTAGGAAAAGACACGCATTATTGTATTCCGACATCCACGCGAACGAAATCGCGGGCACAGGTAGAAATAAAATAAATAAAGCCATTCCTGCGGAAGTGCGGACGAAAAATACTAAGTATACCTACCTCATTAGACATGGACCATAACAACCAGCACCCGAATTGCGTAACACACTATCAATATCAATCTGAATCATTTTGAAGAATATTGCTAATCCATTGCTTCATATGTTCGAAAAATGTGTCTGCTCAACAACGTAAATAACGCAATGAATGTTGTTGAACTGTCAAAATGAAACCCATTGCTACTGATAGTGTGTTACGCAATTACCCCGCAGCTTTAATGCCATCTAATTACAAAACGTTGTTATTTATCTCTTGAGCCGGAAGTCACGCGTAAACGTTATCTACCTACTTTGTAAACTTTTGACATTTCCAACTCGACGTAGACAGTCAATTTAGACTTTTTGATACCGAGCTTATTTCACAAAAACACGGCTCAAACGGCCAAACTCCGTCCTGGAATTCGCATCGCCCATTGGCAAAACTAATCACGTTCGATAGAAACAAAATGGAAGCTACGGCGAAAACAGCGGAGAAATCCGAAATTAACAGTAACGTCCCCAGGCTTTTAATTAAACTTCAGAGTACGTACAATACCAAATTACCTACGTGGAATTATGTAAAATAGAATGAATATATACGTACATTGTAGTATCAATTATCATAACCGCTGAAATAAAGACTTTCTAGTATTTGATAATTTGGAAATTGGCGCAAATAACGGCGGGGTTATGGCCTAACACATTAACATAGCAACGGCTTTCATTTTGACAGTCCAACAACATTCATTGCGTTATTTACGTTGTTGAGCACACAAATTTTTCGAACATAAGAAGCAATAGATTAGCAATAGCCTACAAAATTATTCGCAATTAGGGTGCGGGTTTCTTATATAGCTTCTAAATATATTATCTAAGACCTATTTAAAAATGAGGTATCATTAACAATATGCCTCGTTGGTCTACTGGTGGCAAGCACGACTGCTGAGGGGTACGTATTGCAATATCTAAAAGTAAAAATCTAAATACCTAATGATTTTTTCACTTATATTCAAAATACCGAAAGCTTAAAATGTCAAATGAATATGTTACTGAAGTTCCTAAAGCTCAAACTTGGAAATTCCCATGTACAAAGTTCCTTAAATTGGTTTACCTCACCGTTATGTTTCTGTACCCGCATGCGTAACACGCATAATTATATCTTTTTTAAATCGAAACAACTAGGTTAGGTTAGGTTAGAACTTTGACCACACAACGCCAGAAACATATTCTTGAATGATAGATGTTTAGTCCAATCAGTATTTTAAACTTAGGTAATTCGTAGGTAGGTGTTAGTTGCTTAGGTATTTAAAAACATTAGGTATTTAGATTTTAGGGATTTTGAACGTAGGTTATTTTACGTTAGTTCTTTTAATTTTGGGTATTGCTATACTTACCCCTGCTGGGATCTTATGTAGGTTCGATTACCAGGTCGGGCAGTGTTATCAAGTTTATCACTTTATAATTTGTCAGTAGCAGCCCGGATTCTACCTTTGTGCCTGGTTAATGGCAATTGACCCCGTCTTCACTACACTTCACGACTGTAGGTATTCACAGAAGGAATATGCAGAGTTGAAGGTAAGAACACCATATACCTACTATATGGTGTTCTTACGTGTGTTCTTACCTACAACTCTGCATATTCCTTCTGTGAATACCTACAGTCGTGAAGTTATGTAATAAAATTATAAAATCGCGAAGTAGACATTCCTTGCTACATTATTAAACATGTCAGCATATCAGTGCCAATCATCAATGTATCGGGTTATCTCGTTACGCCGGAAATTCGGGCCAGAGCTAAGCTCAGCGAGCGAGTAACCTGACATCTTTCGCAGAGAGACGCTTGACAGTGAGTGAGTCTATGAATTCCGGACTTGTACAGACGCCAGCACGTCAAGCTACTACAATCTGTCAAATGTCTTTAATAGATTTTCAACTTTATCGCTAAAGCATTAGGTTCAAGGTTGATTGGGAAAATTTGACAGTTTCGGGTGCTCTTGACTAATCTAGTTATCTCGATATATAAGACCTATATTATGTATAGTCTGCTCCAAGTATAGGTAAGTCTGATAAAACTTACTGCCAACTTGTGGGAGCTAATTTTAGTGGCATACAAATTGAGTAATTTGATTATTAATTCAATAATTAAACCCGAACTTCTATTCCTATTTTCATTTGACAATTGAGGTTTATAACCTCAATTTTCGTCGATTTTTCATTGAGGTAGGTACAATTTGGAAAAAGTGGCGAGAAATAAAGTTGAAACCTTCTTAATACAGGTGAATGTGGTGCTAATTCTCTTTAATGACTGATTGCGTAAGAATTTATCACCTGAACAGGTTTTGTTTACAGTTCTATCAGATACATTTGGAACAGACTATATCCTCAATACATTATGCATTCAACAGTACCTATACGTTCATTCCGTTCGTCAGCACTTTTGCAGACTACTAATATTAGCTGACTGCTAACGTAGTAATGTCCTATTAACTTCAGCTTGATGCGAGGAACTCCCAGAGCCCCGAGAACGTCAAAACAAGTTAATGGCCAAGCTTTGTTCATACAGGATGACCGTACACAACCCGCGTGAGTTCTTTACCCGCGCCGACTTCAGAGACCGTTAAAAAATTCAAAGACGGAGCGCAGCAAGATTAGAAGTCTAGTTTGAAAGACTAATACTCCCGTCTATTGTAACAATGAATATGTCAAGCTTCACATGAAAGGCAATAAATCTGTGCAAGCCTTAACATTTACCTTCCACATCGCCGCGGGTGAATGTTGCGAATGAAAATAAAACGCCCCTAATTCAGAGCCAAATCGGCGAGATGAAATTGAAATTGAGATTGGGTTGTGTAATGGTGCTATATAGTGATCCGAATGAGCTTCTTGCTCTCGGCAGCTCTGTAGCGTAATTAATGCCCCGCCAAGAGAAAATTGCCACAAATCTGCACTTTCAATTTGTGCCGTTGCTTAAGTAGGTAGGTACCTAATGTTGGGCGGGTGATATCGCGGTAGCTCAATGTTTCTGGATTTGTTCTACTTAAGTATAAAGTGTAATGAGATGATAGGTAGGTAGTGTACCTAGGTACTTAGGAGAGGCCGGGGTTCTAAGTGCCGATTTTCAAACATAAAAAATCGTTAAAACAAGGTCTACAAGGGGTACAACCGATTGATACGCTTCCGTGCGCGATTTACCATCAGTCAATGTTATCAAAAGAGTTGCTGCTCACAAATCCAAAACCCGAAAATTTTGTTCGTTTAATCAAATAAGTAGACCCCGAAATTCTTTCGATACTTAGCTATGTAAGTATTTGCTGTCGAGGGCAAGGCAAATTAGTAATTGAAAATGTGTATTTTCGATTCACTTAAAATGTACCTATATTTCGAACAACTTGTCGAATGGACACCGGAGTTTTGTAAAAAAAAAATATTTTGACGAAGGAACAATCACCTGGTTTGTTGTTTCATCGTTGAGATAAGATGTGCCGGTAGAAATTGTGATCATTACGGATGCAGTAAAGTAATTGAAATTGGATTTACATAAATTAATGTCAATAAGTTCACTTGCGAAAATTGTATGTACTAAATAGTCAAATAGTTATGGTCCGGAGTTTGAGCGACACGCTTCTCAAGCACGGGTTGAGCGGAGGATTGTTACCTACGGGTATGAAACCTGGCAAGTACAGACGCCAGCAAGTCAAGCTACTACAATCTGTCAAATTTCTTTAATATATTTTGAACTTTATTGCTAAAATCTTAAGGTTCAAGGTTGATTGGGAAAATTTGACAGTTTCGGGTAGTTTGACCTGCTGGCGTCCGTACATACCAATGTGAGTTTTCTAAAATCTTACATAAATAATTACCTTCTATAATTTCCATGTTTTATTGGACAATGTATAGGCTATAGCTAAGCCTTAGCTATACCTACCGATTGTCTGCTATAATTAGGGCTACGCCTCTAGCAGTCATGAAAATCAACCTAAAACCTACCTAATACACTACAGACACAACTAACATATATATTCTGAAGGAAAATTCTCCCTTTTATTAATTTTATTTGAAATATATTTTTATAATAATACATAATTATATTAATCTTTGGCAGAATGGAAGAAATTCCGTTGTGCAATAATGCTGTCAAAAGAAAACAACATAACCTAACAAAAGTGACAGATTACAGATGTTTTGATTTTCACTAAAAGGTTAACTTCGAATTTCATTTATATGCGTATTTCTAGTTGAAAACATTATCGCAAAATATTACTATCATGACTTCTGCATTAATAAGTGCTATCAGAAGATTGCACATTTCTGTGACACCTCAAATTAGAGTATATTCTTCAAACGTCGCTGCTGTTACTTCTGCAGCCTCAAACAGTTTATCTATCACAAAAAAGGAGTGGGCCTTCCAGCCTCAGTACACTAAGCCCCGTGAAGTATGGATTGAGAACTTAGATACAATAGAGGAGAAGAAATTGGGGTTATTTGAGCTGCATCCTTCAGTGTACGCCGCGCCTCCTCGGTTAGATATTATAAATCAAAATGTTGTATGGCAGCGAAAGATTAGGTATGTGTCGTGGGCAAATACGAAGACTAGAGCTGAAGTGCGTGGTGGTGGCAGGAAGCCTTGGCCTCAGAAAGGATCAGGGCGTTCCCGTCATGGGTCGATTCGTTCTCCACTATGGCGCGGCGGTGGTGTAGCGCACGGCCCTCGCTCCGGAAAATCTCACTTCTTTATGCTGCCCTTCCACGTCAGGGTACATGGCCTAACAACAACCTTATCGTCAAAACTAGCCCAAGATGACTTACATATTGTTAAGGACTTGGAACTACCGACAGATGAGCCTGAATATTTATCTGAACTTATTGAGAAGAGGAACTGGGGACCTTCGGTGCTGCTTATTGATGAGTAAGTATAACTATAATTTTGACCAGTAGAAAGGCATTGACAAAATGTAATAAGCCTTCTTTAGTCAAAAAAGACACTGTTGTTTTAGTTCAAGCACAGTAGTCAAATCTATTTATTATATTTTGTTCTATTGCGAGTCATTTCTATTCAATCCTCTCTTTAGAAAACCATTGGAAACCATTTCCAAAGCCAAATAAAATAGTTCTTTATAACACTAAACCATCACTAAAATGTTCAACTTTTTATTTCCAGCACTGACTATGCACCAAGGAACATAACTGCAGCAACAGACAGCCTAGCTCATATCAACATAATGC
This sequence comes from Apamea monoglypha, assembly GCA_911387795.2. Lineage (NCBI taxonomy): Eukaryota > Metazoa > Arthropoda > Insecta > Lepidoptera > Noctuidae > Apamea > Apamea monoglypha. The sequence goes on from OU426920.1 coordinate 6,189,081, forward strand.
CAGTATACGGCCTCAATGTCTACTCTATGTTAAAACATGATACCCTCATTCTAACCCTATCAGCCGCTGAGAAAATTGAAGAAAGGCTACTCCACTGGCTTCATGCTAACATTAGAACACAGTCACAAGAATTCAAACTTAATCAAGTGTAATGTTATCCTTTGGTATGTGGGGCCATATTTCAGTTTAAATAAGAATTCTGCAGTTTTAAATATACTAAAATAATCAACACATAGTCTGCAATGAATAAAAGTAGTTAAATACTAATTAAAACATATTCTAATATACCAAAGGACCTATGTTTCGTACAGGCAGAAAGAAGTATTTTCTACATAAACTAGTACCAACTACAATAAACTGGAAAGACTTATTATTATTGAAAATTTCCATGATTAAACTGCCTTTCAATATTCATTGTAGCATCTAAAAGGTTTAAAGTACTTGGGTGTTGCTGATTTTAGAGCAAAATATATTGATTATGTTATTGTATACATAATAGTAGTGTAAAAAATATAGAAAACAATAGTAAAATACTTGTTATTTTATTTATAATCGTGCCTTTAAAAATAAGGAACACACAATAAGTTGATTGAGGAGAAGAAATGGTAATAATCCAATATCATTGTCAGGATCTGGTTGATCCCCGTTCTTTGTCTCTGTGTGATTCAGGAATCTGTAAGAAGAAAATAAAGGTTTTTATTTAAGAGAAAACTACGAATCTATTTTGGAATAAGGAATATTCTTAAGTTTAAATACAGTCCAGCCGATGAGAGACTGCATTCATGACACTTGTCATTGTAACAATTCTAGTAGCTAAAAAATATATAATGCACAAAACACGTATTTGTTTATATGAAAAGAAATTGTATTTAAAATCATGGATATAAGTTGTGGACAGGCGTCAAAAACGCATTCTCTCGTCAGCCGCACTATAGTTGAAACTTTACATAGTAGGTAAATTAATATTATTGGTTTTTTTAATACTTCAAGAACACAAATGTATTGAGGCAGAATTCAAAGGCATTTTCTACCAGTCAGCCTTTAGGTGATGCAGAGACAAACAGTGGTGACTGCGTTCTCAGTTCTCACTACACTTTTAAACCCAGGTATTTGTATCACAATGTTGACTGGCAAATAAAGTTTCTGTCATCAAGCTTGCCTTATGCACTACATAATACAGGATGGCAGGGATATCAATGCACAACCTGTAACCACAGATTTAGTACATGATTGTGAACCCCCCAGTGATGAGATTTTTCTATAATTTCTCTTCTAGGTAATCTAGGATCATGTGCTGAATTCATGCTTACAGTTTGTGTGTTGATGTCCCTGCCACCCTGTATACATGAGACTTTATTATTACTAACTAAAATCAACTTAGGTACGCAATGGAAATGTATTTCACCTTATGTGATGTCTGTTTCACAATATTGCCAGCCATTTTCTGTCTGATGCTCCATCTCAGATCTGACCAGTCGTTTTCACCCGGTACATTAGACTTATACTTGTTCCATAAAGCAGTATAATGATGATACAGAGTTACAGGGTCACATTTCTTCTTTGCCGGCAGTATAGGAACTTTTATTACTGTAAAAAAGAATAATTGTTGAAAAAAAAAAGGTAATGATGAAGCAAAAGTATTCACAATTGAAAGATTTTTTCTTGCAAGAATACAATATACTGTCCATGGCAATCAGAAGATTGTATTCATTGCAGAGAAGCCCTCTCCTATACAATAAATTTCTTCATTTTCCCAATCAACCTTGAATCTTAATGCTATAGTGATAAAGTTGAAAATCTATTAAAGAAATTTGACAGATTGTAGTAGCTTGATGTGCTGGCGTCTGTACATGGGCTTCTCTACAATAAATGTATAAAATAATGCCAGTCAACATTTAATTACATTCAATTTTTGGGAAGGCAAACTGGGAGCTGCGGAACCTCTGCTAGATTAGAGGGTAGAGGCTTGATAGTTTGGATAGGGATTATAAACCTATCTCCTCTCTTATACAAAACATTACTGTTAGCCTGCACCATCCCACTGCTGGGCAAAGGCCTCTCCCCATGAATTCCAGCTCTTTCGATCCAGGGCTAAAGTAGACCACTGGTCGTTTGTTTTGTCCAGCTCGTCCCGCCATCTTCTGAGGGGTCTGCTGCGACGCCTTCTAGCTGTGGCAGGGCTCCACGTGGTTGTTATTTTCGCCCACAGCTTATTGGGCATACACAGCTTATTGGGCAAACAGTGTATATATAAAATAATTTAGGGCACAATTTGAAGAAAGTAAATTATTTTTAGTAACTACCTCAAAGGTTTAATTTTTTTTTTTTAAACTTTTCCCCACAATAGGAATTTCTCCTGTATCGTAGGTGCGTTTAGAAACATTTAAACTCACATACACAGACACAGACCCGGACAACTACTTGTAGGTCATACAAATATTTGTTCCGTGCGGGAATCGAACCCACGACACACAGTGCAGCAGTCAAGTGCTTAACCACTGCGCCAACCGTGCCGTCAAATTAAAAACTAAAAAATAAAATAAACTAAATAAAAAATAATTAAATTCAATACTTACAATTATAACTAGGGGTACAAGAGGTACTCTTTTCTTTCACTGTTTCAGGTTTCTTCTCAACTCTAACACACGAACAGGCTCTTCTGAGAGGCTTATCTTCTGTTTTCGGCAGCCCCAAGTTAGGGGCCGAGTGAACATTCCTCACATTTAGCCCTTTCCTGGGCTTCTGACATTCTCTGGTGCATTTTAAGTAGTTAGGATCTTGGTTCTTGGACCTGCTGCGGGAACAGAATGTGCTGGCACTGTGCAGCCTCTCAAGACCTGGCACCTCATACTTTTCTTGGATGTCGGACCTAGATTGACTCTTTTGTTGAAGGTCATACTTTATTAGCTTCTTTAGATCTGAAAAAGTTTTATTTTATGGGACTTGATTCAAAACTCAAAACGTATTTCTTTAAGTTTTGTGATAACTAATTAAAAATGTTTAGTACCTTTAATCATAGTTTTACCGTTTTTAAAGATGAAACTGATGATCATACATGAAAAAAAATACCACGATAACTTTTAACGTAAGCCGTGTTGTTGTGTAAAGCCGTAGGAAATGAAACGAACATATTTGAATCGACTTCTAGTACTCTAATTGAAATTCGATTGAAATACACAAACAAACAATAATAAAATAAACAAACCTGTAATGAAATACTTAAGGACTTCTCCACTTATATTATGAATGCCTAAATTGTTGAGATACCTCAATATCTCTCTGGCATCCAACTCGGAAGTGACTTCGTAATAATTATCATCCATTCTATTGAACTTGAATAAATAAAACCAACTAGACTTAGAATTAATTTACTTATAAAGTTTTAAAATTATTCGACGAGTAACGATGTTTCTTTCCAATTTTTATGACATTGACATCGTTGACATTAAAATTTTGACAAAGGTAAACATGTTGTAATTTTGTTCCCTCCTTTTCGTCCATAGAGTCTGCTAGTGATTGGATCATTCTTCTTAAAATCGACTAAAACGGAATAATTGAATCGCAAAACATTAACAATAATGTTTACCAATAATACATTTAATTTTAACATTATTTAACAAAGTTGAGAAAAATTTAGCAGTCTTTAATATCAAATTGTGTTATCGATTTCTAATGACCTATATTATTTCTTTTGACACATCAGCTGATTGTGCCTCGCCATGCATACTACACTGTGGTTAGAATAGTAGCAGCACAAAAATAAATACACTGAAGACATTTTATTATAAAAGGTCTTCAGTTGATATGCTTTCGTATAATAATTAAATAAACTTCTGACGTCTATTACCAAAATCTGTGATTACACTAGTGGTAGGTAAATTATAGATCAATTTTGATTTAGTATCTCTGTACACAAACGTAGCAGTGCCGTGGCCAAACCTTTAACCTATCACTAACTTGTTGTGGAATCTGTTTTTTAAGTGAGCGGGAAATGTATATAAATGTGCCATGAACCTATGACATCTAAGTTAAACAAGGAGATAAAATAACATACTTTTTATTTTAAACATTTCTTGTATGTATGTATCTATATGTACTTTTTCGGTCAATAAGGTACATTGACCGATACAATATTCTTATCACGCATAAGATTACAATAATTCTATGACATTGTGCAACTGCAAAGTGCAAATGACTGACATAAATATAATAACCTTATCGCTGCAACGAGATCGTTGAATGAACGAACAAGTTCAAGGTCATGTTTTTATTTTGGCGGGAAATCAAAAACTAGTTAATCATTCGATCCAAGAGGTTTATAAACGCAACATATAGACAATTAATTGATGCACATGTTTTTATTCACCTCTTATTTATTTAGTACTTGTTGCATTGTATTTCTTCTCATTTTAAATGGTAGGTAGGTACTCATAAACAAATAAACACATTTTATCATTAGTATTCAAACAAAACCAATTAATTAGAAAACAATAGTTATACTACAAGAGTAATCCATTAATACATTATTTACACGTTGTAGGTTCGCATTATTATTTACTTGAAGGTTGTTATCATACGGGCACGGCTACGCTCACCGTCCGATGTGAACGATCATTAGCACTGCAGTGTTTGCTGCGAGACGTACCATGGCTGCTAACAAGAACAATCCCGCTGTGGCGAATTTCGTCGAGTATTTACGAATTCCAAGTGTACAGCCCGACATCAACTATGGTAAGTCCTCAATACGTTATTTTGTGTAATTGAATTACTTAAAACAAAAATGTATACATTTAATCTTAGTACCTGTTGTATTTATAGAGTAGGTAACTTTGCATCCGTTGATAAATATTTTGTATGTTAAATGCATAAAAAGAAAATTGTTTCTTTCTGTAAAAATTGGTTTTCATGTTCTACCTGCCTACCAGTGTATAATTTGTCCTTTCCAACTATTTATTTCTTTGGTAGTTACTTAGAAGTAGATCTATATTCTATGTACGTTGCGCATTGTACACAACTGGGTAGGTATATGCACCGACGACCTTCAGCTGAAAGCATTTAAGGTTCGTCCATGACTGAAAAATTCAAGAGTTTGGTGTAACAATATATAATCTTGTGGCAAAATTCAACGTATTTTTCACAGTATTTATATCTTTATAAGCTGACTAAGCCTTTAATAGTATACTCTTTGTGACTAAGCAAATTGCTAAAACAGCTGATAATTATGCCAAAGATTAAATAAACTTAGTATGCCTATTTATACTGCGGCATATAAAGTTTTTATTTAGCTAACTGGATCAATTCAACTACTGTGCGAACGTAACGTAATCAGGATACAACGGATTGTATCATTGACGTATCTGGAACTCACAATTGAATCTATCCTTAGCCGGTGGAATTGGATAATATGAACAACCTATATACTCAAGTGCGAAATGAATGATTGCCGGTGGGGGACTGCCGAACTGCATTAGTCTCCCATCGTGCAGCTTGACGTAGTTATTTAGATTTTAATTGCTTTCAAGGATACCTTAAAGTGCTTTATACCTTACAAATCTTCATAATTGTCTGAGAGCTAATAGTTTTTCTCGCTTCATTTTTTTTTTCGTATTGACAACAAAGGAAGACTTTCTACAAAAACTGTTTTCACTATATACCCCTCTTATTCATGAAAATGCCAAGGTCATACGTTGAACTTCGTTTTCTTTAAACGTGCCAAACAATATAGCTTTATTATTACAGACGATTGTGTAGCATTCCTGAAAAAACAAGCTAATGGACTTAGCCTTGCCGTGAAAGTTTATGAATTGGTTCCACGCAAACCCATAGTGATTATAACATGGCCTGGAAAGGACCAATCGCTCGGTTCAATCTTGCTAAACTCTCACATGGACGTCGTGCCTGTTTTTGAAGTAAGTGGTGCTTCGTCGAAAGATAAAACAGCTTAAATAAATACCTAGTTTAGATTACTTATCATGTCAAGATAAATAAATAGAGATAGACAGACAGAGATGAACATCTCCGTAAATTGTATAACTTTGAACAAATACCTTATGTCAAATGATTGTTTAATGTTTATCGCCAACTACGCGACTGCGGGAGATAAGCACAGCATGCATAACTTGGGTTCGATTCCGGTGGGTTAAAAACAAGGTTTGTTTCTATCGCACGTGGCTAGAGATACAGCTCCTCTAGAGATCTAGTAGGAAGAAGAACTAACATTAACCTGATTTAATGGAATTACAGAACAGTTGGACACATCCCCCATTTAGCGGACACATTGATAACGATGGAAAGATCTTCGCTCGTGGCTCGCAAGACATGAAATGTGTCGGTATCCAATACCTTGAGGCTATAAGGAAGCTGAAGGCGGCCGGGGTGCAATTAAAAAGAACTCTACACGTCTGTTTTGTGCCTGGTAATATAACATTAGCTTATTTTTCCATCCGTCCTCATCTTGTAATTGATATACTGCTGCCAAATATTATAAAACAAAGTACGGCACTTACAATTTTCTTTATTTTTAGATGAAGAAATCGGTGGTCACGATGGCATGGAAAAATTTGTCCACACTAAAGATTTCAAGGACCTGAACGTAGCGTTTGCGTTAGATGAGGGAATGGCCAGTCCAAATGAAGACTTCGTCTTGTTTAATGGCGAAAGGAGCATTTGGCGTAAGTGATTAGTAACCCAAACTGAATTATAATGAATACCAGATAGTTGAACAGATGATAATTTTTGTTGTCCACAATTTTGCTTTCAGAAATACATGTCCACTGTACTGGACAACCTGGCCATGGATCTTTATTGTTTCCAAACACTGCTGGTGAAAAGGTTGGTTTCTAAATCGTTGTAAGAATACTGCTTACCCTCTGAATGTGTTAACTTTCACTACCAGCTGGCACACCTATTCAACAGGCATATTTTGAAAACCTGTTACTGTTGCTACGAAATGATTATACACATGCATGCGGTTTGATAATTGATTATCTTTTTCGACATACAGGACTATATTACTAACATCATAAACATCAACTTTTAACAAAACAATACATTTACCAAAAACAAACCTTTAAGATTTCGTTCTTCTATCTAACCCCCGCTCCTCTCCGCTAAATTATAAACTAGACACGGCAGTGTGTTTCAGCGCTTACCTACCTAACTAGCGCTTTATTTTGCTTTGCGTAGAGTTCGTTACAGAAAATCGAATATTTCAATTCGTTGAAATAGAATATTTTTATTTTTGTCTTAAAATCTGATGAATTAAAATCTGTTGAATTTGTAGCGGTATCTACAACGCCACATGCGAACAACGCGTCATACTGACGTCACGCAAATCCTGCATCTCGCAAGCAGAGTTTACCGCGCAATTAGCATAGATACAATTTCCCAACATCAATCGTTGGGCAATTGCCCGCCAGACACAACACCCGTCTGGTCGGAGGATCCTCCCTTTTCTATGGAGGATGAGTGAACTTCACACCCTGTTCCTCATACCCTCTAAAAATTAATAAAAGTCATGGAACAAAAGTTGTTGTTTATTTATGATGTTAGTAATATAGTCCTGAGAGGTTGTTAATATTTTACCAATAACCCTGTATAAACATGCTCATGAAAGAAAGAAAGAAAGAAAGAAAATACGTTTATTTGCGGCTGACAGACTTACCTTTTATTTTCCAGCTACGGACAATAATTGACAAGTTCATGGATATGAGAGCTGAACAAAAAACAATATTGGATAGCAATCCGAAGCTAACTATTGGTGACGTTACAACTATCAATTTGACTCAAGTATACGTAAGTTAGCGAAAATTTAATGTACGGTCACCAAAGGAGATAAGTAACCAGGGTCGTCGGATATAGTTAAAGTTTAGTAAGAAACTGATTGATGTTTTCGAATGAAATTTAATTTGATAAATGAACTATTTGTTTTTTTTTTTAATTTTATTCGAAAACATCCATCGGTTTCTTATTAAACTTCAACTATATCCGACGACCCTAGTTACTTATCTCCTTTGGTGTCTGTACCTATTCACAGTGATATGTGTATGATATGTCACCAGTCATATGTGTATCAAGTCTATTATTTTTTTTTTATTATGTTCTAATACCTCTTTTATAAAATCATACCTATTTATACATATTATGTATTAATTTTTATTTATTTCGCCTTATTTTATTTTCAAGCTGTCCACTAAATACGATACGAGTGGTAAGTGGACTAGAATGTTAATCCAAAATGGGAATATGAAAAAAACACAAAGATGAAATTTCATACAAACAATTTTAGTTTTGTTCATAAATATTATCATATTTTACATACTTGATATAAAGTTTTCCGATAATCATAACAAGAATCTTTTACTTTTTACAGGGTGGAGTGCAATCTAATGTTGTCCCAGAAAAGCTAACTGCAGTTTTTGATATAAGATTGGCTGTTACTGTCAACCACGTGGACTTTGAGAAAATGGTAAAGCTTAATCATTATCTTCATTTGATTCTCAGTAGAATTCCAAAGAATGACTCGGTATTTGAAGAACATTTGCTATTTTATTCCATTCAATCTAATTGGTGCCCCAATTAGTTTTACGTGATAAGCGTACACGTTCCACATACTGTGGAAAATGAAAGTACTTCATAATGGATAATGGGTTTTAGAATACACATTATTTTTATAATGATACACCAATAATATAAAAAATAGTACCTCAATAATAATACTCCAACTAATAAGTGGAAGGAGTGAAGGTAGGTCCTTGCCCTGTAGTGGGACACAAACGGCTGATAATAATAATAATAAGTTAGAGCATTACATCGGCCATTTTTACCAAAATGTTTACCTTTGATCTAAAAATCATTGAATTTTTTCAGCTCAATAAATGGTGCAAAGAAGCAGGTGATGGAGTTTCTTTCGATTTTGAGCAGAAAAATCCTTGTGTAGAAATCACAAAACTGGATGCAAGCAACCCTTTCTGGGTGGCATTCAAAGCCGCTGCCGATGAGTTGTAAGTAAATTGCTTGGGTAATGACCAATTTAAATTAACTGTCACTAAGCTCGGTTAGTGACAAGATAATTAAGCAGAGAGTTGTGTAGGTAATAATACCTATTAATATAATATATTTTATTTGTCAGATCAGTACAGTCTAATATTGTTAGTAAGGACATACACAACTTACAAACTAGTGTTAGTACATATTATTATATCATTTTATTTTGAAGTAACATTCACATTCCATACATTGTTAGTAATTAATACTTATAACTATGTTAGTAAAATGATTAGGTAGGTACTTATTTATTCATTAATTATTATTTACAAAGAAGTTGCGCTATTTAATGTTAAACAGGGCACCACCAGAACCGTGGACGGTATTCCAGTGCCTCACAACCGGGCAATCAACCCTTGCCAATACGGTATTCAGAAGGCTGTTGGTGCTGCCCCGCACGCGGCGTATCAGGGAGGCCACTCTTCTACGTATTATTGCCCTAAAGCAGTCCGTGTTGGCCTTAGCAAACATACCTGATGCACTGCAAAAGCGAGGCAAACCCAACAGCATCCTAAAACCATTATTGTATAGGAGCCGTAGGGCGTTGAAAGATCTACTAATGCAAGTTTGCATGTTAATCACGTTTTTTTATCAGGAAACTCAAGCTGGACTGCCGGATTTTCCCTGGTGGCACCGATAGCAGGTACGTGCGTGATGTCGGAATACCAGCGTTGGGCTTCTCTCCGATGAATAACACCCCCGTTCTTCTTCACGATCATGACGAGTTCCTTAAAGTCGATATATTCTTGAAAGGCATTGATATTTACGTATCTCTGCTTCCGGCTGTTGCTAACGTTTAAAACGGTGGTGTTATGTAAAATCTAGATTTTGCATTTATTTTTCAAATAAAATAATGTAGTAATCTTCCTTCCATAAAGTCTTCTGATTGTTGTATTGTATGTAGCGACCTACCATCTGTGCCTTTATGAAAAAATACTTTAATTTACATAACTTATTTAAACCATAATTCTTACGTGCAGAGAAAAAAAAACACAATCATTAAAATAAAATGTAAATAATCCATAATATAAACGACACGACCTACATGATAAATAAAAAAAACATTCACCAATAAACTGTAAGTGAAGGTACTGATTGTACGTAGGTTATCATTATTTTTGCATTAATCTTATTCATACGTAGTTAATAAAAATGATCAACTATTAATCTTTTTATTTATGTTTTTGTTATACATTTTGTGTCATTGCCTTTATAAATATTATTAAGATTTAAAAAACATTTTATTTTATTTTTACAATTAATAAGTTGCTGATATTATATTATTGCAATCTTTATAATTTTTATAATATTAAAAATATTATAGTAGAGACTGGGTTTTATTTATCTTAATATTTTTTCCACCTTGACTAGAGATCGGTGTAATTTTATTGAATCATTAGCTGCGCCCCGCGGTTTCACCCGCATAAGTCTCGATCCCTTAGGAATATCGGGATAAAATGTATCCTATATGTTAATCCTGGTTATAAACCATCTGTGTGCCAAATTTCATCCAAATCCGTTCAGTAGTTTTTGCGTGAAAGAGTAACAAACATCCATCCATCCATACAAACTTTCACGTTTATAATATTAGTGCGATGAAGAGTAATCGTTTCATTAAAATTTATGTAAATCGTCGTAAATTTCAAAATCAAATGTGATTCCAATTACATTATGTTATATGGACTGGAAGACACTGGTATCAAATTAGCTGTGGAGCCAATATAATTCGTTACCTGAATCCATTGGTTAAAATTGGTGATATGAAAATGAAAAGAATGAAAAAAAGAATGATGAATGAAATGTGGGTGTACTTTTACACCACTGTCTAACCCTTAAGACTTATGGGAATACAGGACTGATTTTATGGGTTAAAATTTATAGTTTATTAGTTTGTGTTTTATTTGTGATCTTAAAATATCACAAATAAAAGGAAAAAATATTTAAAAAAATTCATTGTTCATATGACCGAAAGATTTAAAAGCATTTCGTTATACAGTCTGTGATTTGGCACAGGCCAGTTTGGGGCATAGAGTATAGTAACTAGTTTGGGGTTGACAGACAATGACAGGACACTGCTATCGGCGTGACAGATGATGGACTATCCATACTAATCGTTATGAACGGTTTTATTTACAATTTTATGCTCCTTTGATCGTTTGTTGCTGATTTGTTAGACCGCGAAAAAGCGAGCAAAACAACTTAAACAATATGAATAAAATATGTAGAATATGTCTAGAAGAAGGCGTACTTTCATCTGTTTTTACGAAAAACTATAATATATCGCTATGTGATATGGTAGAATATTGCTGCAATATAAAGGTAAGACAATGCCTAATAATTGACGAGCTTGACTCCTATCGTCAGGACTGATGATGTGTGGGAAAGGAAGAGGGAGGCCTTTGCCCTGCAGTGGGACAATACAGGCTAGTTAGATAGAATAATTTGTAAATAAAATAACGCTAATGTACCACCTTTATTACAATATATTTCCAGATTAGTAAAGGCGATGGTTTGCCAGAGCAAATGTGCAGTAACTGCATTTATAAGCTAGGTATAGCATATCACTTCAAACAAACCTGTGAAAGTGCAGATATAAGACTGAGACAATATTTAGGACTAAGAATCCCTAGCAAGTAAGTAATAAACAACCACTTTCCATTATATATGAGCCGTCTGTCGCTGCCTGTTCTACAATAATGATCACAAATGTTAGAAAAGATGAGGATTATCTGAAACATACAGTGTCCATCTGTGTGAATGTGTTGTTTCTCCTAAACTCTGCAAATAATTTTGATGCGGCTTTCACCATCATTTGGATAATTAATTCGGGAAGGTTTATGCGTGAAATAATTTATAATAAACTCACATTATATTAGAGAAATCACGATGTTGTGTCGAGTCGTAAAAATCATGTGAAACCAGATTACTAGTTATTAATAAAAAAATATTGGCCTCTATTTTGACCTATTAGCTTTGAAGGCAATACTAAGTGTAACATTATTTTTTTACAGATACAATGATGCCTGTGTAGCAACTGATCCATTTGTAAGTATTCCTAAATATTTTTTTTTTCTTCTATTGTTTCCCTTTGTATGCCAGAACTTGGGTCCACACGAGACACACTTTTAATTGTTTCTGTTATTTTAGCATTCAACCAGTTACATAAGATCAGATGTATGTTAATATGTTTATTCGATTAACTATGTACTCCGTTTTAAAATTGAAATTGATATTTTATTTCAGGTGCCAACACATGCAACAATAATTAAGAAATGGTAAGTTAATCGGCCGCGACTTACGACTTGTAGGTCGTAGGTTCGAAACCAGACAGGCACTTTAATTTTTGTAAATTATTTCATCACCACTGCTCTCACAACGATAAAGGAAAACATCCTGTCCGTCCGTTAGGAAACCGGCATGTCCTAGAAGCAAAACTTCGAAGACATGTGACATCTACCAACACGCACTGGGCCCGCGTGGTGGATTACGGCCCGCTCCCTCTCACCGAGAGGAAGTCCCAGCAGTGGGAACATTATAGACTGATTATGTAACATAATTTGATAGGACACCCTCAAGCTAGGTGGAGCGAGTGGACTGCTGTAAGCCAATGATGATGATGAAGTTAATTAAGGCATTATTATTTAGTAACATTTGTCCCTTGCTACCTCAAATAAATAACATAACATTTCATTACAGTAAATGTAAGCAACCGGAACCTAAAAGACATACTAACTACAAAAAGAAATCAGAATCAGAGAAGCAGAAACGAGGTCCTAAACCAAAGCCTAAACAGGATCACGCATGTTACCAGTGTGACAAGCAGTTCAGATGCCAGGCACAATTAGAAATGCATGTTAGGTAAGCCCACATCTAGGCCTTAAATATCACTCGTGAACTTTTCAACTTCTGCTGTTTTTGGATAGACCAAAAATGTATGCTGCCCTAATCTAATAGAATGTATTTTATGATGTCCCCCTGTTGGCCAAGGCCTCCCTACTCTCTTTCCACCTTGCTTCTTTTTCTTTTTTTTTTAAAAACGTTGCCCCACACTAGGAATTTCTCCTGTATCGTGGGTGCGTTTACAAACATTTAAACTCACACACACAAACAGCCAGACCCGGAACAACTACTTGTAGGTCATACAAATATTTGTTCCGCTCGGGAATCGAACCCGCGACACGCAGCGCAGCAGTCAATCGCTTAACCACTGCGCCAACCGTGCCGTCTGCTCTGTCTAGAGCTACCAAGGACCAATCTTTATCAATGTAGAATGTATCATTTAACAAATTTTCTTTTTTTTTTTTTCGTCTACTGTGTGGTTTATCCACTATGTGGGATACTCAGTGATAGCAGTTTGATAAACTATACAGCGTGCCAGGGACATTGGACAAGCAGGCTGTTACCATGGATTCAGTATATGATTCTGAAAACCCTGCATTGAAATTCTTCGTTAGTTTATTTTTTTATAAATATTCATTCCAAACATTTTGACCTTGTAGGTATTGACTTTTCTATGGTACAGCAGATTTTTATTTTTGATAACCAATGATAAATTTCTATGCTAGGGGGTCTATAATCATGTGCTGAATTCATGATTACAGTTTTTGTAAGTGTTTCGATGACCCTGCCACCCTGCGGTATGATTTCATAGCCACCATTTTCACCAACTACTACAAAGAGAAGCATGGTTGTTATAATCAACTTGCAGTTATTATTTTCAGTTTAAATTCAGCCTATCTAGTCTGCTGCCAAATATAGGCCTTGCGCTACAAGATCCATTTTTCATATTTTTAACTAAATAATATATGTTCCAGGACCCACACTGGAGACAAACCATTTGTGTGCATGTACTGCCCAAGACGTTTTACACAGAAGCACAACCTTACTATACATCTCCGAATTCATACCGGCGAAAAACCATTCCAATGTGAAGTATGCAGGTAATTTCAAATTCATGGTGAGTTGTGTGAAAAAGATAGTATAATACCCAGTTATACTGTGTTTCCACTGACATGTCACAACTGTCTTTTCTGATAGTGCTGGATGTAATAATTCTGTATGATTATAGAAAATGGCTTAGAGCCTTTGTCCACCACTACCGTCACCGGGACATCACCGAGAACGAGATGACAGCGCCGAAATAGAGATACATACATTTACTATGGTCGCGTGTCCACTGCAAGTCCGTCACCCGAGTGCCGTCATTCCGGCCGCCGAAATTTCGAGTAGTTCGGCGCGACCGCTAGTACTCGGCCCAGGATTGTGACGGGCTGATGTGCGAATATAAGATACGTTTGATCTTGCCCGCCCGGTTTTTGTTTTTCTATCATAACTATTTCCTTTATTTCAATGTAAACATATAAATTATATATTTAAATATTAGAATATAAAAACATTTAAAAATATAAAAAATAGTAGCCCACCGGTATCGGGAACAGGGTCCAAGCTACCGGCGGTATAAGTATTATTATCCTTTAATTAATTTACTTACTTACAGATTATATTTTTAAATATTTTTATAAACAAAAAGATAAAAAAACATTTAAAATATAAAAAATAGTAGCCCACCGGTATCGGGAACAGGGTCCAAGCTACCGGCGGTCAGGGCTCCAGAGAGAGGAACCTCCTGACAATGCGAGCCGTATATTATTATTATTATACTGGCCACCAAGATTCCGCCACCAAGTTCGGTCGCAGTAGACACACGATCGCCGTCGTCGGGACGCCACGTTCGGTTCGTTTCTCGGTGACGTGCTGGTGACGGTTGCGGTGGACAAAGAGTCGATAGTCAGCCTTTCTATAAATACAATCAATACTAAATATTGATTTATTATTAAATAAAGATCCTGCACGGAGTGGTCAAATGTTGCCCACTCCATGCAGGATCTTTTCTAGTTAAAACTGGAAATGGCTAACTTTTTGTTTGTATACTTTACAGCAAAAGATTCTCAGCACAAGGTAATCTTCATGCTCATCTCAAGATCCACACTGGGCAAAGGGATCATGTAAGTTAAATTTTTTTTTATTCAGCTCACAACTACATTAGATATCAGTTTTTTTAAATAGTTTCTTTTGCGTATCAATCACTGAATACCCAAAAAGAAATATACTTAATAATTATTATTGTAGCGGGTTGTCATTTTTTTAAGTAATTATATATTTGTCTTGTTATTTTAGGTATGTACTCTATGCAACAAAACATTCATAACTTCAAGCGAACTTACTCGACACATGAGTAAACATAGAGGTGTTAAGAATTTTAAATGTGATTTATGTGGAGCTGCTTACGTACACTCCAGAGACCTGGTAAGTTTTGATATCAATTCCAGCTCAAATATAATTGCCAATAAGGTCTTTGTACATTTTTAGAAATGTATAGCAGTGTTCATAATCTCAGATAATTTACATTACATCGCCACTTAATCAGTTATCTACTTCAGTGAAATGTATTCTGGGTTGTTTGGGTTGTTGCAATGAAATTTGGACTTTGTTAAGTATGACATTCAGTTTGTTGTTCCATAACTTGAAAATTATCTCAAACTAGCTACCCCCCGACCCATCGCGTCGCATTTTTTCTGACTTTTTCTCCTTTTGCTCGGCTCCTAAGGAGCGTATTTTAAATAGCCTATAACCTCCCTCAAGAATTGGGCTATCACATGCAAAAATATTTTTTTCAAATCCGACTGGTAGTTCCGGACATTACCCCCTACGTACAGGATGTAAGGGTGAACAGTGGCAACTTTCAAAGGACGGATAGATAACCTTAAATAAAAAAATATTACAAAAGTTTTAAATGTATAAGTCGCAATTTTTTTTGCGAAATTTACAGTTTTCTAATTCCGAAATTTTACGCGAAGTGACCGCACACTACGATAACGCACGAAGCGGCCGGGGTGTCCCCCGGGCCGCCGCGCGCGCGCCGCCACGATCGCGTACGCGGCGCACGCACACATGTACACGCCATTCGATAATTTCCATTCACCACTGTACAAAAAATCGCCCTTATTACGTAGGGGCTGGCGGTACCGACACTTTTTTTACGATGTTGTCGAAACAATGAGATGCACAATGGAAGCACAGGTGCGGTGCGCCACACTCGAAGTAAATTGTATGGGCGCGCATACCTACGCATCGGCCACATTGAATGAATTTGTAATTTCTGTGATTGCAGTTTCCCTTCATACTTTTCCTGGCTTAGGACAGGCAAAAACACCTAATTCATTGTTTAAAGCGTTTTTATGAAAAATGAAGATAAAAACTGCGAATTAGCGAACTTTACTACATCTTAATTTCTAAGTTAGGTATTTTTGGCGTATTTAAAAAGAGAATCACGTTATTTACAACTAATTTAGTTAGGTTGTCCCTTTCAACACTGCACTGATTTTGATTTAAATTTTAAATAATGATTAAATACCTACTTACTAAGAAAATCAATAATAACTTACATAAGTCTTAAAATCTGTTCAAAATGTGAACCGTTTACGGCTAAACATGTCTCCGCACGTCTTCTTAAGTTATTTTGCACTCGATTAAGTACAACACTCTCACTCTTTACGTCATTGAAAGCACTTTTAATGCGTCTTTTCAATTCGCGTCTGGTATTAAACTCCGTGGCATACACACGGCGTTTTAAATCGCCCCACAAAAAATAGTCAAGGGGAGTGAGGTCAGGCGAGCGAGGAGGCCAGGCGACAGGTCCTCCGCGACCCATCCATCGCCCGGGGAACTCCGCGTCTAGCATGGCTCTGACCTGACGCTGAAAGTGCGCTGGAGCGCCGTCATGTTGGTAGTAGAGGTTTCTCAGGTATCGAAGGGGCACATTTTCTAGCATTCTGCCAATCACTCGCCGTAAAATGGTCATGTACGACTGACCATTTAAGCTGCTTTCGATGAAAAGAGGCCCAAGAATAATCCCTCCTAGCATACCCGCCCACACATTCACAGAAAAGCGATGCTGAAAGTGTCCCTGACGCGTTAGGTGCTCATTGCGCTGGCTCCAGTAGTGTTCGTTGTGAACATTGTAAATTCCAGATCTTGTAAATGTTGCTTCATCTGTGAACAAGATGGATATGTTGTCCAAGTTATGGAGAAGCCACTGACAGAACGCTATCCGTGGTTGATGGTCGTTTTCATACAACTCTTGGACGGGTTGGTAATGGTATGGGTGTTGGCCATCGCGATGCAGAATTTTCCAAACAGTCCAATGGGATACATTAAACCGCCGGGCCGCTCTTCTGGTGCTTTCTTCTGGATTGTTTTCGAAAAAATTTAAAATGTCTTCTTGAACATTCACCGGAATCTGTTGATTACCACGACCTTGTGCGTGACTTGGTACGGTGAATTGACCATGAGTGCGCAGTCTCTGAGTAGCCGCTAAAATTGTTGCCCGATGTGGTACCCGTTGCCCCGGGTACAATTCCTGGTACAGATCCTGAGTAGCAAGTAAACTATCACCGGCTATCGCATAGAGTCTAACGATTTCGGTAAGTTGTTCGTTCGAGAACGCGGCCATTGTCGGTAACTAATATCGCGTCGATACACGTTTCTACGTGATGCGCGAGAGTACAGCTTGGCAAGAAAGTCCTGAAACGGAACTAAAATATTTAATCATTGGCAACACTCGCTCTGCCTCGTCGAGTAAGGTACATATTCTGTCATTTCTTGTAATCTGTGACTGTTTCTCGTGTTATTATTTATTTATTTGCTTTATCGTGGTGATACTGGTGACCCATTGTGTTCATAATGAACAGATCTGTTATTCGCAGCTCCGCAAGAGCAATAATTTATAAAGTGTACGTGAGATATTTGGCGGAACTCGAGGCCGGACAAATCTTAACCGAAATCAACGATGTGTATGAAAGAACCGCTGAAATGACAGGTAAAATTATATTTTATACATGTAATCAGATCTAATGTGTGTATTTCAAGGTGCAATATCTATTATAAACCTTTCATACAATTATTGAAATGTACATTCACGAATTTGAGGTTATGTTTACAAAACACATTCGGAATGCAGCGCGTTCGTATAATTTTGATACTTTTTGTTAATATTGCATAAAATAAATCACTGAACAAAAATAACTATAGTATTTTTTAGGTAAATCCATCAGTACTATAAGGCTATATTTTTAATTCATTACAATAAGTAATTGCAAATGTTTAGTTGTTTTTATTTTATTGTTCTAGGCAGTGGCTGAACAAGCGTTTCAGAGCATATCAGTTGACGACTGGAAAAATTCATGTCATCATGTCATGAAAATAGAAAAAGGTTATTTTCGAAGGGGGCAAACTGTGTATAGTGACATTGAAAAAAATATCATAAACCTACAAGATGAAAGCAGCAACAGTGACACATCTGAACATAGCCAGCAGAGTTTTGGTGAAAGCTCACACCAAGACATGGATGAAGAGTTTTCGGGCGTGGAATACTTAGAGGAAAACATTTTTTATTCTGATTAAAATTTTTGATTCTGATTAAAAAAGTTTATTCTGATTGTTTTTTTTAGTTTTTGATTAGAACACCAACTATGGAACATGTTGCTTGTGGTTAGAGGAGAACTTGGATTTGTGGGACACAGTGACACAGTAGTAAAGCTTCCAACTTGTCACTGGGATCTAAACCCTATTGAATTGATCTGGGGTCTTGTGAAACATAAAATTGTCTCACATAATGTGGGATTAGTTGACATTAAAGTATTTTGAAATACCTAATAATTTTATTTTTAATTCATTAAATTAAATAACTGCAAATGTTATCGTTCTAGGCAGTGGCTGAACAAGCGTTTCAGAGCTTTTGTTGTTTTTATAAAACCCGCTTAATTTAAAAAAAAACTAATATCAAAACCGTTTTAGTCGTACTATTTAGGGTTACAACATGCACGATAGTGGCGCCACCATTATTTTCACGACTTTTTTGCCAAGCTGTAGTCTGTACGCAAACGGCACACGTACACTCTCTAGCGCGACTGAGCGCAGACTGACGAGTCTGACGATGCGCGCGCGCCGCCAGCGCGGCGCCGGTAATGCGGGGCAGAGGCCTAACAGTAATGTGACTATGATTTTTTATTTTTCGGGATATTAGAAAAAAATAGGGTCATATTTTTTCAACGGTTTTAGAATCTACTCATGATACTTATACACCTCCTTAAATATTGCCACTGTTCACACTAACAGCCTGTACATACAAACAAACTTTACCTCTTTATATTAGTATAGATTCTTAACTCAAATAATAGTCAATATTTTATTATTTGCATTAAGCATATTGCGTAAGCATAAAGAATGTTGTATATTTATTTATTGTTGTGTGTACTTGTTGCAGAAACTGCACAAACTGAAGAAGCATCAAATAGTCCCTCAGAATTCTAAAGTTCAAAATGAAGCCTTCAATAACAGCGGTAATATAGATATAATAGGAATAGATGTCGGAAAAGATCCACCGATGCCAATGAAAGATGTCAGTCATCTCATACCGCACCTGATTAATGAGAAACCACAGCAAAACCTGCCAGTTATACCAGAAAGCAACCCGGCACTGTTGCCCTTTGAACAGAAAAGTGTTAAGGAGATGTTCCACCAGTATCCCAATAAAGTGTTTGAAGTTCACGACTGTGCTATTTGTGGGGAAGGCTTTGAATATGTGACAGCCTTAGCCCAACATTACCTACATCGTCATAAGGACCATGATACTGTTCAATCAAAAAGCTATGGGCTAACACAGTAGATTACTATAACTGTTTGAACATGTATAGTATTATATCTATGCTTGTTTAGTGACCTTATTGGTTCTTCAGAAACGTCTGGTGCATAGGTGCTCGCAACCGGCATGCATGTATGACTAAATGTATCAATGTTAACGAAGCAAAAAGGACTATTATAGCAGGTGGTGTAGGCTGTAGTTTCTGCCCACCCCCATGGGAAGAAGGTGTGAGTTTATCTACGTGAACATAAAGAAGGAAAGGATAAGGTTGTAATAAACATTATTTTAGAGTAATGAATAGTATTCTATTTATTACACGGCCAAAGAAACATTGATTTGATTTGAAAAACAAAACTTGAGATGTTTCCCAAGTACATAACAACAGCTGTAATAACAATGTTATTCAGGAATAAATTATTTATTCAATGAAAATATATGTTTCACTCACATAATCTAATAACAACACTAAATAAGCAATATCTATACCAATTAACGCACTGGGACCCAGGGTTCAAAGATGTCAGCAATCTTCTTACGTTCTGGAAAGACAAAAAATACCTTTATTTGATGTGTACAGCAAAATAATCCTTACATTTAAGACCATAAGAATGTGTTTATCTGTTGATTACTCTGAATAATTGATAAACATGGTTTTGTGGGATTATTCCACTCTGCCTCAACAGTGGCAAAATTAAATGTTCGCTTTGTCCCACTTGTCAATTCATTTCACTAGGGCTGGTAGTGTGGTTGAATTTAAGAGAATTCATAATAAAAAATATCAAAGTTTAAGAAAATTATGTAAATTTTAGATAGAAACGGATATTTCTCAAAAAAAAAAAAATTGTGATTCACACCATTATTTATACATTCTCTTATATCTAACTCTACCAGCCTCAGTATAATTTTTTCGACTAATATCTATTAACCCATTCAGCGCCCAGAACCCGCCTCTCGAGTCCATTTATTTTCAGTTAATATTAATACTTATTTATTTTTTTTCATCATTTCAACCACTTCCTGTTGCTGAGCAGCAACAGGAAGTGGTTGAAAAAAAAAGAACAGGAGGTTCTGGGCGCTGAATGGGTTAATGGGACAAAGTGGACATTACAATTTTAAACATTTCACTTTGTCCCACTGTTTGGGATAACTTGGTGGGGCAGAGTGGAATAATCCAGTTTGTGGCAGTAAGAAAATTGTTTAAACAAACACATCTCTAGAAGCAATCAAAATACCTGCAACCCTTTTAATATTCTTTAAAAAGTGTGTTAACAGGCTTGTTCAAACAGTGGGCAATCTTTTTAGAACTTTACAAATTAAATCAACCTACCTGGGATTGGGAAGTCCTCAGGGTGTAATTCAATGTAATGTCTGTACACAGCATCCTTCTCTGCTAAATAACTATCTCGTTGTTTCTGTACATAAGTCAGGACACCAATAAATCCAGCAGTTAAGAGAACATGCTTTTGGATTCCTGAAAAAAAAAATGTCAATGTTTATCAATAGTTTACAATAATAATTATAACCTATTTCTAGAACTCTTTCTTCCTATACTTCCCACAATATTAAATAAGTCCCGTGGTTCTCGTTAAGAGCAGGCTTAACTATTGTTGTGGTGCTAATAAATGTGCGTGTTCGCTGTTACTGTTATGTAATTTAGACTTACCACTGAAGACGGGACGTCTAGTTTGGAAGTTGAGGAATATGGCCGAGCCTACTCCAAAAACAGTTCCGATAACTTCCGGCCAATACTTATTCAATAAAGGAGTATCTCTCCCTGTATTTCCTAAGTGCAGCAGTTCCTGGGCCGATAAATGTGAGGCAGGTGTTGCGGGTGTAGCCATTTTGACAGGAGAATAACAGACTCGGTCTGACTCCAGGCAGCACTCGTGTTACGTCGTGTGCGTAAATCAGTTAGTGATTTACTGCTGTTTTTTTAAAACGTCTTCTAACCACTGGTTAGGTAGGAAGATGTTATAGAATACGTTCTATTTTCATGCATAAACTTGACACTGACAGCAGTTTTATAATGCCAATGTCAAGAAAGGTCCACCAAAAACGTTTTTTTTTTTTAAATCTAAATGTGCGTGCAAGGCATGTTCAGCCTATGTTGGGTACTTAGTCGAGTTAGTAAACAACGACTCGAATGACATGAAATTGCCAAATAGGAGACAGTACGCGACAAGAGGTCAATAAACAGAAATTATAAATAACAACTCGATCAACATGAAATGGCTTTATGGGGCAGTACCTGACAAGGGGTCAAATAACAGAAATTATTTTGGATTTCGTAATGAAACACGCAGCACTGTACTGCTACGCTATATTTATTTTTAAAGTGGAGAAACAATAGTATGTGTACAGACATGAGATTTTACTTCGCCAGCGAGTCTCTAAGTGTGTACATACCTAGCATAAGTTTGAACTAAATGAACTAAACGCCTGGCCAAAAAAGCAGAATGAAAAATATTTACTCGACTAAAATTAAAAATCTGTACGGTGCTGCTCCTGCCTGCTTACTATACTTACTCACTCTGTGGCTGCCTAGTGCGTGTGCCGTTCTGCGGTTCTGCGTTGTATATTTTCATAAATTGTCATCTTATGTCAAAACCGCATTGAAAATTGTTGGAGGTTATTTTGTTTTTATTAATGTATTTACAATTTTTCATGTATTAACTATAAGAAAGACTGTTCTGGAATAGCAAAGCCAAGATAAGAATAAGCATATTAACAAAATCTACGAATATGGTAAGTCTTGTTTACTATACATACAATATTTTAAATTAAAAAAACACCATTGGGTATAGTAATATTGCAATAATCAAATTTAATTTTAGGGAAAACAAAGGAAAACTAGAAAAATTGTGGAACGGAAATTCGCCAAAATGAAAAAGCTCATTAGTCTCAGTGATAGCAGGATTAAACCCACGGAACGAGTCGAACCTAAAAAGAAAAAAATTGATCCACACGAGTTAAAAGTACGTGAAGCCCCGCAAGCGAGCTCAGCATTGTTCTTTCAATATAACACGCAGTTAGGCCCACCTTACCATATTCTCGTTGACACCAATTTTATCAATTTCTCAATCAAGAACAAATTAGACATAGTACAGAGTATGATGGATTGTTTATATGCCAAATGTATTCCATACATAACCGACTGTGTATTGGCAGAGTTAGAGAAGCTCGGCCGAAAATACCGTGTAGCTTTAAGAATAATTAAAGACCCACGCTTTGAAAGGATAACATGTTTGCACAAAGGAACATATGCTGACGACTGTATTGTGCAAAGGGTAACGCAGCACAAGTGTTACATAGTCGCTACTAATGACAAGGATTTGAAAAGGAGAATAAGGAAAATACCAGGTGTTCCCATCATGTATGTTGCTGAACACAAATACACAATTGAGAGGATGCCAGATGCATATGGAGCACCCAAAGGTGCTATTTAGTATTTAAGATAAAAATAATTAAAATAAAATACAAGTTTAAAATTTCTTGTTTAATTTTAGTATATACTACACATATTTTTATACATCCTATTTAGGTACTAAATCAGCTATTAATACTCTATTTGCTAGGTATGATTGAAAAGAAACAACATTACACTTTTATATATGTATATGGGTAGCATAGAGACAGAGGAGCTGTCCTAATAGAAAGGAATTTGCATAAACTTACGATAGTTGCATAAAATACTTTCTATTAGGACATCAGGTGAGCCACAACTACATCATTGACAATGGTTTATGTATGAATGTAACATGTTATGGAGAGTTTAATTATAAACCACAGTCTATTTACTTTTTACCAAATGTATATAGTTAACATTTAATTCAAATAAAAGTAGCATAGTCTTATTTTTACACCTTCACAATGGGATCTAAATTCACAGCGTCCCCAAGCCCTTTATGTGTATAGGCACTATGTAATACTAGATAGTTGTATTGTGTGCACTAGGAGATCCAACAACATCAATTATTTCACCAACTGGCTTGGTTTCATTGTCAGCCACCATATTGCATATTGATGGTGGAATAGTCAGTGTCTGTAACAAAGATTTCAGTTATTATATTTATTTATTTGACCAATTTTTACACACATAAACAAACATGAAAAAAATAGAGAAATAATTTGTACAGAGGTGATGCTAATTTCTAAAGATATCATCGGCATACCTGTGATAGTAGATAAAAGAGACATATCCTTTTGCTTTTCTGGTACTACACATAAGTTTTCTCAAGATACATCACCTCGCTCAATGCTGCGCCTTTCGCCCAGTTCAAATAATTTCTCACTATTGTTTACTTGTACTTATAATGGATTTGTTTTATAGTTCCAACAGTATTTAACATTTCATAAAAATTGGTCAGTCTATCCCTATAATTTGCTAACTCAACTAATATTGTTGTTAAAACATTATCTGGCCACATAATATCATTTTTATCATGCTTTTATTAGCTTCACTTGTTTATTTTATTAACCTAAATAGTCTACTGAGAAAAGTCTACTCCATACTTTTCTCCAATTTTCTTTATGTTGTGCCTTTTCTGGCCATCGGTCAGGAAAAAGTCCAAATCCTCACACCAGCGTTTTTTAGGTCTGATTTAATAAGTATTATATAATACACACCTTCCCAGGATTGAGAGCTTCATATTGGTGTCTCAAAGCTTGTAGTTCAAATTCACACGAAGCCAGGGCATTCTTCAAGTCCAGAGCTAGAGCCAGATCAGACCGCAGCTCGTTGAAATGTTTGCAGATTGCCTCAGTCGGCGTAGGAGCAACATCTGTAAGTAAATAAATACATAGGTCATCAATAATTTTAGACGAAATAGAAAAGCTTTTTTAGATCTGTGGGGTAATTGCGTAACACACTAACAGTAGCAATGGCTTTCATTTTGACAGTTCCGCAACATTCATTGCGTTATTTACGTTGTTGAGCAGATAAATAATGACGAACATAATGAAGCAATGGATTAGGAATATCCTTCAAAATGATTCAGATTGTGATTGATAGCATGTTACGCAATTAGGGAGCTGATCATTATTCATCATCATTCAGCCGCAAGATCATCGCCTTCGTCTCTTTAAATAAATTAAAATGTATCAATGAACATACCGATATTCATAAGTCTCAACTCCTGCTCTATGGCCTTAGTCTTCCTCTGTCCTACTCCGGGAGGCAGCTTCATGCGTTGCGAACGCAACCAGACGCCAGTGCCACGTGCTTCGGGGAACTTGATACCGGACCATTCCACAGTCTGTAATGAATGAAAGAATGGTTTTATTGTGAATAAAAAAAGAACATATACTGCTGGCATGTTGCTTAGTTTAAAAAAAACAACCATCACAGTTAGCAATCCTCTTAAAACTTTGCAAACAATCATCATAATCTCAATCATCTACATGATACTGATAAATATTAGCGTCTTTAGGATAATTTTGTTTATAAAGAATGTACCATTTCTAATCCAACCTGTTAATAACGTAAATCCGGGCGCGTCCTAACCGAAAGTAACCATCGCGCGTGCAATATGACGTAATCGCGCGATCAATTAAGTCGCGTTTGTAGGTCTTATTGTGTATTTATTTTATTTTTATCTCCTTGCATGCTGCACTGGTTGTCGCCATTATGTCAAAGGCGCTGAAAACCATCGCTGGGGCTCTCGCATATGGTCCCAGCATGGTGACGCATATATACCCTTACATTAACCTAACTTGTTCTTTTTAGGGTTTGTTTTTTCTTTGCGTCATGTTTACCCCACAGAAACGAATTTTCTTCTATACAATTCATACAAACGATCGCGTCGTTCGCGTACTCGCGCGACTATCGCTTTCGGTTAGGATACTGGGCCATAGTACTTACAACACTTTCCACAGCCCGCACAGGTCTTTGTTGAGCAGTAAGTTTCTTTTTATGTAGTTTCCTGTCATGGCGCCTGGCTATACTAGAAGCCGTGTTGGACGGAGTACTGGTACCCTCGTTATTATTATTAACTTGGCTTATTGGCGGCAAGTTGCCGCTGTCTGCTCTAGATATCAGTTTCTGTAAATCCTGAGTTTTCCTTTCTCTTTCTCGCTTCCTGGCTTCGATCTTCTTCAATTCAGATAACAGCATTTGTTCCTCATCAATCTGCAAAAAGTATGTTTTTTTTATAATCATTTATAGATATTTCTCAAGGTTTTTTTAAAAGACCAGTTAAGATTTTTATTCTATTGCTTTCTGTAGAGTATTTATCATTCTTTAAAACTAAAGCGTCAGGGTACCCTGTGAAATATGTATATTTTTTTAACGTTTTTTGCAATGTGCGTGTCAGTATCAGGTTGTATGATGATCTAAATATGATTTGCGGGTATCAAATATTTATTTATAGAAATTATAATCATAATAATCATCCTGCATCCGGTTAGACTGGTAGCAGACGCCAACATAGTTGGAAAAATGCTAGGCAGATGATGATGAATCATAATAATCATCACTGATGATTGAAATGAGCTTAGAGAGTTGTATTGATGATATTGTCATCAATACAACTCTCTAAGTTCATATTATTGAACATAACATACAACATATTATGTAACACGATTGCATAAAATAGTCATTTCATGCAATCGTGACATTTGAGGTCAATTCTAACTTAAGAAGTTTTATTGCTGATCGTAATGATAATAATTATGTAAAGCAATATTTGTTACGGTCACGAATCATATTTTAATCAACATACACCTTGTCACAGACTTGCAATTTGCTTAAAATGTAAGCAAATTTGAATTTCGTGGGCTACCTTAGCCCCCTTTAGTGATTATTTTAACTGACATGGATATGCCCTGTAGTAGATAGTAGTGACATAGAAGTAAGTAATAGATGGATTACCTATTCTTTTTTTTTTCCATTTATAAATAAATATTTACCTGTTCTTGTGTCCTATCAAATAGTCTCCTTAATTGCTCTTTTCTTTTTCTCTCATGCTCAGCATCATAATGGTAGATGCGTTTCTCACCATTCACCATTGTTACAGTATTTGACCAAGGATTTGTTTTTACCTGAAAAATAAACAGGATATTTTAAAAGAGCTTAAAAGCAATAACAAGTCAATCAATCATAGAATGCAGTTGTTTCTGTATCTGTACCATATAATAAACAAGAAATAAGTATTATATTTTGTGTCTTACATGCACTACATTATCATTAACACTTTCGATATTAAGCATGCACCATATGGGTTGAAAAATAATTCATTCATGTGCCCACAACCTGGATGCGATTCGTCGCTATACATAGCTATAGATGACTTCTGTTCATGCCCAGGACCCGACTAGCGAGACCAAATCTAAGTATGGTTTAACATAGTAAAATGTATCATACTTTGCTCAATGTAGCACAGATTCCGTAGTAGCGTTCTTTCAAGTCCTCCACACTTCGATCCCTAAAAGCTGCTCTGTCCCACCGGTCATGTATGACTATGAAACGCAGGTCGAATCTTTGGCACAAGTCCATGAGGTGATCAGTTTCTGCTTGACTCCAGTCTTCTGATTTCAAATACTGATTGTACTCAGATTCCGAGTATGATGGAATTGACACTTGCTAAAGAGAAACATATAATAAAGGTTTTTAGAAGGTCAGTGTTCTTTGACAATTTTTGATTACATTAAGATTATAAAATAATAATATAATAAAATGGCAATTTATCTGAAGATTTATTGCTAATATGCAGTATCTTACCTTATTAAACTGTGCAAATGGATACTCCTTGGCCTCATCGGCAGCTCGTTTCCAGTGATGAAAGACGGCATTGTCAGTGCGGGCAGGGTTTGTGAATGGTGCCCATACCCATTTTCTTACTTTTCTCATGCCAAGCTTGGCTTTAGTTTGTTTGTAGGCTTTTCCTGTTAATATAAAAGTTGACAATGGTAAAAGGTAAGATCTTTAGCATTGTATGTCTGCTATTTAGAGGATATGGGTTTGTTTGTAGATTGATCCATTCATAAGCTTAGTTTAGAGTTATTTAGGATGTAAGCAAGGTTAAAGAATAAGCAGTTTAGAGCCCAGGCTGGAGGCCTTAATTTCTTGAGGTACCCCTGTGGGTACCTAGAATGTTATCGGTGGTTGTTGACCTGCGAGACATTTATAAAAAAAAATAAGTTTTTACTTTTTTAGTAATAACTCACCGGTATCAGTGGGTAACAGCGGTGGCAGATCTTTGTTGTCATTGTAGAGCAATGCAAATACCTCCCTGTGCATTCCCTCGGGCCGCTTCACCGCTTTAGCAGTTACATATTTCTTCTTCACTTTGTCGCCATGTATGATACTATCTCTACTGATCTCAGACGCTGGTTGCTCTAGCTCTAATATATCAAGTATATCAGCCATTTTACTCGATGTTAATTAAGTTACACTGAGCCTAATTAGGCTTTTGGCACTTTTTTACAAGGAACAAAAACGAGGGCTTCCAAGCCCAGTAATCACACTTATTTCGTAAACACTAATATGGATATACTAGTTCTTGTACGTTATTATTGAAAAACATCCTTGGCACTTTTTTAATTCACTATTATATTCTTTACATGGAAATAAACATAAAATATTTTTAGATTTATTTTCTGTTTGACAGCAAGCCAAAACCCAAATGACATTGACACTTATATAGATTTTTGAATGAGTGATTGAATGACCAATCGTTTATGGTTTTACGGTACACACTTGCAACACCAAACTTTAAAGATCCCAGGGGGCTGCAACTTCAAGCTTTAAAAGCAGTGCAGTTCAACTTCTGACCTGCTACAAGAGGTAGTGGTAAGCCCCCAGAAGTTGAACTGCACTGCTTTTTTGTTCTATGACTTAGTACAAAAAAGTAGTGCAGTTCCACTTCTGCCCTGCTATAAGAGTTGGTGGTAAGCACCCAGATGCAGAATAAATAACACTAAAACCACACGATACAAGTTTCTTGCCTGAAGCAGTGGTCATTAATAAAGTTGAAGCAATAATAATACTTTCATCGTCAAAACACTTTCGATGGTGCAATTTTTATTGTTGGTTCTAATTATGGCGTATCACAGGCAATTGCATCGCACCCTGTAAACCGGGCTTACCTTAAGGGAAAACTCGGTTTTCATAGTTCTTACTACTGACGATATTGATTTGGCCAAGGTAAATACCATGGGGCACACAGTATAATTATATTTTCCAATCAACGCGCGCAAACAATTTCCGAATCGAATCGAAAACATTCCCGTTTGCCTGCGGACGGCAAGTGAACTACATTTAAATCACCGTTGCCTAGCCAGTGATCAAAGTTGCTTCGTGTGTACCCAAGCTTCGTGGGTACGCACGGTGGCACAACAAGCTATACATTTACAGTATAAGCTGACTTCTCATACAATGCGAGGTCAGCTAAAACTGGAAATATGTATATAGATGATGTGTCGCCGTGTGTACACACGAAGCGACTCTACTCTCAAGCAAATCGGGCTTTTTGGGCTTGTAAGAAAGAAAAAGACAGAAAGAAAATACATTTATTTAGCACAGATTAAAAGACACACAATACACCAGATACATACATCAGATAGCAACTAATAAAAAAACAAATAGAAAGTATAAAGACCGATGTAGGAAGCTATTGACCTACGACTGTCTGTTTCTAAAGTTCGAGGTGTCTTATTAACGCATAAGTAATGAACAATCTATTTGAATCTGGTTGCATCGAGGAAGGCATGAAGATATTAAGTATGTACAGACGCCAGCACATCATGCTACTACAATCTGTCAAATTCCTTTAATAGATTTTCAAGTTTATCGCTAAAGCATTAAGGTTCAAGGTTGATTGGGAAAATTTGACAGTTTCGGGTAGCTTGACCTGCTGGCGTCTGTACAAGTAGTAGGGAATAAAAACATACATGAACGAATATATGTAATTACAAACGTGTTGAACTTTTGGTCTCGTTATTATAATACAACTCTATTTAAAATAGTAGTCAGTGCAGCCGGGTTTTCCAGAGGAGCCTGCAACAAACAAAAGTAAACTTATGGTATGTACTACTACTACTATTATATCTTTTGAATCCATTGATAACATAAGTGGGTCGTACATTTCGTAAAGAACTAGTGGTTTACGGGAATCATACGAGATAGAGAGAGAGAGACAGAGGCCTGAGCCAGGCGCGGTCCGAGGGGAGGTCATGACCCCCCCCCCCCCAAATCATTCAAGCTGTCGAACGTCTGCATGATTTACTTTGCTTACTAACTTAAGTTACTAACTTACTACTTGGTGATTCCCCCCAAAATCTTGGGCTGCGACCGCGCCTGGCCTGAGCTTAAGCAAAGTGTACAGGCGAAGTTTGAAAAGAATGTAACTACTTGATAGTTTTTGCTAAGGTATAAAACAAGCAATAATTACCGATTGTCCTGCGGCGTTTACCCAAAAGAATTGAAGTCTCGTCCCATTCCGGAAATAGCCTTCAATAAATCTGTCAACAACTAGAGATTGTCTGGGTGCGGCTAGGAAGGCACTTTGTCCAGACCATTCAAGATTGTCCACCCATTCTAGTTGCCCTGAAAGTATGACAGTAGGATTTGAGAAAGTGCATGTTTTTTTAATGCGCGGTATGGCCAACCGTAAAATGACTCGCTGCTGGCAGCTTTCTCGTAGGACTTTGCCCAAAAGATCATAGGGATCTTCCTCATCTTCCCTATCTCTTCCAACCAGACAGGACCAGCTGAGAGTTTTGTGCTAACTACTCAAAATATGTAGATTAAAAATCCTTCCCGCTAAAAACATTGATCTGATCCGACGGAAAAAAATTGCCATGGCGCCGAATCCGTTGTTCACAAACTAAACTAAATTTAAGTTCAGTGCATCTTATTTCTTCTATTTCATCATGAACAGGACAGAAGATAAATATTAGTTTAGTCCTGTCAAATTAGTCAGTGCCTGACGTAAATTGACGTATTTTTAGTAGCCATGTTTTTAATCACGTCTAAAGTTGCTATAGAGTATCTTAATCTGACAGGACTAAACTAATCTCAATCTCTAATCTTCTGTCCTTTTCTAAATAAAATAGAAAGAAAAAAATGAACTGAACTTAAATTTAGTTTAGTTTGGCAACAAGGCAATCGGCGAAATTATCTATTTAAAAAAAAATTGTTTCACACTCTATGCCCAAAGTCATATGACATTCTATTGTTGAAAATAGCGGCAAAAAACAAATGGATTTTTATTTGAATGTATTTTTTTTTCCATCCGAGTTTATTGATATGTAATATGTAGTTAGTTCGTTACCTGGCGTGTTTGATACTGCGTCCAAATTACCATTATAGATAGCAACGGTAAGTTCCGTGTTTTGAAGAATATATTCAACTGCAATAATAAAATTTAATTAGGTAGGTACCTTTATATTTTGGCAAAGACATTAAATTATTTAATTTTGGTTAAAAAAAAGCGCACCTACTACATATGGACATGGACATATTGTGTGTTTACTAATGAACTTTTCATTATAACGAAGACTGGACATCCCCGTGGCTTACTGTATATTTTCAATGGGTTTTTTACTGCGATATGTTTTTATTAAGTTTGTATTTGTGCGCGATAGATGGCAATGGTTTCGTCGGTTGGAGTGTAGCTTTAGGGGCGCTATGGCGTGAGGACTTTTACTTAATGTCATGGTTTTCGACTAGAGCAACAATTTCTTTCCGGAAAAGATTTTCATCCGAGCTACCATTTTGGAAATATAGAACGTTTAGTAAAAAAATAAAAAAATTAGAAAGCTTCTAACTCGGAAACGGTGCGTCATACAGCCATGCTTCTCAGAGCCTAAATGGTTTCTATGGTCAAGGTCAACCCGATACTGGAATGAAATTGAGAAATATCCGAAATAAAAAATTGTAAATTTCTCCGAAAAAAAAATATTGTAGTCGTCGCGCAATAAAATTTGCAAAAAATTTTTTTATTGTTTTTTTTTTTTGCTGCTCATAGTGCCCCTAAGCGTATACTCCAACTCCTAAAACTCCGCCCCTAAGATGACCCACTGACCGTTTCGTCCACTAAAAACCTTCGACTTTGCTTAACCTCACGTCATTATTAGTACTTAGTCATCATTCTCCTGCCCTTATCTCAATTTATTTGGGGTCGGCGCAACATGTCTTTTTCTTCCATACTTCTCTATTAGTCGTCATCTCTATATTTAACTCGGAAAAATGGTGGCGGGTAATTTAATGTCGTAAATTATATGCACAATATGCAATGTCATTTAACCCCAATTAAAGTTTGCTCAAATGAACCGAACCCGTTAGGTCGAGCAGTAACTACCTAGGTACCTAGTGGCACTTATGTCCGATATTTTATTTTGTCTGCGTTGTCTTTGCATCCCACTAACTTTCGACTGTTTTTTTAGACCTGAAAAAATTCTACCACTAAGATTTCCGAGACTTCCAGAAAAACCTTATGTAGCACACTAAAGAGTTGCTCTAAACACCGATTCCGCGGCAATAACAAGTAGGTAAGTTACAATTACATTCTGAAAGTTAAAAAAAAACCTAAGTAGGTTTTCTCATAAATTTCAGAACAAAGAAGCTTCTTCTTCTTCTTTGAACTTCTTTTTTTTTAAGGGAATCTATCCAGAAATCCCAAAACCTTTTCTTTTGGACCGAGATAGATCCGGATTTATCACGGTACTATATCGGAATCATGGAGTAGGTACATGTAATCCGGATTACCTACAGTAGGCATAGACATTAAATAAAACTGAACCTATAATACCTTTGTCCGTAGCTGGGGTCATAAAAGAGCTCCTAAAAGCCTCAATGACGGCCTCTCGACCTGAATCGTAAGTTACGGCTGAAGGTATTCCCAAAGCTGGTGCTACTGCGCTGTTCATGATACCAACATCTGTGTTTTTGAATACATGTCTCAAGTATTCTCGCTGACCGAAAAGATCTGGAAATTATTACAAAGGAAATTATAATTTAAAAAGTCACAATATCTCTAAAGGAAAACGCACTCAATACTGAAATATATTGATAGTAGGTACACTTTTCTGAAGATCTTGCGAATAATTAATGACTTACCTTGAGTGGAGGGCTCCCTAGTTAGTTTTTCTACGATGTTTCCAAGATTAACAGCCACGGCACCAGCATTATCGTTAACAAATTGACCCAAAGAAATAAACTTGTCGAATGCATTTTCTAAATCTTCTTGTACCAACTGCGTAGTCTCTCCGGATAAAGTTTCTATGGCGTCGCGGCCATTGCCATCAATGTAACCGAGCTCTTCGAGGTAAAAGCCAAGTTTCGTCATTGCTAAGGCTGGCGAAATTATACCGTTACCTAATACTACACCACGAAGGTTGAAATTTGTTTCGTTCTGGTTCTGCAATACAGTTTATAATTAAATAAATTGAACCTTTTAACCATCTTTTAACATAAACTTGCGATTTTACTGATTTAGTAGACGTAATAAAATACTCACTTGATGCAGCTTGGCTACCAGTGCTAAAGCCAATTGTGCCCCATATGCCTGCCCGAAAATGTATAGTGAAGTATTTCTGTAGGCTTCATGTACTGTGTAGAACGACTCCAAAGTAAGGGCTAAATGTTCAGCTGTAAAATAACAGAATAGTACAAAAATATCATAATTAAATTAATTTTCAGCCCATGATTTCTTTATCGGTTCTTAGGAAATTCATATTTTACTGAAAATTTTGTTTAATTTTTATTCATTTTCAATCAAGTAAGTAACAGATAGACTAAATATAATGTAGGTAGTTCTTACCGTTTTCATCAACTGTCTTCGGGATTTGATTATTAGTTAGGGGAGTACTGAAACCTGTACCCAGAGGTGCATCGATGAACAACAAATTGTATCTGTTGATCTGGAAATACAAACACGTAGGATAAGTGTATAGGTACCTACTACATCGTAGCTATCATCCGACTAACGAAAGATTAAGTAATTATTATTACCCAAGAGTTTTGTCTTCTGTTGAAATTGATGTCATAAGGGCCAAACATTCCTAAGTTGGCCAACAGGCTAGGTGGGACGCCCGTCACACCATCTAACCACAGTATTAAGGGCCGGCCATGGGGATTATCAACTGCGATCGTAGGATAAAACCACCAGAATATATCTCCGACAGTTTGTATTTGGGTGAAAGCTGCGGTATAATCCAAATCGCCAATGCCTTCACCTTCCAATACTGAAAACGATAATACGAGTAGGTAGGTAATTTGAATTGGGATCACTCAAATAAAAACGAAACATGGGTTTTAAAATAGAATGGATGCATGATGCATGTAGTAAATGAATGCCACATAATTTGACATCTTTATCATACAATGACAATAATGCGGAAGGCGGTCATCAGCATTGTAACAATAATTGTAAACGTTCACACAGGGGACATTAACAGACACTTGTTTAAGCCTAGTGCTTATCATGGTATTATTTGGTGACAGAGTATTTCCTTCGAATTGTACCTGTTATTATGTTTCATTAGGGTTGTCCATCATCAGTTTTCGTGTTTCGGGTTGTTTTACCTACGTGAAGAAAAACGTACTTACTTTTAACAGTGAACGGATATGTTATTGTTTCATTTTCTGGCTTGCCTGCATTTGTCTCTCGAGTTACTAGCCACCATGTTAGTGCTGCCACTCCTGCAAGAACAATTACTGCCGCGATACCACTTCCTACTATAACACTCCTTTTCACCATTTTAAACTTTTAAATACGTCCGGAATAAACTAGACAAGCATAAGTATGTATATTAACTAAAACATTCTCTTTAATCAATATCATTGCCTTTATCTAAAGATAATACCTAATGATTTGCACCATACATATGTATATAGATTAGTTATTTATCTTGCTGTGATAGTGTTAAGCAATGCCATAAGAAATATTTCGCAATGATAACGTTTTGGAAGATTTGATAAGATAAACTTATAAGTTAAGCTAGTGTCTATAACGCTTTAAGCACTTTAATCTTTATTTATCGCGGTCAGTTCCTGGATGGGTGACCATTTTTCCTTAAAGAGCACGGTACCTAAGGGTTATTTGATATTTTTTATGATAAGTCAAAGGTTGCAGTTCAAACATTTGTATCACTTGAATTTTAAATCATAATGTGGTGTGTAAAAGCTAAGGTGCAAAAATTTCAACTAACTTTTGGAGGCTACTTGTATGTAAGCAGGTGGGTTTTTTTAATCTACACTTTCCAAATCTACTCAAATTCTATGCGAAGGTTTATCAGTTAGTCTTTTAATTTAAGGTGCCTCCATATTGGGTATTCGTAGATGCCGTGGGTACTCTGTCTCTGGATTCTCAAGTGTAATTTCAGTAACCAAAAAGTCCAGAATACCTCCTACAGGTTTTTATTTCAATAAAACAACTCCGAAGGTTTTAGGCTGAAGAAATATACATGACTTGATCCAGTTAATTACCAATTTATTATTTCTAAGCAGTATAAATTAATACAATGTTAGCCAAAAGATGTCATGTCGCGAAGAAATGCATTGGTTCCAGCTGGATTGTCTCTTGGTACCTGTGAAAATTAATAACACATTTCTAAATCAAAACAAGGCTCTAAAAAATAACGCGTTTTATTTTAAAAAGTACCTTGGAAATTTATATATTGCGTCCATGGACAGAGGAGCTATGTGTATTTTTACATGGATCATTGGAAATCTTCAAGTCTAAATCTATCTATTATTATTAAGGTACTATACATACTCGTACTCACACTATGACCAGCATCATTTATCCAGAAGAACCGGAAGTTTCCGTAAGATTTGTAGTAACCTTCTAACTTATCGTTTTCCCAGATAGGGTGACGTTGTGCATTCTTATACCCATCGGCACCAGGCCATTTCAGGCGATCCACCCATAGTATTTGTCCTGAAATGAAAGTATTAATTTTAACCTTATCCAAATTTTTATACTGTTAGGGCCGGTTCTTTCAAACGGTTGGTTAACGTAACAATAACGTCAAATAATAACAAGTACGTAATCGTAATTATTTGACGTAAGTCAAGGCCGTCATTTTGTAATTGTAATTTGAAACACTTCTTTTTGGTTTGACTATAGTTAGCGCCATTTTTGATATGTACGCGTGTGTCAAGTGGACGTGAAACAACCCGCCCTAAATGTATCAAGGTTGACTTATAGAGTCATAATTTTTTTAGGAATTTAATTTAATTCTCTAAGAAAAACTAAGTTTGAATCTGAAGTATTGAAATATTTTACCTGGAGTATCACAAATCAAATCAAGATTCCCATTATATTTCGTCAAAATAATATCCGTTTCATTCAGCAACTTCTCAACTGAAATTTTATTAAAAACTTTTTAATTAAAAACAAATATCTCGATGAGTGTTCATTTCAAACATTATGGCCGAACAAGGAAGTTAGGAACTACTTAAATTTACGACACTGCTCTAAGGAAATAATGTATTGAAAACGTTGTCCAGAGTAGGTATACTTTATAATACTAACTGCCGTCGGTGACGGGTTTCATGAAGTCTCTCCTCAAATAGTCAAATACCGAGTTAGATTGCGAGCCCCACGTCACATGCGCAGGTATGTTTAGAGCTTGTTTAACTAGCGTGTTCATCAAGATGTTAAGATTATATTCTGTTTGTCTTGATTTCGATGGTGTTTCAGGTGCAGCATTCCGGATCATCATTTCCCTTGAAAATTCTGTAAACAAATTGAATATTCTTAAGAAAATCGTATAATTCTCTTCCATGATTTCTAGTTTTGTTTACCTACCAAAACCGCTTAGTGTGTCGGTAGGTGTTAAGCTCACTCTTTTTGTGAGTATATTATAAAAATCGACGTTGTCTGCATGGCGTCGCACTGCCCTCTGAGTGTCACTCCATTGTGTTGTCGATTCATTGTAAAGGCCTTCATTAAAGAGGCGTTCAGCCTCCCTGGCATCAACTTGGATTTTATCATGCCCTGCTTTGTCCACAAGTCCAGCTGCCAATAGCAGCGGGCCCCATGTGAGGGTAGCATCTACTGGAGATATCCACGCATTGCCCATCGCAATTCCCTTCAAATTAGAACCGATTGTTCCAGCTTTTTCCGCCTAAACATAAACAATAATTAGTATCTGATAAAGTACCAACATCTACCTACTTTTTAGCATATTAATATTAGTTTTGTTTTACATCATTGTATCCTGCTTCTGACCAAGTGAATTCTAAATGAACACTGATAACCAATGTCACATGAGGTTCATAAAATACGGAATAGGCTTTACAAACATGGCTTATCTTACCTCATGCATACGTATGCCCATGTCAATCGCCATTTTTCCGCCGTACGATTGACCGTAAATATACAGCGGTACTCCATTGAATTCCGAATGATCGTTGTAGAATCCACGCATGAGCTGAACAAAGTCTAGGGCTGTAGAAATAATTAACTTTTTTAATGACTTTTTTAAAGCTGGTTTATTCACAAATTAGCATACCTATTGATATAGACACAACTTACCTATTTCATCGTTAGTAGTTGTCAATAATCTTAATTCATCGACATAACTAAAACCAGTGCCTACTGGGTTGTCTACAAAGAGCACATTAAAGTTCTTTACCTGTAAAACCAATGTAATATTGAATAATTAATTTGTTCTCATCTGCATATTCTGCATCTACATAATATTTTTACCCTTGTGATATTTTTATTTAATAATTATTATGATGTAATTTTTTTCATTTTTATGAACTTCTTACCCATGTGGTGTTTCTGTCTTGCAAGGACAAGTTCAAAGGTCCTAGTATTTCAAAATTACCGATGCCTGTAGAAGATCCTCCAGGGCCACCCTGTAGCCATACCACTAGGGGTCTATCAGTATAATTTTCTACTTCAGCAGTGGTATAGAACAGCCAATAGAACATATGGGCACCGTCCCTCACAGTCACATATCCGAAGTCTTGTTTGAACGTCCCAAATTGACCTACAACCATCGTTACCAGATTATTGAATTATTTATGTTTCTTATTAGATTGCTTGTGGAGATTATATCGCTAATAGAAAGATCTCGTGCCAAAAGTCTGTCAATACCATTCAAAATATATTGCAAATATATAATTATTTAACTTTGTTATAAATTTTGAAAATCTATTAGAACTAGCAAGCAAGTAATTGTTTAACTTTGTTGTAAATTTTGCGCAAGGAAACATTCTAAGAGCGAGCTCAACCTGATTACCGATTTTTTATCAGGCTATGGTTTCCCCGATGATGTATGAATTGCCTCTATATTTGCTCATTAGAGAGTTTATTTGTTAAATGACCATATAATGGAAATCTTGATTTGAATAACAAACTTAAACTTACCAACGACATATCCAATTGATAAGGTAAAAATTAAAAAGGAATAAAACCACATCATTATACTGAAGTATACAATAAACTGACGGTGAATCAATATCATATTATCAATTAGCGATTAGCTTATCTTTACGTAGGCATTTTCAGTATTCTCTACAATGTCTTCACCGCTTGAACATGATATTAGGTCAGAGATACTAAAACTACATGAAAATTATCCCGATACCCTTGATGCCTCAAAACATTGTTCGTCGTCGTTGAATATCGCCAGTTCTTCACGGTTGGCAAGGCTATCCAGGATATAGTTTTTAATAGTAGGTAAATGCTGCTAGACCATCACTAAAACAATATTGTACCTTTTTTTTCAGTTAGCCTATATTGTCCTACTGCTGGGCAAAGGCCTCCCCCATATTCTTCCACCATTCCTTGTGCTGTGCCTTCTCCGTCTAATCGGTCAGGAACGAGTCCAAATTGTCACGCCAGCGTTTCTTAGGCCTGCCTAGGTGACGATGTCCGTCTTCAGGCACCCACTGTATGACTTTGGCCCATTTGTCTGGATTCATCCTACACGTGTGACCCGCCCAGTCCCACTCCAGACTTGGCGCCAACGTCTTGTACTTTACAAATATTACGTAACGTATTGTACCTACTTTACAAATTAATATTCATGTCATTGATTATGTAAAATAACATAAAAAACAGCAATAAACAAAAACAAGATTCACTGTGCAAAATTATTGGAGCAGCTCAACCCAAGCCCAATGTCCGCAAGATTCCGCTTTATAAAAGATTTGAATTTATTAAGGCTTAGTTCTTGAAAGTGGCTAGAAAGTTTATTATTTATTATACATTGGCATCTAAACGAGCCACCTTTTCTCTTGGGCCTGGTTATAGAAACAACAAAATTGGTCGTAGTATTTATATTATGGATATTTTCTCTTCTGTCTTTTTAAACAGATTACTTTTTTGTGTCCATACAAAAGATTTTCATAAATATACTGAGAAGGCACAGTCATTATCTTAACCTCTTTTTTGTCTCTGAGGGAGTGTCTGGGACACGGATATCGAGGGATGTGGCTTGGAGGCGTGGTTCGTGTCGCCTACATACTATCATCCTGAACGTTTGGCATGAGACTATTGCCTAGTAACGGATCCATGTCAAACTATGCAGTAGTGATGCATAGCGCTGAGATATAAAAAATAAAAATAAAAATCGTTTATTTTGGAACAAAAACAGATACAATCATAAAAATAGTTAAACGTTGATAACTACAAAAGTTAATAACTGTGGCGCAGTTATCAACGCCCGGCTCTTAGTGAGAGGGTAGTTTTTTCCATATAAGAAAAATGTTTTAAACTATATATAAGTAGTTAAAAATAAAAAGGAAAAAAAGAGAAAACAGAAAAGGCAATATAATTACGGGATAAGTGTAGTGTAAGTGAGACCTGGTGTGTGTGTGTGTGTCTGAATGTGTGTTAGCGTGTATGAGTGTAAATGTTTTAGACTTCCACAAGTTTTTCAGTTGCATCATATGTAAGCGACTTTAGCCAAGTATTGAGACTTTTCTTGCATTTATATTTGGTAAAAGAATACTTCCGAGTTTGTTCAATCAATCAATCAACTCAGCCTATCATAGTCCACTGCTGGATATAGGCCTCTCCCAGACGGCGCCACAATACTATGTCCTCCGCGTTCCGCATCCAGTCTACCCCGGCCACCTTCTGTAGGTCATCCGTCCAGATGGACGCCCCCCAGCTAGATAGCTGTGGAGCGTTCCACACTACGCTTGCCGATATGCGGTTTCCACTCCAGGACTCGTCTGCTCCACCGGCCATCGGTCCTCTCTCGGGCCGAGTTTGTTGATATACAAGCTGTTGTTTTGCATCCTCGTCAAATTTCAGGAGGCTGTTATGAAAGACATAAATAATCAAATAAAATTACGATCCCTGGTAAATAAGTAGGTAATACATACTTGTTTTTCTAGTTATTTAAGTTTGACGGTATTTCAGAATACACCACTTTCATAGAACGGAATCGCGTTATGATATCGTATAAGCGGCCGCGTTTTTATCTGTGTGTAAAAGGGCAGTAACAGTGCGGTCTCACACAGGCCGCCGCGTTTTAAAATGCGTGTCCCGTCCCACACATGCCGATTTCCGAAAATTAGAAAAAAAAACACCTACTTATTTTATTATTGATTCGTGTCGAGAATCAGTACCTAGCATAGTTACCTCCTTGAATTTGACGAGGATGCAAAACGACACCTTGTATGTAATTGAGCGCTGGTTTTTCAATCAACAGAGATCTTTTATCTGATTTACAAATACATCAGTTTGAAATATTTTCTACCTATACAAAAGCTGATAAACCGCGTTTTTTTTTCCTCACTTAAAAGTTATCTCAAAACTGAAACATCGGCCCTAAGTTTTGTAATAGTTACCTGGCGTGTTTGACACTGCGTCCAAATTGCCATTATAGATAGTGTGACTGTCTGTCACTTGTTCCTATTTAATAACAAAATGCTTTATTTTAAATTCTTATTTTAACATTGAGCGCATTGAATCTTGAATTTATGGCCTGACAGCTCGATATGTTGACCATCATGTTTGACCCTAATCAATTATAAAAAATTATATTTCTTTAAAATTGTTAAACAATATTGAAACCCTTAGAAACCCATCTCATTTATATTTTATGGGAAACAGACCGGCAATTATGGCGAGTCATCAATAGAAAGCGATACTTTACGTCATTTAAGATGCAATATTTTGTACTAATTCTAAGAACGTTTAGACCCTTGTACAATGCTAGCCACACATCTGGTGAGCATAAAAATGGGTCCATAGGCCTAAAGAGCTTACAAACAAAAAAAGGGACAAGGGGCTGAACGCCCGAGCGTGGGATATTTGAGGAATTGTGGGTGAACGGATGGACGGAGGCAAGACACTCGATTTGGAACCACGAGAGAAGGCGGACTTCCTAGTCCAGGCTAGTTAAGTTAGGAGATTTAGGGAATATCAGGAGGCTATGTCCGAGTGGGCTGTCGCGAAATAGCGAATACGAGTTATTAAGTTAAATATAGTTGGGTTAGAGCCCAGATTAGGCTAATCTAGTATTTAAGGTGTAATAAGGTGGTATGTGTGTGTTTGTTGGTGTGACTGGGTGAGTCCTTCTTTATAATAATTATCCTAGGCTGATATTGGTATTAAAGTTCCTCTAACTAAACATACAGATACGTGTTGCTGGAGAGTTTATTACGCCCATTCTTCTCCTCAGCTAAACACTAGGAAGTAGTGAAGGGCGATATAGCTGAGAAGCTATTAGTGATGATTTATTTGGAAAATAAATCATCTAAATGATTGTAATAGTAATTGATTGTAATCCATGCTATTTTCTCTTGTATTATGTGTCCATCTCCTAATCCTTGCCTCGACAGATGTTTGTCAATTTCGTTTGGCTGTAGGAATACGGAGAAGGCCTTCCGCTAAACCTGACAACGAGCTTTAATGCTCCTGACTTTTGACGACTATTGACGACTTCATATGGAAGGCAGAACCGTAAAAACTCACAGATCTTTTGGATCAAACTAGGCTACAAAGCCAACCTATAATTAAATGATTGACCAAACGTTATTGATGACTTCTGCTTCCAAAAAGGTCTCGCCACAGAAAACTTGCGTGAGGCTTGTTGTATGCACATTTCTGGGAGATAGGGGCTTTACTAAGTACCCCAAACTTGTTTGGTAGTAGTTTTAAGAACGCTAGGGACCGTGTCTCGATAAAACCCACACAAGGCTGTTAGTAGGCCAATTACTGAATCGACACTATTTATCGAAACACGTTATTGGGATGCAATGCATCCTTCTAAATTGGGAAGAGTAAAGAAATGTGAAGTGACGAAATTCCACTTCGGTGTGCACCAAGTACGATCGCAATGAGTTTTGCTAGAGGCTGAGTCTACGGTGCGCTTGTGCTAGTTTGTGTACCTTAGAAAAGGGATAGGTTGCCGTAAGGGTGTCTTTCATATTAATACGCGTTAAAAGCTATTCAAAACTTGTCTTCCTCAACAACAGTTGGACTTCGCAGTACTCTGTCATAGGGTTGAGTAAGACATGTATTTAGTGCTTAGGGAGCGTGTTCTGTTAGAGTCGCATTAGTGTCCTCAGAGGTTCTATGCGTTAGGTCTAACAGAACACGTATAATGAGGCATACGTTTTAAAACGGTTCCCAGTCTCACTGTAGTGGGTAAATTGTTAAATTAACGTAGTTATAATTTATTCATTTAAGCGCAAGCGTAACGATCCCGTTATTTACTCCGTCTAATCATCAAGACTATTGCAGATATCAGTGACGACCTGCGAGCAGCAATTATAATACTAAACCCTATTATATTAAATTATATTATATACTTTTGCATATCCTCTTGTCTTCTTAGCTTCATATAATATTGATAATTGTAATACTTGTGTTTCCTAACTGTGAATTCCCATTATTAACTTCACCTTGCATCCCATCCTTGTCCCCAAGCTTTCTAAGTCGGGACGAGGCACATTAGTTCATGGGAATTCATTTCTTATAACGGTGGGAGGGTGCCCAAGTCTGGTGCCGAGCCCTACAGGAGCACGCGGTGGAATGGGGCGTGCTCCCTTTCCCACAGGGAGAGCCGTTCTTAACTGTGGTATTCCACATAATTAGGAAAAGCGAACATTTTATCAGCCTAGGGTAATTTAGGAACAGTCACAATAGCAACGGTAAGTTCCGTATTTTGGAGAATATATTCAACTGCAATAATAAAATGTAATTAGGTAACTTCATATTTTGGAAAAAAGCTTAGCGTTCTGCTTATGGATATGTTTGCTAGCGAACTTTTCATCATAACGAAGACTGGACATCCCCGTGGGTTTTTTTTAACTGAGATATGTTTTTTATTAAGAATTTCGTAGCAACTTCCCGGAGACTGGATTTGTGCCCGGTAGTTGGAAATGGGTTCGCCCACGAAAACCCTCTAAAA
Organism: Apamea monoglypha; assembly: GCA_911387795.2. Lineage (NCBI taxonomy): Eukaryota > Metazoa > Arthropoda > Insecta > Lepidoptera > Noctuidae > Apamea > Apamea monoglypha. The sequence continues at coordinate 6,232,159 of OU426920.1, forward strand.
TCAAAAATCAAAACCGAAAGTCATCGAAAACTGTACTCAAGCAGAAATAAAAACCGGCCAAGTGCGAGTCGGACTCGCAAACAAGGGATTCTGTATCACAAAGCAAAAGACGCCGAAAAAAACAAGTTTCTTTTATGGAGGTCTCCTCTTTAATTAAAAAAAATTTTTTTTTTCGTCGCGATGTTTTTCTTCACCGTTTTCAGAGCAGGGGGTCTACTCCGAAGTGGTATCGGGCGAATGTACGGCCGTTTCCTGCTACGAAGTTACTATTTGGTTCGGTCGGTCCCGATCCTGCACTCCTACAGTCTTTCGAATATTGACTATGGTCCTGACCCAACTGAGCAGATCCGAATTTTTTTCGCATTTTTCAATAATATTCGGTTCGGCCATGTGTCGGTCCGATCCGATCATTCGCACTTTGCACTTCGTAGTAGACCCCCTGTACCTCTTAATAAGACGGCAAAAAGGTAAGGTAATTTAATGTCGCATAATTATATTAAAATGAAAATGAACAATGTCATTTAACCCCAATTAAAGTTTGCTCATATGTACCTACTGGGAATCGAACCCGGTTAAGCAGGCTAGTTGTAGGTACCTAGTGTAGTGGCACTTATGTCCAATATTTTATATTGGCTTATCTTTGTGGTACAAAAATTCAAGTAGGTACTGTTTTTTTTGACCTGGAGAAATTCTACCAGTAAGACGAGTTCCAGAGAATAGTCTAAAAAGTTTGCTCTAGTCACCAATTCACATGTAAGTATTAACAAATGCCTACTTCTATCAGAATCAACTATAATCAGCCTATAACGTTCCCACTGCTGGGATACAGACCTCCTCTCTGAGAGGGAGTGGGTCGTAATCTACCACGCTGGCCCAGTGCGGGTTGGTAGTTATCACATGTCTTTGAATTTTTGTTCGCAGATATGCCGGTTTCCTTCACCGTTTTAGAACCATGTTTCTACCAGAATACTATCTGATAATTATGTCGTTTAGCAAATTAACATAGTGTAGCTCATAGTGTAGATTTATTCGAGAAACGAACAAAATAAGAAATAGGGACTGCAGAATATAGAACAATAGATAGGAAAGTCAAACGAAGTATTAGGAAAGATCTCAGAAATATTAGTACACATTTAGTCAAAATAGCTCTAGAAAAACAGATCTTTAAGGATTTTGAAACATGGAGTCTTCACAAAGGGAAAACCTGGAAAAATAGTCTTCAAAATAATGACGGAATAAAACACCACAGTAGACAAAAATCATGGAAATAGCGACCAATTTCTATGAATCACTATATTCAGATGACTCACCACCCCCGATCTGCACAGAATACAGTCTCCCAGATTCCATTCCTTTAATAAGTGCCTATGAAGTGCACCAAGCACTTGATACTATGCGCTACAACAGAAGTCCTGAAGAGGATGGAATCACTACAGAAGCGTTAAAAATTGGCTCTTCCACATTGTTACCTCACCTTACCAACTTATTTAATACAATACTGACCTCAGGAAAAGTACCCATTTCAATGTGCCATTCAAATATAGTTATTCTGCACAAAAAAAGGTGATAAAAGCGATACCGGAAACTACCGCCCAATAAGTCTGACATCACATGTATATAAAGCTTTTATTAAGGTGATACACAATCGCATAAACGGGAAACTGAACAAACACCAGCCATCAGAACAAGCCGGATTTCGCCCAGGTTTTTCTACAACCGACCACCTTCAAAAACTAAACCAGACCCTTGAAAAATACACAGAATTTAATAAAGCACTATATCTGGCCTTCGTAGATTACACAAAAGCCTTCGATAGTATTAAGCACTCAGAAATCTTCACATCCCTAGAACACCAGGAACTCGAAAAGCAATACATCGATCTTCTAAAAAACATTTACAACAATAGGACCTTCTTTCAAAATATAAAAAGGTGTTAAGCAGGGTGACCCACTCTGTGATCACCCAAATTGTTTACAAGCACACTTGAGGAGATATTTAAGTCACTGGCAGCCTCATGGAAGACCACGGGCATTAACGTCGGCAAGAAGAGGCTGACATCCCTCCGTTTTGCCGACGACATAGTCCTTTTTGCCCCCACAGCTCTAGAACTTCAGACCATGCTCCAAGAGCTGAGCACGGCTAGCTTTAAGGTGTGACTTGCGATGAATAGGTCTAAAACTCAAATTATGACTAACAGCACCAAGCACAGGGTCGAGGTAGATGGGCAGGAAATACATTATGTCGATGAGTATGGGTACCTGGGTCAGTTAGTTTCTTTCGAAAACAGGCAGGAGAGGGAAATCGATCGCCGAATTAAAAACGCCTGGAAAAGCTACTGGTCCATGAAGACGCTAATGAAGGGTGATCTGCCGATCTCCCTGAAGCGCAAACTTATCGACATGTGTATCCTGCCCATCCTAACCTATGGTGCTCAGACCTGGTCGCTCACCGAGTCGCAAAAGTTCCGCCTTGGCGTTTGCCAAAGAGCGATGGAGCGCAGCATCCTGGGTGTAAAAAGACAATACAAAATTCGGAACACCATGTTGCGTTCCAAAACGGGTATAATAGACGTAGGCAAGAAGGCTACCAGGCTCAAGTGGGATTGGGCGGGTCATATCAGCCGCATGCAGGATGACCGCTGGGCAAAAGTTTCCACACAATGGGTGCCTGAAGATGGACGGCGCCGCCGAGGTCAGCCCAGAAAGCGGTGGCGAGATGATCTGGACGCGTACCGCGAGGGCTGGTTCGAGGTGGCGCAAGAAAGGAGTTCCTGGAATGAATTTGGGGAGGCCTTTGCCCAACAGTGGGACAGAACAGGCTAATAAAAAAAAATAAAAAAAAATATGTCGTTCGTTTTTAAAGGGAATCTATCGAGATATCCCAAAACCTCTTCTCTCGCATCGGATATTTAACTGTACCGTGATCTAACTCGGTACTATATCGGAATCGCAGCAATCTAGATTCCCTACCATTTCCATAAAAAATAAATAAAACTGCATCCATAATACCTTTGTCCGTAGTTGGGGTCATAAAAGAGCTCCTAAAAGACTCAATGACGGCCTCTCGACCTGAATCGGTAAGTTACGGCTGAAGGTATTTCCAAAGCTGGTGCTACTACGCTGTTCATGATATTATTATCTGTGTTTTTAAATACAATTTTCAAGTATTCTCGCTGACCGAAAGATCTGGAAATTATTATAAGGGACATTATCTGGAAATTATTAAAGAAGACACTATCTCTAAAGGAAAACGCGCTGAATACTGGAATATTTTGATAGTAAAGTTCTACGAAAATGTTTTCGACGGGGAAATAGATCAAGTCACTTTTAGGAAGATCTTTCGAATATAACAGCCACGGCACCAGCATACCAACTGAATAGTCTCTCCGGATAAAGCTTCTATGGCGTCGCGGCCATTGCCATCAATGTAACCGAGCTCTTCGAGGTAAAAGCCAAGTTTCGTCATTGCTAAGGCTGGCGAAATTATACCGTTACTATTAAACTACACCACGAAGGTTGAAATTTGTTTCGTTCTGGTTCTGCAATACAGTTTATTATTAAATAAATTGAACCTTTTAACCATCTTTTAACATAGACTTGCGATTTTATTGATTTAGTAGAAGTAATAAAATACTCACTTGATGCAGCTTGGCTGCCAGTGCTAAAGCCAATTGTGCCCCATATGCCTGCCCGAAAATGTATAGTGAAGTATTTCTGTTGGCTTCATGTACGGTGTAGAACGACTCCTAAATAAGGCCTAAATGTTCAGCTGTAAAATAGCAATGGTACAGTCGCTTGGCAGCATTATCTGACCCACCCTAAAAACAAACGAATTTGGACCCTCTGCCTGTAACATTAAGGTTTATTCAATTTATATGAGCTTATCAGACGGCGCTCGTGCAACATTGTCGGAGCCACCGGCATTATACATATATCATTTTGTTAAGCTATTTTAATCATTATCCCGTTGACATTAAAGTTGAAAAGCTTTTAAGTCACTACATAATTAGAACCCAATCTTTAATTTCGCATATTCCCTACAAGTTCTTGTGGCTTAGCGGTTTGATGCTGGATTGGCGACGAACAACATGTGGGTTCGAAAACACAGTCCACCTATTATGAGTTTCTTTTTTAATTTGTTTTCATTTCTACAATATTGCCTGCATTATTAAAGAACGACCAATATGATTTACGCCTAATAACTTATCTTGTAAACAGGTGGGTAAATTAAAAAACTTTAAGTTCACAGAATTTATATTTACCAAGAATGGTTGGATACGAAGTAAAACATATATTTGCTTCGTGAGGTAGATAATAAATTAATTTATGTGACAAAAGTTAAACTACCTAATAGCAGTAACTGTGCACACACATTTGTAAATCGTTTCACATAACTCGTTAAGTATTTTTAAGCAATTTGGTGTAAAAAAGCATCATGTCGCAACTTAATGACTACACCGAACAAAAAATCATATTTTTACATGAGCAGAATGTTGGAATTAGAGAGATTGGTCGTCGACTTAATATATAGCAGTAAGTGTTTTTATACCTATTTTATTTTATTGATTGTGATTAATGAACTCGGGCTATTTTACCACTACATTCACTCCTTACAAGTTACATACACGGTTCCAAAAATGTTTTTTTTTTTGTTTTAGAGAAATACGGTCAGACTATGGCTAAAACGTTATGGAGACAATGGAGATATTCAGCGTATTCGTCCAGGAGCAAAAGCCATTAAGTATAGTCCCGTATTCGAACGCCACCGGGCCCGGCCACGGGGCCGGTTTCAAGCCCTGTTGAAAATCAATTTTTGCCCATTCGTGTAACCGCAATAAACCACAATATTTCAGAGGAATCAATAAGAAGGCATTTATACGCTGCTGAGATAAGGAATTATAAACCAGCACAGAAAATTGCATTGACACCTGCTCATCGCGAAGAAAGGGTTCGTTTTGCCCAGGAATATTTAAATGGCAAAGATTTGTGTTGGAATATGGTGCGCGGTATGCGTAGCCGCTTACAGGAAGTTATAGCAGGGGACTACTAATTATGTAATCTAGTAGGTATTTTTAAACACACCATGTAAGTAAATGCTCAATGGATTGATTGTTAAACCATTAAAATGTTGCAGATTATGTGGTGATGTTATTGTTATAAATAGATTTTTTCTATTTAAATATCATGTTTATTCACTACATATAGGCAGCTATAAATCTGTAAAGCATTTCACAGATGAATTCATTTTCTCGATAACAAACTTTTAAGCATAAGCACGCCTTTTTTAATGTTTATAAATGGTTAGATTTGATTATGGCATACTAATATAAAATGTCTATTAATTTGAATATATATGAGCATTTACTTACTTTAAGTGTTTTAATGAAATAATAAACATTTTAAACTTGCAATTGTTTACTTTTATTCCTATACAACCTACCCGTTTAAAAAGACAAGAGCCTACGTCGTCCATTAAAGAAATGTTTTTTACATTTCTTTAGTGTAATAAAATAATTAAAAAAAAAACAGCTGAGCAAAAAGATATATTTAGGTTAAACTTGGTTTCGAACTTAGACAACGATGAACACCGCCCTACCCCTTATTGACCACAAGACCAACTCAACTCTTATAAGCCACATTGAAATTTGATCTTAGTTGTAATACTAGACGCATATTCTAAAGAATTTGAACCATATAGTATACATGATAAAGTTTATTCTTGCACAGCACAAGCAGCTAACCTTCTCCTGGTGCAAATAGATTATTTTGTATTTTAAATAATCACTCCATTGAGACATGATAATAAAAAAACGACCTATAAAATAGAAAATAAAAAATTGTAAAGAGACGTTGTTTTTGCAATTTAGTAAGGCAAGGTAAAACATGTTTGCGCGTAGTCACTGCATACCCTTAGTTTTGAATACCAGTTTTATAATGAATACGAATATTTATTTTTCAACTACCCACTTATTACAAGTTATGCGAAAATATTACCATTTTAGAAAGTTTATGTTTGAAGATTATCCGTCTATAGTTAATACATGAAATAGTTTTGGAATACATTCTAAATTAAAAGCAAAACAATATCTTCGTCACAGGATTTGATCTCGCAACTTGTTCATCTCAGTCTTATACACAGACCACGAGACCAGGATTACTTGAACACAACCCTTAAAATAAGCTATTACACTAATTATATTATAACAAGTAGTTGTAACATATAACCTAATGGTAACGTTATTAAGATCAAATTTGCATGTCTGTGTTATTATTGTAATTCTTGGTTGAGTCTTCGTGCACTTGTCTGATAAGCTGATATAAATTGAATAAACCTTAATGTTACAGGCAGAGGGTCCAAATTGTTTGTTTTTAGGGTGGGTCAGATAATGTTGCCAAGCGACTGTACAAAAATATCATCATTAAATTAATTTTCAGCCCATGATTTCTTTGTCGGTTCTTAGGAAATTCATATTTTACTGAAAATTTTGTTTAATTTTTATTCATTTTCAATCAAGTAAGTAACAGCTAGACTCGATATAATGTAGGTAATTCTTACCGTTTTCATCAGTTGTCTTCGGGATTTGATTATTAGTTAGGAGAGTACCTACTGAAATCTGTACCCAGAGATGCATCGATGAACAACAAATTGTATCTGTTGATCTGGAAGTACAAAAACGTAGGATAAGTGTATAGGTACCTACTACATCGGAGCTATCATCCGACTAACGAAAGATTAAGTAATTATTATTACCCAAGAGTTTTGTCTTCTGTTGGAATTGATGTCATAAGGGCGGAAGGGCCAAACATTCCTAAGTTGGCCAACAGGCTAGGTGGGACGCCCGTCACACCATCTAACCACAGTATTAAGGGCCATGGGGATTATCAACTGCGATCGTAGGATAAAACCACCAGAATATATCTCCGACAGTTCGTATTTGGGTGAAAGCTGCGGTATTTTCCAAATCGCCAATGCCTTCACCTTCCAATACTGAAAACGATAATACGAGTAGGTAGGTAATTTGAATTGGGATCACTCAAATAAAAACGAAACATAGGTTTTAAAATAAAATGGATGCATGATGTATGTAGTAAATGAATGCCACTTAATTTGACATCTTTATCATACAATGATAATAATGCGGAAGGCGGTCATCAGCATTGTAACAATAATTGTAAACGTTCACACAGGGGACATTAACAGACACTTGTTTAAGCCTAGTGCTTATCATGGTATTATTTGGTGACAGAGTATTTCCTTCGAATTGTACCTGTTATTATGTTTGATTAGGTTTGTCCATCATCAGTTTTCGTGTTTCGGGTTGTTTTACCTACGTGAAGAAAAACGTACTTACTTTTAACAGTGAACGGATATGTTATTGTTTCATTTTCTGGCTTGCCTGCATTTGTCTCTCGAGTTACTAGCCACCATGTTAGTACTGCCACTCCTGCAAGAACAATTACTGCCGCGATACCACTTCCTAGTATAACACTCCTTTTCACCATTTTAAACTTTTAAATACGTCGGGAATAAACTAGACAAGCATAAGTATGTATATTAACTAAAACATTCTCCGTAATCAATATCATTGCTTTTATCTAACGATAATACCTAATGATTTGCACCATACATATGCATATAGATTAGTTATTTATCTTGCTGTGATAGTGTTAAGCAATGCCATAAGAAATATTTCGCAATGATAACGTTTTGGAAGATTTGATAAGATAAACTTATAAGCTAAGCTAGTGTCTATAACGCTTTAAGCACTTTAATCTTTATTTATCGCGGTCAGTTCCTGGATGGGTGACCATTTTTCCTTAAAGAGCACTGTACCTAAGGGTTATTTGATATTTTTTATGATAAGTCAAAGGTTGCAGCTCAATCATTTGTTTGTTTTTGTGTGTTTGTTGTTGAATTTTAAATCATAATGTGGTGTGTAAAAGCTGAGGTGTAAAAATTTCAAACTAACTTTTGGAGGCTACTTGTATGTAAGCAGGAGGGTTTTTTTAATCTACACTTTTCAAATCTACTCAAATTCTATACGAAGGTCTATCAGTTGGTCTTTTAATTTAAGGTGCCTGCATATTGGGTATTCGTAGATGCCGTGGGTACTCTGTCTCTGGATTCTCAAGTGTAATTTCAGTAACCAAAAAGTCCAGAATACCTCCTACAGGTTTTCATTTCAATAAAACAACTCCGAAGGCTGAAGAAATATACATGACTTGATCCAGTTAATTACCAATTTATTATTTCTAAGCAGTATAAATTAATACAATGTTAGCCAAAAGATGTCATGTCGCGAAGAAATGCATTGGTTCCAGCTGGATTGTCTCTTGGTACCTGTGAAAATTAATAACACATTTCTAAATCAAAACAAGGCTCTAAAAAATAACGCGTTTTATTTTAAAAAGTACCTTGGAAATATATATGTATATTGCGTCCATGGATAGAGGAGCTATGTGTATTTTTACATGGATCGTTGGAAATCTTCAAGTCTAAATCTATCTATTATTATTAAGGTACTATACATACTCGTACTCACACTATGACCAGCATCATTTATCCAGAAGAACCGGAAGTTTCCATAAGATTTGTAGTAACCTTCTAATTTATCGTTTTCCCAGATAGGGTGACGTTGTGCATTCTTATACCCATCAGCACCAGGCCATTTCAGGCGATCCACCCATAGTATTTGTCCTAAAATGAAAGTATTAATTTTAACCTTATCCAAAATTTTATACTATTAGGGCCGGTTCTTTCAAACGGTTGGTTAACGTAACATACGTACGTCAAATAATAACAAGTACGTAATCGTAATTATTTGACGTAAGTCAAGGCCATCATTTTGTAATTTTGGAATTTGAAACACTTCTTTTTGGTTTGACTATAGTTAGCGCCATTTTTGATATGTACGCGTGTGTCAAGTGGACGTGAAACAACCCGCCCTAAATGTATCAAGGTTGACTTATAGAGGCATAATTTTTTTAGGAATTTAATTTAATTCTCTAAGAAAAACTAAGTTTGAATCTGAAGTATTGAAATATTTTACCTGGAGTATCACAAATCAAATCAAGATTCCCATTATATTTCGTCAAAATAATATCCGTTTCATTCAGCAACTTCTCAACTGAAATTTTATTAAAAACTTTTTAATTAAAAACAAATATCTCGATGAGTGTTCATTTCAAACATTATGGCCGAACAAGGAAGTTAGGAACTACTTAAATTTACGACACTGCTCTAAGGAAATGTTGTATTATAAATGTTATCGAGAGTAGGTATACTTTATAATACTAACTGCCATCGGTGACGGGTTTCATGAAGTCTCCCCTCAAATAATCAAATACCGAGTTAGATTGCGAGCCCCACGTCACATGCGCAGGTATGTTTAGAGCTTGTTTAACTAGCGTGTTCATCAAGGTGTCAAGATTATATTCCGTTTCTCTTGATTCCGATGGTGATACAGGTGCAGCATTCCGGATCATCATTTCCCTTGAAAATTCTGTAAACAAATTGAATATTCTTAAGAAAATCGTATAATTCTCTTCGATGATTTCTAGTTTTGTTTACCTACCAAAAGCGCTTAGTGTGTCGGTAGGTGTAAAGCTTACTCTTTTTGTGAGTATATTATAAAAATCGACGTTGTCTGCACGGCGTAGCACTACCCACTGAGTGTTAGCCCATTGTGTTGTCGATTCATTGTAAAGGCCTTCATTAAAGAGGCGTTCAGCCTCCTTGGCAGCAACCTGGATTTCATCATGCCCTGCTTTGTCCACAAGTCCAGCTGCCAATAGCAGCGGGCCCCATGTAAGGGTAGCATCTACTGGAGATATCCATGCATTGCCCATCGCAATTCCCTTCAAATTAGAACCGATTGTTCCAGCTTTTTCCGCCTAAACATAAACAATAATTAGTATCTGATAAAGTGCCAACATCTACCTACTTTTTAGCATATTAATATTAGTTTTGTTTTACATCATTGTATCCAGCTTCTGATCAAGTGAATTCTAAATGAACACTGATAACCCATGTCACATGAGGTTGATAAAATACGGAATAGGCTTTACAAACATGGCTTATCTTACCTCATGCATACGTATGCCCATGCCAATCGCCATTTTTCCGCCGTACGATTGACCGTAAATATATAGCGGTACTCTATTGAATTCCGGATGATCGTTGTAGAATCCACGCATGAGCTGAACAAAGTCTAGGGCTGTAGAAATAATTACCTTTTTAATGATAACCTTATTGAAAGCTGGTTTAATCATGAATTAGCGTGCCTATTGAAACACAACTTACCTATTTCATCGTTAGTAGTTGTCAAAAATCTTAATTCATCCACATAACTAAAACCAGTGCCTACTGGGTTGTCTACAAAGAGCACATTGAAGTTCTTTACCTGTAAAACCAATGTATTATTGAATAATTAATTTGTTTTCATCTGCATATTCTGCATCTACATAATATTTTTACCCTTGTGATATTTTTATATAATAATTATTATGATGTAATTGTTTTCATTTATATGGACTACTTACCCATGTGGTGTTTCTGTCTTGCAAGGACAAGTTCAAAGGTCCTAGTAATTCAAAATTACCGAAGCCCGTAGAAGATCCTCCAGGGCCACCCTGTAGCCATACCACTAGGGGTCTATCAGTGTAATTTTCTACTTCAGCAGTGGTATAGAACAGCCAGTAGAACATATGGGCACCGCCCCTCACAGTCACATATCCGAAGTCTTGTTTGAACGTCCCAAATTGACCTACAACAATCATTACCAGATTATTGAATTGTTTATGTTTCTTATTAGATTGTTTGTGGAGATTATATCGCTAATAGAAAGATCTCGTGCCAAAAGTGTGTCAATGCCATTCAAAATATATTGCAAATAATTCTTTAACTTTGTTGTAAATTTTGCGCAAGGAAACATTCTAAGAGCGAGCTCAACCTGATTACCGATTTTTTATCAGGCTATGGTTTCCCCGATGATGTATGAATTGCCTCTATATTTGCTCATTAGAGAGTTTATTTGTTAAATGACCATATAATGGAAATCTTGATTTGAATAACAAACTTAAACTTACCAACGACATATCCAATTGATAAGGTAAAAATTAAAAAGGAATAAAACCACATTATTATACTGAAGTATACAATAAACTGAAGGTGAATCAATATCATATTATCAATTAGCGATTAGCTTATCTTTACGTAGGCATTTTCAGTATTCTCTAAAATGTCTTCACCGCTTGAACATGATATTAGGTCAGAGATACTAAAACTACATGAAAATTATCCCGATATCCTTGATGCCTCAAAACATTGTTCGTCGTCGTTGAAGAACGCCAGTTCTTCACGGTTGGCAAGGCTATCCGGGATATAGTTTTTAATAGTAGGTAAATGCTGCAAGACCATCACTAAAACAATATTGTACTTTTTTTTTCAGTTAGCCTATTTTGTCCCACTGCTGGGCAAAGGCCTCCCCCATATTCTTCCACCTACAAGTGATGCATCCTACAAGTGTGACCCACCCAGTCCCACTCCAGACTTGGCGCCAACGTCTTGTACTTTACAAATATTACGTAACGTATTGTACTTTACAAATTAATATTCATGTCATTGATTATGTAAAATAACATAAAAAAAACAGTTAGCAATAAACAAAAACAAGATTCACTGTGCAAATTTATTGGAGCAGCTCAATCCCAAGCCCAATGTCCGCAAGTTTCCGCTTTATAAAAGATTTGAATTTATTAAGGCTTAGTTCTTGAAAGTGGCTAGAAAGTTTATTATAAAAACGTATACATTGGCATCTGAACGAGCCACCTATTTTCTTGGGCCTGGTTATAGAAACAACAAACTTGTTATCAGATATATCAGAGCTGGCAATACTACTAATAAAATACTATTGCAACCTTCGCTAGGTTTAAGTTCGCATCAAAATTGTTGGGCTGAATAGTGCTGATCCATACGTCATGTTTGTGAATGGGCGCCGTCAGTAGGAACGGGTCATCTTTTAGCTGCCACGGCTTATTTTAATTTCTGAATGTCTTTATCTTTTTTTAACGGACGGTTTTAACGTGCACGTCTACATGGTTCTCACATGTATAATTTCAACATGAATGATGTAACCAATATTTTGTATCAATTTTATGATTTAAAAGAGTGTCCGTGGAGTTTCTTGCCCGTTCTTCTCCGCAGGTACCTACTACGCTTTGGAATGAGCAACTAGCTTCATTTTTCTGACTGACCGTGACCGACCCCTTGACAATTCAGCACAACACTCGACTGACTTGACGCGAAACTGCGCTGGAAAGCGTGCGTTAAAAAGAAAAGGCAAGAACTAGACAAGCATTTATTGGTACGAGGGCTGCCTTTTAAGTTGTGTCGTTTGAAATAAGTATGGACAATCTAATAGATTATTAGCATTTATTGTTTTCCAAAGAATTCTCCGCGATATTTAATACACTTTTGCATGCGTTCGAACCAGTTTTTAAAACATTTATTCCACTCCGAAGTGGGGGTGGTCAAAATGGCCGATTTGTATGCGTCAACAGCTTCTTCGGGTGAGCTGAAACGTTGACCACGAAGACTTTGCTTAATTTTGGGAAACGTAAAAAAATTGTTAGTGCTCAAGTCAGTGCTGTAAGGTGGGTGATCTAAAATTTCGAAATTTTGGGTGCTCAAAAACATCTTTGTATCGCGGGCGGTGTGCGAATTTGCATTGTCATGGTGCAGTATCAGACGACGTCTTGAGTTGTTTTTTCGAAACTCTGTGATGACTTGTGGCAAACAAACACCAGTCAGCGTTAACCGTCTTCCGATCTTCTAGTACAGATCTTCGACGATTAGCTGCCGCACGGCGTCGATATTCTCTTGCGTCATGGCGGTTTTTGGACGACCTTCACGTGGCTTGTCACTGAAGCTAGAGTTCCCACGTTGAAATTCTAAATACCAGTTCTACAGTCCTAAGACATGGTGCTACATCACTAAACACAGAGTAATCTCCTCAAAAGATACATTATAAACATCTCCTAAAAGTTCCAACACAGTCACATCAATAGTCGACCGACCCCTTGTGAAACCGAATTGTTTGTTATGGTAGTAATTTATGTTTATGTGATATGTCACATAAACATAAATTACTACTTACTAGGGAGAACACTATATAGCTGTGTAAGACAACAGTCGAATTACGCAATTACTTTAATGAGCTGAATCGGGAACGAATATATATACTACAATACGAATTCTTAAACTCCAACCAATGATCGTACGAGCCGTCAAAGATAAGTATTTTAATGTCCGGTAACTTTACACTTATTTTATTTTTATTGATTAAACTATTATTATTTTCAGGCCACCTCTTTACGCACCAAAAGTTTGGCGGAAGCTACAACCCTATAGTACTGATCTTCAAAACGCTCTCTCTCTTCCAGTCGTTTTGGAAGGTCGAGCTCGTCTGTGTGTTCCTCAATTTTATTTTGTAACTCACTATAATTTTCTAACAAACTCGAAATGTTTTCAACGCGTAACTTTAACTCTAGAAATTGTTGATCACATAATGGGCAAGTCCGTTTTTTAATATAATTTTCTAGTATAGTTAACCGACCTTTGATCACTGCTCTTTTCTTTATAAAATCCGCAATCTTATGCTCACTCATTTTAGGGAAAAATAAGAACAAGTGTACTCACTGTAAACCTTCTGTGTTGCACGAATGCCCTCGGTGCCACGTGCTGTGGCCCGCGAGTTTACGGCGCACGGCTATCGGGCTTCCACTTACCGACTACGTACCGCCACTCAACAACTGGAATTACAGCACGAAATTAACACAAACCGATTGATAAGATGGGTAATTGGGTAGTAAGTTCTGACCTGCCACTCCTCTAATCCTATTGATCATAAGTTTTCAACGCCGCGCCGCCGAGTGGATTTTCTTTATGAACTCGTATATGTATTTATGCGACGAATGTTTGAAGATTCTTGAATCCACTACAGGCAGAACTGGAATTCTTCTTGATTTGGCTCGGATGGACCAATGTGTTTGGGCGCCTCGTTGAGCCACGCGTGAATCCACGAACTGGCTGCTTTGCATCCTTTTGGTAATGTACTCGTATTTATGCGACGAGTGTGTGCGGTGGATGAAATTAAGCACGGCAATATTGTACTTGAATCTAATTTATTAATAGGCTTTACAATGCGGCCAGTGCCGTCCACCATCACTTATTTTTCCGTTGCCCAGCGGTACCGTCCATGGGGTGGCGCCACCGTCAGCGCTGCGTTCGGGCCGGTTGACGTAGCCCGTGCTAAATGGCGTTGGCAGATCAATAAACAATTTGTTAGTGCCTTGGTTTTGAAATACAAGCAATATTATTTTAAAAAAAATTGGGGCTCAGGAAGCACGAATTTTAGAGGCGGTAAACCATTTCCACGGTTACAAATATTCCCATTTTTTTTTTTTAATTTTGAATTTATAAACCATGAGTTTAACAATCAAGGCTTTTCAAGGTTGTCGTGTAGCGACAAGTAACTAACTTTAAATTAAGGAATTTAAGAACGGGAGGTAGAAATCAATGAAAGATTTATTGATAAGTTATATTAAAGATGGAGATGGACTGGTCAGTGGTGTGTAGTGTGTGGGTGAGGAAGGATGAAGATGAGTGAGGTGGGTTGAGGAGGCTGTGATGGAGTTACAGATGGAGCTGAAGAAGTAGACCAACGCGAGGCAGGTGCCGGTGACAGGTGCAGGTGCAGGGCAGGTGAGGTCAGGAGCTGGTGCGTGTGCGGCACGGAGGATACCCGTAGGGGGCTCACGCGGCAGGAGTAGGACGCAGGCACGGCGGGATTGCAGTCAGCCCGCCAGGTAAGGCGGTCCTCGGTTGAGGCGCGGCCCAGTAGTTCCAGGAGGGTCTTCTGAGGCGGCCCTCGGATGAGACGCAGCCCAATAGGTACAGGAGGTTCAGTACTTCAGAGTACTCCGGCGAGGCGCGCCAGCGGTCCGACTGGTACGGAGGACGGAGGACGGAGGTGTAGAGAGAGTCCGTCAGGTACCGGAGCCTTTTAAAAGAGACACGCTAAGTGTTCCCGGGATAGATGGCTCTGGAGTATCAGGCCTATTTACTGTGTTCACTTTAGAGGCGAAACTGGAACTCCTCCTTGCATTGCTTGGATTTATAATGTGAACTCGTAGAATAGTACCATGTAGAAAATATGAATTTGAAATATGTTGATGGCCAGTATTAATTTTGTAGAAGTATGAATGTATTTTCATCTAAAAGTTACAGGCTGATAAGAATTTAAAAGCAAACTTGTCATGTCGACGTATTAAACATCGTTGTCAGAACTGTCATAATAAAATACAATTAAATCTATAGTTATTTCGTATTAAAAGTAGTGTTTATAGGAAAAATTATATCAATCAATGTGGGCGAAATTCCCAGCCTTTGGATGTCACTAAATCGTCGTAATCTTATGTTAAAGTTTGATGACTGTGTCTGTGTACTGATTGTAGATAAAACGTGACCTGGTGTCGTGAGGAATAGTCAGATCAGCGCCTAACGGTAACGGAATGCTTGACTGACCTGGAAGAATGAACGAAGATAACTGTGAGTATGTACAGACGCCAGCAGGTCAAGCTACCTGAAACTGTCAAATTTTCCCAATCAACCTTAAGCCTAATGCTTTAGCGATAAAGTTGAAAATCTATTGAAGAAATTTGACAGTTTGTAGTAGCTTGATGTGCTGGCGTCTGTACATTATGTTACAAGGTTCCGTATCAAAATGGTAAAAATAACACTTGTGGTGACTTCGTTTGTCAGTCCGTTCGTCTGTCACAGGTGCTTTTTCCAGGAACTACTAATGCTTATAGACTTAAATTTAGAATGAATAATAATATAACTAATGCTTGTCCATCTGTATAGCAAGTGTTTTTTTTTTAATATTGTTAGTCTTATTGTAACAGGGACCCAAACGGGGGCTTTGTTTTAAAGTGAGGTAAATGGAATATCACATGAAAGAGATTCATTTGCACGTAATAAATCTTATTTTTAATATTTATTTATGCCATATTATATACACATAGTTTTTGACTTACGAATAAAATTTTTCGTAAATGTACAACTAGAAATATCTCAACTTTATGATACATAAATAATTTAATTTGCAGATTTATCAATATATTCTTAAAAGTTTAATTTATTTTATTTGAAAAAAAAAACGATATTATATTATATACATTTAACACTTATCAGTAAGGTATATAAAACAAAATCAATGCAATAACCACAACATTTTCCACATATTAACAAGGAGAAAGTTCAGAGAATAAGGTAATTACGCAAAATGTACAACAAACTTTTCACTTAATAAGTGTACTGTAGAGTGCCTACGGATAAACACAAAATAATAAGGAGTGCCAAATAACACAAGACAAAAAAGGGAAGGCTTCGTTAACTACCGGTTCTTAAACCTAAAATCATGTTTTTAATTAATAAAGTAGCTTTATTCAATATTTTTTTACTGTTAGTAACATCAAATTCTGCAAGTGGCATATCTTATTTAAATAATTGACATGAGCTTATACGGTCGACATTCTCTGGGATTTAATTTGGATTTAGAAATTAATTCCTGTCCGAACTTAGAAAAAGTATAAAAGTGCAGGAAAAAAAAAGTAAAGTAAAGTAAAGTAAGGTAAAGTGTAGGAATAAAATAATTATGGAAGCTTTAAGAAATAAGATACATTATCGTTCTGATAAGCAGTTGTATTTTTGAAGACTATTTTCAATTATTATTTTCCCTGGTCTTAAAAAATTAAATAATAATATCAAATGGTTACACTAACAATATAGGTAGGTAAGTACTTAATTTTTTGTAATAGTCTCATCTCGGTAACAAATGCTGTTTTTTTCTAGTCCAAAATGGCCATTGTTCTTTGCAAAGCGAACATTCTGAAATAAATCTAGTTGGGAGGTATGTGTGTAAATGTTGCACGAAAAATTAAATGATGTCTTTTTATACTAGCCGTTTGTAAAAGATTTTTAAGGATTTAGCAATTTTATAAGCAATCGCATAAAGTTAAAATTTTGTTATGAAAATATAAAAATATTTTTCTTACGAATTCTGAGTGCTCAAGTCCAAGTCGCTCTTTGCCGGTTTTTTGAAATGACATGAGTGACGATCAAGGTAATAAATAATATAAGACTGAACGTTAATCAGCTGTTACAAAATAATTACGAGTTGGTAATACGTAATAACATTAAAAAAAAAATACATGATGTATGTATGCCATTCATACCAAAAATTAAAATTATTACATTGCATGACAATTTCAGAAGAGGTTGGACACCCCTGTCTTGGCATCAGACCAAGCGATTACCTATCCTTTTTCATAATTTTTGTATTTTTTTTTATTTCACGTCTCCACTCCACTAGTACATGTAAATACCCCTAGGGATATTAAATATAGCAAAAAGACGTTCTGAAAACACTATTTTACTTCGTTTTAAAGTGTTTTACAATACAGTTTCAAACCTAATGCTGACGACCCTCCTTGAGGGTTCACTTTAGCCGGTGATCCTGGCTAGCTACCTGGAGGGTCCACTTGCAATATGTATGGCGGCATGGCGCGTGAGCTCTATCAAAAGTGGTTGGAGTCGAAAGTGTTAATATTTTGACTGCTGAGGCCAAAACTACTAACTTAGTAGGTATACAGGCAAGTTTTATAAAAATGTGGTTGTTATTTTAGTGTCTATTGTGCTGTCTTGCGACTTCCACGCGAGAGAAGTCGCGAGCAGAAGCGGAGAGCGAGAGCAAGAGCAGAGCGAGTTATTATAAAACAACTCTTTTTAAAATAGAAGCCAGTGCTGCTGGGTTTTCCAGGGGAGCCTGTAACAAACAAAAGTAAACTTGTGGTATGTAGGTACCTACATATATCTTTTGAATCTGTTGGTAACTAAGGGTCTACCGACCTTCTACAACGAACTGGTGGTTAACGGTAATCGTGTGGGCCTGAGCATAAGCAGTCTACAGGTGAAGTTTGAAAAGAAGGTACTTGATAGTTTTTGCTGAGATAAAAAACAAGCAATAATTACCCATTGTCCTGCGGCGTTTACCCAAAAGAATTGAAGTCTCGTCCCATTTCGGAAATAGCCTTCAACCAATCCGTTAACAACTAGAGACTGTCTGGGTGCGGCTAGGAAGTCGCTTTGTCCAGACCATTCAAGATTGTCCACCCATTCTAGTTGCCCTGAAAGTATGACAGTAGGATTTAAGAAAGTGCATGCTTTTTTAAAGCCCTGTATGGCCTACCGTAAAATGACTCATCCGTAGCGTGGGAGCTGTCAGATTTCTTGTAGGACTTTGCTCAAAAGATTAAAGGGATCTTTCCTATCTCCTCTAACCAGACAGTACCAGTTGATAGTAATTTGCTATCTGGTCTAAATATTTATGTTAAAATGCTTCTTGGGTAGCAGTGTGTACCTAACCTACGGCCGGCATGATTAATTTAAAAATCCCTCCTGCTAAAAACTGTATCTACACGACGATGCGAAAGCGGTGCTCATCTCTGGGGCGCAGGCTCCGGAGCACCTCCAAAACCATCTTGAGCGTATTTGCCAACAGGTTTGATTGTCAGTACATTAACCATTGTTATATGATTAATGTAATGACAAACAAACAAATGACTCAAAGGCGTATTATTAATCATTTTATATCTTTTTATTTTATTTTATGATTTTAATTTATTTTTATAATTTTAATTTAATTTATATGATTTTAGTAATTATTATTAAGTATATGTATTTATTGTGATTAAAATTTTAATTTTATATTAGTTGTAAAACATTTATGATCTTAAATGTATTGAAATAAATGATTTTTGAATTTGAATATATACTAATTACAAAATAAATATTGAGTCATCAGATGATGTTGATGACTCCGTGCCCAATGTCAATTCTATGTTTGAAAAAACACATAAAACATTCAATTTTTTAATTGATTGTGTTTGTTTGCCTTCCGAGTTTGTTCAATCAATAAATTAACTCAGCCTATCAGAGTCCACTGCTGGACATAGGCCTCTCCCAGACTGCGCCACAATACACTGTCCTCCGCCTTCCGCATCCAATCTACCACAGCCACCTTCTTTAGGTCATCCATCCATCTAGCTGGGGGGCGTTCCACACTACGCTTGCCGATTTGCGGTCTCCACTCCAGGACTCGTCTGCTCCACCGGCCATCGGTCCTCTCTCGGGCCGAGTTTGTTGATATACAAGCAGTTGTTTTGCATCCTCGTCAAATTTCAGGAGGCTGTTATGAAAGACATAAATAATCAAATAAAATTACGATCCCTGGTAAATAAGTAATACATACTTGTTTTTTTAGTTATTTAAGTTTGACGGTATTTCAGAATACACCACTTTCAAAGAACAGAATCGCGTTATGATATCGTATAAGCGGCCGCGTTTTTATTTGTGTGTAAAAGGGCAGTTACAGTGCGGTCTCACACAAGCCGCGTTTTAAAATGCGTGTCCCACACATGCCGATTTCCAGAAATTAGAAAAAAAAAACCTTATTTTATTATTGATTCGTTATTATTGTCGAGAATCAGTAGCATAGTTTACCTCCTTGAATTTGACGAGGATGCAAAACGACACCTTATATGTAATTGAGCGCTGATTTTTCAATCAACAGAGAACTTTTATCTGATTTACAAATACATCAATTTGAAATATTTTCTACCTATACAAAAGCTGTTAAACCGCTGTTTTATTCCTCACTTAAAAGTTATCTTAAAACTGAAACATCGGCCCTAAGTTTTGTAATAGTTACCTGGCGTGTTTGACACTGCGTCCAAATTGCCATTATAGATAGCAACGGTAAGTTCCGTATTTTGGAGAATATATTCAACTGCAATAATAAAATGTAATTAGGTAACTTCATATTTTGGAAAAAAAAGCTTAGCGTTCTGCTTATGGATACATTTGCTAGCGAACTTTTCATCATAACGAAGACTGGACATCCCCGTGGGTAATGTATATTTTCAATGGTTTTTTTTACTGAGATCTGTTTTTTATTAAGAATTTTGTAGCAACTTCCCGGAGACTGGATTTGTGCCCGGTAGTTGGGTTCGCCCACGAAAACCCTCTAAAATCAAAAATCAAAACCAAAAGTCATCGAAAACTGTAGGTACTCAAGCAGAAATAAAAATCGGCCAAGTGCGAGTCGGGACTCGCAAACAAGGGGTTCTGTACCACAAAGCAAAGACGCCGAAAAAAACAAGTTTATATTAAGGAGGTCTCCCACTTTAATTAAAAAAAAATTTTTTTTTTCGTCGCGATGTTTTCCTTCACTGTTTTCAGAGCAGTACCTCTTAATAAGACGGCAAAAAGGTGCCGGGTAATTTAATGTCGCATAATTATATTAAAATGAAAAGGAAAAATTCTACCAGTAAGACGAGTTCCAGAGAACAGTCTAAAAAGTTTGCTCTAGTCACCGATTCACATGTATTACAAGTGCCTGCTACATCTTGAATATTCTGATATTTTTGATAAAGCCTACTTCTACCAGAATCCACCATAATCAGCCTATAACATTCCCACTGCTGGGACACAGGCCTCCTCTCTAAGAGGGAGTGGGCCGTAATCCACCACCCTGGCCCAGTGCGGGTTGGTAGTTGTCACATGTCTTTTAATTTTTGTTCGCAGACATGCCGGTTTCATCACGATATTTTCCTTCATCGTTTTAGAACCACGTTTCTACCAGAATACTATCTGATAATTATATCGTTCGTTTTTAAAGGGAATCTATCGAGATATCCCAAAACCTCCTATCTGGCATCGGATATTTAACTGTACCGTGATCTAACTCGGTACTATATCGGAATCACAGCAATCTAGATTCCCTACCATTTGTATAAAAAATAAATAAAACTGCATCCATAATACCTTTGTCCGTAGCTGGGGTCATAAAAGAGCTCCTAAAAGCCTCAATGACGGCCTCTCGACCTGAATCGTAAGTTACGGTTGAAGGTATTCCCAAAGCTGGTGCTACTACGCTGTTCATGATATTATTATCTGTGTTTTTCAATACAATTTTCAAGTATTCTCGCTGACCGAAAAGATCTGGAAATTATTATAAGGGACATTATCTGGAAATTATTAAAGAAGACACTATCTCTAAAGGAAAACACGCTGAATACTGGAATATTTTGATAGTAAAGTTCTACGAAAATGTTTCGACGGGGAAATAGATCAAGTCACTTTTAGGAAGATCATTCGAATAAATAATGACTTACCTTGTGTTGACGGTTCCCTAGTTAGTTTTTCAACAATGTTTCCAAGATTAACAGCTACGGCACCAGCATTATCATTAACAAACTGGCCCAAAGAAATAAACTTATCGAATGCATTTTCTAAATCTTCTTTTTGTACCAACTGCATAGTCTCTCCGGATAAAGTTTCTATGGCGTGGCGGCCATTGCCATCAATGCAACCGAGCTCTTCGAGGTAAAAGCCAAGTTTCGTCATTGCTAAGGCTGGCGAAATTATACCGTTACCTAATACTACACCACGAAGGTTGAAATTTGTTTCGTTCTGGTTCTGCAATACAGTTTATGATTAAATAAATTGAACCTTTTAACCATCTTTTAACATAAACTTGCGATTTTACTGATTTAGACTTAATAAAATACTCACTTGATGCAGCTTGGCTGCCAGTGCTAAAGCCAATTGTGCCCCATATGCCTGCCCGAAAATGTATAGTGAACTATTTCTGTAGGCTTCATGTACGGTGTAGAACGACTCCAAAGTAAGGGCTAAATGTTCAGCTGTAAAATAACAGAATAGTACAAAAATATCATCATTAAATTAATTTTCAGCCCATGATTTCTTTGTCGGTTCATATGAAATTCATATTTTACTGAAAATTTTGTTTAATTTTTATTCATTTTCAATCAAGTAAGTAACAGATAGACTAAATATAATGTAGGTAGTTCTTACCGTTTTCATCAACTGTCTTCGGGATTTGATCATTAGTTAGGGGAGTACTGAAACCTGTACCCAGAGGTGCATCGATGAACAACAAATTGTATCTGTTGATCTGGAAATACAAAAACGTAGGATAAGTGTATAGGTACCTACTACATCGGAGCTATCATCCGACTAACGAAAGATTAAGTAATTATTATTACCCAAGAGTTTTGTCTTCTGTTGAAATTGATGTCATAAGGGCCAAACATTCCTAAGTTGGCCAACAGGCTAGGTGGGACGCCCGTCACACCATCTAACCACAGTATTAAGGGCCGGCTATGGGGATTATCAACTGCGATCGTAGGATAAAACCACCAGAATATATCTCCGACAGTTCGTATTTGGGTGAAAGCTGAGGTATAATCCAAATCGCCAATGCCTTTACCTTTCAATACTGAAAACGATAATAAGAGTTTTTTTGAGTTTAGTTTTGTTTTTATTTGAAGACACTCAAATAAAAACTGAATGTACATTTCTATTTTCTTTTTTTTTTTTTTGATGACAATAATGTAGATATTACACATGAGTACTTACGTGACGATGCATGTAGTAAATAAATAGCTATATAATTTGACATCTTCATACAATGATAATAATGCGGAAGGCAGTCATCTACATTGTAACAATACATCAACGTTCACAGGGGACATTAACAGGCACTTTTTAACGCCTTGTGCTTATATTATGGTATTATTTGGCGACATATTACTAGTTTCATGTTTCAAATTGTACCTAATTGTTATTATCTTAGATTAATTTTGTTAATATAATATACCTAGCTAATTATGAAGTTTTTAGTTCTACATGAAGAAAAACATACTTACGATTAACTGTGAACGGATCGGTTGCTGGCGTGCCTGCCTCTATCATGTCGCGAAGGATCGCATTGGTTCCAGCTGGATTGTCTCTTGGTACCTGTAAAACATAATAACACATTTCTAAATCAAAACATAGCTCTGAAAAATAAAGTTTTTTTTTTCAAAAAGACCTTAGAAAAAATAAATTGCGTGCTTTTCGTTTTTTAATAGGTCGTTGGAAATCTTCAAGTTTCATCAATCTACTTATTATTTAGGTACTTCATGCACTCGTACTCACATTATGCCCAGCATCATTTATCCAGAAGAACCGGAAGTTTCCGTAAGACTTGTAGTAACCTTGTAACTTATCGTTTTCCCAGATAGGGTGACGTTTTGCATTCGTATACCCTTCAGCACCAGGCCATTTCAGGCGATCCACCCATAGTATTTGTCCTGAAATGAAAGTATTAATTTTAGCTATATATACTCGTATTCCAATGAATAATAAATATTTAAATGCTATAAATATCATGATTTTATTACTGAAGCTATAAATAAATGTCAAGGTAGACTTATAGAGGCTTCATGGTAGATTTCTAGTGAAATGGGAAATTTAATGAAATTTTCTAAGAAAAACTAAGTTTGAACCTGAAGTAGTGAAATATTTTACCTGGAGTATCACAAATCAAATCAAGAGTTCCATTATATTTCGTCAAAATAACATCCGTTTCGTTCAGCAACTTCTCAACTGAAATTTTACCAAAAACTTTTAATTAAAAACACATAATGTCGATTAGGGACTACTTTAATTTAGGACAATGCTCTAAGGAAATGTAGTATTAAGGTTACACTAGTCAGTTATTTTTCAATAATAACGTCCCTCGTATGGCGTTTACTCCATTGTTTGACAGTGTTCATTAAAAATTAAATAATATCTACTTATCTATTCGTTATCTAGCCCTATACGGACACAGAATATAAAGATAAACAATATTTTAAAAGTTATAAGCGTCGAAACTTCCATATGTTTACTTACATTATACTTACATATTTACGCCGATAGATGCTGTAAAATGAGTGTTGAACACTCATTTTACAGCATCTATCGGTGTAAATAAATAACTCGCTGGGTATGTAAATGGCAAAATTGTTACCGTACAAGGATGGATAATTTATTAAAACATTCAAACAAAAAGTTATTTGAATGTTTTATTAATGTTTTATTGTTGTGTTCCAAAAAACTGCTAGATGTATTTATTCCACATGACAATGTGGAATAAATACATCTAGCAGTTTTTTCATTATATCTATATGCCCATAGATCTGTTCATTAAATTTTACGCGATCGTTAAAGATAATCGTCTATTTAACTAAATAAATAAATCTAAATAATTCAATAAATAAACTAAATAGCATGCATATTAGCCACGCCCACTGTGACTGTCTTTCACTTACTCCTTATTTTAACATTGTCCCACGATATCGGCCCTCTTAGAGACGCATTAAATCTCAATTTTATGGTCTAACAGCTCGACATGTTATCCTCCATGTTACCCAGTCCAAGGACTGACTCTTAAGGAGACATGGTTCCTCCATGTCTCCTTAAGAGCATGATGCAAACGCAATGCCGCTGGAACTAGCCGCTCCATAGTCAGACAAGGACAGTCGCTTGGTTGCCGCAGGAAAAGCCGCTTCGTCACGTTTATCAGTTCGAAAGAACTTCTAGGAAGCATGTCTGCAAAAGAGCATGATGCCGACGCAATGCTGCTGAAAAGCCGTTTGCGTCACTATATGGAAGTGTTGCTCTGAGTACTCCGAGTGTAGATGTGAGATATCGTGGGAGTAATGACTGATCTATTACGCTACGCCACTGAACTATTACGCTAGCGTATGGGTTACTCACAATTTAATAATAATAATATACTTTGCGTCCCTCTATTATTACTAGCTTTCTAAAACCACATTCAATCTATGTTCATAACTATGAATTCTTAAGTTTTATTTAACATTTCTTTCAATCCTTTCCTTGGTCTATTGGTTAGACAAGGCATTAGACTTCTTCATATTTGGAAGTCATTTAATGTATATCGGTGGGAGAGTGTCCAGTCTGGAGTGGAACTTTATAGGGCTGCACGGGGAAGGGTGCAGTCTTTCCCCGAAAGGGGAACCGATTCTTAACTGTAATATTAGCATAATTCGGAAAAACGAAAACTTTATCAGCCTAGGGTAATTTAGGAACAATCACGCCACCAACGAGTTCGAGCCTTCGACTAGTGCAACCTTAAGAACGTTATCGAGAGCACGTTTAATTAATACTAACTGCCGTTGGTGACAGGTTTCATGAAGTCTCCCCTCAAATGGTTAAATACCGGGGTAGATTGCATGCCCCATGTTACATGCGCAGGTATGTTTAGAGCTTGTTTAACGAGTGTGTTCATCAAGATGTTAAGATTATATTGATTTTGTCTTGATTCTGAAGGTGATTCTGGTGCAGCATTCCGGATCATCATTTCTCTTGAATATTCTGTAAACAAATTAAATATCCTTAAGAAAATGGTACAATTCTGTTCTATCATTTCTAGTTCTAGGTTACCTACCAAAAGCGCTTAGTATGTCAATAGGTGTAGAACTCACTCTCTTTCTGAGTATATTATAAAAATTGACGTTATCTACACGTCGTAGCACTACCCTCTGAGTGTCACTCCATTGTGTTGTCGATTCAGTGTAAAGGCCTTCATTAAAGAGGCGTTCAGCCTCCCTGGCAGCAACCTGGATTTCATCATGCCCTGCTTTGTCCACAAGTCCAGCTGCCAGTAGCAGCGGGCCCCATGTGAGGGTAGCATCTACTGGAGATATCCATGCATTGCCCATCGCAATTCCCTTCAAATTAGAACCGATTGTTCCAGCTTTTTCCGCCTAAACATAAACAATAATCGTTAATGTTTGACGGCACGGTTGGCGCAGTGGTTAAGCGATTGACTGCTGCGCTGCGTGTCGCGGGTTCGATTCCCGCACGGAACAAATATTTGTACGACCTACAAGTAGTTGTTCCGGGTCTGGCTGTTTGTGTATGTGAGTTTAAATGTTTGTAAACGCACCCACGATACAGGAGAAATTCCTAGTGTGGGGCAACGTTTTTTAAAAAAAAAAAATTATAATTAGTATCTGATAAAGTGCCAACATCTACCTACATTTTAGCATATTAATATTATTTTTGTTTTACATAATTGTATCACATACTTTTGGTCAAGTAACTCTCAGTTAACACTAATAACCCATGTCACATGAGGTAACTTACCTCATGCATACGTATGCCAATGTCAATCGCCATTTTTCCGCCGTACGATTGACCGTAAATATACAGCGGTACTCCATTGAATTCCGAATGATCGTTGTAGAATCCACGCATGAGCTGAACAAAGTCTAGGGCTGTAGAAATAATTAACTTTTTTAATGACTTTTTTAAAGCTGGTTTATTCACAAATTAGCGTACCTATTGATATAGACCCAACTTACCTATTTCATCGTTAGTAGTTGTCAATAATCTTAATTCATCCACATAACTAAAACCAGTGCCTACTGGGTTGTCTACAAAAAGCACATTGTAGTTCTTTACCTGTACAAATAATTTGTTATTGAATCATTAATTTTTCTTACTGCATGTGGAGTGTGGGTATCTTTATTGCAATTTTTATGATATAAAATTTTACATTTACGAACTTTTATGAACTTCTTACCCAAGTGGTGTTTCTCTCTTGCAAGGACAAGTCCAAAGGTCCTAGAATCTCAAAATTTCCGATGCCTGTAGAAGATCCTCCAGGGCCACCCTGTAGCCATACCACTAGGGGTCTATCAGTGTAATTTTCTACATCAGCAGTAGTATAGAACAGCCAGTAAAACATGTGAGCTCCACCCCTCACAGTCACATATCCGAAGTCTTGTTTGAATGCCCCAAATTGTTCTACAAGAATCATTACCACATTATTGAATTATTTATGTTTCTTATTAGATTGTTTGTGGAGATTATATCGCTAATAGAAGATCCCGTGCCAAAAGTGTGGCAATGCCATCCAAAATATATTGCAAATAATTATTTAACTTTGTTATAAATTTTGAAAATCTATTAGAACTAGCAAGCAAGTAGTAATTTTTGCGCTAGGAACCATTCTAAAAGCGAGCTCAGACAAATGAACTAATTTTTACCGGGCTACAGTTTCCCTGATGATGTTTGAATTGCCTCTATATTTGCTCATTAGAGAGTTTATTTGTTAAATTAGCATATAATGGAAACCTTGATTTGAATCACAAACTTAAACTAAACTTACCAACGACATATCCACTTGATAAGGTTAAAATTAAAATGAAATAAAACCACAGCATTATACTGAAATCTACAATATACTGAAAGTGAAGAAAATCAATATATGCCTATTTATCAATTAGTGATTATCTTATCCTATTTAGGCGTTTTCGGTAGTTTTTCAAAATTTCTTCACAGGTTAACATGATATTAGGATAAAGATACTACATGAAAATTATCCCGATACCCATGATGCCCCGTAACATTGTGCGGCGTCGTTGAAAATCACCATCTTTTCATGGTTGGCAAAGCGATCCGGGATATAGTTTTTAATAGTAGGTATATGCAAGGAATTCTTTGGCCTTTAAATTAGGGGATAGATAAATCAGATGGTTGTCCAGCTGGTTGCAATTGTAAACAAAGAAAACTCGGCAACTGCAAGTTCTGGTGGTAAGTGCAACTGTTAGGTATGTCCGATTACTCTTAGTTCCGTGATGTATCAAAAATGATAGTGAATAAATTAACCTAGTGTCTAGCAGACGAATTTTACAAACATAGAGGTGTGGCGATTATTGATATAACATTAATTGAAACCACGTATTCCATCTTTTTTGTGTTAGCATTTAACAAAGTGTGATTATTTGGTAACAACACCAGTTTGTGTTGAATTGTTGATACCATCTCGCCCCGCGCGTGTCTAGTGCCTTAATATCAAAGGTGGTTTATTTCGTGCCAATTTTTACGCTATTTAATTTGTTTGAAAAATTCTATTTTCCATTTTTTGTATTTTTTTTTATTTATCAAACGGATAACAACTTGAAATAACCGCTGTACTACCCGTATTTAATGTGATAACCTAATTGGCACTCTGTATAAATCACAAGATTAGGAATTTCTTTCTACAATCTGAAGTATTTTTACTTCGGATTGTGAAAAAAAGTGTGTTACGGAATTAAGCTGCTGGAGGTCTACTACGAAGTGCAAAGTGTGAATGATCGGATCGGACCGACACTTGGCCGAACCGAATATTATTGAAAAATGCGAAAAAAGTTCGGATCGGCTCAGTTGGGTCGGGACCATAGTCAATATTCGAAAGAGTGTAAGAGTGTAGGATCGGGACCGACCGAACCAAATAGTAACTTCGTAGCAGGAAACGGCCGAACATTCGGCCGATACCACTTTGGAGTAGACCACCTGGTCTTCTGGTGCTTTCAGACTGATCAAACAGGTTGCGCTAGCAGTTTGTTCTTGGATTTTCACTAATTCTTGGGGTATACTTAGTGATGTTTTTAAGAACTTGGAGAAGATCAAATAATACATAAATTAATGTGTGCCGAGTTTATAGGTAATTACGAAACCAAGATATAATTTGATGTTGCGTGATATCTAAACTATGGTTTTTATATTTTCGGATAGTAAACAAACCGACTGCACATTTGATGTTAAGTTGCAGCCGCCAATGGATATCTGCAATACGGGATACCATCGATACATACATCGTGG
Source organism: Apamea monoglypha (assembly GCA_911387795.2). Taxonomy (NCBI): domain Eukaryota; kingdom Metazoa; phylum Arthropoda; class Insecta; order Lepidoptera; family Noctuidae; genus Apamea; species Apamea monoglypha. The sequence continues at coordinate 6,260,788 of OU426920.1, forward strand.
GTGTATTTCCATCCCAGAGAAAAAGCTGAAATGTGTAATGTGCCTGTATTACATCAGCAAACCCATCAAACTGAAACACAGCAATAACCGACGATTGTACTTTCCCATAATTTCCATTCTCATTGTCAGACCGTGATAGTACTTTCCCGGACGAGCTCAATAATTCAATATATTATGTTAAATGATCACTTGATAATAAGTATAATATCTTAATCTACTACTGTAGATAAAACCTACTATTGCATTTGATAACAATTTCAATAATTTTATCTAAAGGTAAGTAGCTGCTTGAAAATTATATTTACATTAGATATGGCTGAGATAGTTTGCGTTGATTAGGACAGACAACCGCACGACCACGGTAATAATTTATCTATGCACCTTTATTCTATTGCGGTCAGGAGATTTACGAATTTCAAGAGTCCCGGATAATCCTGGTCGATAGTGGATAGACCATTATTGGCTTAGAATTACATACATAACATCAAGCCAGTATTCCCTGAAGGGTAAAGTTATGTTTAAGTCTCACGTAATAGCGGGCGAGCATATTGCCATCAACCGAAAAACCCATTAACACTTTGCCCGACCCGGGAAGCACACCTACGACCGGCGATAGTGAATTAAAATAGAAAGAATTTAATAGAATAGAGATTAGTTAGAATTTTAATATAATATTAACTTCTGTATTTTTACTGGTGTTAAAAGCGTTTTATCTTGGGGGCTCCTGACTAAATAATAACAACCGCAACGATCGATCTAAGGTCAAGCTACGGTTGTCGCGGTCAGTTCGTGGATGGGTTACCATTCACTACATATTGAGACCGCTCCGTGCCTCGGAAAGCACGTTAAGCCGTAATGACAGCCGTGACTCACGGTCACGGCTGTCATTCGTAGATCTTAGACAGTCGTTACGGGTTGTTATGCAGAAGCCTAAAAATTGGACAACCAGTCTTACCAAGAGGTATTGTGTTACCCAGTAAGGGCGATGCCACACGGGCGTTGCCAATGCGTTGCGTCGGCGCTGCGACGCCTGAGCGGTAACGTCATCGCAGCGCTCGTGTGGTATGGTACACACTGCGTCGAAATCACTGCGCTGCGACGACGCAACGCATTGGCAACGCCCGTGTGCCATCGCTCCAACCGGGGTTTGGAAGTCAGATAGGCAGTCGCTCCTTGTAAAATACTGGTATTGAGCTGCTTCCGGTCAGATTGGAAGCTGACCCCAACGTAGTTGAGAAAAGGTTAGGCAGATTTACCTAAAACCATTTTATTTTGAACCACTCACAATTTCGCCAAATACGTCATCACTGAATATGAGTTAAATGTAGGTTAAATGCCACAAAATATCAACATGCGAGTTTAAAATCAAGTGCCACTATTTTTTAATGTTTGTTTGCACAGAACAAAGTCAGTAATATCTTTTGATAGGGCCAGTTTTAGAATTCCCGTGTGACATGCATGATGCAGGTGTATCGTGTAGAGTAAACGTTGATGACCTGGATGTTCTTTGTCACTATCAATTGCCAAAGTGTCCGCTACAATGCTGCACGTTATCAATGTCAATTTGTATTTATAGCATCGAGGACCCGGAGTAAGGAGTTCACAGGCTATGTAGTGCTATTAAAAAGATCTTTTAAAGGATCCTTAATAGTGCTCGTTCATCTTCTTTGACTTCCTTGTTTCATCTACTTCCTGCAGAGTACCTACATATCTTCCTTTCTATTGTGACTCGGTTTTTTGATACATTGATGTGCTTTTATTTATTTACTTATACGCCGTTGAACTTCCATACATACTTTTATTCGCTAATTAACTTTTAAGGGATGAATTATTTCTTTTATTATAAGGAACTCTTGTGCAAAAGGTTAAGGCTGTGCATTGTCTGTCAGTGAATTAATGATTTTTACTAAGTCGATTTACTAATTGTAAGTTCAAACTTCTGACTTAGCAACGATATTACAGTTCAATATCGTTAGATAACTTTGCTGGCGTACTTTTTGAAGTGTTGATTTTAAATCAAGATCGCATTGCCACCAAGTATGGCTGGCTTATCTACCTATAAAAACCACGCAATGTTTTTAAGGCCAAGTGCGTGTCGGCCACGTACAATGAAGGGTTCCGTAGTTAGAATGAATGTATCCCAGGAAAATCAACCAACAAACTTAATATTCTAGTTGAAAATCGTGTTCTCCCATACATTGCAACTGCAAATGTAAGTTGGTCGACTATTACTCGTAAACTTGTAAAGTATATTTAGCTGGGATAGTTTTCCTTTTAACTTCGTTAAATATATTACTTTTACTTGGTATCGGCCACTACTTACAAGTTGTAGGTCTTGGGTTCGAACCACTACTTTTATCTGTTCTGTGCTCGAACCCAGGCAGGCGCTTTACTTTTTGGAAATAATTTCATCACCACTGCTCTCAAAACGGTGAAGGAAAACATCGTGAGGAAACCGGCATGTCCTAGAACCAAATATTCGAAGACACGTGACATCTACCAACCCGCACTGGGCCCGCGTGGTAGATTATAGCCCACTCCCTCTCGAAGAGGGGGAACATTATAGGCTGATTATATATATACATATATTACTACCGTGAATTTGTTCATCTATCCAAAACTAACCGTTTAGCTGGCAGGGGACACTTGACTCTAACAAAAATTAGCACTTTAAAGCTTAATATTTATGGTTAAAGAAATTTATTTCTCAATAAGAAATTACAAAGATATCACTTACTTGAGAACATTTTTAAAACTTTTAAATAAGAACTTTGACACACAAACTAAGCACAATAACTTCGTACGCAACTAACATTAACGAATACAAAACTTAAAACTTTTCAATCCACCCGCAAAAGAAATAATTACCGTGATCGCAAATATTTATAATAATGAATGCGAACCCGGTGCCACAATAAAGCAAAACAACAGTAGGGCAAGTCTATTTATTGTAGTAGTGTTTGATCATTTAGAATGTGATTTTTTAATTTAGTTTTGAAAATTTTAAATGAGTTCGCATTCTTTACCTTTTTAGGTAGTTTATTATATTGTTGTACTCCCACAAAAATAATTTCCTCTCGCCATTGACTGTCCGCACTCGCGGTAGCAAAATGTGATCCTTCCTACGACTGATACGATTATGTACTTGATGTATTTTAGTCAAGTGTACTTATGTGTGAATGGACTTGTTCAGAATTTATCTTATACGTATGTTGGTACAATATGCATGAAGTTGTTTAATACTCATGAGTTTCGTTTCCCTGTAAATTTTAATTGTAGGTGTAAGGTAATCATAGTGGAATAAGGGTTTATTAATTTTATTTTGAGCGATCTGTAGGTCCTTTAGGTTAGTTTTTGGCGCGTTTTGGTCCTTTAGGTTGCTCTTGCAAGATTTTTCTCGTATGTCTTTATTTTAATGACAAACATACCTCATTCATCGAATTTTTTTATTAATTACATTTTTGATAAAATACGGAAGTACCTACGGAATACTAATTAGGGGGACCGAACTTTCTGTTTTGTTTCATTTTCGCTATTATTTTTGACAAAATACGCAAGAGAGATCGGTAGATATTTATCTCCCTAAGCAGATAAATATCTACCGATCTATCATACACAGGATAAGATTATGATCTACATTTAAGTCAGATACTTAAGGCATGTCATTGCCAATATGAGCAAAATCTGAAAAATTTTATGTACCTACAAAAATTAACATCTGCCAGCTGTGGCACGTGCTGTTGCATTCAAAATCACGTGCACGGACCGTCGTGTGAGCATTGTATCGAGATGAGCCTACTGGATCTAAAGATCAGAACCAATGGTTTATCGATGGTACGTCATTTACATACTTTAGAGGAATGAGGAACAGGGTGTAAAGTTCACTCATCCTCCATAGAAAAGGGAGGATCCTCCGGCCGATTGATGTTGGGAAATTGTATCTATTCTAATTGCGCGGTAAACTCTGCATGCGAGATGCAGGATTTGCGTGACATCAGTATGATGCGTTGTTCGCATGTGGCGTTGTAGATACCGCTACACATACCTATAACAATTTCAGTGCTTTGATTGTTCGTTCATTATTTACTCAATTAGTGAGGTCAGAGTACGTAAACTATAAGATTCTTAAACGTTAACCAAGGCGCCTGAAATGACTCGTTAGAATAAATGTGCAAAACGTGGGGCTTTCGGAAATATAATTATGTAGACAGAAACCACAATACTTACGATTGAATGTGGTGTATTTTGTAACATTTGGTTTACCTAAATAAGTATTTCTTGGCTCTACTCAACAGTCGAAAGCGTGCCTCTTATTTTATAAAGAATTCAGAAATAATGCTCGGTGTTTGGGTGTCGCCGCCGTTGTTTCAATCTTTTATTGTAAAATTGTAAATAGGGCTCGTAAAGTAAATACGACGAATGCCCAACGTAAGCACAACAAACTGTCTCAGACAAAGACAATAGACACACTGTCTAGCACTAGACTAGGTAAATGCTACTAAGTATTCAATTATTTTGTTGCTAGCTAGCTGAGAAAATTCAGGAAGTTATAAAAAGTCAATTTCTTGTTTATTTTTCTTCATTTTCATGAACCCACGGTGCCGTTATATCTAGACTGTCATACTGAACTTCGAAGTTTAAAATATCGATACTGTTAATGTATTCATAAAGTTTAAAAGTACGATTTACGTGATTTAGAAAGTACCTACGCTATGACGAATTATTTAATTGTGAAAGTTCATCATCGCGATGTACGGAACTTCGATAGCTTGCTATGACGAATTACTGAATTTCGAACTCGGTGTACATCGATCAGAATCATTCAGAGCGAACGTACTATTAGTATGTAATTACGAAATTAAAAATAACTATTTATGCCCACATTTTGTTTTATTGCAAAATTGCTAATCACAATGAATTAGGCGTAGCATACCTTCATGCTACTACATATTAATAGTACGTTCGCTCTGAATGATTCTGATCGATGTACGCCGAGTTCGAAATTCAGTAATTCGTCATAGCAAGCTTTCGAAGTTCCGTACATCGCGATGATGAACATTCTCAATAAAGTAAATCGACATAGCATTCTTTCGACATTCCGTCAAATTTTTTTGAACCGGTTTTTTTTTTAATCGGTTTTTTTTAACAAGTATTAACTGTCGAGTTTATTGCGTCGAGGCTATGAAGCCAGTGGTGGAGGATCATCTCGCATGATCAGGCGTTTGCGCAGATTGTAATCAAAACAGGTGGTAGGAGGCTGGTATCTGTACAGTCATTCTTGACGGCCAAGAGGAGTCGGTCGTCAGTCGTTGTTCGAAACTATATGTGCGATATATAGGTACTTACCTACATCGCGCTCTTCTGTGGCAGCGCATGAACAGTGCTAGCAATTTGACAGTAGGTGTGTTGATGCTGTAATCAGCCGTATTTACTAAGCAGGACGGTTGTAACGGTGCGTGATGACTAAAATATCACCAGCATTGTTGAAACAGGTAAGTCGTTAATTTCGTGACTGTGCAGTGTTATGTATAACTCATCGGTTTTTCAAAAAAGCGATTAGTGCTTGCTTACAATTTAGTTCTGCGTGTTTAATTTAGAAACATTTTGAATTATTTGTGATTTCCATATGGATTTTTGATGGTGTTCAGAAGATTAATATTGCTCCTGATTTAGTAAGTTATTTATGTTCTAATATTAAAAATTATTTATTTTAAATGACGAGAAAATTATGATTTTTTCGTGCTGTTAACTCAGTGAATTAGTATTTGCATAATAAATATTTAATTATGTTTCCATACGAAATGAGAAATGTGAATGAGCAATTTAGATAATTGTTTATGTTTGGACTGACTTCCTGTTCAGGAGTTTTTTTTTTAATATTCTTTAATCTATTTTACTCATTGTAGGAGCTACTAAATATAATTTATGGTAAAAGTCCTTTTTATTTATACTTTCTACAAAGGCGGAACTTGAAAGGTGGATTGGTTTGTTTCGATTTCTGCTGCAACTTTCTATAGAAAGTGCACAGGTATATTCAAATTTTATTTATGTTTCAAACAAATTGACGTTATTGCAAGTTAAACAAATGTCAACTTTATTTTAAAGGTACCTAATTGAGTTGATTTCAGAGTGACTAGCACTATTGAAAAAGTTATAAAAATATTTGAAGTTGTAGCGTAAACTGAACTTTATTGTGTAGGAATTAAAGTTATTTTTCCATAAACTCATATTTGTTTACATTTTTGGCGAATTCAAATTTCGGTATATTTTGGATCAGATCGATAAGTGATAGATGTCAATATGCAGATGCAGAGTAGATACCCACCTTATATTTTAAGGATGTATTGCAGGGCAGTAGTTTAATTATTAGAAAGTCTGTAAAATAAGCCGCTTTAGTCGGGAATCGAACCGGAAGTCTTTGGCAAAAAAATATTTTTTCAGTATACCTAGCAACAACTGTTATCAGAAGAAATTACTTAATTATTTAAACAATATATTCTTCATTTCGTTGCTCATTTGTTCAATTCTTCAATTAGACAAGAAAAGAATAGAGAAATACAAACAGACAGACATGATTGCTTTCTGGGCTCCAAAAAGCAATCATGTCTGTCTTCCCTAAAGTAAAATTGAATAACAACCTTTCTTAAATCTTTTCACCAATTAATCAATTAAATTGTTAACTGGGATGTTATATTGTGAACTAATTGAAGGCAACGTCAGTCGTTATCGTCAGTATGGGGTAGGGTTACACTTCGTTTCCTCTCGCTGGTATTGACAAAGCAACAATGAATTGTAAAAATCAGTCTGTAACTTCGTTATGTAGTGGTTATTGACCTGGTTTTTACATGTTTGAGTAACAATCGGGAACCAGTCAAATATATTACGTAAACGGTACACTTGTACAGCGTACGAGCGATAACAAAGGGACGTTTTGCAAGTTGTTGCTCTTTCCTTCTTATGCAAATAATGATAAATGGTATCTATAGGTACTATTATTGAATGGTAGGGATCTGTTGCTGGACTGCTATCTATTAAGTATTATAATAGGTGGTGTACAGACGCCAGCACATCAAGCTACTACAATCTGTCAAATTTCTTTAATAGATTTTCAACTTTATTGCTAAAACATTAAGGTTCAAGGTTGATTGGGAAAATTTGACAGTTTCGGGTAGCTTGATCTGCTGGCGTCTGTACCTAAGGTTAAGAGGAATTTTATCATAGTTTTTTTTTTTTAGCCTGTACTATTCCACTGCTGGGAAAAGGCCTCCGACAAGTCCTTCCAGGAAATCTTTTCCTACGCCATCTCTAACCAGCCTAGTTAACTACCTATGTCAAAAATAAAACTGTCGAAATATTATGTCGGGCAGTCATCGACTACCCAATTCACAATTTATTGTTACTTTAATATTTCACTAGCTACGCCCCGCGGTTTACCCGCATAAGTTTCGATCCCGTGGGAATATCGGGGTAAAAATCCTATGTGTTAATCCTGGTTATAAACTATCTGTGTACCAAATTTCATCCAAATGCGTTCAGTAGTTTTTGCGTGAAAGAGTAACAAACATCCATCCATCCATTTAAACTTTCGCATTTATAATATTATATCCTACTATAGATAGATAGATAAAGCTGATAGATAAAGGATTTGCGTAAGAAACTTTCTATGATTTATTGGGAATTTAACACGTGGAGGATAAATAGAATTCTATGTAATTTTATAAGGAAGGATCTCATCCTATATTTAGGGTTAATCGAACCTCGGTACTGGTTTATTTAGATGGAAGTGAAGCTTTATCAATATTTACACAAGACTTTATTAGCAGTAATCAATTCTGTCACAGCCTGTTATTTATATTTCACAAATTATCAAATTTTTTAACAAGTTATTTATCTTTCTATCTTTAGTGCATCTATCATCTTTAGAAAATATAATATGTTGTTACTGTGGAGAATCCTAATCTTGTATAGAAGAAACAAAAATTAAATTAAATTATGCTTTGAGAGTCAAAAGATTTCGTTAGACACGTGTACGATATCTGTTCTAAATAGTACCTACGGCTGCTCTTGAAATCAAATAACACGAATTTACAGATTTCGGTTCCTTGGTTAAAGGGGCTATCTATGCACCTTTAAACTTAGGGATCCTTCAAGGTTTCTTAGCTGAAATATCGTAAAGACATATAAGTAAGTAGTGACAGAGTAATCTTTTGCACATACGCATACCTAATGACTTGTTGTGATTTTGCGTGGTCCGGAAGGATTCGCTACAGTTTTTGCTTGACCAACCATGTTGTGTTTGACGAACAATTGACTCTTTTTGTGTGTTTTGTAAAGATAGTATGGTTATAACTTTGTTTGATTTGGAAGTGTTCCAGGAAGCATGAGCATGAATAAATAAATCTTTTTTCGCTAGGAGCACAAAATCTGCTACATCTGGCACTTGGTTTGAATACGTTTTAAGGACTTTTCATTAAGTATTGAAGGCCTATTAAAAATAAACCTGATTAGTCTTGCATGCAGGTACTGTAGGTAATCGGTAACACTACCAGAATTTTCATCTGTGGCTGCATTTTCTTGAAATTGCTTCAATGCAGGAACTGTCATTTATTTCCTATAGCTTAGGCTGATTACTTCCTTTGAAAGAAGCCTTTGTTCAGTAAATCATTATTCAATTTTTTTAAAGGAAATGTTTTCTTTGTGACAAAGAAAACATTTCTAGGTGTAGCTGTAGGTAGGTATTGTATGAATCTAATCGGTCGTGTCGTTTTCATTAACAATAAGGCCAAAGCAACATCAACAAGCCAATTGTGGGATACTACCTTATGAAAATATTTTAAAAATGTTTTTCTATTTTTTTTTTCTATTACCTACAACCTGTACATGCATGCGTACGTGCGTACGAACGACGCGACGTTTGCATATCTGCACGTGTCACTAGCACTATGTGCCGCTATAATTTATTCGTATTTTTTTTGAACAACTTGTTTACCTATTCGATATTTTGTTTTTAAATGGTTTTATTATTCTAATAATATTATTAATAATTTGATCATTGACATTGGTTTTCTTCTTAATAGATGTTTAACAGATCCACATTTATTCTCAGTGGTATCTAAAAAATGGTCAATTTTTGTAGGTTATAATCAAAGATCAGCAGCTATGACACATTTACAAGCAGTAGACTTAAAATACATTTCGCAATAAAACATCCACCCGCACTGCAGTACACAGCAATAGTATTTTTTGTATAGGCATAAAAATATACAAGTTTAATAAGTTACCCACAAATATTAAGAACCTAAATTCAATTGGTATTTCTAAAAGGAAGCTAAAAGAATGCCTTGAAGAAAAATAATTATTTAATATTGAAACGATTGTTGATACTGAACATAATATGATATAAATTGTATGAAAGAATAGTATGATATAATATAAAATGTATGAATAATTAATATAATATAATGTAAACTCTTTATCTGGTAATATTGAGTATGTACATATATTCTTATTATATTTTTTTTTATTTGTAATTATAACCATTTAAATTGCAATGCACGTTAGTGCATTGCAATTTAAATATTTATTGGGAACAAGTTCTAAGAACCTGCCTATTGTTAACATCTTCAAAATTCTACCCTTAGTTAGCTATAAAGAATTTGAATTTGATGAATGACTCTAAAGCTAGGCGAGCTAGGGAGTAAAACCGTTAAATCTTAGAATTAATGAATTGGGTAATAACCACATAGAACTAATTTATGATAATAGCTATAATAACCATCAGCATAATGTGTCATGTCATAAAACGTACCTAACACTACTGGTTATTTTTTGCACCGTAAAAATCGAGTGAGAAATGATGGCAAAAGTTGTTTGCAATGATGTTCAACATTCTTCAATCCAAACTTGGAAATAATCAAGTAAATTGCTGTCAGAATAATTTGTAGTAGGTAGGTACCTAGATAATTGAAGTAATTGTAATGCCGAAAAAGTTGTGTAAAAAATCGACGACAAATCATATTCATTAGTTTTATTACCGTGGAAAAGAGAAATAACCCCTCAGAATTATGTAACCAACGATGTAGCTAATCATCACAGATCAAACTTGAGATAAATAAGTAAGAATCTAAAGAGTCCGGGCTTACGGCGTAGGTATTGCATATGATTTTCTTGATGATGTTGACCATCACTGTTATTAGTATTTGTAACTGTGTAGTTTGGAGTGGCACCTATTGATCTGCTGTTGCTACGTGCTTGAATTACTGCTCATGCACACATGCCTCTGCATGAGCAGTAATGGACATGGTACCTACCAATAACCATGGCTAAAAAAAAAAATTCTTAAAGTATACATATACTTTAAGAATTTTTTAATAGAACTCCGTATTCTCGAGAGATGAAGGACGATATTCTGAGATAACCAACACGAGGGCAATAAAAACTGCGTGTGTGATTGCTCAGAATACCTAGGTCCTATATTCATTTGGTCACGGCGCGGCGGCGCGGCGGTAGGCGTCACGTGAACCACCAAATGCATTATGTTATTGCAGCGTTGCAATATTCAGAATAATAAAGACTACCTACACCGCCAAGCATTTTTAAAATTATCCTTATCAAATTCTCGCTCAATAGTTTTACTCAATAATAGAAAATTATTTTTATTCTAGGTTTCTAGGAGAAAAGAAGAAGAGCAATTTGCTATCTCGAGTGTATCAGTCGATTAAGATTTTGAATGCAGAGACCATTCATATTGAGTAGGTACTTAAGGTTTGAAACTCAAGCAATAGATACGTACCTACTACAATAAACGAAATGCAGCTTGTCTTTTTTATGAACAAGAAATAGTCAATTTATTAATAACAGCCAGCAACCCATCAAATCAAATTTGTAGATAATAATTAACCACGTTGGGGTAGAACCTAAAATTCTGATAGATCTAGTTTGCGTCTAATTGTAATGCAAATAGCAGCTACTATTCGAAGATTTCAATAAAATATTAGGTTTTGCTGTCAATTTTTTTAATGTTTATATCCATTGTTTTAATACTCTATTTATTTAATGTTATTTTGTCTATTCACTTTGAAAAGGAACTATAGGTATACAGAATACTAAGGGATTGTTTATATTTAAAAATAAAGTGTAAATCTCAGCGTGAAAGGTTTGTCACGCGAGTGATACAGCTGTTCGAACACGTGAATCGTTTTAAACGCAATCACGTGGCGTGATAGCCCTCTTCCGCCGGTCACGCCACGAGCAGATGCACCCAATTGTATATAATACTAAAATAGAGATATGAATGGCAAATGGATCAATTTGTTAAACAAGTTATGTAATTTGCCGGTCATTATTTTGACTGGTGACCGTCGCTCGTCTCGCACTGCGGATGCGCTGTGAAACATAACACAATAAGCAGCAGAATATAATTTCATTATGATTCTTTGTCTTACATACTGGATTAAAAAATTACAGCATTTATATTTGAAATAGTTTACCTGTGTGTGTGTACTCCTGTAACGTGGTAGGGACATTGACGCGTCACCATAAATTCAGCACATGATCCTAGACTTCCCTACATTTTTCGTCGGTTACAAAAAAAACCTATAGAAATATAAAATAAAAGTGCAGTACTTACGCGGTCAAGATCCCGACGGAAAATTTCAACGCCCCGGGTTCAGAATCATGTACTGAATCTCCATGGATTCAGTACATGATTCAGTCAGGTTGCGCGTCGATATTACTGCCGGGTAAATCTCTATTTATGGCAGTTTTTGGTAGTAGCTTAAGTCCTTGTTTTAGAAGTTACATTATAATAACTCATGCGACATAGAAGTAGGATGCAACCCCTGTAATACCTATAGGAAACTGTGCCTATTACTGTAATGACGGCGTCGGTATCACCACCTTCAAGCGTCTTAGAAGTAATAGGCACTGTTTCATTCCCAGGGTTGTTAAAGAGAATTTCCATGACAGTAACAAGTCTCTCAATCACTGTTGGTTGGACTGGGAAAAATACTCGAGGCGTAACGTCTCGTTTATTGCCTTTATAGCAATTGAAATGTCTATTCAGTTACATTATCATAATCATTAATAATTAATTGTAAGTGCATATACTAGACCTACTTATTGTATTACTAGGGGCACCCCCTATGTAGAGAACCTCTTGAAAGTAAAGGACATGATAACGAGAGTGTTATATTCTATACTTTATTTTTATTATGGCAAGCAACGTCGATTTTGACCATTCTGCCAATGTCTCTGGCAATTGAATTGGAAAAGCAAGTGTACATTGTTATAAATTAAAACTATAGATAGATAGAACAATAAAAACGGTTGACCTAAATGTAAATCTTGTGGGCTTAGTACTGGACTGAAACAAACAAAAAGATAGAATTACATGTATATTGTAATTGTTAGAACATTAAATATACATATATATACCACATCCATACAGACAGAACATTTGGGATAGCAAATCATAACTTTATACAGTATGTTAACTAACAGAGGGCGTTCCCGTTAACCCGCAATAGTATAGCATCCATACATGCTAAAAAAAATATTACCATTCAAAAACAAAATGTTTTTATTTTTTTTAATAATTAAAATATTCACTAAAAATGTTAAATTGATACGTAAAAGAAACACTCTGTACACGCGTACTTGAAGGACGGCAACGTCGCAATTTATTTATGAATGACGGGCCGCGTGTGCGGCGATCTAATTGATGTGCCTAGAACCGCCCCCTGTCCCCGAATGTCCACCTAATTTTATTAGGAACTAATCTCACGCGCTGACCGGACGCGCATTATTTTCGTATTGCAACATCTTGCGTCATTCTTGTGTGAAAAAGTCCATGTTATTAGTTCAGTGCTCAGGAGTATGTGAACATGGTGCTCATTTATGCTGAGTGTAATTATGATGGTGCACGTGCTCTGAGGACGTATGCTGAGAGGTACCCCAATGCACATCAACCGCGGAATTCTCGTGTTATTGTGAGTGCCCTGGTGCGTATTCGTAACAATGAACCGGTAGTGCCGCGTCGTTCTGGTCCCCCGACCCGTGATCTCTGTGCGGCAGGAAGAGAACGTGCTAAGGCATTTTGAGGAGGAGCCCGGTTCAAGCACTAGAAGAGCCGGCCGCCTGTTAAACATGAGTCACGTCGCAGTCTTTAAAATTTTAAAGAAAAACAAACAGCATCCGTACTCACTTCAAAAAGTACAAGGTCTGCTCGGTCCAGCTGACTTCGAGCGCCGGTTAACTTATTGCCAGTGGGGGGCACTGCAGCGATGCGCGGAGGACACCCACTTCATCGAAAACGTCATATGGTCAGACGAAAGCCTATTTACGCGCAATGGCATGTGCCTCAGTGACTTGTTGCTTTGTCAGCTGGGCATTTGAGACGGCTTGTTAAATGTTATTGTTAAAACTAAACATACTTACATAAATGTTTAATTTTACTGATAACAACCCGACGACGTGTCTTTCTAATTCATTATGCCGCCTTTGAAGTCGCCGGTCGCGTACGCATTGCGACGTTGCCGGTTTGGGCAATGCTAGTAGTCTAGTACGCTAGGTACTATTCCGCGATACTATTTTGATTTTAAACAGGATGTTTCGAATTTATTGTCAATTAATTATTTTTTTGAATTCGGATTATTTTATGCTTATTTCTCTATGTTGATATTTTTATTTGAATCTATTAATGATATAGATTAACGAGTTTAAGGGAACGCCCTCTGTTATTTAACATACTGTATTATTGTGACGGATGAAAATCATCAGCGCCACAAGCAGTTCTGGGACGAGATTGTTGCCATGTGAGATGCTACCTCAGCACTTCAGCAGACATTGTCATATTGTCTTTTTGTGCCTATGGTCGTTTCGGCTAAGGATCTACTAAATAGTGTGCTACTTCATTAATTATAATCCAAGCATTATAAACAGGTACTTAGGTAATATTTCTCTATTTTGGAGCAATATTTATCCAAACCCTTTAAGAGTTTACTTTAGTGAGTTTAGCTAGGTGTAACATTTTTTTTTAATTTACGTCGTGCATACTGTATCCAGCCCGAACTTCACATCCGGTAGGGATGCAGGGGAACACGCCGAATTCATAAAAATATGGCGAATGTTTTGTTTGTAAAAATATTTCGTAGAAAATATATCCTACGTTTGATTATAGGTAACCACATTTTTGCGGCTACATAATATTGATTATATTTAGTGTGGTCGCACATCTGACAGAAGATACTCGTATGTCAGGGGTAACTTCGTTAGAATACTCGACATACTAAAGCATCATCGGTTGAGTCTTTAAGCTTGAATGTTTTATTATCTACTTCTCCGGTATGGCGTGACGGGACCGATGATACGCGACGCATCTTCCGTCAGATGTGCGACTACCCTTACTCTGCACGCTTAGTTCTGTCCGGTGCGTCTTCTGTATGTTTACTTATTATGTGCCAATTTCGCCTGTTGTGTTGACCACGAATGTCATGTGTTATTACAAAGTTGCAATGCACGGTTGCGTGGGATGCCAAGACAAAGTTCAATGTAAAACTTTCTACCCTTAGGAATTTGTGTTGTTTACTTATGAAAGGAGGGCAATTATTTATTTTTACATTGCTCTTATCTCCGCGGTGTAATTTATAGTCGTATTATCGACAAAACACAACGTCATACAAATAAAAAGCAAGTATATTATTATTATTCCTTTATTTTCGTAATTGCACCTACCACTGTTTTGTGTCTACTTCACCCAAAGGCAGACGATAGAAAATGCCTATGGCATTAATGCCTTATGGCATAAAGTCCGCCTCTGTACATTTGTAAGCTTGATGTATCTTAAAAATAAACAGGTACAAAATAAGAAACGGGAACAAAAATGGGCAAATCTATTCTGGAAACCGTAGAATCAGTCAGTTTAAAGTAGAAATATCCAGAAATAAAATTCAGGAACATCGAATGACCTAGGTCTAAATCGGTCGAGACATTCACATTCATCCTTGTTACAGTTATGGCTGACGTTTGGCGCATCTCTGTCATTCCTAATCATCGGCCTGGTGAGGGGCTACTCCGCCTCCGCGATCCCGTCCATCGAGGCCGTAGATACGGAGATCATACAAAGCAGTGAACAGAAATCATGGATAGGTAAGGAAGAAGAATTATTTGCACTTTAATCAAAAGTAATAATCAGCACAGTCAGTGGTAGCACTTTGACATTGAGCTGGCCTAACGTAGTTCGGAGTTTCAATACAGTAAGAGGTCAGCTTATACTGGTTTTTTCCACTGAAGTGTGGTCTACTGTAAGGATGGACTCAAATACGGTTCTGTACTCAACCGGTTCGGAACCGTATTTGAGTCTGCACTTCTGCATGTTTGTAAGTATGTCTCTTTGTACTATGGGTAAGGGGAGACCGAATTATAACTCAAATCTAAATAAAGAAACCCCCTGCCTGTGTTCTGCCTTATTGGTCAAGTAGTCGCAGGGCCGACTGCTGGGTCATTCGTTCGATTCCCAGGTCGGGCAAAGTGTTATTAGGAACTTCTCAGTAGTCTCGATTTGTGCCCAATTGAAGGCAATAGGCTCACCCCTATTACATGGAACTTTAACAACTGGCGAAATATCGTCTATAGTATATACACGATATTTCGCCTAAAGCCTTCCAGGTATGTAGGCGTTATGTTATGTTATATTAGAAATAATAAATTCCTACTTTAATATCGGGACCACGAGTCTGGGACGATTTGGTTAGTGACGGAAGTAAAACACTGAGGGGGCGTTAGGTTATAAGCAGAACACGACGACATATTGTGGGTGGACACCTTCATTTTAGACACAATCACAATCCAGCGGCTATTTTTGCATTGTTGTTATCCGGGTTTAATATTCCTCCTTTTATCCTAGCGGTTTATGGTTCAGTACTTTGCTTTAATGGATACTGGTCGCTTTAGGGTCCTTTAGGGCGATACATTTTCTACCAAAAACCGGAGATGTAACTTTGTCATGAGGTTTTATTCATATAAACCTAGAACTTATAAAAACCAATAGGATAATATTGGTCTTTTGAACTTCCAAAACATAGATAAGCATGGGTAGATTGTGCTCTAAAAAATAGACAAAACAAAATAGTTATTATACTTAAGTGGCCTATCCTTAGGTTAATGTTGTTAGGAATATGTGTGTATAACTTTGATGAACAGTTTTTTAACCGTATCTAACGGAAAATCAACGTAACAAAATGTGTGTTCGCGAAAACTTCACATTAGGTCGTCACAATGCATAAAATGCTTATTAGCCCTCAGTGGCAATGACTATTTATAAATAGTATTGAGATTAATTTTCAGCAAACGAAAGGCGCTTATCATCCATTTACACGTTTGTTGTTAGTGTCATGGCTGCAATTATATATGTCCCTTTATAAGGCTAAGGTATATACAGAAAAAAAATATGCCCATCAGCTGATCCACGAAGTAATTGATGAGACCTTAACATTATCCTCAATATATTTACCCTTGTTTGACAGTTTCGCAAACATTTATCGAAGAAAAAAACTATTTACCTTGATGTGCCAGTAGGTAAACGAGTAGATAAGTATGTTTTATTTTAGTTTTTCCTTGTTTGCGCTCAAATATTTAATTTCGAAGTGAATTTAAAAACGGGTGTTTTATTTCATCGAACTTATTTTTTACAAACAGTAACTGAAGCCGGAATCAATGAAATTATTAATAGAAATACATAAATAAATTTTACACGTGTGGATTATCATTTCAACGAAACGTTGCTTTGTGATATTATTAATATGTAAAACTTTCTCTTATTTTACTACCCAGGTGCCATCCCTCCATTGGGGGCCTTCCTGGGCAGCATGTTATCCGGTGCCTTGATGCAGCGTTTGGGTCGCAAGCGCACACTACAGCTGACGTCACCCATCTGGGTGGCTGCCTGGCTAATCCTGGGTTTCGCCAAGTATTACCCGCTGTTGCTAGTAGGCAGAATCCTCACAGGAGTCGGAGTCGGCTTTGTGTTGGCTACGGCGCAAGTTTACGTGAGTTTACAATGTAATTACTTTTATTGATGTCATAAAAAATAAACTACGATAGCAAGGAAGATCTCCAACAAATTATGGCATCAGTATTATACTTGACAGGTATGGCGATTTACAACGCAAATCTTGCATACAAATAAAAATAGTCTGTTGCTCTGTACAGTAATGCCGCAAGGAAGCATAAAAATGAGCTTATTTCAAATATTAATGCAAGGATATTCTATCTAACATTATTCTGACCATGAATGACGCAAATTCACTCATCCACTACAAAAGCGGAAACGTTACAAGCAACTGCACATCAAACTCATCGGATCAAATAATTACCCACACATGATATCATTTGCACAAATATAATACGTCTTTAATCTACAGTCATGACTGTTCAGTGTTCAACTGACCTTTAGTTAGTGTTTGGAGCATTGTTTCGTAAGCCTATTAGTTGACCGCAGAATGGACATCTTTACAGGCTAATACTTTGTTTTGATGGTGGCCATTTAAGTACATGGATTATATGTGCAGCGGTGAATACGCTCGTCTCAGCCATTATTACAATAGGTGAATGAATTACATTCACACATTTCACATCTTTGATTTGCCGATGACATCGTCATATTGGCAGAGACGCTGGAATAGCTAGACCAAAGGCTGCACGGCCTTAATGGAGCCTCTCGGCGGGTTGACCTCGGCATGAATTTGGACAAGACGAAAGTCATGTACAATTCGCACATCTTGCCGAGTCCAATCCAGATTATGTCTACCTGGGACAAATAATCCAGCTCGGTAGACACAACTTTGAGAAAGAAGCCGACAGTGGGATTCAGTTGGGTTGGGCGGCATTTGGAAAACTCCATCAAGTCTTCTCGTCGCTTATCCCACAGTGTTTGAAGACTAAGGTCTTCCACCAGTGCGTCCTCCCCGTCATGACATATGGCGCCGAAACGTGGACACTGACGGTAGGGCTGGTCCACAAATTCAAGGTCGCTCAGCGCGCTATGGAGCGAGCTATGCTCGGAGTCTCTTTGAAGGATAAAATTAGGAATGAAATTATCCGGAAACGAACCGCAGTTACTGACATAGCGCGCAGAGTAAGCAAACTGAAGTGGCAGTGGGCTGGCCACGTTTGTCGAAGGACCGATGGCCCGGTGGAGCAGACGAGTCCTGGAGTGGAGACCGCGTATCGGCAAGCGTAGTGTGGGACGCCCCCCAGCTAGATGGACGGACGACCTAAAGAAGGTTGCAGGGACGGACTGGATGCGGATGGCGGAGGACAGGGTGTTGTGGCGCAGCCTGGGAGAGGCCCATGTCCTGCAGTGGACTGTAATAGGCTGAGTTGATTGAAATGAATTAATGTGAACAGATTTTTTTGGACCTTGAGTTTGTTACCTGTTTTAATGTAATTAGCTACATTTGGTTGGTTTATTTGTTTTATAATGAACGACTTTTAAGTCAAATGTACCGATGTTAATGATAAAAAAATATTCTTGCTTTTGTGTGTTCGCACAGTTTATTCACACTTACGTATTTTCATCACTTGTTAATTCATTATCTTGAAACGACGAAAGAAATTGTTGTTGCATATTGTTGTTTGTCCTTGACTTTTATTGTTTTAAATGTATGTGCGTATGTGTGTCGTGGATGTGTGTGTATGTGTGTCGTTTATGTATGTATGTTTTCTTTTGTCGTTATGTTAACCTTATGTTATTCGTACTAGAGCCCCACAAAAGTTTGAACGTCACATACAAAATAACATTATCCCCACGTATATTTTCTATAGGTAACTGCGTCGTTGGTTTATTAAGTAGTCGCAAACGCTACTGCTGAGCATGAGATCCTGGGTTCAATTCCCTAGTCGGGCTAAGTGTTATTGACCTCAATAAATTGAGAAATTCCTGATAGAAAACCTTTTCCATCAGGAATTTCTCAGTGGCAGCCCGGAATCCGGATTTGTGCCCAGTTAATTGATGGCAATAGGCTCGCCCCTTATGACGTGGGACATCAACCTAACTGCTGAAATGTGGCTTATCCCTTCGGGTATTACAGGCGTGATGTTATGTTGAGTATTTTTTTTAGGTGAGTGAATGCTGTGACCCTGAAATCCGCGGCCGGCTGGGCTCGCTGCCGACCCTGTCGATGTCTCTTGGGATCCTCATATCATACGTCGCCGGCAACTGGCTGTACTGGAGATATCTCGCTTTCCTATCCGCTGTGTTCTGCGGTAAATATTACACCTATTAACATACGTGTATTACTTTGGACTGGATTCTTCAAAAATCGTCAATAAGTGTACACCGCAGACTTATACCAACACATTTTAAAACTTAATTGCATATAGAGATTGTTGGTCCATTCACGTACCAGTAAAATACCTGTTTGAAAACCCAACTTTGGTTATAGCGTCACTCTTAACAGAACCTGATATCGAACAATATGACTACAGTTATTGATGAGAACTACTAACAGTTTACAAAGTATTCCAGTATCTGCTGTTGCTGTTTGTGTATGTGAGTTTAAATGTTTGTAAACGTGATACAGGAGTAATTCCTAGTGTGGCAACGTTTTATATAAAAAAAACTGCAAAGGTAATATAAATAATATCAAATTTATTTATTTCCAGTGGCTTTATTCGTGGTACTTCTGCCTCTGCCAGAATCTCCTGTGTGGCTGCAGTCTAGGGGTCTGGACGCTTCGGAGTCGATCAAGTGGTTACACTTGTCTGCCAGAGCTACTGCCACCGTTAAGGAAGATAATCTAGAGTTAGTGGTATTTTATTTTTTTATCTTGGTTTGTGTGAATTGTTTGCGGTGAACCCGCAGAATATGTATAGGTTTTTTTTAAATTAACTTTTTTGTCCTACTGTTGGCCAAAGGTCTCCCCATACCTTTAAAATTTTCTTTGTGTCTTGCCTTCTCGGGTCAATCGGTCTGGAACGAATCCAAGTCGTCACGCCAGCGTTTCTTAGGCCTGCCTCAGTCATTACGACCTTCTTCAGGCACCTACTGTGTGGCCATCCTGTATTGATGGCCCATCCTGATACATCCTATATGTTTGACCAGCTGTTGTGACCCCCCCTCATAAGAGCGACAAAGCGTATTTGACTTAAATGCCTTGATGGGAAGATTAGCTAAACTTAACATGGTTGGCAGCAGGGCGTACTTTCCTGGGTACGGCTAACGTAGGTACTTGACCATGGTCACTCGTGGTTGAGGCTTGCTATAAGGATGATACTCCTCTGCCATTAGTGAACTTGAAGTTTGTTATTGAATACCTATCAGATACATGTGCTTCTCCAGGAAGATCAAACATTTATTATATTACATTTACATCCAAACTTTCGCATATATGTAAACATGTGAGTTATACGAGTAGTTCGTCGTCAAGTAAACACACAGATTACTGAATAGTTACATCTGTACTGCATTCAGCAAACCTTCTCAGACTTTTCGTTAGAGTAACTAAGTTAATTTCTTGCTTTCAGTCTACAAAATAACGACATGACATGTGAGAATAACGGGATCAGTATCACTACACTATCACCGTGTGTTGCGTGTTTTGGTTATCCTGTTGTCGGTAAAAATAGTACTTACTATTTCCTTGACAGTTTACTATTATATAGACTGTACTTAGCATATCGATTTCCATTTTACATCATCATGTTGCATGGTGCAGTTAAGTGGATAATTATTTAATTATGTCGTTTTCCGTAATTATGTTTATTGCTTTACCATTCTGATTAGGCGATATTTTGTTTAGGAGACTACACTAACTCCTGTTGGTAGTTCTGATATTAAACTCCGGTCGATCTACCTGGTTTGAAATATCTCGCTTTCGAGATTTGATGACAATTTTATTGAAGGACTAGCTGCACCCGCGACTTCGTTCGCGTGCATGTCAGAAAAAAAATTAGAGTTCAAGGGTTTTCATTTTTTGGCGCAGAACCCTAAGGGCTGGCCGGCGCCTACTGGCGGCACGGCACGGCAAGGGATTTTTATGCGAGGAATAGAAAAATAACTTAAATGTATGACAATAAAATTTAAATTTCAATGATGATGCCAAAGGACGTCGCGGCATGCCTAAGGATACCGCGGCATCATTGCTGCCGATGAGTTATATTTTCTATTAGTTCCGTGCAGCCAGTGGGCGACGGCCCTAATTCTTTTCTAAAATAAAAGTAGCCTGTGACTTTAGCATCAGCTATCTTCAGTTATCTATGGATCAAAGTCCTGTCAAAATCGGTCCAGCCGTTTCGGAGATCAGCCGGAACAAAGAGACATATACACAGACATTAAAAAAATAGTTTTTTTTTTATATGTAGTGTGCTTTCATATGCATTTAGTTTAAAATTTAAGGGTCTGTTTGTAATGTCATAATAGCAATAATGACATTAAAAACGGACCCTTAAAATTTCACTTATTTGGTTAGAATAATCAATCAACATGAGCAAAAACCAGACAATCAGAACTAACCACATTGCTCTCAGTAAAAGGCACTTATAAGAGCAATTAGATTCAAATTCGTCCAACCACTACACTCCATAAAGAGACGCCTCAACTTGTTATAGTTTCACCTTGCTTGAGGTCAACAGGGCAGCAACCGGCGGCATCAGGTAGAGGAGAGTAACCTATATTGAAACGGCGCTTAAATGAAAGCAAAAAAAAGAAACCATCGATCCAAAATGGTGCTGCGATCGCCTCTTTTTTGTTGTCAATGCAAAAAAAAAATAGTGTAATTTGATAGAAATACAGAAGTGGTACAATTTAAGCGTCGGTTCAATATAGGTTACTCTCCCCTAATTGCTACCGGTCACGTTGCGATACATATCCTGAGGCCGATTGCAATAAGATTATAGTTATCGATAAGGATGATGTGACAACTTCCCAAATAATTGTACTGTCGTGTTCTCGCGCAAATCGTTATCACGTGTTTCAAATTAGCAGATTAACCTACTCAACGATAATAAGGATGGAGAAAATCTTGCTGTTGATAACTTCTTAGGCATGGGTGTTAGCTTGCAAATTCGTATTTTATAGGTACCTACTTAGATCATCTGCCTAGACTTTTCCCAACTATGTTGGGGTCGGCTTCTAGTCTAACCAGATGCAGCTGAGTACCAGTATTTTATATGGAGCAACCGCCTATCTGACCTCCCAGTTACTGGGTAATACGAAACCCCTTGGTAAGACTGGTTGTCAGACTTTCGGGCTTCTGACGACCCATAACGACTGTCAAAGATCCACGAATGACAGCCGGGACCAACGGCTTAGCGTGCTTTCCAAGGCACGGAGGGGTCTTGGTTTGTAAAGATGGTCACCCATCCACGGACAAACCGCGGCAAGCGTAGCTTAACCTGATCGATCAACCCGTGCGGCTGTAACTACTTAGCAACAAGCCCCTCTCGTAAAGGTAAGTATTAGGTGAATCTATAGTATATCCATATGAATAATGAAGTGAAGGTATAGTATATACCTAATCGTACCTACGTTACCGTGATTAGTGAACATTATATAAAGTAATTAACAAACATGATTTCTAACGGACTTTTATATGTGGTAATAATTATAAAAATAATTATTCATGATGCGGATGCGACCCATCCGTGCATAATATTAAATATAATAACAACGTACCTACAATATTATTAATAGTAGGTCGTAGTAGGTACTTGTTTATCGTGAAAGAAAGAAAAATGCGGTTATTGGCATCACAGCAAAAAAAGCTATTATTTTACATCTTTAATTTATTTTACGTCAACATGAGTTGTTCTCATGTAGCTCAAGTTGATTCTGGAGAAGAAGTATTCTATTTCTGCTGTCGCCTTTACAACTTTCTTACTACTGTTGACAGGAAAGCCGAAGACTCGGCTGGTCCTCCAAGCCTGTTCACTCGTAAGGTGATGTTCTCTCCCGTGGTAATGAAGCCCATGATCATCGGGTTCACCTTGCTGCTGTTCCAGCAGTTCAGCGGCATTGACGCTGTCATATTCTTCACTGTTGAGATCTTTAGGAAAGCTGGTGAGTCTTGTATCATTTTAAACAGTTACAGTAAGGGCCATTGCACCATACCACAAATTACGAAACACGTTTCACGCTAAACATATTTAAAGTATTATTCTGTCTCTGTCATCTTTAAACGACCGACAGAGACAGATCGATGTCTTAAATTCGTTAAGCGTAAACATGTTTAGTGGTGTATTGTAAGAGTTTTGCGCTCTCAATTTTTGGGGGTCAAGATTTTAATTAATGGAAACAAGTATTTGGAAATAAACATTGAAAGTTAAAAATGCGCTGCTGGTGAAAAGAATGGTATTCAAAACCGCTGGTATTCAAAACCGAGAATTCCGAAGTGAACTGAATGATGCCTAAAATAAATAAACTGGAGAACATGCAGCAGCTGCTCTTTATTTTATCAAATATGTTTCACCCGACGGCTAGGTTATTCGCATAAGGCTGTTACGAGTACGTGAGTCCTATTAAATTGACCCTTCAAGTCTCAAACGATGTACCGCAGGCAGCTCGCTGGACGCCATGCGCGCCACCATGGCGGTGGGCGCGGTGCAGCTGCTGAGCAACGCCGCCAGCACGCTGCTGGTGGACCGCGCGGGCCGGCGCCCGCTGCTGCTGCTATCGGCCGCGCTCATGTGCGCCTCCATGGCCGCCATGGGTGCCGCCTTCTACTTCCAGCTCGGGGACGCGCCGTGGCTTGGGTGACGCACCTTTTCATTCTAACTTGTTTCAGTGAAGATTACCTTCGTTTTTGCTCAAATTGCCCCCTTCGATGGGACTTGAGACGAAAGCGTTAGAGTAACCCGCGAAATTCAAATTTTCTTACGTCATTCCAATTTGCAGGTCAGTATCAGGTATGTTGATCTAAATGTGATCTGCGGCCGTAACAAATATTTATTGATAAAAATTATAATGATAATAAATATAAGGATAATTATAATGATATTATCTCTTTGTTTATAAAAATATTTTAAAATATAATTTATAAGTATTTAAACGAAACAAAAGATAATAATAATGATAAATATCATCTGTGACGGAAGAGTTTACTTTGCCGGATCAGGTCTAGGGTGAGGAGCCAGACCAAGAGAGATACAGGAACCCGCAGGGCAGCATGTGGCGAGCTGTTGGGCAGTAGCGACTCCACGGACCCTATCTCCCGGGAGAAGTCTTGTTTCTCACCTCTGGCTTGCCTTTATTGGCCGGCTGGAGTGAACACTGACGAGGAACAGAGCTCCCACCTCATTCTTGCCTTTATTGGCTGGCTTGAGTGGAGATTCGCAAGAGCAAACGTGCTCGGAGGAAGGAAGTATTTCAGTAAGATGCTGGTAGGGATCTTGGCCGTACTTCCGGGATTATCCTGATAGCCGTGGAATACCTCTCCACTCCTCACAAGCACCTCAGGACATGTTGCCCCCTTCTTGCTACGCCATTATTGAGTGTGCAAGTCACCCCCTGCCATTTCATCTGTGAATATTATATTATCATTTGTCAGGCCGGGGACATAGACCTTCCATAGTTCAAGGTAATCGATCCACTATAGCCACCCAAACCCATAGCCCGGTATATTTTGTTTCCATGTTCTGCAATAGTCCTGCACCAACCGGGGGTTGTCCTTTGGTGCACTTGCATGGTGCATACAGGGATAATCGTTGGTTGGTGCCTCTTTATCATTTAAAATTGTACGCCTTTCAACGGTCCGGGATCCCAGGGTCCCGAGATATGTCAAATAATAATCACCAATGCAACTCTCTAAGTTTATATTGCTCTATTGAATGACTATTTCATGAAATCATGACATTTGAGACCAATTTTAACTCAAGGAGTTGTATTGTTGATTCTAATGATTTAATTATTATAGATATTCAGATTCAATCATATTTTCGAATCATATTTTATTCAACATACAACCTGAGACTGACATGCAAATTGCAAAAAAAAACATAAATATAAATTTCGCGGGCTACCTTACTGCATGGGGGATGCGGTAAGGTTAAACACAACTGGCAAAATGAGTGTATACTAAATACACCTCTGCCCAACGTGTTGGGAAATACAGGCGTTATGACATATTTACATGTTATTTTTCATATTGCGGGATGAGCTGGACTCCTTGATTGGTCCTTGGCAGCTCTGGACAGAGGGACATGGAAAGAGAGTAGGGAGGCCTTTACCCAAGAGTGGGACATAAATAAATAACATGACATACTATGTATTATGTTTAATTACCTAGGTAGGTCAACTCGTTTAATTGATCGGGAAGGGCTTTGAAATAATATTCTGTAACTGTATTCCGTTATTGAAACATTATCAGTAAATTACATGTTTTAGGTACGAGTAAATAGTGTGTTGTTAACATAAATTATTGCAAACTATGCTGACTTATAATTATATGATGACGTTTTCTAATGAAATGATTTGTTCATTATTATGCATGCCGCAAACTAGACTAACCTTGTCGTGTAGCGACAAGAAAAACCTAACTTTAGCTTTAAACTAAACAAAGGAATTAAAGGATAGATAAGTTGCAGTTAATTAAAAAGATGGAGATGGACTGGACAGTGATGTGTATAATATGGAGGTGGGGTATGGATGACGATGCGTGATAGGTGGACTTGAGATAACTGAGGTGGAGCTGAAGACGGAGGTGAAGATGTAGACCGACGAGAGAGGGGTAGCTTCAGCAGTCACGTGCGGAGTAGAGCGCGTGTGTGGCACTGAGGGTACCCGTAGAGGGGCCCACGCAGCAGGACCAGGCCTACTGGTGCAATCAGGCCACTGACGCGGACGCTGTCAGCCCGCCAGATGAGGCGGCCCTCGGATGCGGCGTGGCCCAACAGATACAGGAGGGGCGCTCAGGGTCTTCGGAGTCCTCCGACGAGGCGCGCCTGCGGTCCGACTGGTACCGGAGGCCTTCAAGGAGGAAACAGAACGGAGGCACCGTGAGGGTCCGTCAGGTACTGGAGCCTTTAGGAGAGGCACGCTGATGGATATTCCCGGGATAGGTGGCCCTGAAGAGTCAGGCCTATTTCACGTATCCGCTTTAGCGGCGGAGCGGAAACTGACCCTCGCATTGCGTGGATTTAAAATGTGAACTCGTAGAATAATATGATGTCGAAAATATGAATTTGAGATATGTTAGTGATAACCAGCGTTGTCAAAACTGTCATAATAAAATATATATTAATAAAATACAATAAAATAGCATTATATTGTGTTAAAAGTATGGTGATTATACGAAAAAGTGATATCAACCAATGCGGGCGAAATTCCCAGCCCTTTGATGTCATTAAGTCGTCGTAACTTTGTGTTGAAGTTGATGGCTGTGTCTGTATACTGATTGTGGATAAATAACGTGGCCTGGTGTCGTGAGGGAAAATCAAAATAGCGCCTAACAGTTATGGAATGCTTGTTTTGACCTGGAGAAACGAATGAAAATAAATGTGAGTATTACATTACGTTACAACCTATCATTTTCAAACTAGGATAGAAGGATTTTTGAACAACATCAGCACTTCAGCAGTTGCGAATTCGACCGAAAGTGAAAGGTTGAATTTGACGCGCCTGTGAGAGTGGCAGGTCACACTGCTGGACGCATTCGTCAATTCATTAGCGTGTATCCCCGCCATTGCGCCACCTTTGAGGCTTACATTTCACTTGTTAAATATATTTCGTCACCACTCGCAATGCTGGATGCATTGCGAGTGGCACGGGGGATTGCAGATATCATTTTGACAAAATTAGTAATCCTCTATTACATGGGACTTAAAAATAACTGGCGAAATGTGGGTGTACTATAAGTAAACCTCTGCCTAACCCATCGGGGATTACAGGAGTGATTTTAAGTATGTATATTTGATAAAAAGAAAAGAAAATCCATAGTATAAATGATTGCAAAAGACTTACCTAGTGGGAACAAAGAGATGATCAAATAAGGATTCCTGGGTCGCTCTCACCGAGAGGAGGCCTGTGTCCCAGCTGTGGGAACATTATAGGCTGATTATGGGTAGACCACAGAAAAGGTGGGAGAGTTTCGCAAGCGCGGACTGTCAAGTGGCTGTCTGGTCAATAACGTTAGATCATGAGAATAAATAAGAGGTGAACCATAGATATAAGAAAGAACATGTCTATGAGGTGAACCAAATGGTCACAATTACAACGTTGCTCACTGGCCAGGACAACTTAAAAAAATTGTCAATTACTATGTACTCGCTAAACTATGAGAATACGAGAGGTAGGTACGCGTCGGTACGTCTTAGATACAATCGGCAAAAGAATCGAAATGTTCTATCTTTAAGATTATAAACAACTTAGAAGTTAATATCATTTGTTTCGTTTAGGTGCAGAAATCAAAAACAGATGGGAAATAATTTTTTCTGTTGTGTAAATCAATTATACTAGTACTAGGTACTACAAGGAAAACTTTGTAAGAACCTACGAAACTACCTAGCTACTCTATTTGAAGCAATAAATAGGTAATAATTAGAAATATGATATTTACGTTCCTAGCAAATACGACCACGATACGACGATGCGCACTTTACGTAAATGATATAAAAATATTGATTTAAGGAGGTCATATAATGTAAGGTTTTTCGTATTGGAACAAAGCCTTCACAGCGTTGACGAGTTGTAATTTGAGTCCAATCAAGAATCAAGCAGAATTTTCAATTTTTAATCTGATAGTTGATTTTTGACCGAGAATCAGCACATTTTGAACGCCAAAATAACATAAGCCTGTGAAAAGGGAGTGATATGAAGATTTGAATGACGTTATTGCGACGCACGCTATTTCGAAAAACTTTACGAGTGGTACGCTAGTTCTAAAACGCATTGGGTCGGAAACCGTTATATCGAATGACGTTGTCGCGAACACGCTGATTCGTAAAACTGTTTGAATGTTACGCTAGCACGAAAGTCTTGGTATCAAAATCCACTGTTGCGAATAGCATATTCCAATCTGAATTTGTCTGGGGATCGAACTCACGACCCCGATAAAGCCTTATAAATCTTTGTATTGGGTTTGGGAAATAAGAGCAATGAGAAGTATTATTTTAAGTCAACTTTTTAATTTCCTTAAGTATAATAATAATAACAATAATGACGCTTCTTCCGGGCCCTACATGGGCCCGATGTAGATCTACTAGTGTCCGCAGCCAGGCTGCGTTTCGGTGACCTCTTTGGAGAAACCGAAGGTTTTGTCTGTGCAATTATGGACGAAGTTATGATGACGAAAAATTACCGGAGATTTATTGTGAAAGACGGCACGGTTGTCATCTGTCGGGCATGCCACCAGCCGGGAGAATCAATCAGACACATTATCTCCGGGTGTTCTCGACTAGCTAACGGAGAGTACTTGCATAGACACAACCTTATAGCCAGGATAATCCATCAGCAACTTGCTCTGTGAAATACAGTCTTTTGGAATCTGAGGTGCCGTACTACAGGTATGTGTCCGACCCAGTTCTCTAAAATGGAAATATCACATTGTACTGGGATCGATCCATCATCACTGACAGGTCTATTGTTGCCAATAAGCCTGATATATTGGTGGTGAATCGATCAGAGCGGCGCGCAATGATTGTTGACATAACCGTCCCGCATGATGAGAACCTCGTGAAAGCCGAGAAAGATAAACAAATCAAGTATATTGACTTGGCTCGCGAGGTTGTCGACATGTGGCATGTGGACTCAGCAGTCATTGTGCCGATAGTCGTGACAGCCATTGGGTTAATAGCCAAGAGCCTCGACCAACACCTGAGGAGGCTCTCGTTGGGCAGCTGGATCAAGGGCTTGATTCAGAAAGCGGTATTTCTGGACACGGCTCGCATTGTCAGGAGGTTCCTCTCTCTGGAGCCTTCACCACCGGTAGCTTGGATCTTGTTCCCGATACCGGTTGGCTCCTATTTTTTATATTTTAAATGTTTTTTTATTTCTTTTTGTTTATAAAAATATTTAAAAATGTAATTTATATGTACTTATTTGAAATAAAAAGAATAATAATAACAAAGAAATCAACAAATCAAAATTTAGATGGTACTCATTACCAACAGTAACTTAGGTAGATTAAACTCAATATAGACTAGTATTAAAGGCTACATACAGCTCTTATAAATTCAATAGTGCACATTGTGTTTTCCTTTTGTGTAATCGCTGTGATAGCATTTTCTTTCATTTTCATTTTTTTAGCTGGTGGCGCGTCTGTGGGATATTAGCCAAAATTCTCTCAATTTTGTGGATGGTTGTATTCTGTTCGTCAATGAGCTTTTGAATACAGCCGTACAACCCAAGTTTTCGATTGCCCATTAAACAATTCCATCGCCGGTGCCATGAAAAGCATACCCTTAACCGCTTTCTTATAGATTTTTTTCCGATGCTTGAACTACTTACGCGACGTTTTCTTATTTGCAGGTATTAGTTTTCATTTTGATCAGTTTCTAGGCCATATTTCATTACCTCCCTTTCCTAGCTCATCAACCTTATCGATTTCTCTAATGCTACCCTCCTACACCACCAATATAAGTTTAGCGAATCTTGTAGTGTAGACCACCTGCAATAGCTAATTACAAGAGCGCCTGACAAAAATTCTGCACTTTACCGCTTACCTATAACCTATAATCAGCCTATAATATTCCCACTACTGGGACACAGGCCTCCTCTCTGTGAGAGGGAGGGAGGGGTTTACCGCTTGCGAATTGTTTGGAACTATGCGATGTTTTACGTTTTGATCAGTATCTAGTCCATTTTTCATTGCCTCTCTTTGCCATCTCATCAACCTTGTTGTTTTTTCCAATGCTGCCTTCCTATCGCTAGTTTTGTAGTGTCGAGAAGATGTCGTTTTGCATCCTCGTCAAATGCAAGGAGGTAACTATGCTACTGTTTCTCGACACGAATCCATAATTAAAGAAGTAGGTATTTTTTTCTTTTCTAAAATTCAGAAATCGGCATGTGTGGGACACATACATAAAAACGCGGCCGTTTATACGATACCATAACGCGATTCTGTTCTTTGAAAGTGGTGTATTCTGAAATTGAATCTTGAATAACTAAAAAAACAAGTATGTAGGTATTCATTATTTACCAGGGATCGTAATTTTATTTGATTATTAATGTGTTTCATAACAGCCTCCTGAAATTTGACGAGGATGCAAAACAACAGCTTGTATATCCAGCCAGCCTGAAATAATCACTCTTCACCACTTTGGAATTAAAAATGCTTAAAATTAAGCGGCGCTTCTTCTCAGTTTTATCAGTGTATAGTCCATAATTTAATTATTATATCATGAACCATTTATTCCTCGCAGAACTTACTGTCAGTTGTTTCATTGCAAGAGCGCCTGACAAATGTCTGCAGTTTACCGCTTCTTGAAGCTAAGCTAGCTGTTTTCCATTTTGATCAGTGTCTAGTCCATGTTTCATTGCCTCTTTTTGCTATCTCATCAACCTTGTTGATTTCTCTAATAAAGTTACTTTCGCATCTAAAATACAGTGTAACGTAGATAACTGGGATCTCAAGGGACCTAGGATTATTTATCACCTACAGCTACAGAGGCTTTTCATTAACCTAGTTTCCCAAATAGTCAGGTTTAAAATGACAGTTGTCTTATTTAAAGTCAGGCCGAAATGTACCGTTTTTCATCTATAGAGGTTAGGTATTTTCCTGTCCTGATCAATATTCAAAATGACACATTATTATTAGTTTACCTATTTATACAGGCTATTGGGCTGGATAGGTTCCGACAAAACTGGAAGGAGGACGCGTGAGCTCGCGAAGGATGGAAGGAGTGGAAGGAGGCCTTTGCCCAGGATTGGACAGAGTAGGCTAGTAAAAAAAAAAATGCTGCAAGGTAAAAATCTAACAAAGTTTAATGCATTCTCAGTTACAAAGGTTAAATATTCCTAGTTACAGGTATTTCAATGCAAAAGTGTCGGGACATCATTGTAATTAGTAGTAGTAGAGGTTTCTCACATATCCAGGACCCACTTAACCAGGTTACACTGGTACATGGTCTCATTAGTATGGATGTTTAATATAATTAAACCTATTAATCCCTCAGGTACCTCCCCATCGCGAGCCTGGTAGTGTTCATGCTGGGCTTCTCGCTCGGGTTCGGCGGGCTGCCGTTCCTGCTGCTTGGCGAGCTGTTCCCGGCGCAATACCGCTCGCAGCTGTCCGCGATGGCCAGCGCCGTCAACCTGTTGTCCATGTTCTCGGTCATCAAGTCCTATCATATTCTTGATGTAAGTATAACTGGTCTAACCGGATTTTACTCTGATATAACGAACCTTATTAGATCAACATCTACGTAATAAATGTCTTAATCCCATAAATTCAAGTCATTTTGCCGATGGGATACCATCGGGCTCTCAAAACGGTGAAGTTAAACATCGTGAGGAAACCGGCATGTCCTAGAACAAAAAAATTCAAGAAGACATGTGAGATCTATCAAATCGCACCGGGCTCGGGTGGTGGATTACGGCCCGATCCCTCTCACAGAGAGGAAGCCTGGGTCCCAGTAGTGGGGAAAATATAGGCTAATTGTGATATACTATCACGGCTTGTTAGTAATTGATAACGTTGCGTTCGGTTTAAAACTCAGGTGCCGCTGAAATAACCGATACATACGGATTGATACTTTAGACCTGGGTTAACGGGCTGAATAAGTATGTATAATGTCACGCTGATGTTATAGAAGTCGATGTGGCTGTGACTGAGAGGTTGTCACTGTAATTGGCCAGTAACAATAATTAATACTCCGTGTAGGATTCAGCAAAAATAAACGTAAATTCTTAGTTCCTTTTATTAAAAAAAAAAGAAATCGGTGATTGCTTTCACTATACATACATATAATGGAAAGATGGTCGCATACAATATTTTTACATATTAATCTTCTGAAAATGCACATGCATATAATAATGAAACTATAATTTGTATTCCCTATGCATTCGTTATCAGCGCGAATATACCTAATTAGTATTACTTATTGAAAACAGGACCTGTTTGCAATAATAATAATTGTGCCATAATTGCTGGCAATATAATGTATAATTTCGGAACAATATGGATATTTCACCATATGCATATGGTTTGTTGTTTGATAAATTAATATCGCGTAACTTCAACAAGCAATGAATTGAAAATGTAATTTTGTTAACAACCGTAATTTGGAAAATCGCAATGAACATACAGTATAACCGTTTTTACAGTTACGGGAGACAATATGAAATTCCTAAATTATGGATTGAAAATTATAAGACGTAGCATCTTCGCAGATTACCTACATATATGTAAGATACTTTTTTTTTTATTCTATAGTATTTTTATCTCACGAAGCAACGCGCGTTTTACTTGTGGTTTCCAAGTGTACAAACACGCTGTGAATCTGTGTGTAAGCGCAGGAGCTCTCAATACCGTCCGAGACAATGGCGAAGTCGGAGGTGTGCGTGTGTGTGTTATGTGCTGATGCTACTCGTCTTGACTCTCACATTTACAGCGTGTTTGTACACTTGGTAACCACAAGTCAAGCGAATGTCGCTTCGTGAGATAAAAATACTACATATATCACATTTCAACAATTAAACCGATATTCTACAAGAACCGAAACCGATATTCTTTGAACTTTGCCATTGATTGTACCTACCTATATACGCCTAAGGGTACATTGAGTGCCACTTCTGTTCATCGTGATTAGGTTTATTCATGAAAGCAAACCGAAGCAAAAGGTCATCAGCCCACATTTGAAATAATTCTCTTGTTATTATTAGTCAACGACATTAAACGCGGTGGGTGGTTGTTTGTTTGCAATAAGACATGCTTCTAAGTAGAATTATATTTGCAAATAGAGTTAGGTATTAAAAAAAAACTCTAAATCATTCTAACAGTGTTTTTTATCGCTCTAGGAAAAGAGCCAGAAATAATTCTTTGTGTTTTACTGTAATTTATTTGAATAACGAATTAATTATTAACTAATTGCACTACCTACTCCTACCTACAGTCGGGATGCAGCATAAACTCCTGGCCAGCATTAAGAAAACCCTGTCACCCGTTTCCCCTTCACTTCTAAACTGTTCATAACTTTGTTACCCCCTAATGGAGTAGTTATGAACAGTGTAGAAGGGATTTGACGTTTCGAGAATCCTTTATTGTGTAGTGCAAGGCTGGTCACAACCCTGAATCAAGACTGTCTCTAAGCAGACTATATATCGCTCTATGAACACAATGACAGCGCACAAACTTGCAACAAAACTTATACAAAGACTTTGACTTAACGTAAACTGTTTGGTATTGGCAAGACAAAACTGTTCTGCCTACAACAGACAGAACTACTTCTGCCGTGTTGGGTCATTTACAGCCTATTTATTAGACATGGTTGTGTCTTCTTAGACATGTTTGTGCCGTCGAGGTAGACCAGGGCGAAGGTGGTTTGGAATGTGTGAACATCTAGCGAGGTTTGCAGGGCCAACATGGCCAGAGATCGCTCAAGACAGGAAAGTTTGGAAGGAAAAAGGGGAGGCCTTTGCCCAGCAGTGGGCCACAACAAAGGCTAAAGAAAAAAAAAGTGTCTTTCACTAGTTTTTAATTACGTACTAAATAAAATATTCCTTCCCTCGTTAAGTATTAACTTGAGTAGTAGTCGCAAGCGCTACTGCTGGGTTCAATTCCCAGGTCAGGCAAAGTTTTGTTGGGTTTTTCTATCAGGAATGTCTCAGTAGAAGCCCGTAGTCAAGATTTGTGCCCAGTTGATGGCAATTATCTTATACTTAAAGCAAATAAAATTAATACATGGGACTACCTTCAAAAGGTATACCTACCTCTGCCCAACCTTACAGTGAAACAGGCGTGATTATATATAAAATATTCTTCTTTGCAGGCTGTGCTAACTTCAGCAGGAACATTCTGGTTGTACTCCTGCTTCTGTGCCATCGCCTTCTTCTTCGTGTTGTTTATGGTGCCCGAAACCAAGGGTAAGTCCCTCGCAGAGATCGAGCAGCACTTCCGCGGAGAAAGCAAAAAAGAGAAAGCTGAAAACATCAACATGCAAACAGTATTGTAGTTTTAAGGTTCTATGTTTAAGTATTGTGAATACCCAATTTTTTGTTTGGTCAAGAATGTGTTGACGAGTTGGCGGTGAAATCAAATAATAAATGGTTTGTCTCTATAAAAGATCGACTTTCCTAAAGTGAGATTTAATTAAAGGATTTCGATATTCTGTGGATTTACCCTATTCTAAGACATTTATAAAGTAGCATTTAACTTGTCCTAAAACGCTCTTTTAGTAAAATCGTCGAAAAACTTTTTCGAACTATCACGTTATTTGTCATCAAACGACAGACATTTTCAGTGTACCTACAGAGTGTTTGACATAAAACTCAAGGGATGGGTTACTGAAATAATTTAATTATCTTAAATTTTCACAAATTCTGAGGATTAAAAATAAATAATCATCGCCGACGTTCTTGATTAAATAGATTAAATTGGGTTAAGATGTGAGATATTTTAGTGCAACTTGTGATTAGGTATAGGTTAGTTTAGTCAGAGGTATAAAAACCTGGTTCTAATAGGCGTAGAGGTTCCATCGAATATTTAGTATTATAAGTAGCTAAATCTCTATTACCTAGTTTCAATAACGTTAGCAAGTAAAGAGAGCATTTTGTTTTACAAAATATTGACCGCAGTCGTTATGCCTGTGGAAAAATGCTGCGCAATTGACTTTGGATGCGTATTGCTACTGCCAAAGCGAATTCTTTAAGCGAGCAAGGTCGCAAATCGGTAGTGTAAAAAATAGCACATATCATACGAATACATTTTCGGTGTCCGAACAAATAGACACTTTGTACCAGATAGTTTTTTTTTTACACATGTAAAATGTCAAAGTTTTTATTAATTTATTTTTGTGTTATTTTTATTATTAAGTGTCATTGACATATCTCGTGACCCTGCTGGGGTCCTGAATCTTTAGAAAGTATACGAGGGGCCAAAGCGAACTCGCAGAAGCCTGTTAGACGTATTTAATAATACTATTAAAGAAATGATCCTTGATATTTTCTCTAAAGCTAACTTTGCAGTTCAAAATAAAAAATAGTCAAGTAAAAGCTTTTAAGAAAAGCTCTACTACATTATTATTTTCTATATATTTTGATACAATGTATGTAAATAGAATAAAATTTCATTTCTAAGTACTAGTAGATGTAGGTAGATAGCACCTTTGAACTGTGATAGATGAGATAACTGTAAGAAGTAAGTTTTATTGATAGTATTACCTAGTATGACGATGTTTTATTAAAGATATTTATGTTTAGTCCAATTTCTACTTTATTGTTCTAATTATAACGTTGATTGTTCAAAAATACTCCTACAGTTTAAACAACAAATGTCCCAGATTTAACGTTCACCATCAAACACCCCAACTACAATATTATTTTATAAGTAATCATAATATACTGAGTGTTTACTATTATGTATAAAACATTGTCTATTTGTTAAATTAGTTATACCTACTAGCTGTGGGAGAAAATTGTGGTGCCATTACAAATCTACGCACGGATACAGTCGTACACGTGCAAGGGTCTAGCGTAGTACCTAGGTATCTATGTCGTCCATTTTGGTTTGATTTGACTTTGTACAGCGATAATGTGACTAATTTGCGTGGTTTTAATTATTTTTGGGATAAAAAATTACTTATATTAACAATGATAGAAATCTATTCAGTAAACGATTCTGAACAAACTTCTTTCATGATGTGCATTAAGTAATTCAGATACACATTGTTTAGAACACTACTCGTGCTAAAGCTTTCTCAAACAATTATTGTAATGTTTTTTTTTCTCCGAAAACCGTAGTTGTTTATTTGAAGCTCGGTTCTTTGACATTTTCCTTTGGATTCTGGGAAGCCTGTCTTCAGTAGTAATATACTTTTCTGATAAAAGAAAATCCTTATGACAACATTTCAAGCAATGCTATTTACCTACTGTCCCATTTGATGCCAATAGATGGAAATTTTAATGAAATAAGAACACTTTGCTTTGTATACCGGTAGCTGATTACTTCACGAGTAAATTATACTCTGTAATAGTTATATTTGTGTCAGGATTTCATACAGTTTAGTAAAATGCGATGTTGGTACTGTATTATTATTTTATGTTATATTATATAACTATCTGCTATACTGAAAAATATAACACTGAAATGGATATGATGTTGTATCTGTAAACGAAATGTATAATTATTATGTAAGTAGACGAGAATTAAAAAGAATAACAAAACGAATCTATTTTTTATTGCACACCTTTTGCCCTTAAAGTACTACCGGCTATCTCGATGTGAACTGTAAGTGAACTTTCGACTGAGATTGATTGTCAAGGTCCCGTAGTTTCTTGTATTTTCGAGGAATCTACCGTAATCTATTCTGTAGAAAAAAGTGTCCGTCACAGTCGGTGACTGGGTTTTCATGACATTTCACTTTACTAAATTACATACTTGAGGTATGTACTTCTACACGTAGAGATGTCTATAGAAAATGAACAACTATAGGTACAGTATGTAGGTAACTATGTACTAACATTCGTGGAGATTTGGCAGTTAACTATTTAAGAAAAAAATCCAAAACCAACACGAATACATGTTTGAATAACAAACATACCTATACATAACGAAACTATAAGGCCGCGTCCTGACCAAAACTATGCGATCCTCGCGCTCTTCTATATGCATACCTATGACATAGTCGCGCAATCAATCAAGTCGTCATTATTCAGGTAAAAAATCGGGTAATGGCGTATTCGCGCGACGATCGGTTTTGGTTAGGACGCAGTGTAATGCACCACGGATCGGTTGGTCCGCAAGTCAATACCGCGGTAAATCTGAAGATAGATGACCATTCAACAAACACTATCAACCGTCGGTTTTGGTCCCAATATCAGAGGGACAATTCCCGTATTCCTAAGAACGTTCGCATTCTAAATTTTTCAGTCTCAATCTGTCAAAAATGCCTCTAATTTTTATACAATAATTTTATTTTTGACATTTGGCATTGATTGTCACTGAGATAAGATTACGACTAGTTTTTTTTTAAAGAGATCATTAAATGTATTTAAATCTCTTTGATTTTTAATTACCGGATTGACCTTCTGATATTGTTGTGGTCAGGAAGCTTACTCTAACATTTTTTTTCATTTGGAAAAAGACAAAGCAGATGATGAATTGAAGGGAGGGCCTGCACATACGTAGTTTCTAGCACTCTAAGGCTTGTAGTTTTTAATGAGAGCGCATCAGCAAATAAGGGTAACAAGAGGGATGTAGCAAGACCAATGACAACGACAGTCGTCAAAATATTTAGCTTATTGCAAATCAAAGTTGCGAATACGCTGCTGCAGATATTCTAAAGAGCCAGGCAGGACGATTCAATCTATTTAAGTGAACATACAGCAGGGACGTACATACAATTGACAAAGGGTCGCCGGTTGGAGCGATGTGCTAGCATACGTCATCAATCTGTCTCGCTGACCCACTTTCCAGTATTGACACAGAGTGCAACACAATTGTACCAGCCTCGGCCATAACGACGTAGGATTTATGCATTAGGAATAGCTGATAATGATGAACAATGAGGATCATCGATTCTCGGTAAGTCCGCGAGTAACTCACGAATCGTATTAGGCTATTTATTAGGCAATGCTTACATGAACTAAAGCACATTGCACTTGTGGTTTCGTGGAATTGATTAAACATATATAGAGCATATTTCCACGCGAATATCTATTTTAACGTCTCGGGTTGGAGTCTATTGTAATGGCTTCATTAGACTCAAAATAGTCCTAATATGTTATGCTAGAATATGATAGTTATTCATGCAATATGTTGCAATATTTAGAATCTAATACCTAGTATCGAAGTCAGTTCTAATGTCATGATTGGTTTGTGAGAATGAACAGTTAATGCCCATATCAGTTTGAGGTCCGATACTCATTACACGTGTACAATGGATGCTTCTATGCCTTCAGTAGTAAGGTCCAAATTGGCAATCGATCTTACGAACAATTCCTGCGAACTCTTGAAATCTAGAACGATAAATAAAATTATATCGAATGTATGAGATGCTGGTGTTCGCACGGGCAAAATAATAAATAATCAATCATTGAAAGTGGACGCACATGTCATGAAGTAAAAAAGGCTAAAACGAATAAGTCCTGTGGCGACCATTATATTATTTGGTTGGAATATCATCCCTTTTCAATGAAGGATGAAAGTAAGAAAGAAGAAAATAAATTTGATGAAGAGCTTTCAACACTGTTCCGCATACTTCTAAAGTCCAATAATAAAAGGAACCCCATAAAACACACGCTACCGCTTCCTGAAATATGACTGGAGAACAAGCTCATTTGCAGATGACATTTATAGGTGCGAGTACAACAGTAATAACCATAAATACACTGTTATGAGATTCGAGACACAATAATAACGACTCCAAAAATCGTGAACTCATAAGCCTCATTATAAGTGTAAAGTTTCGCAGTATGTTATCAACGCGTCGGTGTCGCTGCGCGGGCGCAGGTAAGGGGCGGCTTGCCTCTGTCGCAACGCGCAGACTCACGACTAGCTAACTAGCGAGGATGACACAGATCACTGCACGGCCCGACATCACGGATACAATGTTCCATTTATAAACAACCGCATATATTAGTAATAAACATCAGCACGCCTGGCTTTGCCTAGATCAATAAAATTTTGGTGTAGTATCTAGCCATCCTATACACCCCTATAGTCTTTGACGTGGAAGAAAAGGGTTAAATAGAAAAGGGAAATAACAATTCTACAAACTATCGTCAATTTTCTTAATTTTCTTCCACTCCTGCCTTTGTTTAATTACATCTATTGAACAATAATTAGAGCCTTCCTTTCCTTCCGAATCTTCCATTTCCTTCTTTTCCAAATTAGTTCACAAGACTCGTAGGAGAAGTAGAGGATTCGTAGTCTGGTGGTCTATACTCCCCGTCTTTATATTTTGCGGTAACTTCACTTTATCAGCTCAATTTATTATCACACCCATCACAGTAATCCCAAGGAGTCATCAGAAGACTATAATTGTCACAGAGCTATTTGGAAGGTGACGGAAAGGTTCTTAGATTTGACACATAACACTTTAACGACGACAAGATGGTTTATCTTCACTCATAATATGTCTTGTGTCTTATGGCTTGTAATATTGTTGTACTCAGTTCATAACGATTATGTTATTATCTGGAGTTGTATGTACAGACGTAGCCTAAAGTTTAGTGATAGTCATTCGATGTCACCTGTGTCCTTCGTAAGGTAAAAATGTAGTGTATTCCTAGGACCTCTCTAGGCGATGCGTGATGGCAATGTAGTATACATTGCCATCACGCATCAGATTTGGAAATGATTGCGATTATTGACTTTAAGGTCTTATGTTTTAAACATAAGGCAAACTACATAGTTAGGTAGCTATAAATTCAGTAGTGAAACTTGGTGACGTCTACATTACAAAATAATTATATATAATCGAATGAAAGAATACATTGCATGCAGATTATAATTTAGGTCTGTAACGTAGCGTGAAAAGCCAATTTATTACCATCCAACACGAGATTTTCCTATAGGCATATTCAACTTGAAGATTGAACAAGATAGTCCAATTTGTGTGTAGAGGGAACGTATACAAATAGAATTGGAGGGACCGGGATAGAAATTACATGGCATGTTTCATGTCATGAAACATCCAAAGAGGAACTACATTTGAAATAACAAAGAACTGACAAATCAATCCCGTAAATAGTAGTTGATATTTACAATAATGTTGAAAATTATTTCTCAAGTAATAAATACTGCACTGACAGAAGTACTGACAGACAAACATTTACTTTAAAATAAATGGGAGCGTTTTGTCGATATTAATTGTATGTATTCGTCACGTAACGCAGTCATTATTTCTCGTTGCATGCGCCCGCGCCAGCCTGGGAGTCCCACGGTGACGCGTCGCGGGCGCCGCGGTGACGGCCGCGCGGCAGATGCACGAAACTAGACGCAAACTCACGCGTG
Organism: Apamea monoglypha; assembly: GCA_911387795.2. NCBI lineage: Eukaryota > Metazoa > Arthropoda > Insecta > Lepidoptera > Noctuidae > Apamea > Apamea monoglypha. The sequence goes on from OU426920.1 coordinate 6,300,891, forward strand.
AGCTCTTGCATCGTATCGGTATCACGCTCACCAGTACCAACTTTCCTATATAAACAGCGACTATTCAAATTTAATGTATTCAAAAGCTAAAACTTTGTAAAGTAACACATCTTCAGAGCTTAGTTTACTTTGAGATTTCATGAAAGCTCCCCAGTGATGATTTTAGTAAGTGTTTGTTTATATCGATTTATGAGTCATACTAGTTGTGTCATATCATATATGCGCGTATGTCATAATTATAGGCAGTTCAAGTATTATTTTGCGCCTTTTTATATACGTTTTATTTGTGCGTATAAAGTTTCCCGATAACTATCTAAGTACGACGATGCTCTGCTTTCTCATAGCCCTCCGTACATAAAAAAACTCAGTTTAGGCTGTGTGTAGCATCAACTCCAATTGTGGATATAAATTCGGGTTAAAAATTTTATGTTTATATTTTTCAGTACATATTTTTGCTAAGCGCACTTGCGTGGCCGGCAAGCAAATGCGAGCCTCCAGTAAACAGCTACCTCCCTCCATCTGGCTCTGGTGGTCGACCATCTTCGCAATATGGCCCACCTGGAAGTAATGGTGGATCAGGGGGAGGAACACAACCTGGTGGTGGTTTAAGCCCTTCTGGACCTCTAGATTCTTACTCTAACGGACAAACAGGCCCATCTGTTGACACGCAGTATGGTCCACCATCATCAAGAGGCAATGGACAAGGTCCTCAAGGTTTTGGCTCTCAGCAAGGACAAGGCAATTTCAATCAAGGAAGTACACCCAATTCACAATACGGACCGCCAGGCCGCGGTAATGGCGGACATGGAGGCAATGGAAGGGGACCTGGCGGCCGAGGCGGTTCTGGTTCTGGTGGTCCAAGTGGAAGAGGAGGTCGGCCGCAATCCTCTTACGGTCCACCAAACCAGCAAGGAGGATCAAACGGGGCAGGTCAAGGATTCGGTCAAACACCAGACAGTTCATATGGCCCGCCACCTACTGGTGGGTTCTCATCTCCTGGCGGTGGACAGTCAGGCAACCAACGTCAAGGATCTCAAACACCAGACTCGAGTTATTTGTCTCCTAGTGCTGGTTCTCAAGCCTCTGCTCAGTCACAAGCTGGATTCAACGGCGGGCCTGGTGGTCAGCCATCATCGTCGTATGGTGCGCCTGGTTTTGGTGGCGGTTCTGGAGGTCCCGGCGGTGCCGGCGGTCCGGGCGGTAGAGGCAATGGTCGTGGTGGATCAAGTTATGATGATGGACAATCTAATGTAAGTACTTAACTATAACCCAACTATTAAAAAAAAATATATATGTATATAAACTTTATGCAAAAAAATAAGATTTCCCCATCAAATATAAAAAGAGCTTTGCTGTCATTTTTTAAAAAATAGGCCAAGCAAACATTTCTTTAGACAGAGTAAGAACTCGTATGTCTTACTTGTTCTATGATGTTTGTTAACTTGTATAGCATATATTTTTGTTGCTTTTCAGGAGCCGGCTAAATACGAGTTTAGCTATGAGGTGGACGACGCTCAGACAGGTACTAAATTTGGTCATTCTGAGCAGCGTGATGGCGACCTGGCCACTGGGGAGTATAACGTAGTGCTGCCCGATGGCAGAAGACAGGTTGTCGAGTACGAGGCCGGCCTGCAGGGATACATGCCTCAGATCCGATACGAGGGTTGGTTCATTATCTTGGTTGGCGATACGACACCTGTGTATAGCTTTTATACTAGGCTGCATTTAAAAAGATGAACATATCCTATCCTACTAATATCATAAATGTGAAATTTTGTATGGATGGATGGATGGATGTTTGTTACTCTTTCACGCAAAAACTACTATACAGATTTGGATGAAATTTGGCATACAGATGGTTTATAACCAGGATTAACATATACGATACTTTTTATTCCGATATTCCCATCGAAACTTATGCTGGTGAAACCGCGGGGAGCAGCTAATACAAGATATTAAAGCTCTACCATTGTCAAAAAAACTTGGAAAAAAGCCTTTAAATAAGTTGTTTTAGTTATGAAATCGTAATGAAACCAACGATTTGTCCCTGATCCAAACTAGAAACTTTTTATACCAAAATGCTCCTTTTAATTTTCGTAATATTATCCACTTTATCAGGAAAATGGTTGTTGTTTCAAATTTGCTATTTTCGTTGTAAAATTAGTCTGAACTAATCTCCGCATTACCTAAACAAAGCTGTTGGTAATTGAATTTACTTGCTGGTTGAAATTTGTATTTAATTAGTGTACAGTTTATTACATTTATAATTTTTCTTTTTGTTCAGGTGGTGGTAATGGAGGCTCCGGGAACGGTTTTGGTCGAGGTAATGTTTAATTTTTATTGTTACTACAACTTCTATTCAAGAAGCTTGAATGCTTTTATTATAAGCAGACAGGCATTTAAAGTTAAAGTTTTTAAAAATAAATAATCTCTGAAAATATCCCTTAAACTTTGTTCAAAACTTAAAGGTTCCTAGTCTGAATAGAATCTAAATAATTATGTTAATTGTAAGTATATTTATTCAAATATGCTATTTTGCAGGAGGTGGAGGATCACAAGGTGGAAGTCAAGGGTACCCTCGAGGCGGTCCCGGTGGTGATGGTGGTTACCCAGGATCTGGACAGGATCAGTCAGGTAGCCCTGGACAATACCAAGAAGGTGGCTTTGGAGCGGGAGATTCGGGAAGTCAAGGCTTCATGGGCTACCCCAGTGGAAGAGCTGGTAATGGTAATGGCGGTGGTAATGGAAGGAATGGTAAAGGATCCCGCGGACCCCAAGGAGGTGCAGAAGACTCAAACGGCGGTGGCCAAGGAAATGGTTATCCAAGTGGAGGCCCACAGGGTGGTAACGGTGGTTACCCCAGCGGTGGTGCGGGAGGAAGCAACGGAGGCTATCCCAGTGGTGGTCCTGGAGGAAACAATGGAGGTTTCCCTAGTGGTAATGGTGGAAATGGCGGCGGTTACCCAAGTGGAGGCCCGAGTGGACCACAAGGAGGTAGAGGTGGACAGAACGGAGGTAGAGGTGGACAGAACGGCGGCAGAGTACGTCCAGGATCTCAGAACGGTGGAGGCAATGGAGAAGAAGGTTACCCCAGCGGTGGCCCCAGCGGCCCTCGGGGCTCCGGATATTGATGACATAACAACGACATCGACTCTCTGACGATAGCCACAAAATGCTTCAGTAAGTTCAAAACTTACAAACCTAAATGAATTGTATAGCTTTGTAAATAAATTATGTAAAAAAAACAACTTGTTTCTGTAACTCACTGGTACTTTTATTTATAAAGTAAAATCGGTATTCATGCAAAGCAGTCATATCGCTATCACAATGCTTCTAATTAGTAGGTATGGTATCGCCTTCACACATTAATATTAACAAAAACAATTCAAGAAAATAATAGTGTAAATGCATAGAAAACAATATAGTTATTATATTCGAATGCATCAAAGTATCACGAAAAAAACATAAATAAAAAATAACATGGGTACGTTACTAAACTGGGTCAGAAAAGGACGAGATCCATACGTATCTCGAACTGTATTAAACATTTTAATCCTTCAAGTGCGCATAGATTAGTGCCATTGAGTTTTATTAAATACTACTTTAGGCCTAGAAAATTTCCAAATCCCCCTCAATGTCGCGGGATTTGCTAAAATTATTTCACCCACACATTTTGGTCGTTGTAAGTATTTCTTACTCGTTATTAATCTACACAACTTCAAGCTCAGCTTGTTTTTCACGATTACATGTTAAAGCCATATAATAATTATTATGCTTATGGATAGATATTATTACTATTATTTATATAATTCTGCAGTACTATTTTTGTAAGTACATTATTAAAATCTACATCGAAAAATAATTACGTCTTTATTTCTTACATTCATCTGAAAGGTTGCCAAAAATTTACACAGTCGAAGATGGCAGTTAAATGAAAGTTATAAATAGTTCAAATGCATATAATACAGGCAGGGGTTAAAGCCTTATTACACTACGGGATATTCAGGAACCCTTTGCCTAAACCCGGATGGTGTGATAAGAGAAAGGGAGGAAGAATCCTTATTAAAAAAATCACATCACCTAAATATCAGTACTAAATATTGTATAGTGTAATAGGGGATTTTCAGTATTCGCTGTTAGAGAGTGCATCTCGACCAAGAAGACGAAAATATTTCGCTTGGCGACTACTTTTTATTGGAAAGGAAATAAAAAAGATCCGGCCCGCAATTTGTCTTTTCAGGACACACAACCGCACTTCATACGTCAGCTGAGAAAAAGCTTATGTGGCTATTTATTAGTCTCTGTGTAGTTCATTCTTTGTATACTTTGAGAGGTTAACCTTGCACAAAAATACTGTTAGAACTCCATACATTTTAAATATTTTGTTGAGAGGTCGATCTTGGGCTTTGATTTTTCCATAAAATTACTTTACCTACGAGTATGGCTGCTTAATCTTTGATATAGTCTTATTTACACATAATTCCACTATAATTTCTTCATTCGACCTCTCTGGCACATGGAAACTGTTCAACGAGCGATGCAGAGAGCAATTCACCACAGCATAGTGCACAAGATACTACGGCAGTATAATCGTTACGTTCCGAAACGACAGTATTCAAGATTGCGACCGCTTTGCTTCGTGGCAGCCCAACTTCCCTAGTTACTTACTCCATATGTATGTACAACTAACCTACACGTACATTTCCTGATGTTCAAGTTTTGTGAACTTCCAAAGAATTGTTTAACCGTATCTAAAACGCTCTACACTGTATTCGCCACGTTTCGCCACAAAACACTTGAAATGTGAACCGTGAAAGATTTGTTGAACAAATAATTTGAGACATTTTGTGCAGATTCCTGGCCACCTACGCTTTACTGCAATAAAGCAATATCACGATGCTATTACATTAAAATTAAGAAAAAAATTGGTATAAGTAAAGCTGCTAACGAATTGTCCACCGTAGTTGCGATGTCTGAAAATAAAACAAGAGATTGAATAAGCATTATAAATTACTTGATTTTATAAGTTTTAGTTTGCATACTGTTTCAACAAACGGTTTGCAAACTTGTCTCTTCCGTTAAGAGAATATAAAATGCTGGTAGTAATTTAATATGTGTAACCATTGCGATCACCGATCCGTTGGTCAAACAGAATCATAAGAATTAATAAGTTATGACGCCCTTGAGGAATAAAACTGGGTATTTCTATATTATTCACTTTCTGCATTTTACTGTTGTGGGACTGTAGGAACAGTTTTATTTACCTTTACCCACCTTTGATTTCCTTTGCCTCAGGTGCATCCGTTGCGATGGTAAAAGGTAGCGCAATGTAATGGGTAGACTCTGTTTCTCTTTGGTACAGCGGCGCTATCGTAGCCTGGCACTAAAACAAACATAAACAAATGAACATGCAGGAGATTTTGGGATGGAACTCAAAAAACGAAACGAGGGAATATAGAGAAAAGTGGTCAAAGGAGGCTCGAGTTTTGAAAAAAGGTAAAATGCATTTTTGGATTTTTTATACATATAAAGCTGGTTTTGCCGGGCTCGTTTACGTGACAATACATTATTTTGCAAGTTTCATGTTTTTTTGTTGAAATCTGGGTTCAGAGAGTCTTGAATCGTACCTAACTAATATCAAGTGGATCTACCATCAATAATAAACTATGTTATTATACTGTTACCTATTACTGGCACACTCACTTTTAATTTGATGGCTCCATTAACAAAATCAGAGGTGGTCGCGAAGAAGCTAAGCTGCAGAATAGTTTCCGCAGCATCAGGCCGTTCAGCCGACACCCGGTACCAGGGTCCCAGGACGTAGGAAGAAGGCGCAGGCCTACCGTTCACGAACCACTTCAGATTGGCCTTCGGACGGGATGGCGGCAGAGAACAGTTTGAGACCACCATGTCGTCGAAATTGTACTGCTTTTTGAGACCCACCACGCGGGGCCCGCTTTTTGGAAGTACTGAAATGTAATCAGATAATCATGAGTAACTAAATGGAAAGTTAATATTTATTCATTAATATAGGATTTGAACCTATTTTTAACAAGTTTTTTGAGGATAACTCTCGTTGAGGAAGTCTAGCAAAACATAATATCACAAAAACACTTTCTTTTTGTTCATAATTTTGCCTCGTGAAATTAATGAAAGGAATTAATTAAGAAAAATAAATGTTTGAAGTTGGTTTTACTGATTTTCTGTTGCTACGAAAATCAAATTGTTAACCCTCTATCCTTAACCTTTGTTGATAATCTTTTATTTATTCAAAACACCGTAGATTAATTACCTCTTGATAATAATATGATTCGAGTTTTGGTTAAATGGGGCAAATCTGTATTCGACACGTGTTAGACACGAAACAGTCTAAAAGACATACTTACAGTGTATGTTAATGTATTTCTGTCTATATACAGTAGCAAATTTTGGCGCTTCGCCGTTCACTTCACAGCGGTAGTGTCCTGACGACTCCTGCGTCAGGTTTACCAGCGCCACCACTGTGTTTGAAGAGCGCGCTATCTGCAATAGAAAGATAATTAAATCTATTAAAAATTGAAGAAAATTGAGAATTTTAAGGCAAATAGCGGGTCTTCAGCAACTAAAAGATACTACATCCATTTTGGTGTAGGTACCTCAGAATACTTTGGAAAGTATAGTAGAAATAAGTCTATGTCAGTCGTGTACTGTATAACATTGTATGAGTAGCACTTCATTTGTAAATATACTTAATACAGAAGATACGTATTGTATAACGCGGCACACCGTGAATTACCGTGGCCACCCATAACTTCCCGTGTATCCGTATTACCCTAATAACGTCACATTAACGGTCGACATCGGAATAATCATCTTGATTAATGATACACATGGCCGTTCAGACCTTCTTGCGATGCCATAAAACAAAAAAAAAACAAAATGTAATTTGACAGATGTGATTTGACAGGAGGCGAAAGTTGGCGGGAATCTCAGAGCAATCAATGACTACATAAAAAGTTATGCTCTGAAGCAAGAAATTTTGATTGCATATCATAATTATCTATTTACATAATTGAAAAAAAAACTAGTTTTACAGACATAACAAGGTTTTTTGAGTGAACTTGCTGAAAAAGGTCTAAGTACTCGCACTTTCGACATAAAGAGCAACTACTTAGTGAGTTCGGAGTTCTTCCAAGTATTGCTGATATTCCGAATAGTTGTTCAGAAGTTGCAGATAGCTTTTTCCATGACGACGACTCCGAAGTTTGTTTGTAACAAGTTCGATGAAATACAAAAATCCAAAATAGAGTTGCTACATAAGATGCCTACAACATGAATATTTAACAAGAGAGACCAAAACATAGATGGGTCAGAAGAAAAAACCATCTAGATATAACAAATAATATCAACATTTTGGCGACAGTTGAATTATACCGTCATAAACGTAACGAAGATTAAAAATACATCAAATTCAGTCAATGGCGTCACTGTACAGAACGGTTCCATATGTTATAGTTTCTATAAAAAAACACCTTTTCTACGTAATTTGTGTGTCATTGCGAATATATCTATATCGACTTTACCGATTTCATCCATCCTTTTTTCAAAGTTTTCTAATAATATGTAGAATGTTTGTCCTTACGGAAAAAAAAAATAAGAATGTTGCTTCACGCGGACGAAATTCCGGGCTGAAGCTAGTTTTATATAAATAACAACGATTTCTTAAGAACAGAAAAAAGTACCTACAAGAGTTATAAAAGACAAAAGAAAAGATAAAATTTATTTTTATTTTCGCATAATATTTTCTTAGAATTCAGCTCCATCCGGTTAGACTAGAAGCCGGCCCCAACGTAGTTGGAAAGGGGCTAGGAGGATGATGATTTAATATAATAACTGCGTATTATTGACAAAACTAAATAAGTTCATCATCAGCTAAATGTGGGGTTAATGAAGGAAATGAACTATGTATTAGTACTACATACATGATATACCGTTAGTAATTATCGTCTACGGTTACAATATTTAGTATATAAATGTGCGCACCATGTAGCTATCAACATAATTAATGCTATGTGTCGTTGCTTTGCAGCAGTCGTGGCCAAGTGGTAAGGGCCGCGGCTTACGAGCTGTAGGTCGTAGATTCGAACCCTGACAGGCGCTTTCCTCTGTGTAAATTATCTCATCACCACTGCTCTCAAAACGGGGAAGGAAAACATCGTGAGGAAACCAGCAGATCGTAGAACCAAAAATTCGAAGACATGTGACATTAACCAACCTGCACTGGACCCGCGTGGTGGATTACGGCCCAGTCCCTCTCACCGAGAGGAGGCCTGTGTGCCCAGCAGTGGGAACATTATAGGATGATTATGTTATGTGCCGTTGCTTGATTTGCACCTACTGTATTAAGTACCGTTTTATTTCTAGGTGCATCGTTTTACATATTATTATCTAACTAGCTTCTGCCCGCGACTTTTCGTTCTCGTGAAATTTCTTGTACCCCAAGTTGCACCGCATCGCCTGCCCGCGCCATTACTTCGTTTTCGCTTGGCGTTCTTCTTGACTATTTTTCTTTTTGCTTGGCTCCTAAGAGTATTAAATAGCCTGTAGCATTCCTCATGAATTGGGCTATCAAATTAAAAAATATTTTTTCAAATCATGACTGTTAGTTTCAGAGAAAAGCGCGTTCAAACAAACAAAAAAAAAACTCTTCAGCTTTATTATTAGTATATAGATTTGTCTTTGCCTCTGACTCTCAGCTGAACTAAATTAAATAATAAAGGAAGCTGTTTGTAAACCCGCACTGATTCATCTTCATATAACTTTGCTCGACAGCTGTGTGTGCTGCAAACACAATTCGTGCACAAACATACAGTAATAAATTGGTAATGTATACGCAGCCAGCGGGTTATTGACTTACCTGTATGAATCAGGAAATACATAACATTTACAGATTTAAAATTGAATTGCCAATCGCTTAAAGTTAAAACAATTTAAAGTTTTTATGGTGCCGTACCCAAAAGGTGCCAACGGGACCCCATTACTAATTCTCCGCGGTCCGTCCATCCGTCCGTCCATCTGTCACAGGCATAGATAAGTTTTTTACATTCCTATGGTCACAGGGCTGTATCTTTGAACCGTAATAGGAAGACACTTAATTTTTTAGTGTATTACTATGGCCGCTATAACAACAATTAATAATGAATACTTATGTATTGTTAAATATTGTACGGTGGTATGAAACCCTTCGTGTGCGGCTTCGACTCGCAGTTGGCCCCGTTTTTTTTTAGTTATTTTGGTTTCAGCATAAGCACATGCCAGTACTGAAAGAGGGTCAAAGGTCAGACCTTTGACGGTTACAGCGAATCATCGTACGATAGACACATTCATGAATAATTTATTTAATGATTTATTGGTACCTAGCTGACATTATGATGTAATCTAACAATGCTACTTGTTGCTACACTGACAGTTACGTTGTTAAATGCTAACACTGATATTATCCATGTCAAAATTACTTGTAACTAATACCTATTATGGCATTAAGCGACGACATTTGATATGATTTGAATTAAATATGAAGAGCAGTGGTGGCCCAGTGGTAATGGCCGCGACTTACGAGTTGTAGGTCGTAGGTTCGAACCCAGACAGGCACTTTACTTTGTGTAAATTATTTCATCACCACTGCTCTCAAAACGGTGAAGGAAAACATCGTGAGGAAACCGGCATGTCTTAGAACCAAAAATTTGAAGACATGTGACATCTACCAACGCACACTGGGCCCGCGTGGTAGATTATAGCCCACTCCCTCTCGAAGAGAGCAGGCCTGTGTCCCAGCAGTGAGAACAATATAGGCTGATTATGATGTATTAGATATCATAAAAAAACAGAAAATGGAGTTAGAAAAACTTGACTGCTACACCTAGTAAGTAGATAGTATCTATACTACCTAATAATAAAGCTGAAGAGTTTTGTTTGTTTGTTTGAACGCGCCAATCTCTGGAACTACTGGTACCTACTGGTGATATTTTTGCATATGATGGTCCAACTCTTGAGAAATGCTATTTAACACCACCCTATGACCGTTAGGAGACGAGCAATATCAAAAAAGGAAAAAAGAACGCTAAGCGAAAACCAACTAATAGCGCGGGTAGGCGATGCGATGCGATGCGACGGAGCAAGTAGGGGGAACAAGAAGTTAGTTATCTATATACATATACCTATTAACATGTAGATATTTTTTTGTTAGTATTTCAAAGTTTTGCATACATAAAACTGTCTGATTGTGTAAAACACGAGTATAGAGATAACCGAAAATAGTCTACCGATAAGAAATTGGTATTAAAAATATTGCATTCGTTTTAAAATCAATGTCCAATATTAGCTACGTTCGGAATATAATGTTTATGTTATTAATAAAGATTTCTTTAATTTAATAATATTAGTAATACAAACATAGTATACAGAACTTCACGACTGTATTCCTCTTAGGGTTGGGCAGAGATTTATAGCACCAATATTTCGCCAGTTATGTCTGAAGTCCCATGTAATACCCGTACATCAATCGGACATAACTCCAGATTTCGAGCTGCTACTGCGAAATTCCATATGGAAAAAACCCAATAATACTTTGTCCGACTTGGGAATCGAACCCAGTCGCAGTCGCCTCTGTGAATGATCAAACAATTTAATGTATTCCTTTCCACTCACTTCAACATTAACTCCAGCCATTGGGAAGTAATATACAGGGGGTTCATTCTTAGGCACGAAGCGGTAGAACTCGTGTCCGTCCTTGTACCACTTGACGGAGTACAGGCTGTCCCCCTCCATGTCGTACTGGCAGCCGAGGAGGGCCATGCCACCTTCGGGCTCATGTGTAGGTACCCGGAGCTCTACCAGACGAAGACTCTTTACTGAATCTGAAAAACATTGAAATAAAGTTGATATTAGTGCCAGTAATATATAAATCGACGACTCGACGGCACGGTTGGCGCAGTGGTTAAGCGATTGACTGCTGCGCTGCGTGTCGCGGGTTCGATTCCCGTACGGAACAAATATTTGTATGACCTACAAGTAGTTGTTCCGGGTCTGGCTGTTTGTGTATGTGAGTTTAAATGTTTGTAAACGCACCCACGATACAGGAGAAATTCCTAGTGTGGGACAACGTTTTTATAAAAAAAAAAAAAAAATATGTCGAAGCGTCAACGCACACGTTGCGTATCTAACCTCAATTTAAATTAACGCCATTTATCTTCCTTTAAAGGAACTAAGTCGATTGACAGTTAGTCATTTGTTTAGGAACGTCAAGTAATAACTTGGGGATGGTTAGTGTGGAGTAATGGCAATACCGAACGCATGACCGAATTAGTTCTTGAATGATGGTAGACACTGACAGTTAGGTTGGCTAACCTAAACGAGAAAAGATGGACGCCGGATGCGACGGTAGAGCGCGGACTTTCTGCTCGGACCCTCAGATTGAGTGGTTGGCTGTTACTCCGCATTAAACTTCCCGCGTTCCTAATTGCTAATCTATCTAGATCTTAGGCATCCTTGATTATTTTGTGTTCTAAGTTGGTTAACAGTAATTACAAGTGTAAACCAAAGTTTGGCGAGTATTATGTCTCAACCCCCTGGTGACGAATCCTCGACATATATAAACGTCGAATGAAGGAATGTCGTAATGGCCCAGTGGTTAAGGCCTCACCTCTTATGCACGAGGTTGTAGATTCAAATCCAAGCCATTACCAATTTCATATCATATGTAATTTTTCTTTCAACTTAATCTTGGATATAACTGACATCGGTGTAGAAAAAGATTCCACAAAGAAACCTAGTTTTATAGTTTATTAACTACTCATAACATCATCAAACATAACACCACGCCTGTACTGCCTGAAGGGTTAGGCAGAGGTGTACATATAGTACACCCACCTTTCGGCAGTCATGTGTAAATCCCATGTAATAAGGGGCGACCCTATAATGTTAATATAATTCTGAAATCGCCAACCCGTAGCATGGTGATTAATGCTCGTGCCAAGTCTGTATGAGAAGAGGCCATTGCCCAGCATTGGGATATTAATAGGCCGGTATGTTATTAATAGGCCGGAATGTTGTTAATAGGCCGGTATGGTATTAATAGGCCGGTATGTTATTAATATGCTCGAAAGAACATAATAAATTATATGTGTAATTCATAATATGGTGTGCATGATAAAGAGTATTCTATTCTAAACAATATGAAAAAGAGGCAATAGGCCAAAAGCTAGGGCGTTGACTGTTTGAATGACGCGCGAGAATTCAAGGGTTCGATCCCCGTTTGACATGAACCTAATCTTAATACAAGCTTTAGCATAGTTTACAGTTTTATCCGAAATAATAGTAAGCAATACGATATGTATGCACATAAGGAAATTCAATATTTCATAATATGAGTTTGTCAATTCATAGAATATATATATATTATTATTTATTTTAATTTTTTTTTTTTTATAAAAAAAAAATTAAAATATAATACAAAAATATATTTTTTTTTTTTTTGTTTTTTTTTATTATATTTTTTTTTATTATATTTATATTTGTTTTTCAATTCAGTTATTATAAGTATATCTTGGACATAACTGAGATATGTGAAGGAAAACATCTTGAGGAAACCTGAAGTTATCATTAATATAATTCTGAAATCGCCAATTCGTCTTAAAAGCAAGCGTGGTGATCAATGCTCGTGCCTACTTTGTATAAAAAAAGGTCTTTGCCCCACAGTGAGACCATGATAGTCTGGTATATGAGTAATATGCAAAAAAAAATATGCTCAAAAGATCACAAATAGGCAATAGGCCAAAGGTTAGGGTATTGACTCGTGGAATGACGTGCGAGAAGTCTTGAGTTCGAACCCAATCGAATCCAATCCTAGCACAAGGTTTAGTTTAGTTTTACCAGAAATATGTATTAGTAAGCAATATTGACATTGAATAATGAGATAATGGGTGAAAAAAAACTGTAGGTATGCACATAGCGAAATTCAATAATGTGTCATATTCATATAACATCTGCCAACAGTGCCAACACAATTTTATACTGTAGAGTAAAAAAAAAATAAGAATTAATTTCGTAATAAAAAGTTACTTTCCATCATCATATTCTGCCTAGCCTTTTCCCAATTATGTTGGGGTCAGCTTCCAGTCTAACCGGATGTAGCTGAATACCAGTGTTTTACGTGGAACGACTGCCTATCTGACCTCCACAATCCAGTTACTGGGTAAAAAAGTTACCTACTTCCCATGTAGGAATGTGAAAAGGTACCCACTATTGTTATTGCTACAGCCTGTATTTGTTAATAAAGCTTTCAAGAAATAAAGCAAATTATCTGTTCTGTTCCACGAAAGACTAAATAATATCTAGAAATTTTCATTGTTTTAGGACATTAACACGTAATCAGGATCATAGTAGTTAATTACGTGTTGTAAGTTTTCTAAAGCTTTACTGATTAATGAATAAGCTTGATCTTCATTAACGTTAATCTAATTATGATTCTCATACAATGCGTGTGGTGATTTTCTTCAGTGAGTATAATTATGACTCATTCACAGTTACAGAAGCAAAACTCTACTACGAGTCTATAACAACATACATATAGCTAAATGTCATGGATGCGTACGCTCATAGTGGCTAGGATCCGCCACCGGGCATGACAGTTAATAGTATAGTATAATATGTGCACTGAACTACAATACCTTGCGTCCACAACAACAACAACATGAGAATCGTCCTGCCAAACATCTTGATACAGTATTCTCAGCAGTCTGTTCACATAACCACGCGCGCACTTCTCAGCACTGAGACAGCTGAACAGCTCACACTTCACTTCACTTCACATCACACGGAGCCATCGCTGATAAATCACTGACACGAATAATTTAACTAAACATCAATAACAATTGTGCCTTTGAATTCAGTTAAAATCTGCCGTTTGCGATGTCTAAATGGGCCAGCGAAATTCCGGCGACACCGATCTAAATTTAAAACTGGTCGCCACTGAACTGTCTAGCGCATGCGCCGCGCTAACAACGTACTGCCAATATCAAGAAGATTGCGTGTCGATGATTAATATTTGCAATTTTTATTAAATAAAGCGTGCACTTTTTTCCTTCAGCGTACACGCAGGGTGTAGGGTTGATGGCGTGAGCTCAACGAATAATAATTCGGGTGCACACGTGTGACTCAGACCAAATATATGCAGTTATGTTAATCATAGTGTGTATAATTACCAGCGGCATTAATTATTATGATAAAGGACTTTACATAGCTAATAGTTTGAACAACCGGTAATTTATATAGTAAAGGTTCATGACACACGGGCCGGTGGGAGAATATTGAAGCCACTTAATATTTGGATGAAGTTAGCGTGTATTGTTTTAACTTTTATTGTGAGCGGGATCAAGGGCTACCCTTTGTTGTGAACAAAAAAAAAAAACGATTCGACATTCCCGATTCGTTATAAAACAATAAACATTGGAGTTCGATTGCAAATAGTCTCTTCAACTACGTTGGTGTCGACCGATGATGAGTGATTCTACTCATTAATCTTAATAGGCATTTCATTTACATAGAAATGATTGTGTATGTAGAGACTTGTATCATTTTAATTGTACCTAACTAAAGGTCAGAGTGTGACCAAGTTATCGCTCGCGGTAATTTCAATGTTTTTGTAACGAATTATCTAATGAAAACATTTACTAAGATAAAACAAAAGACACAGAAAACTCGCTTTAATTTACTTTTGTATTTTTTTTAATAATAACATTTTAAATTTTATGTTCACGCTGTATGCCCTGTAGCATAGGCAGAATTCCTAGCTAAATTAAAGTGCAGTTGTTTAACTTTCTAAGGCTTCGCTGATGAGCTTTGCAATGTATGTACCTATGTCAAATTCGTAATATTTCTTCTAATGATAATTAATTAGGTAGTGAAAGAAATGCGGTCGTAACAAGAACGTCGTAACCTACACGAATTTGAAAAGTCCCGCTTTAATAGATATCATGACGTTACAGGTTTATTTCCACTCTGCACAAAGTTAATAAAACGCGGTTCCGTACACATCCTGGCGAGAGAAGCTCTAGTTATTTCCGTTGTGCAGTCGGCCGACTGGCGCTAGTTCTAAGACTATTCGCTAGATGTCGCACGTTGCCTGTTCGCGGAGTTTCAAACGGCGCTTTGTGCGAAGTTTCAATAGTTTGATTCAGGTTATTTTCTAATGGTATAGGAAAATAGGAAGATAAAACTGCAAGAATAAAGGTGCAGTAGATATTTGGAATAGTGGGGATTTCTATATAAGGAAACTCTTTAGGAAACGAACGATTACAAGCATGCAGGCTCTGAAAAAAGTACCCTCAAAATGTTTTGCATGTTTACGACACTAAATCACAAAATGCAATCATTCTTCATCGTGTTGTCAAAGGACAATTGTTTGAGGAAAAAAAAAAACGGCGTAGACCTAGCTGCTGGCCACTATTTCTCTTTTTGCGGGTGTCATTTAAGGCATCAAGAGAATTAGGAACTAGTAGCCTATGACTACAGACATCCTCCTAGTTTCTAATGTACAGTCACCAAAGGAGATAAGTAACCAGGGCCGTCGGATATAGTTGAATTTTAGTAAGAAACCGATGTATGTTTTCGAATGAAATTTAACTTGATAAATGAACCGTTTGTGTTCTATTAACTAAATTAAATTTCATTCGAAAACATCCATCAGCTTCTTAGTAAACTTCAACTATATTCGACGACCCTGATTACTTATCTCCTTTGGTTACCGTACTTCGAACAAATTTTGCAGTAGACGTTTACGGAATATGATTACTGATAATCTTAAGGAAAGACTTTCTGAAAAGCATGAGATAAAAAGTGAACATAAAAGACACAGCATCCAATTTTTCAGTTGTAATCCCACCTTACTCGAAGATTAGCTCCTTATAAACTTCACCTCACTCTTATTTGCTCTCGAAAGGTGAAAATAGCGCTCTAACGGAGAGATTGTGCTGTATGCTCGGCATCCCGCCTCTTAAACTATTGTAGTGAGCCCAATCCTATTCCCTCGGGGAGGCACATTCAGTTGCTTGGACGTTCCACACTCTAGAGGGAATTTTATCATGTGGATACTATGCTCTCTTTTAAAGGATCTAGACGTTTTTGGGTACGATTTTGTTATTTAATTTTGCATTCTGTTATCCTTGTACTGTTTTTCAGAATAGTCGAAAACCTTTTTTGGGTTGTTTTTATTGCCGAATTACTTTAGAATTTATTTGTTTAAACAAAAAAAGTTGTTTATCTCAATTTTATTCAAAGTTATTTCCTCTAAAATCCGCATTAAAAACCATCTGACACAAACTGCGATGCATTTAACATTCATCAAAAGTAGTTTGTTATAAATAGAGCCTGATTACGGAGTTGTGTTCGAGTTATTTCATATAGTTCAACATGCTGATCTAAATTCGAAATGGCACGAACCAAATAACACTCAAATGCATTATAAAGTTCAGCTGAATACCCTCATACAAATACGTGTTTCAATTTATTTAATTCCGTACGTAATTATTTTATTTAATACCAATTTACTGTTTAAAGCGGCCGCAGTGAACGTAATTGTGTAGTGGCGATGGCATACAAACGAATCGTAACCACATCACTAACAGTTAACATTTAGTTTAAAGCGGTTGCCCAGCTAACTAACCTTGAGTTTGTACAATTCACTGTACAACAAAGCTCTGGATATCTCAATTAATGTCGAGTTGCGGTACACGTAAGGCACGGTCCACGGCCGACATATGGACAAATAAGTCTATTTGCGAACATTTAATATTCGCTTCGGGCCCGCGTTAATTAAGCCGGGTTGGTTGGATCCGTATGCCCGATGCCCAATGCCCGCACCCTCGAATCACCCTCGACTCGATAAAAAAACAAAACACTCGCTACCCACACACAGACGTAAACCCAGAATACGTTTCAAATGTTTTTGTCAAAATTTTTAAATAACTCGTGAAATATTTCCTGTTTGCAAAGCGTGGTCATGCAATGGCATACCTACATATCTACCTATGTTGCGAATAAAATAACATGTAGGTAAATACGATTCCTACTTCTTAAACACAGAAGTCTCTTTTATAAAATAAAATAGGTGCTTAGTACATAATTTCCTTCTTCACTGATGGAAACTAAAATGTCTTGCATAAAGAAAAGTAAAAGAAAATATTTAAGCAAATTCCATTGAAACTTTATGCTTAATTAGACATAAATGTACTATGTTATTTATGCTTTTTTCAGCTTTATTCATGGAATTTGTGTCTCCAAAATTTTTATAGTAGATGCTGGTTGGTACGGCAGCGGTACAGATGTAATAAGTAACAGCCTCCATCGCTTGACCGATAAAAGGCAAAATAAATCTCAATAAAGCGGCCTCACGTGGCGCACACGAATGAATGATTAAACGGAGGCGTTTCTTCATTTGTTTTCACTTTAGTTCGGACAACACGATGGTGTGTGTGTAGTCTAGCTTTACTAAGGGAAAATTACACCGCCCGTGGGAACTCACGCGAGTAAATCATCATTAGAGGAGCCGCCGCGGCCGTGGGACACGCCTCGTCTTTATAAAAGATTCAGCTTGATACAAACGAGACGGACGAGTAATGGCCGAGTTACTTGTGCGTTGTTCGCACAACTTTACGCGCGCTGTATTTCATTTAGGCGCCATTAAAATTAACTAAGACCTATGGGCGTGTACGCACAAGTAATCTCAGCAATTAACCGCCCTGTATCGCATACTCTTAGAATGGATGGCTCATAATTAGAATAAATAGGAGGCGGCGATACAGGACCTTCAGCGGGTTTAAACGAACTTGCGGGACATTCGCTCCTGGCCTGTAATTGCTCTTTTTCTTCGAGGAAACCTTCATTCACAGGTAGTATCTAGAAGATTTTTGCATATTTCAGCAATTATGTAGATACTGCGTAAAGTTATAGCTTTGGACAGATCAATAGCTAGCTACTAAATGCTCTCAAGTAAGAACAATATTATTCTTTGAACATAATGGCCTGATACGGGTCTCGAACGACCAAAAGCCATTTCTAGAATGATGGCTTGTAAAACGCAATTGTTCTCAAAAAACTTTGCTTATAAAATAGTTTTTATGATTTTATTATGCTTTGAGGTAAACTATTGCCTTTAAGAACCACTCTGTTGTCTCTTTTTGACTCGTCCTGACGCTGCTAAGTAATCAAGTTGGACTTGACGCCAACTTAGCGGCATCCGCACAAACGTCAGCGAGGTAAATTTTGTAACTTGACTAGTATATTATTAAGTTGAAAACTTTAAATGCAGGACATTTATGAAACTGTCTAGTGGGCGGTGGCCGCAAAGTTTTGTTAATCAGAATAGCGGGAGGTAGCTGCCGGGTCAAACTAGTTAGAATTTTACCTCCGCTATCCCTTGACATGGGCCCGACCGGGAATATTTTAAAATTATTCAATTTACATAGGTTAATTGCCCACTTATTCCAGGAAACTACGTGAAGCCTGAGTTTTGTGAATTAATTGGCTTGTCATTACGCAATTGTCAGGTTCTTGGCTACTGTAATATTTCTGTCAGTTTTGGCAAGATTACTTTCGAAGTCAAACTATTATATCAATGCTTTGTATAACGTGAACAGAAAATATCTTCTACACCGTAGTTTACAATCTGTTATCATAAAATCATCCGCAAATCCGCGTATGTTGAATAGATTTCATATTTTTCAAACACATTTTATTTCGGGAATCAATAGGTGGGCTGTGCAGCCATATAAAGTATATCAATAGCATTGTTGTGCTGGCTTTGTGTCCTTGTGTACAAAAAGTGTGAACATTAATTCATATTTCTTTTATTACTGTGCGTCTGTTTTGGTGAGCTCTCCGCCACCAATAGAGTGCTTCATCACTTCCCAAGGGTGTCGTCTGCTGTGACAAGGGATTATATGTGAAACAAGACCAACCATCAACCTGTTTATCTCATACATTCATACATGGAGATTATATTCGGAATTACTGCAGCTGTTACGCTATGTACCCATTGCCAAAACAAAGACCTATTACAATGGCCTCCCCCGTTTTGTGCCAAACTTCCCTGGTCTGCCGAGTCTCATCCAGGTTTTAAAAATAAAATTAAAAGACTTTATTATTGCTTAATTATAAAAAAACGGTCTTAAATTAATTAATTAATTAAGGACCCATCGTCGGGTATAGGCGTCCTCTAGTAAATTCCAGTTTTGTCTGTTTTTTGCTTTCACAAACCATGATTTGCCAATAAATTTCACTATCTCGCCGTGACTACGTTCTGCTGGTCTGCCTCTTCTTCTCTTTCCATGTGGACTTTTGTTTCATCCAGGTCTTACATAATAATCATCATCTTACATCACAATTTTTTGTAGGTCATCCAACCACCTGGCTGTTGGTCTGCTAACGGCTTCTCTCTATATACCGACTATAACATGGTGACTAGGATATCCTATAGGATCGATTTTGTAATTTTCTAGCTCCGATAGCCCAACCGTCCAATACAGGCTCCATTTAATTACATCATTATCTATCATGGAATAAACGTCTCCTGCTAACATGGCTCTTCCTGCAAATCGCGATGACTCCTGCAAAGCACAGTTAAAGGGGAAATTGATCAAATTACTACATACAGTTAATAGACGGATTAGTGATTGTGGACTATTACTATTACTGTGGTATACTTAGTTATTAGCACACTGGAGAACCTTAACTCTAATTTTTTATTTGTTAGACTTAAATGACAGCTGCTTTCGACCTTTTTTGTCAACATGTCATTACTATTAGCCGTCATTTTGGTCTAGTAAATAAAAAATCAGAGTTCTTCGTAATGTTATTTCTAAATCCCCCGTTCAAGATGGATGCAAGATTTCTAATTCTTTATCGATTATGCAAACAAGTGTGTGGTATCTATTATATTAAATGATGGCTAGTTGTAATTTCAGTTGTATTTTCAGTAACTTCAATTGTAGTTTCTAATGTTAGAGAACAACAAAATTCCATCGCTATTGTGTTATGAGTGACACCACCTGACACCACCAGTTTGTTGTAATTATTCTCTCTTGCAACTGCAGTTTGAGAAATACGTATTGTCTACATACCAACCGGCTAAATGATATTGAAAGTCATCTGAATTATAAAAACTAACATACATTTTAGACAAGCGGTGATAATGTTATTAGTTTTAACCACTTTCGACAACATGAGTCACTCAGCATACAATTTAGCAAAGATAACATTTTATGCAAACGAAAAGAAATTACACGAGCATTTAATTCGTCCGTAGGGCCGCATAGTACCTACCAACCTAACAACCATTACACAAATTAACAGCATGTAATGTGCGCGAGCACTCCCAGGTTTGCCAACATAATATAATAATCGTAATATATCAGCATTGCACGCCATTATCTTCTTATATGAAGGTAATATTGTTTATTGCTACATGCCTACGCGATATTAAATACCGACCGGCCCTGAAAGACTAACAGGGGCGCAGGACTTCAGCAGCGAGGTGAAAATTGCATATTCATCATTTATTAAGGGAACCTGTAGCTTTTTGTGTTGAAGTCTTAGGTACTGGAAGTTACGGTTACTTCCTTCAATAAAAGGCGACAAGGGAAATATCAAAGTATATAGGGTAGCAGGTACATCGACATTAAACTATAACCATGAATGTTCACATAATTCTAAACCCCGTTATTAAATTACTACGCTTGGGGGTTTCTAGGGCCAATGTCCCTGTCACCCTGTAGGAGGCAGTCTATCACCATATCGTTAAAATATAAATAATAAGATAATAAGGTAGAATATATGTTCTACAAACAAGTTCTAAAGGGCCTAACTAACTAGCCAGCATGTAAGTTAGAGGCTTGTTAGTAACTAGCTTCTCCGCGGGTTCACCCGCGCGGATTTCGAAAATTATCCCACGGGAACGTGCTATCGGGACAAAAAGTAGCCTATCTCCTTCCCCAGGATATAGACTACTTTTATCTCTTTGCTACTCCTTGCTCTTCTATTTCTTTGCTACTCCTTGCTCTTCTATCTCTTTGGTACTCCTTGCTCTTCTATCTCTTTGCTAATTTTTTATCGAAATCCGTTCAGTGGTTTAGGCGTGAAAAGATAACATACCGACAGACTTACTTTCAAATTTATAATTATTCTTCTTCTTAGCGTGTCGATAGAAATCTAAATGGAGCCGGCCCAGAATTCGGCCACTTGTTTGGCGCCATCACCAGCATCCATCAGTTCCTGTAAGGTGCAGCTGACAGGACACCCAGGACACGATATTAAGTGTCCCATCGTTTGTGGAACCGCAGTAAATTTACACTCCGAGGCACCAAATATTATTATTATTATAATATTAGTATGCAATATTATATTAAAACAGTGCTAAGTTGCAATATTATATTAAAACAGTGCTAGTTCTGTTATGTCGATACATAACAGAACTTTTTACGATGATACAGCCACGAGATCACCCATTTTTTTACATTTTGATTAGATCTAATATATACGTTTATTTGGCCCTGAAATACGCAGAAACAGGCCTTTTAACCTAGTTAAAAGGTAGTTTGAGTAGATTCGACATGGTTTCAACTTAGCTGGGTTCAAAGCGGGGAGCACAAAGGAAAGCTAACGCAGCTGTTATGAATAATAACAACTGTTCTGCTAAAGGCTTTAGATTTACTACTAGCCTACTATAATAGAGAATTAGACCTAAATCTTACTTGGTGATTACTGTTGACCTAGATAGCAGTGTGGTAGGCCCCTTCTAAGATAAATGTGTAGTCATATCGATGATATTTAGCCTAATCAGCTGGGACACAGGCCTCCTCTATAATACAGGGAGTGTGCCGTAATCCACCACACGGGCCCAGTGCTGGTTGATAGATGTCACATGTCTTCGAATTTTTGGTTCTAGGACATACCGATTTCCTTCACCGTTTTGAGCGCAGGGGTGATGAAATTATTTACAAAAAGTAAAGCGCCTGCCTGGGTTTGAACCTACAAACAGCTCGAAAGTCGCGGCCGTTAGCACTGGGCCACCAGTGCTCCCCGTTCAACTAAATATATACACAAGATAATATTTGTTTGACGTTTGTTGTTAAAAATATCATTGACGGTTTGGTTGGTAGATTGATCCGTGTCTCGAAAAGCACGTTAAACTGTGGTTCCGGCTGTCATTCGCATATCTTGGACGCCCAAAAGCCGTACAAACAGACTTAACCAAGGAGTATCGGTGTTACTCAGTAACTGGGATTCCAGATAGACTGGAAGTTGACCTTAATACAGTAGAGAAAAGGTTAGGCAGATAGATTGACGGATAGATTCGTGCAGTGGTTGAGTTATTTGCTGCTGCGCTACAGGTTGCAGGTTTATTTCTGCATGGAACCAATATTCGTTAGGACGAGTAATTGTGGTTCTGATTAAGGTCTGGATCAGCGAAAGCGTGTACGAAAACGTTTCGTGGTCACCAATCCACTGGCCATTTGTGGTGAAAACACAGGGTCGCCCACGTGGATTACTCCATGTAATTAACACGAGCAAAATTCATGGCCATAAATTAGTAACTCCTGATAATGATCGCTCTGAAGGGAATATTCCATACATCTAATAACATTATCACCATCAGTTATATCTAATCATATTAATGTAATGCTCAATTGACAGTATAGCTAATTGTTCATTTAAAAAAAAATACATACGGTTTTTTTGAAATAGTACAGCCTTAACCTCCGTTTTGATGTCGGCACAGCGGTGCTATTCTGTAAAAATCTCACCATGAAAACTTAGGTGTAGTGAGCTTAAACTAGGGATTGACACTACTAGCTGATGCTAGGGATTACCACTATTGACAGCTCACTTCACCTAAGTTTTCACGGTAGATTTTTACAGAATAGCATTACAGATTCCGGCGCGGTAAACGAGATACAATAGAAGATCTATTGATATGACGGCTATAACCGTATAGTGTCCTTGAAAGTGTTAAAAGTTGCATTGTTGTTATTATTTTCCTCAATATGTAGAATTGCGGTGACAACCATGTAACAGCACAGTCCTACAGTTCAACTTTCCCCTTTCAGGGAAGTTTGCAAACTGGAAAGGTGTATATTGTGCTCGCAATTCGCTTCCCTGCAATATTTGCTTCGCTTTTTCATCGGTGTTTCAGTATTCAGCTTTTCACTTTCAGAAGGGTAGATAATCGATAGTGGTTAGTCTCAGTTATTGCCTTAACTCAGATATTGAATCGGTCGATGGCAAGAAAATTAAACTCCATATTGTGAACGATATTTTGTTCGTTTATCCAGCGAAGCGGCTTTGTAGAGTATCGTGAAATGGATATCCAGCGCCGCATCCTAACCAATGCGATCGTCGCGTTCATTTTGTTCGGCGAAAAGGGGGTCTACTCCGAAGTGGTATCGGCCGAATGTTCGGCCGTTTCCTGCTACGAAGTTACTATTTGGTTCGGTCGGTCCCGATCCTACACTCCTACACTCTTTCGAATATGGTCCCGACCCAACTGAGCCGATCCGGACTTTTTTCGCATTTTTCAATAATATTCGGTTCGGCCATGTGTCGGTCCGATCCGATCATTCGCACTTTGCACTTCGTAGTAGACCCCCAAATCACGTGGTCGCGTCGACAGCCTTCCGGTTACCCGAACAAAATTCGCGCGAACGATCTATTTTTTGAGCACGCGGGATAGGCTGTTTTTCAAAAATGTTTTCATTTGTTACATTTACATAGTATGTCATACATTTTATTCGACATTTTGCGTAATAAAAACAAAAATAAACACTTGAACTATCTTACTTTGTTTAAAAATAACCTCTACTATTGTGAACCAACTGCATTCAAAACTGTGCTTGAAGTCACAAAGCGCACTGTATTTAGCAAAACTTCCAATTCTAAAGTTGGTCGAGCAATATTGAAGTTTGCCAAGTAGCACGAACAAGAGTCATAGATATTCATTAATCTCGTTACAGAACCTGGTCAACTTTGCTTGTAAACTTGTGTCCTAACTTCGCGCAGACTAGAAACAATCCTACTGCAAAAGTTGCAGTTTCGGCAGCTCGCCAATCCTCGACATTTATTAGCTTTGAGTATTGAATACTCGTTTAAATTAAATAGCTGGAAGTAATTCCCTCGTAAAACATTACAGCGTCGCGGTAAAAAGTAAATTTCTAAACTTGCCACTTCTCGCTGCGTTTTAATAAAAGTTGTGCGCGCATCCACACTCCGCGCCCGGGGAGTTAGCAGCAAGCAGGCAGGAGCGCCAGTGCGCAGCGGAACCACGCCAACTTCTCACACCAAACTAAGAGAACTATATTTCAATTATAATTATTATAAATGCAGCTTCTTTTGACTTAATATGGCACGCTGCGGAATAAAGATATATAAATTTATAAGTATGTGGGGCACATCTCATACGTGGTAACGGTTCTTGTACATATGTCCCCTCAATAAAAATAACCTTGTTTTGATATCTTGTAATTTTAACTTAGGAAGGGGTGACATGGTTGTTAAATCCCCGATGCATGTCCGATAAAATCTATCGGGTGCAGGCCGATATGTACAATCTAATCAATCAGCTGGCCTGATCTCCGCATTGTACGCGCGAGGGCGATGCGAGTTTGTTTTGAATTCTCACATAAAATAAATATCAATGTTAATAGTCGGATAGATATTGGGCCCGATATCTCCCCTTAGGGTATCGTACAACAATGGCGTGAGCCATTTCCAGGCATTTCCCATTTAAATTTGTTCCCTCGGTTTCCTTATCGACGGGAGGGTAGCGTCGACTTGAAGAGACACGCGGCGGCGCATTACATGAGGGGATCGCTTGATGACTCACACGCCACCGACGACGTTTGCCGCTACTAAGGACGCTAAATATTGCCTTTTTATGTTAAATCGTATCGACTTGCGAGAATACGAGTGTAGATTAAATATTTCTGTGAAGTTATCGGGCATTAAAATTGTATTGATACAACTGATAAACTGGAATTACATATAGAACTAGCATGAAATGCGCAGGGGTATAATAAATTGTATTCTTCATTCGTTAGTGTAACCGTTCGTTAGTCTGTTATCTTTATTTGACGGCACGGTTGGCGCAGTGGTTAAGTGATTGACTGCTGCGCTGCGTGTCGCGGTTCGATTCCCGCACGGTACAAATATTTGTATGACCTACAAGTAGTTGTTCCGGGTCTGGCTGTTTGTGTATGTGAGTTTAAATGTTTGTAAACGCACCCACGATACAGGAGAAATTCCTAGTGTGGGGCAACGTTTAAAAAAAAATTGTGTAATTTTTTTAAACTCGCTGTTAGTTACTAGTAACCGGTCATAAACATAGCAAGCCTTGTCGTGTAAGACATTACAGTTCGACCGACGAGAGCATGCGTTCTTGACACCTGTCAGTTTCATACAAACGAATATGTGTTTGGTGAATTTGATATATACTAGTTACTAGACGCACTGACAGGTGTCAGCAACGCATTCTCTCGACGGACAGACATCATCATTATCATAATCAGTTTCAGCGTGGTAAAAAATAATCATTGTAGGTATTTTTATTCCACGAATCCAAAATCTAAATATTTTCAAAGCACAAATCCGCTTAATTCCGCTTTTATTTTTATGGAAAAGTATCCCGTTGTCAAGAGATATAAGTTATGTCGTAATTTTTCTTCGAGAATCCAAGGTAAGCTCCTTGTTCCCGCATTTTGTGTACAAATCGTCGTTATTAGATTAACTGTGTTGGTGACGTTGACGAATATTATGATTTTGGGTAGCATTATTAGTAATGACAAGATGACATTGCAGAGGTAAACAACTTTTTTGGTGTTGACGTGACGCTCACGGAAATGACTGTGTTTGTGTGTACCAATGTTTCTTGATAAAATTAGCTTTTGTTTATAGCACCTCAATCGTGTGAGTTTCTAGTTAATTTTTCGGGGTGAAAAGTACCTTCTAGTTGGCTCTAGTTTTCGAGTTAGCTACTCAAAATTCGGACTGCATATTAGCCATGAAATAAATATTTTACTAATAAGAAAATTTTCGACAATAAAAACCCTCACACTGATTCTAATATACCTGATAAGTAATATAGGTTAATGTGATAGCCAATTTAAAAGATACTTATACAGATTAGAAACCCTCTGACTTCTGATTCATGAAACTCATGTTTCAAAAGTGAATTTTTGAAGCTTATCTTTCATAATAATTCCAAATAAATTGCTACAAAGGCGAGGAGTGATGGTTATCTTTCATAATAATTGTACAAAAATCACGTTTCATTACTTGCTTTCAATAATATCGAATTTAATTTCGGACATTGTTTGCCACAGCCGCAACAACGTATGTTATCATAAAATTAATGAAAGTCCCATTAATGAAGGTTTTTAAAACTTCATCAGTTTGTTTGTCTGAACCAAATGAGTGAAATAAGTTTTTGTACTTAATTTCCATTTTCGTAATAAAAATACGGTTTGGAAAATATATTACATTTTCGCAATCGTGTTTTTATTACAAAATACGAAAATCCCGTAGGTACGAAAAATTAATTATAAGATTTACATTTTGTCATTTGAAGATTTGTTTAAGGCCATATCCTACTAATATTATAAATGCGAAAGTTTGTATGGATGGATGGATGGATGGATGGATGGATGGATGTTTGTTACTCTTTCACGCAAAAATTACTAAACGGATTTGGATGAAATTTGGCACACAGATAGTTTATAACCAGGATAAATAACATGGGATACTTTTTATCCCGATATTCCCAAGTGATGGAAACTTATACGGGTGAAACCGCGGGGCGCAGCTAGTTAAGGAATATACGATTATAGTTAAGGAAAATAAATGACACTTTATTCCTTTATTCCTCACTTTTTTCTTTCTTAATAAGTATAACTACTATTAAACTCATGCTACGCGCCGATTTTCCCAACTAATTTCCCTCAATATAAACCCAATTACTACCCGTCTCACTAACTAATCGGCTCAGACTTTCAGAGTAACGTCTGCCACAGCTGTAAGTTCAACGATCAAACCTAACTTTTATTCATAACCAGACTCATCATCATCTGCCTAGCCTTTTCCCAACTATGTTGGGGTCGGCTTCCAGTCTAACCGGATGCAGCTGAATACCAGCATTTTACATGGAGCGACTGCCTATCTGACCTCCACAACCCAGTTACTGGGTAATACGATACCCCTAACCAGAACAGAACCAGACTATCATATAAATAAATAAATAAATGCAGTTCACAAATACAAATTCTCATCAAGTCTGCGCGCTACGGTTCCATCCAGCCTATAAATGCCAGCTTATTTCCGGATGCGACGTCTCGCGAGACTCCTCTGTCACAGATATTTAGATTGGCTAGATATTTGTGCTGGAATTGAAGTCGGACCACTTATTTTACCATAGCTCCGGTTGTTGAAAGCCCCATGCATTACAAAAAGATGAAGCGGATAACGCATGAAATGTTTGTTGAACTCTAAGAGATTGGTGACGCTTTTGATGTCGTAAGCGGCCGCTACGCGGTATCGATGGAGTGCTACGGCGTGCTACGAGAATATCGGTTACTTTGTCACATTCCTACTCGAAAGCTGGGTGTTTGCTTATGTAAGTATGAGCAATTACTTTGGTAAATGTATAATCGGGATATATTGGCTTCGGAAACAAAGTCCTATACTTGGTTAATTAATCTCAGTCATATCGATACCTAAATTCCAATATTACGACGAAAAAGTTTTTCAGAAAGAAGAACAGACAACTTAGGAAATAAATCTCAATTGATTATGCGCACGTTCATTATTCATGCGTACTTATAATAAAGTAGGTATATCTGTCGGACACACTGAACAGTACTACTTACAACGGGGTTACTTAGCGCGAACTTTGCACCCAAGGTCGGCTGCAAAAGGTAACCGGGACCCGCTTCGTACAACCTGACCTATTAATTTTCATTTGCAACTGCGAACATTGATTTATTTATTGTTCCACGTATAATAAGGCACGCAGCAACAAACGATAGATAATTAAATGTCCGATGGAACCCCGTCATTGTCGTGATTCATCATAAAATAATATTACCCAGTATTTAATATTGTTTTGTAAATTACATGACAAACAATTAAGAATAATGAATATGTTTGCCCTATTTGCGATAATGTGATTGGGTGGCGTGCGTGCGGGGGCGAGTGTGCCGTCCGGCGGCGCGCACTGCCGTGCGGCACGGTGCGGCACAGCGCGGCGCGGTGCGGCACGACTCTGCATCCGCGCAGCACATTATGCAGGAACTCTAACGGCTGCATGACACGCGATGCGCGCTGATTCACATATTTTTTTGCGCTGCAAGCCTTGTTATTGAACATAATAGGGCAGCCGTTCTCGTTCATTTCGGGACGACAAAGCAAGCGTATCAATCAAAAGAAATTAAACTTCCCGCAGCATTCATTACCAAAATGAATATTTATATTATAATTTTAATTTGACTATATATCACGATTTTAATTGTTTCTTGATAAAGGTCGGGTTTATTTCCTAAGGCATGTTCTAGATAAATAATTTAATTTATGAACAATTCGAGTAAAATTCTGGTAGGTAAGTATAGTTAGTTATAAATTATGAATGAGTCGGATTTTAGACTTCACAAAGTTTGTCTTGGATGATAAGCGGCCTGGATGTACAAAATACTTCAATATATTTCATCAACTCATAAATTATTTCGTTCAGGTCAGCAAGTAAACTAGTTAATTTGAACCAGTTTACGCAGATTTTGATCAATAATTCATTTATCAGTTTTATTCGTGCAACGAATCCGTGGTTTGGATAAAAGGCGAAAATGTTTTTTCATAACGAATTCAGAAGTAATTTGATAATCTTGTGTTGTGTGCGAAATAAATAACTCGATTTTTATGTCAAAACTTGGCTTGGCGGGGAAAATTAATGGATATCCTATGTTGTGTTCACGTGGGTACTTATGTATAAACAGCTCTAG
This sequence comes from Apamea monoglypha, assembly GCA_911387795.2. Classification (NCBI taxonomy): domain Eukaryota; kingdom Metazoa; phylum Arthropoda; class Insecta; order Lepidoptera; family Noctuidae; genus Apamea; species Apamea monoglypha. The sequence goes on from OU426920.1 coordinate 6,329,960, forward strand.
GAAGTAGTAATTCACGTGTAGGTACGCCATTATGATGACAAAGGCTAGCGTACTCGAGGGGAAAAGCGGAGGGTTGTGATACAAAGACCGATGCTGATGTATTGGTCCGGAAATCACAATTGTAGAACGCAAATTACCCCCGTCCTTTCTTTGAAATAAATTCGGTAAATTACAAGAAAAACAGAACGTACCCTACGGGTATAAATGATGGATTCGGGATGAAAAGGACTGATATATTTAGCTATGCTAGCTTCACGTATTGAATTACTGCGTATTCAAATGTAATCTATCAAATTATTTATGGGTACTTTGGTGTAACTAAAACTCTTCCCTTATCCGTAGAGGAAAAGATAAAAAATCGAAGGATTGTTTTCTCGTCCGCGAATACACTAGATTTGGGTCGTTCTATCAGTATCCATAAGCCCGTTTTCGACATAAAATTGACACACGGGATACCCAATTTATTCAAATAGGATAAAGTTTATTTCACTGATGCCACATAGAGAACAGTGGATAGATTTGATGGAATTCAAATATTGAGTTAAAGTACCTACTACGAGGGCGACACTGAAAGTTTTTAGAACTGGCCACTTGTAAACGATATAATAAAAAAAATAAGTTCAAATTTTCAAAATGGAACTCTTTGCCAATATTATTGTGTATGTATTTTATTCATTTGTCATTTGTTTACGATTTGGCGGCAAATTGAAAATTGTCTGCGTCACGTCAGCATGAATTTAACGCGAGAAAATTTTCGTACAATGATTTTTTATGACTTTCGATGTCATTTAAGGCAACAAGAAAGTTATGATAGACTTCGATTGGCCTTTCACGATGAAGCCCCATCTCGTGCCACTGTTTACAACTGGTTTAATGAGTTTAAACGTGGTCGCACTAATCTCACCGATGATCTGCGTGAGGGACGGCTTTCTACGGCGACGACTGAAGATAACATCAGTATTGTGCGGCGTATGATAGAGACTGACAAAATAGTGACTTATCAGCAGATTCGGACAAGCTTAGGCATCGGTATGAGTCGAGTGCACAAAATCCTCCATGAACATTTAGCGGTCAGGAAGACATGTGCCCGGTGGATACCTCATAATTTGACAGAGGCCCAAAAGCTCCGTCATAATGATTGTTGTCATGAAATGGTTCAAAAATTTAACGGAGGTGACTCAACTGCTGTGTTCGACATACTTACGAGTGACGAAAGCTGGATTTATTGTTATGATCCTGAAACTAAGAGACAGTTTGCTGTCTGGATGTTTCCTTCCGAGGACTTGCCAACTAAAGTGAAGAGAGGTCGAAGCGTGGGAAAAAAGATGGTGGCCTCGTTCTTCGGAAGGACGGGTCATTACGCAACAATTGTTTTAGATGATCGAAAAACAGTTACTGCAGTGTGATACACTAACAATTATTTGCCACTTGTCTTGGAAAAAGTTCGGGAGAAACGACCTCGCAGTAAGATCCTCCTTCACCACGACAACGCCTCGTCGCACACCGCCAAGCAAACAATCGACTACTTGGCGACGTCAGACGTGGAATTACTGGGTCACTCGCCCTATAGCCCCGACCTCGCACCTTGCGATTTTTATTTATTTCCGAAAATAAAAGAAATACTTCGACGAAAACGTTTTATGGACGCTGAGGAAGCAGTGGCTGCGTTTCAAAATGCCGTCGAAGAGACCCCTAAGGACGAGTGGGCAAAGTGCTTTTTTCAGTGGTTCCATCGGATGCAGCGATGTATTGATGTAAATGGACACTATTTTAAAAAGATCTAATAAAACTAATAACTTGCTAGTTTGTTCAGTTTTTGATTTTCTAAGAACTTTCAGTGTCACCCTCGTATTTTGTCCAAGTAGTCTGATCACCTTCGAAAATTAAAATAAAAATGGCAACTTAATTATTTTAAAATTATTATTAAGTTTGTTATAAATGTCTATATTTAATACTTGTCCAGAAAGTGCACAAGTTTTAACGAGCTATTGAACTTTTAATTAAGATGTTGCTGGTCGGAGAGTGTCAGCTATTTGATTGCTACGAGTAGGTAATAGCGGTTTAGTTCTAGCTGATTGATTTGGTCTAGTTTACAGATCGACCGCCTGATGTCGCTAATTATTCAGCCATTAGGAATCTTCCGTTTGCTTAGAAAATCAATTAACTATGGCGATCAATCTAGGTAATGAATTTATGCGATCATTTTTATACCGATATCTTAAAAATGATTTTGTAGTTTAATTTTTGTTTCATTCTTCTTCTTCCTTCTGCCCTTTTTACAGTTTATTTGCGGTCGGGCCTCCTTGTGTATTTGCGCCAGGTGATAAGTTTTTAGATTCACCCATCATCACCATTATCTGCCTAGCCTTTTCCCAACTATATTGGGGTCGGCTTCCAGTCTAACCGGAAGTAGCTTAATAACAGTATTTTACATGAAGCGACTGCTTATCTGGCCTCTACAACCCAGTTACTGGGTAATACGATACTCCTTGGTAAGATTAGTTGACAGACTTTTTGGGCTTCTGACGACCCGTAACGACTAGCCAAGATCTACGAATGACAGCCCGGACCAACTGCTTAACGTGCTTTCCGAGGTTTAGATTCACTATTGTTTAAAAACTGTGTAGATTGACAAAATCATAAGCATCATTTATATGAGCACCTAATTTTATAATTTCCGTTATTATCAATTTTAGCGAGAGGGGTAAAAGTACCGAGTATAGATTTAATCCCCGGTGTTGGAGTCCCGGCACGTATTGCTCTTAGTTATGCCTAGTTTTGGTCCTCAATTTTATTAAATTGCATGAAATATTCATAATTAATACAAATTGTAAATTAAGCGCGGATTCTGAGAGTTACGAAATGAATACTGTTTTTGGTCCCAGCACTGGGAACATTATAGGCTGATTAGGTATACCTAATAAGCCTATAATGCTGGGACACAGGACTCCTCTCTGTGAGAGGGAGTGGGCCGTATTCCACTTGCCGGTTTCCGCACGATGTTTTCCTTCACCGTTTTGAGAGCAGTGGTGATGAAATAATTTACACAAAGTGTCTGTCAAAATTTACACAACCTGTCTGGTTTCGAACCTACGACCTACAACTCGTAAGTCACGGCCGTTACCACTGGACCACTACCGCTCCAGCATCAGTTTAGTGAGTTTAAAGTCTAGAACGCTAACTGATAAGTAGCGACGTGCAAAAATACCTACGACTCGACTTAAAATAAATCAGCTCAATATTTTAAAAATCACTTGAATTATACATGGCTCCTGCGGGATAATAAATCCTCACTGTTTCACGGCAGCCTGGCCGCGGATAAAAACTATTACAATAAAATATATAAGCATTTATACCAGTGAACATAGTAACGTTTAAAGGGTTAAGGAAATAAATAGTTGGTAACAAGTAATACATGTCAAGTATGGTATATTATTTTTACTTAGAAGCTGTAAAGCTAAGGCTTTACAGTTTACGTTTATGTTTACGTAACCTACTTACATTTTAAATAATATAAACGGCTTGTACTTTAGAAATTCCACTTTGTACTACAGAAACGTTTCCTGAAATTAATCAAATGGAATTTAATGAAATTATCAGGGCATTCTTGAAATAAGTAAATAAGCAGGCAATCTAAATAAATTATTTGTTCTTACCTTTTCCAAAAAACATCGGCTTACATGCACTGTAAATACGCTGACTCATTTTAAATCGAGGGCCCTGTCTCCTGTGATACAGTTTATTTAACTAGTACAGCACCCTAATTTCGTAACACACTATCAATCTCAATCTGAATCATTTTGAAGGATATTGCTAATCCATTGCTTCATATGTACGAAAAATATGTTGGCTCAACAACGTAAATAACGCAATGAATGTTGTTGAACTGTCACAATGAAACCCATTTATACTGATAGTGTGTTACGCAAAAGTACCTACTGTATTTTATTGAATAGTTTTTGCTTATCAATAACTGGTGGAACAATAATCTGAAACAATAATTGTTTTAGGAATTATTATAGGTAGTAGGTGGGTCTAAATGGATAAATAAAGGTCCTTTTTGTTCAGTGACCCCGCTTGAACTCCTAGTTAGGAAACAAAAATAACATCACGATAATTAGGTCACATGATTTATTTATATTCAATTCTTTTGAGCTACACGGTATATCCATTATGTACAAACTCGTATTTATACGCTATAAATATTTAATAACAATAAGCAACAATAACTGCGTACTGCGTAGTCCACAAAATTATACATATACCTAACAGTAATTATATTACATATGTAAATATTATTTCGCCATGCCTTATTAACTTTGTCGGATCCGTCAAATAGCAACTTTATTGTTGCGAACGTGATTAAAATACTTAAGAAGAGGAGCTCGCTTATGATATTATATGAACCTAACTTATCTTTTAAAATATGATGGAATATGCTACATAAGATATTAAATCCGATCTCAACTTTGAACGTCACTCCTGTAAAGTTGCTATTTTGGAGAACATACTTTGTTATTAGGGCAAGTCGATTTATAGATGTATTCACAGTCAAAGGCTGTGTAGGGCTAAAACCCCCGTGCTCCGACCGCTCGGACCATGAGTAACATGAATATCGGAAATTCCGCATATTACTTGTTATTGGTACGGAACCCCAAGCGACACAAGCCAATAAATTGACGATATACATTGTATGCCACATTTAATTTTGTAATTAATGCATAATGGCCGTTTTCGATGTTAATTTTAAACTTTACGATACCGTGCTCTTACCGACAGTTTTACGCATACGCATCTGAAAACCTATGACAATATTTAATTTTATATTCCACATTATTTTTACATAGACTTGTTTATTAGGTAACTACGTAATTGAAGCACACCATCCTTTATTCATTTCTGAACACTGTAGGTAGAGATGCTTTTGCAAAACCACGTTAAATGAATGAGAATGAGTTAGATGAATGAAAGCTTTCAAAATTCTGGTTTGAAGCAGGTAAGAACGGGCAAAATGCGGTAAAATGGGGTTTCACTGGCTGAGTTGAAGTCCGCCATTTTCTTTGCATCTCCATTATTTACATTAATTGATATGCGTTTAATTCACGGGGAGCAGGTAGATACATATTTTGTTCCACTTAAGGAAAACGCGTTCATATTTTTAAGAAAAAATAAGCTTATAATCACAGTAACGATCTAACATGGTTGTGGAAAGCCTCATTTGAAAAATAAGGAAATGTTCTCTAGTGTGATGATTTTTGTTAACAGATTTGCTCATAATGTATTTATCCAGTTATATGTATAAATAAAAATGAAATGCTGTTTGTTGGTAAGCACATCACTTGAGAAACGCAGAACCGGTCCAAATTAGGTTCTTATGGAAAGAAACATTGATTATATGAACTTAGAAGGTTGTATTGATGATTTTAATGATTATAATTCTGTAAATACTTACTTGTTACGGTCAAGAAATATTGGCAAAGTTCCCAGAAAATTTTCAAATTCGAGAAAACCTGAACGTCCTTTTCTCTTAAGGATTTTTACGACATACGATAAGACGACGTTTTTCGGGTCAGCTACACGTATGTAGTTTATAATGATTTTTTTTTTGCTATTTCACTATAATTTTGTATATTATTCATTCTCAACTAAGTATTTTCTTTATACTTATCCCTGTACATTCAGTGCTAATTTTTTATCATAATACAATATGTTAAACCATCATGCCTATTCAATGGCAAAGATTTAGTTATTTTTGATAATTTTAGACCGAATATACGGCAATAAAAGTCTCCTTACATAAAAACAACAGTCACTTTAGCAACATCTAAAATGTATAGGTGACTAGGTAAAATATAGATTGACTGAAATTCTAGAAATTGATGCGATCAACCATTTATTGCGCAATATGTAACTACATTGGTTAAATGTTATTACTTAAAGTTATAATAATCGGAGGGGTGACGCATCAACTTATAAAATAGGTCTTTACCTAAATATAAATATTAGTAATTTACAAAATATATACATTGTATATATATTTCTCTTAAATGCTCTATAAATATTAAACAATTCAAAATAAAGTACTTAGTATTTGACAAATATTTTTTCTAAATGGGGTACAATTTATTTACCTTCCCACGAAAAGGATGCTGTAATAAACAAACTGATAAGACATTAAAAGGGTATTTCATTTGCCACTTTTAAATAATTTTACATTCCTTTCTGATAAGTTTCAATTCAACGGGATGGCAAAATATTCCTTCATTCCAAAATATCCTCTCTGTGTTACTGTAAAAATGATATCAATCGCGGTGTACCTAATTGTTTTGAAAGTGACCAATTTACTAGCCTAGTCGCATGTTAACATCACAAATGACCGCTTTCCCTAGTTAGATAAGCAATTAGTACTTTATACACGAGTATATTGGTTCATAACATAATCACGCCTGTATTCCCCGAAGGGCTAGGCAGAGGTGCACCTATACTATAGTACACCCTAGACATTTCGCCAGTTATCTTAAGCTGCTACTGAGAAGTTCCATATGGAGGAAAAACCCAATAACTCTTTGCCCGACCCGAGGATCGAACCCAGAACCTCATGCTCAGCATTAGCGCTGGTGACCACTAGACCAACAAGTCTTATATTGGATCACTGGCTTTTATATTAGTTGTATAAACTTTAGAACATCGTTATTCGTAGTGAAGAGGACTCTAGAATGACGGTCGAACAAAAACTCGAAGTTTTGATGTCGACTTTAAAAAAATACAAACTCGCAAGTGGTTGAGTCCCACTAGAAACTATAAAACTACACAAGACTCGCTTCTTTTCGCCACAAAAGCGTTGTGGGTGAGTTTGTCTATCGTAGTGTTCCTGTAGAGCCAACTTTTCCTTGTAGCTACTATATTGCATTGCCTGATATCGCAAGTTCGAAACTTAAGCGCCACTAGCTTTCCGCGTACTTTGTACCAATCACCTGGGATACATGCGTTTTTTTCTGTAGAAATTACAGCGAATTCCCGATTAGTACCCAAATGTATCAAATACTTGTCAATATGAGCAGTGTGCGATGTATTAGCATAAGGGCCACATCAAACGATCTCATTCGTTTGATGTTATAAATAACTTGCTACTACCAAACGCAGAGCGCAGTGATGAAAATGTTGAAATAAAATGGTAAGTCTCATTTAACACAGTGCGTTCCAATTCACGATGGATGTCACCTTCGGCGCTATAAACTACACGTGCGTCAGGCACTGTCGATGATTGCTGCAATTTACACGAAAAAACGCACGTTCAACTGTGACTGACGTATTATTTCGTATTTCTCGACATTTGAGTGCTGTTTTTATTGTAGATCAGAAAGGTATTTTTGGGAATGGTGTTTTATTTTAAAGAGTTGCAAGTTGCTTGAGCTTTTAAATTGACTTGTATTCGTTAGGCTCGTGAAGGGGAAATCTGAATGTATCGAAAGAGCGAATCAGACGTCGTCGTACATATGCATTCACAACTTTCAGGCTCTGTTATTTCAAGGCCTTTTTTCTCATCTTTTTGTCACTTTCTAACTTAGAGTGAGAAAACAAAATCTGGTCTACTATCGTATGATCAAATGGTATCCTTATTAAACGTACACATAATAAATGCATGGCTATACAACATTAATCGCCTCTTAAAAATACAGTTACTCAATTGTGATATGTTAACATTATAAAATGGCATACCTAATTATAATTATATACAATCAAATAAAACGGTTTATCACCTTATATTGGAATGATGACACGTAAAAACTTGCGCTTCTTTGTAATTATAAAATATAATTGTCATTATAAAATGGTAGACTGTAAAACAGTTAATTAAAATGCTCTAACTTTGGTTATCGAAATTATCTTTGGAAATAAGCATGAGGTGTCATCTAAAATACTGATCGTTATGTAGACAATGATGGCACATATTTCATCACAAAACAGAATTTACAATGGTTTATCAATAAGATCATCACTTACATTAGTCAGACATGCAAAATTGGATACATTCATATAAGCCTAGGTCTCGTAGTCGTATTGAATCAAGCATTTTATTTCGAAAGTTTTAGCACATTTCATCACTTTATTGAGCTACCAAACTTTTCACTAATAGTTCACTTCGATACTTTTTAACAATCGTTCTTTTACGAGTGGAATTTATTTTGTGATAGATGTATCATGACGCATAAGAGGAGTAGGTAGGGTGTGATGTCTAGGGTGAACGCGGCACTGCCTGGCTTGCCCGCAGCCTGCACCCTGTCTGCTCTGGAACCGCCCTCGGTCAGCTCCCGAGACCTGGAGTAGCCCTTCAGCCTCTCTCCCTGAACGCTCTCCTCGTTGCTCCGCCAGTACACCGTCGCTATTGTTGCTAGACACTGGAACAACATCATACACGTCAGTCACACTATATTTTAGTCAATTTTTATCCCCTGAAAGTAGACAGCGCAACGGATGGCTGCAATCGAGCGGGAAAACTACAAAGTTACCGATTGCTCTGTGATGCTGGCGGCAAAACTTTTGATACAATACTTTAGTCGTTTTTACGACACCGCGGAAAAGATTGCTCCATTCTTTGTCAGAAACTCACATGACATTTATCCTTTCAATGATATTTTACGGAGAACATTATTGATATGTTATAAGTATAGCTATTTACACACGTATTAACACGTGAAAAAGATTTTCTTCCGAACTTTCTGAAAGTTATGTCCATAATTGGGAGAAAACATGTCAATAACTTATCGTTAAGGTTGTCAGCGAAGTGTAGGGTGCATAAGGGTCATGAGGGGAGCCATGCTGGGGTTGTCACGGCAACTGAATTCACAGCTAACACGGGGTGGATAAGGATAAGACATTAAAGCCCAGTTGACCTTTCATCTGTAATATCCTTATTATTATTTAGTTAACCGACCAACTAATATGATAAAAACTATTGTTAGGTTTAGGTATCTATACGAAAACCAAACCTAGCTAGCTTAACCTAGCTAAGTATATACATTGCTAGTAGTATTATCGCGGGTCGTAATTCGTCGTAATAAGCATTTTCGTAACCAAGATTGATTTTGATGTGTTGTGATGTGATTCGCCGTAATTCGTTGTTACGTCTAACCGAAAATAATCGTTTATCTCAGTGTTGTTACAATGTTTTCTTGTCGTTTGCTCCACAGATCTTGTCAGACATCAGTTTACTTCTACTTGATTGGAGTCACTTTATGAGCTTCCAAGAGATGTTTGAACACAATGAGACTCCCTTGTCTGTTGATAGCATGATTCTGTGTATTCGTTTAAGTCGCTTATAACGACATATTTATGTAAAAAGATCTGTCTTCATCTGATTTCGAAGAAGGTTATCCGATCTTAACAAGATCAAAAGGCATTTGCATTTCGTTTTCCAAAATAATTGTAATCTATGTATTACTTTGAATCTGATTTCTAAATAGACTTCTTCTATTTACCTCTCACTTCTTCTTCTTCTTCTTTGCTTTGGACCTTCGCAATAATTTTACGATTAAACGCCATAATAAAGAGGAGTTGCTATTTATCAATACACCTATTTGACTTAATTTTAGATAACCACTAATTAATAAACCCTTCATTGAAATATTCCAATCAATTTGAGTTTCATCAATGGGGATAGACAAACAAAATAAACACAAATTCGGCAAAGCCTAGGTTTAGTCCAATCGGCTTAGAGGTTTAAGGCACAAATAATAACTTTTATTTTCCGACTTTTCGACCGAATTGCAACCGGATACCAAAAATGACGATCTTTAAAAGTTATCATGATTTAAAGCTCCTTCTGACTATATAATGGTGGTTTAACAATACGTGCTTCGGAAAGCACCTTAATCCGTTGGTCCCGGCTGTCATTCGTGGATCTTTGACAGTCGTTACGGGTCATCAGTAGCCCGAAAGTCTGACAACCAGCCAGGTATCGTATTACCCAGTAACTGGGTTAAGGAGTTCAGATAGGCAGTCGCTTCAAGTAAAATACTAGTATTCAGCTGCAACCGGTTAGACAGGAAGCCGACCCCAACATAGTTGTGAAAACGCAAGCAGATGATGAAGATGGTTTAACAATACTTGCGACTAAACGTATGGATTAAGGAAAGTTCTAATTACAAACAGTGGTTTATAATCGGTCCATGGTATTAAAAACGAAATCTTGTAGAACTAGGTCAAATCAAACTGTTTTAAACCAATGTCTCCTGTTGAACTTTCATTATCTTTTGGTGAAACAATTGCTAAATAAGATGAAATAATTAAAGTATTAAAAGTTTATGCACAATTAAAAAAAACTTTACAAAGGATACCTATTATATCTGTTTTCTTTTACGCGGGGTAATTGCGTAACACACTAACAGTAGGAATGGCTTGAATTTTGACAGTTCAACAACAGTCATTGCGTGATTTACGTTGTTGAGTACACATTTTTCTCGAACATATGAAGTAATGGATTTGCAATATCCTTCAAAATGATTCAGATTGTGATTAATAGTGTGTTACGCAATGAATGTAAGTTAAAACTAATTCTTATTCTCATCTTACCTTAAGTTTTAGGTCTCCTTTCCTAAAATGTTTAGGCTTGACTTTAAAATCGAGCGCCAGGCTCGTGGTTTCGAGCCCATCTTCGTGCTTCTCATGGGAGGGTGGCACCAGGGCATTAGAGGGGGCTGGCTCCCCATTGATGTACCAGGCCAGGCGGGTCGCGGGCCTGGACCGGCCTGACGTGCAGTTGACATGCACCCGGTCCCCAATCTGGTACCGGAGACGGGAGCCCGTGATTGTGGGGCCGTGGTCAGGAAGCGCTGGATGTGAAGAATGGTACGTTATGTAAATTAGTTGGATCTAAGGCGACATACCACCTACTTTTTATAATAATAAAACGTTTATTACAAGTAGATAACCGTCTTCCGTGCCTTCTGAAAAAAATAGTACGGTATCTATTTATTGAACGCAGTTTTAATTAGGTCTTTTTTTTTCTTAAATCTACAACAGGAAAAAGTTATAAAATGAATACTGCAAATAGGTTCTTGTTAATATTAATTTGTAGCTGACGTTTATATCCTCACATAGGAACCAAGCATCTCATAGAATTTTACGACGACAATTTTATTTCGAGGAAACTTAGAAAATATCCATACGTATTTGTAGATCCAGAATACTTAAATAGTAAAGTACTAGTTTTATCTTACCACTATTTACAAGCTTCCTACTTATGTATTCAAATACTCAAATCTTTATTCCATTCCATATGTGTTACATAGATGGTATATGTTTGTTAATTCTTTATAAGTAAATATATAGTTGTTTGCAAATATATAACGTGGCACAACCCTCAACAGATGATTGATTTTAGTTTGTAGAACCTGATGTTGAAGTTTGAGCGAAATATAGAGTTTTACGCTATAGGAATACTAAACAAGTACTACACGTAGAAACCACCCGTCACGCTTGCCCGTTCTAAAATATCTCACATGCTCGTATCATGATGTTGTTTTCGTGTGGATCGTACAGCTGAAGATATACATAGTTATAATTACTAGCAATGTTAGTCTTTAGCAATATTAGGTGAGAAAAACATTAGTAAATGACCTTATTCACAGTTAGAAAACAAATATACTTAACTTACTCTTACTCAACTTACTTTTTACTTAGTAAAAATCGAAAAACAAAACCAATTTTGTAGGTCAATGTTATCGAAAGCAATTTTTTAGCCATACATTACTGCTCCAAGAACTAATTTACTTAAACGAACGTACAAAAATGTAGAAGTGGATGCAATTATTTAATTGTTTTGCAATTCCATCAAGTACTAGGCAATAAACTAATGCTGCCGCCCTCTGCCTCCATCTCTAAATTGAAATTCACATTTGGAGTAAACGTCATGATGTGCCACTGTGCCACGTGAACTACAAACTAGCCAGCCATTTTGTTTTCACAACATTTCGAAAATCGAATCTGGAACTAATGTTTTTTTTTTTCTTTTGTTCGTTGTTGTTCATGCTCAAAACCTATTTAGATCTACAAGAGTGAAGTATGAGAGTACGTTGCCAGGCCTTTCAGTTGTTTTTAACAAGGAACGATTTTTTTCTTTCGAAATCAGACGACTATTTCTATTCAAGACTCAAATATTCTGCAGAGGCCGTGAGTAGTGTGATTTAGCTGCCTCATAATCGAGATTGTCTCCTCTAAGAAAGCCGTTTTCCAATACATTGGTCTCTTAAAATATAAAGTTGTATTTATTTTGTAAAACATGCGTGAACAATTTGATAAATGAGAAAGTAGCTACATGTTTCGCTATATAAGCTGGCGAAAAAAAAGATGTAGTTAAAAACATAAGGTACACACGGCGACACATCAAGTTATACATTTCCAGTTTGAGCTGACCTCGAATTGTATAGGTTTTTCGTACAATCAAAAGTCAGCTTATATTGGAAATGTATAGCTTGATATTTAGCCGTGCGTAACACGTGCGTGTACTCAGTCAATATTTTCAATATTAAAAATATGTTAATAATTTGTAAAGAGCGAATCTGAACGATGGGCTGAAAACTAAATCGTCAGTAATAAAATGATCTAAGGTCTTACCAACAATGACCATGTCTCCATGGTCGGACACAGTTGGGAAGAGGGGCCTCTCGCCCGACACCTCACATCTGTAGCGGCCTCCCGTCTCCAGCACAGCCGGGTACAGCGTCACATTCGCACCGTTCGGACTTGATTTCTGGTACAAAGAAAAGAGGATGTTAAATATTCACTGCACGTGTGATTAAGTGCTTTTTCTTGAGGTGCCGCCGATTGCAGACAGGTTTTGACATTAATATTGTTTGTTTAAGTATTTGTTTTTTTTATGTTGTTTGTCTGTAGGTTAAACCTTTCTCAAACAAATGTTTGAAAAAAAATATGATTTCTATGGTAGGTACAGACAAAATAAGTGGTATTGAAGTTATTCCATTTCTTCTTTAGCATGTAGAAAACAGTCAATATTCTGGCGCTTTTGCTACAAAATAATGTTTAAATGGACGGTAAAGCAAAGCCAACTTACCCGATAGATACTGCAAAGGAATTATATTCTAAACTAGCTGTGCCCGCGACTTCGTTCGCGTGCTTGTCGGAAAACAAATTGGATTTCATGGGTTTTTTTTTTGCGAGGAACCTTATTTCTTTATAAAATAAAAGTAGGCTTAGTTAGTTTTATTTATAAAAAAAAGGAGGTCCCGTCAAAATCGGTATTGCCGTTTCGGAGATTAGCCGGAACAAACATACAGACAGACAAAAAATTTAAAAACGGTTTTTTATTATAAGTACCTTATATACTTTCATGTGCATTTAGTAAAAAGCTGTTGTGACATTATAAACAGACACTTCAATTTTATTGAGTTTTCTAGATCACCGTATACTAAACACTGTTACCGTGATCTAGAAAGGTGCAAGTTTCTCTCAAAAGGAACGCTCTAAGAATCTAGCCACCCAACAAGTCTGTTTTTATTAGAATTAATATTACTTTACAGTAAAACAAAAGGTGTACCTTCTGTTACTAGAATATTAATTGCTAAGTAATAATGGTTGTATTTCCAATGGGAAATAATTGTAAAACAACAAAGTGTTAGTTTGTTACCCGCTAAGTGTTACTTTGTTTGTTGGCTTTGAGTTCAAGCTCTCAAGGTGTGAATACCATTTTTCCTCGAACGCATTCATTCTGTGACAACAACCCAACAACAAGTGAAGCTTAAAAGAAAACCTTTTATTAGCTATTTTTGTTCTAAGAACTCTGTCCTAGAGGGATGCTTGTTCCATCCATGAATTTAGATTTAAACTAATCTACAATTAAATTAGTTCTGGATCTATACATTTAATCTAAAACTAGCCTGTATGGTCCCACTGCAGGGCAAAGCCCTCCCTCTCCCTTTGCCAATTCTGTCTTTTATAAACATGTTTAACATTATTATAAAACACAAGTCTATAATAGTAATTTGAGTTAAGGAGTTTGAGGTCTCGTTGAAGCCCTAAAGTGCCGGAAGAAAATAGACTACATGTAACAAATTAACAAAACTCGAAGAAGATTTCAATAATCCTGTTTGTCTTGTCAGACTAACAGAAATGTGTAATAAATTAATATAAGAAAATCCTCCTTAAAATTACTTGTTTGACTTCCCCTTTAATTTAATAACTCAATTTAACTTAATTAAAGTTACGAAAAATGCGGAGAGAAAAATCTTATTACCAAAAAAATGTTAGTAAACACTTAATCCAATCTGCGGAGTTTGTGGATAAACAGTGTAGGAACAAAGCGTACGCGCAGTAAGTTAACTAAACAACGTCCGTAAGTAAGTAGGTAGGTAGGCATCGCTAATTATAATGTTGTCATTAGCTCGCCCGTCGCCGCCGGCGCTCCGCCGCGCGCCGCGAGGCTTGTCGCTGTATTAATGTATAGATTTAAATTGCTTACAACATTCAAAGTAACCTAAGGCTATTTTTCCATCTAAATTATTTACCTCCATACGTAAAGGCCGTTATAAAATTTTCCCAGAGTCTCCTCTATGTTTTACAACACGCTGAGAACTTATTTTCCGCCTGTTGTTATTAAACCGTCAGGGTACACAGCGCGGTTTTAGGAGAAATATCTATTAGCGATACTTCTACTAAAAGGATTTACAAGAATTTTCTGCCAGCAGTTATTAACCCTTGCAATAACTCCTCGTAACTTCTTTTTGTACTTCTCTCGGTGAGTTATAGAGTTCCGAAACACATAAACCCAGTGTATAACGTAAGAGCGGATACCTCCGCACATAAAAACTCTCGTGAATGTTACATTTATTTGGAGATATTGTTTTCATTACGTTTTGTTTGCTCGATAAATATAAAAAAGCAATAAAAATTTGTAAATGGGTTGTAGATGATAAGCGGCGGCAGCTAAATGAAAGAAAGTATTAATGAGTCCCACACGAGAGCGCGTGTGTTTACACCTGCGCCTCTTCACCGTGCAATATCCGGTCCAGTTTTATATTGTTTCCTCTCGGGGAGACCTAAGCAAACTCGACTCACGACCGGATTAATCCAATTATACGTATCTACTTTAAAAGTTCATCCGCATTAACTGGTCGGCCGGCATTTACACAATTGTTCAGGGACAAGCAAACCTTCGATATAGTTAGGCTGAGTACTGAAAACTCTTCAAACTGTGTGGTTCCCAACGTAACACGGGAAATATTAAAAGTGTGACATGAATATCGATTGCAAGCGGAACTTCTTATGCGGGCGGGCGTCTCACTCGTCCGCAGTAAGTATCGAGAACGTCTATATTAATTTTTGATAAAGGTAGGTAATAATTTTCTCATCTTTAGTTACCTCATAAGTAAAAGCCGTGTTAATTTCGGTGCTCTTTAAATAAACCTGCAATTTCTACACCTATTCAAACCTGAAGGCGCTTATAATTTAAGGCGATAGTCTCCGCCGTAAGCGTGATCGCCGCCTCGCTCCTCATTCCATTCAATTTCCAAAGGCGAGACTGCACGGCATTGCATGACAACAGTTATTAGTCCCGGATTCTATTCTTAGTATTCACCGAATTACAGAACTAACGCTACAAGATATGTGCTACGGATTTTCATGAATGTTGTATTGCATAGGTCCCACTCTCATAATGTGTACCTACTTACTGCAAAATATACACTATGTGATACGTTGCAACAATCGCATGAATTGTTCTTCTCTCGTATCAACACGAACAAGGTATATCTTCGCTAGAAAAGTTCCTGCCGTAATAAAAATATAAGTCAATACGCACATACAATAAGGCACAACAAAGAAGAAGCAAGGTGGTAACGTCGAGCTGACTAAAGGTGTTAGAGACTAAAGGTGTTCCTTCACTGACCTCGACATCAACCCCAGGCAGCGGGAACTTCCTGCGCGGCTCGTGGTCGCGCGGTACGTGTCGAAAGAACTCCTTGCCGTCTTTGTACCATTTGACGGAGTACAGCACGTCGGCGGGGCCCAGCACCCAGCGGCACGACAGCGCCGCGCGCGTGCCTAGCGCCACGTGCGCCGGCACGCGCAGTTCTAGCAGCTCCAGGCTTGTGACTCCGTACTCTGCACAAAGAGAAAAAACATTAGGAGGGTCCTATTGGTCTACTCAAAGAAGACAGGTCCAGGTCTTTAGCTAGACGAAGACCTCTCCCAATAAGACTGCCCGTGGTCCTGGTATAGAGGCAAGGTGGATGATGCAGAGCCAGTCTTCTGATACTGATTATGCTGTTACCCCTACCCTAGTTTAGCAGTTAATGGTTGTTTCACTGATATAGGTCGCCAGATACTATAGTATGTTGCAAAGTCCACACCCAGCCAGTGAAGTTGACTTTTATGAAGAACTGTTGTCAAAAATAGTAGTGGATATTGAAATCAATCGATCGTTTAAAGCGACATTCAATTTGAAAAGGAAGATTGAAAATTGAAATGCTGCAAAATATAAATGAACAACAACACATTTTCCAGCCACAACAAAACCTTTTTCAATAAAAGCTGCTCTACATATGCAAGTGTAACTATGAGTAGGTAGGTACAAGTATTTTTATTTGGCTGTAGGTAGCGTGTTATGAAGGCAAAAATCCATTAAACGCCACGTCAAATAATTTCCCATGTGACGCTCGCTCGCGGCCCGTAAAAGAGGCACTATTGCCCTCGCCCAACGGTGGATAATATTACTTTACGACCCGCGGGGCGAGCTCAAATGTAAGTAAATTGGTGAATAAAGACAACGAGCAAACAGTAACGGCACATGCCAATATTAGCACAACAATTTTGCTCGAAGACGACCGCGAAGAACTGACGGCTAATAAAAACTCTGAACGATCGTTTTCCCAATGTCTTACGCTCATTTGAAATGATTTACTTTCCGCGGTTCGTCACAGTCAACTGCTTAACATGGAAATGTCGAGATGAAATATTATTAGACTTTATACAATTGAATACAGTGTTGGTATTTATAATTGAATTGTACTGTGGTGATAGTTCTGTATTGATTAAAATCGGCCCCTATTTAATTGACAGAGAACAAAGGCAATAACGGCCGTGCCTTACATTCTATCATTCTAAGATATGAGCTTTGGTATTTGCAATCTGTATAATACATTTTGCTATGCACAGGGCCTTCAATTTCAAAAATATTCACAAGTGTCGTGGATGTAAACCTCAAGAATACTCTAAAGAATATTCGAATGGCAAGTGACTTTGAATAACGGCGAGTTTTACGTGCCGCCATTTTATTAGGGTGACGTCATATTTGCGTACACAAAAGAGCATGTTATCCGCGCGTGATATTTAGTTATCTTATGCACGCATTCAGAGGGCTAGTGCTCTCTTGTGAAGACGGAAATGGTGCTAAGTGTGGTGTCAGCAGACGGGCGGGGCCGGCGGGCGGAGATAGTGCACGAACCAGTCGCCGCACTTAAAGTACTCTGTGAAGCTCAGTACAGGTAAGCTGCGGTTCGGTTTTTGATCCAAAAATAACAAAAGGGACACTTTTATACACACAAAGTAAACGTATACATATTTTTAATGAGGATTGGCCTTCCAAGTATTTGTTCGATGTACAACATTCAGTTAGATAATGAATAATGAAGAGTGATAAAACAATATAACGACGTTGTTAGAGGAATCAATTATTTTCTACGTTGTTATGGACCCATTCATTATAAAGCATACAGGATTACAGGTACATGGAAGTTTTACTGAAAATATTTTTTTTATTAAAAACACAGTCGAACGATGCATTGAAAAGCTTAAATTCGTCGTATTCATGACTACAGATTTTCATTTCAGATAAGCCCCCGCTACAGTGGCGCTGAGTGTACATTATTTGAAGTAGGCACAGGACAGCCCCTCTCTGGCCGGTCTAGCCGCTATCCAGAACAATTGGAGGCAATAGTACGCTTCAATAAATGTAACGATGTTCCTCGGGTAGCTAGTGAGCAAATATCGAATTGAATAGGTATCGATAGAATACTTCAGCTGGTTTTTGAATAATTGCGTTCGTTATTGTGGATTCTGGACGGAAAGCAAATAAGAACGAAGCCAATTTAGTGAAAAATGCGCAGTTTGCTACAGTTTTCTGAACTAAAGTAAAATATGTAGTATTTCTAGTGGTAAGAGATAAACAAGCGGAAAGAGATTTTGACAGTTTAGAGCTAAATAGTTACTAAGTAAAGGTTAGTTGTCAATATAGTTAGTAAGTAAAGGCTTCAGCAAATTTTTAAGTGGCATATATTCCTCTGGCATACTCTGATGAGTTTCGTACACACTTAACAGTAGCAATGGATTTTATTTTGACAGTTCAACAACGTTCATTGCGTTATTTATGTTGTTGTGCGGACAAATTTTTCGAACTTATGAAGCAATGGATGAGTAAGATCCTTCAAAATGATTCAGATTGTGATTAATAGTGTGTTAAAAACTCGTGATGTGCTGTGGTGGGCCTTGAAAGAGAAAGGTTTGCCCGGGAAGTATGTAGAGTTAATTCGTGCTATGTACAGTCAATCTCGTACCTACGTCCGGTCGGCTGCTGGCTATACCGACGAGTTCAGTGTGGCTGTAGGCTTGCACCAGGGATCGGCTTTAAGTCCTTACCTCTTCCTGTTGATTATGGACGCTCTTACGTCAGACATCCAGGAGGAGGCACCCTGGTGCATGTTGTTTGCCGATGACATTGTTCTCGTCGGTGAAGATGTACCTGAGATCCAGAGCAGATTGGAGAAATGGCAACAGAAGCTGGAGAATGTTGGCTTGAAAATCAGCAGAACCAAAACGGAATATATGTTCTGCGATTTCGGCGGTCTCTCCAGTTCTGGAGCCATAGCGCTTGATGGCGCACGTCTCCCAGTCTGCTCCGACTTTCGGTATCTCGGTTCACTCGTGCAAAGCGATGCCGAAGTAGATCGGACGGTTAAGCACAGAATTAACATTGGATGGATGAAATGGCGGCAGGTCACGGGAACAATCTGTGACTCCCGCATTCCCCTTAAACTTAAGGGGAAGATATATAAAACCATGATTAGACCTGCTGTCTTGTATGGATCAGAATGTTGGGCCACAAAAGGGATGAATGAAAGGCAATTGCATGCAGCTGAGATGAGAATGCTAAGAGGGATGTGTGGTGTTACACGAATGGATAGAATAAGAAATGAGTACATAAGAGGAAGTCTGAAAGTGGCACCGATAACTGAAAAGTTGTGTGGAAATCGGTTGTCATGGTATGGGCATGTGTTACGGAGAAATGAGGAAAATGTCGTGAGGAGAGTTTTGAGTATGAATGTCGATGGGTATAAGAGTAGGGGAAGACCAAAGAAACGATGGATGGAATGTGTGAATGATGATATGGTTAGAAAGGGTGTGACTACCGAGATGACGACTAATAGAGAAGTATGGAAGAAAAAGACATGTTGCGCCGACCCCAAATAAATTGGGATAAGGGCAGGAGAATGATGAGTGTGTTACGCAATTAGGGTACTGGTTTTCTTAGTTGATACTAACTGTCACTTACTATTTTTCACAGTCTCCTGCTTATTTTATCTGCGAGTAAAAATAGCAATCGTTTAAATTTTTAACGATTTGTTTATAGAGATTACGATCCTATAAGTAAGTAGGTAGGTAGATAGCATTTGGCAATGTTGAGTAAGACTATGCGATAATAATACAAGTAGCTTGAGCCGCTCGCAGCAATAACTTTTGTAATAGCACATGTCAAGTGTATAATTAAATAATTAACAATTGCGTCATCACTGGAGCAGTTTAAGAGCCGCTCTATGCTTCCTCGGCCAATTACTAAGGGCACTCGCTCCTCAGTTTGTCGCTACATCCGACTTGCCATCTATTATTTTTTAGGGTCTCCCTTGTTTCATCAAAAAAAATTGACAAATTATCACTTTTCAAACAATTTTCCGCATAATTAAATTTGCCAAATTATTACTTAGCAAATAAACTCTTCACAAATAATTGTAATGCAAACCTAATGTTTGGCAAGTGAACGTTTAAACAATAACTTACCAACTAGTACTTTTGCCAATTTTAATGTAGTCAAATATTTCAGTTAGTATAACATATTTTACGCAAAATAAAATAAGCCAAATATTTAGTTATCATCAGTTTTCAATTTACCATTTCTATTCAGTTAATTGCTTAGCCAATGATAGAATATTTGCATCTTTGTAATTTAATTTGTATATTTACAAATTAAATTACAATGTGTTTTGTTGGTTTAGTTTTACATTCAAAAATATGTTTCTGGCCACAATTCTAACCTAACCTAACCTAGCTGTTTCGATTTAAAAAAATGTATAAGCGTGTTACGTTACAAAGGGGAATGCCCACCGTTCATAGACACTTCGGCCACGGGTGCCCACCTATAAAAGCATATGGAAATGATAATATGCTATAAAAAGAATGAACTGGTTAAGGAATTGGTTTAAAAAAAGTCCGGATTTTTAAGATATAAAGGTTTTTATTTTCACATATACAGTTTTTACCAACACGGTATTTTATGATCTTATACATCATTTGTATCATACACAATTAATACATCATCAAGGAATTGAGCAGGAGGCAAAATATTAGTCTGATGCCGTGCCCAACCCAAATACCATATTACCGTCATAACATGGGCACAGCATCCTACCGTTCGACGGCCGACAATACAATTGCAACAATACATTTTGATTGCACTTCTACCAGAATCATTGCCACTTATTAAAATATATATAAAATATACTTTACGACTGATGTGTCGACTTGCGATTTTAGCCCTAAGTAAAGAGCAGTTAGGACTTAAATTAATTCCTTCCATAATGCTGCTCCTGTGGTCATTACATATTTCTATCCGGTAGCAACCATTAAATCTTATATGCTCACCATAATAGGAGCGAGCTTGCTTTAACTGGTATGTGCCACAAGCAATTAATATTAAGTCGCTATAAGTTAAAACAGGAAATTCCCTAACGTTTTCTGAGTCTACATTTATGTTTCTGAAGTCTGCCCTAGCTCTATTTAGATTGCGTCGTTTAAGTCTATATGATGGTGCATATTATCTTTCAACAATGTAGCAAACTCTTCAATGTGAGCTGCACTAAATGTTTTTATAGGATTATATGTTGATGCTAAAAGTAAATCCCAAGAGTTACTATTTAAATGGTAGCTACAGATTCTACATTCTGCCGGTACATAATAGTTATACTCGCAAAAAAGACGTACCCGCAATGCTGATGGAACAGTGAGTCGATTGGAATCATTACAACCAGGAAAAAAACATTGATTTTGTGTTATTGGTGCTCTTATATAATTAGGTAGCAGTATACTGTCTGGTGTATCTAAGCTTTGCTCTGGATGCAATACACTGCTCACATCCGATTGCAACGAGGACAGACTAGATGAGTCATTCAGACTAGATGGTTCCCGTTCTGCAGTTGAACGTGATACAGCTCTATCAGTCCTTCGCCAGCAATTATGACACACACGAGATGATGAAGGCAACTGAAACAATATTAAAAATTAAAATGAAGGCCAAGTGAACAAAATAAAAATAAAATAGATTTGTTTAGCTTAAATTCGAATGTAAATAAAATGCTTATCAAGTAAAACAATACTGCACAAAGGCGGACTTAATGCCTTGTATAATAATTAATTAATAATTAAGGACTGAAGGACTATCTCATTTCTCGGTAGTTGATAAGTTAAAAATCGAAGCAACCTTGCAACTACCTGGTGCTGGCCAGTTTATCTTATCAGCATGGTAATAATAAGCTAGTATGTATGTTAAATATAGCTTTTACAGATGTGAAAAAATAAAATAACTTCTTGGGTTGATATACAAACATAGTAAAAACGTGATAGTAAACGTAATAGTTCTGGAATCACTATCAGATATCAGCACCACACTTAATAAATTAAAAACTGTTGCGAACTTACCTCACGTGGTGCAATCTGATGGGCAATTTCATTCCTTATGAGTTCCTCACGTGGAGAATTGGACCCGAACAATGTGTGTGATCTTATTCTTAAAAGTGACTTGCCACAGCTGATGCACACATGTCCATGACCAACAGTTGGTGCATTCTGCTGTTCACTTGTTGGATGTCGTATTTGATTCCAGGCTGCAGTCCAACACGAGTGGCACACTACACTGTCACTCGAAACTTGTACCTAAAAGATGCCATAATAATTATATTGATATTATTATTTGTCAACTCAGTTAAAAATAATTTCTCAGAGTTAAAAGACACATGACATGGTGTCATGGATCAACTAATTACCTGCTGTGGTCGAACCCATTGTTGTATAAGATTTCGCACTTCTGCAATTTCCAACAAATGTCTTCGTATTTTCGTGACATTTAAACCACAATTGACACAGCATAAACGTCCTCTTGAATGAGCAACTGGGGTCTGAGAAGAACTCTGGCCGGTGTGAATGCTGGGGTCATCGTAATCAGCGGATATCGAGTCCAAGTTAGTGCAGGGGTTGTCGTGAGAGGCGGGAGCGGAATCCATGTTCAGGCCGTGGTCAGTAGGGTGAGACGAATTGTCGGAGTCCATTTAGGAAGCTTAGTCGTTGCTAATAACAAATCCGCAAGAAAACAAACAAAATAACACAAAGGCAAACGATTTCGACCTGTGGTTATTATTTAGTTGTGAACTTGTGATTACTTGTAATTCGCTTGACAACTGTCAGATTCAATGTTGCCACTTAACAGACATAAAATCGATTAATCGATATCGATTTTTTATTTGATTTTTAATTTCAATAAATAAAGTCTTTGAACCGCTTTAAGTTCTGCACGCCTTGTAAAATGTATTTTCTTTTACTTATTTAAAATGTAGTTTAGATGTTTTAAAGAACAGATTAGAATCAAACGCAACAAAAAACAGATAATTGTGCATTTCTGTTATGATCTAAAGAATTCATGGTAAATCAACTAGCAATTCACTTGTTTTATTATTATCATAACATCAATTATCAATATCAATTACCGAAAAATAATAAAAGCTTTAATTAAAATAATAACACCATAAAAACCGATTAACAAAAAGAGAATCGATTCTTTTTTAACGTGATTAGTAATTGGCAACACTTTTATTTTTTCCATAACATACGGATTTACCTTGTTTCACTAATTATCATTTCGTTACTTTTTATTTGTGCAAAAATGTTGCTATCTTGTTTGGATAAATGAATACCACGATTAATAACCATAAAAAAAGACGTTTTTTTCTAACAAAAGCAAATTGTTGGGCGTTCCGTGGCCGAAAACGGGCATTTCCCTTTCACTAAACTCTACGGTAATTATAAACTATACTTACATGACAATTAAGTAATATTATATAATATTAAAATGGATTCTAACCTAACCTACGTTCTGGTAGCAGTTCGTTTTTCGTTCGTGGTTTGTAACCATAAATTTGACTTGTTTCAAACAAATTCAAGCAGCAAAACGACAGGATCCCTACTTTTTAATAACGCCATACTCTCAACAGAAAAATAATTTGAATGAACTTCAATAAAAAAGCCACTATAGATTCAAAGTTAATTAATATATTTTGTTCAAATAGTTTTATTTTCGAAGTCGCCGTCGCAAGTCGAGTTGCAGTAGGTATTTCGCCTTTTTTTTAGGATACTTTATTCCATGAAAGTTATAATGTCGTAAAAACTCTCCTATAAAAGTGTGTAAAATATAGCTCATTGTGGAGAATATCTTATGATTTATTAAGTAGCATATTATTCCTATGCCTACTAAATGTGGTGTTTGAAAGAAATTCGCGAGTTGTGTTACTGTAGTGCTTTGAGGACATACTAAAGCTCATAATTTATTCATAAAAAATGTTACTTTATTTTAATTAATTAAAAAGCGAATGCAAATTTAGCGATGGCATCAAACACTCGTCAGGTAATTATAATTTGCAACGATGCAGCGTTTTTACAAAATATGCTTATGTATATTTATGGTGAACAGGAGCGAGGAAATAGGATATAACGCTGGCGTAAACCACCGCTTGTTTTTAATCATCTCTAAAACGTGCGATAGTAAAAAGAAAGAATGCGATACCCTGAATACTAACAAGCAATCTTGGTATCAGGTGTAGCGGTAATACCGAAGAGTCGAAGTAATGTATGGTTTCAATATGTGTTATCAAAAAAACGGCTCGCAAACGTCGTCGGTTTGCATCTTTTATTATACGACGCTCCGTATCGAGGTAATACTTTTTTTTATTTTTGTGAAAACACCTCAGGCGTCTGTAGTAGTTCTTTTGTTCTGTATCATTCTATGTGTTATAACCTGATTTCACGAAATACATTACTTAAGTTATACGTTATTAATTAGGGCTGAAAATCAGAAGGCCAATTCTCGTTATTTAAAACGTTCAAAATCTAGTCGCAGTGTCATCTCGGCGACAAACAAATGTCAAAAACTTGTCAAAAGTGTAGTGAAATTAGAGGTATTTTTGACAGATTGAGACTGAGATCTGACTGTGAACGTTCTTAAAATTACGAGAATTGCCCCTCAGATCTATTTGTTGGTTCCAAATTAAGAGGGTATCAATGTAAATCATTATGTATGATACGACCCTGCTGAAAATCTTATTAAGTAATTGCTTTCATTATACAGCTAAATACACATTTACTTACTTCTTATAAACTTAAATCAAGTAGTAGTAATTGGTGAATTTTATATGTAGTAAAAAATAAGTAGGTATTTAATGTTAAACTTTCCAGAAAATTCAAATAAAAACTCTACCACTTTTTCAGGTTCTAGTTCTAAGAAAAAAGCCAATTTACTCTCTATAATATAAAAGTATTACAGTACATTTAACTATAACTAGGTTCGCCTGACATTTATGAAAGTGGACGCCCAATGGAGCCGTAGTAAGAAACCTTCACTTTTCCAACATGACGTATTTCGGAGTCACGCGATAATCCTGCCGTAATGAATTGGCAGCTGTCACTAAAATTACGAATACAATCCATGCTAGAATATGTAAGATACCTGCGCCTCGGTTGTACTGGCGTGTTTCACGATTTTATTGTAAGGGAATATTTTCTTGGTGAATTGATTGAGTATTAGAACAAAAGAAAATTATGGAATTAAATCTTGATTTTTTATGTGGATGTTTTACTTCTTTACGCTGTACATATACCTGTATCTATTGTGTTTTGTGGTAAAATATAATCTAAAGAAGATAGTTTTCCCTCAATCTAATAACTGAAATCTCCATTATAATCTAAGCTTAAAGTGATTACAAAGGTAGTCCTTGATCAGCGAATCATTAATCTAGAAGCTTCGTTACAATGTCTCGAATAGAAGCCTAAATTTTAAATGAGTCAGTCCCCATGTTATGGTTTTATAATTAATTCTATAGATTCTGAAATTAATTTGAGAATGTGCCAATCATACTGACAAAACTTGACATTTGTATCAGTAGGTAGTTCAAATTTTAGGGGGCTTTGATCCTCTCCGTTAAACTACAAAACGAAACGAAAACGTAAAGAGAAAATGGGTTTAAGTTTCTGATTAAAAGAGCAAGAGTAAGATAAAGTAGGTAAATCAAAAGGATAATCATTAAAATTTATATAAAAAATACCTACCACAAAATTTTCTAAAGCTAAAAATGATGATGATGAATGATGATGTAATTGACACACAGTGGGCTCTTTATTATTTCATTTACGTATAATTATGTTCTTCAAAGTCAACATATTTCTATTTCATGTTCGTTTCAAGCGTTGCAGCCATTGTTGTTATTACTCCGAGTGAAATACTCGTATCAAGAACGAAGCAGAGTGAAACAAAAATACTCTCCGTTTAGCAAAGTGAATAGTAAAATATCGGCTTGTTCTTAAACAAATCGTACAAAAAGTTGCATCAATGTGGTGTGGGGCATCTGGTTTATGTCGAGCACAAGTGGTGGTGGCATTGGCGTCGATACACTTCGCACATGGGCATCGGATTGAGTGCCTTTTAATCGCGACCCACTTTCATTGATTACGAGTAGGCAAGGTACACACCAAATAAACACGCATTCTGTAGGTAACACTAACTTGTAGACTACGATTTGTTTACTGGTATTGTAACGAAACGAAAATGGATGGCAGATAAAATGAGGTTAATTTACTAATTACATAACATTCTCATCTAGGCTTTTAGGTCGTTTGTAAATTAAATTCGGTTGTGTAGGTGGTAGAGACGAATGTACGAAGTGATGCTTATCATGCCACACAAATTGACTGGCGGAAAGGCAATTTTTTTCGGAGACTTGACACTTTTCCAAGTCCCATCCACAAGGTAATAACTACATTAACTTTTATTCCAACATATTCTGCTGTGTATGTTTAGGCTTAAGTATAAAATAAACGTTCTTAGAAAATGCCACAGAAGTAAGGACATTTCAATTTTCGCTTTGCAATTGCCCCGCCATTGCATGATAAGGTATAAGTTAAATGTTCATGTAACAATAAATTAAGCTTGTTTTCAAAGTTCAGTAGTTAATTTCTTAGTTGGAACGCTGTTTTGCTTCATGTACAACAAAATAAAAACGAAATAATTAGCAAAACTTTCTGTTTTTTTTAATCGTTTTAATTCCGGGGTTCCTTCATAATGTTTAGTACTGTTTGGCGAACGTTTAAACATTTTAATTAAACCACTTACCAAGTACGAAAAACATTAAGTGGGTACTATACGATCGGAGAGGGTTCTTAAGCGGTATTTTAAAATTCTAACTTTCTATAACCTGGCCCATAACGATATACCTAGTAGTTGAGAGCGTTTGTTATTTCCCTTGCTAATTTTATTGTAGCTTGTTCACATTACCTGAGACCGAAGTAAATTCTCTTGTTCGTAACGATAAAATAATTAAGAGGTCCGGTAAATAATATAAAAGAAGGGTCTTTCTTGAACCATATTTTTCTCAAGTTGGAGTTACATTATATCGGGTCCATTATGTTTGAGAGGTCTTATGTTGTTATCAGACGTTTCATTAGTTCGTATGCACGCTTCGATAAATAGCACTCATCATAGTTTGGAGTGTGTAGGCTTGCGTTAGTGCGCTATATCGTGGAATTAGCCGGACGTTCAGTGTTGCAACCGAATGTAGGCCTTCACGAAATTGCGATAATCACCACGCTTGTTCAGCCTGTTGTTCGGAATACGATGTTAATCCAGCTTTTATTGAAGCACACTGATTTGAGTGGTGTTGAGAGCAACTCAAAAACAGCGTATCATTTGGTTTTACGGACGAAATCGAATAGTCATAATATCAATCATTTTATAGTGCTACGTGGTTGTTCTAATTAATAGTAAGCCTTCCCCATCGCTATATGATTATTAAAAAGGCGTGTCAGTTTTTGAACAATCGAAAATCCTCGTCGTGTGTGTATAGAACTTTTAATATTCCATCTTTCTCTATGGAGTTTTAGTCGGTCATTTTAGAATATTTAAAGAGTTGTTACGTTCAAATGGGAGCATTAGCATATCTCTGTTATTTCATTCGCAGTTAGTTGAGTACTCTTTGGCAGAGCAGCCAACGATGCAACGAGTGCAGATACGAACCGTTTGTTAGATATCATGAAGAAACAAAACAACAGCATTCTATTAACTTTGTGGGCTATTGTTACGGTTTCAGATTTGGAGATATTTTTTCCGTGAAAGTTCGAGATACCCCGTAGGTTTTGGAATAATTACATGTAGGTATATGTATATCTGAAGGCAATTGACCTTCACATATACATATACCGTAAATAGAAACGCTCAAAATCTAGTCGCAATCTCATTTCAGAGATAATCAATGTCAAAAACTTGTCAAAATGTAGGGAAATTAGAGGTATTTTTGACAGATTGAGACTGAGAATTGCCCCCCTGACTGTGAACATTATTAAAATTACGAGAAATGCCCCTCTGGTATAATCCGCCTTTTCTTCTACCGGTAATGATTCTACCTTCTTTTTTTTTCTTTTCAGATTTAATTCATCATAATTTTCCGGAAGGCTGATTGTCATTTGTCAAATTGACAGTAGTCAAAAAGGCCAGTCCCCAAAATATATGAATATAGAACACGAGGAACGTGAACATGGCAAATTTTATTCCGGAATATTCAAAATGTTCCAGTAGTCGTGTAAACTCTTCTTGTATCAATTACCCGTTTGTTTTTGTTTACTCGCAAATTAAAGATAGACTAACGGAGTTGTTGATTTGTTGTGATCTGTTTTGTGGAGTGGGTTTCAGTTTAAACATTGAATGTTATTGTTGGCCGACAAAATCTCTCTGTTCTGTCTGAAATTCATTAATATCTCAATAACTTGCCTCGTTTAAAATAATAAATAATACCTCTTTTGGATAGGATATTGGTTAGACGGTTCTAAGCCGCTGTAGCTTATACACGAGTTAACACGAGTATTTGAAGGTTCAATGATTCAACATACAATCGAGAGATTATAGGATTCAAACTGACCAATCAGAAATAAAACGCTCTATAAAACTTCTATTTCCAAAACTTTGCACTGTCATATCCTACTAAACATGGATGGATGTTTGTTACTCTGTCACGCAAAAACTACTGAATGGATTTGGATGAAATTTGGCACACAGATAGTTTATAATCGGGATTAACAAATAGGATACTTTTTATCCCGATATTCCTACGGGATCGAAACTTATGCGGGTAAAACCGCGGGGCGCTGTTAGTTCAACATAATGGGCAAATTTTTCTCATTTTCCGTGAAATATAACAGTTTTCACTATGCATCATTTCAACACAAATTACCGCACTTTTTAAGAAACATTTTCTGTGCGCAGCCGTATTTTTCCATTGAAAATATTTAGGAATTGTTCAACGATCTGTTAATTGGATATCAAAGCCTGTCTCTAGCCACTGAAAGGTCAAAGGCGTCTTAATGGCAATTATAATCACTACATTCCGTCTAAGACAGCTAATAGGGCATGGTAAAGACAGCTCAGGTTATACTAGGAACTTGATTCAATCCGGTTGCTAGGCAACCCGATACAGAGTTCACACATAGTTCTAGTGATATTTATTTTAGAAGTATGCATGTATGTTTATTTGTATTCATGTTAGTATATTCTTGTAATTTTTGTTTAGTTTTTTAGTGAATGGTTTTGATTTTATATATTATTTTTTTGTCTCCTTTACTATTTCACACGCTGTCTACATCTCTGTATTTATTGTCCTGTCTCGGATGTGCTGGAAGAGATTTCTTGTGAAATAAGCATCACCTCTCTACCTATTTTTTTCTGTTCTGTTTTTTCTTGTCTGTTTATATATGTGTGTACATAAATGGTAAAAAAAGAAATAGTGTAAGTCTTACATACGTCAGTAGCAACGATCTCTGTGAAACTAATTACTCGCTGGTAATACGTACTTAGTACTAACGCTCAACACAAATACTACAGGCTCTGGGTGTTGTGAAATCAGGTACCTACTGGTAGGGCTGGCGATCTGTTAGTTGACTTTAGTTGTTAGCAATAAACTCATTAGAAAAATGTAGGGTTGAGGCGGATTATACAGTTCAACGCGCCATGCGACGGGGCGCGGGAAACGGGGCCAATTTCCCGCGCGGAAGCGCCTTTTTATTGAATTTGTATGTAAAAAATCACGCACGGGGGCGCGTTATCTGCGCCCCGTCGCGTGGCGCGTTGTAGTGTGTGATCCGCCTTAAGAGCGAATAACTTTATGTAAATATATCTCCCTCTATACCTTTCAGAAACCGGTTTCTGAAAGGTTAATTAACACAAAAAAATAAGCTTAGATATAGAGGTAACGGCCGCGACTTACCTACGAGTTGTAGGTTGGGGGTTCGAACCCAAACAGGGTGAGGGCTCTCGATATTTAATGAATGGTCACCCATCCACGAACCGACCGTGGCGCGCTTGCCACGGTCAACCCGTGCGGCTGTTATTATTTAAATTAATATCATAAGTAGTGTAAAGAGCGTTTAGCTTGTGGTACCGGCCCCGACTTACGAGTTGTAGGTCGTGAGTTCGAACACAGTCAGGTCTTTGTGTAAATTATTTCATTACCATTGCTCTCAAAACGGTGAAGGAAAACATCGTGAGGAAACCGGCATGTCCTGGAACCAAAAACTCGAAGACATGTGACATCTACCAACCCGCACTTGGCCCGCGTGGTGGATTACGGCTCACTCCCTCTCACCGAGAGGAGGCCTGTATCCCAGCAGTGGGACATTATAGGCTGATTATAGAGTGTCAAACTGATTGATTCCATTCACACATGTCAAGTGATTTGATAAGCTATTGTTATTTTAGTCAGCTATTTACAGCAGCTAACATGTGTTTGACGATCTATTAGCAAATTGTATTGATTAACCATTAAAATAATAAGGTTTTTAAGTACCGGTCACATGCATAAATACCTTACACTTATCTATGCAAGATTCAAAATTGATTTTCGCCTAAAGTATGTTCGTAAACATAGTATTCTCGAAACCATACTTAGGTATATGAAATAGGTAATTTCACAAAATTTCTATCGTTATTTTGTTCACCATCCTTTTGAATGTTGGATAAATGTAAGGTATTTATGCTCGTGACTGTACTTATCAGAAGATAGATCAAACTGTTTCTACATCTAAAACATAAAAGCTGTGACTTGATCTTTAAGATAACGACTCCCCACAGTAAGACACTGTTTACTTAATGTAGGCTTTTTATAAAAGCTTTAAAAACTAAAACGTTCACATTTAATTTTATTTGTCTGGGCTTTCTTCACCAAAGATGAAAGTTTATTCAGAAAAGACTCCGTTTCAGTTGCCTGATAAAATAATGTATTAAACTAAAAGTTCTCTAAGTATTCCTTTTATTTAACATTTAGGCTACTGGCAACCCTAATAGCCAAGTGAATGTGTCAATAAAAGTCCCGTTCAGTGCTCGATAAATGTCGCGGTGTAAACAAGCAGTTGTGCATTTTATGTGTAATTAACGAGCGGGGCCCAGTGCCCAGGTGGACCCTTGTAGGAATTTGTTTAGTTACGACTGGCATTCGATGTCCCACAAACTTTATAAACTTTAAAGTTTAAGTATGGGAAATTATATCTTGGGGCACCGAAACTTCGATGACCCGTAACCTTCGAACTGGCCATGAATGATGTCCTAATTTTGAATAGTTTAGACGGGACTTGGGGAAGTTTTTATGATTATCTGAATGTCCTGTCATTAAG
Organism: Apamea monoglypha; assembly: GCA_911387795.2. Classification (NCBI taxonomy): domain Eukaryota; kingdom Metazoa; phylum Arthropoda; class Insecta; order Lepidoptera; family Noctuidae; genus Apamea; species Apamea monoglypha. Next base: position 6,361,211 of record OU426920.1, read on the forward strand.
AAGTTCTTGATACTGAAATATATATTTTATCTTTAAATGCATTTTGTACAAGTTTATTCTTTTAACGCCTTTTCCTCTACTGGGATGCAGCTGAATACCAGTATATTACATGGAACGACTACCTATTTGACCTCCACAACCCAGTTAATTGGTAACACGATACTTACCCATGGTAAGTCATGGTTGTCAGACTTTGAGCTTCTAACTACCTGTAACGACTGTCAAAGATCTGCGAATGACAGCTGGGACCAACGGCTTAACGTGGGGTGAGGGCTCTCGATATTTAATGAATGGTCACCCATCCACGAACCGACCGTGGCGCGCTTGCCACGGTCAACCCGTGCGGCTGTTATTATTTAAATTAATATCATAAGTAGTGTAAAGAGCGTTTAGCTTGTGGTACCGGCCCCGACTTACGAGTTGTAGGTCGTGAGTTCGAACACAGTCAGGCCTTTGTGTAAATTATTTCATTACCACTGCTCTCAAAACGGTGAAGGAAAACATCGCGAGGCAACCGGTATGTCCTAGAATCAAAAATCGAAGACATGTGACATCTACCAACCCGTACCTACTGGGCCCGCGTGGTGGATTACGGCCCACTCCCTCTCACTGAGAAGAGGCCTGTGTCCCAGCTGTGGGAAAATTATAGGCTGATATGATGTGAAGAGTGTTTAGCTTGCTATGAGACTGTTGGACAGAATAACTTGGACGTTGGTTCATAAAACACTCTCCGCCGGTTTGTCAGTAAAGTAGTGCTTGGCGAAAAATTTCAACTTCATAATGTTCCGTGCGTCTACTGTATGCATGCGGTGCAAAAATTTAATTTCGGTGTTCTCCACCATGTAACGAGTGCGGAAAAGTGTTGGTATTTCATTTTTTTACGATTAGCGTTAAGTAAAATGTGTTAGAAAAAGTGGCGAATTTTTAACCAAATACTTGAATAAATTCAAAAAATTATGACTGTAACGATCAGTGGTCCACTAAAGCCATGCATCGAAAGAACTGAAAGTTATCGGGAGAGGCCTTTGCCCAGAAGTGGGATGATGCTGGCTAACAGTAACAGTAACAGTAACTGGCGAAATGTGGGGGGTGTACTGTAGGTGTACCTCTGCCTAACCCGTCGGAATATGTACAGACGTGAAAATATATTATATTATGTGTGTGTCTTATAACTTTTTGGCTATATTTAAGTGTCATGGTGAACAAGAAGTACATTGATGTCCAAAAGCTATTTTAAACTCCTTTTATTTTGTACCTACTTTTTTACAAAAAAGGTACCTTTAACAAAACGATACACTCAGTTGGGCTTACTTTTAGCTTTTTTTTTTATTCATCATTAAAAATTTTATCAATACATTTTCTTTAAAATAAAAATAAAAGATCAAACACTCTTTGTTGGAATCAAATCCTATGATAGGTTTTCGTGACGTCACTTTTTCAATAAGCAGCTTAAAGTCCAGTAGTCTTCAGCTAGTGAGAGCAAGGAAACCTCTGAAAATTATATGATGATACTCGTATAAGGTAGGTAAAATCAAAGGACCCAATTAACTACCACCATAAATCGTCCTAATATTCAAATCACAACTGTCATTATTAGACAGTTACGTCAAATGGCTACGACACGGCAAATTGACGTAGAGTGACAATTTGCATAGCAATTAATTTCACCGACTGATGATTTTGATTATAATTTTGAATGGTTGTTATTAAGTCAAAACAGTCGCTGTTTCATATTTTTCTTTGTCGCATAGTTCGATTTATTACCGCATTCATTAAGGCGGTGTGCAGGATAAATTATTAACCATGAATTCAGTACATGATTCTGAACCCACATCATCATCAGCCTACAGCAGTCCACTGCTGGACATCAGCCTCTCCTATTGCACGCCATTCAACTCGATTTTCGGTAACTCTCATCTAGCTGCTACTAGCCAACCTGCGAAGGGCGTCCCACCTTCAAGAACACGTCTACCTAACGGTCATCGGTTCTACGGCTAATATGGACGGCCCATTGTCACTTCAGCGTGCTTATTCTGAACCACCCTATTTTTTTTTTTCTTTTTCTGGGTGGGAAATCATCATATGACTTCTCCCGCTCTGAGCGGAGGCTGAGGCTGTCAGACTTTTACTGACTAAAACCCACCCGTGTTCCTTTAGTTGCCTATGCCAGGGGCCACGGTATCTCTTTCGAACAGCCCGCGGCCCTGGCAGATTCTGAACCACCATGAGGTGAATTTTTTTGATCGCATAGTTGTTGCACTTTTCTATGAAACAGCAGATTTTTTTTGATAACCGACGAAAAGTTTCTACGCTAGGAGGTCTAGAATCATATGTTGAATTCATGGTTACAGTTTGCACACTGGTTAATTTCTTTTATTTTATTTTACCATTTATGTACAACAGACAAGAAACAGAACAGAAAAAATTGTTACAAAGGTGCCTGTACTTAGAAAGCAAGTCGCATGCTATAAAAAAAATTGAGAGCTAAAGTGTATCTAAGTAGAAAAACTGAAGTATTTAAGTAATGAAAAAGAATGTGATAATAATAAAGAATGTAGGATAGTAACCTTGCGATCAGGATCGGCCCTAAATCAGCAATAGATATCTGCCGTTCCGATTTCCACGTAATTGCCTCAATCGATTAATATATAGGTACCTACAATAATACCAGATGAAATTAATAATGTTGTATTCTGGTAACTATTCTGTTATATAAATAATGAGCCTATCATGATGACACATGAATCTGTAATTAGTATTAATACAGGTTGGCAGGGACATAGACGCGCTACCTGCTACCATGGATTCAGTACATGATTCTGAAAATCCCTAGTATTAAACACTTCGTCGGTTATTTAAAAAAATCTGCTGTTCCATACATTTTGACCACGAAGGTGTTGCACTTTTCTATGTAACAGTTGATTTATATTTGATAATCGACGAAAAATTTCTACACTAGGGGGTCTAGAATCGTCGATGTCCATGCCACCCTGTATATCCTATCGAATGCCATAAGTAGGATAGAAGGCCAACCACAACAATGGGAACGTTGGCATTCATTCTGCTTAAAGCTACCATTTGTTAATATTTTAACTTTGTTAGCTTTTTTTTTTTTTTTTTCGGGATGGGAAGTCATCAAATGACCCCTCCCGCTCTGGGTGGAGCGGAAGGGAGTGTCAGACTCTTACTGACTAAAACCCACCCATGTTCCTTCCTTCGCCCTTTATGTTCCGGGGTAGCGGTAACCCTTTCGGACAATCAGCTGAGGGGCCCCTCGTTATGCTGACATCTCTTTGAGGCGCGCGTGGAACACTTACGCGCCGTCCGGCACGGGCCTGGTCCTGATCGGGCGGTGAGCTACCCATTGCTCTCCGCCCGAACTTTGTTAGCTTAGTTGTTAATTTTATTATTCATATTCGTGGTCTTCTATAAGTGAAGGAGTACATCTACTTGATACCTGATGTTGCCCTTTATTTATGTGTCATGTATTCTGTACATCATTTGTTGGCGATCCTAAATCTATAAATAAAGTTGAATTTTCTCTTTTTTTTTACCAGCCTACGCTGTCCCGCTCCTAAAGGCAAAGGTTTCCACTCCTTCCATCTTCCGCGAGCCCGCGCGTCCTCTTTCCAGGTTTGACGGAACCTATCCAGTTCGTCCCGCCAGCTCCTACGTGGTCTGCCGCGACTCCGCCTCACTGTCATTTTCTCATTTAACTTTGAATAATGAACAGACATCATTCATCATCAATAATCATCATCATTCTCCTGCCCTTATACTAATTTATTTGTGTAAGTAAAAGATACTTAGATCCCAAATAAATCTAATTCCCACTCACACAGACACACCTGCACTTACTCACACATCGACACTCACACACACACAGCTACACTCACACAATCCCACACACCCGGCACTTATGTAGTTACTCTCTTTTCCTTTACCTTTTCCCCCGTTTTAAATCTCCAAATTAATTGTATTTCTCTAGTTTATTTTTTACAAAAGTGCAGTTTTCTAAGCTGTGCGTAGTTATTATAATATCCAGAATAGACGGATGGATGACCCCTGTAACACAGGTTTTGCCTAGCATGGGGGTCATTGATCATTTATTATGTACCAGGCTATTCGCACGCTTAAATTAAGTGTTAGCCTGTATCTGTGTACCTTTTTTATGTCTAATATTTATCTTTTTTATAATTCAGACTCGATTTAATTCTAATGAGGTAATTATATGCTTAGATGGTTTGGTCATGTTGAGAGGATGAATGAAAGGTGACTAACAAAAGGTATTTACAAGGCAGATGTGAGTGGAAACGCCGGGACCCCCCACGCCCGAGGAGAATGTTCTTCTAGGGCGTATTTACCTATACCTTAACATACATACCTTATTGGTGATGTTCTTCAGAAAGGTCAGGTATTACTCGCAGCCGGCGTGCATGTATGACCAAGGGAGCAATTCTCAGTCTGATCTAAGTCTCAATCTATCAAAAATACCTCTTTATATCCTTAAATTTTTGACAAGTTTTGACATTGGTTGTCGCTGAGATGAGATTGCAACTAGATTTTGAATTACAGGAATTGGCCTTCAGATGTATGGACGTAAACAAGGCAAAAGGATCGTAGCAGCAGGTGCTGTGCAGGCGTTCTGTAGAACGGACGGAACGGATGGGAAGAAGGTGTCAGATTATGTATGTTTGAGCTAATTAAATAACAACTTATATTTAATTTAATTAATCATAATTGTTATTTTCGTTTCCTACACGTGTTATGACCAACCAATTACAAACTAATATATCGTTATAGGATAACTATTGTGCATGTTCAGAAACTAATGGAAAACGGATACCGCCTACGCAATTTCTGTATATTCAATGAGACATCTGGAAGGGTTGGCGCTTTGTGTTCGAATATATCGCTCTTTGAGCCTTTAATGATTCAATAGATAACAGGACACTGTGCTGATTAGCTTCCTTGTTATATAGTGTGGCGATTAGGTTATCACATTAATTGAAACCACGTAAGTATTAACCATTATGTATTTTAAACATACACAATTAAAATAATTAACAACAATTAACATTCTAGTCGTGGGCCCGTTTTTTTCATTTTAGTATTTAACAACATTAAACATAATTTGTGATTATTTGGTAACAGTACCATAAAGTTTGTGTTGAATTGTTGATACCATCGCCCCGCGCGTGTCTAATGCCTTATTAATATTATCAAGGGTGGTTTATTTCGTGCCAATTTTTACACTATTTATTTTGTTTGAAAAATTCGGTTTTCTATTTATAGTAAAATTGTTTATTTTATTATTTTAACAGACTGTTTACAATTTGTAATAACAGCTGCACTATTTATTGTAATAACCTAAAAGCTAGGTACTCTGTATTTAGAATTCTAAACCTTTTACATGTTATTCCATCATTTAACTTACAGAAATTGTATTCATGTGTTTTTTTGTTTGCTTTATACTTTTTATAACCTCCTATTATTCTGTTTGAATATAAAATTAAATGGAGAAAGCTTTTTCAGTGACTTCTGTTCGCTTAACATTATTTTATAACCTAAAACAAAGGATCGTTTCTCACCTATAAACCTGTCTCACTTCGGAAAAACCAAAAAAAAAACGAACGTGACAATATGTAGGTAGCTAGATATGAATATCAACCTGTAAATGTCGTGAGAACCGCAAAACAAGCACTTAAAAAGAGTTGAAAATGAGCAATAGAAAGTTAAAACAAACTGCAGGAGTGGCTACCTCTCTATTAACTGTGAACACGACAGTTTAGTGACCCGTTTGAGTTCCAAACTTGTGGGGTCTGCACCAGGGGACCTGCGACACTTTGATAACGGAACGAGTGATAATAACACCTTAACAAAGGTCTATGCTTTGGGGAAATAATCATATTATGTAAGGGTTGACATTTTTGCAGATTTGGCTTGTTAAATTGTTCTAATTATTTTTACAGATTTTTCAAACATAGATAGATAAGCCATTTATTCAGTGCACACAAAATACATAAATAGCATAACAGAGGGAGGAGTCTTGTCATCACGAACGCAGGAAATCTGGAGTAAAAATCTATTATTCAATGTCTTTTTTAGCTAGTATAATATAGCAAACACGAATATTTGTAATGGAAAATGTATTACTATTACTATTAGTCATCCGAATAATACTGTCTGTATGACTGTGTGCGTATTTTTGTACCGAGCTTGTAACATCTTTTTTACACTATGGAATGCAATAAATGAATATGACTGTAAATAAAACCATATACTTATTAAAAATTCTGAAAAAAAAAATTTGTTGATTGTGAGTTTGCCATCATTTTCCCGGTGTTCGTGTTAAATATTACAACTGATTGATAATTCGATATCTATATTAGTTCCTAGTAATCATTAATCCTAGTTCTCTCAGTTTGTTCATTCCCGTTACAAACGGCAATGTACTATTGTGCAACATTTCGAGAAAACTTATTGTTCTCACGGGAAATCAGAATGGCTGCATTATCGACTTGCATTGCAACCACTGAATACTAAGACTAGGACAACGAAGCGCTATGCAAAACCCAACCACGTATCTACCTAGCTATACAAAACGTCGGTCCTTATTAAGTTCTCAAAATGTATCTGATAGCATTATGCTATACGTATGTATAAGATACGAGCCAAACGCTTATCCTTTCACACACATTGATAAAGTTTTAGCGCGTTTGAATGGCAATGGCTGACATTATCGTAAAAGTCGAAACTTTGTGTTGAAATAGCTCCAGCGAAACATAAGGGGTTCACGTACAATTGCTAAAGTTTCTAATATACTAGGATATACGTTCCTATTGTTTCCATAATATGTCATAAAAATGTCGTAAGATGTTAACTGTCTCGTTGAAGTTCGTGAGGCGGGTGAGTCGGTATGTCGGTAGGTACATAAGTTAAGGAACGAATTCCCTAATCCTGTAGGTGAAGCCGTCGCGCCGGCCGGCACCGAGGGTCTTCCCGCCGATAGAATTACATCGGGATCGGAATACACTTGAACAAGTGCTCAGCCGTACGACGAACAAAAATGTACTTTTTTAAGGATATGTTTATTGATTTTTTTTTGTTCATAATTTCAGGTTCTACATAGTCAAAATAACAGGAGTACTTTCGGGGCGTTGAATAAATGGTAAAACAATTTTTGAATTTTATGAGAGCTCACACAATACCAAGTTGGTAGAGCTTTCAGACACAAAACTGATTGATAACTGTTCAAATATACACATCGATTACTGTTTAATTAATACGATTGACTGGACTACGCTTAGTCAGCAGTTACGTTTTTGTGAGGTATAATACCTCACAAAAACTATGGATGAACAAATGTTACACAAGTTTCACATGACGGGCAACCGATGTCCGATATGCGTCAGCGAAAATAATGTAATATGAACTTACCAACTAACTGGCCCTCGTGACTAGTTATCAAATTAACAGCTTACACAAAACTTACTCGGCTTAAGTAATGGCCGATTCATTCTCATGTAGGTATACAAGGAAAAAGATTAGGGTTCGGGACTATTTACCGCCCGAGTTTTCCCGATTTCTTCCCGCGCCGAGTCAAACATTTCACCGAGTTAAAAGCCTCCGCCGTGGCCACTAATGTCAAAGTGTGTGACAGCGGAGAATGCTGACTGAACTTGATGTCACATGCACACAAAAGATGAGGCGGAACGTAATTGGTCACCCTTCCAGCTAATAGCCACATCAATGTTGATCTAACAGCGTCGTTAAAACGGTTCAAGTGGAAATAAAATTATACAACTCTCTCTTAGCGAACAATGAACGTGATAAAAGCACCTCTCAGCGTTTTATGAAGAAAACAAACGCTGAATAATAACACGTATCATGTAGCGACAGCGACATATGTTGAACAAACATAATGTAATTACCGCTGATTGTTTACGCTTAATGCAACAATGTGTACAAAGCTGGAGTGAGCGGCGTTAAGCACTTCTCACGTGGTCTAATTAAGTGTAACACTTAGAGTGGTGCCGGGTGAGGGTGCCACTCAATTATTCGCAACTTGATGCGGGATCAGGCGCCTAGGCCCGCTCCGCTCCGCGCTCGCCCGCGCAATCGCGTCGCTACGCCCGCTCCCCCACAAATCCGACCGATTATGTGAAATTAAGCGCAGAACAGTAACTAAGTGAGCATAATTCACACCGTCTCACCGACACTGAGTAAAGGTTGCGTAACATTATGATGATAGGTACGAGTAGTAGTGCTTTAACTTAATGGGCTTTCGTTTGTTGATTTTATCAAATATCCTCACTTGAACTTGATTAGATGGAAGTATCGGTTGAAAATTACTTAGAGCTAATTGAAGCCACGCTTTGATGTTTATCAGTTTTTAATTTGAAACGAAGAAACAATACCAATATCCGAGGTCTTCAATATCAATTAAATTTATATTTTAGTAGGGTTGCTCCAATTTTAGTTATAGATAGAAACTCTGAAATTGAAATTATAGAATATTATTATATTGTATTGTATACAATATTATTGGTTGGCAGTTGTAAATACTTCGACTATGATTTCCCCCTGCTTTTGCAATTGAAGGAAGAACTTCGATTACGGGATACTGTATTTAACTTTTATAAAGGCGTTTTTGCTGAATCTTTCAGGAAACGTTTATCACCGCCTTACATGCGTAGGTATCTGAAAAAGCTATTGGTCTGACAGCTCTTTCCTAAATATTAATGGCCACTCTGAACGTAGAAAAAACTTCGGAAATACACATAGAGTTGCTTGCCAGTCTTCTAGTTTAAAAACCCTATGTATAATTTAAATGAATGCATCACCTAAATATATTTGCAATTTCTCATTCCATTCCCCAAAGGCGCAGCTGTGAAAAAATGATTTTAAACTTTTAAATGCAGTTATTATTCAAAGGGTATTACTCATTTCATGCTTCTATGGTGAAGCTTTCCACAAAAATGAGAGCTGACTTCCTAAAGTTAGAGTTTATTTTCGTTTGATAGAATTTGGCGTTGCCGTAACACTGTGAGATTACCAGCATGTCGTTACGATGCTCGTTTAGATATGGCGCATGAAGAATTGCAGATCTAGAAATGACACGAAGACTTTAACGGGAAGTCACGCAGACAAGCGAGTCGCTACGAATTTCTTGAAGAACTCTGGCCATTCAAAGAAATGTTTTAAATGAGATATTTTACTGAATGATAAGTATTTGCTATAAATTATCTACTGAAGCACCATTTGGAAGCCGTCGGAACGTGGGATGTGACTACGAAACTACGAACTAATATTACTTGAGTTATAAAGCATGTATTCAATATTAGATAATGTAAGAGAATCTTTCATTAAGACCTTTAAATTATAAATAAAAATTGTTTTCATCAGTCACTATTTGAAAGATGATATAATTTTTTCAGGAATATATTTTTGTAACAGTTCGTAAAGCTAACTGCTCTTAGTTTTCATAAAGTTTAAAGTTGTGGCCGCTGTGTAAGACAAAACGGTGGAAATAAGATAGACAATCTCACAAATGTCCCGGTTTGAAATTGTGTGCCAGATTACTTACAACAAACAAATACAGTGAAAACATTTCTTTGAGATTAATTTGTTTAGGAAAATAAAAAGCTTCTAAGACTCGACCGACAGTAAACATGAGAAGGTAGGTATTATAAGTATTAAAAATAAAAGCTTTTAAATCTGTGATTACAAACAAGATGTTCAAGTTTACGCGAAAATAACTGTTCAAGTTTACAGCTGTGGGGTAGATAAACGATCTATTTAATAATTTACAAGTTAAATTGTATTAAAACAGAGCAATGTCGTCGCTGAAATATTGGTTAATTTCGCAACCCTTTTGTGCGAGTACCACCATCTTTTATTTACAACTTGTATTTCTGCAAAGTACTGAAATTATTCTTGTTTACAACAAAACATAATATAAAAAATATCAGTGTTGTGACACTTTGGCACAGTTATTATATTTTGTTACATTGTGAGCACGACAATCTACCTCGCGTGCAGCCACCGGGGAATGAAAGGATTAAATAAAAAATATATGATATGTACATAGCAAGTAGCGCTCGCAGATTACGAGTGCTCACCAAATTGAGGTGCAATAAGGGGGTTAAAAATAATAATATAACCTCCGGGAGGGCCCTGCTAGCCTGTTACCCGTGCAGCGTTCATTCTTTGATCTTTATTATAATAATAAAGTTAGTTCATTTCGCGCCAGTAATGAATATTAATGCTCTCGCTTAAGTCATAAAATAAACTTTATCTGAACAACGCGTCGTCGTAGCTCTGCCACCTCGGCCCTAGTGATAAATTCACAAAGAATAAGCCGAACTCGGTCCGTTTTCAATTATAACCAAAATTCGTATTGTGTACTTTGTAACTTCAATAATATCATGAATTATTTAGAGCGCGCCGTTAATAACAACAAGAATTTGTTGTGTTGAACAATGTTGCCGCACCATCTGTACGTTCTGCTGAATCTATTCGTTTTATGGCCCTGAAATTCCATGATTTGTAAAATTGTTTGATCTGAGAAATTATTACACTCGTTGATAGTTTGCGTGCTCCTACAGTTGTAATATCAAAACGCAAACGGAAACTTTGTGTTGACTTTGATTGAGGTTACATTTTGCTACACCAGCTCAGGAGCAATTTCGACACATTTTGCCAATAGTTCAGATAGTTTACCGTGTTATTACTGTACTTTATGCTCTCGGTGGCACGAGCAGTGGTGGTCCAGTGGCATCGACCCCGACTTACAAGTTGTAGGTCGTGAGTGCGAACCCAGGCAGGCACTTTAGTTTGTGTATGTAATTTCATCACCACTGCTCTCAAAGTGCTGTAAGAAAACATTGCGATGAAACCGGCATATCCTAGAATCAAAACTTTGAAGACATGTGACATCCACTAACCCGTACTGGGCCAGCGTTGTGGAGTCCACGCCCTCTCACAAAAAGGAGGCCTGTGTCCCAGCAGAGGGAAAATTTCAGACTGTTTATATATATGCTTTAAATATTTAAACATAATCTACATCCACACAATTGACTTCTTCTAAACCCGGTACGAGTATTTCACGTCATGGATTTTAAAGAGCAATAGAGTTTTACGCGAGAAAATCGAATGACATCCAAATTAGGACGTCTGGCCCTCAGGCTGAAGCAAATTTGCAAGGGATTTGGCAGATTACGACCCCTCAAATATCCAATGTATATGGTACTTATATTGATTTTTATACTTTATGCAATATCAGAGGCGGGCATGAAACATGTGAGGTCTGGGGAATAATGCAGTGTTGTTTATTTTTCACAGACTGTGCTATAAAACATATTAACATAAGCATACTCAGGTTGTAACATTTCCACTGCTGGGACACAGGCGTATTCTCTGTGTGAGGGAGTGTGCTATAATGTATGCGGGTTGATTGGTAGATGTCATAAAATGTAGTGCTTTAGAAAAAATATAAAGGAATCACGATCGTTTTCTGGGCAAAATGAAACTTCGTACAACCTTTCCTCAACACCTACACTGAACTCCTACTGATCAACAACAATATTATTTTTCATTTACCTATGTACTGTTATTTTTCCTCAGAAAAATCGCAGAACCATTCGGAAGTATCAGTAAAAATTGAATGAAAACATACTACCAATATAATACAAATCAATTAACGTGATTACCTGTAAACACACCCCGTTTATGTTCCAGAATTTTATGAACGCTACGTGCAGAGCAGAGCCATGCGGCCGAGCCTGTGACTCACAAGAGTAAGTAAGACTATAAACAAGGGCTAATCTCGTTCTGTGCTCCGTTACGTTTGTTCTCCAAACATCCCGCGTGTTTGTGCAGACAATAGCTAAGTACAATAATTGTGCATGAAGTGGCCGGGAGAGCCGTGCCTTGTTGGCACAGCGGGCTCTCTAAGCCTTTCCGATGTGTGACTAATGTTTGTATATGGTAATGAGATGGTAATGACTGGCGCGCTAGTTCGCCTAAACTGGATCATTGAGCGCCCGTTTTCATCACACTCGTCCGGTCAGCGGAGCGGCGCAACGTCGAGTGGTTTGCTAAGACACGGCTTGCACAAGCTTTTGAATAAACAATGGTGCTCGCTGAATGTGCGCTGGTGGCCGAATGCCGCAAACAGCGCTGCCGTGAGATGTATAATTCTGAACTACAGTGCAACTTTACACTGCCTACTGAGCGTGTGAGTCTTTGAATACAGCGTCTGAAACCGCATCTAAGTAAGGGATGTTCTTTTACTTAGATGTTATTAAGCTAACTGTGTTAATGTTTTATCACATGCCAAAGTGAAGCTATTTTCAAGATAATAGCTTTTCATCAAGCTCGGTGCGGGAGCCGCACTTCAAAAATATACGCCAGTCGTGGTTTTAAATATTATCATACCATTGTTATTACAAAATAATCAACACAAATAACAAAGCCCTTATTTTACCGTAATCTGGCAATTATTAACAATTACTTATAATGACGGAAGTTAATATAATATCACAGTATATATAGGCCACAATATAATCGGGAACAACAGAGATACATAATTTAATAGGATTACACGTTCGTATAACTTTACATCATTAACGTTCTCAGCCCTAATTGGGCAACATCGATATAATCGAAACTCTACAATCGATATTATATTATAAATAGCGTCTATTCATTATTTATTTTGTGATTAATCACTGTAATGTGACTGTAATGTCAGGCCGTTTACTCTGGGGTATCTAATGAGGGGTTTATATACACTAGCTTCTGTACGCGACTTCGTCCGCGTGACATTTCTTTCTTCACCCCGTCGCTTCGAATTACCTGGCTGCACTATTACTTCGTTTTCGCTTAGCGTTCTTTTTCATTTTCCCGGCTCCTAAGAATCCTAGCGTGATGTTAAGTAGCCTATAGCCTTCCTCAAGAATTAAGCTATAAAATACAAAAATATTTTTTTAAATCCGACTTGTAGTTCCAGAGATTAGCGCGTTCAAATAAACAAACTCTTTAGCTTCATTATTATTACATTTCATTATAAAAAAAAGTCTAACTCCTATTAGTGCAAAGGTCAGTCGATTCGCAAAAATGCGAATGAAAAAAATGAAAAAAAAAAATGAATGTGACTTTCATAATTTTTACCATTGTTGGAAAAAATATTGGTAATATTTAAGGCTTAAAGTCTGTGAGATGTGACGATGACAAGTTATTTATTTTGTAAGGGAAAACAAACAGTAGTATATTAATACTACTGTTTGTGTAAGTTATGTAAGCTTAAGTTAAAAATAAACAGAAATAATATGACAAATAACCCACCGCATTTTCCACAGATTACAACTTAGATATTTACCTACAAATATTTATTTATACCAACACCGATTGGGGTGATGATGTGGCTATCGACTATTACCTTACTGAACAATTTTAAACAGCAATCCCAAATGAGTAGTTTTTGTTAAAATCGATTCCAATTCCCAGAACTGGCCATATTTGACGATGGTTATAGTCACGCGGCATCAGACGCACGTATATGTTTGTGTGGCAGTAAGTTATAAATGGCCAGTTGTAAGTTTTCATAATGATATAAAATCGGCCTGTAATTGCCACATTGCAGAAACATTTTCTTCTAATTCTGAAAAGTGAGGAGTTTTTGTCAAAACGCCTGTTGGTGATTTCAGACACGTTTTGAAAGTTTCTGCACAATATTTTATTTCCCTCAAACGGTAGTAGTGTCTATGATTAACATCACTCACACATGACACACGCACACATGATATCCTTTTTCACACATGCAATATTGCAATTGCACTGGGCCAACAGAAGGCCAATTCCCGTAATTAAAAACGTTCAAAATCTTGTCGCAATCTCATCTCAGCGACAATCAATGTCAAAAACTTGTCAAAAATGTAGGGAAATTAATTTATAACAGATTGAGACTGAGATCAGACTGTGAAGGTTCTTAAAAAAATTACGATAATTGGCCCTCTGAAATTTGAACCAGCACTTTTTAATACCTTCTTTTTATACTCAAAGCAACTTATCGATTCGAAATGTGACCTTCACGTATCGGACGGGTTTTTATTAGTCAGCGTATTAACTTTTGTAATTACATAGAAACTGAAAATACTGGCAGCCTATTAATAATATCACTTTACTTAAGTATTGATTTATTAGCTAAAAGGGCGTGAAGCCTTAAATCTTTCATTAATGAATTCATTTACAGGGAAATTTGATATCTATCCGTAGTTTGTAAAGTGAAATTATAGGAAACAATAAAATTGTGTATTTTGTAACTGAAGTTTCCTGGTTAATTTATTTAAGATCTGTATCTAACGATTGCTTGTTTCTAAGAACATGTGAATAGAATTGTTTGGGAGGTTGTTCGACACATTATTCAGGTGACGGATTGTTTATTCCTCACACTTCAATAGCTGAGGCTTGGGAGGAGTGAGAGGTAATCCATATGTTGACGTTTAGCCTTATGTTTATTTTACGCGCTTATAAGAAGCTTACAGCCGTGTACTTGCCTTTGTTTAATTCTGGGAATAAAAAGTGATGAATCATTGTTCACGTGTACTGTAAATATTAAGGTTTTAACTTTACTTTTTATGGGAAGCAGAGGGGGTTATACCGAAAGGTAAATGTAGGTAAGCCAAGGATTCTAGGAAGAAGAGTCTGTCTATCTCTCTCTCTTTTTATAAAATCCTTGCAACAAAGCAACAATTGACTGCTGCGCTGCGTGTCGCGGGTTCGATTCCCGCACAGAACAAATATTTGTATGACCTACAAATAGTTGTTCCGAGACTTGCTGTTTGTGTATTGAGTTTAAATGTTTGTAAACGCACCCACGATACAGGAGAAAAACATAGTGTGGGGCAAGGTATTAAAAAAATAATAATAACGTATTCACAGCCTCTTTACTAAATTAAAACTTTTTGTACCCAAAAGTAAACAAACAAAATCTTTTGAACATATTTAAAACTTATTTTACATATATGACACATCGTTTGATCGTTAGTACACAATTCTCTGCTATAAGGCTGAAATTTCCTTTTAAAAGGACTAAAGGACACAAGTTTCTGTGTTGAGTATTCCGAAGCTGCATCTCGTGTTCACCCCTCGCTGTGAAGTCGCTCGGATCAACCCGGGCGTGACACCAGCCTCACTTGCATGACGACCGGCCGACAAGCCAGCAAGGCCTCAAAGTCCACACAGAAAACCCATTTAATCTATATTTTACTCGGTTAGCTTCCCAGCGAGATAATGTATAAACCCTTATAAACCATAATACTTCTCATGAGCGTAAGTAAAAATTTTGATCTGAGGGGCAATTTTCGTAATTTTAAGAACGTTCAGTCTCAATCTGTCAAAAATACCGCTAATTTCCCTACATTTTTGACATTGATTGTCGCTGAGATGAAATTGCGACTAGATTTTGAATGTTTTTAATTATGGGAATTGGCCTTTTGATCGACGTGATCGCGTTTTATTTTTAGGTTTGGTCGAAAGTCTTTGTCAGTAGGTACCAAAAGTAAGCCTGAAATGTTAGGTTAGTAAATGTTTATAACCCGATTCCGTAATATTTAAAAAAAGCGGATTACATAGTTACAATTTCTTAGTCTAAAGAAAAAACGTTGAAGTATTTCTGCGAAGGTTCCGCAAAGCATCCGAGTAAGTAGTTTTATCTAGAAGTGTCACCTGGCTATGCAAAGGACGCAAGATTTCGAGGAATTTCAAGTTAGCAGGACACAGATACGGTCAAAAAGCGGACTCGGCTTTAAGCCGAGATAACGCTGGGCAAAAAGGGATAAACCAACTTAGGTTATATTATGGGTATTACATATTTTTCTTTAAATCGAATTTGCCCGAGCTGTCGAAGTGGCAAAATGCGGTTTCCATTCCTGCCAAAATTGTATGATGTAATAGAACGAGGGGATAGGCACAGCGAACAGTGATTTATTTACAGTCATTGAATATAATATGAATTGAAATATTTAGGTAGACTGCAAGTGATTGGATTCTTTATGAATATATAAATTGTTCGTAGTACCCACTGTTTAATTGATGTCGCGGTTTTTCGATAGGAAAAATTAATAATGCCAGAGTCGAAGCCGCCATATTTTTACTGGTATCTAATCATGTCAAAATTATTTAAAAATTCTGTCATAGCTGATGTAAAATTCAACTCCACTAAAAACTAAAAGTTTATTATTCACTTTTCGTTTAAAACAGCTACGAAAACTTTCTCGTTCCTCTTTTGAAATTGGTCAGAAACTATTTCATTGGTATATACAATTCATATTTACTATCTGTGCTAATAATAAAGCTGAAGAGCTTGTTTGTTTCTTTGTTTGAACGCGTTAATCTCTGAAACTACCAATCGGATTTCAAAAAATATATTTTTGCATTTAATAGCCCAATTTTTAAGAAATAAATTCTTCTATTTAATATCACAGTAGAACCCTTAGGAGCCGAGCAAAAAGAAAAAAGTCAGAATGAACGGTAAGCGAAATTGAAATAGGCAGCAGTGTACCTACCCATAGTACACCCATATTGCGTCAGTAATGTTTAAGACCATCGCATGTAAAAGGGATCGAGCCTATTGCTACCATCGGGCCCAAATTTCAGGCTCCAGGCTGCTACTCAGAAATTCCAGTTGGAAAAGTCCAATATCACTTTGCCCAACCTGTAAATCGTACCCAGGGCTTCATGGTTAACAGCAGAGCTTGCGACGACTAGACCAACGAGGCAGTGCGTAACAAATTGGTTTTTACAGAATTATACACATATACATTAAAATCATCCAAAAGGCGTCAAACAAGGAGACCCGCTTTCACCCAAACTTTTTAACAGCGCTCTTGAAGAAGTGTTTAAAAGGTTATCGGCAAATTGGGAGAGATGCGGCATTGAAGTCGGCGGGGTATGGTTAACAAACCGCCGCTTTGCTGACAACATTGTCGTATTTCCCTCCACGGTGGCAGAATTGGAGCTTATGTTAAACCAACTCAGTGATGCAAGCCTTGAGGTTGGACTGACGATGAACATGGCGAAGACCAAGCTGATGTCAAACACCACTAAATATAGGATCAGAGTGAATTGTGAAGAATTGCAATATGACCATGAATACATCTACTTGGGCCAGTTAGTCTCTTTCCAGTCCAGACAAGACAAGGAAGTCTTAAGACGAACTGAAAATGCCTGGAAGAGCTACTGGTCCATGAAACAGCTTATGAAAGGAAATCTGCCTTTGACACTAAAGCGAAAAATTATGGACATATGCATCCTTCCCATTCTGACCTATGGATCCCAGACTTGGTCTTTGACAAACATTCAAAAATCCAAACTCAAGGTTTGGCAACGTGCAATGGAGCGCAGCATTCTAGGCATCAAATTGACAGACCATATTCGCAACACCACACTGCGCTCCAAAACACAGATTACTGACATTGCTCAAAAAGCCGCTAAGCTGAAGTGGGACTGGGTTGACCATGTCTGCCGTATGCCCAATAAGCTGTGGGCCAAAATAACACCCAACGTGGAGTCCTGACACAGCTAGAAGGCGTCGCGGCAGACCCCGTAGAAGATGGCGGGACGAGCTGGACAAAACAAACGACCAGTGGTCTACTTTAGCCCTGGATCGAAAGAGCTGGAAGTCATGGGGAGAGGCCTTTGCCCAGCAGTGGGATGATGCAGGCTAACAGTAACAGTAAAATCATCGTACCTTCCCTCTAGAAAACTAAGAAACCTTCATCATCATCATTCTCCTGCCCTTATCCCAATTTATTTGGGGTCGGTTTCACATGTCTTTTTCTTCCATACTCCCCTATTAGTCGTCATCTCGATAAACACCACCTTTCTAACCATATTATCATACACACAGTCCATCCATAGAAACTAAGAAACCTTCAAACATGTTTAATTCTCAGCCTTTTGACGGTACCTTGTACTGTTTGTGGTACACATTTGTACCAGCTCGTCCCTGAGAGGTCATGTGACTGTTTCTAAATTACCCTAGGCTGATTTTTTTTAGTTATTCCTAAGTATGTTTATTTTATTGTTAAGATCGGCTTTCCCCTGTACTAAATGTGCCACCGCAATAGAAAAACAATATAGAGATTGAAAATAATAATATAATAATAATAAATTTATTCACAAACTTTTTTACAAGAATCCTATGAAAACCCTGACTTCTGAGCTAGATAAAAACCTGTATTACAGAAGTCAGTGCCCTCTCCCACTTTCTACTTGATACAAAATGAGAATAAAAAAATATAAAGAAAAAAATAATAAGATGAAATAAATCAAATAAGTGGTTAGGTTTATTCATGTTGTGTTTATGCATGTAGATAACGTGTTTGTGTGTACGTGTGTGTGCGTGTGTGTGAGGGTGTGTGTGTGTGATGGATGTTAGATGTAGGTGAGGTATGTGGTAGTAGGGAATATTAATCTGTGAGTAATAACATTTCTTGACAATGACAGTGCAGCGTGTCAATACTAATGTTCAATCTAGTTTCAATACACGTAGGTAGGTGCCTACCTACGTGTACCATGATATTCACAGTTGATGGGCTAACAAACACCAGTCGTAATAACAACAAACAATATTGATTAAACAGCATATTATTACCGGTAACATGTTGGTTGGGTCGCGGCTTTCCGCGAAATACACTCTTCTAGTGCAGGCTCCGGATTATAGACGGAATAAAAAGTTATTAATTCGTAGAAAATGGTTATCACACATACATCGTGTGTAAGAAAGGTGTGGTCAAATTTAATGGTGTAGGTACAGACCGTCAAACTGAACGACTTTCTCCAAGGGATCAACACCGTAATCGCGAAAAAAAATCTGCCACCCCCATACATTTGGGGCGAGCAGGTATTGAAGTTTTGTATGGGACGGCTGATTATTTTTTTCGCGATTACGATTTTGGTCCCATGGAGAAAGTTATTCAGTTTGATGGTCCGTACCACACCCTTAAATATGACACAAACATTTCTGATACACTCTGTATATGTAGATCGACACACTATGCGATATATTATGCACTATTAAAAATCTTTTGGCGCGTGGTAAAATTTTGATCTAACGCCGTCATCTTATGTTTTCATGCAATTTTACCAAACCATCTCACAAATGTTTCCTACAACGCTCAGGAGCGTTGAGAGCATTGCGTTTCAAGAACCTTTTGGCTCTGGAATGACATTGACAGGACAGGTCCTGTCAATGTCATTCCAGTGCCATTCAAGAACCATTTGGCATTCAAGAACCTTTTGGCTCTGGAATGACATTGACAGGACCTGTCCTGTCAATGTCCAGAGCCAAAAGGTTCTTGTAGCAGTATACCTACTTACACACTACAAACAGATAGGTAGTTTGGTCAAATTTATTAGTGCATCATTGGCAAAGTTTATAGGAAAACAAGTGAAATAAAAAATTTGGAAAATGACAAAAGTTCTGAACGAACAAGAAAAATTACGAAGTAAAAGGATGGTCGGAGACGGCGCGGTTTTCTTACAGGATTAAATATGAGAATTGTGGTGGTCGTGGTAATCTGACTTGCAAATGGGGATATAGTATATAATTAGATATAATGGTAAACTAATAAGTTACCGGGAACCTGCTAGTCATTTCAGGGGTTTATTTACAACACAAACAGTTCTTTCAAATTCCGCTGAAAATGATTGCTCAACAAAGCCTTTGGGAAATGAGCGTAAATATTTAGATATGTACAAATGTTTACAGATAACGCAATTCCAAGCCGCTACTCCAGAATTCCAGATACAACAATGAATAACAAACACAAGTACCTACTACAATCTATTGGTATTCAAATTACATATAAACTTCTCGTACATGTGTTATTCTGACAGAGTAAATTAAACGGTGCAGTTATGTTTACACTAGTCATGGATGACTATGAACACTGAACAGGCTACAGAGTACTCTCTACATTCTCTCTATGTTTACTCGCGGTTCGGTCTGATTGCTTATAAGTACATACACTTTCTAATAGAAGCAGGAAGTAACACATTACTATTGTTTCTTTTTTACTATTATTTCTTCACGTCCTTAAATGGCGAGCGATTAATATCAATTACAAAAGTTATGGCGACTTTATTACTTGTTAAACGCAGTTCGTGTTCATTTTTATGGGAAAAACTGTATCATGTTTGTTTTAAGTTAACTTTGAAGTTATGACTTTAGCGTGATTTTATGCTATTAATAAGGATAAAGAACAAGTTATGGGGGGTCTAGTACCTATACTATACTACCTATGTTGCAGATTGACGAACATTACCTAAACAAATCTTTGCAGTCGAACTTCATATGGATGAAAAAGGCAGCCATAATAGCGCATTCATCTTTTATTAGCCCATTTTAAAAATAAACCCGATCTATGCCCATTTTGCATTTACATGAACATTTTAGCATTCATGTTTACCAAATGACCAGATGCAATATGCTCGCATAAACAATGCATTCAGCTGCTTTGATAACAATAAGTTTTCAAGAATAATAAAATTCATACCGGTTGCATTCAAAATGGGGCACGTACAGTAACGTACGGTCCAATTTTGGCGCACAATTTACCTGCAGATGCAACAAACACAAAGAGGCTATATTTCTGCGGAGAAGGTAAGAGCGGGGAGGGGAGTGGAGGGCAGCGGCGTGTGCCGGCTCGGATTACGGCGGCCATCTGCCGGCGACACCGAACAATCAAGCTAACGAGGCGCGCTCGCGACACCGGATTAAAGCCTAATGCCGCTGCGAACAATACCGTCGACGCCCTTTATCAGTTACACTTAGACGCTAACAGATCGCTCGTGTCGCGACAATGGCCCTTCTTGTTTATGGCTAATCCTAAGTGGATTACTCGCGGCCCGCAGTAACGCGACGCAAAACAATAATCACGCAGTAGTTCAGCTTCATAAAAAGAAACGAGCTTCGCAAAGCTCGCGACTTCGATACACTCGGAGCGTAGAAGATTTAACTTTCGGAATTTAATGAGATTATACCACAGTGTTGTGTTAATTTTAAAATGTAACAGGGTCATGACAATGCTATCATTTAATCGTGTGTTGTGTCACGCGTATAAATTGTCTCCATTGCTTACACGCGGCACAGCGCTACGCCGCCAACGATATGAAACCGCATGAAATGAATGTCTCTTCGGTATGAAAACGAGTTTGTCGATCGCAATATCGTTTGCTCACTCGTGGCTCGTGGCTCGTTGTTCATAACGACACAATGTGTACGCACTTATTAAACTGTAGCAAGCCATAACGTTTTCGCCTTCAATTTCTGGTTGATGTTGATCCAATTTTCTATCCTTGGCATACTTTGTTGGATGCCGTCCAATTGTGAAACCACTATACAGTAATTTTATTAGTGTTCGACACGATGTTTAGCAGTCAAATATGAAGGTGATCTAGGTTAGAAGGAACATCAAGATTTCTTAGATTTTATTCAGGTACTGCTATGTCACGTCGTTTTTCACCTTCTGCCGTGTGCTGCGCAATGTGGCTGCGAGGTGACGCGTCAAGAAGCGCGTACAGTGACGGATCGCCAGTCGCTTGTTTATTCAATAGTTTCCGTCTCAAGCCAGGCTCAGTGATAATCGCTGATCCTTTTCATCGCTTTGTTTTGTCTTCGATGATTACGACTGGCTCTTTATTGAGTGTTTACTGAATCGAACTGAAGGCGCTTGTTTATGTTACTTTTCTTGATGACACTGCAGATCAGTAAACGTTGAAGAGAACAAAGCTTTGATATATAAATATGTAGTAAATAGGCAAAAGAGTATATGAAATATTGCTACTTAAACCTTTATTCTATAGTTTGCTCCAAAAAGGTAAATTAATTCCAGGTAAAAGCACAAAATTAATCAAGCCTAGAATTTTTTAAAGAGTTGCCTTCCTTCAGTATTTTTTATCAAACTTGCTTTTTGTTTTAAAGGCCATTTTTTCTATATTTACAAAACATAATTTTATAATATAGGCAAGCATGTAGTCTTGTTGCAAAATTAAATTTCAAAATTGCTTCTGTTTTCGAGACGGCTGCCACAGCCGGCAGTAACCACGCCTCACGTTAAAGAATCCCGGCGACTAGAGGCACCAAGCTTACTTTATTTATTTCCATTGTTGTTCCACTCCAGCGTCAGCAAAGTTTTAAATTAAGGAGATAGTTATTGCTGATAAATCTGGGAGTGTTGCTCTTAGCTGTACTGTGGGAGCCGAGCACCCAGGCAGATAATGTACGCGGTTTAATACCCTGGTTTTATCGTCTTTGTTTTTAAAGTCACGGTACAAAGCTGTGACTTTGAAATTTTGATTATTATTTAAAGGTGAGGTATTTGTCTACTATAAATTGTGGTATTTGTGTAGGTATTTTATTAAAAATCTCCTTATTAGGACAACATTCCTATAAAATTGTTCTGATTTAATAAAGGACACCGAAGACAAGGCTTTCTTAGTGACAAATTAAAAATTTTGGCGAGATTAGTTCTGACTCGGGTGACGGGCGCCTGAATGGAGACGGCATTCAATGAATAGCTTCCCGACTCTCACTAAAGTGGCCAATCTCTGCCAAGATTACGTCACATTAAGGGCCTTTCTCACAATCCTCCCCTTCAAATGAGGTACTCATTGTTGACCACTACTTAACTCTATTATTGTGAACATTTCCTAATTCTTAACGTGTGTAGAGTCCACGCGATGTCAATTTAGTTCACAATAATATTTTATCATCAAAGATACGGATGATAAATGTATTTGTTGTGATATTTCCCGAACTCCATCGGTTATTCTGAAAGTGCATCGGCGCAATATTTCCCACTTATGGCGGCACGACGAAACAATCCGCGATAGATCAACGGCACGCGGCGCGGCGACCACTTGTCAACGCATCGCGGCGCGGCGCGGCGCGGTGAGGGGGCTGCAAACTAAGCGTTCCTGCCAAAAGTACGTGACCTTAATGTATATCAATCCGAGCGTGATTTATACAGGAGGGATCTGTAAAATATGATATAAAATAAACATTGACAACCAAAACGATGAAATACGACGCAGCGTTGTGATTTAAGGGCGCATTTCACGAGATTTTATGGCGCTATAAAATCAGTTCGCGCTCTGCTCTCGCCTCCAAAGAGCACACGTACTGCACAGATTTGACAAAACAGACGACGGACATTTATTTGTTCGCTAGTTTTTTTGCAAGTTTTATGGACTGCTGCCAAGTTTATGGTCCACGGACAACAGGCGAACGCTTTGACAGTGTAAAATTGGGGGACGAGATTTGATTTGTCTCTATACCACTTCTTACCCCTTTCTTGTAGGTAAATATAGATTTTCAGGGGTTTGAAATCCAATTTGCTGACGAATTGCATTTGAGATTCATCGTTTAGATATATTGGCGCATTAGCATGTACCAATCAATTATAACAAACGAATATCGATAATTATGCATTCAAGAATTCAGAAACATCTCACCGAAACTAATTCTAGCTTTGATCTTCCATAATAAAATTAATAAAAAATCGAAGATGTAACATCCATCAACCCGCACTGGGCCCGCGTGGTGGATTACGGCCCACTCCATCTCACCGAGAGATTGCCTATTATGCTTTATGCTTCCATAATACGTACGGACCAATGTTTTATCATTAAATTCACTCCAGCACCACATTCATTGAAGGATTCAATGTAAACCACATTTTTTTTATTTATTACCTAAGTGAGCTTGAAATGGAACAATATATTTTCTTCTACTCACCTAATACATTATGTATAGACCTAGGGAATCTCGGCCATTTTTTGAGACACTATGTATCAATGTTTTTACGGGAGACGAGTTCAATTTGTTATTTTTATTACATTCATAGGTAAGTAAATATTTCATAAACACATATTTTTATTTAGCTGGCCACGTCTGCCGTTTGCACAATGAGCTGTGGGCCAAAATAACTACTACGTGGAGCCCTGAAATGGACGAGCTGGAGGAAACAAACGACCAGTGGTCCACTTTAGCCCTGGCTCGAAAGAGCTGGAAGTCATGGGGAGAAGTCTTTGCCCAGCACTAGGAAGTGGTGAAGGGCGGGCGTTTTTGGGGGACTGTCTTTTATAATTTTGACGTTCGAAAAGTGCTGATTCTCAGCCTAATTTGAATAAATGACTTTTGATTTTGATTTTGAGTGCACACAGGCTAGCAGTAACAGTAACATTTTTATTTACACGATTTCATATTTTCCTATAAACAATGTACTATGTATACCTATATACCTAACTAGGTACTACAAAAACAAACAATAAGTGCGCAAAGTCATATCTGTTTTAAAAACTTATTCTGTGTGTTTTTTTCACTAACTTTATTTGAATAGCTCTTGGTGTGGCGTATTATTTTTAACTAACGAAGAGTAATTAATTAACTTCTAATTTTATGGGCAAAGTCTACGTTCAAATTTTGCGATGATTAAAACTTTCATAGATTATTCATGAAAAAAGTGTTATAGATTCTTTACGCTATTACCTGTAACGAAATTATTATTTATGTGTGTTTTACTTACCATTTTTTTTTTAAATATGTCTATACTATGCTACCTAAATATAGATATATAACCTACCAACTAATAATGAATCAAACAAGTAATAATGAATCTTGGGTTTGAACATCTAATGAGTGAGTTAGGAAACTAAAGAAAAACTTTTAATACTCGGTATCGAGTAAGTACTAGAGTTTCAGTTACGATGCTGCGCTGATAGTTTACTCATAAATTAAAGCAGTAAGTTCCTGCAGTGAACACTTAATTTTAACAACAAACAATACTGCATCACGAAGTGAACCTTAAAATGATCATCATCATCATCTGCCTAGCCTTTTCCCAACTATATTGGGGTCGGCTTCCAGTCTAACCGGATGCAGCTAAATACCAGTATTTTACATGGAGCGACTGCCTATCTGACCTTTACAACCCAGTTACTGGGTAATACGATAATACCCCTTGGTAAGACTGGTTGTCAGACTTTCGGGCTTCTGACGACCCATAACGACTGTCAAAAATCCACGAATGACAGTGCTTTCCGAGGCACGGAGGGGTCTTGGTACATGAAGATGGTCACCCATCCACGGACCAACCGCGGTAGCGTAGCTTAACCTTATCGATCGACCCGTGCGGCCGTTATTACTTAGCAACAAGCCCCTCTCAACCTTAAAATGATATAACTACGAATTAAGAAAATTAACAGTCGAGGAAACAGGAAAACAATTTTCTGAAGAAAAAAATCACCTTGTCGTCTTCTCCCTGATCATTCTTTGTTACAACGTTGACGTGTCCCTTATGTGTTGGCAGTGACATATCACTATGAACCACATATGTATGATATTAATTTCATATGATATATGAGCATGTTGACGAGCATAAGTTTACATTGTCGTCGTAGACCAACTCTTAGTTTTGCCAAAATCACCATCGTTGCATTTGGTGATCGTTCAAAGAAATGTTGACGTTTGTGTAAGCGCTGGTTTATCTTTTGTTATAATAAACCCACGTGATGAGAGTATATGCTTACTCCCACAAACTAATGGCCAGAAGGTCGCAATCTTATGTCAAAAATGTATGTAAATTGATTGTATTTTTGACAGATTGAGA
Organism: Apamea monoglypha; assembly: GCA_911387795.2. NCBI lineage: Eukaryota > Metazoa > Arthropoda > Insecta > Lepidoptera > Noctuidae > Apamea > Apamea monoglypha. The sequence continues at coordinate 6,386,890 of OU426920.1, forward strand.
CTTTTTTTTTCCGTTTGGGAAATCATCATATGACCCCTCCCGCTCTGGGTGGAGCGGAAGGGAGTGTCAGACTCTTACTGACTAAAACCCACCCATGTTCCTTCCTTCGCCCTTTATGTTCCGGGGTAGCGGTAACCCTTTCGGACAATCCCGCTGAAGAGATTGAGACTGAGATTAGAATGCGAACGTTCTTAAAAAATACGTAAACTGACACTCAGCAGCTTTACCAGCTATTGGTTATAATTTCCCTCAAATATAGCCAATCACTGAACGACGGTAGACTTTACGCGTAACAATTTGTAAAGGACATTACGCGGGTATTTTCCTATCGAGTTACGCGTACTACGCCAACCCGACCTTTATCGCAAGGCATTTCATCAGGTGACACTGGCAGCTTTAGATGTCTATCTTGACGACTTACCTATAACCTAGATGTTTTTACCAGCCGACATTCACAAGGTCACGGAGGTGCGTAAAAACAGTTTAAAATCGTCTCCTAAAAGAAACTCCCGTCTGAAATATCTTGATTAACGAAACTAATAATAAAGTTTTGCCGTCACAGATCATTTCCTCTTAATTATTAAATATTGTCAGCTCAATCACTCGATATTATGAAGAGTCTGAATATAACGAATTTTATTGGATATCCGAAGAATCTTTTCCAAGTACAAAAGCGTTCCAATTTTTTATGAATATTCCCAGCTCAACCTGTTGTGTGCTCGACTAGCAAAATTGTGTTTTCGATCAATCTGCAAAACTTTGTTAGTCTTTGTTATCTGTCTACTAAAAACTTAAACCTATTTGATTTCGAACGCGTTAGCAAGTTCGGAGTTCTCGAGAGCAAACAGAATGATACCGCAACGATTATACCTTTCACAAAGTATTTGTATGTACATATGTTTGAAAAACGCCTACGTTTTGCATTCTCAGGACGGACAGGGGCCTGGCTCCTTTACTTATGAATAAATGGATCTTTACAGTTGTGCGTGTGGGCTTTTTTGATTCCGTAACAAAATGTACAATGGCACCCTTATGGTTAGTAAGACCTTATTCTACCTCCGTCTGCTTGAATGTTTGCGTTTATGTCGGAACTTGTACACGAATGAAGTAACATTTTCAATTGCATAATTATCTCTGTTGTCCAAATCTTTCCTTCGAACACAGTTGGCAGTAAATCTTGCAATAACTACACCATTGTAAAGTTTCATAAGGATAAATTATTATAAAGCTGACGTCATTTTATCAGCTCCTAAACAGTAATCCACGGTCTCTTACCATAGCAAGCGAAATGAAACACGAGCATGTACTTAAACGAACAAAGAAGTAACACTCGGAGACAACTGAGTCATAAAGGCCATTGTCTCCAAATTGTCGTAGGATTATAAAAATCGTAATGGGATTATTGTTTAGTGGGCGACAACGCGACGACGACGCGACGGACACGGTCTGAACATTTCAATTACTGCACGCATTGTTTGACGCGGCCGGCACGGGCGCGCGGCTGTTTATCGAAGTCCGCTGACTCTGATGAGAGCCCCCACAAAATGATTAATCCTGCACTACAGTGTAACAGACGCGGTTGCGATACTCTGCTGACTTATGTGCACACACTACATCGTATTAAGCTCCCGTTTATGTGCAACCGTGGAGAAAGCATCCTTTATTTTATGATACACTGGCTGTCAGAATGAACGTATTATACGTCAAGAAGGAATTACAGAAAGGATTTATGCTTCAGAATTCAGAATTAACAAAGTCGTAAATAAATAATCCTAGTCTTAACAACTTTTTCATGGAGATTAATGCGAGAAAATCTCGAGTTTAACTAAGTCGGCTGAAAAATATAATATCACCTTAAACACGAATTACTGGTAGCTTAAAAACTACTGTAGCAGTCTGAAAGCCCAATGACGCTAAATTAGATCACTGTGAGCAAGCGAAATGGATTCAATGGATTTTACGGCAATTTAACATTCACTATACAGTAAACAGAAGACGGCGTAAATACAAAATGTCAACTCAGCGGAGTAACGAAGTAAATTATAAAAATGGCTTGTATTTCTCTTGTCTTAGATAACGGACAGTTTTTTTTTTTAAATATGAACCCTTCTTGATTCTCCGAAACGATAAATAGTAGGAATCTTTGTTTTTCTTAAGACATTGTTTGTTTTGACTCGGAATTTAATACAAAAATGGGGATATTTCGGCGTTGAAACAACAAGACCGTCGTGATTTGAGTAGCAAAATTTCAGGGATGTATGTTTTAAGATGGAACACGGTTATTTAATAAGTTGTTTTTGTGAGGACATTTTGCGGGTGCTTGTTGTGTCAGGGAACAATTTTATTAGCGTGTTGTTTAGACAGCGCCGTCGTGCGTGATATACAGCGTGTTTCTCGGAAACAATGTCGAGTGTGTTGCTGGACTTCACTATATGAGGACACACTAAGAGAGTCGTCCTAATAAAAATGTACGATGTAATGATACAAGTATAGTGTGATTGTGAAACTAATTCAACATGTTCATAGTCCGCGAGCCAGAAACAATGGTTATACACAATAATCGTGACCCACAATAGGTCATAGGGTAGAGAAAGGGTCACAGAAAGAGTCGTGTAAAAAGATGAACAACACTTTTTAATTTCGTAAATGTATTTTTTTTTTGCACTTTACTGTATACAGTATGCTGTGACAATGACTGTACCTAATTTGATAACACAGATCACTGCACATTGACGATGTAGAAAGCTGAATAAAGTCCACGAATATAAGCGAAATAAAAACAAATGCATAACGACTCTAATGTACCTTCTCCAATGGCTAAAAAATTCGTAGTGATGTGTACGTAAATAGTAATCTATCCGTTGGTATCCGTGGTTTGGGTTGCTCAACTGGGGTAATGTAACGGTCCACGAGCTCTGAATTGTGTTAAAACCCTTTGGATAGTCGCAATTTATTTTCCTAAGTTGCTTCCGAGGGTGTTTTGATGGGATTTAGAGCTTTTAGATTCCTATAGGAAAATATTGTACGTTTTTTCTGATTAATTTGTAGCACGTTTTGAATAAACGGTGCTGGAATTGATTGATGAGTATATTTTTCTTTCGAGTCGGCTTATATTATGGGAATGATACGTTCTTATTATCGGCTATTCTTAGATATCTCTTCAGCAACTGCATAATCAGCCAATAATGTTCCCACTGCTGGGACAGAGGCCTCCTCCCGGCGAGGGGGAGTGGGCCGTGATCTATCACGCGGGCCCAGTGCTGGTTGGTAGATGACACATGTCTTCGAATTTTTAGTTCTAGGACATGTCAGTTTCCTCATGATGTTTTCCTTCACCGTTTTGAGAGCAGTGGTGATGAAATAATCTACCTAAAGTTTACTTTATGTAGATTAGGTTCGAACTCAGCCGAGCGTACAAACCCAACACGACTAGTAAGTCGCGTCCGTTACCACTGGGTCATCGCTGCTCTTCAGCAACTGAACAATCTCAAATTAATATTTAATGGAAACATTATTATTTTAACAAGTAATTTCCGCGGCACCGTTTTGTTTTATGACGACGTCAGTGGCTTCTTCATAAATGTCAACGTCTCGTCGAGAAATAAAGAGGCGCAAACGCAATAACATGTCATTTTCAGTTTAAATGAAACATACTGTTTTATAAATATAGTAAGAAGGAATTAAAACTGAACGATGAAGAATGACATCATTCGCAGAATTTTTAATATTCAGAGTGACTCCATTTTGAAGGACATTATTGTATTTTTAAATGATTTGGTAAAAAGAGGCATAGTTGATGGGAGTGCACAAGCACTTCAACTTTACATACTAATGCCAATCATTGTAATTACAACAGAGTTAACTTCAGGGGACTATAAAGTTGTCCAGCTTAACACGACTACTCAACAATAGGTACCCTGGAACTGCAGGCTGAACAAAACAAAGCAAATTTAGACATAGCCCCATAGCCCAAAAGAACAATATTTAGACATAGCCCGAAATAATAATCAATCGACCTAATTTATCTAATGAAACAACAAAAGGGTACATAACTGTGCAAATATGCACAACAGAGAGATTCCAATCATAGAGACAATATTGTCCACTCAATGTTGCGACCCGAATTAGCTTTGAGTTCTGCACACGCATTAATACTTCTAGTGCAAAGGCAATTCTTGTTACTGGTCAATCAAGCTGGGTTTACTGAAACACAAATGCGACATGTTTTAGTAGTTTAGAGCCTTCCGCTAAAATCAAATCGATAAATGCTTATGATCTTTTGTTTATACGTTGCCGTACAAATACTAGGCGAGCACAATAATGGGTGGTTTTACTCCACATGACAATCTATTCCAGAAAACCTAGGGTCTATACAAAGTTTAGGTGGACTCTAGAATTGGAATTACCATTTCATTGTGTGCGAAATAATATATTGTTACGGGATAGGTCCATCAATATAAGTATCACAAATAAATGCTTCAATTCTTGCGGTACAAAACTACGGTCTATATTCCCGCTATAGGCGCTTCTGTGACGTGTATCAAAATATCTTTGACCATTACTGTGAGTACCATACAAACGTAACCCTTTCAGAATTACACGGGTATCGGACGTGCAGCGGATTCCTTTTAACGAATCCTGTTGTTTAGGCAGGCATAAAACGGAGTTCTCGTAGATACGAACTAGTATCGGGTCAGTTCCGAGGCGCAGATTTTACAAGCGTTGTGTTGGTGCGAATATCGATGCAATATTTCGATTTGAAACTCGAACGGTTGCTGGCTGGATACATGGGTTTTCCTACTTGCTGTTTTTTTTCGACGATGCCATATTTTCTCGGATTTGCAAGGCCAATTATAAATAGGTAGGTACTGACAGACATTATTAGACAATGTAAATCTTTAGATTTAATATTTGAAATTGTGTGTTTCCTTATTGTTATACTTGTAATGCTTGGTTTGAATTCTATCATTTTTAATTTTTATTTTTTTGACTTACATGTTTATTATTTTATTATTATTTGTTTTTCAAATTTCGCAAATATGCCTAATGTAAGGTAGATGGTACAGTGATCACAATTTTGTAAACACCTTTATTTTATGTACCTAATTTCTAAGCAAATAAACGATTATATATAAAATACTTAAATGTGGTACTTCTATTAAATTTAATAATACTCTTTTTCAGCTATTCGGATACCATAACACAACATTAGACATCATCATATTTTCCACTTTAGTTTTAACTAACAAAACAAAATTATTCATACCGAACCGCAATTTGATGGTAAGTATAATTAACAAACTTTTGTGGACTTCCATTTCATCAAATACAAAGTTAAATTAAAAATAAATTACATAATTTGATAGATTTTTTTTTTTGTATCATTTGATAAAGATCATATTACTCTAGCTTATTGGCCCAGTTTTTTGTCAGGAATGAGAGGAATATGTATGGTTGTCATATTTCAGGCGTCAGGTGGAGCCGTTCCGTGCGATATGGGTGCGCCCCACTACATAAATAATGTCTCAGTGTAATAACCTATTAATGTGCCGACTGCTAGATAAATGATATTCTCATACACATCTTACGCACTGTTAGCTTTCATGGTGATCTGGAGATGGGAACTTTGTTATATGTCACACTTACCACTGTTGTTTTGATGCCAATTTCTAGTCGTGCTGAAAGACAATATGGCCGTAAACACAGTGGCTGTTTGACAAACTCAAACCATTTATTTCAATTAAAACACTGACAGGCACTTTTAAATCGTTAATGAGTTGGTCAGAAATTTGAAGCAAGACTCGTGACAGTCTTATGCCCGTTTTCAGTAGAACTTAGCGACGCCTAAATAAAAGCGCGCTACTGTTGGATTTGCAACTTTCGGCGCTCAGCTCAAGGTCCAACAGCGTGCTTTGTTAACGCATTTAGATGTCGCCTTGTGTTAGTGAAAATGGGCATTAGCTAACTACCCAAATACTATATAAATACAAGAAGGTAACTAAAGATTATATCCACGATTCAGGTGGAATTTCTAGTAACCCCGCAGATCCCCACACAAGAATGACAAAGATAATGTCATCTGTTCATTCTGGGTTTTCTGACTGCCCAAGAAAAATATATAGTCTATAGGCTATAGTAAAATCTTGTTGCGGTCAGTGAATCGATGTATGGCCATTTTTAACTTAACGAGACCCTTCCGTGCCCACAAGAGGGTGTTAAACTGTCGGTCCCGGGACCAGGGCCAAATGGTTAGTAATCGTCTGATGGCGACGGCTTGTAAAATATCGATATTTGGCCGCATCTGTTTAGACTGGAGCTGACCTTCTTCAGGCGGATGATAATTAATATAGGCACTAGGAAACAACCAGGAGATATTGTGTGGCAAGCAATTAAGCAGACAATCCACCTTATCAGGTGACAGTTTGGTAAGCGATGGCTGTTCATTAGATATCTTGTTTCTTAAATCACTAACGGAGAAACGAGTAACGAACTGAAAGACGCATCAGACCTTGGGAGAATGTGTACTTTCAAATAGAAAAGGAATGAATTTCAATCACAATGCTAATAACAATTACATCTTAATCAACTTTACATAGAAAACATCGTGAGGGAACTAAAAATTCGACGATATGTACAGACGCCAGCACATCAAGCTACTACAATCTGTCAAATTTCTTTAATAGATTTTCAACTTTATTGCTAAATCGTTAAGGTTCAAGGTTGATTGGGAAAATTTGACAGTTTCGGGTAGCTTGACCTGCTGGCGTCTGTACCAGCCCGCACTAGGCCCGCGTGGTGGATTACGGTCTCTCACCGAGAGTGGGCCTGTATCCCAGCAGTGGGAACATTGTAGGCTGATTTTGCTTACACAACTTTACAGTCAAATTAAAATCAACATGTTTACGATAATTAAACAAATGATCTGTGAATAATCGTGTGACGATGTTACGTAAATAAATAAGTACAATTAGTGGTTGATAAACACTCATATAATTTAGAATAATAAAAATACATTTAAATTAACCCAGACTTACCCAATGAAACAAATATGTGTTTCAAATGCTAGAGTAGTCGGTAAGTTGAACGGCAATGAAACCACTCATCCCGATTAAATTAAATGAATATCAATTTCTATTTACTTAAACAATATTTGCATTTTCATAATTAATTATGTTATTAACCTAGCTATAAGCTGTTAACCACAGACAATTCCGGATATAACATGTACTCAAAGTAGGTGTTATTAATTGCTTTAAGTTTTGAATGAGATCAACGCAGTACGGGCTCTACGTCTATAGAAGTACCGGCTACGCACAGTTCATGGGGATATGCACGTGGAAACACTTGTGATTTAAAAAAAAATCGACGGCCAGGTTCTGTTCCTACTTACTTCCTGAAGTTGAAGGTAGAGGAATACACTCACATTTCGCCTGTTACTTATTAATAAGCCTAATATTGCCATAACCAGGCAAAAATGGTCTGCTTCTGAGAATTTTGTAATGGAAGAACCCAATAATGGGTAGGCACTTAGCCCAACCAGTACCCTAATTGCGCAACACACTATCCATCACAATCTGAATCATGTTGAAGGGTATTGCTAATCCATTACTTCATATATTCGAAAAATATACCTGCTCAACAACGTAAATAATGCAATGAATGTTGTTGAGCTGTCAAAATGAAAGCCATTGCTACTGTTAGTATGTCACGCAATTACCCCGCAGGGGTAGGTAGGTACTCTTAGCAATGATTTTAACACACTGTCAGTAAACAAACTATTTCATTGAAGATACTGTTTGTTGTTTGTACGATGAAAAGTTGCCATGTCAGATTCAGAATTCAAACACATTTGTGTGTTGCAATACCCAGTAACAAACAAACTATATAATGACAAGATCATATATTTTGTTACAATTTCTATATATCCGTACAATTTACACACAGTCAAAATCAACAAGTTGTGCCAATCTATTCTGTGTACTAAACAATATTAATTTGCTGTTTCTCTCTACATACCTATATGTTGTAAATAATAATTTCTCCGTACGAGTATAACTAAACAAGGGAAACCGGAAACTACTAGTGTGTCGATAATAGAGACGCTTAACTTCAGAAGTCTGTATGTGGGTGGGTACAAGACACGCTTCAGTGTTGAAACTGTAACTTTGACCTAAGACATAAGAGATGGGCTAATGGCCGATTCCTATAATTTAAGGACCGTTAATGGTTAAAATTAAGACTCTTGTATCTTTACTAATAATGAAGCAAATATCTCATAGCTTTGCATAGTAAACCCACCCATATGGAAGCAGCAATTACAGGTAAAATTAGCTTACGAATCTATTTATATGCCCAGTTTAGCAATAAAAAATGACACCATTGGTAAACAAAACGGTTCGTTTTTGTTTATAGGAATCGAACATATACAATGCCCTCCAAAAGTTAGTTGAAATTTTTCAACTTCAGCTGTATCCACCACATTTTAAACCATACGTCCACATGTCCACATTATGGTTTTAAATTCTAGTTTCAAATGTTTCAAATGTATATTACGTTTCTATGGACTAATTCTATTAACTACCCATGATAAGGGCTTTTGTTGTGAAATACCAGTTGTTGAATACCAGTCGCCAAAAGTTAGTTGGCGTTTATAATAGAATTTTCTGTTTGACCTCGCTCAGATTCAGTGCTTCAGCACCTTTTCTTTTTCTAATATTTTAATCTGAGACGACGAAAAGAAGAAGGAAGAAGATGGAAGAAGATTGTGAATGGAAACATTGAAACTTGAACTAACAATGGACTGCCCACGTTGCCCACCCGGCTGTTCCTAAGCAATAGGTATTGGTCCTGCATCGACAAAATAACATGCTGATGTAGTTATTTACACCAATTACTTACTGGCAGATATGATTGCCTAGAGACGGTACAAGGTGCGTTGGCATTCTGATAGCCCATGAGGAATGCCTGGATGAGGCTAAAACCACAAAAGGAAGGAGGAATAAACTCAGCAGTGGCTAAAACAAGGCTTCCAATGATGATGGTGATGATAGTAAGGTTCTATAGTTGAGATGGGGCAGTAAGGGCTAGTATATTGAGCGGGATTGTCCGAAAGGGTTCCGCTACCCCGGAACATAAAGGGCAAAGGAAGGAACATGGGTGGGTTTTAGTCAGTAAGAGTCTGACACTCCCTTCCGCTCCACCCAGAGCGGGAGGGGTCATTTGACGATTTCCCATCCGAAAAAAAAAATGGTGCGTTGGCATTCTGATAGCCCATGAGGAATGCCTGGATGAGGCAAAAAAAACAAAAGGAAGGAGGAATAAACCCAGCAGTGGCTTAAACAAGGCTGCCAATGATGATGGTGATGATAGGTAGGTTCTATAGTTGAGATGGGGCAGTAAGGGTAGTATCCATATTTAAAAAGTCAGTTGGAGTCTCATTTCCTACGAAATGTATGGGAAAAGTTTTTTGCGATTTCTGACTTTTTAGTACTTTTAAACCTCAGTTGGCCCGATAGTTTTTTGATCCTTATAAGAAACAGAATGGATTGGCATCAAAAAAAGTGTTTGATCAAAAAATGGCCCATTTTCTTGCGGAATCTACCTTTTTTTAAATCTGTGAATGGGCATCAAAATTTCTCAAAAAAATAAGGTCGTTCTCGTAAGACCTTTTTTCTGTAAATACAACGGCTAACGTACCTACCCTTGCTGCCCGTAACTATACAGGGTGGATTTAGCCCTTAATTATTTAACTTTTTCGCATAACACGAGAGAGATAATGATAGTGTCGTTGGTGTACTAGTTCCCGTGATGCATTAGTACCGTTTAGTGTGCAGCTTAGTGACCGCAACGATGTAATTGATAATGATCCCCGGAGAGCGTGTAGTTACTGCAGTAACAGTTTGCTGGTCCGCCGCCCGTGAATACTAGTGTAATGTGTTCCACGCCGTCGACGATGACAACTTTATTTTATTTCACACTTCCGTAATTGAAGATGAATGTAGATGTTTTATTTGTTTATTGATAGTAGAAGTAATGTCCATGTGTAAAGTTTTGACTTTTTTTTATACTTAAGCTTTTGACTGCAAGGTTGGCGCGGTGGTTAAACGATTGACTGCTGCGCTGCGTATCGCGGGTTCGATTCCCGCACGGAACAAATATTTTTATGACCTACAAGTAGTTGTTCCGGGTCTGGCTGTTTGTGTATGTGAGTTTAAATGTTTGTAAACGCACCCACGATATAGGAGAAATTCCTAGTGTGGGGCAACGTTTTAAAAAAAAAATGTTCAGAGGCGGACTAAATGCCATGGCATTTTCTGCCTTTCCTATAGTTACTTTTCGGCAATTAAAGAACACAATACTACCTTGGGCAAAAACAATTAGAATCAGGTTCATATTACTAAATTAACTACTAACCCCACAGACGGACTTGCTTCCGGTTTTGTTAGCAATTTGGAATATAGAAGCATAACATAATAACCCCCCTCCTTATTCTTGGAGGGTTTAGACAGACGTGCAGAAACATCCACATTGTTATGTTATAGGTGAAACTCGGATATCTATAGGCGAGAGATTTTCTGTCAATTTTCTAATGGAAATCGCGATGGATGCTACAGTGCAAACTAGGAATCAAATCTAGGACCTTTAGCTCAATATTTACACTTTCGCCTTCTAGACCAACGAAGGTACCACAATACTTCATTTGGAAAAAGAAAAACAGATCTGATAACGACCGAAACAAGCAAGGTAGACTAAACAAAAAGAAAACCAAACCCCTTATTCAGAAGCACCTATCTACTCGTACCTCACAATCGTTTATCAGGGAAGCAAGCAAAGCGTTTTGATAATGTTTTGATCAATCAGTGCCTTTTGTCCTTGCCAGACGAAAGACGGACGGAAGATATGACGTCACGATTTCACGAAAACCGGACCAAGTGTTAACGATCATGCGGTTATGTCGGTCGTAACGTTATGGTTACGGCTAATATCAATGTTTCATTGCCTATAACATTCGCGTAAATTTATTTCGAATTAATTAATTTGGGCAGAATTGCTCTAGTTATACTCGTTCTCTATGTAACTTTACATAACTCTACGTTTTTGAGTCGAGTCGAGACATTATGATTATATGGAATTGATGCGATGCTGTGTTTTAGACTTTGGTTAGCCTTACTAATCCTAATGCAAGCATTAGGATTAAATTCATCAAAGTTTATGCCATGCAGTACTAAATACGATCGATCCATTTGTGTTTGAGCATTTCTACGGTGATTTGAATCAGCGGGGTAACTGCGTACACACTAACAAAAGACATGCCTTTCATATTGACAGTTTAACAACATGCACTGCGCTATTTACGATGTAGAGGAGACGAATTTTTCAAGCATATGCAGTACCTAATGGATTAGCAATTTTCTTCAAGATCTTTCAGATTGTGATTGAAAGTGTAGTAAGCAGGTACGGAATTAGGGTGCGGATTAAGTAATAGATTTTTTTCAAATACCCTCTGTGAGTGGTATTCTGCTTAAGTATCTATGTAGTTAGCATTAGCAGAGCAGTTAACTCCGCTACCAATCTTGCTGACTAACTAAGCTTCTCACCACAGTTTGCGGTCTAAGTTATTCTCGCGTAGTTCACGAGAGACGCAAGAAACACAAAATAAACCAATAAAAGAGACCAACTTAATTGCATAATTATTATTCCAGCTTCAACTTCAAGGAAAAACTGAATTCAACAATATTAATAAAGTGCCTGTCATTTGCAAACATTTTGTTTGGTAAACGTAAGAAATCGACGGCTACGAGACGCTAGTGACATTGTTGGCGTGTGGCCAAAATCGGAACTAACGCCGCCATCCACAAATATTTACCAACAGCGCCCCCCTGTCAAACCCTGTGCGACAAAAGATTTAAAAATAGTACATTACTATACTTGTGACTTAATAGATTACTTAAGTCACACGTATCGTAGGTATACTATTTTATGTTAACCTAAACCCGCACTTAAGTCGCACTATTCTGTGTAAAAATGGAATGCTTACACAGAAAATCGTGACTTAAATGCGGGCTTAAGTCACTCAGTGCTATAAAAGAATGTACAGACGCCAGCACATCAAGCTACTACAATCTGTCAAATTTCTGTGATAGATTTTCAACATTATCGCTAAAGCATTAAGGTTCAAGGTTGGTTGGGAAAATTTGACAGTTTCGGGTAGCTTACCTGCTGGCGTCCGTACGCACGACTACATATCAAGCTATACATTTCCAGTATATGCTTTTTTTTTTTTTTTTTGGGATGGGAAATCATCAAATGACCCCTCCCGCTCTGGGTGGAGCGGAAGGGAGTGTCAGACTCTTACTGACTAAAACCCACCCATGTTCCTTCCTTCGCCCTTTATGTTCCGGGGTAGCGGTAACCCTTCCGGACAATCCCGACGCCCGGGGCGTCTCCCGCGGCGGCTGGGACGGGAGGCTCTCTCCCTCATCCGTCCCGCCACCTCCTTCGCTAGCATGACTGCTTCGCAGAAGGAGGCGACTGCCTCCCACTTTCCAGTATATGCTGACTTCTCGTTGTACGAAAAGCCAATAGCCATACAATGCGAGGTCAGCTAAAACTGAGAATATTAGCTTGATATGTCGTCGATGAACATTTTATTTGCTGCGCTATTTCGAGTGTTTGACAGCCGCGGTCACCGTTCTTGACGCTGCTGCTGACACAGGCGCGGATGACGACCGACGAGACCTTACCATCAGTCCGTCTCTTGTCATTTATAACTGACATAAAATACCTGTGCAAACACATTAATGAAGAAATCGGGAAAATAAAAATACGAATGTATCGCTTTTAACTCAAGACCATAGCCGTGTTGATGTAGCAAGATCCACCTGGAAGATGAACAGAAGCATTTTCACAGACTCATTTTTAAATTGTGAAAACTAATTTTGAATAATTGAGCTTCGTTATGTTAGTGCTGTGTACTCCTAAGTGACAAATTCACTATAATTGTATACAAATGTTATTTTTATTATATACAGCATGTTATGATAATGTACCTGTGAATAAGTTGCTTGTTGCAAGTTTATATTTTGTATTTTTATTATAGGTGGAGTAACCTTTAATAAAAATACAAAACATAAACTTGAGATTCAAAATCGCTAAATTCAAAGTCAGACTAAAGAAGCCCTACGTAAAACAAGATACCGAAAGTGGAAGACTGACTTCAAGTTAAAAGGAGTTTCGATAATGAAGGATCATAAAAAAACAAACAGGGGGTTTTAAGTTCTTTCCTTGTGGTAGAGGTTAATGCCCTTGACACGTGTCTCACCCCCCGTTACAGGAATCACACCGTGAAGATAACATAGATATTCATAGATAAGTACGTATTTTGTTCAAACATTGCGATCAATAATATTTAATAGCATGTGCCTAAGGTACTATTAAACTCATTTCAAAGAAATAAAGTAATTCAGAAAAATCTACGAAATTTTTGAAGAAAAATAACAGACCAAGAAAATGTTAACATTAATAACATTGACTGTTATAATTTGAATTAGGTTAGAAGTTTAATTTTGTTAAATTATACAGTGAAAGCAAAATATTCAATATAAGGTCGACTTGGCGCAGCAGTTGTGGGCCAAATTAACATATTATGGCCCATGTCTGTACGGCGCGTATCTTTGCTGCCATTTGTAAACAAGATTATACCTTAAGGGTCCAGGAGTTACGAAAGGAGGCCAACAATGAACGTTACTGCTTGCTTGTTGGTAACTTTTTGGTTTTCGTCTCTGTTCTATTGTATAGAGTCAACCTCTTCTAACTGAGCAGATAGATAAGTTGCTGGGAAGTTTGGTGCGCCACGTCTTCTTCCCGGCTAAAGCTCTAGGAAGTGGTGAATGGTGGGCGTTTTCTGCCTTATGTGATTTTAACGGTCAAAAATCCTGATTCTCAGCCATATTTGAATACTTTTGATTTTAGTTTTTGTCTTACAGAATGACACGCAACTTATACAGCGCTACAGGACTTTTTAGAAGTCGTAGACCGATTCGAAACATACTGATTCCGATTCCATTTCTATAGATTTGAACAAGATCGATTACCGATTCGGGAAAAGTGTCATTGGTTTTTCCATTACAAAATTGCAGCCTGGTTCTGCAAGAGTGCCCAGAACATAGCGATAGGTAAACCCATGAGACTTGTTCCGTCATAAACACGGTGTGAGCGTATATAGGTCGACTTACAAAATGTTCTTAAGGGGTGATGCATCTTAAGGCGAATAAAAAAAGACTGTATTAAATCTCTGAAATTCAGAATTTATCAAACTACTTTAGCATTACTTAAGGTGACTACTTCAATGAAGTCCGCAAAATTCAACATTTCTTTGCAAAAAACATCAGAAATTAAAAATTTAGCAGGCCACCTTAAGTAAAGTATAAGCTAAAGCAAATTAAGTATGTAAAGTAACACCTTAAGTAGAGTATGACTAGTACTTCAACTTGACATCATCAATTCAGAAACCGGGTATAAGATAACATTTTGTCAGACAAAACTAATTTCTTTAAGATAGTTTCAAAAGAACAACACAAATTTGATCCTTGCCAAGCTACATAAATCCTGCGACACTACGGAACACAAATCGTACTAGCCATCGATAACATCACTATTGCTCGTTGTCGTTTCCTCCCATTTGATTCATTATTTATCTGTCTGTCACAATAAAAGGGAGAGCCATTCAGAAGTCGAGTAAATGTAAATAATTCAGTCCAAAGTTCTCAAGATGAACTGAATGATAAGAGAAATTAATTAAGTAGGTAGGTCAGATATATTACTAAGGGCCAATTTTTCAATAGAATGATAACCTTTATCTGAAGAATAATTATGACAGTTTGACACATTTTCTATATACGAGCTGTCAAACCGCAATATTTATTCCTCGGATAAAAGTTATCTGACTATTGAAAAATCAGCCTTAAATCATGTAAATCTTAGTGCAGTGTAGTCCCACTGCTGGGCAAAGGCCATGGGACTTCCAAATCTTTCGATTCAGGGCTAAACTGAACCACTGGTCATTTGTTTTCTCCAACTCGCCCCATTGGGCATACGGCAGACTTTGTCAGCCCAGTCCCGCTTCACCTTAGAGGCTTTGTAAGCAACGTCAGTAATCTGTGATTTGGAGCGTAGTGTGGTGTTGCGATTATGGTCTATCACAAATTGACAGACCATATTCGCAACACCACACCACACGCGGGTAGAATACTGCGCTCCAAAGCACGTTGGCAAACCTTGAGCTTGTCCTTTGGATTTATGTCAAAGACCTTGTAGGAATAAGTACCGTAAACCACGATTTAAGTCGTAGGTATCAGGTACCCTGATACCTACGACTTAAATCGGGGTTTCATTTTATATATTTTAATATATTCGTAATTTAAAAAATATAATATACGAAAATTCTCACGAAAATTCGCTTAGCTACGAAATTCTCCAATAAATTCCTAAGGCGTAGCCTCAATCGTAATGTTATAATATGTCTGAATAAGCCTTCAGAATTTTTGAAATGATAATACTTCGTCTCGTCACTGAAGCAGGACTGACAGACAAAACCATTTCGATTTGTGCTTAATAATTCTGGACATTTACTACTGATTGCGACGTAAACGAGTAACAATCAAATCAATTAATATTGAAAGCTTTCCGATTGGTGTTTTCATTACAAATGTGTTTTTAGTGAATCTCAAATAATTTTCTATCTATTCTTGACATCGAATAATATTTTTATTTTGATTACGAATCGAATAAACTTTAATATTTTATGAGGGAGAGGTGCTTGAAGGCGGGCGTTGATCGTAGTCACCGAGGCAGGCCTAAGAAATGCTGACGTGACGATTTGGACTCGTTCCTAACCGCTTGGACACAGAACAAAGAAAAGTGTAAAAATATTTATTTATTTCCAAACTTACATCTATTCTTACAGGGAAACCTATTAATATGGGTGAGACCTGTGCCCAGTAATGGGATAACATAGGATAACTGAAAAAAATGGTTTACTGGTTTAACTAAGTACTTATTAGGTAGGTACCAACAATACTGAAAAATACTGATTTTTAAACATCATAATTCTATGATTTTCAATACTCAATACTCAAATCTTTATTGCATTCCATATGTGTTACATAGATGGTATAAACAAGGTAAAAGATCAATATGGACCCTGTCCCTGTCCTGTCGGGCACAGCAAAATTTAGGAGAGAGAAAGAGTGCTAAGTGGCAATTTAAAATTCAAAACAATGAAATATTATTAGATATGCTTAATTGGGTGTATAATTATGTGTATATATATACATATATTTAGTTTTGTGTATATAGGTATAGTATATTAGTTATTTTATGTATTGCGTAAGAATATGCAGGTAAATTATTATGCAATTCTTAAAAGTGTTTTCATTATTATTAATAAATTATGTTATTATTTATGTATTTTCATATCTATGTTAGATTTTCTATATTCCGTATTATATTATATATATTTCATAATGTTTAGTGTATACGAGATATATAGATAATTTTATTTTGCAATCGATTTGTCATCTAAAAACTCCTTTACTGACTTGGATTCCAGAAATTGTTTCAATTTATTAATAAATGTTTTGTTTACTTCTCTAATGACATTTGGCAATTTGTTATAAATTATGGACATAAACTAAAGGGCTGGTTGAGTGCATTTTGCTGGTTGAGGTATGTTTAATTTGTTTTTGTTGTTTCGAAATGTGTTTTCTGACAAATTTACATAATTCTAAGATATATAAACGGGGAAGTGTGAGTATTTTATGTTTTTGGAAGTGTGGTTTGCAGCTATCTGTTTGTTCTATGTTGGTTATTATTCGAATTAACTTCTTTTGTAAAATAAATATGGTTTGTGAATCTGAACTGTTACTCCACAGCATTCCTTATGACGTAAACCATATTTGATTGTATTTTATAAAACAGATTTCATTCGTCATTTAAATTAGTCCTAAGCAAATTCTTCTCTCTGTTAATCAAAGCAGCGAAGTCTTCTAAATATTGATTTAAGTAAATGTTACTCAAATAGCTACACAAAGAACACGAATCATTTGAGTAGACGAAACATTATACAACAAATGAAGAAATATTTTTCTTGTTATTATTTTCATTCACAGAACAACAGCGATGGGAAGTTTTAATTAAATTAATTAAAAGTTATCTTGTAGTTAGATTGTTACCTAAATATGTCCGGTAGACGTAGGTACAGCGATTTCCATTTTATTTAAAAACAAACCATTAATTTTGTGTGTACTAATAATAAATCTTTAAGTGGCATATGGGAGCGTCTAATTAGTCCGCAGACACAGACAAAAAACGTCAGAGGGTACATCGTTAAATAACCTCCAGACTTTGTGTATGTTTTTTTTTTGGAAAATCAAGGTGAAAATTCGAGCTTCCAAAATGAAAACAGGCAAACTATGTATACTGTTGTTGTATCCTATGTATATATTGCACTTTACCTCGTGAATCCTTGTCTACTTGAAAGTAGGTCTCCTATCTTTCCACTAATCTGTGAAATGGGGGAAGGATACGAGAAATGTCCCTATAAATATTATCCCCTTCACTTGGGGACCCACTATCAATCAATGGGTATTTGTGATGGAATAACAGCAATATTAGGTACAAATGAAACAGTTGCGCTGGATTATCGCGTTCCTAGTCATCACTCATCAGTTGAATGTATGAAACGCAAATACCTGTGTACGTGCAATATTAGTGTGTGGTCCGGCCATACTGCTGTCATTAGCCGTTCATTATCAACCATATTAAAAATTCAAGCAGTGGAACATGACCCTTTTACTGCGCTTTCAATATTAACGGATGTATTTGCAACTATAGAACCGTATGGCAACTAGAATCTAGTGAAATACATGACCACCGTTAATTTTTTATTTTACTTTCTTTTTCATTTCATTAAATTCATTACCTATATTGTTTTTTTGTTTTTAATATATGAAAGTTGCTTCTCGTGACTCTCTGTGTGGCCGCGTTGTCTTCTAAACTACACAACGGATTTTGATGCGGTTTGCACCGTCATTTAATTTATTCAGGTACAATATATTATTAAATTGTTAAGGAAACATCGATGTTTTTCCAAGACGTAAAAACTGCGCGAAGCAGGGGCGGGTTGCTTGTTATTTTATAAAGTAATAGGTACATGTAGGTTTCGAAAGGTTCGATTAAATTATCAGATAGCCAAAGAAATGGTTTTATTAAAAACAGCTTCGTTCCTAAGATGTGTATTTGCGTAATCAACCCGTATCATCGGATGCAGATTACTATGCTAATAAGAGCAGACACTCGATAGACATCGAACCCACATCAAGAGTTCTTATTAGATGCGATTGTATTACAGATATAACTCGGTACGTCCTCCGAGAACACAAGTACCTCTACAACATGTTTTTCCTCATATACGTGATTGTTGATCATGTGGAAAGTTCCACAAAAGGTTTGTTATAGTTATGAATATTGAACGAGTACATAAAGCAGGAGCGATGAAGAACCCTGATTTCTTATGGATAAAGAAAATGTTATTTTATTTTTGCTGAAAATATCTTATCGGGAACTTGCTTAAGTTTGATGTAATCAATCCGATCGTTCAATCGAAACGTGGAAGTCAATAAATAATGTAAAACGATATCTACTTTATGAAATGTTATGCTCACTCTAATGTCTCGCTGACGGTGGCGCGTGTGTTGGATCATTTAGCTCCTTTCCAAATGCTTGAGCTGAATGGTGCTGATCCATGCGTCATCTTCGTCAACGGGCGCCGTCAGTTGGGCTGTACTCTGGACGCTTTTAACGTCTTTTTTACATCGTTCCCACATAATATTATTATAAATTCAACATTAATGATGTAACTAATATTTAGAGTTTAATAAGGGTGTCCATGGGGTTTCTTGCCCGTTCTTCTCCAAAGGTACCTACTACGCTTTAGAATGGGCAACTAGCTTCATATTTTCTGCCTGACTGACTCCTTGACAGTTCAAAAGTGCCTATTATAGGTTTAACTGAAATAAAAGCTTTGAGTATGAGTTTGAAAGCATGCACAGCAAACGATTTGGATACGGTAACCAGGCTTAGTTTTGCTATAAAACTTGTGGGCCGAGCCGACCGATTTCCGCACGAAAAGTCTACAAATAAACTTTTCCGTAGACTTCATATGGTTACAAAGGGCAATCGCAATTTGCAATTCACACAATACCCCACAAAGTTGGCGAAGCAATTATAAAGATATCAAAAGGTTGATGTAACAGCGGCCTACTTGCACTCGCTGGCTGAATATTGATGACACTGCTTCACTGTAGCCAATCTGTGTTCTATGCATAAGTAATGAAGAAAATATGGAACCTAGAATCAAGTGAACTATAAATATTGACGTCAGATGTCGTTTGCAGGGCGGAGGACCTATTGCCAAACGAATCATGTATTGTTAAGCGCAAAATAACGAATGTCAATATCATATTCTTGGAACGACGACTTGAATAAATATTCTTAAAACGTAAATTGAAGTTTGAAATATTAATAAGCGCAGGTATACTTGCTGTGATAAGCTAATAAAATAGATGGTACAGACGCCAGCACGTCAAGCTACTACAATCTGTCGAATTTCTTTAGTAGATTTTCAACTTTATCGCTGTAGCATAAGGTTCAAAGTTGATTGGGAAAATTTGACAGTTTCGGGTAGCTATTCGGTTTCGGTAGTACATGAGTGTAGTTCTCACCATCAACTTTATATTCTATCTCTAAGAAAGTCTACTTCTGAAATGGCCCATGCTCACTGCGCTTTATCATAAAGAAAAAAGATAATGTTAATTACCCATAGGGATCTTCTACTTTTAAAATTTCACAGGTTGGCAGGGACATTTGGGAGCGGTGAATGCGAATCCCGCACCCCCGGCCATAGGCCAGAGGTGGAACACCGCGGTGGCTTTAGCCGATAAGATATAATGATATAATGGTTTAGGCTGTGCTATAAAGCCAGCGTCTGTCAATGAATGAATATAAGATTTTTATTAAGCAAGTAAAAAAATACCCAGACGACAAAGAATACTTGCTATTAAGTATTCCCGAAAACTAAAAAAAGGCATGATATATTCTGAAAACTGTATTTTTCATGAATCTTTATACATAATTACACCTATTAGGCCCAAAACTACAAATGGATTGCAAACAATTCTGTATCAAAAATATGGCTTTCAATAAAAAATGTACCTATCGTGAAATTGAACATTTTATTAACGGTGTTTGTCGACTTCAGGCTGAAACTGTAGTGAAAACGCAAATAGCTTTACAAATAACCCAGTCAACATTTTTATTTAATAGGCTTAGCTGAAACTGAAAATTCAGTTATCATGTACGTTCCTAGTATTTTTGCGAAGCTATGATTAAGCTGGGCAAAGGTGTTATTAAAAGCAAATACATGATTGAGTATATAAAAGGGGACAATAACTGCATCATTTGCAAGAAATAATAAAATATTCAACGTATTCAGGATGAACATAAAACTATTGAGTATCGGACCACGCACAATGAAGGGTAATTGGGATAAATTTGTCGCAGGAACAAACTTAACATTGTAGTTGAAAAACATGTTCTTCCACACATCGATATGCGTCACAGTCAATTAATTCTCTGTTATTCTGTCAAGACCCTTTCTGACAGGAACGCATGGAGGTACCAAGTTGAAATTAATATCAAATACATAAGTTTACGGTCCCTTAGAGCTCTAAGAAAATCAAGCTTCTAAGTGAACGCAATAAAAAATACGTCTATATTATATGACATATTTTTAAACTCGTAAATAAAAATAAGTAAAATCTTGTCTAATCTTAACTGAAGTTTTAAAAAAAGCCTTTTATATTCCAAATATTTTTAACACAAAGTAGAGGTACCTAACACCTTCGTAAGGTCCATTTTTCAAAACATTTCAACTTTACTAACGGAGTATTCCTCTTGCAGAAACATACTGGTACTGACAAGGCAATTTAACATTTCTAGATAGAATACAGAATATTGAGTGGCAACTCGTACTAACAAAATATTTATGTTAGTATTACTCGATATTCCAGCGTTCGTTACCTATGTATTGGAGATGTAATATCTATACGAGCATTGTTCTCGTAAGGAAACTTCGCGTACCTCCTTTAAAAACTAACTTTTCAGTAGGGTAGTATCGCTTGAAGTAACGAATGGCTGTAGTTTGTAAATACGTGTTATGTGTTTGATGGAATATATTATCATCTTTGATGTAGGTAGCAGTTTTAATAAATGCAATACTTAGGTAATGTCAATGCTGGATACTAACCTCGAAATCAATCAATCTCAAAGTCAAATCATTTAGTTCTAACTAGCTTTCGCCCTCAGCACCGCTCGTTGTATGTCGTCAAAAGTAGCCTATATCCTCCCCCAGGGTTCAAGGTATTCCCATACAAAATTTCATCAAAATCGGACCAGCCGTTTCGGAAATTATCCGGAACCACGCCGGAACAAACAGACAGACCGGCAAACATTTTAAAATTTTTTTTTTTTTTTATAAGTAGGTAGGTATATACTTTAAAAAAAAAACTTTTTTTACTAATTGCATAAATTATGAAAGTATACTTTCATAATATAGGTAGTATATTTAGTAAAAAGCTGTTATTTTGATATTGCAAACAGAACTTTATTTTATTAATTTGTATTTTGTATACACATAGATTGGCCCATACGTGTAAGGCTCTTTTGAACGTCTAACAATAAATTAGAATTGATTCTAGTTGCCCCATTCAAAAAGTAGTTTCGTATTGAGATGAATGGGCAAGAAACTCGATAGTTAGGTACTCTTTTAAAATGTTGTACTATATTTTGTATACAATAATTATACGTTAAGACGATATACCTAGAATAAAATTACTATCCTACAAATATTATAAATGCGAAAGTTTGTGTGGATGGATGGATGTTTGTTACTCCTTCACGCAAAAACTATTGAACGAATTTGGATGAAATTTGGCACACAGATAGTTTATAACCAGAATTAATACAGGATACATTTTATTCCGTTATTCCCACGGGATCGAAACTTATGCGGGTGAAACCGCGGGGCACAGCTAGTATTTCAATAACAACAAAGAATTAAAATGGAGCAATGACAGATAAATTAATGGTGTGATAATACATGGTGTTCATATATTTACTGCAATCACATGGACAGAACGGATATCAAAAGATGTAATCAGATAATTTTAAAGGGTTTGTCCATTCTTAATCGTCCAGTAATATTTGTTACGATAGCTGTCTCATTAAGAAAAATTGATGAGGACAAAAAGTAGCAATTAAAGCTGTTCAAATTATCATCGTTCAACGAAAATATTCCGACTGGTTTTAATCGGCAGCGTTTATATTTGTCGTCATTGAGTTAATGCCGTGACAGTATCAATTAGAGTCGAATGCCTCCCGTTTTTACGAATGAATGAGAGGTAGGTACCGGCGAATGACGATAATACGATACTTCTGTTGGCAATCGCACAAAATAACAGACGCGACAAAACGTCCGTCCATGTTAACGTTATGAAAGAAGCGAGCTATTATTGTTCTTATACTAAAATAGCCTTTTTCTTAACTAAACAAGCGTTATTTACTGCTCCTGTAATGTGAATAAAGACATTACGGTCCAATTTCGAGTGTAGGTCAGTCACAATCGTCGACTATGTTGACCTTTATTTGATGAAGTTAAGTCAGTCATAATTACACGCGCATTAGACTTATCAGTTAGTTGTCTGTTCAAGGACGTAATCCACTTTCTGGTGGTACATTTTAAGCCATTAGGCGACAACAGACCGAGAAAAATGTCATGAGTGAAAGTTTTGAGTATGAATGTCGATGGCTATAAGAGTAGGGGAAGACCAAAGAAACTGGATGGACTGTGTGAATGATGATTATGGTTAGAAAGGGGGTGACTGTCGAGATGATGATTAACAGTATGGAAGAAAAAGACATGTTGCGCCGACGCCAAACAATTTTTTTTTTAACTTTGCCCCACACTAGTAATTTCTCCTGTATCGCGGGTGCGTTTACAAACATTTAAACTCACATACACAAACAGCCAGACCCAGATTTGTATGACCTACAACTATTTGTAGGTCATACAAATATTTGTTCCGTGCGGGAATCGAACCCGCGAGACGCAGCGAAGCAGTCAATCGCTTAACCACTGCGCCAACCGTGCCGTCAAATTGGGATAAGGGCAGGAGAATGATGATGATGACAGGCGACAACAGAGCCACTGGGTTCACGTGGAGACTTTTGGCCACTAACAGAGACGAGCCACTGTGTCCCAGCAATGGGAACGTTCTAAATTATGCTATTTGGTGACATGCGTATGATGAAGTTGTTATAATAATCTACACGAGTCAGGCTGTCTGTCTATCACCACTTCAGTAGCAATTTCCCTTTTATTGTTAGAACTTCAAACACGTTTCAATTTCACGATGAGCGCCCAGTAAAAAGAAGAGCGACTCATATAAATAGTAGCTTCTACAAACAAATAAAAGAATTCGTGTACTCCCGGCGTTTTTCTTCACTACAATTAAACTAACTTTGATGTGGTTCTACAAAGTTTATGATAGCTCAGAACAGATAGACATTTATAGCTCCCGTAACGAATAAACTATACAGGTTTTTTTTGCTAGGAATCCAATTATTCAGTTTTTGTTTTCGGGGATGATCAGATGTCTATGAGCTAATCCCTAAGTTAAAGTAGGAATGGACAGGTAGACCGGAACCTCAATTGCATGACACACTTTCAGTCACAATCTTGAAGGATTTTGAAGGAAATTTGATTGCTAATCCATTGTTTCAAATGTTTCAGAAAATTTTCTGCATAACAACTTAAATACCACAATGAATGTTGTTTAATTGGCAAAATGAAAGGCATTGCCATGGTAAGTGCGTTACGTAATTACCCCACGATTCAGTCGTTGACTTCTGTTTTTGAAAGAAACGCTTCTAGCTAAGCTCCAACATTCGAGAAACTAGGTGAATAGTTCCCATAAATCAATCTACCCGATAATATTTCTTATCCGCGTCTTCGACATACATAGAAAGGAGTGACGATTGCGATGAATAATGTATTTCACACAGAGAAAGTCATTGATCACAATTAACACAAACTCATAAAGCCTACTGTTTGTAATTACACCACATACAAAACATTAAACAATGAATATTTTATTCACACAATATGTTAATTGAACGGTAGAGTGTATTAAATGTTAAAGGCATGTGCGCACTTAGCTCTATTAGGAGGTTAACCCATTTAAAAGTTTAATTAATATAGTCCTAAGATAATATTGTATGAACATTTGAGGACGTAATTGCGAACCCAGCGAAGGTTTTTGACCGGAGTTAAAAAAGAGAAATAATGCTGTTTGTTTTATTCGCTGCACAGTTTACTTTGCAAGTTTGCGAATCGTCGGCGCGGTGCAGCCCCTGAACCCGAAACCGAATATTTGATAGCGAGTTGAAATTGTTGATTTTTTATCAGGAAATTAGTTTCCGTTTCGGTTTTAGCACGGTTTGGTGTGACGGATAAGGAATACAATTATTTTGGCTAGAAAATAATAATGCTAACTATTATCTTGGGCAGTGGATACGGTCGCAAGTTACGAGTTGTAGCTCGTAGGTACGAACCCGGACAGGCGCTTTACTTTGTAGAAATTATTTCATCACCACTGCTCTCAAAACGGTGAAGGAAAACATCGTGAGGAAACCGGCATGTCCTAGAACCAAAAGACTTGTGACATCTATCCAACCCGCACTGAGCCCGTTTGGTGGATTACGGCCCACTCCCTCTCGCCGAGAAGAGGCCTGTGTCCCAGCAGTGGGAACATTATAGGCTGATTATGTATTATCTAGAGATTTTTTTTTTTTTAATTTGATTTATCTACTTACAAATTCGCAAAGTAATCCTTCTACATCTAGGTAATCAATCAACTAGATGCTCTATAGTATTCCTTATATTCCACTTTAATATATTTCATAAATAAATATCGAGCAAATCATAAGGAAACATGAGCTTATCACTTTCTCCAAGAATGAATCGTAGGTACTTGTATATATGTCTATATAATTTGACGAAATTCACGAAATTCTCCCACATTACATGTTACTCGGTGTTTCCAAGTCTTCTCAAGTTTATAACGGTGAGAATCTGCTTATATTGAGGTATTAAAACCTGGTATTTTGTTATTAGGTAGGTACAAAGTGTATGGAGAGAAAAAAACAAATTATATAAGTATTGGTATTTTTCTCCCAAGTCCCAAAATTATATCCAAGTAACATGGGATACGGGCAGCAAGATGATGATTCCAAAATCGTATACCTACATAAGTAAGTTAGACATAGGTACTTACTTTAACTGTTTGAACCCGTTTTACATATATCTAACACTAGGTGGGCCCCGCGGTTTCACCCGCATAAGTTACGATCCCGTGGGAATATCGGGATAAAAAGTATTCTATATGTCAATCCTGGTTATAAACCATCTGTGTCACAAATTTCATCCAAATCCGTTCAGTAGTTTTTGCGTGAAAGAGTAACAAACATCCATCCATCCATCAATCCATCCGTACAAACTTTCACGTTTATAATATTAATAAGTAGGATCATCGAGAGCATTAAGAAAAACTAATTATGTGGTTGCAGTTTGACAATAAACCAACCTCGGCCCTAATTAACTATGACACTTAACGATTCCTTACTTCGAAACCACGTCAATTCCTTACCTTATCACGACATCTGCTATTAACCCTTTTTTTTGTCTATGACACAATGGCGTGGTTTGCTCTGTCAAAATATACGTTGTCCGTGAGGTAGACATTTCGATTCCTTCCCGTAAACAAGACACGACAAGACGCAAGACGAGACATCAAGAGACGAGTGGTTTGCACGTGGTAAGATTTCGTGGGGAATAATACAGAATTGGGGCCCTGTTCGCTTATAAAAACGAGAAGCTGGAAACCCTTCACTCGTACAATACTGACAAAAACTGAAGAGATTCCTGGATAAATAAATTAACCATGATTTGAAAATCGAATAAATGAAAAGACAGATATTTAAGACACCAAATGTCGAAACATACATAGTGAGAAATGAAAAAGGTGAAAAAAATTGAAAATTGCTACTCCGGAGTGCCCGGATATTTGAACTACTTAAAGACAGTGGATATGAGGAGAGGTTTTGTGAACTTGAAACCTTAGACTATTGCACCCAGTAAAAACACTATACATACCTTGTAATTTTAGCCTACGCAATCATTTTTACCGAATCGTCTAAAAGAATGACCACATTATTCAGCTTCACTGTACAAGTTGGCAAAGTCAACTGCTGGGACTAGTATTGTTACGATATTCATAAAAGGTAAGCTTGGCAGCTTGTTCGTTATGTATGACCACAC
Source organism: Apamea monoglypha (assembly GCA_911387795.2). NCBI lineage: Eukaryota > Metazoa > Arthropoda > Insecta > Lepidoptera > Noctuidae > Apamea > Apamea monoglypha. The sequence goes on from OU426920.1 coordinate 6,413,384, forward strand.
ACCATGCTGTGTGTTGGTGCAAAACGAAAGGATACAACGTCACTTAAAGTTAAGTAATGATTAGCGACTGTTTAACCATACATTTTTGACGTTTATAAATAAACCTCAAAGTTTCTTAATTAATGTTAGGTTCAAACATGTTTACTAGGCTGGTAGTAAATTTAATATATACCATTATTTGGACTGGGCGACTTCTTAGATAATTACACTCTACCACAGCACTGGAAACATAAACGACAGACTTAAGAACTTGAGGACAACAAGAGTTAGAGACTGTATTAAACGTCGCTTTTACGTAGTCTATATGAAAAGAAAATAACATCCCATATGACACCATTACAGGAGACAGCCCTCCGTAATGGAAATTTGCATACGCACCTTAAAATTTTATTCATAAGGAGAAAATTGTTTCACATATTCGGCGGGTGTGCTCGAGAACGGTGCGGCCGCGGCGCGTCGAGCACTCGAGCAAAAATATCGAATTATTGTCGAGCATTAGGAATTTGGGGCGCATTACCTGTCGTAACGAGCGGATGATTATCATGAAGCAGCACGCCTTCGACGCACACCTCTAGATAGGCACCTACATGAATACGCGAGCCAAGCAAGCGGCGGGATTGAATTGCTCCTTCAATTTAAAAATCAAGCCTCTGATCGTCTTCGATTCAATTTAGTGGGTGTACTTAAGTGATTATACGTTTAATACCTATTCAAGTATTCATAATACCTAGGGCACCGAGCCTATTGAATCATTAATTTATCCTTCGTAGTCCTATTAATGCTATTGACAAATTGTACTAATTACAAAGTGATTACGTAATATATTACACCGAACGAACTTTTATAATTACGGAATGAAGTTTGCTACATTTGACTGTTCAGAAAAAGGTACATGTATTAGAACCCTGAAAGAAATTGCGTATGTAAAAACATTTTATCTACCTGTTTCTAATTCTGGAAAACCTGGAATACGCAAATACGTAAGTTACAATAACAGTAACAACAAAATTCATGTTATTTTCCAACCTAAAAGCGTCATACGGATATTTTCGATTTTCCCCTACTCTTGTTTAAGATATCCATCGATAACAATATAAACGTCAAGTGTTTTATCCGCATGGAGGCACCACTCTAGTCTTTATTACAAAGGCTATTATGTCATATTTCATAAATTATTTGAGGCTGCGACTACCCGCCAATAAGGGCGAGATAACAAGGGGCACGCACTTGTGACTGCGACTGTACCGCCCATGATCCCATATTACCCACTATGCTCTATTTATAACTTGCGTTATTAGTTTCTGTATCGACTATACATCGATGTTCGAGAATTTAAAATTGATTGGAAATCCCTGCTATCCTTTTGTTTTGGAAGTTCGGTTCGTACGAATATTTCACCTCTTGGGTTAACAATGTTGTTTATTGGCGAACTACTATCACAGGTACCTAAGTATGATAGAAAAATATTATTGTAGAAATTCATAATAACAGCCAGCACTTCTTTCTTTTCCTCTACCTTGCTTTTTACCGAGTTCTTTTAAGTTCAGAAAGCCAATTAACCTCAAATTATGTTATCTCATTGTTAGAAGCTTAAGTACTGAAAGAAGGTCAAGTGGAACTTTGTGTAAAAAACCATTATTAGGGATTAGTACCTACCTACAGGAATTGCCGAAGGATTCTGTAGTGTGTACCTAAGTACCTACATACAATGTAGTGTTCATACTGACTTTGTTAAATCTGTGAAATAAATGATCCTTTTATATTAACAACATTATGCAATCGTGCACGTTTATATTTAAGCTTTACAAATTATTTTGTTCGGGAAAATGATGAATGCCATTTTTCGTTTTTGCGTCACGTCAGTGTTTCAAATTCTCTGGTTTTCATGAGAAATTGTGAAATTATAAATTATATTAATATCATGCATTTTTGAGTAAACCACAGTGTTCGATATATTATAATATTAATTAAACGCGGCACGCAAGTTCGAAGTGTACAAACTCATTTATTCACCATTTCCAGTGGCATCAACCACAAAATTTAATGTAAAAACTATGCAACAAATTCTATTCACTTGTTGGCAATAAATAATGAAAATATTATGTAGATAATCTAACAGTAATTTGGTTTGGGGATCACGAAATAATAAATCGTTTTTCATCGTACCTCACGATAAAGAAAAGCGGATTCACGTCGACGGCACGAGACGCCGTCTCGGGCAAACGTCGTGTCGAGAGATAAACCTTCCCTGATACACAAAATACGGTGAATAAAATGTCAACACTATACATATCACAGGTCTGCTAGAGGAAATCAGTTTTAAAAACAAACGGTGCTTTTTTATTCAAAACAAGCTGACCGAGTACCGAGTTAAAAAACTTTTTTTTTCTTAATTTTCTTCTCTACAATCCTTGTCCTGACAATAACAAACACAAAAAAAGCATTATAAAATGACACCTGTACACCAGGCACCGCAGGCTCCGCATTCGCCCTCCGGATGCGGAAGCCACGGAGGCGGAGCTGTACGAGGGGTACAGAGCGGCGAAGACCGCCCTCCGAGAGGCTGTCCGGCGGGCCAAGGATATGGCCCGCGAGGAGATGGTGGAGACTCTGAACAGAGATCCATGGGGGCGCCCTTATAAAATGGTGCGGAATAAACTCCGCACCTGGGCCCCCCCGCTGACGCAGAGTCTCCGCCCCCAGCTGGTGGAGGAGGTGGTGAGCGCTCTGTTCCCCTCACGGGGGGTGCACACACCCCCGCCCATGGCTCCGCCAATTGCGGTGCCCGAAGCGGACCACGTGGACGACGACGACATCCCTGAAGTGACCGGGGTAGAACTGAGAGTGGCGGTAGGAAGGCTGAAGGCCAAAAATACCGCCCCAGGACCCGACGGCTTGCCAGGTAAAGCCTGGGTCCTGGCCTCGAGGGCTCTCGGGCCTCGACTGGAGGCGCTCTTAAGCGCATGTTTGGAGAGAGGCCAGTTCCCGCTTCGTTGGAAGACGGGGAAGCTGGTCCTCATTCGGAAGCCAGGGCGCCCAGCGGACTCTCCGTCCGCATACCGGCCCATCGTGCTGCTCGACGAGGTGGGCAAGCTCTTTGAGAGAGTTATTGTAAACCGCCTCGTCGGGCACTTGGTGAGGACGGGGCCGGATCTTGCGGACAGCCAGTTTGGCTTCCGCAAGGGGCGCTCGACGGTGGACGCCATCATGCGCGTGAGAGCCCTCACGACGGGGGACGCGGTGTCCCGGGGTGGGGTCGTCGTGGCGGTGTCACTCGACATCGCCAACGCGTTCAACACCCTGCCCTGGAGCTGCATTGTGGAGGCACTCCGGTATCACCGAGTGCCGCCCTACCTCCGTCGAATAGTCGAGGCGTATCTGACGGACAGAGCCGTCAGCTACCCCGGTCGCGATGGGGAGTGGAACCGGCGAGAGATGTCGTGCGGTGTCCCGCAGGGATCGGTTGTGGGGCCGTTCCTGTGGGACATCGGCTACGACTGGGTGCTGCGGGCCGACCTCCCTGATGGCGTCAGCGTGGTTTGCTACGCTGACGACACGCTGGTCCTGGCGCAGGGGAGGTCGCATCAGGCGGCGGCCGACGCGATGACACGCGGGGTTGCGATAGTCGTGGAGAGGATCCGGCAGTTGGGTCTCGAGGTGGCATTGCACAAGTCCGAGGCCATGACGTTTCATGGGCCCCGGAACGCGCCACCACCGGGATCCCAACTAACGGCAGGAGGGGTTCACATCGGCATCGAGACGACGATGAAGTACCTGGGTCTCGTCCTCGACAGCCGGTGGAACTTCGTCGAGCACTTCCGACGTTTGGCCCCCAAACTGGAACGGGCTGGGGCCACCTTCAAGCGGCTCTTGCCCAACCTGGGGGGGCCAAACGCCTCCTGCCGGAGGCTTTACGCGGGGGTCGTGCGGTCCATGGCCCTATACGGGGCCCCGGTGTGGGCGCGTTCACTGCGGCTGCGAGCCGCCCACTACCTGAACGCGCCCCAGAAGGTGGTAGCCGTAAGGCTAATCCGGGGCTACCGCACGATCTCGCGCGAGGCGGCAAGCCTCCTTGCCGGACTGCCGCCATGGGATCTGGAGGCGATAGTCCTCGCGCGCCTGTATGAGTGGCGCGCGGAGGCACTACGCCGGGGGGAAAGTCCGCTCCCGCGGCAAATTGCTGCGGAGCGGACGGACCTCCGGCTCGATCTCATGGCGACATGGAAAGAGCGACTGTCGCAACCCAGCGCAGGGCACGCCGCGATAGCGGCGATAAGACCCCTCTTTGAGGAGTGGCTAGAGAGGCGCCACGGCGCCCTCACCTACCGCCTGACGCAGGTCCTCACCGGACACGGAAGTTTCGGGAGGTTCCTGCACATCATCAGGCGGGAGGAAACGCCCGGGTGTCACCATTGCCAGGATCGCCCAGAGGACACGGTGGAGCACACGGTGGAGGTCTGCCCCGCTTGGGCGGAGCACCGCCGTGTCCTCGTAGAGGCGATCGGCAGCGGCGGCGGCCTCTCGCGCCCGGCCCTGGTGCAAGCCATGGTCCGGAGCGAGAGGGAGTGGGAGGCAGTCGCCTCCTTCTGCGAAGCAGTCATGCTAGCGAAGGAGGTGGCGGGACGGATGAGGGAGAGAGCCTCCCGTCCCAGCCGCCGCGGGAGACGCCCCGGGCGTCGGGAGTCGAGTGAAGACTACCGGCCACCGTAGGCGCGGGCCTGCGGGCGGAGAGCAATGGGTAGCTCACCGCCCGATCAGGACCAGGCCCGTGCCGGACGGCGCGTAAGTGTTCCACGCGCGCCTCAAAGAGATGTCAGCATAACGAGGGGCCCTTCAGGGCCGAAGCCTGCCGGGTCAGCGGGATTGTCCGAAAGGGTTACCGCTACCCCGGAACATAAAGGGCGAAGGAAGGAACATGGGTGGGTTTTAGTCAGTAAGAGTCTGACACTCCCTTCCGCTCCACCCAGAGCGGGAGGGGTCATTTGATGATTTCCCATCCCGAAAAAAAAAAAAAAAAAAAAAAAAAAAAGCATTATAAAATTTTGGTGCAGGCGATCGGAAGTTATGCGCGCAGATACATGTCGGTGATTCATTTTTATTTATATAGAAGATTTATTAGTACTAATAGTCCATGTAAGTATAAGAAAACATAATAAAAAAAAACAAAAAATAGTATAAAACCAAGGATTCGCATATTAATAAACAATACACTTTGAATAATGTTTTATTTTTTGGCCAAAGAATCAGCATCGCCATACAACGTGGCAATGCTGCCAGCCTTTTAGGCTATTTTCCTGCTTTTATGTATACATGTACATATTATTAATATTATTTTTAAGTCTGTCAGCTTATATTATGTAAATATTATTTTCTTTGAAAAAAAAAGTTTCTATCTGATGTATGTAATCTGGTATAGTCTGTGCTAAATATATGTATTTTTTCTTTCTTTCTTATAAAAGAGCTTTCTTCCTCATAAAAGAAAAAAAACAAACATCCATAATTCTAATTAAATCGACGCTCAATATTAAAATAACCAAGTCGACAAGTCAACAAATAATTCCACTGCCGAAAGCTTTCTATGCCAAGAATTGTAAAGGCTTATTCAAAAAGTTTTTGTGTGCAGCTAACAATCGAATCAATCAGCGATTGCATTTATTAGAACTAGGTTAGCACAGGATATGAAGCGTGTATTTTTGTTATTCTTTGTTTGTAGACAATCAGGGCTGAAGACAGGCTGCGGTTAAGCCGTCCGGACTCGGCTCTGAATACCGATGACGGAGCAACTACGCGACTCGTTTCAATCTGTACTCTATGCATAAGTAATGTGAAAAGTATGGAGATACCGCTCCGATGCGGGATACACGCTCTTCTAAAATATCGTTGTATATTTTTATGGTAACGACTTCAGTTATTTGTTCCTGGTACCGAGCATGCCACTGTGTAATCTACGTAGTGTATGAGCGACGCTAAAATATTTGTTGTGCTTATTATAAGCACCCTTATAACTCTTCGCTAGTATTTATTAAAAGGATCGTTACGGCGTGTAATTTTTGGGCGAGGGATACTGTTTTAGGTCCGTATCATTATAATAAACTCTTGGACACGAGCGAGAACTTTGAATTGGTTGTTTTTAACGAGTCTTCATTGTAAATGACCATACACTGGAAGTCGACCAACATAATACGTTGAATAACGCTGGGTGTAATATTTACGACGTAGTTTTCAGAAAATAAACCTTTTAGCATAATCAGCCTATAGGGTTCCCAGACACAGACCTCTTCTCGGTGAGAGGGAGTGGACTGTAATCTACCACGCGGGCCTAGTGCGGGTTGGTAGATGTCACATGTCTTCGAATTTTTTTTTCTACGTCATGCGGTTTCCTCACGATGTTTTCCTTCGCCGTTTTGAGAGCAGTGGTGATGAAATGATGTACAGAAAGTAAAGCGCCTGCCTGGGTTCGAACCTGCCTACAACTCGTAAGTCGAAGCCGTTATCAATGAGCGTTGGCTCTCATTTACAACGTAAAATTCAGAAAATAAACCTTTTACGAAGAAAAAATTACCAACTCCCAGGAATGATACATGAAAAAGCGTTTGTAATATTGTTAATAACTTTTTTTAATTTTGACGAAAACCATCAATTTACAGACAGAATTAAAGTCCGTGATTACGTCGAAGAGGCTAATTAAACAAAGCAACGATCGCAGCGAGATGCCGCCGGCTAGTTATTTCCGATACATTGCACCTCATTGAACAATGAAAGCAATAAATTATTTGATTTTAAGTTCATGGGACTGATTAACAGTTTAATGGACGGGAAATAAAATATAATAATAAATACTATAGGCGTTATTACGGTAGAAGAGTGTTGACCAACAGTCTGATGACTTTCAGAAGAATGAGGACAAGACCTCGATAAGACTTGCAATCAACAGGGAAGCAGCGGGGTATTTACGTCACATATTATCAGCAGGCATGGCTTTCATTTTGACAGATCAACGACATTCATTGCGTTATTTACGTTGCTGAGGAGACAAATTTTTTGAACATAATGAAGCAATGGATTAGCAATATCATTCAAAAAAATTCAGATTGGCTCTATAAAGAAATAGCATATATTCAGCTTTGGGTAGAACAAGGTAATGACGATTGATGTTGATGATGATAATGACTATACTAGTCAAAATCATTCCTACAATTATCACAATATCACATATCCATAATTGTATTCAACTATCCAATAAGAATTCGTAAAAAATATTTTCAATCTCAAACGTAATAGCGTTTTGAAAAAACTTTCTAAATGCGGTATTCCATTCAGGTGTGGGGGTCATGCATTTATATTGATTCATTTGCTGAGCAATCTCCAGCTTCTAGTTAGATCTAGACATGTCTGAAATTTGCCTAGTAGTGGATAGTTACACGCCGCATAACTGACTTACTTCACTTGCTAACTAACTATATCCTTCTCGTTCCAGCTATTTGATTAACTTGTAATATATTATGGCAGCAACTACACACGTGATAGATCACGTTAGGTAATATTTTGTTGAAAGACATTAGACACATCTCAATGATGACGATTAGATGATTTCTGAGAAGGTGATGTTGACTCACAATTTTATAAAGAACATAATTATATTTTTTGTTGAAAAAGTGTAATGATGAAATTTTTACCTAATGTTTTCAAGCTTTAATAAATTCTTTTTGAAGATCTTACAGACGCTTATCGACACGAATGACGGAATTAACAAACCAATGAAGAGATTATGGAAAGTACACTCATAGAGGATTTCGGTGCGCCCTCTTCTTCCCCTTCGCAATAAACACTAAGGCTTATGTGAAGGTTCGCGTCTAATGCCTGCTCCCTTATGAGTATCGTTTACTATACTTTGCTTGTGCATGTTATGGGCACTTGACATCGCGACGAGTCAACAACAAGGCGGCAGTCCCCGTAAAATATTAGACCTTGACGCCATCTGCCGCATCTTGGATGAAATGTCGCCTTTTACGAGACAACGCTATTAGATTTTATAAAATATAAAATGTAAATAACATCATAATACCGGAAAAGACCACAATTCCGGCTCGTGAAAGAACAAAAATATGTTCATAGCCTGTTATCACACCGTCACTGATTAATTACACGCTCGTGATGATTGCAGCAATTATCATATATCTGTAGTAATGGCCAAAAATAAAGAAAGTAGCATAAGGAAATATGACGCCAAAACATCATTGTAATAACAACGCACAAATATTACAGATCTTCAGAATTGTTGGTCGAACTTACGAAGATTGTATTTCAGAAGTCTTTGTTTTTGCTTTGGATAACTTTGAGATAATAAGCAGTAAACTCTTTACACAATAACATCTTATAAATGTTGATTGCCCGGTTCTGTGTACAGAAGAGTACAGATACCGCCGGAGGCAAATAATGTGTTCGGCATTCGTTATGAAAGGCAATCATTGAATATACATAGCTGCGGGCATCGATCACGGCTCACCCGTCGCGTTGCGCCGGCTCAGTGAGACATTTCCACATAACAGAATTATGGCATGGATTATAGCATGTAAATAAACGAGCGGTTGGCGTGGCTAGTGTCTATTCCGACATAGGCAATAACTACGCGATTATCCTATTTGGGTGCGCAACAACGAACAGGCGTGACTCCATTCGCATTTTTCATATTAACCAAACTCGGGACACATTAGGCTCACACTAAATTCTTGTTCTTAGAAGTAGGTTTAGTAGTAATTTAACGAGTGTTGGAGCATAAACAGTCCTTACTGCGACTGAACTTGCCACGAACGACGTCGACGTCGTTACACGTCAGTTGATGTTAGTATTTGTCGGTTTTCGGAGTTATTGATCACGTTATGTACCAGTTCCGTGAATAATTCGCACACAATTTCTCTGAACGTTTGAATAACAGGAACTCCTTCCTGACTTCAAGTTTACGAGGAAAAGATTTCCACGATGACGACAGCAGTTACTTAGAAAGTTATTCTATAAACTTTATATTTTGATTATGACTTCTTAAGTTCCAGGGTTTTACCCGAGTCAATAATGTATATAACTGCTTTAATTTATTTCATTGTTATAAAACATTAAATGCAGACACAAACAACATTCAAATAAACTTCCAAACCACCCATATTTTTCTTGAAATACAAAGCCGAGTTTTTCTCAACTCGGTAAACTTGTATTTGAAGTGACGGGAATGCAAAATTAGGAACGAAAACATAAATATTCAGCAAGACTATATAAATAAACGAAGTTTGGGCCATTTATTCCGATACACCGGGACTCTGTGCACAGACTGGAAAAGTTAGGCGGAAACGGGATTTCCTAATGCGATTTTAATTCGTTCTTCCCGCGACGAAGAGGGTAATTTCAATAAAAGCAAAGTCAGTAGATATTTTGTCTGTGGGAAAGGGAAAAAATGAGAAAAAACTGTATAGCGGCGTGATTTCTTATTGTGGAAGTGGCGGCGTAAAGTGCACTCCAGTGTCGTCCTTCTTGTCGCGTTAATTACATTATGAGCGATCAATACCGCTACAAACGCTACGGGAACGGTCGCCAATTGTATCACTTAAACTATGCTCCTATACACACATGTCATAAATAAAACAGAGCAAACCACTTTAATTCGGTATTCAGCTGAAGACGCGTGCTTGAATAATCATATGTACGTATACCTACAAATTATATTCCATTCCACATCCTATGAAGTCTTGTAATCTCAGCCGTGAACACATTGTGTACAACAACTTGTACATACAAACATACCTACGTACGTTTCTCTGTATCGAGTGGAAGTACTGTTAAGGAACTTGCTTAGAAAATTAGCTGTAGGGAATCCAACGTGGAAAGCGATCAGTGCGCGCTATTAGGTAAACTAATTTGTTTATATTTACATACTGTTACTTGGTAGCGTGACTATCTGACTCCTAGCTACGTGCACTTTACTGCTGAGTAGCTATTTAATTACGTATTGTAGGTACTCCACTAAAATTGAACTTGCTGTATGAATATTCAATGAGGTACGAATGTCAGTCTGCCTGTCATCTACGATTAGTTTCGCCATTCAAAAACTTGTCGGCTCTGGGACGAATTTTAATGTGCTTGCTGCTGCTATTTTTTGCAGAAGCCATGTTTATTTCAAGTATTCTAAGTAAATTGGGAGTAAAAACAAAGCATAAAACTGTATCAGCCATTTGTACACACCCGAGTCATAAAATTGGAGGAAGAATGGGTACTTACTGTTGTATATACTGAGTAGATAGGCGATGGGATGATGACAACTGTACCTCTCTAATTTTACTATCTTAATAAATATTGATCGTCTTGATGATGATTGCTCTAAAGTTCGTTATGGTTTTAGAGAAAACATTGAAGCTTATGTGTTGTTATTTATGTAGGTACTTAAATATAGTAATGTATTTCATTCAAATCTCAAGTGAGTAGGTAATATTGATCAAAATATAATGATGGAAGAATGTATTAATTACGATGTCTTTTTTGAGAGAGTTACCAGAACATGAGTTGGATGTATTTTGTATTTTTCCGTCCATACCGTCCCACCTAAAAAACAAAATTTGTAAGAAAAATTGCTATTCTTTTAAGAAACTCTTGGGTAACCTAAGTTTTATCCATTAGTACAGAATATTCAAAGCTTCAAAGAAGCTTTCGGTTGTATCATAGTAAAATGCGGAAAAAATATATTTCTGAAATCTGAGTCATATAACTGTGGTACTGACCTCTAGTGAGCAGCATCGCCACGAACAGGAGCAGGCAAGGGTGCGCGAGCGCCGGTGTCATGGTGCGGCCGTCCACGTCACTGCAGCGAACAGTCGCGAGCGCAGGCCGCCCCACCGCGCGCCACCATCATCGTATAAACCCTGGAATATATTATAAATTAAAGCTCGCTTTCATATCGCTTTTCGAGACAGAGATCTTCTAAACGATGGATTTTGATACGGTTTTCACCATCACCTAGTGCTTTTATTTCGGAAGGTTAATGTGGATAATACATAAATATTTAACTTAGATAAAGCACACAAATCTTGATGTTTTGACATGTCACCGTTGTACCCATGGAAGCACTAGAGACTGTAGTAATCTAATAAAATAAGTTAACTAAGCCACCTAACCAAACTAACCGGCTTGGAGAAAAAAATCCAGAGAGAAGAAGTAACATTGATCACAATACCTCCTCACTGTGTATTGACGTCATTACAATGCTAATCAATGTATATTGGGGTAGGTAATAGCTGTAATAGCCTTTATTAAAAAGCTGCCACGGTGTAATTCCGAGGTGAAGGTATAGCCTTTTAAATTATTACTTTCCACGCTAATAATTTTGAATGTTGTAGGCCCTATTCACAGGTATGTTATTTATAAAATTAAGTTAGTAAAAAAAAGAAACAAGAAAGAAAATACGTTTATTTGCGGCAAACATAACGTAAAGATAGAACACAAACACAAAAAAAAAAAGAACAATTTGGGGGAAAATATGCGTCACATCCACGCAAAACGGCCATCGTTCAGCATAATGCTAAGACCCTATGCGAGACAGTGCCCCAGCGGTGGTTTTCAGCGACAGCCTGCGTTGACGTGATGACGTCAACCGGTGCAGCACACGATAAAATAAAATAAAAAAACAGAATATCTAGTTCTAAATCTTGTGTGTGTGTGTGTGTGTGTTTTAACCATCTATTTCTATGTGCATCCCTCTTCGCAATCCCCTCCGGCACTATTTCTACTCATACGCGGCCGAAACTTTGTATTTTTTAGGCCAGTTCTCTATTTAAAAGTAACCTAGTTCCCGCCTTCATTCGCTATGCGGTTTGATTCCTGAGCGCATTAATATCGCTTTCATGGCTGCGAGGACGTTTGCTGCCATGAACGTGTAATGCTTGGCGGCAAAAGATTTTGGAAATCGTAATACTCACAAAAGACTGTCGTTTTATGAGGAATATTTTATTTTTATTTTTTATATCAACTAATAATCCGGTAAAACGCCCATAAACGCATCTACTCGTAAGTCAAATAGTTCACGTTAGCATTATGTAGGTACTATTCTTGGTGGCGATTCATCCAATCAACAAATAAATTACCCACAGACTCTCTTTCAATTTAGCTTTGACTTTATAAAATACATTACATGATGAAATTAACCTGTTACTTGAATAACCCAGTCGTAAAATAAACGTCTATTTATGCATGCAAGACGCGCCTTAATGCGTAAATTTCCCATCAAGTAGGCAACATCCGTACGACTTCATTCACTTTATTTCCTGCATTCACTCGTCTTTCTATGCCAGTGTCTTCCCTCCCCCACCAAACGCCAGTAAATGGGGGTCACGGTCAGAAGGGAGTCTGTGACCTTCGACATACCTATTAAGGGTTGCATGTATGCCCATAAAACACCGGAAAAATTAGGGAGCGTGTACCCCTATTAGGAATATTCACATGAAACATTTTTTTTAACAAGGTTGACGGGTTTCTTTCATTTTTGGTAAGGAAATTTATCAAAAACATATAAGTCGATATATCTAGAAGCACCTAGATATACGTAGTTATATGTATTTCGATAAATTTGCGAAAATGTTCCTTGAATATTTTTGCTTTACTAATAAGAAAATACAGAATAGGTACCTAGGTACTGAATAAAATAAACGAAGGCAAAATATCTTTTACTGCTGAAAGATTCCTCGATCAGCTTATGAACTGGCATGAGAAGAAAAAAACGACCTTTTATTTATTGGTGGTTTGTAATAATAATATGATAAAAATAATTTATTTCTTATCACAAATGTTATTGTGGGCACGAAGTGCTTAATCTAAAAAATAGACTCAATATTTGAGAGAGACTGGTGCCCAAAAACACATAAAATACTTCCTGAGTCACCAGGCACCCCAAGACAAGACAAAAAAGTATGTAATGAAGTTTACTTAAAGTCTAGGTACAGTTAAATATAAAGAAAAAGATAAATTAAATCTAGATTGGACATACATATGTATGTTCTTTAAGTGTGTGTGTGTGTGTGTGTGAATCGAATAGAAAATGGATCGTCCTGACCACAGAATAGTTAATTATTTTATCTGTTCTGTGGTCCTGGCCTCATTATGTAATACATTCAGCACAACTCTTGTTTTTCTTTGTCATTCTTCTATTGACTTGGGACCTGAGCCTAACTTAACACAATAAATTAAGAATAAACTAATTATTACAGCTTTACACCAGCCGTACAATGATTACGAGAAAGCTCGGAAAAACACGAACCTGTTTATTTACCATTTACCCCGATTAGCCGAGCATCTATTTTCCCCGCAGCCAAGGCCTACAAATAACCTCATTTGGATGTCAACGTCCACAGAATTTTACGAATTTGTGGTAAAAATTTAACAAAAAATTTAATATAAGCGAACTGAAACCCACTCCACAATATACCTACCTATTTCCAGAACACTTTGTAGAAATCTTAGGTACTTACTTATAAAAAAAAATCGCCTCAATTTTTAAGGGCGAATTTCATCTATAAAACACGTGATTAGCACATTTAACAATTAACCGCGTTCATGAGCTGTAAGTGTCGTCATTGTTGTGAAATACTGACTCAAACCTAGTTCAAGAACTGGTAGGTAGTTTTCCTGGCAAGTACTAAGGATTAGTTCACCACAATTTATCTATTATCATTACTCGCAATTAAAATATGAATAGTTATAACCACGTTAAACTAAAAGCTTTTTCATTTTCACCCGTAGTCAAGTGTCAGGTCAACTTGCATGTTTGATGGTTGTTAGTTTTAGGTTGACAACAAGAACTAAAATGAGGTTCTACAAATCGTAGTCTAGATCAGGCTTATTTCAGTGAATAAAGTTCACCTTAACGAATGATGAAATGAAGGCACACACTTGTTAATTAGTTATTTTCGTTTGAGTACTGTTGAAACAAAAGGATTGAAAATAGAATGCTTTCGACTATAGGCGCCTAGAAATAAACTCTCATTTATGGTTTCGAGTAGGGTAAGGATTTAGCGACAACAGAACAAAGGCTATCTATTTGTTGACCTATGCGTTAAAACTAATTATTAATAGAGACTGTCCATTATTAGGGGTAACGAATCTACAAACAATCGGATACTTAGGTATTCAGTTTTAATTAAAGGAAAGTCAGTCGATATTCGTGATCAAACAGCAGATGGCTAAAATCTCACCAACTATTCAATATAATTTCCAAATAAAAAAACGCAATAAAGAAGAATGCCTAACCCTAAAAATAAAGACTTAACCTGTAATAATGGGGTAAAAATCGGAAGGATCCCTTCTAACCAGCTGTTATACGGGTAAAGTTAAATGAAATGTTCGGGTGTCGGCCAATTAAGGGCTTTTTTCAAACATTAATCAAGTGTTAGTGGGGGAGCATTTTTACGTCGGCTCAGACGGGCGATAGCCCCGTGACGGATGACGGGCGGCCGTGGGGTCGCCGGCTAAGATGCATTCATCACCCAAGGATTTGCCCACTTTCAAACTTGGATACTTAAATTCAGTTCTAGACGAAATAGGTCAGCTACCGATTTTCGATAACATACAATACGTATTTCTGCGTTGAAAGTACCATACTAGCTGTTGTCAAGGACTCGATCGTATAAATTGATGGAACTCTAGAAAATATTTTTTATCGGAAATGTATGTCGCATAAAGAATCTAGTTTTGTAAACTTTACAAAAGCCAGTCAATGGTATTTTCCTGTGTAGTTCAAGAGTATCTTACACTTGGATTATTATTTAATAGATTATACTTTGATAAAGTTATATCTCGCAATAAATAACTGTGACATTAATAAATCCTCGATAATATCTCCCTCTTTGGAGTTATTGAAGATCGTTCAAGAAAGTCCACTCTGAGTCGACAAAAAGTTAGCAGTGCTCCATCGTGAACTTTAGCAACTCAATGCGAACGAACAATCTTTGAGGGTGACAAATTTTTCCTCAATTTTTCAATGTACAGTTCCGAGTTCTTTCTCTGGTATTTAATTACTCTGGAGTCAATGTGCCGGAAAGTATTAGGTACACTTTGGAACTGTTTCTTTTTTGGTTTATGTGTACGTCGGGAGAGATGCATAGCAAATGTAAAAATGTTAATGCTCTCCTGTTGGTAATCTACGAGCGACTCGCAACGATAAACGAGGCGTTTCAATTAACTCAGTATTTATGAACATACAAAGACATTTTTTTGCCTAAACGAATGCTTAGATAGTAAATATTTAGGTGACATCGTAACGAGAACTGTGTTTTAAGGAGATTAAACGTAACGCCGAAATGAAGCAAAGAGAGCTATGTTTTGGAGTAATTTAAAACCGACTGTGTTCTATTTACAAACAAAACAAGTGAATGAGTAGGGGGCGGTACATACTTGATACACTTTATGTACGTAATGGTATAGTAACATGAATTTGTGACGTGAGCAAGCAGTTCTCACAAGAGTCAACTACCGAACCAATTATTTTTGAAAATGGCTTTATTTTCCTTTTCATTCCAAAAACCTATTGTTGCGTATTGAGGAGCAATTCAGCAAAGTTAATTTGAGGAAAAACACAGAATAACAGATATTTTATATTGATACACTGTGACTGCCAATCGATAAATCCCGGAAGATGTGTGTCACTTGATCCAAAATAATGTAAGTGCCGTATAAGATAAAAAAACAACAGTAGTGAGAATAGTAAGTAGGTACCTACTGTGTACTTTTCTGCGCTATTCTGTTGCCAGCAAATACTCAAAATATAGGGTGGCAGGGACATCAACGCGTAACCTTTTACTATAGATTCAGTACAGGAATCTGGACCGCCAGAGTGAACATTATCGAAGGATATTAAAAAAAAAATTGCTGATCCGCACATTTTGATCGCGTAGGTTACATTACAGTTTTCTATGAAACAGCAGATTTTTTTAGACAACCGACTAAAAATTACTTCGCTAAGCTCTAGAATCAATCATGTGCTGAATCCATTGTGACAATTTGCGCGTCGATTCCCTGCCACCCTTTATAACCATGGCAGTCCAAACGCATGTATTTTATATATTTTTACAAAAATTGGGCTTTCTAAATCGATACACCTACTTTACTTTAGATTAGTAGGTGTATGACACAAAATTAATCACCCGTAAAATATCCAGTAAACTTTCAAGTTTGTTTCCGTAGTACATCGGTTTCAGCAAGTTTATTTGGCAAGCAAACTGGTGCTACCGACTCAAACTTGAATGCCGGAAACTGTATATTAAACCAGTTTCAAATATAATAGTTTAGCTCTATTAGATACAAGTTTAGGGGTGCAGAAAAGTGGCCAGGATTGGGAGAGTGAATTTAACCCAGGTAGGTACCACTAGCTAAGTGATCTGATTGTCTCTACTAACCGTGTCTTGCAAGATTAGAGATTTTTTTCAAATGTTCACGGCTACGAGAATAAAAAAAAATACAAAATTCTATAAATTACAGAAAATCATCGATTCGGCGGCTACAAAGGGCGGTTTTTAGCAAGCTTTCAACATTACATACACATACATTCCATATTACAGTAAGCGAATAACTAAACACACTTTCGGGTGGTCTTCAAAAGAAAACTGCGCAAACGTTGAGCAGGCATGTAAAAATAAATAATAATAACACAGGCCCGGCGCGTGCGCAGTTAACGTGTCGTTGCGGTCACTGGAGTAAACATGGCATCCGTACGACTTCCGACGATATCACATACAACGGGTACATAACCCGAATTACAGACGCAAGTGCCCTGAAAAACTATGTAAGAAGTTATGACGAAGCTTTCGTCATATTTGTATTATCACAGATGTACTCTTATGATGTACCTAGCAAGCGAAGCGTGGGATCCTGAGCCCCCAGTTACCGATGGACGGATGACTTAAAAGGCGGCTGGAACAGCTAGGATTCGGAAGGGGGAGAATCAGATGTTGTGGCGCTACGTGGGAGGAGCCCATGTCCAGCATGAGATCAGATTAAGAGATATCAAAGGCTTTATCAGTATTTGAAAAACAAGAAAAATCATTGATTCACGTTAGAAATAAAAATCGTTTCCATGATCTCAGAGAGTGTTTCAATTGAATTGATTTGGAAGTACACACACCATCCTGAATGTGACTCTACATACACGTCCTTTGTATAATTTGTCACAATTGCCCTGCAATCTTAATTACACTGAACTCAACCGGGAAGCGCAGTAGATACAATTAAAGCTGCTGTAATTCAATACTACTCCACAACTCCCATGTATACTACATTAGATACATGTGCATCTTCGTCATTAATAACTGATTGCAGCTGCCAATTTAGTAAATGGGGGATTTCGCCGTCAAAACTGGTACAGGGTCAAATAAATAACGACAGCACAAATTTATGTTCAGCAGGGCTCATTACTCATCGTCCAGTCGTCCCTTTTCATTTATTAACCATCGCAGCGGAATACACCGTGATTGTTTTGACGTTCAGGGAATTATATAATCAGAGATTTTATAAGATAAAAAAGTTCGATATAGACTTTTGATTTTGAGCAGAGATGAGTTTTAAGACTATTTTATTATATTTTTAAATTTTGTTTATTCAGGAAGTTCATGTAATAATTAAATGGAATAATAATTCATTTTTGTTTTGAACTTAACATAATCAACCTTTAATGTTCCCACTGCTGGGACATAGGCCTCCTCTATTCGAGAGGGAATAGGCTGTAATCTACATGTTAGATGTCACATGTCTTCGAATTTTTGGTTCTAGGTTTTGAACTTAATTTTCCTAAACTGAGATTCTAAACAAGCAACTAATCTACTTTTTTTTAACCTATTCTGTCCCACTGCTAGACGAAAGTTTCCCCCACACTTCTCCAATTTTCCCTATTTTGTGCCCTCTCCAGCCAACCAATCAGTCAGAAATGAGTCCAAATCGTCACGCCAGCGCTTCTTAGCCCTGTCTCGGCGACGACGTCCGTCTTCAGGCACCCACTGCGTGACGATCCTGGCCCATCTGTTGTGTATGACCCGCCAATTCCCACTAATCTACTTAACTAGAGGAATATTAGGTTTAGTCCTAAATAACTGTGTTGGTAGAAACATGGCGTTACGTTATCAGTACCGTGTTATGCATGTACGTACATGTACCTTATTATTTACAGGGAAATTATTTAATTGAGAGTATATAGTCAGCAGCAAATTGAAACTCTGCGTCAATTTTGTCGTGTTAAAGCAACTTCATACAAGTTTGGTAAGGTAAGGTGCAACAGAAACCTGAAAAACAAACCGCATGAAAGCATACGCAACAACCAACAACGCAGTATGCCCTGAAGCATGTGGCACATTTGGGTTAGCGATAGCGGTTTGCCTGAGAAAGCGCCGCCAGTGGCAACCGTAGCACCGCGGTGATCAATTTTCTCTCTGTTTGACTTATAAATCGTTCAAGAAGTTAAGTATTACGTACCTATACCCACTATTTTTATTCAATTCGGAATCGGATTTCTCTATTCCTACATAATACGTTATAGACTTTACCTTATTGAATACGTTAGACTTAGTTGCCTTAAGATTGTAGTGCTTTCATAATATATTGGATCTATTTATACATAAAAAAAAAATACACGAGCATACGAAATTAATCCTTTATTTCACTTAAATGCTTATAAATTACATTTTCAAATATTTTTATAAACAAAAAGATACAAAAAACATTTAAAAATATAAATAAAAATATTATTAAAAGTATTATTTGCTTTTAAATGACGTGGTGCGAAACATCATTTTATGTTGGTTTTATTGAGAATACCTACTATACAGGGTGGCAGGGACATGGACGTGCAAACATCGTGAGAAGGTTACACCTGATGCCACAAATAAAATTACGAAAGTCATTCATCTCGGAAATGACCGGTTAAAAAACTTGTCATTTTTGAGTGCGCAATGTATTGCAAACAACGCGATCAAAACGCTCCGCGGATGTCGCGCGCGCGCGCGCTACCTACCGCGATACCGCGCGCTGCCCTTTCGAGTTTTATTTGCATTGCTGTTTTAAGTGAAACAAGTGAATTTACTATTTTTTTATTAAAAATCTCATTGGGTTAGATAGAAATAATGATTTTATACAGTTTACAGTAAAACAAGTTGCAGAAAAAAATTTAAAAATTAAGAAAAAGCCGATGAAAAATTTCAACGAATACTTTGCTAACCAAAAATGACTGCAAGAAAAGCTAAGATTCAAAAATTTCGCGCGATCTTTTCCCGTGCACCATGGGTTGTAAACGAAGGCGCTACTCTTTTACCTGCAATAACAATGGGCTGAGAGGATAAGAGACCGAATTATTGCTATCTCTCTCACTCTCGGTGGCGAGGAATGCCCCTCTCGCCACCGAGAGTGAGAGAGATAGTAAGGCGCCCAACCGAAGCCGATCATTCTCAAAAAATCAGAAAAAAATTCGTAACTCGAAAACTATGAAAAGTCGCGGAACATACATGGGGGTGATTCGGATACCCCACGATACGAGGGACCTAAATTTTATTTTTGGACGTCAATGTTCCGGCCACCCTGTATATAAAAAGTATCCAAACCCCTATTTTCTTGAATATTATTTGAAATATGAAATCAAACTTAGTTTTGATTTAAAGTGTAGATTTCCGTAAAATTCCAATAAAACTAACAAAACAGCGCCACATCGATCATAGGAGAATTGCGATGTAAACTTTAAAATTAAATATCTCAAAACTAGCTTCATGTGGATTGGATCCTTATCGTGTGACTACGTTCGATTTCAAATAAACAATAATTCGCGAAGTACTCACCTATCTAATAAATGGCAATATTCTGAAAAATACCCATAAACATATTATGTGGGCTCTTTATAATTCATAAACCATATTCTATTGTGATTGTATTTCTATTCGTTTATTTACTTTGTTCGTTATTGAAAGTGTTTTTTTTTCTTGGTACCTATTACATGACATATATTTTATTGTACATGTTGTTTTTTACTATGGCCTGTGTTTAATCAAACCTCTAATATAATGATTGCGCCTCTTTTTGTGAACCTCAAATAATTCCTATTTTTGGGTCCTAAAATACTAAATAGCCAAGTAACTGCGACCAATTTGGATTTAGAGCACGCCGGCTGCTGCAGCGGCACCGCCCGCTTCGCTCGCTCGGCTCTCGCGCAGCTGGTCACAGTTCCAACCTAACCCCTTTGTTCGGGGCAAGCTTTACTGCGGCTAACTGCGCGAAAAGGTAAGAAAGTTAAAATGAGGCTCAATTCTTTAAAAAGTGTGCATCATTTTAAGCCGCATAAACTTTATAGATGATCACTTAAATATTTCCCGAAACGTTCCATTACCTCTAGAGTAGACAAAAATAAGAAGCAAATCAAATAGTAAGTATCTACATGAATAGGGCAATCGGATGGTTTTATCTTGTTATGTTAATTATTTACTAATCGTACCTAAATAAAATAAAGCTGTGAGAGACGCTTCGATTCCTGATAAACAATCTAATTTATTCAGAGACATGCGCAGGTCGGAAAAGCCTAGGTAATAATGACGGCATTAGGGTGAATTGCACCAAACTTTTATATCTAGAGTAAGTCTTATCCTGAGAATATTAAATTTTTGTCAGTTTTTTCACACTAGAACTGTCAGACGACGATTTTATTGCTTTTTAAATATACTATGACTTTTGTAAATCTAGCCCTTAGTTATTAAGTATCTTTAATAAACAATTAACCAAAAATAAATGGTTTTAGTGTTACTGGAACTCTCTCTGACTGCCTCGTTGCTGTAGTGATCGCCAGCGCTACTGCTGAGCATGAGGTCCTGGATTCATTTCCCAGGTCGGCAAAGTATTATTGGGTTTTTCCATCCGGAATTTCTCTGTTGATGGCAATAGGCTCGCCCGCTATTACATGAGACTTGAACATAACTGGCGAAATGTTGGTGGATTATAGATGCACCGCTGCCTATCCCTTCAGAGAAACAGGTTATGTCTCATATTCCCATAAGCGGTAAAAACACTGAACCTTCAAAGACCCGTGTAATGAACTTGATATTTTGAGAGAGCACGAATAAATGAAAGCCTTTAGTCGTCTTTACGATATTAACGAAAAGATTCATATAAAAACACCAGATTCA
Source organism: Apamea monoglypha (assembly GCA_911387795.2). Taxonomy (NCBI): domain Eukaryota; kingdom Metazoa; phylum Arthropoda; class Insecta; order Lepidoptera; family Noctuidae; genus Apamea; species Apamea monoglypha. Next base: position 6,434,560 of record OU426920.1, read on the forward strand.
AATATTAAAATGAACAACTCATAAATTGTCCCACCGGAACGTTCTCTTCACTTCTCATAAGAAAAAAGATTTGTCACAATGCTTGTACTTGCTAGCGATTTCTGACCAGCATGGCTATTCACAACCATCCGACAGACTATCGTATCAAAAATAACACATTTCGATAACCTGATTTGCATTGCCCCCGACAGCAAACAGCTGTGGGAAGAATAGCGGTCGTCTATTTGATTTAAACTGACAACATTTTCGGTTTTTGAACTTTTGAACAGCGTTTAGAGGACTCCTACGTTAACAATGACTGATGTCCGATACCGTACGGAAGCGTATCGAATGGTTGTGAATAACTATGCTGTTCTGAATCAGAAATATATGAATTAAGTAGGCAAGTATGTTCTAAATTGATTAATTGAATTTGGTGCTTGCATGTGGGACAAAATTGAATATATTAATTGCATGCGATCAGGACGGCTGTTAACAACAAAACAGCTGTTACCTATGCAACAGGATAATTAATTACCTATGTTCGGCACACGTTATTAATAGATTCAAAATTATAATTTAATATCAATTGGTTTTGTTCCCAAACCGCGCTCATTTAGGTCCAATATACAATGAATTTATGCAGGAATTAAATATTTTATTATGTAGCTAAATAAAAGTGAAAAAACCTTTTAACAAAGTGTAAAACCTTTTAACAAAAAAGTCTATTTCAATAGGTTGGTCGGAGTAGGTACCGCCACAACTACTAAGCTACCTAGGTATGAAACACATTCCTAGGAAATTTCAGTTTCATACTTACTACTTACTTACTTGTTGTAAGGCACCTAGTGTGCGGAACAACATTAGGTAAGTCTTACATATTTACTGCCACATATGTAGTCTTGATCGAACTTAAGAATATTGATTCCTATTGCTCAGTACTTACCTATTTTGTTCGCAGTAATAATTAGATGGCAGTCACTCCTAGTTAAATGTTCATACTGGATACTACAGTACAATCTGGTAAAACTTAAAGCTGACCACAACATAAACCTAAAACTGCTGAATCACAAGAATGATGGCTGGATCAAATATTTGAGCCAAAGTTTGTCACTGGCGCAAACATTTTTGTATTTTAGTGGAAAGTTCTGAAACTTTTAAGCTCGTAGGCGTCAGCTTTTTAAAATAATGTTTTATAACTTATTTAGGTGTTTGTAGTATGTCGCGTGTTGTTAGAGTAAAGTTGACTACAAAGTCTACCTTTGTTGTTTAATCATAATTAGATGAGATTCCTAAGAATTTCGTCGTTCATTCTCATCTTCTGAAGTGTCAGGAAGTAAAAGCTACTGCCTACTTATATACTAGTTTCCAAAGAAACAGTCTTTAGTTACCTACATCGAAAATACATTTCGAAAGCCATATTAATCAACTAATTTCAGCCCGCGACTTCACCCACGTGAATATCGTTGTTCCCCTGACCCACCTTGTCGCATCGCATCGCCTTCCAGCGCAATTAATTCGTTTACACTGACTTTTTTTTTCTTTTTTCTCACCTCTTAAGGGTCCTAGCGTGATTTGAAATAGTCTATATTCTACCTCTAAGAACGCCTTCCTCGAGAATTGGGCTTTCAAATGCAAAACGTTTTTTTTTTCAAATCCGGCTGTTAATTTCAGAGATTAGCGCGTTCACACCAACAAACAAACTCTTTAGCTTTATTATTAGTATAGTAAAGATATTATGCACAGTAGGTATAATATTATGTCCTTTTTCACACAGGTAAGTAATAATAAAATACATTATATGGGTACTATCATATGTATACCAATAAACTAAAAGTGGGCAAAAATAAAGCTGCGAGCGGTAACCGCAAAATGTTAAACCTAGATTATCCTCGCATTTTATATTTATAGTGCGTAAAGAACATGTCACTTTGTAAAACACTGTGGCGCCATTTTGCGACACCGTTGTACCGCCATCATGACAGTTTTTTTTTAATATTCTTTTTTTTTTTAATTCATTACCGCTTGCGGCGCTAAAACCAATCATCGATTTTATTCACTTGTAAACTTTAATGCAATTGTTGTGTTCAATACTGAAATAATTTGGTGTACCAAGCCGCACTAGTTACTTAATGCTATTCAAAGTCCAGGTACTAATTAAAAATATAATATCCTGCCTGTAGCTTTGGAAGGCCTAAAGAAGGTGGACCGATGACCTGGTGAAGGCCGCAGGAATCCGCTGGATGCGAGACGCACAAAACAAGTCGTAGTGACGATGCTTGGGGGAGGCTTATGTCCAGTAGTGGACGTCTTTCGGCTGAAATGATGATCCTGCTTAGAGGTTACTCTGATAAAGTAGACAGTGATTGTACAGACGCCAGCACATCAAGCTACTACAATCTGTCAAATCTCCTTAATAGATTTTCAACTTTATCGCTAAAGCATTAAGGTTCAAGTTTCATTGGGAAAATTTGACAGTTTCGGGTAGCTTGACCTGCTGGTGTCTGTACCTACATTTACACTTCATCATCATTATAATTTCAGAAGTCCTGCTGGACATAGACCTGCCCCAACCATCGCCACTTCGACCGGTTCTGTGCTTCTCGCATGCAGCGATTCAACGTTTATACAATTAAATTTTACTTGTGGCAATATTCAGTCCCATGTAAACCGTACGTCTGACTTGTGTAGCAAAATTTATAGAACAGGCAACGCACAGTCATGGGAATAATTTGACTTTGACAACGCCTTTACGTCGTAGCAGTAGAAGCGGTTTTCGAAGTTCATTTGTGACTGGCATGTGGTTGAGTATAGCAATTGAAAATTCTATAAACGTTACAAGAGCCGATCCGAAGTCTAGGACCTCACGTTCGGCAGCCGCACTTTGTGCCCACTGAAGCAATGACGCAATTTTGGACATAAAGTCCGTTTCACAAAAGAAGTCTCGTAGACGCGGCGCCACTGTCGTAGGACGGAATCATAAATATTGAATCTCCACATCATATACGAATAGCAGGCTTGATTATTGGTTAATAAAATGCACATTCTTAAATAGAGAAAGGTGTCTGGGGTAGGAGAGTTGTTGTTGGAATGTTGCTAACTATATAATAATAATTAGTTCCACTTATTGCCGCGGGACTTCTTTCGGGAAACGGACTCTATAGTGACCTACAAAAGTTAGTTGACATTTTCCCACTTCAGCTTTGACAGTGGTGTGTCATTATGATTTAAAATTCTAGTGATCCAAATGTTTGAACTGCTATAACGTTTTATATGACTAAGGGCTGATTTTTCAGCCATAACTTTATTTGAAGAATAATTTTGGAATTTTGACAGTTATTTCATACAAAAACTGTCAAACGTCAATTTTATTCCTCAAATAAAAGTTATCTGGCGATGGAACAATCAGCCCTAATTTACTACATTTGATTTATCATACAAAATAATTAAGTGATCCCTTAGGAGTACCTGATTACTTTTTAATTTTAAATCAATATATTATGACATCATAGCTGAGGTGAAAAAATGTCCACTAACTTTTGGAGGCCACTGTATGTATGTATTTGTCTCCTAAAATAGTTATATCTAGTGCTAACTGCTAAGTCCTGCAGTTGATTTCCGAAATAACTGAACATGGCCTACCTCCTAGTGTGCGTCTCACTTCATACATAACGATTAGCAAGCTGTGGAGAGACTCAAGTAATTGACCATAATATCACACCGACGACACGGTTGGCGCAGTGGCTGAGCGATCGACTGCTGCGCTGCGTGTCGCGGGTTCGATTCCCGCACGGAACAAATATTTGTATTGCCTACAGGTAGTTGTTCCAGGTCTGGTTGTTTATGGATGTGAGTAAACGCACCCACGATACAGGAGTAATCACTAGAGTGGGGCAACGTTTGCAAAAGATAAAAAAAAAAAACCTACATTCCCCGAATGGTTGGGCAAAGATGTATTAGTGGTAAAGTCGCATGTAATAGAGGGCGAGCGTATTGCCATCAACTAAGTAATTGAGTATCGTAGGTACTCAATGATGTAAGTCGCGTAAAAACATTTGTTCTAAAAAACACCTCAACCGAGAGGATTATTCGGTATGAGGTTAGGTACAACTTACTCTTACTTGAAATTGAAGTTTGCTCATAGAGCGTACTCCTATAATGAATGAAGCAGATATCTACATAATATATCGCAAGCAATTCGTACATGTTTCAGCTCATTTATATAACTAGCCAACTTATAAGATTTACCACAGAAACGAATACCTACGAATACGAATACAATGTAGATACCTCTGTTTACCTCGCAGGCTGGTAAACAATATAATAAAATTGTTCCCTTTATTAGGCACTCATTCTGCTACATTCGTATGATCGCAAGCAATAATGTCTTACGTGACTTTATTTCCTTTTATATTAAAACGTATGCCTCAGCGTCGCTTCGGCGTTAACTCCACACAAATCAGGACACAAAACATCAAGCAAATTAACGAAGAAAAATCCGCGCATCAAAAGATTTGCTTACACACAATATAAACGTGTTAAACACGGCGAAAGTCTTCTAGCTCGCATATCTAATGAAAAATAATTTGGGTGCAGACAGCCGGCATTAATATTAATAAATAATAAGGTGACGGTTCGCACGGTAGTATATAAATCCGGCACGCTGTGAGCCGTCACAATAGTAATATATTAGGACAAATGTTATTACAAGCCCGACTCGTTATGTTATTTTTGTTCGCTCCCCCGAGTTAGGAATTCAAGGCGTACAGACGGCCGGGGCGACCGCAGCGCCGCCCGCCAGCGACAGTTGGCGCTCCTGCCATCGCCACCAACCGGAATAGCCCACTGTACACTGTACCCAACTACCCAAACACCGCACTTAACTAAATATTCTGTGCAAGCTCTTTTTAAGTAAAGTTACTGAAATATAAATCTTTCAATAAAATATTGGGAATGACTGAGCTACACTGTAAAAATAAATACCAGCTGCATATCAATGATTAACCCAGTAATCCTCAAATTGTTTTCAGTACTAAAACATAAAGCCACAGTTTATCGATAACATTAATATACAAGGGCGGAGTGATAAGTCTGGTAAAAGTCTATTTTGGCATAAAATGATCACAAATTGCATGGAACCTCCTTGTTCTCAACTCTTTTGAAGGACTAAATTAAAATTTTCAGCCAGTACCTACGTTAGTTTTTTTTTTTTTGACAGCCATTAAAGAAAAACCACTGAACACGTTTTTGCAAAGATGGAGAAAAGTGAATTTCGTGTCGTGAATAAACATTAATTTTTGTGCAAAAAAACTATAGCGGAAACGAAACAAAAACTTGATAAATATTATGGGGACTCTGCTCCGTCGATTAAAAAGATTTATAAGTGGTTCAACGATTTTCGGTGTGGTCGTACAAGCACACGTGATGTTGTGCGTCCAGGACGCCGAGTTGAGGTCACTACTCCAGAGATGATCGCTAAAATCCACGATATAGTGTTGAACGACCGAAGAGTAAAAGTGAGGGAGATAGTCGAGATAGTAGGCATCTCAGACGAACGTGTTCGCAATATGTGACACTAACATTTAGATATGAAGAAGCGATCCGCGCTATGGGTGCCGCGTTTACTGACTGTTGATCAAAAACGCATGCGTGTGTCCACTTCTGAGGCAGGTTTGACGTTGTTTCAACGGGATAAAACCGAATTTTTGCGTCGTTTTATAAGTTACAAGGAAACTAAGTTGAAAAATAAATAATAATAAATAAATAAAATTGACTCCTTGTTTAATTTTCACCAGACTTATCACTCCGCCCTCGTATCTATGAAACAGCCGATCAAACACTAATTGGTGCCTTTTTCATGAAAGTACAAAATACTGCTTCGTTATTTCCTTTCATTGAAAATTCATCGACATCGACAATATTTATTGAATAGTGTCATCATTAAAATAAGACGGTGTGCAGGCAACAGGGCGAGCGTCGAGCACGCTCGATATTCCACGACTACCCTCACCGCAACCGCCTCAAGACTTCCGAGAACCAACGACCAGATGTTATAATTATTAATCTCCTTTGAAGTAACCATTTTCCAGTACTTCCTCTGAATGCAGTCTAAAATGTTATTTAATTTATTTAAAAAAAAGACTTTAAATTATTTTATATCATTTTTAACTTGGGGATCATACCAGCCAGTTACAGTTCTACTTCAGGGCAAATACCTCTCGAACAGGGATGAAATTTGGGGTGACAACAGACGTAAAATGCCAAGCCAGGCCAGGAGTTTACCAGCTTTTTCACCGTGTTTATTTTTGCTCTTTTCGCCATTATCAAGCGCGAGCCGACCAACCGCTATCAACAATTAAGGCCATCAGCGCCCCTCATAATTACACGTACCAACAAATAGACTAGTAATTTTATTTTGAAAAATATTTCAGCCAGCGCCTGTCCGACATTAAACGCCAAAAATACGGTCAATATTATCACTCTAAATTAGAGGAAATATGATAAAAACTGTGCCCGCAACCATTTCACGGATGGTCGGCGATATAATATTCGGCCCGACACGAGGCCACGCGGGGCTTCGTCTTTTCACAAAATGTCTATAGGTAATGGAAATTTCTCTCTCTAAACTAACATAGGGTACATAAAGGAGAGTGTGCAAAGGACATGAACTCAATGCTGACTCTATTAAACTTTCATAACGTTTCCCAAGAGGGATGTGGGTATAATCGACAATAGTGTGCCATCTTATCTATGTATACCTACCTACTTCAGTTTTCACTCAATACGCTAAAGTTGAGGAATAATTAAATAGCTTGAACTTGTAATTTTATCGTGTACGAGACACTTTAATTGTGTTAATTGTATTTAGATCGCTGTTTAATGAGTATAGGACAAGCTTTAGAAGTCAGCTGTTTACATTGTCGTGAAAGTTATAAAAGTCAAATGAGGGGAGCGGATGTCTTTAGTAGGCTAGAGTTGCCACCTGCTACCCGAGTTAAGAAGGTACGTTGTATGTATCTGCATCTACTTTACTTCAAACGACCCAGCACCCACTTATAACAATCACTATAGTTCCATTTGCAGTTTGCTTAGACTTATGGCCTACTTTGGTGCTAATTCGTTTACCGCATAAGCTCGTAAACTCAACTGCCCCTATTAACAACACCTACAATCAAATGCCGTAAAGGGATTTAAGTGTATTCACCACACTAGGCAATCACAATATTTTAAACAAAATCTGCATGACAACGATAAACTCAATAACCTGATAAGCGCACGATGTGATTTGGGAACCAAAACAAAACAAATGTCAAACGGGATCAAGATCGGTACAAAAGATGTGCGGACTTCGGCGATAAAATATTTGAGATTAAACCGAGTATTCATTTGAATCTCAAACTCAACGTATTTATTTCAATTAAATAATTTACTTTTGAATTGTCAAGTAGTGGGTCAGTCAGAAAATATGAAGCTAGTTGCCCATTCCAAAGCGTACTAGGTACCTACGGAAAAGAACGGGCAAGAAACTTCATGGACACTATTTTAAATCATATTTTTTAAAAATATTAGTTACATCATTAATGTTGAATTTATAATTATAGGTGCGAACGATGTAAAAAAAGACGTACACGTTAAAAGCGACTAGACGAATAGACGTTCATTAAATCATAGCTTCAGGAGTTGACATCTTCAGGTTCTTTAAAATGTATGTTGTCCGTTTTGCTCAGCGAACTTGGCTTGACATTCTGCCTTGTGTCTAGATTCCCTCTGTAAGAGAAAGGATAGCCTGTTTTGTATTATTTCCACTAGCTACCTACGATACATGATTAAAGACATACTACACTACCTTTATAAAGCCCTAGTATGCAGGTATACACCTCAACACGTGCATTACGTGCAACGACCAATTACCAGAAGAGTAGCAGTTAACATGTGATACTCAGCCTCCGTACATGTCGGAGATCGTTAGAACCTTTTCTGGCTAACATCACCGCCTCTCGACCTAATCCGAGCCTAATCTTCGACATAACCAGGAAACCCGACGATAATCACTACACCTCATATGGAAATAGTCTCGTAAGAGTAAAGAGTTAAGACATCGGCTAAGGAAGACGATGGAAATGTACACAGAAATGTGATAGTTTGATATTTAACTTGAGGTGCCCAGTAAGTTTGTATAGAGCATAAGTTTAAGAGCAATCTCTTGCATACTAAGTAGCCTAAAATTCTCTGCGAATGGAACAGAACTATGGGAGTACTTAAAGGACATAAATTAAAATTGTTATATACAGGGTGACAGGGAAACTCGACGTATTCCTTGAAAGGCGTTATGCTAGAGGTCATTAGCAACAGATTTAGTCCAGTTAACTAGTCGAGTTTCCCTGTTACCCTGTATAGGTCACATGAAAACAATCAAATAATTTTTGACAAAGAGTTAGCTATGGACCTGGAGAAGGACAGAGGTTACTTCATCCTGAATATTTATGAGGAATTGTTTAAAATGGGGTGTTGAAATTTGTATGGGAAAATTCGAAATTAACGCTGACGAAATCGGGGGCAAAACGCTTGCTATAATTATAATTTTCAGTGTGGAGACTGACTATAGAAGATCCCTTATACTATACATTACACCTATTAAAGTAGTTAATCGCCTCATAGTATCTATTAATTGCATTCGGCCAACAAAGGAACTCGGCTCTATAAATAATTTAATTTCAATTACGCATGATTGAGTTCCTCATCGGTTACATAATGCAGCCTATTCTATTGTATCATATAGCATGTATCAACACCCCTTCCCTTTCAACATTATTTGTCAAACCTTATTATTTACACAGTTTGTAACGATACAACTGCCTATACTATTCAAATATAAGTACACGATTACTGACAAATGCTTGCACTGACTGGACAGGCCACAGGCCCATTCAAATTTGTATGGTACTTTCCTCAAAAGACCATTTCAGACAGCAATCTACATGGTCCTCACATGATATGACCAAGATTATGTCTGGACTTTAAAAGCGACTGTGATCGCTGAGTTTGTTTCTGCCTTTTTGCTTAGAGTAGTTAGATAGGAAACGCCGACCTCATTTAGCTTTTTAATTATAATATGACGTGTAGAAGTGATTCCAATATCCTATTTACAGAATAAACAATTTCATTTCATACGAACTTTACAGTACTTAATTGCCCCACTCCACTCTCACGCATGATTAAATACAAGCATTCCTTGTTATCTCCGATCGCGTCTCACAATAAGTACTTACAAACCTAGACGTCCCATAGGGGTTGTTTAGTTCGTTTATTCGTGACTTTTTAATTTCATTACGTCGTCCGTCGCGCTTTAAGGAGATTAAACACAAATTGAACGAGTTGTGGACTGTGGAGCTGTATGGTGAAGTAATTATTTTTTGTTAGGGTGTCGAGTTTAATGGGCCGGTGACATATGGCCCCGCGCGGGCCCGCCGCCCGGTAGGGGATTAACTGTTATAACATCAGCCCCGAACATATGGAAAACTTGACGACAACGTGACCTCTGTTACACAGAAAGCGTGTGTGTGTACGTGGCGTACTAGCCACTTGTTCATAGACACGCTCGTCACACTGACATCAGCCTTGTTAATTTATGGTTATTGTAATTAACTAACAAAAAAAACTTTTCCGAATAAAATCCCGTAAGGAGTTTCGGGCTAATTTGAATTTTTAAATATTTATAAGGAATTAATTTCATGAATTCAGTCGTAAATAAAAAAACTGGAACGCTTATTTTGTTTACTAAATTACTATTCTGTGTCAGCATAATTTTCTAGTCAAAATAAATGCGTCAGCATCTCTTTTAGTTGAAGTACCCACTTAGTTTTGTAATTTGTGACATAATTTATTAATCGATAGCATTAAAAAACAGAATGTGAAATTATTATGCAAGCTACAACTACATGCTCTTAGCTCGCCTTTGTGAATAAGAAGCGAAAGGATGCTAACAAGGCACGCCACACAATTTATGCATAATAGCCATCTTTAAACCCAACACAGCTTGTTTGCATTAACTGCTACAATATTTACAACGACTTTAACATTTTTGAATTTATATTATGATCGTCAACTTTGTAGGTTCAATTTACGTAGAACAGCACGCGATCGCGGGGATTGCACCTAAATTTGGCATTACCATTCATATGGCTGGCTGAGCGGAGTCAATTATCCGGCATGGCGGTGGCGGCGGCGAGTTCTGTACGTACACTACGCACAGTCGCATAGTGTACACAGGCCGCGTCCGCGTCGAGCGCGCAATAAAACGCCGACTCGACGCTCGTTCTCGATCACTTTGATCGGCCCGGATGTCACAGTCGTTTCGAACTGTTTCGCCAAACTATCCTCCAATAAATACAGTTTAATTTTAGAATAATTCGCTACAGCTACCCAGAGAGCCACGATTCATAGCTCTATAAAGTTATCCTGTGACTTGTTTATTGCAATATAAATGTAACGTGTCACACGCCCGGAAAGGGGCTCCGGAGTAAAATGAGACGTTTTACATAAAGGAACTATGTCATATCGTGATCGTGAGCAATAACTACTTTAGTTTGATAGTTTCTTTGTGGAGGGGTTAACAAATATTACCTATTTATAAACACCGAATATTTGATAGACACGGTTTATTTGTTCTTGTTTTTTGTAATAGCAAAACATGAAAACAAAACTAGATTTTTGTTTCATGTAATAAAACTTTCTTAAAAATACAGGCACAACGTTTAATTCACTTTACTACACTACTTACAATTCACAAAATACTCTACGCAAGAAATTAAATCATGTCTAGACGATATATTTTTAGGAATTCATTTAATAGATTGTTACGCTACAGCGGTAGGTTTTGAATCATCAAATTAAATTTGACTGTGACATTAATTAGCGACTGAAACTTTGTTTACACGAGTGTTTTTTAGAAGCTTCTGTACAAAATGAACGACGTCCACATGAAGTCATAAATATAATGTTTATGGTGTGATCCATGGAGCTAACGAACGTCGTGGAGCACGCAGATGTCGAACCCGCACTCATTTGCGACAATCGCCGCTGCCATTGAGGACTGATTGTTTAATTGCTTCGTTTAATCAATTGACCGCTTGAGAAACGCTCTCCGCCCGCCGCCTCCCCCTGCGGACGCTACTCGCTTGTTTATTAGTAAACTGCTCCGGGTCAATAAATCCTCCGGTTAAAGGACACTTTATTAACGAATCCGTTGACATGTCTCCGCTGCTATTACATTCCAATAAGTACTTCTGGTTCCGAATTGTTGACGACTGCGCCATGCTTGGGTTCAGTTCAGTTCATGTTGGCTTAACAAAGTGCGCCGGAACATTACGTAGTGATCAGCGGAGAGACATTAACCCAATACCGAGGCTAAAGAGGAATAAGCTTAATTTATATTTCCGAACAACGGTGGACTAAAATAAAAGAGGCCGTATTTAAAACGTGCTATTCAAAATATTTGCACTGCTTCTGATTGCATTGCTGTTGTTCCAAGCTTTCACTGGCCAAACGCTTGGCTGAACTTGGCGAAACTTTCATTAATTATCCAAGTCAAGCCTAGTAATCCATACACTAGGAACTAGTTTGTGCGGCAGCCAATATTTTACCCATTTCAACTTAGTTTTGTCCAATTGATTTTGCAAATTCAATGCAACTGGAGTAACATTTGAATTGCTTTAACGTTCAATGAGTACCTTTTGTAGACCATAAAGACAGCTTACAGCTGCGTCATCGTTAGCTGCCAGGTACAGTATATACATCAATGACAAAGCCGGTTGTCGAAGCCATTGATTCCATTTTTCACCGCCCCCGAGTTCTAGAACGTACATACATGGCTGATCCCTTTATCCCCTTTAGGCTAAGAATAGAGCCTAAAGCACTGCCAACATGCTTATACAAACAGTGTGTTACCAAATTATATTGAAACGTTTATGCTATCATTATCACATTAAACGCGATGGATATAATGTAGCGGCCGCGTGAAGTCGATAAACTTTAATAACTTGACCTCGCTATAGAACACGCTTTCTATAACATTGCTGCTGTAAATCTGTGAAAACAAAACACGCGTTTACTGAAGCATTGACTAAACGATCGACGGAGCTCAACGGAAGGGATAAAACTCGGTTGTAACATCAGAACATCGGACAGAACAACAGAACTAATGTGAGTCGGAAGACTCGACCACTGAGCGTTTACACACATTCCGATTTATTTTCCACTTAAATTGTAGAACTCGAGTGTCGTGTGCGTTACAATAATGCTCATTCTCCGTTTGTTGGGTGATCAATATCACACCCAGACACATTCTCTCGTCAATTGATTAAACTATTTCTGGAGTCATTGTTAATCCAGGCCGGTTCCGCAGCGCTAACTAGTATCGAACGAGATCGGGTTCAGTATCTCGGCGCACGTAAGGATGCTATTAATTAACGTTTACTAACACATTATGTACTCATGATGGTTATATAAAACTGAATACCAGACGTTGGACGCTTAATCTTCTGTAAGCTTATACATAGTTTTATAACACAATATGGCTCCAATTACGGCGTGTAAATTGAAGTTTCGACTATTCTAATTTGACATGCTTAATTATAATTGTGCGATGTTTTCAATCAGAAGAGTGACTCACTTAGTTTTGGCTTGGTGTGCTCTTATGAAGTAATAATTTAAAAGTGGGTTATTACTGTCTCTGAAACGGAGAAATGCAGGTGCCGCAAACAACGAAAGTTTGTCAGGACAGACGGCGGCAGACTTATTATAATAGTAGAGCGCTCTGCCGGTGTAACTTATGGAGAATCACTTGAATATACTAAATTAAAGAAAGTCAGGACGACACTTTTTGGAACTTCTTTAGATACGAAAATGTTCTACTGAAATAATGGTTTTCCTAAAGGAACTTGTTAACCTTCTAATGATAAACACTTGTTTAAATTAACGAACCTGTAAAAACTCACAGTTGGTTGCAGTAACTACGTTAGGGTACCCCGACCAAATGGGTTTAGGTCAGGTAAGAACTGTGACCAAAGGCGAGCGGTGTCGCGGCAGCGGTCGGCGAGCATTACATCTTACTTGGCTTTTTAGTATTTTTAACAACCAGAAATAGGAAATATTTGAAGTTCACAAAATATAAATATTAGACTGTTCAATAATATTTGTAGGTCAGCAAACTGACTTGCAACGTTTGTTTGTAATGTATCATTCGATACGGCGATTTCCGATTCAAACGGCGATGCACAAGACGCGGCGAACGCTCGCTTCGAGCACTTGTCGCAAGCGTGCTCCATTGTTATTTAGAATGGCGGACGTAGAGATTGTGTGCGCTTCATTAATTGTATTGACTTATTGTTATTGGGAGAAGAAGAAAAAAACAAAACGATATCGGATGACCTGTACTGACTTGTTTGTAAACATGCTCGCAATGCTCGCTTCGAGCGGTTAGGCTCGCTGCACTGTAACGCATTCCAAAGGAATCCCTGAAAAAGCCGACAGTCGAGTGGAGGATCCGGCGCTCACATTGAGCTGTTCGACTCGCCGCACTGACTACTGTAATGCGTTCCAAAGGAATCCACGAAAAGGCCGACAGTCGAGTGGAGGATCCGGCGCTCACATTGAGCTGTTCAACTCGCCGCACTGACTACTGTAACGCGTTACAAAAACTCGATACATTACAAACAAACGTTGCAAGTCAGTCTCCGCCTTTAGAAGTTCGATTAAATATTATACATGCTTTTTCCTAAGTAGGTATATAGCACTTTTTATCCACTATGTTGACGTTGACCTTTTTACCCAGATACGGCTAAATATCAGTGTTTTAAACAAAGCGACTGCTATCTGGTATCCGCATCATTACGTATCCATAGTGTCCACCTACCTACTGTTTTTATTTTCGACCACTTTTTAAGTAGGTACTGCTCAGTGCTATTTTGTCTATGAAATAGCATTTATAACAATTTGTATTTTGTATTTAAAACTATTTCCTTCATTCATTCCTTTACTACAAAAAGTATTCCTTCTATAAAAAGAACATGCTGTATTATCGTCCTCTACTCTCTACAGGTAGAATAAATAAGACCATGTTCTACAAATAGAGTTCACAAAACCACATAAGCAAGTACCTACTTTCCCACAATCTCACTTAACATTGTAGTTTGCGTGATTTCAATTAGGTGGGTCCTGTACCTGCATACCTACTCTCCGTACCCACCGCTTAAATCAAATAAACCGCATTTACAGAATGAAAAGTTTACTCGCTTCTAACCACGTAAAATAATACCACAGAACTCTGAAAAGTCTACATAACTTACTACGGTTTTGAATTTAAATTCAGATAGGGTTAATTCCAAAGCTTACGCTATGATGTTTAACTTTGTAGATTATGCTACTATGTTAATTAAACAAAATAGTGGGGACTGTTGTTGCTGTTAATTATGATAGAACTGTTTTTCAGAATAGTAGTCACTAAGTCCACTCTGCAATTAACGAGTTGTTTGAACAGAATAGTGTCCGCAACAGATAGTCCCCAAGTACCGACAATTTTCAAAGCAAGTATAGATGCACAAAAGGTAACAATGTCTTTTGTGATGACTAAAAATACAAGACAGATTGTTAAAAAACGATTACAGTCGTAATTAAAAAATAAATAATTTATAAATAAAATAATTAATATAAAAATAATTTGTCCACTGCCAAGACAGCAGTTTGCCATGAGTACAGCAGTTATCTGTGAGTTGCGTGTGTATATTAACTTCAAACAGACATAATTCTTCTTAAAATATAGGTAATACACACATAGCATACCGCCTTGTTTGGTGCACCGATGCACTTATAGTACACCCACATTTCGCTAGTTATATTTAAGTCCCATGTAATAGGGGGCGAGCCTACCTATTGCCATTAACCGGATGTAAATCCAGACTCCGGGCTGATACTGAGAATTCCCAGATAGAAAAACAAATATTATTTCGAGCTTCTTCTCGATTCCCAGAAAAGCCCAGACCGACTCCAGACTCTTTTGATTGACACAGAAATCAGGCTAGTAACCAATTGGTGTGTTTTCGGAAACACCCTGAAACCACCATGTACCGATTACCCAATATCACGGCTCGCTCGCGGCGGCGTGCCTCGCTCGCTCACCAGATCTGACCCCGATGAATTTTATCGTATGGGGCCGGGCCAAGGAACTGGTGTATACGAATTTAGTAATAAACGCGACAGAAGAATTGATAGGGAGAATTAATTCAGCGTTTGAAACCATGAAGCTGGAGATGATGTTGAAAATAACAAAAACAGAAGTGAGAAGACGAAGCCGTGCTTGTATTAGGAATCACGGCAGCCATTTTGAACAT
Source organism: Apamea monoglypha (assembly GCA_911387795.2). Classification (NCBI taxonomy): domain Eukaryota; kingdom Metazoa; phylum Arthropoda; class Insecta; order Lepidoptera; family Noctuidae; genus Apamea; species Apamea monoglypha. The sequence continues at coordinate 6,449,925 of OU426920.1, forward strand.
GAAAAATAAATAATTTCGATTCAAATTTTGTTTTAATTAGTCTGTTTAATATTTAAAATTTCTCCCTCAAATTGGTTTGTAGGTCCTAATTTCAATAATATGTAAGATATCCGCGTAAATGATACCTCAGAAGAAAGAGCGATTATCAAGCATGTTTTAAAAAAGGTTTGAACAAAAAAGTACCCTCCGTTTTTCTTTTCAAATAAGGTTTACACAAAGTATTATAATGTTTTATGAACTTTTAAATGTCTGTAAAGACATGTCTAATGGCACAGAGGCCTAAAACATGTTTTGCAATCTTGCTTACACATTACTTTAATTAAATTTTTAAAAAGCAGATTACTAAAAATTTTGGAAATTTTAGAAAAAAAAACATAAAAATTAGGTAAAAAAAAATTGTAAGACTTCATCTAAGACAACCATGGCTTAAATGGTTCTAAATTGTCTGTACTATCTTCGCCTTAAATGGTTCTAAATTGTCTGTACTATCTTCGCCTTAAAGGTTTGCACCAGTCTTCCAATCACCCTGTATCTATATTATCTCAAACCGTGATCCTCCGCGTAACACTCATAAAGTTTAAGTAATTTTCTAAGACCTGCCATAGACGGGCTAAGCAGCAATGCATACAAAGTTAAGCGCTGTAAGTGATTCATCTAATGTACATAGTTTTATTCATGGACCCTTCTGAAATGAAGTGACACCAACTCACATTCTTCTTTAAAAGAGTCTTCATATATCTCCATATATTTTATTTTCCCTGTGTTATCGTGATGCCGTGGACGTCCACGATAATAATTAGCGTCATATTATAAATGATAAAACGCACGGTTCGATTCTGAAGATAAATTATATTTATTTTGTAAATTGTTCAAAAATAACACCTTTACAATTAGGTGAAAGGAACTTTTAATACATTGCTTAAAAAATGTGGAGCCCTTTATATGTATTCGTTTATATGTACCTAAACTAATATTATAAAAATGATTTATTTTTTGTATGCTTGTTTGCTAAACTTTTACGCTGAAACGGCTGAACGGATTTGTATGAAATTTGGCACATGTGTAGACCATGACCTGGATTAGGATATAGGATACATTTTATGTCGATATTCTTACGGAATAGAGACTTATTCGGGTGAAATCGCAGGGCGCAGCTAGTAGGTAATTTTCCTTAACAAACGGGAATATTTATTTCTAAGTTGAGGAGGGGTTTGCTAAACCCCATGTTTTAGCGTACCGCCGTGGCATGCAACGTGGCGATGACGTCACGTTGCATGCCATGTTAATAAAAGTCTAAAGGTGCAAACCACCCCGCCATCAAGTCAAAATAACCCAAAGGACACGGAAGCTTATTTCGATATAAGATTTTAAGTAAGGGTGACAAATATTGTGCATGCTGCATGCATTTTGACTAGACATGCCAATATGTCGATTTTATACATACACTAGCTTCTGCCCGTGACTCGGCTCGTCCGCGTGAAATTTCTTGATCCCCTTGTACACCGCGCCACATCGCCTGCCCGTGCTCTTACCTCGTTTTCGCTCAGTTCTTTCTGACTTTTTTTGTTTTTGCTGGGCTCCTAAGAGTCCTACCGTAATATTAATGTAGCCTTCCTCAAGAATTAGACTATCAAAAGCCAAAAGAAAATTTTAAAATCCGACTGGTATTTCCAGAGATTAGCGCAATCAAACAAACAAACAAACTACAGCTTTATTATTAGTAGAATAGATGTCGAGGCTCTATTAATCAATTTAGTCTAAATCAATTCACCCCGTAAACCAATGGAAGATAAATCACTTTATAACGATTTAGGGATCATTTATAATACATTGTATTAATAATTTATGCAGAACCTAAAATAACGCGGTTAGTTTCAGTAAACCGTAAACTGGCTGCACGCTATTTTTGGCAAACTAAAAGTACGTTGCTTTAGAAATAACAACTGCATAAACCGCTGTGAATTGGAAGTAACAAGTTGGAAGCCATTCAACGTTTATAGTACAGCCTATTAAGGGATGTTGTCTAGTCGTTCATTACGCTCAATAAGAGAGGAGATCTCCAGAAGAGAGTAGTGCCATTAAAAATACGTTTTTTTAAGAAAGAGGCTGCGTCCCTGGGAATCCTTGGGCCACTGCGACCTTTTAATATCCATTATGACCCCTATAGCGGTAGTGCAGCACTTCTCACTTCTTCAAACAGTAATCATCGTCATAATCAGCCTTTAACGGTATACTGGTATCCAGCTGCATCCGGTTAGACTGGAAGCCGACCCCAACATAGTTGGGAAAAGGCTAGGCAGATGATGATGATGATGATGAATCAGCCTTTAATGTGGGACACAGGCCTCCTCTCGGTGAGAGGGAGTGGGCCGTAATCCACCACGCGGGCCCAGTGCGGGTTGGTGGATGTCACATGTCTTCGAATTTTTGGTTTTATGACATGCCGGTTTCCTCACGACGCCGACGCTTTCCTTCACCGTTTTGAGAGCAATGGTGATGAATTAATGAACACAAAGTAAATCGCCTGTCTAGGTTCGAATCTACGACTTACAACTCCGTAGCCGTTACCACTGGACCACGGCTGCCCAAGCAGTAAGCTAATTATAAAATGTTTGAATATTATACCTCTTCAGAAGACATGATGATAAAATTTCCCAAAATAAAAGCTTCGTCAATGTATACCAAAATGGTAAATTAACAGTTTTATAAAATTGCTCTTTACTGAAATAAACTCTGAAAGCTTCAACATTTTGCCGCCGCTGAAACGAAAAAATACTTTCTTAGTTCTTGAACGAGTACGAAAAATATGTACATAAAGTCGTACTCGGCGCTCATTTATGTTATAAATAGGGTTCCAGTGGGCCTTATGTATTTTCTCTCACACATTCAAATAAATAAAATTGTGCTGTGCTCGACTGTTTATGTTACTCATAGATTAAGAAAAGATATGGAAGAGGAATGAAATCCGTGGAGTCGTGACAGGTCCTGCAGGAAAAACAAGGAGGACAAATGATAATGTGTATATTGTGACTGGCACCTCGAAGAGAAGAAAATATAATTTATTCTATAAGAATTTTTTCAACCATTTGCTTCGACATGGTTATTCAAAAGCTCTACAAAAATCATAATAATAAAAGATATGTAAATAAAAATAAAGAGAAAGAGAAGTATAGAGTAATTTATAATATTAAAAGAGAGATAAAAAAATAAATAAGAGTTTATTCATTTTTTTGTCACTTTTTCATAATTGTGAACTTTTCATACCTTTTTATACCAGTGATCATACCAAAAGTTCTTTATATAAACTTGATTTCATAGACCTAATCATATCAAGTGCAACCACGTAACTGAAATCTCGATAATAATATAATAATAATCTCGTAACTAGGGTAATTTTTTTTAGATTCTAGATTAATTTACCTACACGCCTTTTTTAACAAATAACAAGGTTGTATTTTATCGGACGACCTATTACGCTGTAGTAATGTCATTACCCGATGAGGGTATAATTTTAAAAAACACGTGTGACTTTCTGACCTTTCACAACTTCCCCATTTTCAATTAAAAACCAGATTATTTTTCACATTTTCGATCAAAGATGTTAGACGAGTACCTATAAATTAAGGAGAGCCCTTAGGTAGTTACGTACTAAGTGGTAGGACAAAGAAAAGGGCATACCTTACAGGGACAACGTACCTACAGTTTCATTACGTCCTTAACTTAAGGTTTGTTTACTGACCCTCACTCTTACTTGCATTACTACTCGTATTTAGGGAAGTGGGGTGGAAACAGATGCCACATACTTTATACTTAACTTGACAGTTGTAGATATTGTCTTATTGGGAACCAAGTAAAGTAAGGGAAATTAACTGACTACCAACTTAATTTGTCCGTATATTCAAATCACAACTTTCATTGTTTGAGGGGCTTGTGGCTTAGTTATAAGAGCTCAACTGTCACTAATGAGACACTTGTTCTATTGTTACCGAACTTAATAACTTTGCAGGTTAAGGTACGCTTGCCGCGGTTGGTATGTGGATGGGTGACTATCTTTACATACCATCAAGACCCCTCCGTACCTCGGAAAGCACGCTTTGACAATCGTTACAGGTCTTGAGAAACCCGAAAGTCTGGCAACCAGTCTTACCAAAGAAGTATTGTATTACCCAGTAACTGGGTTGTGGAGGTAAGATAAGCAGCGGACTATCTTACCTCCACGGCGGTATTTTACATGGAGCGATCCATGTAAAATACTAGTATTCAGTTGCATCCGGTTTCGGCTAACCGGATGTAGCTGAATACCAGTATTTTACTAAGTTGGGGTCGGCCCCAACTTATTTGAGAAAAGGCTAGGCAGATGATGAACAGTCATTCTTTGACAGTTGTATAAAATGGGTATTATAACACGGCAAATTGACGTAGGGTGTCAGTTTCGATAACAATTAAACTGTATGCACCAAGCCTTGCTGCAACATACCAAGTAAGAACGAAATCTCCATATAAAATATTATCATATTTTTGAAGGACAACCTTATTTCAAAGTACATACTTATTAATTTTAGCTTTCTCTACTGACACTCAAGTAGAGCAGACGTGTGTACCTATAAGCAATATTATTTATCATATGTCGTTAAAATATTTCCGAGTGATCTGTGACCTAGAAAACGAATCGCTCATTTTTCTGCTAAGTTAGTGATTTACTTTAGTAAATAACAATTAATTATGAGAAACATTTAATAATTAAGTATGTCAAATAGTGAAAACAGCCCTCGGAGTATCCCACCACTACGCAGCCCTGCCAGCAAATCTCAAATACCTGACCATGCCGCTGAAGGAAAAATTCAGTCAGTGGACACCAGGGAGATTAGCAGCTGGTTGATCCTAATCGAATCATACTTGAATGAAGTTTGTGCCATTGCTTAGGAAGGAAAGCTGAACTCCAAGCAAAAGCTGAGGATCAATTCCCTATCGCGCAAGGTTGGACATGGCGTTTCACAAATGGCAGTTTACTACCAGGACTTGAAGCTAAAGGCCTAAGGAATACTGAACTCTAAATTAGTGTCGAGAGAAAAAGGTAACCTCACGGATTGCCTCGAAGATATCAAGAAAATAATTCAAACTAGCATTCAAGAAAACTGCACTAAACCAACGATGGCAGAAAAAGTTTCGTTCGCTGACATGGTTAAAACCAATAAAAATGATTACCTGCGCCCCAATAACGTCAGATCTATTGCAATTTACCCAACGGATAAATTAAAATCTAGTGACGACACTAAATCTCTTGTCCAAAAAATTATATGCCTGAACAAATGAAATTGCACGTTAGAGGACTGCGCGAAACAAAAAACGGAGGCATTATAATCAGCACGGAGACGAAAGACATAGAAAAACTTAGGAAATCATCTCAGCTAAGTAGTTCCGGCCTAAAAGTGGAAGAGCCCCATAAGAGAAGACCAAGAATTGACAAGCTGTTTGTCTCGTGACTCTTTTTTGGCCTCTATAAATTTAAGTCACAAATCAGGTAAAAAGGAGGGACCTACGTGCAATTTTATTTTTGAAGTATTCTCCTAGCATAAGAAAGGCGCTTGCTTATAAACCAAAATCGAGTGTTCATTAATTGGACATCCTGCCCAGTGACTTCACGCTTGTGACCAGGTGCTTTAAATGTCAACAGTATGGACATGCTACAAAGACTTGTCGGGAGACTACCTATACGTGTGAACATTGTGGGGAACAAGGTGCGAATGAGTGCACTAAACTTGCTGAACCGTCACATTGTGCAACATGCTTGCGATTTAAAAAACCGAGCAACCACTAAACAGGCGACCAAGAGTGCCTCGCAAAGAAAATAGCTGAGACACGATACATCAATTCTATAGATTATAATGACGTCGGTTAAGGCCGCCAGTGTTTATCTTTAAGCCTTTTGTACTTTATGTTCTACTAGCTGCACCCCGCGGTTTCGCCCGCATAAGTTTCGATTCCGTGGGGATAAAAAGTATCCTATATGTTAATCCTGGTTCATCCTGGTCAATCTGTGTGCCAAATTTCATCCAAATCCGTTTAGTAGTTTTTGCGTGAAAAAGTAAGAAACATCCATCCATCCATCCATACAAACTTTCACGTTTATAATATTAACATATATATAATATGTAAATATATAATATATCTAGTAGGAAAGTAGGATAGGATGTAACATTGCAAAAATCATAATAAGTAGAACATGGTTGCAAAAATGTCTTACGATGATGCAAGAGTATCACATTTCTGTCAATTAGAATATAACCATAATTTATAGTAGATAAATTATTTACTATTTGTTTAAGGAATTTTAAATAATACTTATGTATAAGTACTTGAGTGGGATACCTGAGATACAGGTTTTTGGCTAGTTCAGGTAGAATCCAAATATTTTTACCTACAACTAGTAATAAGACCCTATTAAACGTATTTTCTTTCTTTCTATTTTGTAAATATTTATGTAAATCAATTATTTTGATAAACAATTTAAATTTCAACTTCAAACAGCTCAAATAGGACGTAGGTTGTGTAATTGGGGAACTTTGAATGTACTACATGTTCACCTTTGGCGTTCAATTAACCTTTAAACAGGGAGGTAAATATAGTGTTTTGATTAAATAATTTATGACCGGTTCTTGTTTCTGAAAACGAATGTTTTTGCCTTAGTATGCTTACACACGAGCGACACGCGTCAACGGCAGAGGCAACTGCAGCCGTCATCGCGTGTCGGCGGCACCCGTCGTTGCGTCGGCGGCTGCCGTCGACAACATGCCGCTCGTGTATTTGAGCACCGTCCCCAAATACACGAGCGACACGTTGTCGAAGGCTGCAGTTGCCTCTGCCGTTGACAGAGCGGTGTCAAGCGTGTCGCTCGTGTGTATGAGCAATTACCCATGGTGACAGTTCTCTTCTTCTTATTCTGACTGTCAAAGTCCTTTAGGAGGATATACTTTACCATGCTATGGAATCTTCACTTAGTACCCACTTAAACTGCTGCATTACCTTCGCAAAATCTTTTTTTTCCAAAAATATGATTTAAAAAATACCCAAATATTATTCGCAAAATTATTATAAAGTTTTCATCCAGGTGCTTAAAAATTTTGCGAATAATATTTGGGTATTGTTGAATACATACTTTTGAAAAAAAAAAGGATTTTGCGAAGAAAATGCAGCAGTTTAGGGCGTCCATCCCGGGCGTATCGTTGGGCAATACAATATCTCTTACATACTAGGTAAACTTAAAGAAACACATAAGTGTTTCTTTAAGTTTACCTAGAAGAGATACAGGACAGGGGGTCTCTCCTAGGAGAGATATTGTATTGCCCAATTTGTAAACCAATTATCACAAAATAAGTAACAAATTAACTCAGTAGGTACAATATCGTTTCCTATCATCGTAATAAAATTCTAGCCATTGTACCACTTGCCAAAGGTACATAATAATAGGCAATATTGCCATAATTATTACCTTGCTATGAGGATACTGAGCATTACCTATATTTGTGCGATTTATGCATACGTATATCATGTCTCCAACTGCAAAAGAGGCATGTCAAGGTATCTACCCAGTAATTGGTCAATGGATGTTTAAGTGCCTCTAAAATGCCCTCTTGTGTAGAGGAGCCATTTTTAATAGCTACACTTTGGACGACCCAAACTGCGCAGAGGCGGAACGCGGAACGTCCGGTTTAGGGATCCCGCAAAAGGATGGGAAATATTTGTTACATTTCTAGGTTTTCTGGGTCGTTTAAACTTTTTGAAATGGCTTAACAACTACCTAACGAGGACTTTTCGCTGAATGCTTCAAATATCGATGGGGTCTTGAATGGGGGCCGTTTTGCAGGAATCAAGATACCTCTGGTGCTCAGATATCATGCCAATCGTTTTGTCTTCAAACTCAAACTCATAGCATTTATTTCGATTAAGCCATTTACATTACCTTTGAATTGTCAAAGAGTCGCACATTGAATTCTCTATAGAGAAGGACGGCACAAAATTCCATAGACTTTCTTTTAAATCTAGATATTATAAAATCATGGGAAAATTAGCTGCAGTTGTCCTTCAATCTGCTTTTTAACACATTTTAGTAGATCTAACGTTATGTTACATTTAACAAAATGTGTTGAAGCAGATCGAGTCACTCTAGTACGCCGCTAATATAAGCCACATCTGGATGGACTTAATGTAGCGAAAATATGGGCTGATAACTTCTAACAGATTCCTAATGTCTTATTGACAGCTATTGGTTCAAAATAACTCGTAGTATCTTCACCAATATCGCATAAGAAGTACTAATTCGTTCATTTTAGCCATTTCTAGCTTTGAAGCTTTTACATATATTAATGACTAGCTGCGCGACGGGGTTTCACCCGCATAAGTCTCGATTCCGTGGGAATATCGGGATAAAAAGTACCCTATGTCCTAACCCAGATTATGGTCTACCCATGTGCCAAATTTCATCAATATCTGTTCCGCTGTTTTAGCGTGAAAGTGTAACAAACAAACATACAAAAAATAAAATCTTTTCTCTATACAATATTAGTTTAGATATAAAACAACTTTCATATCCTTTTTAAAGCACCAGTTATATAATCTATATGTGTCTCTGAACTATACAAATTGTAAGAGAATCCTCAAGGAGGCTTTCCAAAGTATGTCTTACGAAGAAACAAAGAATTTACTAACTGTGTTAAAGTATGAGTAAGTATATACAAATATTTATCAAATTTAGAAACTAGGAGTTATGCTACTCAACATAAAATTATTTTTCTATTGTCAACTTTAGATTATTTATTAATTTTAAAAGACTATTTTAGCTCTTCTCGCCTGAAACACAGGATTACCTAGTTCAGGCACGTAAGTCTTAGGAATATAATTTACATTTAAGCAAAACTGTACTAATTTTCATGCCTTATAATTTTTTGAATAAATATATTATTATATTATAATCCAAAAAGGCTCTACTGAGCTTAGACCTTGGGAGCCAAGCCCAACTGACCTAAAAGTTAAAGACAAAGCGCCTTTGGTCACATGTTCGAGTCCGCACTATGCTAAAATATTTCAACTACCAAATATTTGTTCGAAATCTAGGTGTTTGCGCACGTGACTGGCTTCTGTAAGTGCATCCATACGGCTGTAGTGCGAAGCATTTAGTGCTAGCTTAAGTTCTAGACTTAGCGAGATCTTCACGTTCTAGTGTAAAAGGAAATCTTAAAGCACTAACAGTATGGATTATACGGAGCTTTAAATCTTGTAGATTTAGTATTAGTATTAATGCTCTGGTTAAGATAGCAGTTCTAGAAGGCACGTGCCTTTGAGTTGTTCATAGTATTAATCTTGCATAGAAACCCTCGTTGTGCTTAAACACATTTAGATAAGATTTTTTATTTATTTACTTAAGGGATTTTTGAATACATAAGTGACGATGCACAATAACAGCCGCACGTGTCGATTGAGTGTTAATTTAAGCTGCGCTTGCCGCGGTCGGTTCGTGGATGGTAGACCATCCATTACATATCGAGACCCCTCCGTGACTCGGCACGTTAAGCCGTCGGTCCGACTGTCATTCGTAGATCTTTGACAGTCGTTACGGGTAGTCAGAAGCCCAAAAGTTTGACAACCAGTTTTGCCAAAGGGTTAAGCTACGCTGGCCGCTGTTGGTTCGTGGATGGTAGACCATCCATTACATATCGAAACCCCTACGTGTCTCGGGAAGGACGTTAAGCCTTTGGTCGTAGATCTCTGACAGTCGTTACGGGTAGTCTGAAATCCCGAAGTCTGACAACCAGTTTTGCCAAAGGGTTAAGCTACGCTTGCCGCGGTTGGTTCGTGGGTGGTAGACCATCTTTACATATCATCAAGACCCCTCTGTGCCCTCGGAAAGCACGCTTTGACAATCGTTGCGGGTCGTCAGAAGCCCAAAAGTCTGACAACCAGTTTACCAGTTTACCAAAGGGTATCATGTTACCCAATAACTGGGTTGTGGATTTCATATAGGGAGTCGCTCCATGTAAAATGCTTGTATTCAGCTGCATCCGGTTAGACTGGAAGCCGACCCCAACATAGTTGGGAAAAGATAGTCAGATTGAGAGGTATGTGACGAAGTCAATCTCATCGTACTTTTATATGCACGATCACTTACAAGCAATTTAATCAAACAAAACTGAAAATAAATTAAAGGAAGAGCTCTTTACTCTTATTGAATAGTATAATCAGCCTATAAGTTCCCACTGCTGGGACACAGGGCTCCTCTCTATGAGAAGGAATGGGGCGTAAAATGGGGCGGGCCCCGTGCGTGTTCGTAGATGACAAATGTCTTCGAATTTTTGGTTCTAGGGTATATCCTATAACCAAAAATTCGGTTTCCTCACTATGTTTTCCTTCACCGTTTTTGAGAGCAGTAGTGATAAATAATTTACAGAAAGTAAAGCGCCTACCTGGGTTTGAATCCACGACCTACAACTCGTAAATCGTCGTTACCACTGGGCCACCACTGCTCTCATTGGATAGTGATATCCAATATTTAATTCCTATAGTTACCCATATTTTTTTATTTTATATTGTTTGAATTCTTCGAACTGATCTTGATTATATACCTACTTAATCAACTCTGAAATGTTGGTTACTATTTTTAGAAATCGAGACGCCCTAAAGACCTATACTCCCCAGAAAATCTTTCCCCAGCCTGCTGTGGGTGGAAATTCATTGAAGAAAGGTAAGTAAAGCAATTCCTGAAAATAACTTACAAGAACTGAGTTTAAACCTAAAATAACCTTCCTACCTACTTAGCTTCACCATTGGCGATATTAAACTTGCCTTACCTACATCATGTAACCCTTACACTCGGTGTTTTTTGCAGAACAGACTTTATTTATAGATTTTTTTCACAGTGAGGCCTTTCGAAACCGATGAAAAACAACAGATTTTTTTTTAACAAGCGGTATATCTGTGATTCCATGTGCATTTTCCAGATCAGAACAAATTATTGTTTTTTAAACGTTCATAATGGAAAATCCTTCAGAGATTCAGAATTCAGCCACTGGTTTCAAACAAAATGTAGGTGAATTAAAAAATATGCTGCCATAGTAAAAATATTCCTTGTCAAATAACTTTGTAAAGCATATTAATTTAACTAGGTAACCTTAGTAATATGTGCTATGTAAGTAATGTAATCCATTATTCATAAATATGATGCAAGCACGGCATACCTATGTACATGCATACATACATTTTTACTTTTAACCCACCTACCGTTTAAGTAGATTAATTCGTATAATTAGTGACATTATACCTCTTCATTTATACATTATTATTATGTAATTAGTTTATGAGAAAAGTTTTTAATTTATTCCGCGGTTGGTTTGTTTATGTCTTATAAATGTTTAAGAACTAGGCATTTGCTTTATTATTTATTTCTTATACTTAATATTGTGTATATAAAGAGCTTAAAAAAATCTATTACTAATTCCTATAAAAATATTTCTTATTCGTTATATATGATGTTAATGTTAAATATTGTAGATTAATTAATATATTTTAACTTACCCATAAAATAATCAAAAGTCATCCATTACCGAAAAAATAATGCTTAAATCCAAAACATGCAGCGCTAAACAGTTTTCTCCAACTTAGTAAATGCACAGAATTAATCTACGTCACAGCACACATGAAATAAATTGCACAAATTGCATCCAATTTGGTCCGGGGGCACTGCGCACTTTTCCTCAGTTCGAAAGTTCGGCAAAGTTTGCGAGTTCGTACGTAGTAGTGACGTGCGGGTGCGTCCGTGCGGGGCCGACCGCCGACAGCGCGCGAGTGAGCCGGCCGAGCGCAGGGCGCCGAGCGGCACAGCACCAGCTTTAGCTATCACTCGGTCATCCGTTACCGCCCATACGCCTCAGTTCCACCCTCCTGTTGCCTCGACCAGCTTGTTCATATTTCACTAGCATAGGTACGCTAGTGAAATACTACTAGTAAATTCAATGATCTGTTATTAAAACTGTGCTTCAGTCTGTCTCGGCCGACTTTAATGAAAATTTCAGTAATTAACGAATCCCACACACTTTTGTGCATTCGCTGTAAATAAAAGTGAAGCAGCCGCATATCTCAGACTCGCAGACAGGTTAATTTTCATATTGTTGCACTCGTATCATCTACATAAAGTCCGGCTAAAAGTGACGCTCTAACAAATTATTATTGTTCACAAAATAAGATTTTATGCATGGTTATGCAGATGAGATCGCATCTAGACACGAAGCTTGTGGAGATTCTTGAATGCTCTCAGAATGTTGGGAGTAATTTGAGAATGCAATTGTATTGTGGAGGGAATATTGCATTTTTGTTCCCAAATAATGTGTCTTATGCACTACGGAGCCTGAAATATTAGGTAGACATAATTGGCTTCGTGCCGAATCAACAGGGGCCAACTGTCGCGGGCTGTGCAAACGTATGGCGCCGTTCACTAAGCGAACACGCCACCCGTCACCGGCGGAACATTTCAAGCATTTTAACGCCATCAACCATCGATCAGACTCACTTACTTTCCTATTCGAAGTTAAGTAGAACTGCAAGGAATCACCATAAAATATAGCAAAGGTTACGCGAGTAAAGGAAACGAGGTTAAGATCGGATTTGTTATGTTTGAACATAATTTTAGGGCCATATTTATTCCTAACATAGCTAGAAGTAGTGTGTACCAACATCATATGGATCAAGGTCTGGTATTAAGTTTTCTATTTTTTTTAGTTTATTAGAATTAGGGCTCATTTTTCAATCGACAGATAATTTTTATTCGTGGAATAAAATTGACGTCTGACAGATTTTGTATGGAAGTACTGTCAAAAATTCAAAGTTATTTCTCGGATAAAATTATGTGGCGTTGGTAAAATCAGCCCTAAGACGTACGAATGGCAGAAAAATTAAGATATTATTCTGAAAACCCACACTGGCCTTTTTATCTTTTATCACATCTGCAAAGAAATTCGTCGTCGAACATCACGTTGTAACAAATATAATAATTTCATTACTCTTAATGGTTTTTCTGTAAAATGTCTGCAGCTTCGTTCTGTCGGTATTCGTATCGGGTTTTCAACTTCACTGTAGATACTAATTACTCCTCTCTAATTACTAATTACCCCTTAGAGCTCTTTTACCGTTTGTGTAAAAGATAAGCAACATTACCTTACACGTATTCCTTAAAACCGTTACTCAACGAAGACTTAATGAGTAGCATCCAGGGATGTAGCTAGAGTCGAATTTGAGGTAGGGCAGCATTGGTTACAGGTAGGGCGGAAGTAAAAAAAATATCATAATTGATCTGCCCTCGAAGCACGGGCTCCTAAATCAATCACCATGTATATCATTGACCTCTAGGTCAGTGATGTACATTCAATAGCTATTCGTAGACAAATAATTTATGTGACAGAGCATGAGCATGAATATAAGAACTATTAAATCCTCAATGATGAAGAACAAGCGAACAAGATGGTTGAACTTCCAGATTTGGATGTAGAGTTCCACGTCTGAGTGAGAGTGAGGTAATAATTAATTGTTGGGTGATACGAGTAAATAGATACGACCAAAAATACAATTTAGATCATATTGTTTCTGCAAACTTACATATTATAATAATTTGCCTCTCAAAATGGATGTAAGAATGGGTCCCGTAGTACTAAGGAGCTACTCCTCATTGATGTGGCCATTAGAAAAAATGTTGGATAGATTATAAGAAGGCCTATGACTCGGTGCCACAAACATGGCTCATGAGGGTACTGGATTTGTATAAAGTAGATGCAACTCTGCGTACCTTCCTGATGTCATGTATGCGGCAATGGAGGACGGTCCTTCGCTAGCCAGGATGTCGAAATATTCAGAGGAATAGCGAACCAATAAGGATCGAACGAGGCATCTTTCAGGGCGATATTTTGAGTCCGCTTTGGTTCTGCTTAGCCTTGAATCCTCTAAGCACACTTCTGGAGGATTCAGGTCTAGGCTATCGGCTGAGGAGAGATGTTCAGGTTATATCGCACCTCCTCTACATGGATGACCTAAAACTCTTTGCTCCCAACAATTTGCAACTTATGGAGCTACTGAAAGTAACTGAACCTTTCAGTAGCACCATCAGGATGGAATTTGGTGTGGACAAATGTGCGGTCATGCATGTAAAGCGAGGGGAGATTGTGGAATCCGTGGGAACCCAACTCTCGGATTCCACAAACCTTAGAGCCCTCTTCGCATCCGAAACCTATAAGTATTTGGGTATATCGGAAGCGTTAGGCATCAATGTTACTGACATGAAGCAATCGTTGAAGGAGCGGTTCTTTGGCCGACTGAAAAAAGTACTTAATAGTCTTCTATCAGGCGGAAACAAGGTGCGTGCCTTCAACAGTTGGGTCATGCCGGTTTTGATGTACTCTTTCGGCATAATCAAATGGACTCAAACCGAACCAGACGCCCTTGATAGGAGGGTCCGGACGCTGTTGACTGCAAATCGAATGCATCACCCACTGTCATCGGTAATGACTGCTGTATATCCCGCGAAAGTGTGGAGGTCGAGGCTTTTTAAACGCTAAGACCCTCCACTATCGCGAGATATGCAGTCTCAGGGAATATTTCCTAGAAACCGACGTGGGGATGCATCGAGATGTAGTCGCGGTGGACAAGGGCCTCACCCCGCTCTCCTTGGCTAAAGAGAACAGGCGCAAGCCAGTAGTTCTTAACACCAATGATCGCATGGAAGTATGGCAAAGTAAGGAGCTTCACGGACGCTTTAACCGGGCCCTACATGGACCCGATGTAGATTTACTAGCGTCCGTAGCCTGGCTGCGTTTCGGTGACCTCTTTGGAGAAACCGAAGGTTTTGTCTGTGCAATTATGGACGAAGTTATGATGACGAACAATTACCGGAGATTTATTGTGAAAGACAGCACGGTTGACATCTGTCGGGCATGCTACCGGCCGGGGGAATCAATCAGGCATATTATCTCCGGGTGTTCTCGTCTAGCTAACGGAGAGTATTTGCATAGACACCTTGTAGCCAGGATAATCCATCAGCAACTTGCTCTGAAATACAGCCTTGTGGAATCTGAGGTGCCGTACTACAGGTATGTGCCCGACCCAGTTCTCGAAAATGGGAATATCACGTTGTACTGGGATCGATCCATCATCACTGACAGGACTATTGTTGCCAATAAGCCTGATATAGTGGTGGTGGATCGATCAGAGCGGCGCGCAATGATTGTTGACATAACCGTCCTGCATGATGGGAACATCGTGAAAGCCGAGAAAGATAAACAAATCAAGTATCTTGACTTGGCTCGCGAGGTTGTCGACATGTGGGATGTGGACTCAGCGATCATTGTGCCGATAGTCGTGACAGCCAATGGCTTAATAGCCAAGAGCCTCGACCAACACCTGAGGTTGAGTTTGAGTTGAGTTGAGTTATATTTTTAAATGTTTTTTTATCTTTTTGTTTATTAAAATATTTAAAAATATAATCTGTAAGTATGTTAATTAAATAAAGGAAAACATAATAATAAAAGATATTTAAAACAGCTGAATTCTATGATTCGCCATTTTATTGAAAATGCGAAGAACTTCGATCAGATCAACTGATTTTTTTCTTTTTTTTTTTTTTCAAAGGACAGAAATACCATACCAGCCATTCTCTCGTGACCCGTTGACAGTCTTTGAGGCCATCGATCACTAGTAGATCGTAGGCTAGTGATCGATATTAGAGGCCTTGATTGCAGTTAAGGTAGGGCATTGTGATTTCAAGGTAGGGCATTGCCCCACGATGCCCCCCCCTAGCTACGGCCCTGGTAGCATCTACATATAAATGTACAATCGAGGAAATCTATTATTTAGCAGATGGACAACAGGTAGGTACTAAAATTTGCTCTTTCTTACGACTGATATAAGATGACATTTATGTACGGACGCCAGCAGGTCAAGCTACCCGAAACTGTCAAATTTTCCCAATCAACCTTAAACCTTAATGGTTTAGCAATAAAGTTGAAAATCAATTAAAGAAATTTGATAGATTGTAGTAGCTTGATGTGCTGGCGTCTGTACGTACCTAAAAGAAACCTGCTGTTTTATAAATTTTGACCAAGTACATAGCCGTTTTTATTTTAATAACCGACGAAGGTCTTCTGTCGAGAATCATGTGCTGAATTCGTGGTGACAATTTGCGCGTCGATGTCCCCTGTCTTTTACACCGAGTATAAGTCAATTATCTCAAATAATAATTTGTTTCATCTAATCGCCCGGTCCTATTTAAACGTGCCCGATGCATTCTGTAGCTTCGTACCAAATGCACGCGTCCATATTACCGTAGTCCATATCTTTTGACTTGATACGAGTTAAAATCAGGCTCAAATTTCGACCGAATTAAATCTAATTTACATATTCGTTAATTATGAGCTCATCTCAGGAGACAAGCAGGAAGGTATCCACGACGCATGTTAACATAGCTATTAACATTGTTCAAGTGAAGGCTCGGCTGTCGGCCTCACTGACAGCCTCACAACGGGGGCCCGAACTTTATTGAAACCTTCTGTAACTACCTATATAGCATTCGAAGTACACTCTACTAGTAACGAGTTCACTGATCATTTTGTGTTTAATGTTTAAAGGCCTTTTCGATTAACTACAATCCTGAAAGTAAGTGTTAGAGGGAAATACAATAACGCTCCTTTAAATGTCAATGTGTAGGAGTCGTAGGTAGGTTTTCATTCCGTTAAGTGGACTCTATAAAACCTTTCTCCTCTGTCTTGCAAAGTGAACTACATTATTTTCTCAAAAAATGTGGAGCGTTTATCTCTTTTAGTCCTTTCTTCAGAGAAAGTCTAGGAACTTTTTTTAAAATAAAAGGAGCCAGTTTATTAAGTAACTGTATCGCATTTTCTGATATACATTTTTAATTCGTTGAGAGTACTTAAGTACCAACATGAAGAACTTTTTAGTTTTTAAATTCAATTTTTAGATTCTTACTTATTATGAATTTTATTTAACATACGCCCCGCGGGAGAGGCACACATTACCATCGCCTACAAATGTGAAGATTTCTAAATATTTATTATGCCTTAACAATATTAGCATTTTACGTTTTTCAGTCTGTCTTATCACCTTAGGGAAAAAGGCCTGCATAATATTTTGCAATTTATTACTCTAGAATAATGCCCCTCATGTTTGTTTCATGTTAATAAAAAACATGATTTTATTTACTGTAGTACTGTTCTAATAAAAGAAAGAGTTTTCTGACCTAATATATGTTAAACATAGATATAACCGCTAGGATTAGGATAGAGGATTAGGATAATAGAATTAAAATATATTTGATTTTATGTATTTTTGTTTTGTCTCCTTTACTCTTACAAACGCTGTCTACATCTCTCTATGTACTTTCCTATCGCAGGTATCCTGGAAGAGATTTCTTATGAAATAAACATCACCTTTGTACCTATTTCTCTGTTTATAAACGGTAAAATAAATAAAATGGTTGATATCGCATAGTTTTTACTCAGTCGGCAAATTTCTCAACAAAAAACCATGTCAGTCCTACCACTTCAGAAATGCATTGTACTCATTTTTTCGTTATTTATGTTACTTTGTAAATTTAGTTAACTGCTTACGTTACTATTTATGTAATGTGTGTGTTACATTTAAATTGGTATTGAATTTAATAAATTGTTATTTTCGTCCATAGAATTCTTAGCGCTAAAACACAAAAAATAATTAATACCTACCTAAAAATTGTTATTCAAATATTAAATATATGCATGCCATCATTACATGGCAGAATTTGTCTTTGCACACACTGAAATTGTATATTACATCTTTTGTGCCTCCAAATTTTATGCAAATAAAAGATTTTGAATTGGTTTGAATGCTGATGAACAGCTAACAAAACAAAAATCAATTAAAATACAAAAACCACTTAACAAAGCCAAAGTGAAACTTTTATAATTCGCCATGTCCGGTAATTTCGACCATTGTGGGACCATAACACAGATCGATCGCAGTGGCCAATTTTAATTCGACAGCAGCTGCTGAACGCACGCTGGCATAACGACATGAGACACGATCATACAAAGGCAATCCCGACAGAAGTTGCAAATCATACTGACGAAAACGGATATGAGGCAAACTTCTTAGATATGTTTGTACGAAAAATCGTGATGCTGCGATTGACGCAGATACGTCCCAGCTGCCAAGCGGAGCATATGTGATTGCGCCCTTAAACTTTATTAGTAACTTAGCTTTTGCCTGTGGCTTCGACAGCGTGTATGTCGAAATATATCCCTCGGGAACGTAGTACCGGGATTAAACCAGGTCGGCATGATTTTTTCCGACATCTTCAACAATCATCGTCATATTTCAGCCAATTTACACAAAATTTAATTAATTATACACATAAACCTTCTTCGTGAATTTCTCCGTCCATTGGTGAAAATCGTATGAAAATCTGTCTGGTGGTTTTTGAGTTTATCGCGTTCAGACAGACAGACAGACAGACGAGGTAGGAGACTTTGTTATATAATATGTCGTGAACTAGCAATGTCAGTCCGCAACTTATCGGCGAGTCGTCAGTTCGTCACGTGCGCGGTGCGACACCGCCCTCGCCATTATCTGAACCTAGCCAAGCGCAAAATTGATATTTGTTATGGCATTTACATAACCAAATCGCCCTTAAATTCACATTATTTATACATTCTATTATAGACTATATAAACAACTAAACGAGTATTATTCATCCAATTTGTTTACTGAAAGCCGCGTGGGTATCGAACATTACAATAGCCATTAGTTATTTACTTCTTTTGTTTAATGTGTATAGTACCTAATTAATCGTATTTGCATAGTTGTGTTTATTGAAAACTATATAAACTTGGAATAATACATTATTTCAATTGCTACGACCATGACTCTGCAATCCGCTGGGGTTGTTTTACACTGTTTTACACAATACAAACGAGTACCAAAATATCGAATGTACGAAATTAATTATGTAATGGTTTAATTTTACGCTCGTTTTTAGATTGGCGCGGAAAACGTATAATATGTCGGAACTTCCAATGCGAGTTAATCCCAGTTTACCATTCCATGTTGGTAACGATTTCATAATTACTCATGCCTGCAAAATAAATACGTATTCAAAAGTACCAATGCATTTACATTTTCTCATTTACTTATAGGCCCACTGTATTGAGCAATAAAATTAAATCAAACAAAATCGATTGTGAAATAAAATGTATGAACTCATTTCCGAGCGGCGGCCCCTCTCGTCCGGCCGAGCACAATTTTTATCATCACAAAGGCAATTTCCATCAAAATGCACGAATTTGGGGCTTGGAGCGTGAAGCTGTATGTACTACCCACTCCACAAACAAGCGCTATATGACTGCCGTCGGTATAAAACTGCGTGATATCGGCTCAATATACGCCATGAAACATAGCCTCCATATCATAATACACGCCCGTACTTCCAATAATTAAAAAACTACTACTACTCGAAAAAGTAATCGATTTTTTTTAGGTACCTATCGATTTCGATTATAAAGGAGAATATAGGGATATTAGCTTTCTGATTTCTTCAATAAATGCATCAAAGAGTCAATCTTTCCTGGCCAGTTGAAATTAGCCAAGATTCCGATACACAAAAGGGGCACCAAGACCGATCCGATAAATCACCGCCCCATATCCTTATTACCCACCCTATCAAAACTCTTTGAAAAAAATATTAAAGCCAGACTGACGGTACATCTAGGTATTAACAAAATTATCAATCTGAGACAATTTGGATATCAGAAAGGCGTGTTACCTCGGATGCTATGAACACTAATAAATGACATAGTTAGTAAATTAAATGAAAAAATGAAAGTAGCTGGACTATTTGTTGACCTCAGTTCCGCTTTTGACACCATAGATAATGAACTACTACTTGCTAAACTCGAACATTATGATATAAGAAGCAAAGCATTACAACTTATGACATCTTACTTACAAAATAGACGAATGAATGTAGAAATTAAAAGCATGGACGAGAATAATCACGAAGTGATATACAAGTCAAAAATGACATATGTAAAACGTGGTGGCACACCACGACTCAATTTTAGGACCTATTCTATATATTATTTTTACAAATGATTTACTCAACTACATGAATAAAACTCAGCCGAACGAGAAACTTGTTGTTTTCGCAGATGACACAAACATAATAGTTGGTGCAAAAGACGTAGAAAAATTGACATTAAATACAAATATGATTATAGAACAAATTTGTGAATGGTTTTAAAGCCATTGACTTATTGCTGAACACAGGTAAAACTAACCTCTTACTATTTAAGACCACGACTCGTCACAATGACCACTTAGATATACAAATAAATGGAGACAAGATTGAATTAGTGGACAAGGTTAAATTCTTAGGGATTAATATAGATTCGCATTTAAATTGGAAACCAGAGGTTGCTGTTATTGATTCATCCATATCGTCAGTATGTTATGCACTCAGGAGCCTTAGGGATGAATTGAACTTAGAACAGTTAAATTTATTTTGCGCCGGTTGAGTCGAGGATAAGGTATAGCATCGTGCTCTGGGGTAATAGTTACAGTTATAACTGGCAGAGAGCGTTCATCTTACAGAAACGAGCCATAAGGACAATAGTCAAAATTTCGCAACGTGTCTCATGCAGAGATTACTTTATAAAATTCGGAATATTAACAATACCTAGCTTATATATATTGGTCCTCTTAAGTAATTTTGATAAGTATCTACATGAGTGTGAATCACAGGAAGAACGTGAGGTAAGAGAGAGCACGCGAAGATAATTTTTTAAGCAACGAATAGCACGAAGATTTAATATAGCAGAGCATTGCTTTAAGTATCAAGCTGTAGAATTATTTAATGGGTTGCCTTCTGAGCTGAAGATCCTGATTTATAACACCAACTTGTTTAAAATAAAATTAAAAGCCTTTTTGTTAGAAAAATGTCTGTACAATATATCGGAACTTATGTCACACAATAGTACCTAAATGAATTACATGTTAATTTTTAATGTTTAATCCCTTGACATTAAATAATCTAGAATATTTTGACATTAAATTGAAAACTGTTTGACATTATATCTTAAACCCGGTTGACTTTATATTTGGAAGTGTTTGACATTAGATTTTAAAACTGCACCCTAATTGCGTAACACACAATCAATCGCAATCTGAATAATTTTGAAGGATATTGCTAATCCATTGCTTCATATGTTCGAAACGTGTCTGGTCTACAACGTAAATAACGCAATGAATGTTGTTGAACTGTCAAAATGAAACCCATTGCTACTGATAGTGTGTTACACAATTACCCCGCTGTTTGACATTATTTTTGTTGAAACTATTTGGCACTGTTTTTGAATTTCACTTGGAATGTTAATTAATAATTCATAGTTCTTTGTATTTGTTTTGTAAATTAAATGTGTATATTATATTCAACACAATGTAAATTGTTTTTATGAATAAATTAAATGAAATGGTAAAGTACTCAGGCTGTTTTATTAATTAAATAAACGAAAACTAACTGGAATTCATCAGCAAAAGTGATTGTAATCTTGCCGACTTCAGTAACGGTTTTACACTGTTAATTGAAGATTTTGATTGATAAAATTCTTTGACAGTACAAAAAAAACAACGGTAAAAAATTACTTCTAAATCGTTTGCCTCGCATCCTATATAGACAAAACTTTTTCAGCAATCACGTTCTGTTATTTGGAGAAGCTTTTATTCTTTTATTTAATCTTTTTTCTTGAGAAGACATTCATTCATGAAAGTATGGGATGTACAGGATACAATTGAATAAATGCGCCAAATTAAAAAATCTAATTCAACGTATTATGAAGTAAATTTAGATGTCATTAAGGAAAGGGATGGACATACGTGCGACTCGCGCCCTTTTTTTCGTAGGAACGGTCAAAATTAGGTAAAATACCGCTAGTTCAACGTGTTGCCAACTTCCTTCATATTGTGAACTGTGCGATGAATGGATTGCTTATCGGGCGCACGCTAAAATTGATACCTACTTTAATTTTCATAATTGTGTTGATAGATTATGATATATATTTATTTTACTGGTAGGCCGATGATTCGTGTTTACTTGAAGGCAATAACTTAGTTTGCACTATGTCAGAAGATAATCACATGTTTTTCTGCAAGAATTTAGACTTGGGAAATGACAATTTATAATGATTATGTAACAGTTACTGAGCCTTACATTTTGAGTTGGCGCAAGTTTTCAATAGCCCGTTTCATCCAACAGTGGACTTCTTTCGGCTGAAATATATAGATATGTACATATATAAACGCAATAATCTCTCTAATAATTTATATGTATAATACTCGTACATAGGTGTAAGTGAAGTATTTCAATCCGCATTACTTTCGCCAATTAGGTAAGATGTTTTCTTCTTATTTTTATCCTCAAATAGCTGATTAAAGATATTGTGATGTCTATTTTCAGCCGATATTTTTCTTCAAGTTTGACAATACGTTTGTATTATAATTTTATGGCCTACTGATTTTTTTTAAATTATTAGTATAAGTTGTGTAAGAAGCGTAGGAGGAGACTATAATATATTAGAGGCATGTATTTAATTCCCATTTTGGCCTCCTAAAAATATTATTGAACTCTCTAATATAATAAATGCGTCTCTTTTTGTGAACCCTAAATAATTCTTATTTTGAGGTCTTAAAAATACTAAATAATCAAGTAACTGCGATCAACAGCTATGACACAGGCCTGAAAGATAAAAATATAAAAAGAGGATCATTGAATAAAGTGTGCATCAATAAGTTTTTAGAGGTTCAGTTAAATATTGCCCATACAGCGTAGCTTCAAGCAATAACTCTTATAGGACCTACATTTAAAACGACTACACCCACATCTTATCGCTCATGTAACAACAATTCTGAAAGTAATGAATCACATTCTGTTTAGCAAATCTAGGTCTTTGGAGGCAGCTGTGTTTGTGTAGCGATTCGCGAATAAATGTAATAATACAAGAAGCCCACAAATAACCTTATTAGATATCTGAATTAGACCTAAAATGCTGCCATAAATAAATATTGTGTCAGTTTTATATTTAAACTTAATAATAAAGTAGAATTAACCTACAATTCAAAATTAATCACTAAACCCTAAGAGGAGCAAAGCTCAATCGACAAAAAAATGGAATGCTCTATATACATCCGAGTATTCACAATAAAATCACATAAATAAGAATAAAGTTGCGTGTCAATGTAGCGTGTAATGATAAAACATAAATTAAATTCGGCTTAGCGAGGGTGAGTGATCGATACTGTGATATTAATAATACGCAGTGTGCGCAGGAGTCGCGTGCGGGTGGTCATGTGCGCGCGCGCCAGGTGAGAACCGGAACATCTGCCGCCACAGAACAGCGACAGACGAACATTGCTTATATTACTGGAACTACCTTTATGGGTTCTTAGTAAATATGGCGATACTCGTAAAATTGTGGATCAAGGTTGTGTTTTGGATATTTTGGAAAAGAAATATTTAATGAATCTTATTTGGGGTTTGATTAAATACATGACATGCCATTTCGGAATATCAATTTCAAATGTAATATTTTGTTTATTTTTTATTATTCTAATTAAGCAATACCAAATATCAAAGAAGGTGGTGTTAAAGACGATATGGCTCGAAAGTGAGGATTTACTGAGATGACGGGAAGATAGAAAGAAAAAAAAAAT
Source organism: Apamea monoglypha (assembly GCA_911387795.2). NCBI lineage: Eukaryota > Metazoa > Arthropoda > Insecta > Lepidoptera > Noctuidae > Apamea > Apamea monoglypha. The sequence goes on from OU426920.1 coordinate 6,473,709, forward strand.
TATTTTGTCACAGAAACGCATATAAAAAAAAAAGACGAGAGAGATGTATGGAACAAAAACGCATACTGCGCTGCCCCTATTAATATAGGATAAGGGCAGGAGGATTATGATGAAGCAAGACAATCACTCTACATTAATTTACCTTTAAATGAAAGTAGTGCGATTGTCATTTGTCCGTATAAACGAACAAGTGACAATAGCTGCCTAACCAATAATGGTCGGTTCACACGATCGCACAACATCGCACGTCAACGCGTTTTGTAGCGTCAGCGCGAGGCCGTACATAGAGTAGGTGTCAACAATAAACACGCACGTTGTAGAGCGGTGTAGAGTCATTTCAACAGACGGGACAAAGCTTGATTATCTGAGCCACGTAAGCGGAAACCACACATATGATTGGAAAGGGGGAGCTTACGTTTACCTTCCATAATTTCCTACTTGATTCGTATGAATGGACGTACACGCAATGACACATCCAGTAACTCATTCGTAAATTGTAAGAATTCACTACTCGAAATAACCGTGCGATAATTTAGGTGTATCAAGTATCACCCTCCGTTCCCAGTCCAGACGTCGCATGTTTTGTCACAACAAGCCTTAAATTCTAAACACATCGATACGACGAAAGGATTTCACTCGAGTTCTGAATAAATGATGAAGGAAACTTTCCTAATGAAGGCATAGGTCTATATCCAATATTGACAGGGCGGAACTCACTTAATTGGTTGGGGAGACATGGTGCCCTATTGTTCCCGCCTTATTTGCTTTCAAAAAATTACAAAATACGGAACCGAGAAACTTTTTAATGTATCGCGACATTCTATTTGTTCCCCGAACTCCTTTCTTTTCGGGGCTACGACAAAAATTCAATTTACATCTCTTTGCCTCGCAGTTACTTAATTCTTTCTCTCAGTGAAAATAAATCTCCCGTAATTGATTCCGCTTTAGTTCAATTTGTCTTCGTTAAAACTCAATTTCCGTAGTCTATTTGTGAATAATAAATTGCGTACTTCAACATTGTGCCACGGTGGTTGTTCTGTGTATACTTCGAGCTGAAAACAATTTCGCCGGCACGAAACAAGTCAATCTAAATTACCGGAACACGACGACACATTGACAGAGCACTCTTCACTTCATTCGCAGCAGGTTCCAGCGAGTCACAGTGATCTCTTTATTAATGTATCGGTGGGTTGAGCCGGGCTCCGAGGCGACCGCGCACGACTTCACGCAATGATTAGCGGACAACTACGGAATAGCGAACTTGTTTATATACAGAAGTACGCCGCTCGGAGCTCCAGCCGACCTGATTCCATGTTTAAATAAAGTAAGATGCCGCCGTAAAAAACAAACGTGTTCGTGCAATAGTTATACAGCGGCAAGTTTACTTAGAGCTCTAACCGTTACACTCCTTCTTGTAACTGCTAATAAAAAGCTAAAATTAACACTTTAATATTACAGATGTATACCGCAGATATTACGCGCTGCCAGTTATCTGGAATTGGACTGTAAAAAAGATAAGGTATGCAGCAATGGAGTCGTCAATGTAACGATTTCACATATTGGGTCCCGGTCGGCACGTCTCGGACGACCCTTGCGCGTTATCAGGCGGGACATCGCGGCTCGAGGGTAAACATCTAATCTACCGCACAAACAAGCTGTCCAAATTGCCTCTAAGGTTATCGAATACTAAATTAAATTGGTTACATGTTTCTATAACCGACTCAATTGCTGAACCTAACCAAAAAACTTTGTGCAATATCTACATATTTAAAAGGGTACAATTACGATACAACGCGGTCCCTGTAATCTACACAATACCACAGGGGCAATTCTCGTAATTTTAAGAACGTTCACAATCTGATCTCAGTCTCAATCTGTGAAAAATACCTCTAATTTCCATACATTTTGACCAGTTTTTGACATTTCTTTGTCGCCGAGATGAGACTGCGTCCAGATTTTGAACGTTTTAAATTACCACAACAGGCCTTCTGGTATTTATTCATATGAGGAACATGTTATTTTGTCATTTAATTTTATTTGCATGAACTTCATAGTATGTATTCATTAAACTGCGGTACGGTTTCACTTCGAGTCCAGTCAGTTCGTTGATGTTGATGACAGAGTTTCGCACACTTTACCTTTATCGCTTTATTCGTGTTTCAGTGTGTTCTTATAATAAAGAAGCACAGAAGTGAGGAAACAGTGAAAGTTTGTAAATTAGTGTTAACGACAGCGAGTTTTAATAAGCAACGAGTTTACTTGTTGCGAATAGCAATTAGTTCCGTCTTGCGTCACGCGTGGACTTAACGTGTCTAGTTTGAAAAGTCAGACCGCGTCTTGGTTTTAATGAGTTTTCGTCTAATGTCTTCCTTGCGAAGAAAATTTATGTCATGAATAATAATAGATGCTAACAGAGCAACGATTAAATCCTGAAAAGACACGTCCATGGATAATCCGCGGAAGAAGCATCCTAATAAACACCGTTTTAACGAGTTGATGACAAGAAAAGCTGTACCGTAACGCGACGGCGACGTAATACTGTGTGCCGCCGCAGCCCACACCTGTAGCTGATAATCCTACACACGCACCCTCCACGCCACCCTACAAGCCGCTTATTAACTTTCAGACGTACCTACGCAGAAAAACAGAAAACCTTCAAATAGCTTAAGAGGTCAAATCCTTTTACTTAAAAGATTTACTCAACTTTGATGTTTAAATCACGTAAAAGGGCAACGCTACAAGTATCTATTCCGGTCCGCACTCCCTAACGAATAAGCTAGTTAAACTTCTTTTGTTATAAATCTGGCACTAGCTACATTAAATACACATTACAGGAGGACTCCGTCGGTACATATTTAAATTTGCCCACACTCGCGGCAGGTACGAAATGTTTCATTTGAAATGGCCACTATTCATAAAATGTTACAACTTCACCCGGTATTTCATGAGTCTACGTCCGAAATTCTCTACGTGTTTGTCTACTAATTACTATTTTACCGGGTTAAAAATGGTGCGGTTAAATCTTCTGGACGGAAAATTATTATCCACGCAAGTGATACGATACTCTATTTGTGTACTGAATATTGCAACAGTTCAGCTTCAGCAGGTATACTTAATGTGTGGCCGGCCTCCCTTCCCTTTCAAATACCATTAGCCTGGCGCTTCATCAGGCGGGACAATATGTTGTATTGTCCTCTCTGTTAGCCTTTGATGCCAGTATCAGCGGGAAAACAATAGGACTAGAACAATAACATATTTTAACAATATAAAAGAATGACAAAAACAGGAAACTGCCAATAATTAAAGTTTCTGATATAGGGAGAAAATCAATGAATTTCCACAATAGCATGGCTGTAGTGTCTCTATATAGTTTCAGTATTCACAACAATAATGTCTTCGCATATGGCGATTTTATTTACCCATAGTTCTGGCTCCGACACAAAACCCTCTATGTACAGACGCCAGCAGGTCAAGCTACCCGAAACTGTCAAATTTTCCCAATCAATCTTGAATCTAATGCTGTAGGGATAAAGTTGAAAATCTTTTAAAGAAATTTATAATAACTTGATGTCTGAAACACCTAAATCTTTTCTCGGAAAAAAGAAGCATGCTAAACAGAAAATTAAATGACGTGTTTTACTAATTTCACAATTTCAATCATTTAAATGTTTGTGAAAGCAATACTTTAACTTTATCCTACCCATTCATTGAATAAATAAAAAGAGTTAGCATAAGGAAGAGATACAAAGTGCTCGCAGTGAGCGCCGCGGGATTGAGAAACCGATTGGTCTTACATACGTGCTACTATTCGGAGCTAACCAATGCATACATGTCTCTGGAAAGTTTAAACCAGACGGCTAACGAGTACTGACATTCACTGCATGCTATACTTAACATTGTTTGTGTTTCTTGTTCGATAACTGAGAATCAATTGCATATGTGATGTATATATGCATATGTGTATGTCTTCCTGCGGCGCATATTGAATCCTCTTGGACTCCAAAATTGCTTGCAAGTCGATAAATCGTTATGCTGTCCAGGACATCTCAGTACTTAAGTATATGCATTCGCATATAACAAAAGTGAGTAACCTAAAAACATCGTCGAACCTTAAAATATCGGTACTGATATAAAAATATGTAGGTGAAAGGCAATCGGTTAAACTCAAAGCAACTCACAACATATATGTACACGAGCAAAGGATAATATGATAGGTTTAATTTTAGAATATATTAGCTTCAATCCTAGTGTATCCTTCAAAGCTTTTCGAAATAAGCAGAAACACAGACGCAAATACATTAATTTGATATGGAAATGAAAAATAAACTGAATGTTTCCGTGAATAATCCTTTGCACGAGTCGAATATTCAGGATATTCGAACAGCTTTTTACAAATTTGGGTATGCTTAAAGGAATATTGGTAAGTGCTTTTCAAAGCTTAACTGTAGGTTAAGGGTCTCACAACTTTCTAGCGCCCTTCATACAAGTACCTAAGCAAAGTATGTGAACAAAATGTAGAGCGTAATAATGTTTGAAATATGGGTACACGACTTAGTAATAGAATTTAGGTACCTTTTCTCTTTTATATTTATGAAACCTACGATCACGGTAAGAATAACCGGTGACTTATTGAATGTGCAGCAGGATCTAACCATGAAACAAGTTCATTCACACAGGAATACCACTAGGATCTTTTCCAGGTCCAAATATTTTTATTTTTGGTTAACTAAAACCAAAACTTGCAAAAAATTATAATAAAAATAGTTAGAGATTGTAAAATCCAAGCGAACGGCAGTTTACGATTCAGAGTAAGGAACCTCCTTACAATTGATGCTGTGTCCAACCGTCCAAGTGCCTATACTATATTAATGACTTTGGTCTACATCACAATGGGTACAAACAAAATGTCTTCTATTTCTTTAAGAATAAATGTTTCTGAGATTTTATATTTGAACAAGAATACAATATCTACGTAGGTACATATAGAAAGTTGAATGGTTATTTCGCCATCTGTCGGTCATCGGAACATCGTCGGCAGCAAGGTGCACCGAGTGCAGGTGTTTTTGCTTAGTTATATTTGTATCTTTTGGAAGTTTGTTTTGCCTTTTATAGATGTTGAATTGAAGAATATGTTGTCTGGCTCAAAAATCTAAATACCTAGCAACAATGACATTCAGAAAGTAAACCTAATTGTTCTGGATGGCGTCGATATTCGATCAATACCGAAATTATTTTTATCAATTGGTGTACTACTTGTACGACCAATTTCAACAATATATTTTAGTAATTTTGTTTGTTTTATAAATCGTGTCTAACCCGTAGCCTATCTATCTAGCCGTACCTAATTCCTTTACAATCTTTGTGTAACGGTTTTCAGCACACTTCCATCTACTACGTCCTACGCCTGTCTCAGCCAGATAAAAATAGCATATTTCCATTTTTACAGTTAGTCAATTGCTACCAACACACAATTACAGTTTTCTTTTTAATGAAATACGTATTTAGATTTACCTAACTTCCTAAACCACTTTATTTTCAATACGAATTGAAACGATTATGAATATGTATCAATAAATGGATTTCTACGTTCTTGGCAAGGCTGAAAAGAGGAAAAATGGTACGTATGTCAAGTTTTTTACATCTTAACATTTTGATAACGGCAAGCAGGATACAATTCCTGAAACCGATATCTTGTACCTACCTAACCACTTACACAGAGAGAGTAGAGTGACTGAGTAGAAATTTGAATCACCAGTCATACTATGCTAGGTTATAATTATATTAGGCGTGAACTAAACGACAGCAAAAAATATAGCACATCAGAACAATAAGCAAATAAAACTTCGATTGAACAGAAAATATGAAAGTGTCGCTTTTAAAATAATAACTGACGATAGCCGACTACTCAGTGGTAATTGTACAATTTTGGTGAGATTTCGTTGCGTCGTGCAAAACTGTACTAACATTCAGTGAACGGGGATCTGATTATCGTCGAATTATTCACTTTATATTGCTCGAGTTTTTGAGAACCGAAAACTCTCAGACATAATAACGTGAATTGCTAGCATAAGAGCACTTAACCCATATCTATTTCCATAAAATTATCAATCGCTTCCAAGATATAGAGAGTTTCAAATGTTACCCAATCGTAGAAAATGTTATGATCCTAAACACATCTATATTATAGGACACTTTACATATAGTACGAATGACTGAATAATCAGTTTTCGATTCGCCGGCATCGGCAACTATCGGAGTGAAGTGTGGCAGCGTGGCTGATACACGCCTGACGCCGGGCCCGCCCCGGACTCCGGCCGTCCCGACTTATCCCGTAGTGTTTTAGCGACATAAATTGCCGCCTCCTATTTACATTACGTTGTCGTGAATTAACATATCCGCGGGTATTCCCTAGCCAACTTGAATATCCCACAAAATTCACACAATTTACAGTAAAAGTACTGTTACGTAGATACCAAGCTTAATTGGTGTACCTTTTTTAATAAGGGAAGGGATTTTTAATTATTTAATTCGTTTTTTGTACTAATTTTCAGCTTGTTTCCGCTACGACAGACGTATAATTTAATTATTATTATTTTTTCACGTTTTGTTATAGAATTTACTTAATAATGGACTTTAAATCCAATGGGTTAAGGACTTGAAGTCCTTACGGATGGTTTGCTGTTTGCTCCGAAAGGGTTTAAGTTTGATGTCTGATTTTCAAAGTTGATAATTTTTTGGCTAGCTTTTTTTTTCATACATATGTGCTTTAGTCAGATAGAGGTCCGAGCACCTACTTACATCATATTTTATGAGTAAATACTGAAAAGTCTGCAAAATTTAAAAGGTTACATCAGCAACATGCTCGTAGCTGTCCGCCGACAGTATCTCTACGATCACAACACAGTGTACAACATGTCCTGTCCACATGTGTTGGTAACACATGCCGCAAAATAACACACCGGGCTAACTTTTTAGAAAAAATCTGGTTTTTTAAATGGTATTAAATCAGATGATAGATTGAACGGAGCGTCAGGCTAAAATAAAGATTTTTTACAGGACTTGCAGGTTTTACTGGTTTACTTAGATGTTATTTCATGTTGATTATCTTTTTAGCTAGCTGCAGATTGTACTTCCGTCAGTACTTGGACATACCTACTAACATTTTTCAAATATTATATTTCTTTTTATTTATTCCTAAGCTTTTATTCATTGGTTTGCTAATGACTACTTTCGAAGAATCGCTTGAATGGACGATATTTTTTGTTGTTTGTATGTTTGTTGACACACATGTGTGTGGAGACGTGTTTTGCTACATATTTAAAATATCATTACGACGCCGCGACAATATAAATTACGTACGAACTGATTCTACCAAAAGTAGTTTTTTTTTATTTAAAAAACTGACCAAGTGCGTGTGAAGGGTTCCGTAGTTGGGATGAATTTATCCCAAGAAAAAACTACAGATTGAAGTTGAAAAACGTGTTCTCCCATCCATTCCAACTGCAAATGTGAGTTGGTCGACTATTATACCTCTACTCGTTAACTTGTAAAGCCTGCTTAGCTGTGACATTTTCCATTTTAACTTCGTTATATGTTCTACACATATCCATCTTCACATATCCATAAACAACCATTTAGCAATTCAAAGAGTAATATTTGGCAAACGGATCCCTGAATCGAAAAATTGTTTTCACATAGCCGCAATATTTTTGAACACGATGGGATAGACGAGAAAAGAAAAACATCGCCACTTTACATGGAGTGGAGGTAGCCAGTTTTTTTTTTTTTTTTCAAGCTTTCTAGTACTAAGCCACGGACAGACGGACGGAAATGGCAAAAATATAAGAGTTTCTTGTTGACTACGAAACCCTAAAAACTGAGACAGCCAGTAACAACCTTGTAGGCCCTAATATATATAAAAAATTACATTTTAAATCAAGACGACACGGTTAGCGCAGTGGCTGAGTGATCGACTGCTGCGCTGCGTGTCGCGGGTTCGATTCCCGCAAGGAACAAATATTTGTATTGCCTACAGGTAGGTCTGACTGTTTGTGTATGTGAGTTTGAATGTTTGTAAACGCACCCACGATACAGGAGTAATTCCTAGAGTGGGGCAACGTTTTGAAAAAAAAAAGAACCGTAAAATCAAATGCTTTATATTTTCTGTCTTGCGTACAGATAACAATTTCGGTAGAACAATAACGTATTTTTTCTAAATTAGACGAGTTATGCACAGGGAGCATTGTTTGGGCGGGGTGTACCATAGATGCTGCCTGTGCATTGATTAACAGACACGCATTAAAAGGGGTAAGTAATAATTGCAGGCATGTACCCATGCTTTACAGATGTTTCAGCCATAAAATGAGAGGACCGCCCGTGGTTCCAGTCTGTAAATCAGGATTCTCGTATCTACTGCTCTCGTATCGTAGGTACCTACTAAAAAAGGTTGTCTAAATGTATCCAGGGTTACTACTGTCTACAACCTTCTAGGTATTTCAATAACCCTGTATTTCACCGCTGAAGCAATACGCGTAAAAACGACAGAGATAAATCGAACGACCAGTAAAAGAAGGACAGTATACCAAAGTTAGTCTGCATACCTGCCTAGATGTTGATTACTGGTATACTGGCAAAAAGGGGTTATTCCGTTTAACCACCATAAAAAATCCACCTTAAGACGGATACGCGGAAACGCATGTCCAATAATCCACACTAAGCCTATAAATTCCATTCATCCTAGGGTGACTTCTTTGACATGTGTTGCCGCATATCCCCCTTAGGGTGAATTTTTTTGGGTGGATAAATGGAATAACCGGAACCAAAAAGAGTGAATAACCACAACAATAACACTGTACTCGCAATAATATTTGTTATTATATTATTGAGCACTTCCTTACATAAGACACACTGACAACTGACTCCCAAGTGTTAAAAAATAAGGTGTATTGGTAGTTATCTACATGCATACTTCACTATTTGTTACCTGATTTCTATGTCTCATCGACCTACAAAATAAGTAGTAGATTTCCGCTAAATACTACTCGCAAAAATAAATAGTTACATGGAAAAAACCAACATCGTGGCCTGTGATGCAGATATGTATTTTATGAATTTTATTTATGCTGTCAAAATATATGTTTGCAACCCGCAGCGACACTACAGTACACAATTTTACCAGCAAAATGTACATAAATAGATAAATAAATGGAAAACAAATATTTTGTTCATATTGCTACACTTATATTAATAATTAAAGTGACCAAAAACATTCGATTATAAAAGCGAAACATTTGGAGAGATCTCCATATCTATACTAATACATGTATAATAAAGTTGTAAAATTTGTGAATTTGTATGTGGGGATAATCTTTGGTACTACTGATCCGATTCCGAAAATTCTTTCACTTTTTTATATTTTGCAATCGCGCCTGACACACTAATAAGAAATTTAACTGTAACTTATTATTGACGTGATAGATTATGTTACAACTAAGAATAGTGTCATTCTGCACTTATAAGCAATTCAGTACCGCACTTTCTTAGGGTCTGATAATAAAAAAAAACACTTTGTTCATTTGTTACTGTAGCACAGCATTATTAGCATCATTCACTCACTTTATACGCTACACTAACTCAAATGGTTTTTTTTTTTTCCGGATGGGAAATCATCAAATTAATGACCCCTCCCGCTCTGGGTGGAGCGGAAGGGAATGTCAGATTCTTACTGACTAAAACCCACCCATGTTCCTTCCTTCGCCCTTTATGTTCCGGGGTAGCGGTAACCCTTTCGGACAATCCCGCTGACCCGGCAGGCTTCGGCCCTAAGGGGCCCCTCAAATTATGCTGACATCTCTTTGAGGCGCGCGTGGAACACTTACGCGCCGTCCGGCACGGGCCTGGTCCTGATCGGGCGGTGAGCTACCCATTGCTCTCCGCCCGCAGGCCCGCGCCTACGGTGGCCGGTAGTCTTCAATCGACTCCCGACGCCCGGGGCCGCCTGGGTTTAGTTCTCTTTAGCCTACGTACTATGGTCTGTGTAGTTTAGCATCTGGGTTGCCTTGACAGAAGTCTGTGTCCGTGGGCTTTAGTAAATTTTTGGATGATGGTAGTGACGAATTCTATTGTAAGGTCACGATGGATGTCGTCATTTCTAATGTACCATGAGAATTATTTTAACGTTGCTTCGTTTAGTACAACCCCAAAGTTTGATGACAGACGTCTAAATTGGCTTAAGAATAAGCTTGTATAATATAATTTTATTATGTATTCACCAATACATACTTTTATAACGTATTTCGAGTTCCTGTCTTTTCTTTTTGACGTGAGATTTTCAACGCAGTTCAGCGTCAAGAGTTATGGTAGGCTGTATTAGCTTAAGGTGCTTTACGCCGTTTATATACAAAGATTGGCTGGTAACCACAGTATTTGTTAGTGAATTCAATGTGAATTGATTTTGACTCGTTTGGTTCAGTCAGATCTTGCACTATAGTGTCCGCTCATAAACTTTATTCACAGCTAGTTGAACTTTTTCTCCTGATTCCTTGTGACTTGATCCGGTAGCCATAATAGCAGTATCGTCTGCAAAGGTCGCATTGATGTTGTTTTCCAGCTCTGGGATATCACATGTGTATAGCAAGTACATGATTGCGCCTAACACACTTCCTTGTCCCCAGCGTTTTAGTCTTTATCTCGGAATATGTATCCTCTTGCCTTATTCTAAAGTTTCTGTTACTTTTATATGACTAAAATATCTGAAAATTCTTTAGGTAGCTAGCATGCGTCTGAGTTTGAATATCAGACCCTCATGCCAAACTATGTCAAAAGCTTGCGTTACATCTAGGAAATAAGCGCACACTTGTTTGTTTTCGAGCGAGTTTTAAATAATGTTTGTTATCCAGTGTACCTGGTCTATTGCAGAGTATCTTTTACTAATGGCAAGCTACAGTATTGCCAAATGTCATTATATTATTGCGCGCCACGATTAATGCCTGGTACATGGTGACATTAGTTACCACTAGCGCCATCTAGTGTCGATTAGCAGAACTAATAGAGTCAAGATCCTTCTAGAAATTTCGATGCTAGAACTTTTTAGAACTGTATCGACTGTATATGTATCGACATCTGGTCAGTCGGGGCCGGTATATACTCGAACATTCTAGATGTTTCTACAATAGAAGGTTCTAGAACTATCTGCGGCACTATATAAGGCCGGGTGAGCCACGAACGAAAGAGAGTTGGATAAGCGATACAATTGAATACATCGAAAGCGATCTTCAAGTGCGACTTAAGTGCAATTTTGTTTTATAATTAGTGTGATTGAGTTGTTATTAGTGTTGTTTAATTAAAGTGTAATTTTTGGTAATTTATATCGGCAGTTTTAATTGTCACGAACCCCGAAGCTCGTAACACAATATTTTATATCTAAACAAGAAAATTCACGCGGACAAAGTCGCGGGCAGAATCTATACCCGAGTCGTTTTAGCGTGGCAATAGCGATTATTGACCCACCTACATTTTTTATTTCTAAAACTGTAATAAAGTCCGTTAACGTCCTAAATCAATATCTATCGTGATCTTCAAGATATTCCAATAACGAAAACCCGCACATAGTTTATTGTTTGGGTTCCTACGTTAAGGACGTTCTACTAATGACCGATATTGCCATGCTAAAGCGACTCGGGTATAGTAAATCAATAAAGCCGAAACAGATGAATCAATTAATTGAAAAATAAATATCAGAGGACGTTTTTCACTCCGGAAACCAAATAGGTAGCCATTATTGGTTTAACTGCAATAACGCTGCTTTAAAACTAGTCGTAAATCCATGTCATTTTTGCATGCGCTCTTGGTACGTGACGTGCACTTACGGGACCGCATACAAGATTTGTTGTAAAACATTGCAAACTAGCTGCCCAAGGAATTGCTATAATAAGCATTGTCTGTTGGGCTGAAATAAACACCAAAGTCTCGTGTTGCTTAACACAGTCCGTATATAAAAAAGTCTACATTTTAGATAGAATTAAATGTATTATTTGGTATATTTGAAAATGCTTGATCTGGATTTACAGTGACGTTATGAAAGCCCGATTGGAAAAGCAAAACAATTCAAGGGTTAAAATTATACTAGATGTAGAAAACTAATCTCTCAATTTCCATTTTGTTTTGAAAACGGAAAATTGAACTGTTTATACTTTTCATAAATAAATCCAATAAATAAATACAATGTTTAGAAGCAAGGGAACAAACAACAGTACCTGTAGTAATATTTTGAACTCAAACTCCTATCGCGTAGTTTATCGCAACTTAATAAATCGTAACGGGACTCCTGCTGATTGTAGAATTTACTGAACCTTGAATATATACATATCTATATATCTTGGGGCGCTCAAAATCGCACTCAAAACCATCATTATTCATCATTCTTCTGCCCTTATCCCAATTTATTTGGGTTCGCCGCAACATGTCTTTTTCTTCCATACTTCACTATTAGTCATCCATCCATCGTTTCTTTGGTCTTCCCCTACTCTTATAGCCATCGACATTCATACTCAAAACTTTCCTCACAAGTAAGAGCTACTAATAGTAAGTAGCTACTATAAAATAAACAATTAAATACTGGAAGTAGAAAAAAATGCACCAGGTACCTAATTTTCGAATATGTTAATACGCCGCGTTCTAATTAGAAGAAAATTAACTTTGATATTGCGTTGACAATTAGAACAATATTATTAATATGGGTCAATATAAAGCTTAGTTCAGGAGAGCCAACAATGCCACATAAAAGCCATGACAGTGCGCAGTCAACTGGCGTGAAACACTGGCTTATCGCGGATATACTGAATGCCGCCCGCTCAGCGATGACTGGGTGACCATTCAGTGATTCTATTTAATTTTATTCAGCATTGACTACTTAAATGGACAAAATTATTGATTAAATAGAAACAGAAGTGTTCAAATGTTTAATTATTTATAAGAGGTAATATGAAAAAGTAGAATGTGGTCTGTGAATCATATGAATAACCACGTTTTTTAATCACCATCATACAAGAAATTGTACAGAGTACCTAATTAAACCTTCATAATACTTTTCCTACAGAAGTTTGACCTACAAACTTTAGGAATAGGTATGTCAGACTTGGTTGCCAACGAAAAGTTTCTAAGCTTCTTTATTGAACAAAAAGTATATGAAGAATATTATTCAAATACGTATAAGGTACAATTATGACGTACCTTCTTAGATCAATTTACTCAGCTCTGAATCAATCTTGTGTCACTGTCAATACGCTTCTGTTCTAAGGGGCCTGATTTTTAACATTAACAATGTCTATGTAATACCCGGAACATTTCGAACTACATTAAAAGCGTATGTTAGGATGTCATATGTACAGGACATTTCTGAAATGCTTGACATAATAACAGGCCTTTGTGGTTATTGCGCCCCTTTGTCAGCAAAAATATAAAAGTGTGCTTTGATGTCAATAGGGTCACCGATATTTCATATGATATCAAGAAATGGAACCATTCCACTTAGAACTTTAATATTTTATTTTATTTATGTGTACTGTTCGTATTATTGAGGCTCGTGGCTAAATAATAACCGCAAAGATCAATCGAAGGTTATGCTACGCTTGCCGCGGACGGTTACATATTGAGACCCGTTCTTGCCTCGGAAAGCACGTTAAGCCGTTGGTCCCAGCTGTCATTCCTCAATCTATGGCAATCGTTACGGGTATTCAGAAGCCCAAAATTCTAACAACCAGTCTTGCCATTGGTTATCGTATTACCCAGTAACTTGATGTGGAGGTTAGATAGGCAGATGCTCCATGTAAAATATTGGTATTCAGCAGCATCCGGATAAACTGGAAGCCGACCCCAACATAGTTGCGAAAAGGTAGGCAGATGGATTGTCTGTTCGTATTATCTAAAGGTTATGTACAGACGACAATGGGATATAGTATGTAGGAAATAAATGAACTATCTATGAGCTGCCTCTTTGGTTTTGCCCGGGGCACTGCTGTTCATGATCTTCTAAAAGTTACGTTAAGTTGTTGTTAAGTTGTGCCTAGTATGCTGGGAGCCTCCATGTTACAAAGATACTGTTATATTTTATTATATTGTTGTGTTTTTGTTTTTTATTATTTTGTGTTTTAGCTTCTGCCCGCGGCTTCGCCCGCGTGGATGTCGGAAATTATCCCACGGGAACATGCTACCGAAACAAAAAGTAGCCTATACAGCCTATTAAGGCATTAACTCAGCCTTTGTACCTTTTTTGTATGCAAAAAGTTTAAATAATTAAATCTATGTTACTTCATAACATCAGCTATCTGCCAGTGAAAGTCCCGCCAGAACCGGTCCAGCCGTTTCGAAGATTAGCCGCAACAAACAGACAAACAAAAATTTAAAAAAAAAAATCTTATATAAGTACTTAGCGTGTATATTTTCATTTTCCTATTATTTTTTAAGACCCCACTTCACTCTTCAAAGGTTGTTTTTGAAAATAATGATTAAAATCTCATAATTCATTCAGAAATGAATGAATTATGAGATCTTAATCATTATTTATTATTTACTCTACGCCTTATAAAAGTAAACCTAAGTACCTACCTAATTAAAAAAAAAAAACTCAATAACAGAAAATAAAATACCTACCTACCTAAATAAAACTATTTATGATAATAACTAATCTAAACTCAATAAATAAGCAAAATCCCTAAAAGCTAAGATATTAGTTTTTAGGGATTTTGCGATATTGTATCTTAAGATAAAATGTTATAGTATCTTAGCCGTGTGCAGCGCCCCTTAGCGAACTCCACTGCGGGTGACGTAACCTACGACAAACTTATTATTTGCGGTTGGTACAGTAATCGGATCTAGGGATCGAACCGCAAAATTAAGTTTGTTTTTTATTGTATATACTTTTCCGGGATAAAAAGTACCCAGTGTGGTGCCCAGGATATTAAAGAATAATTATACCAAGTTTCATCGTAATCGAACCGGTAGGTTTTGCGTGATGCCTGAACAAACAGACAGACAGACAGACAAAATTTTTTTTAATCACATTTTTGGGTTCGGTGTCGGTCTAGTATAGTGCCATTTATTTTTTTGATATTTTCAATGTACAAAATTTTCACTTCTAAAGATTTATTATAAGTATAGATTAAAGTATAAATATATCTTTATGTATAGTCTAAGTGATTCGTATTGTTTATTAGAGTATAAGTAGTGTATAATTAGGTTTTATACCAACGTGTAATATTGTCAATATTCGTGTGCCACTTTTAGCAACGGATGTGTCCTGAATAATAAAAATAATACATCTTTATTTTCTAGTTTAACAATTTACATTTACCACTTGATTTATCTTACCATAATATTATCTTATAAATTGTAGGTTTATACAGGGTTATAAACCTCTGACACCTAGGCTAAGATGGAACTTGTGTTATGGGTGTCAGGGCTCTCAAGTTAATACAAGGTAGACAAATATAAGTTCGGAATTCCATAGTGTAGACCCAAAGACATTAAATTATTTAGACCTAAAAATAAAAATATCATAATACTTCAACTAAACTTTGTACCTACCATATCCTATGAATAAATGTCTTCGTCTTTACTTTTAATTCTACTGTGAGCACCATATACATACCTAGGTTGTACGATAACCCACGAACTAATGAATAGTTCTACATAATTCCGAACTTTTGTTTCGCAACGTACGATACAGAGAAGATACAAACTTCTGACACGCTTAATTTTCGCTTATAAGCTGTTTAAACAAGGTAAATGTCTGTTAGGCTAAGCATTAAGACAGTTAAGGTCGTAGTTTAATCATCATAAAGTTTACACGACGATGAATTAGTAAACCTTATACCTAATTTACGCATCTTATAAGAAGCATAGGGGTACCCTCGAAACAAAAAGAAGAAGAAGAATTTACGCATTTAGGTGACATCGTTAAGCAAGGTTATAATAATAATGCCGAAGTACCCATGTACCTACTCAGGTGCCCCAGCTTCTATGACATAACAGCTTATTTACCTGTGAGCACGGCAGTCTCCGCCCTCGTTAGAGTACGTCATTTACATAAAACAGGTATCACATTGCATCGGCCATAACTGCTTACCTAATTCGACATTATGGAGAGCACCAAACGATATTTAATTTCGGCGCTCGACTGCTGTTGATGTTGCTTATACTGTAGGTACGTATTCTGTAGTATCGGTAAGAACTTCATAAGAATGCATAAGTTCATGTCACTGCGTCGTTTTAAAAATATTAGTTATCCAGCATGGTGGTAGCAGGGGGTTTCCTACTCCGTATTATCTACGGACAAAAGATTAATTTTGGGCCCGAACTAAGAACGAATGATAACACGATTTGACAGTAGTCTTATGTCCGATGGGATCTTGCCTAAAAAAAAAATCTGCGAGAGTAGGGTTCATTCCGAAGAACTTATCGAACTATCTTCGGTCGGGCCCTTATCTTCGTAGGCCCCCAGGTACGACTGCCCGAGGTGTACCGAACGTATTAGTTCTAACCTC
Organism: Apamea monoglypha; assembly: GCA_911387795.2. NCBI lineage: Eukaryota > Metazoa > Arthropoda > Insecta > Lepidoptera > Noctuidae > Apamea > Apamea monoglypha. The sequence goes on from OU426920.1 coordinate 6,490,250, forward strand.
TCATGGCTACTTCAATGCACCTCTAACACTGACATCACAAGAAATGTCTACTTATCTTCTTATAATACAAAATATGTAGTTTTAAAACAGACACCTAAATGCGAAACTTTTGTCCCATTCCGAGCATTTTCGCAAAAGGGTGTACGTAACTGCGCGAATTTCGCTATGTCCCGTTTTAATAAATCTCTATTTACAATTCCGCGCTCGGCGAGTGGAAAGGCTTAAGCCAAGACATTTTTCTTCATTCGCAAGTGTGTGCTAACAAACTCGGTGTCGGCGACGCCGCGGTCGGGGACGTTTACCCTTCTCAATCTCGGAGAATTCGGTTACAATCATAATGCTACGCGGCAGCGGCGCCGGGCCATGGCGCGGACAAAAACTTTTATTTTTAATCTCCTTTTATTAAATCACTTCGGGGAGGGGTACATTGAGTAGAAACCTTTCCTTGTGAAAGTGGAAATGATTTGTATTTGTAACACTTTTGGCATTTTATTGGGCTTTATTATTTTACCAGTTAACCACATCATGCAATTATCCAACTCATTTCCTCCTTGCACTTTTGTAAATAACACAACATGCACACACGTTTGTTTTTTACTTATTTTTATACTTTGACAATAACAATTAATTAATGATTCATATTTAAACAAAATAATCCTACCTATATAATTAATTTAAAAATATTTACTTGCTCCAAATATTCCAACCGTTCATTTAAATGTCACAGATATTTTAAACGTTGACCACGTAGCCTGATTCTATATAACGAAGATGACTTTATAACTTACTTAGACGCCGTGTTATCTGAATACTAATGAAAACAATCTCTTTGACGAAGAACAATTGCTTCCAATGCAGTCATTCTCTTCAGAATACGCAAAATTATACTTTTACCATTTGTTCTTGAAGGAACAAATAGATGGATACTCCATTGTGTTGTGGAAGCTAGTTCTTAGCATCATTGCGATGTCGTCGAGCTCTCTATGAGCGCTTCACAGGAGGAAAGAGCTTTAAAATAATAGAATCTAACAAGCTCGCTAAATCTCATCGCCTTAACGTAAGAACTGTGAAATTGGACTTCCAGTGGAAACCAGCGGAACACCGCAGGTAATTATATGGCGCTCCTGAATATGAAGTAATTATGTTGGTGGGCGGCACATTATCGCCCAGCCGTAACTCCTAAAGTAAATGCTCCCAGTGCGTTTTATATATCTGAAAGCACTACTCGTATTCAAGAGTAAAACCCACTTCCATACGTTGTCCGCCGGGGTCACTCATAAATTTCAATGTACTATTCTGGCTAGCGTACTTTAAGTGAAATATCTACTCCATTTGGGGATCCAAACACCCAAACTACTTGATGAATTCCAATACTCTTACGTGACTCACAATATAAAGCACAGGTGCTTTTATAAACGTCATCTTTGATCTCGCCGCCCGATCGTGATTGTATGTTAATTTGGCTATTTATTTCAGAATAAAAATGCAATTTTTTGCAGTGAAATAATTGAGCTTTTAAATAAATTGAGTTTTATAAAAAAGAAACATTTTCAATCTTTTTTTTTATTTATATACAGAACCACCCTACGCGTAAGACACGTAACACACAACACAAATGTTTGCACAACAGATACAAAATCAGCACCATTTATTCGGAGCTCAGCTACTCAATGGCAAGAAAAATGGGATACATAGGTATTTATTACCGATCCCACTACTAAAATAGAACTAAAAAACCTTTATAGCAAATGCTCCGTTTCAGATTTCCCGACCGCTCTGAAACATAGGGCCTAATAAATATTCCCCCTGTCGGATCTCCCTTCGCAGTGAGACGGGCCCCGCCTAAGATGAGGAAAACCGCCGAGATTTGTACCATAAACCCTCCTGTCACCGGAAAACAACGTACGTGCGATATCATTGCCGCCAAGCGTGGAAATATTCTGTACCATCAAGAGAATCAGCCTGAGTTTAGTGACGGTGATTACGATGTTAATGGATATTGTTAATAGACGGATAGACGGGATGAAGGCAATTATGTTCTATGAATAATGTATACTATATTATTGTGTTTGTATGACGGTTAGCTTTAGCTAATTGAAACTATTTGAAGCTCATGTGCGGGTCCCATTTAAGGAACACAACGGTTGGTTAATCAGAACTGATTTATTAGCCCATTAATGGACACGTCACCCGTTGCTCCTAATTAAAGTTGGATGGCATGCAGCTAATCCAGAATTCCAGAGTTCTGTATTCATTTTCTTGTTCAACGGTTCTGTGTTTGTATTGTATCTCGGTCGTGGATCTCTCATCGTTCACACGTTCGCCTCAGTAAGGTTGCCCTTTTCATCTTATCGATGGCAGTTTGCGGCGGCCATTTCTCGTCCTCATTGTGTATTCACTCAGCTGCGATAGTTCTATGTTCAATTTAATAACATTAATGTACATTATTTAAATTTATGTAAACGTCAAAGTGAGTTATTTCATTTTCAGCCAATGTCACCTCATCAGATTCACGTTAAACAATAACTCATCGTGTGATTATCCATTGTTTTCGCGTACGGTAATGAATCTGTCCAAGCGGTGGTCAAAACAGGGATTATGGAACAAAACACAGGAAAATTGCTTCAGAACCGGTTTTTGTTTAATGATAAAAGATATTTTTGTTTAATTTATTCAATCTTTAGCACATAAATAAATGAATAATAATGAACATGTCAGTTTCTGATAACAGTGACTTGTGTGTGATGTCGCTTAGTCATGATTTAATATTTATTGAGGGGCCCAGATGGATACTCGGGTATTGTGAGGAACAGGAAAATTATTAAAAAATAATTGGTTCACAACTCATAACCATATAAGAATTTACATATTCTTGTTTATGATAGATTATCTAGAGTCAGTTTCTTGATCTGTCGTCCCAAGTCAGTCGTGCGCTTGCTTCTCACAGGAAGTTCATTCATCGATAACACCCGAATGTAACGCGGCCCGACTGCCGCCTGACCTCAACCCTTAGGGCCCTCGCCCACGGGCGACTTTTTGTAGCGATGCAGTCGCGATGCTCTCGCGCGTAGCATCGATACAGACGCGAAGCAGTCGCTAGCTGTGTGCCCGCGCCCACGGGATCAGATTCAGTCGCGATGCAAACGCGATTTGGTCGCGATGCAGTTACGATACAAAAATACCTTGGATCAGTACAGTTGCAAGATGGACTCCGTTGAGGCAACATTAGTCACAGGAAGACGTGAGTCCCATATTACAGGACGCTCCTGAATTGCCGTAATAAAAGTTTCAGTGTCAAATGACTCCATTTTACGCCTGTGACGGACAATAGCATGCACTCTGGACCTGTCTGTGTTGCTCGTTGCACTGATGCCGATTCCCAATCACGCGCCGCGCCACACTCCCTCCCCCCTCCGTTCTCTCTACCGATGTCGTCCGACGCGGTCGCGCGTTTGTATCGATACAATCGCGATGCAGTAGCGCGTTGCAAATGCGACTAACACGCGTTAGAAGTGATGCTGTCGCGCGTTTGCTAAACGCGCGACTGCATCGCTACAAAAAGTCGCCGTGGGCGAGGGCCCTTAGGGAAGCCATCAAACACGATCATCTGCGAGGGTATCAACAGAGCTGTTCTATGAGAGGTATCGTTTGGCGATAAATTGGTGCACAACTGTCGAGGGATGATTTATAACAAGCTGTGTTTATGTGATTTGTTTTCCTTTAGTTGCTTGTTCAAATCCTTGTCGAATCGTTCACGTTTTTAAATTATTTATTTAGCTTGTTTTTGCGTCAGTCTACTTGGAATCTCGTAAGATGTCAATTTGGATAAAGTTTGTGTTATTCAAATAAGCTGATGCATTGAATGAGGAAGCTTCAGGGTAGCCCGCGAAATTCAAAATTTCTTACGTTTTTTTACGATTTTCAGATCGGTGTCAGCTGAACGTGAATGAATCCTACTTAATGACTATTTCTGAAATACCATTCAATAGGATTATATGAATTTAGAGGGTTGTATTAAAGATTTTAATTGATCATAATTCTGTAAATAAATACTTGTTACGCTCGCGAATCATATTTTGCCCAACATACAACCTCACACTGATCTGCAAATTGTAAAAAACGTATGTAAATTTGTATTTCGCGGACTACTTTAACACACATCCCTTAATGAATTATTCGGTTTTGTAGCTCTTTACCGATCAATGCTTTGTCATCAGCAGGGTGCTAGTGCATCCGTCAACCCTCAGCATACCCAGATAAAGAATGTGCGTTGTTACAAATACAAAAATCTTTATCACCGGTATCACCAACATGTACTAACAAAACAAATGAAAAAGTCATCTGAATATTGTCTAATTAATCGTTGACGAACTTTCATCGGGCACGAAGTCTGCCGAATCAGAACAATATAAGAAACGAGCCGACCTAATTGGGTCACGGAGCAGACTCTGTTGAACATGGTACCCATTAATTGAACCACTTCTTCCTTTACATTATCACAGCCGACACGGCGGGTCCTCAAAATAATTACTTGTCATTTTATTCCCAGAAAACGTTGATTTGAGTTTGTAAATTTTGATGGGACTGTTTGTGGCGCCGGATAGTTATATCTAACTCTATTCTGTCAATTAGATTTAGTAAGGAGCATCAAAACAATCTTGGGAAAAAACTCAGTAGGTCCAACGCAAGCGTTCGTTAAACATATGTGCAGCGTAGAAGCCGCGTTAAGTTGGTTGCAAACTACGCAATGGGTTCTTCGATCCTTCCATAGCTTTCTTTCTTCCTGAATGCATCACTACCACCACCACCCACCACTACTGTACATGAAAGTTTAAATAAAAAATGTTACATGCTAACGCTATCTTGTTTTCGTCTACTTATTTTTTTTTTTTTGCTATATATAATTGTAATTTAACAACAAACCAAACTTTTGTTTACCTTCAATCCATTTTCGTAGACGAAAATTGATTCCAATGACTTAAAATGAATAAAACATTAATCGCGGCTTTTACGAGATTTCTATGGGTACACAAATGCCTACGCTGAGCCTACGCGGTCCCTACGTCGGATAAACTCCCGATGTCACTTTTAGCTAAATAAAAATTTCGACGAAACAGTTAGTGTAACGATTTTAAGCTCGTGTTTCTTTGTTTTCATTAATTGGTTAAAATGTTTTTAATTGATAGTTTTATTTCACTGAAATCGTAATCCCACTGCAAAAGAGAAACACGTATCTACCATGTTTTTATTTAGAACATCGCTATCGCATTGCTAATAAATAGTACCTAAATATAATATAAGAAAGTTCATTTTTTTTATTTGGGACACGCTCAGTAAATACATATAGTAAATGATAAATGATTTTATTTTGTAAGTAGGTTTGTACACATCGGCTACGACTGGGTGCTGCGGGCCGACCTCCCTGATGGTGTCAGCGTGGTTTGCTACGCTGACCACACGCTGGTTCTGGCGCAGGGGAGGTCGCATCAGGCGGCGGCCGACGCGATGACACGCGGGGTTGCGATAGTCGTGGAGAGGATCAGGCAGTTGGGTCTCGAGGTGGCATTGCACAAGTCCGAGGCCATGGCATTTTATGGGCCCCGGAACGCGCCACCACCGGGATCCCAATTAACGGTAGGAGGGGTTTACATCGGCGTCGAGACGACGATGAAGTACCTGGGTCTCGTCCTCGACAGCCGGTGGAACTTCGTCGAGGATTTCCGACGTTTGGTCCCCAAACTGGAACGGGCTGGGGCCGCCTTCAAGCGGCTCTTGCCAAACCTTCGGGGGCCAAACGCCTCCTACCGGAGGCTTTACGCCGGGATCGTGCGGTCCATGGCCCTATCGGGGCCCCGGTGTTCACTGCGGCGGCGAGCCGCCCACTACCTGAACGCGCCCCAGAAAGTGGTAGCCGTAAGGCTCATCCAGGGCTACCGCACGATCTCGGGTGAGGCGGCAAGCCTCCTTGCCGGACTGCCGCCATGGGATCTGGAGGCGATAGTCCTCGCGCGCTTGTATGAGTGGCGCGCGAAGGCACTACGCCGGGGGGAAAGTCCGTTCAATTGCGGCGGAGCGGACGGATCCCCGGCTCGATCTCATGGCGACATGGAAAGAGCGACTGTCGCAACCCAGCGCAGGGCACGCCGCGATAGCGGCGATAAGACCCCTCTTTGAGGAGTGGCTAGAGAGACGCCACGGCGCCCTCACCTACCGCCTGACGCAGGTCCTCACCGGACATGGAAGTTTCGGGAGGTTCCTGCACATCATAGGCGGGAGGAAACGCCCGGGTGTTACCATTGCCAGGATAGGAAGCACACGGTGGAGGTCTGCCCCGCTTGGGCGGAGCACCGCCGTGTCGTAGAGGCGATCGGCAGCGGCGGCGGCCTCTCGCGCCTGGCCCTGGTGCAAGTCATGGTCCGGGGCGAGAGTGAGTGGGAGGCAGTCGCCTCCTTCTATAAAGCAGTCATGCTAGCGAAGGAGGTGGCGGGACGGATGAGGGAGAGAGCCTCCCGTCCCAGCCGCCGCGGGAGACGCTCCGGGCGTCGGGAGCCGCGTGACGACTCCCGGCCACCGTAGGCGCGGGCCTGCGGGCGGAGAGCAATGGGTAGCTCACCGCCCGATCAGGACCAGGCCCGTGCCGGACGGCGCGTAAGTGTTCCACGCGCGCCTCAAAGAGTTGTCAGCATAATTTGAGGGGCCCCTTAGGGCCGAAGCCTGCTGGGTCAGCGGGATTGTCCGAAAGGGTTATCGCTACCCCGGAACATAAAGGGCAAAGGAAGGAACATAGGTGAGTTTTAGTCAGTAAGAGTCTGACACTCCCTTCCGCTCCACCCAGAGCGGGAGGGGTCATTTGATGATTTCCCATCAGAAAAAAAAAAAAGTAGGTTTGTACAAACACTTTTACACGTCAATCATATTTGAAAACTAGATGAGGTCGGCGTTTCCTATCAGATTAGTTTGAGAAGAAAGGCCAAAACAAACTCAGAGGTCACAGTCTCCTTTAAAGTCCAGATATAATCTTGGTCAGATCATATGAAGACCATGTAGATCGATGTCTAAGATGGTCTTTTGAGGAAAGGACCACACAAGTTTATTATAAAAGCGTATACATTGGCATCTGAACGAGCCACCTATTTTCTTGAGCCTTGTTGTAGGTACAACAAAGTTGTGTTTGTTCCTAGTATTTATATCATGGATATCACTGTATTTTTTAAACAATTTTATATTTTTATGGGCATATAAAATATTTTCATAAATATACTGAGAAGGCACAGTCATAACATCAATCTCTTTAAAGTCTCTGAGCGAGTGTCTCGGACTTAATTTATAATTTGATCGAATAGCTAGCTTCTGCAAAATAAAGATAGTCTGAATATCAGCGGCATTTCCCCACAATAGAATAACCTACGACATTACACTATGAAAATAGCTAAAGTACACTAAACGGGCTATCTCTATATCAGTTAAATTACGATTTTTTCTAACAGCGTATGCTACGGAACTTAGCTTTTTTGATAATTTATCTATATGCGGACCCCACTGAAGCTTAGCATTCAAAGTAACGCCCAAGAATATTGTGCTGTCTTCAGAATTCAATCCTTTGTCCTTTATCCTCCTAGCACAGGTATTTCTCATACTTAAAAGGAGACCCCTATGTAAGATTAATTGTAGAAGCTGTAAATTTACTGAAAATAAATTTATTATTATTATTATTATTATTATTATTTTAACATATCTCGGGACCATGGGGTCCCGGTCCTTTGGAAGGCGTACGAGGGGCCGAAGCCAACTCCCAGAGGCCCCTTAGGAAATTTTATTGAAATGTGGCACCACCCGACGATTATCCCTGTACGCACTACTATGCAAGTGCACCCAAGGATAACCCCCGGTTAGTGTAGGCCTATTGCAGGATATGGCAAAATACAAATTTGGACTATGGGTTTGGGTGGCTAAAGTGGACTGGTTACCAATAACTATGGAAAAACTATGGCCCCTGCCTGATCAATATTTTATATATACACGGATAAAATGGCAGGGGGTGACTTGCACACTCAATAATGGGCCCCCGGAAACTGTCGCTAGCACATAGTGACGTAGCGACAAGGGGGCAACATGTCCTGAGGTGCTTATGAGGAGTGGAGAGGTATTCCACGGCTTTCAGAACAATCCCAGAGCCCGGAAGATGGTCATGATCCCTACGAGCACTTACTGGAATACTTCCTTCCCCCGAGCACGTTTGCTCTTGCGAGTCTCCACTCAAGCCGGCCAGTAAAGGCAAGAATGAGGTGGGAGCTCTGTTCCTCGTCATTGTTCACTCCAGCCGGCCAATAAAGGCAAACCAGAGGTGAGGAACAAGATTTCTCCCAGGAGATAGGGTCCGTGGGGTCGCTACTGCCCAACAGCTCGCCACATGCTGCCCTGCGGTTTTCTGTATCTCTCTTGGTCTGGCTCCTCACCCTAGACCTGTTTCGGCAAAGTAAACTCTTCCGACACAGGCCTAGAGTTCGGAGCGCACAAGCCCCACCACGACGTCAACGTAGAGATACGGCGGTGGGGTTATTATTATTATTATTATTATTTATCAACACGTTAGATTTCACCTGCCTAACGTGAGGTAGCGTAAACTTAATGTTTGGTTTTTTTTCTTGTTTAGAAGTAAATTATTAAAATTGAATCAGTGGACTACTTTAGAGATCGTGCTATTTACATCATCGGTAACCTGCTGCCGACGTTCAAGTTTAAACAAAAGTGAAGTGTCATCTGCAAACAAGACTATAATATCATGATTATCCTTTATGAGGTACGGCAAGTCATGAATGTAAATAAGGAACAAGAAAGGACCAAGAATTGAGACCTGTGGGACTACCATTGTTACTATAGATCCGGGAGATCTTTTTCCTTGAACATCAACAACGCTCTGAATCCTCTTACTCAAATATGAATTAAGAAGAGCAGAGCGGCGTTCCGGATCCCGTATTGGCGGATTTTCCTGATTAAAGTTTCGTGAAGAACGCAATCGAATGCCTTGGACAAATCAGAAGATGCTCAAGGCATCGCATTTGTCTTCCCATGCATTATAAATATGTCCTAAAAGTTCAACACCGGCATCAGCAGTTGAACGACCCTAAACTGTTTGCTATGTAATAATTTGTGTTTGTTAAAAAAACTTTGCATTGGTTCTAAAATTAATTTCTCAAAAATTTTACTAAAGGTAGTACAGAAACAGGTCTATAATTTGTGGGGTCTGATGTACTACCCGATTTAAACAAAGGAATTATTTTACTATTTTTCATGAGGTCAGGAAACTCCCCACCGTCAATGCAACTATTAAACATAAGAGCTAGAGTAGGTGCTACAATATCAATAACAGACTTAGCAACTTCTACAGAATTACCCCACAAATCTGCAGTATTTTTTACATTTAAAGTGTGAAAGGTTTTAATTATATCTCTACAGGTAAGATGTTCAAAATGTAATTCCGAATCGCAACCATTAACATTTTCCTTATGCAAAGACTCAGCAACAGAAGGTGATGAGTTTAGGGATTTAGTAGTTGAAATTTTCAAATGCCTCAGCGACTTGTGAGTTTGATTTTATTATGTTGTCATTAATAGACAGGCTGTAGTCAGTATTTCGATTACTAGACCTTCCCGTTTCACTATTAATAATATTCCAAGTCGTTTTAATTACATTACTACTGTTTTTAATCTTTGAACCCAAATAGCGTGACTTGGCTATATAACATTTTTTTTTTCAAATAATTTTGAATAATTTCTAACATACAAATTAAATTCATCGGTGTTTTTTTTTTTTTTTTTTCGGGATGGGAAATCATCAAATGACCCCTCCCGCTCTGGGTGGAGTGAAGGGAGTGTCAGACTCTTACTGACTAAAACCCACCCATGTTCCTTCCTTCGCCCTTTATGTTCCGGGGTAGCGGTAACCCTTTCGGACAATCCCGCTGCCCCGGCAGGCTTCGGCCCTGAGGGGCCCCTCGTTATGCTGACATCTCTTTGAGGCGCGCGTGGAACACTTACGCGCCGTCCGGCACGGGCCTGGTCCTGATCGGGCGGTGAGCTACCCATTGCTCTCCTCTCGCAGGCCCGCGCCTACGGTGGCCGGTAGTCGTCACTCGACTCCCGACGCCCGGGGCATCTCCCGCGGCGGCTGGGACGGGAGGCTCTCTCCCTCATCCGTCCCGCCACCTCCTTCGCTAGCATGACTGCTTCGCAGAAGGAGGCGACTGCCTCCCACTCCCTCTCGCTCCGGACCATGGCTTGCACCAGGGCCGGGCGCGAGAGGCCGCCGCCGCTGCCGATCGCCTCTACGAGGACACGGCGGTGCTCCGCCCAAGCGGGGCAGACCTCCACCGTGTGCTCCACCGTGTCCTCTGGGCGATCCTGGCAATGGTGACACCCGGGCGTTTCCTCCCGCCTGATGATGTGCAGGAACCTCCCGAAACTTCCGTGTCCGGTGAGGACCTGCGTCAGGCGGTAGGTGAGGGCGCCGTGGCGCCTCTCTAGCCACTCCTCAAAGAGGGGTCTTATCGCCGCTATCGCGGCGTGCCCATTCATCGGTGTTAACATAAGTCCTTTCATTGTACAGTTCATAAAGCCGCTTTCTACTTTTATTAATACCAATGGTAGCCCAATCACTGAAAGATGCGTTACAATTAACCAAGACAGTCGAATAAAGGTGGAATCATATTGTTTATAGTATATATTAAAAAAAATTATCATTGTAGATGATTAGGATCAGCATGAATTGACAAAACTGGTAATTTATCAGTGAGTTTACTTTTAAAAGCCTCCAAGCGACTTGCAGTTTTGGGATTGAATAGTGATATCCTCTTTAGCCACTTTTTTGTTTTGATTTTGAATAGACCAAAAAGGCTCCTATCACAGCAAAATGTTGCGATACCAAAAAGGTTCCTATCACCGCAAAATGCTGCGATACCAAAAAGGTTCCTGCCACAGCAAAATGCTGCGATATTTAAAAAATAAATACCGTAACGCTGGTATTCTGATAGGGCCTGTATATTAAGTTCCCACTTATTCTTTATTGTTCAAAAGCATCATTAATCAATCATTATCTTTCTCTCAATCGCCTCCTACTCTTACAGGAAACCCTCGTTGGAAAATAACATAATACAAATAGAACAAAGTCGCTTATTTGTAAGTAAACAGTTCTGTTTATTTAATAGTTGAACGATTTAATACTATTTTTATAAATGGATACTTACTGATATTTTATAACTTCCGCAAATATGTTATTACTTTTATTTTGTTTCATAGCCGTTTTATTGATACAGATGATTTATCTGACGGAATTCAAGTTCTTCCAATAAGTACTCTAGTGGAGAAATGTAACTACTGAATTAAATTGCTCAATTGTGAAGAAATGTTCCTATTTATCATTTCGTTTTTCAATTGGGTCGTCATTGAACGTATAATCTATCCATAACTAACAAACTTGGCAAACGTAACGTATTGGTGAATTTGGTAATTGGTAGATATGTAATTCTGCTTGATAATGATTACAGGAATGGTCAGCATCATTCATGCAATCATTGTCAAACATAATCCTAAGTCACATAATTTCTTTTTAAAACAAAGCGACAACAGATAAGACGGAAACGGAAGGAACAACTATTGTAGATAACATTATTTAAACCACGAAATATACTTTATGATACAACAAAACATTCACGAATCACCTGTGAGCCATATAACCCAACCTTTTACCATATTTTCTTATTGTATCTTACAACGCCTAGAAAAAATAGGACCTCCGAGAACCGAGACAGGCTTAACTTTATGATAAAGTGAAGCGGTCATTTTATTCGTCGTGAACGACTCGTTTTATTCGTCATAAAACCCAAATTATTAATGTTCCCGAAAGTGTATGAATCACCAGTTAAAAGGTTTGCAATATAAATTTGGGCAGCCCTTCGCTTTATACATCATGAGAGGTAATAAAAAGTGTATTGCGATAATTTGACAAACCCCCGTGGAGCAGTAAATAGCTGTTTGCCTGTATGCCAAATATTTGAGTTCATATGTATTGTCCAAGCTTTAGACGGATACGAGCTACACAGAGGACCTATTTTTAATAAAAAGAACATGAATTGCGTTTTGTTATTCCTTGTCCACCAACAGAGAATAAACAAGAGGAAGCTTTGATTAAAACACCGGTTCAAAACTACGAGCATGATACATATCACGTAGAATTACCTAGAGAAGGCTTTCTATTTCGCGCTGTGACAGACTTACATGTTATTTAATATGAGTTAGGTCCTCAACAAACAAATCTATTTTACTAGGTCACGCAGAGTCCAACTCTACACTAGGTACTAAACATGCTTGCATTATCTATATATTATGATAGATCAAATGCCTTTAGTAAATTCCATTTCCAATCACCTAAATATGAAATATAAAATAAAACATATTGTCATAAAATGTGCGGAAATAAAATGTTTCTCTCCTCTACGCTATACTCAAGTGAAAACAACCAGAATGATAACTTCAAAAAGGTACCTACATACTTAAAATAGCCTGGATTATTCTAAAAACAATGACCAAGAAACAGCTAAGAAATCGACCAGACCGATGGGCAAATAAGAGGAAACAGAAATATAAAATGATTAAGTATTTTTATTTAAATACAGGGTGGCAGGGACATCGACGCGCAAACGTTGTGAAAAGGTTACACCTGATGCCATAAATAAAATTACGAAAGTCATTCATCTCGGAAATGACCGGTTAAAAAAAATTGTAATTTTTGAGTGCGCAATGTATTGCAAACAACGCGATCAAAACGCTCCGCGGATGGAGCGGGCGCGCTATCTACCGCGATACCGCGCGCTGGTCTTTTGAGTTTTGTTTACATTGCTGTTTTAAGTGAAACAAGTGATTTCACTACTTTTTAAATTAAAAATCTTATTGGGTTAGATAGAAATAATGATTTTATACAGTTTACAGTAAAAAAATTGCAGAAAAAAACGTAAATATTAGCAAAAAGCCGACAAAAATTTCAACGCAGGGGGTCCAGAATCATGTACTGAATCCATGGTAAGCGATTGCGCGTAAATATCCCTGCCACCCTGTATAGTATTTAGGGCCGGCAATTCAGTATGGAAAATAATCTCATAAGAAATGTGTGAAAATGTCATGAAAAACGCAGTAGCGTTTTTCATGACATTTTCACACATTTCCTGTGTTATTTCAGTGACTGTGTCTCAGATATTTTGTTTTAGTTCTTGAAGGTTGATTGGCCTGTTAGCATAGACACATCCCTTTAGATAGCCCCACAAAAAAAAGCCAGGAGCTGTTAAATCTGGGGATCTTGGGGGCCAATCTATGTCACCGTTTCTGCAAATTAATCGACCCGGAAACGTTCTTTTCAATGTTTCGATTGTGGCTCGTGCCGTATGACATGTGGCCTCGTCTTATAGAAACCACATGTTTCCTAAGCCCAACTGATTCACTTGATGTAAGAAAACTGTTTTATCTGTTACAATGCTATGCTGCTCAAATTTAATTACTAAACGAGTTATTGCTAGCCGCGAAGGTAAGTGATTTCTACCAAAAATTGACCGCGATTTTCTTAGAGTTTCCGCAATACATGATTGGGTTGAGTAGAATGTTTCAATAATTAAAATACTTTGCTCAATCGCAAAACGCTACACAAAAAATTTGCCGTATTTACACAAAATAATTTTCAGGAAACAACTGTCATATTTGCCGCCAAAACAAAATGGCGGCAAAAAAGGTTGTATGCCTCCAAGTTGCCCACCCTGTACTTTTAACCATACAGCCATGAAAAGGCCTACATTAACACACCAACTACACCCGGTATCCTAAAGACCGATTAAGTCTCTGATCAAATTAATCTAATATCAAACCCCACATCAGCTTTTTGCCTGATTTACTGGCTGTTGGAATAACAGCCAATTAAATCACTTGTCATTTTGCTGTGTTTCAAAAACCAATATCAATTGACAAAATACGGAATCGATATGAAATTCGGAACACGTCATCATTCATCAATATCTAGTGATTCAACTTTGATATGGTTTCCTCCTTCGAAAGTATTATTCGCAAAGTTTTTTGTCGCGTAGCTATCCCTGCGGGTAGTTGTCTGAAGAAAAAGGGCTGATTCTACAGCCCTTTTTCTTCAGACAAGTTCACCCAATCGAGAATACGTGCGTCAAAGGTAGAATGTTTTCAACAAGTTCATTAATTAGGTCCCGTTAAAATTTAATCTTGAAATTCCTTTCAAGAATTAATTTAATGAAAAATGGTATGTAGATACGTGGATAATTACCCTTTTTTCCTTTTATGTCTTATAAATAGATAATTAAGGGTTAACTAGCCAATGTGTTGTAGCTTACCTACCTATATCGGTATTCAATACTAGTAGCTATTTAATATCTTCATTTATATAGTGTATGCGTAAACCCCTTCGGAAACCATTTTGTTTTCATGTAAACAACTTACCTAGTCATAAAAACTTCGCACAAATAATCATTACAAAAAGGTTTTAATCCTGTACAAGTTTAAAAACTTCAATTGCATTGTAAAGTGCTTTCCGTCTTTTTCCAGCAATCACGCTAATGAATGAAATGAAAGCGTTAAGTGTGACTGAATTTCATTTCAAAAGACATTAAAACTTGCTGTCAGGAGTGAAAAATAATCTCAGCATTAAATTATTGCTTACAAGATGAACGGAGACAGATAAGGCCGGCCGCGGATTACGAGGCGCTAGGGTTGTGCCGCGGATACCGACAGTTGCCGAAAATTAAATATTTATATCTTACATTTTACTAAACGTTTTTTTCTCCAACAAAGTCGAGATTTAAACGAAAAGTTAGAACAGATTAATTTCTCACTCACAATTTTATTTTATTCGTCACAATTTTTCACCGCCAGCAGGAAAATCTCATCTGCCCCTCGATCCCACTTCATAACTTCCACGTCGGCCAGCACGAAAGGATGGTTTGGATCAAAATAAATTGTTAGCTTAGGACCCCTTATTTAACTTCTTATTAAAACAGGCCAGGTAAGGTAGGGTGTTTTTCCGCGCCTTCAGATAAATCGGATAAAATCCTCAGGCTGAGTTAAGCTGTGAAAAAAGTTAGTAATGAGCTTCTATTTATACTTACTAACTTTATACCTCTGTACGAAAATAGATAGAAAATTGGAAAAATGTTTATTTTAACAAGAGTTCTACTATAGAAAATCTCATCAACACAGTCTGTTACAATAGCTAGTCAGTCCAGAAGGAAACCTTAACATTAATGGAATAAAATTATAATTAAATAGTATGCAAAGAAATAACAATAAAGTGAATTTATTTAGTTTCGCTGTAGCACATTCCTCGGCGCGCCTCAGAAACTTGTAATTAGTTGAAACGGATAAAGAGCGGAACAATTTCTTTCTATCTATTACTCGAAGCGGGTCCACATTAAGTAAGAAGTTTGCCTATATTTTTTAATTCACAAAGTACACCGTTAATAAAACTGAGCATATGATAACAA
Source organism: Apamea monoglypha (assembly GCA_911387795.2). Taxonomy (NCBI): domain Eukaryota; kingdom Metazoa; phylum Arthropoda; class Insecta; order Lepidoptera; family Noctuidae; genus Apamea; species Apamea monoglypha. The sequence continues at coordinate 6,505,791 of OU426920.1, forward strand.
CAAGATTTAATCATTATTAATAAGAATACTTTAAAAGTAAGAACAAAACATGGCCAAGTTGGAAACTCGGATCGATTTCACAAAAATATTAAAACTTCCACAGAATAAAAACTTTGCTCGCGGCTGTCTTAAAATTGTGTACAAAATCAGGGCACATACAATTAGGTGCGTAGGTACCTGTACAAAGTAATATACGATACGGTATAACAAGGAATCGCTTAATTAGAAATGTTGTCGGAACCTACGCAAACTGGCTTGCTTGTTCACGTTACCCCGAGAAACTTATCGCTGAAGCGTGGCCCTTTATCCTTTCCATTTAGAAAATATTTATTTAGCATCCTTTCCTTAAGCCCCTGTGCTCAGGTGCGAGATCGCCCTAACTCAAATAAGGGGGCAGACATTTAAATAAGGCACTTGTTTTCATTACACTTGTGTTCGTACCGACATTTATTGTGTTCACCGCAAAAACTAATGTTACGTTTATGTAACACATGTTATAGTTATCGAATAGAAGTTTTAAAACAGGATAGTTTGTGGTAAGGATATATATATTCTAGATTTTATATCGTATCTAGAAGGCACACCGGGAAAATCGATGTTTATGATAGAGGTAAAGGACCCTGAAACTAGGACCTCGTCTAATCACTTTGCATGTCTAGTTACGAGTACAATAAGGAGGATCATAAACTATAACAATATTATAAAGAGATAAAATTTGTGAGTTTGTATGTAGGGGTAAGCTTAAGAACTACTGATTCGATTCCAAAAATTCTTTCACTACTTTCTTTCAAAAATACTGTTGGATATATTTTGTGTCAAAACAAGAAATTTCACGCAGACTATGTTGCGGACAGAAGCTAGCTATAAAATTTAAAATATCATAGAGTTTTTATCTAGAAAGTATTAACTTTTAACTTTTTTTTTAATTATTAACCTTGAAGTTCTAAAGGTCTTTTTCATTTGATTTATTGGAAAAAATAAGATTTCTTCTGTGAGTGATGGAATAGTCATTTTAGTACACCAACCTACTTACCAACAATAGCGTGCGTTGAGGTCTGATAGCATTAACTTAATTGAAACTTGATCTGGCTTTCAGAAACCTTGTAAGAGTTTTTTTTTTTATTATGTTGTTATGTATGAATAATATATTTTTTTTAAATATAAGCCTTTTTTATTTTATAATAAAATTCACTCAGCTAAATGAAAATATTCCTGTAATAAACCAAATAAATTAACCTCTAAGTATTTTTCCAACGTCTACAATTTATTCGGCACAACGTTATTCAAAAGTTGTTTTAATATTAGGTATGTACCTATAACAAAGTAAAGGGATCGCGATCACAAAGTTACAATGTTATGCTAATAACTAACCGAAACTAAGCAAATGATGTTTACACTACGTTGCCAGCAAATATACGCAACCTGTAATTTTCTACGTTTCAAATAATAATGTCTGCGCCGTTTTATTTTCGTTGCGATCCTTTCTATTAAATTAGAGAGTTGTTTTTATTTTAAAAAGGCTGTGTAGCTCAATTTTCAAACTTTTGTGTTTATACAATTTTATGATTTGAATTGTTAAAATGTTCCAGCTCTCTACAATACCGTGCATTCATTGGTTTGGATTTTCTGGTTGGTCGCCATTTTGGATCCTGGCTAAAAGTACGTGCAATGGATAATTTAGCACTACAAGCTAACCACAATTTAAAAAAAAAAAAACTCTGTAGTTGGATTTCTACGGTGACACAAACGACCAATATTTTTTCAGCTGAAGAAAACATGAAATTACTACTTATCAACAATTTCTCTTAGGGTTGATTTTTCAATCGACGGATAATTTTATTCGTAGAATAAAATTGGCGTCTGACAGATTTTATATGGAAGAACTGTCAAAAATTCAAAATTATTCTTCGGATAAAATTATCTGGTGTTGGAAAAATCAGCCCTTAGACACTCCTTAATGGTACGTATGGTTAATATACAGTTTCAAAGACAAAATGTTGTCTAGTACTTATAGTGTAGGTACGCAGTAATCTATCTTCCTTAATTATCTACTTAAGTACCACTTACCTAAGTAGTACTTATAAACATACTGTTTAATTTTCTTCACACAATAAGCCTATTCAAATGTTTGCATAATCTGATTGAACGAAGTAAATAAAGCGTTGGCAATTTTGTTAAATATAACTTATCCCTTTCGGAGCTGAGACATAATAAAAAATCGAAGTAAATCCCCGAGAGAATACCTTGCAAGACTTCCTGTATAAACAAAGGAAACTGTACAGAGGAATTTCAGATAACGTTTATTCCTCCTAGGAAGACAAATAGGAGAGGACTCATACAAGTTAGCTAGGAAATTAAACTTTCTGTACCGACTTTCGAGAGGTTTTCAATGTATTTATTTATTTTTTCTAGAAGAAAATCTTCTGACTTTAACAGTTTGGAGCACATAAAAACATTAATAAAAAATAATAATTATATTTTCAAAAAATTTGTCCTTGGGTGCACTTGCATAGTGCATGCAAGGATAATCGATGGTTGGTGCCTCCTCATCATTTAGAATTGTGTAAAGGGCCTCTGCGAGTAGGCCTTGGCCTCTACTACGCCTTTCAAAGGTCAGGGACTAGGGTCCCGAGATATGTCAAAGACAACTAAAATTTAAAAAAATGAATTGCAAGGCATAAAAATTAGTACAGTTTTCTTAAATGTAAATTATATTCTTAAGACTTAGGTACTTACGTGCCCGAATTAGGTAATCCATACGTACGTTACATATGCTGTATTTCCTAAAGGGAAAGGAAGAGGTGTATTTTCGCTAGCTATAGGTATTTAAATCATAATAGGGAGCTATAACCGCACACAAAGAAGTTATTTTAGTGAATTAAGTATCGAAAACTCACAAGCGAAAGTTTCAGTAAACTACAGACAATGACGTCATAATAGCCTGCACGGTCACTGGAAAGTACACGAGAAAGTACCATAGACATACTGTAGACAAGAACTTGTCGCTAGGCTCCGACGATTCGCAGCACTATCACCAACTTTTAGCACTTTAACTGTTACTTAGGTGAAGTGCACGAATTTTAAAGAAAACTTCGCACTTATCCTCCCCACAAATATAAATAATATGTAAGTTGACTCGTTAACAACTTTCGTGCATTAACTTTAACCCACATAGAGTTTGAAACATACAATTGTACATAAGTTATTATGAAATGTGTTTAAAATGAGTGGGTAATAAAGAAGCAGCCATGTTTTGTCATTTAGTACCGCAGTTAGCTCAATTATATATTAGGTATTCGCCTTGGCCCGTGGCTTCACCCACGTGGATATAGTAAAATATCCCACGGGAACGAATTACCGAGATTAAAAGTACCCTGTGTGTTAATCCAGGTTATAATCTATCTTCACTTACGCAGATGATACGGCTCTATTAATTCATGGTAGTGACTGGCCTGAAACAGTAAAGTACGCAGAACTAGCTCTAAACTCAGTGATGAAATGGCTGTCAAAAAACATCTTGACCTTAAATTTAAATAAAACGGTATACCTTACCTTTCTCCTTAATATCCACCAACCTCCTCCGGATTCAATGGTGCTCAGAGCTCATACTTGCTCACTCGGTCTATCTTCTTCACAATGTGGCTGTCCTCAACTCAAAAGATGTGATTCTGTCAAGTATTTCGGAGTCTACGTGGATGGTTCTATGAGCTGGAAACCTCACCTTAGTAATCTCATATCGCGAGTCCGCAAGTGTATATTCATTTTTAAAAAACTAAGGCACTCCGCGGACTGCATTAAGATTAAAACGGTTTATTATGCCCTATGTCAAAGCATATTAAACTATTGCATCATGGTGTGGGGTGGAACTGCTAAGACAATCTTCCTGCCTCTGGAACGTGCACAGAGAGCGGTTCTCAAGGTTATGACCTCGAAGCTTTTTAGGTATCCCACCACGGCTCTCTACAGCGAATGTCAGGTCCTCACTGTGAGACAGCTTTTTATCCTTGGTACTATTCTCTGCAAACATCCCTTTGTGGTTTACGATCCGAATGCTACCAAAAAACGTAGACACTTCGAAGTATGTTCAACTCATGGATGTAGAACGGCCCTTGCTCGCCGTCATTTTGGTATACTGTCAAACCATTTATATAATAAAATAAATAAACTCTGCTCCATTGCTCCCATGTGTCTAAATGAATGCAAAACCAAGGTCACGAAATGGCTCTTGACATTGACCTATAACAAGACTGAAGATTTACTACAGATATCGTTCGCTTAATATAGTTAATAAATTATTAATAAATTCATAATTATTTTTCTAAAACAGTCTTACACTAACACAAGTTTTCACCATATTTATCTCCTCCTCACACACACAAATACACACACACATACATAGCTACATAAATAAGACACAATATTAGCTTGTAACTTAATGATAATTAATTATTGAAAATGTTATTGATGACGTACTGTGCTCGTCTTACAACTACTGCTACATGTTTGAAATCTTAGGCGAGGACGCTGGCACGAAACACAAGTTAAATCTTACATTGGGTGCCAGAGCTCATCGAAAACACTCTGTTTCCCTAGTTGTATAGCTGCATAGTGTTGTTATAAGTGTTTTTGTACAATTGAAGGAAATAAAACAATTTTTTTTTATATGTGTATCAAATTTCATCCAAATCCGTTCAGTTGTTTTTGCGCTAATCCGGAACATATGTCCAGACAAACGGACAAGAAATTCTATATTTTCGGCATCAGACACGTTCCCCACACCTCGAAGCTATTACCTTTCAAAAATATTCAATGTACAGTTTTAACTTCATTACTATTTTTATTATAATGTATACTTAGAAATGCAAACATGAGTAACAGTTTTATATGGCGGTTAAGTATACGATAATATATTCTACGCTTAAAGCATAACATAGTTTTATAAATATGTATAAAGCTTAGGTATACAATTTAACTTTAAAATTCAAATGTATTAAAACGAAACCATAAAACCAAACATAAAGAATTCCTAAAAGCCGTTATCGGTGACCTAATGTACATCAAGATTAACCTGAATTTATTTTATTGTTGCTGATAATCGGAGCACCTATATGAAATAATAATTATTTCAAATAAATCTAATGAACAACTTCTTATACGAGTTATTCAGGCAACAGAAGGTAACTTTCAGTGCCGATGAAAACTTTCGTTGTTAATTTCTTTATGATAGTCAAAAGTTCTGTTTTTGTACACTTCAAAGAATCGTCCCGGCAAAGTTATCGAATTTGGTCTTGATCTGGTCCAGATTTTTTATTATTTCATAGTTCAAACCTAACCTATGAACTGCCGACCTATTTACCTAACTACCCATTCCAACATTTTAATACCAACCTCCTTGCCCATAGCTACCGTCGGTCCCGTAAACTTGTGCATCTACATAGTCAGTCTTTAATGTTCCCACTGCTGGGACACAGGCCTACTCTCTGTGATAGGCTGTAATCCACCACGCAGGCCTAGTGCGGGTTGGTAGATGTCACATGTCTTTGAATTTTTGGTTCTAGGACACGATGTTTTCCTTCACAGTTTTGAGAGCAGTGGTGATGAAAATATTTACACAAATTACTTAAAGCGCCTGTCAGGGTTCGATCTACGTCCTTACAACTCGTTAGTCACAGCCATTATCACTAGTCTAATTGTTTATAGGTACCTACATAATTCAGAAAGAATAAGCTAGCATCCGTATTGTCGGAGACAGTTTACCTTCCACAGGAAAATCTTTTCTTCAGTCAAAAAGTCGAAACACAAAACTTATTCAAACAAGTATAATCAAATACCAAAGTTTTCCCGCCCATTAAAAACCAATCCGAACTATGGCCACGACGTCCTCAATCCCGTATTGTTCTAATTCCGTCCACTCAAACCCGAGATACACTCGACGATCAAAATGGTGAACGATTTTTGTTCGCTTTAATTAAGTCACGAACGTCACAGTGGCTGTTGGCCCGTTTCCTTTGCCCAGGTAATCACGATCGGAAAGGCATTAATTCAAAACTCCAGTGTTGCTCTCGAGCCCGATTGCTAACGACCCCACTTGAGCACGTCGCAAACGAATTCCCTAAATACGGGTGTAGCCGTCACCATGCTTGTGTCACCATACGGCACAATGTCAAATGAAGAATCGGCTTTTCAGGTAAATGACTACACATCGGTCACCTTTGTTGTCTTTGACACACATATGTACTTTGCTGGGTGAAACGGAACTTTGATTACGCGACTTCGTTCGCATGCATGACGGAAAACAAATTGTATTCATGTGTTTTATTCTTTTTCTAAAATAAAAGTAGCCTAAGTAAGACTCCTTAGATTAGACATCAGCTATCTGCCCGTGAACGTCCCGTCAAAATCGGTCCAGCCGTTCGGAGATTACCCGGAACAAACAGACAGAAAAAAATGTTAAAAATTGTTTTTTGTTACAAGTTATTATTTTGACATTACAGACAGACACTTCCATTTTATTTATTTGTATAGATGCATAGATATACAAGATACTTAAAGATGTATAGATTTAATAATCCCTTTGTCAGTTTACGACATTAGCAAATCAATGGAAAATTATTATATTGACTACAAATAAGGTAACCTAGAAGATAAACCTATGATTTTTTGCTTTTAATATGAACACTGCGGAACACACACCGGTACAAAGTACGTTATTTTTTCTAAAAGCCGGAGTCGCAAACTAAACTTTCATCCAAAATCTTACCGGTGAATACATTGCATTTCCAATTGGTTACCGTCCAACCGGATACCGGATCAGCAACCGGAATCATTGCTCTACTAGTAGAAGCTATCGGAGCCATAATAACTACCTACATAACATAAAAACGAGCACACACTAGGTACCTACACAACGTCTGAAACGCTACCGGCAAAACAGTCTGACAAATTGCGACAGAAACATTGTTTCACTAGATTTACTAAGTATTATAAATATTCCATATTTTATCTACAAAAGAACATTTGCTATAATAATATATAATATGTAGAATCCAAGAATTGCACGATTTTACAATTTATTGTACGACAGAGCAGCGCATTTGTTAGAAACTAATAAACCGAACCGAAATTGTATGTTAGTAACAATTTTATACATTGAAACTAGCTTCTGCCCGCGACTGTTCGCGTGAAATTTCTTGCTCCCCCAACCTTGTCGCATTGCATCGCCTGCCCGTGCTACTTTATTTCTTTTTGCTCGGCTCCTAAGGGTCCTAGCGTGATGTTAAATAGACTATAGCCTTCCTCAAGAATTAGACAGTTATATGCAAAAAGATTTTTTTCAAATCTGACTGGGAATTTCAGAGATTAGCGCGTTCAAACAAACAAATTCTTATTAGTAGAGGTAGTAGGAATCAACGATTAGAAATAAGCGCTTTTATTTGTTTGTTTTTAAACAAATGAATGCTATAAAAATATTTATTTAACGAAAAGAAAACTGAACGAAGGCAATCAATGAACGCTTGAAGTAGCATCCGTGAAATAAATATAGCAGTTTCAATCTTCTGCTATCTCCTGTCAAATATTTATTCCTGTTCAAATATTTATTTTGCAAATAGGCCGAATCCAGTTAAGCTTCAATTCTAATTAGAGAAAAACAGGCCATTTGTAGATATGGATTTTAATTTTAATTGAGTCGTCATGAATAATTTGAAGAGACAAGCTTTCAATTTCGCAAAGTGTGATGACGAATGTATTTACGAAACAGATTCACTCAATGTTCCTGGAACGGAAATATTCCACGAAGTCGCTATTTGAGTCGTATTTAGTTAAAACCTGTGAACTAAGACGTAATTATTATAAAATGGAGGAGAGAGATAATTAATGTGTACGTATATTTTTTAAAGTGACTTTCAGTTACTCCGCAAAAGGTCGATACGTCCTCGTCGGGTGTTCACCCGACGAGATAAGACTTATATGAATATCTAAGTCATATCAATGTCAAAACTCAACCACTACGAAACAAAAGGCAAGACTAACAAAGAAACTATTTAGCCAATTTAGCTAATATAATTAGTCGGGGACTGTACTACCTCAGATTGCGAAAATTGTCTTCGCATTAATGGCAGTAGTAGTTTCAACAATACTGCAGTATTCACTTTGTAATAAATATATAATAAAGATGAGGACTACTGCGAGGTGTTGTCGGTTTCGAAATTTTCTCGATACAAAAAAATCTCAAAGTTACCTCTAAACCGGACAATAAAAGAAATATTTTCAAATTAGGTCATGAAACTTTGCAGGCTAATCGATCTATGCATAAAGCAGGTGTCATCTGTTAGTTTTTATTTTTTAATCGTTACGGTTAACGTAATTCGCACCTTGCACCGCTCTGCCGCACGGCCCCCAACAGGACCCCGATTCAGTATTTGTCAGTATCAAAGACTACCTACTATAGTATACTGGCTGTCAGTATCGCTTCGGCTATCAGACGTGGAACTCGTGTCACTTCGCTTGCACTCAAAAGACCCGATTGACAACGTTTTATATTCTGAAGAATAATTTATTAATGTAAAATTAAATTTAGATGTAATAATAAGGCACCCGTATTTTTATTTTTTCCAAATTTTGTAGTTTTCGTTTATAAAATCATCTTTGAAATTCTTCAAAATCGTAATCTCACGTCAATGTCAAAACATTGTCAAAAATTTAGGGAGGTAAACGTACCTATTTTAGACAGTTCCCTTTTTATGGTGTTTTCAATATATTCAGCAAAACTTTTTTTATAAATATTTTATTTGAGATAGTAATGGAAATATATTTCAATTAGCACAAGTGTATAGATACAGGTGGATTTTTAAAAGGAAGCAGTAAGGGTAGGCACCTAAACCGTTGTAAAATAATAATATATACAGGGTGTAAAAAGGCTGAGGCGGCTCCTGCCCAATCTAGGGGGTCCAAACGTCCGGCTAATCCGAGGATACCGCACGGTCTCCGCTGAGGCGGCGAGCCTCCTTGCTGGATTGCTGCCATGGGATCTGGAGGCAAAAGCCCTCGCCCACATATGGGAGTGGCGAGAGGATGCAAAACGCCGGGGCGTAACTCCGCTGCCTCGAGAAATCACGGTACAACGGACAGAGCTCCGGCGGGATCTCATGGCGACATGTAAATTGTCGCAACCCAGTGCTGGCCACGCCACAATTGCGGCGATAAGTCCCCTCTTTGAGGAGTGGTTGGAGAGGCGCCACGGTGCCCTCACCTTCCGCCTGACGCATGTCCTCACCGAACACGGTTGTTACGGGAAGTTCCTTCCAGAACGCCACTGTGTGGATCGCCCGGAGGACACGGTGCAGCATACATTGGAGGTCTGCCCGGCTTGGGCGGAGCACCGCCGCGTTCTCGTGGCGGGGATCGGCGGCAGCGATCTCTCACGTCCGGCCCTGGTCCAGGCCATGGTACGGAGCGAGAGTGCATGGGAAGCCGTCACCTCCTTCTGCAAAGCAGTAATACTCGCAAAGGAGGAGGCGGAGCGCGTAAGGGAGAGGCAATCTCTGCGCCCTCACGCCCTGGTAAGGACCAGGCCCGGGTCGACGACGCGTTGTGTTCCACGCGTGCCTCAAAGAGATGTCAGCACTAACTGACGGGGTATGCTAAGGCCGATGCCTGTCAGGGCTGCGGGTTGCTAACCATAGCCCATAGCCATCATACATCAAACCAAGTAACATTGCATAAAACTAATTGCTGGGAATCGACTTTTATTTTTGGTATGAAAATTTGCTGTTTGCGCAAACAGGCTCCGTAAGTCATAAAAAGCAGGACGCACTGATTGAAGATCTTAGTCTTGTGAAAGTGAAATACTCAACGAAAAGACTCGATGAAGCTTCCTAACCGCTGCCCTGCCTAGCTAAATTCTTTTGTTAACCTCTCAACGTTGTTCTTACCAAACTGCAGAAATTTCCGTAGGTAAAAGTATTATCGGACAACCTTGAAAGCATTAACATTGACAGCAATCGTTGAACATAACCTGGGTTTTGTCCAAGTTCATCCGGAGACCAATGCGTATTCAATGAATCAACTAGGCTGTACAGCATCTGTTGCAAGTCATGCAGCGATTCAGCCGCTATAAAGAAAGACAGAAAAAGTATTTATTGCGACTCGTATAGGATTATAAACTAAACTAAACTAAACACGGTTAAAAATAAAAATAAAACAAATTATATATAAAAAAGTAATAAAAGGAAAAATGAAACAGAAAGTCCTATACGAGGCCAAAAGGCTCCTATCTCAGCATGATCTTTCGACATTTAAAAAATAAATGTCGCAGCGCTGGTATTCTGATAGGGCCCGCTGTGATGTCACGGGCAATCACAGTAATAAATAAATAATAAAATAGATATAATTATGTAAAATATTAGCAATAAAATAAATATTATTTATTGTTAATCCGCGCCAGACGTAACCTCATTACTTGTCTATGCCCTGAGTGTCAGAAGCGCTCGTGGCTTTGTTGAGTGAACGGTCGCATGCGCCGAAAATAAAGAACCGGCAAAAAATAATAAATACATTATACATTACGGCTGTGTAGTGGAACAGTATTACAGTGAATATACAATAAAAGTGGAATGTAGTAGGTAGTTAATTAACGGCATGGATGAAATGGAGAAATAGAAATGATAATGTCATTTGCAAATATTAAATGTGAGATGTACTCGCCGTTGATGTTAATGCCGCGTCCTTTCCAGTTCAGCGTCTTAAATACATCCTCCAATAATATTAGAGAACAATTTCAGCGAAATTACGTCCCCTTCTCTCACCCCTTTACATGGATATGTTTAGTTCAATTCAGCGACTCCAAAACAGACCAGGGGGTCTACTACGAAGTGCAAAGTGCGAATGATCGGATCGGACCGACAGATGGCCGAACCGAATATGTATTATTGAAAAATGCGAAAAAAGTTCGGATCGGCTCAGTTAGGTCGGGACCATAGTTAATATTCGAAAGAGTGTAGGAGTGTAGGATTGAGACTTACTGAACCAAATAGTAACTTCGTAGCAGGAAACGGCCGAACATTCGGCCGATACCACTTCGGAGTAGACCCCCAGGTCTCGATAGAGTCAAAAGTACTTAGAAGTACATGTCTATTTGACAACCAATTTGAGAGTTGTCAACTGATCGATCAATTTGAGGGTTGTTACAACTCGATATTAAATATTAAATACGAACGCGCGATGATGAGATCTATCATCATCGCGCGTTCGTATTTTACAAGATAGACGATGATTTCCGAAGCGCCTTTTTTTGTTGGACTGCAGAAGGCCAATTTTCGTAATTGAAAACGTTCAAAATCTAGTCGCAATCTCATCTCAGCGACAATCAATGTCAAATACTTGTCAAAAATGTATGGAAATTTGAGATATTTTTATGACAGACTAAGACTGAGATCAGACTGTGAACGTTCTTAAAATTACGAGAATTGCCCCTTTGTACGTAGGTTACCTTGGTAAATTAGCTAAATTATTCATTAGTGGATACATTATAGTTAACAATTTGCTAGGTAACGTATTAATGAATAATTTAACCTTTTTAACTTTCAATATATTTCCATTTTATTCTATACAGAAGACATCGATTTTCGAATAATAATATAATCATAATTTAATCACTTATTACCAAGCCTACGTCCATCAACGGTTTAGTTCACCCTAACTGAATCAGTTTGACAGTGCGAGCGGGATAGAGTGATACATGGCGCGAGGAAGGGGGGGGCAAAATATGAATTTCAACTGAACTAAATTTCCAAGCCCTCTAGTCATAAAAACAATCACGTGTACGCTACTCAATGTTCGACAGTTAGCAGAGCCATTAGTTAATTGGATAGTGTAGTGTCTACACAATTGCGATTTCAAAGACAACGATAATCAATTGTGCGTCTAACGAAGGTACCTGGGTGGGAGGACAAACAAGCAGTGCGCCTCTGCGGCTCGACGCGGCGCGGCTCTGCGACAGGACTCCGTCACCAAATACAGGACAGAGGACTGACCTACGTACTATGTACCCACTTTAACTACCGTCCGCAGAGATTTTGCTATTGTGCGCTCAGATGTGTTACATCCGGATTTATAAACCTAGGCCTGTTTTGACAAACTGCGAGCAATTGAGAGCTAGCGTTTGAGGGTTTTAAGTGCCCATTTGAGTTCCCGAGATGCTGATCTACAGACTAAAATAGTTCATGTAGTAGTCTGGATCTCGTGGGAATATCTGGATATTCCCACGAGATCAAAAGTATCTGAATAAAAAGTATCTGGATATGCAGTAGTCTACTCGTGTGCCAAATTTCATCCAAAATCTTTCAGCCGTTTTAGCGTGAAAGGGTAACAAACAAGCATACAAACTCTTTTCTCTTTATTTATAATATTAGTTTAGATAAATCTGGTTTTGGAACTAACCGTTTTCTGTTATAACTAGGTGGGTACGACAACTAACTTTTTAGATTTGCATTCATTAATAAAATTAGTCATGCAAAAGTAAATGCTAGTAGCTATATTTTAGCCCGACCAAATAATCGAATGCTAGCTTAGTTTTCTTTTGATGGTGATTCACAAACAATATTCTTTAGATCTGACGACAGATTTCTACAGCTTCACTTCAAGTGGTTATTCTAATTCTGTTTCAATACTGATTTAGCTGTCAAACACGTATTACATCTGGAGTTTGAAGTCCCGATATAATTCCTAGCTACATGCTGGTCTAGTAACTCGACGAAGCAACAAACACGTTTGATCTATAAAGTCAGTCGGAAGCGGTACGTTTGAACGGCTTACGTCAACACAGTGGTAGGGAGTATCACTGTACCATAAAGAATCTATTGATACATAAGCACATACAGGATCTGAGGTTCTGGGCTTGACTAGGCTGGGCAAGGCTAGGCTATGTCTGTTGGTTGAGCCGTGACATGGAACATAATATTGTTCCTTGGAAGATTGAGGGTAGGAACTGTTGAGCCTTTAGCCTGTTGTATGCAACCTTTATGAATATTTTATATGTGGATGGCATAAGATTCTAAAACAAACACTACTTCGAATTTTGTATATTAGAAAATAATAGAGAGTGAGGTGAAGGATGGGCGTTTTTGGGGACTGTCTTTTGTAATTTTGACGTTCGAAAAGTGCTGATTCACAGCCTAATTTGAATAAATGGCTTTTGATTTCGAAGAGCTGACAGAATGCGCATCATCATCGTGTAAAAACGTTAAACCAACTCCATGAATAAGTAATTATTCTTTAAATACGATATAAGTAAGTATTTTATTTGAACGACACAGTAATCTACATGTAAGGACGCGGAGTCCATAAAGTACACAGCACATTAATGCGAAACCTCCAAGAGTTATTCACAGATTTTGATGTTCAACTAAGTTTCAACCTAGTTATGTTAATCAAAATCAGTGTTTATTAAACTACCAACTCGTCTAATATACAAGTAGAACCATCAAACCAACAGACTTCTACAGTCACAGTTTTTCCGAGGCTCGTTAACTGACAAAAGTTAGCTTTGTGCTGCGACGTGTGCCGTCAATGTGTGCTCTGCACAGCAGTGTACAGTCAGCCAGTTTGATGTGCTAATGAGCGACATTAACGTTTAGTCGGCGTCAATAAACGTCACTTTGTCGACTACAGCCGCATACAATGCTCCCCACACGTTCCATGTCGGTTTGATGTTAGGTACTGTTGTTCAATAGATAATATGTAGTTATTCATCCCTGCACCGAGATTGATGCAGAGCAAAAAGAGGAGAGGATCACTTTCCAAACGTGACCAAACGTTCACATTTACAAAGACTTCCAGATAACCAAAATAGAACTAGACCTTTGTGTTGTTTTGGTGGTAACAATAGTCCTCTCTGTTCCTTTATTCAATCATATTTCCCCAACGACCAATCTCACTCCTGGTTTATCTCGAAAAAAATCTCAATCTACAAAATCGGATTCAAAAATAAAACAAAGGGAACCTAATCAAAGACAAAAAAATAAAAGCTTGTAAAAATTATCTACCGTTTTACTTTATCCATCACCGTTCGTACTTGCGTCACGTAAATATTGCGAACAAATTCCGGCGAGTGTCGGTATTACATTATAAAAAGCAACAACCTACTTGCCCTGGGCAAAACGCGGGCAAATGTGGGGGCAAAGTGGGGCAAAATCTAGAGTACAACAAGCCTAGCTTCCATAGCATTTTTACATGCAAAACGTAATACTAATAAATCTTTGTATGCGTCATATAGATGCAGGGTTGTGCCGTTGCCTCAAGTCGTGGCCAGCCAGGCGGAAAATTGCAAACTAGCGTACCCAGTACACCGCGATGTCTATCTGGGCTTACGCCTCTTTGATATAACCACCCAGGAATATTAATTATAACACGTAATTACCTGAATTGAGGGTAATGAATTTACGTGTTATTTAGTGAACATTGTTTCTATTGAATTTGAATAAAATCTAGAACTTGGTAAGGAACATGATTTACCAAGTTTTAGATTTTATTCATCATTTAATTTCATCTTTAATTGTATTATTTTAAAAAATGATACCTATGGTAGATACTACTAAAAAAAATAAAAAACGTTTTCCGCTAAGCAGCCAGAAAATAGTTAATTGTGCTTACAATTTTAAAGACGCCAATTTTATCAGAAAACATCTCCGTCAGTCAAAATCCAAACGTTTATAAATCTTTAAACAGTAACAATACATTATCCAAATTTCAATTTAGGTACCTCCACGTTCCTTTCACAACATACCTTAAACGTGTTATCATATTGTTTATAGCCGCGCCTTTGATTAAAATACGGATGAAATTACCCAGCACTCGATGCTCCTCACATTGTTTCGAAAATATGTTTATTATACTCCGTCTTTATTACGCGAAGGTATCATATTCATTAAATCTTCTCTTAAGAATTACGCCGTGAAAAGAAACGTAATCGACTTTCTTCGGGAGTGTACCTAGTTACTCGTTACGTTAACTTTTAATTATTGGTAGGGATGCGGGAACGTGGCAGGTACCCGTGTGACTTTTTTAATTTTGTTTGCGAACTATCTTGGGTACCACCGACTGTTAAAGAAAACATGGAGAGAAAACCTGAATTTGCAAACACACGGTACCTACCTAGTTATAGGTATAATTATTTGATCAAATTAAATTCAATATTTTATTAAAAGCAACGTCGTCGTGTTGATGATCTTCATTCCATAATAAAAACAAACAAAGTTCAAGCAGGCTCAACACAACAATAATTAGTTAGTAAACAACAATAGAATAATCCAGTAATTCCATAAGGGCACATCTTATCAACTTTTAATTGGTCATATTTTCCTGTTTCGACTTGTTCTGCAATTAAAGCTTACTCCATTCCTCCATATTCACAACACAAACAATGAAAAATAAAATCATATTTTTTCAGATAAAGACTCTTTAGATAAAAATCGCTACTACTTTTTACAAGCTTTTCTATTTGTGTGTAATCACATGAACCCTCGGATAAGTATCGAAGCTCGGTCGAGTGTCACTCCAATTCGACATGACGAGCACTCGACATTTAAGTTGGTTCAAATCAATCGTAAGTACGAAATTAAATTCGCACTAAGTCCCTTGCGAATCCTGCCTCAATCTTATCGACAAATAAGGCATTTATTTTATTTAGGGATGATTTTTCCAGATAACTTTATCGGAGGAATAATTTTGAATTTTTGACAGTTCTTCTATACAGAATCTCTCAGACGTCAATTTTATTCCACGAATAAAAATTATCGGTCGATTGAAAAATCAGCCCTTATTCTGATGGCGTCATGGGAAGTTAGTCTAATGTTGTTAAGTACATTGGTCCTGTCTAGAGGACAGTTGCTATGTACGCTGTTGACTGTTTTACTACCTATTGAAAGAAAGAAAGAAGGTACATTTATTTAGCACAGACACACCATACACCAGATACATATATCAGATAGCAACAAATAAAAATCAAATAAAAACTATAAAGTCCGATGTAAGAGAATAGCAGGAAAGTGTTGCTCATCCGCACTTCCACAGCTCTTGAAAGTCAGTTCTTTCACCGTTCATCTTCATCTTGGCACACTTTATCGTCGTTTTCATCGGAAGATGTCCACTGTTGAACAAAGGCCAAGCATCGTTATAATGACAGGTCCTATACTTCCCACATCGTACTACCCGTTTTTTTTAATTACAATTTATTAATAACTGTACAAATGTAGTTTTTATTTCTCACATCTCTAGGAACCTAGTGACCTCAGCCTATCACACATCTTTTATGGGTTCCCTCTATCTGGCAGAATCTTGATGCTCCGAATTTATTTGGCATAATCTTTTTTAAACGAATATTTTTAAGGAATAAAAAATATTTTATATAATTATTGTTTGGCCGAATGTTTATATGTCCGAATTTACAATGGCATACTTTTAAGATAGCATAATTTTATTTGGCATAATTACCTTTGCCAAAGTTAAAATTTCGCATAATTTCGTTTAGCATAACGTTCACTTCGCATACTATGATGAACATGGCAGTTTAATTTCATATCGATAGTCATTAAAAGGCAGAACTATCATATCTCACCGAGTTTACAGTTAGAATCATCTTTTGGCATACATTTCATATCCATAATAATTGAAAGACTCATAATCTCACATTACAGAAAATTCATTCAATCATTCACCATGCATGCAGCAAGTATGCAGCATGCAAACAAGCATACACCATGCATGCATCAATCATGCAGCATGCAAGCGAGCATGCAGCATGCAAGCACGCATGCAACATGCAACAGGCATGGTTTCTGTCACAGCTCCGGCGCTGCGGGGCTCCGGCGGTCGCACGCGAGCTTATCGTCGCACATGGTTTTAAGGCTCACCACCGCAGTTTCCGCTTAGGGTAAGGATAAGGGTAGACCCATCTTTTATCTAGTTCCTAGTTCCAAACCACAACAAAGCTTGCTACTAGTCGCATGCGTCAGCTTTTCTTTTTCAAACTACTTAACTCCAGCATCTTAATACTGTATCAATCACAATCTGAATCATTTTGACGGAAACTGCTAATCCTTAGCTTCATAAGTTCGAAAAATTTATCTGCTCAACAACGTAAATAACGCAATGAATGTCGTTGATCCGTCAAAATGAAAGCCGTTCCTACTGTTAGTGTGATACACAATTACACCGCTGTATATTATGACACATAGAAAAACCCAAATAAAAACTGAGCTAATTATTACCAAATCAACTCTGACGAAAATAAAAACAAAAGACAAATGATGCGGTAGATGATGTTGTTATAGACAAGCATTAATTTAAAGTTGGTTACGTGTACCGTCAGTTTCACCATCATGCGAGCTCCTCGGAGCAACGTATTTATTCTGCCTACATATTAAATTACTTTTACAGCGAAGTAACTTCGCAACGCTGCGTCTGGCTGCAGTGCATCACAAAATTATGATTTACAGTGTGCGCTCGTGAAACTTTTATTTAAGAGGCAATGCACAAGTGCCTTGCATTCGGCTCGCTGTTTATTAGTTAGTTATCATGGCTACTCGTGCGATGCGTTTTGAGTTGCGTGACATGAATGGTATGGAAAAAAAGCTGAGACAAATACCTAGTCACTTGTAGCAATAGATTGTCAAGGGACATTCTTTCATTCGCCCTTTTTGTTTGTGTGATTAAGAGTTGATAAAAGCCACACAATAAATTTTACTAAAACTGAGTAGTTGTTTTTGCTTCTTTAAATCCTTGAACAAGGGATGCTGATCTTGCCTACATACTCCTATAAAAACTCAACTGTCACTAAGGAGACACAATTACTTTTCTATTGTTACCTGCCTAACAGACGAGGGGATAAATCACAACAAAAATTATAATACTGTATCCACTCAGTGACGCTTCTATTCCAACAAGAAACTAATTAATATTACTTTTAACACTATCGTTAACTAGAACACAATACACCATTAGTATCAACATCAACCTATTGCTACGTTTTTGGTACGAAATGCCAACACTATGCGGTATTAATTGCCAGCTACGGTATGTGCTACGGCGTAGCAGTCCGTAGCGTCTACGGCGCCGTAAATTCTACAAATATTACGCTATAGTTCATTGAACTGCTACTGTGGTACTGTGTTATGGAGAAATAATGTATGATAGGGATGTTTATTAGGGATAATTATTTTTCACGGGAAGACTCGATACTGATAGGTACCATGTATTATTTAATTATTTTTCTCACACAAATTGTTCACATAACTCATATTTTAGTCAAAACTAAAGGCTTACTATTCAATTAAATACGAATATGATGATCTAAGGTATATGAATATGACTATTTTATATATTACTGTGTCCAGTAAATAAGGTAATTGGACCTTCCTTAAACCGCAAAGTTTCCAGTTACGTTCTAACCAGCCACAATATGTTATTAAACCAGAAGCAAGTCTGTATGCATCTTATCTAATGATTCCCCAAACGCTCTCGTTAAACTTGCACCATTGTTTGCCAAACTTGGAGCTGTAAGTAATTGTATGGTTACAACTGTACATATAACATATAGGCAAACTTGCTGCTGAACAAAAGCGCTGAAAGACGCCACTGGCCGTGTCTGCGCTCCCGGAAACGATTAGACCAGTCTCTATCTTCCTGCGGGTATCGTACGAGGACCTAAGTCGGGTTTTTGAAGGTTTAACGATGGAAATTGGCTGGTCTTGGTCTTAGGGTATAACCGCACTCACATTCGTATCGTTTCAGAGACCTAACCAAGCTCGGCCACATATCAAAACCTAGTAAGTGTTAACCAAATTTTTCCATGAGAGCGCAAAAACCGAGTAGGTAAAGTAGGTTTGGAAATGCTCAAAGTGACTTAATTTTTTTGTATTGGTAATCATATCAGTGTGTGGTAACACCTGCTAGTTTTAGCAGTATTCAAATCTCCATTATTAATGCTATGACTATAACGCATGTGTTTTTACAATTTGATGGGACTTGAAAGTAAAAATTATGGGAAACTGTTTTTTCATTTTATTTGTCCATTACTAGATTTTGATTTAGGGCAGCCGACTGCCTGTAGCGAATGATATTCTTGCAGCTAAATATTTACAAGTAGGTAATCTTTTCAAAGCAGGAAATAGGTATTTCGATTAAAGCACTATTCCTTCCCGGTTCTTTATCTCTCGTTTCGACACGATCTACATGAAACTAACTTTGAACGTCGTAAAAATATCAGCCACAGTCAGCAAAGTGGTAGCATGGCGGTCTCTGCCCAAGGAGTGCCTGATATCGTTAATGCTATGGCGACACGATTTAATTCTTTCTTGTAATTTTGACTTTCAAATGTGTCTTTAATGGTCTAATTGAAATATACGATTTGACTTTGGATCCTAAACTCGTAGAAAGAGGCTCCTGGTCATCGTGTATGTATTCGTACATATTGATCAAGCAATGATCTTTGGCCAAAGATGACATAACCTTCACCCATCAAGACAACCCAATAACTGGAATAATCTGTCCTAGTTTAATAGACATCAAAGTGCGATAATTCGTGCACAATTGAAAACGTCGCCGACAGACATCCGCTAATCATGCGGAAGGAGGGTACACGACGTTTAAACTAAATTTATAGCAATGAAATGAATCGCACTGGAGCGGCGAGCAGAATCTACGAAATATACTTCATTAATAAATTGGCGAACCAAGTGACAGCTGTTCTCTCCATCATGGGTTTGGTAAGGAGTATTTTTGGTGAATTTAATATGTTTATTGGGTTGTGGAACTTTCAAACCTATTAATAAAAAACAAAAATTCTAACGCAAAACAGTAAAAAGAAAAAACCGGCTAAATGCGAGTCGGACTCTCACACGGAGATTTCCGTACCACAAGACAAAAACGCCGAAAAATATGAGCAGGTATGATCTTAGTAAATCAAGAGCTATATTCCTAATCCCATGGTGCTCTAGTTTCAGCAGAAGTGTCTCATGGTTTACGCCATCAAACGCGTTTGAGAGGTCGCAAAAGATTGCAATGGCATCTTGTACTTCTTCCCGGGCGTCAAAAATGTTCTTTACTAGGATGACACCGACGTCAGTGGTTCAAAGCCCTTTGGTGAAACCGGATGTTCATGAAAGCTGGAATTTATATTAAAGTGACGTAACATTTGTTTGAGCATCAACATTTCAAACAGCTTACTGAGAACTGGCAGAATTGAAATAGGCCTATAATAGTAATTGTTGGGTTCTTTACTATCACCGGATTTGAACAAAGGAACTACTTTACTGTGTTTCATGAGATCCGGAATGACTCCTTGGTCTACACTGATGTTAAATATGAAAGCTTAATAGGGCGCAATGATTTCGATAATAGATCTACAGACATTCCACAGAGATCTTTTGATGATTTAATTTTAAGATCTTTAAACCCCTTTATAATCAGCGGGATTGTCCGAAAGGGTTACCGCTACCCCGGAACATAAAGGGCGAAGGAAGGAACATGGGTGGGTTTTAGTCAGTAAGAGTCTGACACTCCCTTCCGCTCCACCCAGAGCGGGAGGTGTCAATTGATGATTTCCCACAAGGAAAAAAAAAAAAAAAAAAACCCCTTTATAATGACCTGGGAGTTTGTATTAGTACCTATGAAATTGTCGTTTAACATAGAATAAATAAAAAATGAAAAATTAAGACAATTATATATTAGTGAAGATGCAGTTTTGCCATTTTAGTGGAAGTTCGTTGATGGCTCTGCTATAAAAATCTTGGGGACGGGAATCGATGAACTCTTTAGAGGAGTTTTTCCGTTGGATTTGAATTTTCCCCTGTACAAAGTTATCCAAATTTCAATAAAAAAATAGAAATTAGTTTGAGCAAGGTCTGGTGGACTAAATTAGATGGTCGCTTCATTTGGCGATTAGATGGCCGCTTCTTTTCACGAATACAAGGTCGCATTTTTTCACGATTACAAGTTCGCTTTTTTGGGGATAGATGGTCGCGCCTTTTCACGATTACAAAATCGCTCCTTTTGGCCATTAGATTGTCGATTCTTTTCACGATTACAAGGTCGCTTCTTTTGGCGATTAGATGCTCGCTTCACACAATACACACCACACTGATTACTGTTGTATTGAGTATTTTTTGGGAAACCGTAAACAAATCAACACTATTAGGTACTATTTTTTTTTCGGATGGGAAATCATCAAATGACCCCTCCCGCTCTGGGTGGAGCGGAAGGGAGTGTCAGACTCTTTCTGACTAAAACCCACCCATGTTCCTTCCTTTGCCCTTTATGTTTCGGGGTAGCGGTAACCCTTTCGGACAATCCCGCTGACCCGGCAGGCTTCGGCCCTAAGGGGCCCATCAAATTATGCTGACAACTCTTTGAGGCGCGCGTGGAACAATTACGCGTCGTCCGGCACGGGCCTGGTCCTGATCGGACGGTGAGCTACCCATTGCTCTCCGCCCGCAGGCCCGCGCCTACGGTGACCGGGAGTCGTCACGCGGCTCCCGACGCCCGGAGCGTCTACCGCGGCGGCTGGGACGGGAGGCTCTCTCCCTTATCCATCCCGCCACCTCCTTCGCTAGCATGACTGCTTCGCAGAAGGAGGCGACTGCCTCCCACTCCCTCTCGCCCCGGACCATGGCTTGCACCAGGGCCGGGCGCGAGAGGCCGCCGCCGCTGCCGATCGCCCCTACGAGGACACGGCGGTGCTCCGCCCAAGCGGGGCAGAGTCCACCGTGTGCTCCACCGACTATTAGGTACTTAGTCTACATTCTAACAAAAGAATCAACATTGTAAATAGGTACTTATGTGATAAAAATAACTACCTACTGGGAAAGTTGAACATGACATACCTAATCGTTAACTACGAAATTGTTGCAAAGTATTCACGTACGTATTGCAGGTATTTATGTCACATTTTTGTTCACTGCTTACTGGATACCCGTATTTCTTTACAATGATTAAAGTCAGATAAATCCACTTTATAAGATACGCGGGCTGACCAGCAACGTTGTCGTCCTCTAGAGAATAGCTACAACAAAATAAACAGCAAAATTTTGGCAAAAGCGACTCGAGATACGTCGGCATCGCAGCTTCAAATCTCCTGAAAATTATTCATGGCACAACGTCGTACTGATGTTATTTAACTTAGATTTCGCAGTTACACGAATTTCCTGGTTTATTTTAGTCCCTATGAGATAGACGGTTGTAAAGACACTTCTACTTTCCCACCACGCTCAAGTACGCCTTTGTCCTTTTCATTTCTTTGAACTTTTCTTTATAAGTGAAAGCGTTTTTGGTGGTCTGGTATTCAAAAAAGATTTTGATGAAAGTAAAAATAAATTATAGTTACCTATCTACTTGCAGCTGAGATGAGAATGCTATGAGGAATGTGTGGTGATACACGAATGGATAGAATAAAAAATGAGATCATAAGAGGAAGTCTGAATGTGGCACCGGTAACTGAAAGGTTGTGGGGAAATCGGTTGTCATGGTATGGGGCATAAGATTCGGAGGAATGAGGAACATTTCGTGAGAAAAGTTTTGAGTATGAATGTCGACGGCTATATAAGAGTAGGGGAAGACCAAAGAAACGATGGATGAACTGTGGGAATGATGATATGGTTAAAAAGAGGGTGACTACCGATATGACGATTAATAGAGAAGTATGGAAGAAAAAACGTGTTGCGCTGACCCCAAATAAATTGGGATAAGGGCAGGAGAATAATGACTTATCTACTTGAGATCGAAAAAAAAAAAATTCTACCTACCTAAGGATTTTTAACTTTTCAATACAATTTTCTATCAGCTGTGCGGATTGATCAATTTGTGAGGTAAATCTTTACTTCTTGGGGTCAGTCAATAGATAGGTGGCCATTGCTAATTGCCACAGTTAACGATGTACCTAATCCCCATTAGGCATTGGACATTTTTACAAAAGCGCGAATCTCTAACGATAACTATAATTAAATATTGGTAGGTATTGGATTATATAGCAGTTGTGTTGTGAGTGAAGGTCAGATGGCAGTCTCCATCTTAAATATTTAAATACTAGCTTGTGCCCGCGACTTCGTCCGAGTAAAAATTCGGGCCCCTCCCATCTCTCGCTCGTGCTACTAGGTACTTCGTTTTCGCTTACCGTTCTTTCTGATTGTTTTCCTTTTGCTCGGGTCCTATAGATCGTAGCGTGAAATCCTCCTCCTCCTTGGGTCGTGTTCATGCTGGGGGTCGTGACCACGTCATGGCTTTAAGACCTACCTACTTAATGATGTTCCTCCACCTGCACCTATTCAGTAACATGAACGGCTTCCGAGGCTTCGATGTTTAACGAGGTGCGGATATGCTCTGACCAGCGCATACGAGGCAGACACTGGAAGTTCTTAGAAAATCAAGAACTGAACAAACTAGCAAGTTATTAGTTCTATTATAAGTATAAGTATATTTTCAAAATAGTGTCCATTTACATCAATACATCGCTGCTTTCGATGGAACCACTGAGAAAAGCACTTTGCCCACTCGTCCTTAGGGGTCTCTTCGACGGCATTTTGAAACGCAGCCACTGCTTCCTCTGCGAACAAAAAACGTTTTCCTCGAAGTTTTTCTTTATTTCCGGAAATAAATAAAAATCGCAAGGTGCGAGGTCGGGGCTATAGGGCGGGTGACCCAGTAATTCCACGTCTGACGTCGACAAGAAGTCGATTGTGTGCTTGGCGGTGTGCGACGAGGCGTTGTCGTGGTGAAGGAGGATCCTACTGCGAGGTCGTTTCTCCCGAACTTTTTCCAAGAGAAGTGGCAAACAATTGTTAGTGTACCACTCAGCAGTAACTGTTTTTCAATCCTTTAAAACAATTGTTGCATAATGACCTGTCCTTCCGAAGAACGAGGCCACCATCTTTTTTCCTACGCTTCGACCTCTCTTCACTTTAGTTGGCCACTCTTCGGAAGGAAACACCCAGACAGCAGACTGTCTCTTAGTTTCAGGATCATAACCATAAATTCAACTTTCGTCACCCGTATGTCGAACACAACATTTGAGTCACCTCCGTTAAATCTTTGAACCATTTCACGACACTTTTGGGCCTCTGTCAAATTATGAGGTATCCACCGGGCACAAAGCTTCCTGACCGCTAAATGAGGCTTCCGCGAGGACCGCTTCATGGAGGATTTTGTGCACTTGACTCATACCGATGCCTAAACTTGTCCGAATCTGCTGATAAGTCACTCTTTTGTCAGTCTATCATACGCCGCACAACACTGATGTTATCTTCAGTCGTCGCCGTAGAAGGCCGTCTCTCACGCAGATCATCAGATTAGTGCGACAACGTTTAAACTCATTAAACCAATTGTAAACAGTGGCACGTTATGGGGCTTCATCGTGAAAGGCCAATCGAAGTCTATCATAACTTTCTTGTTGACTTAAATGACATCGAAAGTCATAAAAATCATTGTACGAAAATTTTCTCACGTTAAATTCATGTTGATGTGACGCAGACAATTTTCAATTTGCCGCCAAATCGTAAACAAATGACAAATGAATAAAATACATACACAATAATATTGGCAGAGTTCCATTTGCAAAATTTGAACTTATTTTTTATTAAATCGTTTACAAGTGGCCAGTTCTAAAAACTTTCAGTGTCGCCCTCATAGTACCTACTTCCTCTTGCTATTTTCCAGACAAGTAGGACTTCATGAAATAAGTAGGTGTCTTAAGTTAATTCAATTTATTTTTAAAGACAAATCTTTTCTGTAAAATGTAAAGCAATCATTCGTTTTACGTACTAAACACAGACAGCTAATTTCTTTGTCAGCTTTCCAATAGAAAGGCGAGACAATAGCGCAGACACGACTATTCATACCGACGCTCACATGCCAGCGTATATCGCGTCTTATTGTTTAAAGAATAGGGTTGAAACTGAGGTGATGTGTGCCTAAAGAAAGCTATTGTATAGATAGTAATAAGCCGACTATTGAAGTAGGCTGCGAGGGCCCTCCGCCGAGCACTGCCCCTGCTCAGCCCCTCGACCTAATGAAACGTAGACTTCATCGGAACAACACGATTCTCCTACACTTTGTAGCCTAGACGAGAAAAACGACAGTCCATTTTGAAGATGTTTTTATTTTTTAGAATAGTTGAAGCTAAATTAATCATTCTTGGGATGCAGATATGTACCGTTCCAGTACTGATTTAGCATTTATCTTAGTGCTTACATAGAAAAACATAGTTTAAATTGGAATGAATATGATAAAAAGTAATTTCTAAGTAGTTATAAATAAAATATCTTTGTAATTACAGCTTTCACAGGGCTCTAAAGACCTAATGGTAGAATAAGTTCTAGGTAGCTAGGGTGTTTAACCTATTGACCGCTTGGTTTTATATCAATTGCCGTGAATAAATCGAATAAATATCTACGACGAATAGGGTCTAAATGAAATAAAAAACAAAAATGAACTGGTTCTTAGCCGTATATGCGACTGAGGCGGCGCGGGCACGAACACATTTGTCGTATTAATCCAACTGTGACGGCCAAAAGGTTAAGCCCTTACCCAGTGTGGTAGCTCTGGGCATGATCTAAGTCTACCTGTCCTTGACGATTGTCGGGAAAGCATTTGTAGGTACGACCAAATAAATTAGATAACTTTTGGTTCTTACGACATCATCTGCAAACAATTGACGGATTTGAGCAAAAGATTGAGAATTGCGTAATACATTGCGTTATTTACGTTGTTGACCTGACAAATATTTCGAGCACATGAAGCAATGGATTAGCAATATCCTTCAAAATGATGCAGATTGTAATTTATTGTAAGTGTATTACGCTATCCTGGTGGGCAGTTGTCTAATGGTATTGGTCGATCAGTACCTACTATAAAATGGCGATATAAAAAACAAACACAGCATGTTTCTTCGTTGTTTTTAATGCATGACAGAATGACAGATCTTACTACAGATGATCATGAATGCCATGACAGCTACCAATGAGTCGTATTATGAAACAAGTCAACTAGCATTGTAAACACATTTTAGAAAACCTTATAGTAAAGTTTGAAATTATACAAGTCAACTATAGCGTTGCGCGAGGGGGTGCATTTACGAATCACTGTCGCTACTTGATAGATAAAAATGTATTATTTGTAAAGTAAGTATAGTTCTTAACCTTTCGTATGCCGCCGGGCCACACCGCGTACATAAAGCGCTGTCTGCCGCGGAATATGGTGCACGCGCGAGTGCGACATTAATGCGTAGATATAAGGTCCGGCAACCTACTGTAAGTTATTTTGGAACGTTGATCTACGTTCTAGTATACAACAGGTTTATATAAAAGGCTTCATTAGGGCGCCGCCCTAGTAAAACGCATTATTATATCATCGACTATGTATTAATTAGTGACGTAGTCGATAATCTTCGGTAGCATTTGTCTCATTATAAATACTTGTTTTGTGACGTGTTTTTGTCTCCATACAAAGTATAGAAACATTTGTGACACAAACATACAACCTGTTGAAAGGTGACCTTCACAACAGTAGTTCGTACCTGCACCCCACATGAATGTATGTAAAAGTTGCCTTACATAATATAACAGAATACAGTTAAGTATCTAATTATTTATGAATTTATTATGACTCGTAATCTAGCGTTTTACATAGACGGTGTAGAAATACTATGTCCCTGATCCATAACATAAAAATATAATTTGAAAATAAAACTCAGTCTCATCGTGCAAGACTAGG
The DNA here is from genome assembly GCA_911387795.2 of Apamea monoglypha. Taxonomy (NCBI): domain Eukaryota; kingdom Metazoa; phylum Arthropoda; class Insecta; order Lepidoptera; family Noctuidae; genus Apamea; species Apamea monoglypha. Next base: position 6,532,545 of record OU426920.1, read on the forward strand.
ATATAACACTACAACTCATCGTAATGTCTTGCAAACCCAATAATAATAATAATGGGAATTAATGTAAAATATATTAAAACATTCATTAAATAACAAAATGGTAAAAATGACTCACTTGGGGTACAATTAGATACGTCATAAGATAAGTTGCCTACACACTACCCAACTTGACGGCCAATTGGTAACCGATACATAGACGAGTGCAACTTGCAAATTGTTGAACTCATCCGGATGGGCATTACCAATCGTACGTCAAGCTGGGTCTTCTGAAGTCAGCTTAAGACCGCATCTTCATGACAAAGAAACTTTGCGCAACATCGTTGTCATAACATGTTTATTTGTTGCGAAACGTGTTGCTAGCAACATTGTAAGCAGTTTGTGAAACATGTAACACAAAATTATGTTGCTGCAACAATGTTGTGCAACTCTTGTTTACCATAAATACGGGATTAAAGTCATCAAACAAACAACAATACAGTAGACAATATTACTTCTATACAGTCTATTCGATGCGTCGGCTTTATGCGCCCGCAGTGGAAGTGTAATATCATAGTATGAAGGAATGTCACCAGTAGAAATTCTAAGAGATTACAAGATTAGTATCTTAGCTTTATAATTTATAATACGGATCCGGAAACTGTATAGCACAGAGATTCCTGATAGTTCCTAAATAAGTTAAAATCATGGTAACTATGTTATATGAGTTGTCTTTTATAGAACTTAGCTTGATAGTGTTCTGCTATCAAGTAGAACACTGCGTCTTTTGAAGCAAACTACTTTACGGAATATTCAGTTTTTTCTTTTGTGAAGTGCGCTGTCACTAGCACTCGTTCGAAAAAAAATTACTAAACATATCCGTAAAGTCAATAACTTTTCCCTCCCCCAGCTTAAAACCTAACATTCGATAATATAAATAACAAATACAATTTATTTAGTAAATACATTAGTTTTTTTCAAGTTACAGTAAGTGTTCGTTTTAGTAATTTAGTGAAATACAAATTAGTGTTATAGTTATAGTAAGTACTTATTTATAAAAAATCGAGTAAGCATATTTTACGTTTTTTTTTTTAAGAATGTAAAAGTAATCACGATCAGGGAATGTTAATGAGATTATACAAAGTAAACAATCTTGAGGTATGTTTTCTGGTATTACAAATATTTGTGTACCTAATAATGCAGTACATAAATGAGTACTTAAATAAAAATTGGAGGCACCTCCAATAACAACACAGGCTGTACGATTCGATATCAAAATAAATAATATTAATATGTTAGATATCACCTCGCATATTGCCTTCTTATTAGTTACATGTGACTACACAATATACATCATAATATATTATTGAAACCTTACCATTACCTTCTAGAGATAAACGCTACAAATATTAAAGCAAATGTAATCGTCTACATTCTGGGAATGTACCATTTACAAAACAGTATACCTATTTATTTACAACGGAAATTATAAAAATACATTATGATCAATTCAAACGATAATTACATTTCTCTACGCTACATTAAGCTACAAGGTCAAACAAAACAAAAATTCAATAATTGATATCTTTGGAAGAACAATGACAGCCACATACAAGCGAAGCAGGACGCCTGCCGACACCTAGCGACCACGCGGCGACCACGCGACGTACACGTGTAGGCAACGCGGGTGACTCAGCAATATCCATACAAGGAACTATGGCCACTATGTCCAGAAATGTATTGTCCATTATGCTTTGAACTCTTTGGCAATATTAGTTTACAGAAACAAAAAAAATATTACTGAATTTATATTTTGGTGTTATCGAGAAGGGGATTAAGAAAATCCATTAGTTTACTGGCTGTCCCAGTACTACCAATACTTAAGTTTTACAGATCAAACGTTTCTAAGATAAAAGGTGCGTTAAATATGTAATCATCACTGACTTCCATTGGGAAATAGTTCTATGAACTACATCAGTCACTAAATAAGTTTACAAAATATTACTATTGATACGGGTCAGATATGAAGGGATCATGATAAATTGTTAAACATCACAGATACGTCAGTTACAAGAGATTCGATGAGAACAGTTACAAATTATATTATGGTACTACTTTCATGTGTAAACACAATGTTCTAGGAATGGGTGTAGTAATAGTTACAATTACAATAGATATTCCAAAGAATTCTACAGCTGACTCACATTACAAACTGAAGTTTAAATGCATTTTCACACTCCTCGCAATATTTGTTGTTGTGAAAAGTGCATAAAAACTCAAAGCAAAACTCGCCGCCAAATTACCAATTACAACCGGTTTCAAATCTTTCCAACATGTCCACAGATCTAGTACAATAACCGTCGCGATCTTTAAAAAGAAGGCGACAACAGTCCTAAAGGAATCGTGTCGTTAGTTAGGCCGGGGGGTCGCCGTGGCGCAGTGGGCGGGCCGCGTCGCCCGCGGGCTATAGCGGCGGCGACGCCTCGCCCGGCGCCAGCGAGTGCACGCGCGCCGACAGCAGGTTGTGCAGGATGAACACTGCCGGCTTGGGGCTGCCTTCCATGTCTAACTCCTGGAGTAATGGGTAGTATGAGATGAACAATCATAAAAAATCAACTACACTTGACAAGTAGATTGTGGTCCATCGATTTTGATCCTTACAACCGTCATGGCATCCCAGTTTCATTGGAAACAACCCACAAACTGCTGTATGTTTTATTTGTTATCTGGCGGTCAATTCTCGTACGGTACTTTGAAAACTTTAAAATTCAGGTCGCAATTTTATTTCAGTGACAATCAATGTCTAAAACGTAAATTGATTATATTTCTGACAGATTGAGGCTGAGATTAGAATATGAACATTCTTAAAACTACGAGAATTGCCCCTCTGATCGAATTAAGAGACCCCAATCTGTCAAGAATACAATTTATCTAGATTATTGACAAGTTTTGGACATTGATTGTCACTGAGATGAGATTGCCACTTTAATTTCCGAGTTTTTTCAGGGGGGCCATCTTAGTCTCAATAAGTTAATATAAATAAAATGTAATAATTTGACAAAAGTGTCAGCGTCTTCAGCAGTCAGGTCGTCACGAATCCCACCTGGATATCAGAGGGGCAATTCTCGTAATTTTAAAACCGTTCACAGCCTGATCTCAGTCTCAATCTGTCAAAAAATACTTCTAATTTCCCTACATTAAGTTTTTGGTAATTGTTTGTCGCCGAAATGAGACTACGACTAGATTTTGTTTTAAATTACGAGAATTGGCCTTCAGTTATTTTACCGTTCACTTTCCAAAATAATTCAAGAGAACCCCTATCGGTCGAGCAATGAAACTACTTACGACCGTGTCGTCGTCGGCGAAGTGCAGCCACAGCGCCGAGCGGTCGTCGTCGGCCGAGGCGCGCAGCGCGTGCAGCGGGCGGCGGTACAGCGCGCGCGCGCCGCCGCGGCCCAGCGAGCCGGCCGCCTCCCACACGCACACGCCGCCCGCGCCCAGCGCCAGGCGCGCGCACGCGCCGCGGAAGCGACATCCTGCTCATCAACGTTTACTTCGTTAGCGAGATTGCTTACCCTTATGACGCTGACATGATCGTGAAATGGTTGAAAGCCCCAACTAAATAAAGCGATAAATCAATTTTTTATTTTGGTAGTGCAAAATCGAGCTCTATAGGTGTTACTTTTGGTTGTTATTGTTGAGAAAATATTAGCTCCACATCGCAGTTTCATCCACTCAAAGAAACGGTGCATTTTTCTGGCAAAAAAGTATGTAGTAGTACGTATATATAGGAATAGTCCAGCTTTCTATTAGTAAAAGATTTTTTAAAATTGAACCCGTCTTTCTAGAGACTACTTTTTACAAATATACAAAATCGCAAACAATGTACAACGCGCTATAAATTACCCACGGAAGGTCAACTCCGGCTAAGCGCGCACTGCGTGAAGTGCTCCATCGACTAATGTACTGTAAAAATCTCACTATGAAAACTAAGATTAAGTGAGCTGTCAATAGTGTCAATCCCTCGCATCAGGTGGATTGACAGCTTACTTCACCTAAGGCTTCACAGTGCGATTTTAGAGAATAGATCACGCACGAATTTGCCACGCGTCAAAAGATCCTAGTACAGTTGTAGCACATATAACTTACGGAAGGTGAATTCGGGCTGGTCGCGCACGGCGTGGTGCGCGCCGTCCACCAGCGCGCCGGCCACGGCCGCCAGGTCGCCGGGCGTGTCGGCCCGCAGCGCGCGCACGGCCAGGCCGGCCGGCGTGCCCGCGCGCACGCCCAGCGCCGCCGCGCCGCCGCGCGCGCGCCGCCACCACGCCAGGCGCGTGGCCGCTAGCCCGAAGCACTCGCTGGGCGCGCACCACGCCTCGCCAGACCAGGGGGCCGCTTCGTACAATCTGGTGAGTACCAACCGTTATTTTAATTCAACTATTGGAAGTCTCCGTTTACGAGAAACTTAATGTCCTTCAACACTTTGTCACCTGACCACAGTGTAAAAGAACTGGTTTCAAAAATATCCACTTCTGGATAAAAGCCTTTCTTTCCTGCCATTCTTCACGGTTCCGTGAATCCCTGCATCCAGGTGATAACTGCAACTGATGATGTTGTCAACCCAGTCTTTGACCAAACCTTTTCCATTATGAATCATAAGTTCTAGACGATGCTCACCTGATTTCTCTGTCAGTAATCGCAACAAACGTGGGTTGCCAACCATCAGCCTCATCAGAACTGTCGGACCCGCCGGAAGCACTCATCTGTGGAAACGTAAAAATTGTTTGAAATCAACCAATTGTAATGGTATTGCGCAACACGCATTTAAAGAGTAGACAGAATCGAAAATAAGTGGAATGTGCTAGAGGAGGCTTTTGCGTCCCCAGTATAGCTATTCACAACCATTCGACAGGCTATCGTATCGAAAATTACACATTTTGATAACCTGATTTGCCCTGCCTGTCAACCAACAGCTGTCGGAAGAATTGCGGTCGTCTATAAATTTTCCGTTTTTTTAATTTGTGAACAGCGTTTAGAGGACTCCTACGATAACATTGATTGATATTCGATTAGGAACAGAAGTGTATCAAATGATTGTAAATAGCTATGCTGGACATGCTACAAAGAGAACTGCTTGCGTTAAGTGCATTATCGGTCCCCAGGACCCGACGGCTTGCCAGGTAAAGCCTGGGTCCTGGCCTCGAGGGCTCTCGGGCCTCGACTGGAGGCGCTCTTAAGCGCATGTTTGGAGAGAGGCCAGTTCCCGCTTCGTTGGAAGACGGGGAAGCTGGTCCTCATTCGGAAGCCAGGGCGCCCAGCGGACTCTCCGTCCGCATACCGGCCCATCGTGCTGCTCGACGAGGTGGGCAAGCTCTTTGAGAGAGTAATTGTAAACCGCCTCGTCGGGCACTTGGTGAGGACGGGGCCGGATCTTGCGGACAGCCAGTTTGGCTTCCGCAAGGGGCGCTCGACGGTGGACGCCATCATGCGCGTGAGAGCCCTCACGACGGGGGACGCGGTGTCCCGGGGTGGGGTCGTCGTGGCGGTGTCACTCGACATCGCCAACGCGTTCAACACCCTGCCCTGGAGCTGCATTGTGGAGGCACTCCGGTACCACCGAGTGCCGCCCTACCTCCGTCGAATAGTCGAGGCGTATCTGACGGACAGAGCCGTCAGCTACCCCGGTCGCGATGGGGAGTGGAACCGGCGAGAAATGTCGTGCGGTGTCCCGCAGGGATCGGTTGTGGGGCCGTTCCTGTGGGACATCGGCTACGACTGGGTGCTGCGGGCCGACCTCCCTGATGGCGTCAGCGTGGTTTGCTACGCTGACGACACGCTGGTCCTGGCGCAGGGGAGGTCGCATCAGGCGGCGGCCGACGCGATGACACGCGGGGTTGCGATAGTCGTGGAGAGGATCCGGCAGTTGGGTCTCGAGGTGGCATTGCACAAGTCCGAGGCCATGACGTTTCATGGGCCCCGGAACGCGCCACCACCGGGATCCCAACTAACGGCAGGAGGGGTTCACATCGGCATCGAGACGACGATGAAGTACCTGGGTCTCGTCCTCGACAGCCGGTGGAACTTCGTCGAGCACTTCCGACGTTTGGCCCCCAAACTGGAACGGGCTGGGGCCGCCTTCAAGCGGCTCTTGCCCAACCTGGGGGGGCCAAACGCCTCCTGCCGGAGGCTTTACGCGGGGGTCGTGCGGTCCATGGCCATATACGGGGCCCCGGTGTGGGCGCGTTCACTGCGGCGGCGAGCCGCCCACTACCTGAACGCGCCCCAGAAGGTGGTAGCCGTAAGGCTAATCCGGGGCTACCGCACGATCTCGCGCGAGGCGGCAAGCCTCCTTGCCGGACTGCCGCCATGGGATCTGGAGGCGATAGTCCTCGCGCGCCTGTATGAGTGGCGCGCGGAGGCACTACGCCGGGGGGAAAGTCCGCTCCCGCGGCAAATTGCTGCGGAGCGGACGGACCTCCGGCTCGATCTCATGGCGACATGGAAAGAGCGACTGTCGCAACCCAGCGCAGGGCACGCCGCGATAGCGGCGATAAGACCCCTCTTTGAGGAGTGGCTAGAGAGGCGCCACGGCGCCCTCACCTACCGCCTGACGCAGGTCCTCACCGGACACGGAAGTTTCGGGAGGTTCCTGCACATGATCAGGCGGGAGGAAACGCCCGGGTGTCGACATTGCCAGGATCGCCCAGAGGACACGGTGGAGCACACGGTGGAGGTCTGCCCCGCTTGGGCGGAGCACCGCCGTGTCCTCGTGGAGGCGATCGGCAGCGGCGGCGGCCTCTCGCGCCCGGACCTGGTGCAAGCCATGGTCCGGAGCGAGAGGGAGTGGGAGGCAGTCGCCTCCTTCTGCGAAGCAGTCATGCTAGCGAAGGAGGTGGCGGGACGGATGAGGGAGAGAGCCTCCCGTCCCAGCCGCCGCGGGAGACGCCCCGGGCGTCGGGAGTCGAGCGACGACTACCGGCCACCGTAGGCGCGGGCCTGCGGGCGGAGAGCAATGGGTAGCTCACCGCCCGATCAGGACCAGGCCCGTGCCGGACGGCGCGTAAGTGTTCCACGCGCGCCTCAAAGAGATGTCAGCATAACGAGGGGCCCCTCAGGGCCGAAGCCTGCCGGGGCAGCGGGATTGTCCGAGAGGGTTACCGCTACCCCGGAACATAAAGGGCGAAGGAAGGAACATGGGTGGGTTTTAGTCAGTAAGAGTCTGACACTCCCTTCCGCTCCACCCAGAGCGGGAGGAGTCATTTGATGATTTCCCATCCCAAAAAAAAAAAAAAAAAAGTGCATTATCGGTTTTTAATTTTTTTATTGTTTTGTACGGACGCCAGCACATCAAGTTACTACAATCTGTCAAATTTCTTTAATAGATTTTCAACTTTATGGCTAAACAATTAAGGTTCAAGGTTGATTGGGAAACATTGACAGTTTCGGGTAGCTTGACCTGATGGCGTCTGTACTTTTAGTGAAAGAAGGCTTCGAATTTGAATTTTGAAATTCAGACTCACATGATCCTGTGGAGGTCGCCTCGCCAGCCAGCCAGCATATCGCACATCACCAAGCAGAGGCCGCAGTCGTGGTCGAGCGCGCGCCAGGGCAGCACGTGCGGCGCGTCGTACGGCCGCGTGCAACGCACGATGCCATCCCGTCGCGCCCTGAGCACTGCCCGCGCGCAGCGCAAGGGCGTGCACGCCGTCCGGAGAGTAAATCTCGATGGTTCGCTCCTCTGCAAATAAGAAACTAATTTTTACCCGACAGCAAAGACTGGGTTTATACTCTCGAAGCATCCTGACGGCTGGATGGATTTTAATACCTCATGTATTAAAATCCATCCAGCCAGTCTATCGACTCGTCTATGTTACGCGATGTTTAGGCTAAGTTTTGTTTTTTAATAAAATCAAAATGACGGATTTTACTTAGCCTTTTAATATCAAACGTTTTTAGTGAGGGAGTCTTTTTTTGTCATACTCTGGCACAAATTCTATGAATAATCATTCAAGATTGTTTACCTGGGTCACGATGACGCAAATTCTTAGCGATGCATGCCATTAGCAGAGGCACATAGCGCGTGTCAGCTCTGCGGCGTCGAGGTGAAGGAGGCGAGGGAGGCACGTCTGCCATGAACCCACGCTGCAGCTCCCATCCCACCTCACTGATGATTGACGCCTTACGAAAGTATGGAGTCACCTCACGCAGATATTTGACTGTGGATTAATGAGTTGATTTTTAACAAAACATGAACTCTGTTGCAGCCAATTTAGGGTAACCATTCCTATGAGTAAACTTTAACATCAACAAAATTAAACACCACTATTGTTAAATTTACTTACGGATGCTAAACCTGGGCACTCTCCAACACCACTGGAATATGTCAGAACATTGTCACAGTGCTATGGAGAGGAACATGTTGGGAATCAGGTAACTAGACAGAGAAAGGAGCACATCTATAGGAGCTAAGACAGGAGTGATAGACACCCTCACTAAGATAGAGAGGCCCCAGGATAAATGGAGTAACATTCTGACAGAATACTATCCTAGAGATGGCAAACGAAATAGAGGTTGACAACATAAAAGATTGGAGGACAAACTCAATCTCAGAGCAGGTCCAACCTGAAGAAGAGATGCAAAAGAAATTGTTAAAGGAGGCCTTTGCCCAGAGGCACACTGAACTCCGAGATATATTATAACTCAGGAAAGAAAACAACAGCAATTAAACTAGCACAAGAAAAGAGTTTCATGATAAAAAAGGCAACTGATATTGATTGATTATGAAATTAGCCATTCTTGACATTATTATATCAGATTTACTTTTTTTTTTTGTAACAAATTCAGTGTTGTGCCTGCTGGCAAAATACTATTTTGTCATGTGATTTATTGGGCTGAGTTAGAGTTTAGTTAGGTTAACTATGAGCCATAATAAATTTAAGTAAAGGGGACAGACTGTTGGTGTTAATCAACACACACACTCGACACACATACTCATTCCATCTGATTATAATCTATGTTTACAGATGGTATCTGTAGTATATTGACACCTAAAAATCATAGATATAACTTTGTTGAATGTTACAAAGACAACACAGAAAAATTCTTATAAACATCACAAGAAACAAATTCAAGTAGACAATCTAAAACCTAGCTAAACTTGTTGCAATAATCAAATTAATATGTAGGTAACCATAATCAATTTAGGAATAATTTCCTAACCATGAGATAAATGACTCTAGCTGTATGTATCTATCTATTCCTATGATATACAGTACAGCCCTGAATAGATCAATTAGCAACTCTGCACCACTGAATTGGTGTAATTAAGGTCAATTTAGTTAGCCTCTACCCTATAACTAGTCATGTTTCAAGCATTACAACATTCATAATAATCACTTGCCTTCCAACTGGACCATCTTTCCAGCTCTTTTCAATGCTTTGACAGCTTCCTCATGTGTAGCATCCTTCAAATCCTCCCCATTCACAGATAGTATGGCATCACCAACATATAACTGTTCTGTAAGGTCAGCTGCCATGCCTTTGAATATTTTCGATATCAATATAGGCATGTTATTTTCTATACCACCTTTTATTGAGATTCCCAACCCATTATTGTCTGACTTCACCACTTGTACTAAACGTTTTTGATTCGCAATCGCTTCAGGAACCTCTGTGAAGTCACTGTTGGGAGTCTCTACGTTGTTGTTGTTCAGGGTGCCGTTCAGTGTGGTGGTGGCGTCGTAGCCATCATCCAGACACACACTTAGATAATCCTCTTCGAGCGTACAATGAACACGATACCACACGCCGCGCACCAGGGTCTCTAGTAAACCTGAACGTGTGCAGGTTGCACTGGGGCTATCGCTGCCCCCGCTGGAGGCTCCGTTCTCCACCATAATTTCTCTTGTTTTCACAACAAACAACAAGAAAATATGAGTTAACCGCGACTTTAATTAAGACATTCACAATATTGTTGTTACTCAAGATATATCTTAATTCATTTTATGGCTAGACATTTACTACTTACTGCTACATAAAAAACAAACGCAGATTATTAAATTAACATGACAAAATACGAATTTATTCCACAATCGATAGGTACCTATCCTATACAATTTTGACAGTCCGCACGCCCCAGTCGCGTATGCCACAGATAAAAACATCTAAAGCTTGATACACAACAAAGCTGAATAAAATTCACTCAAAACATTTTAGTCGATTTTAACTCAGATTACCTTTGCTCAAAAAAATTCGCTTTGACATTTTAACGTTGACGTACACTGTTGTAATAAAATGTCAATAATATCATATCAGTCAACATTGAAGTGAGAATGAGTGGTTGTGTTGTGTTGTTTTGCGATGTAAACTAGGAAAGTAAATTCAAATTCGTAAATTTGACCTATACAGTTCATTTGTATAGTTCAAAGTAACTTTTTACATAATTATAATGAATATGGAGATGTGTAGAGTATGTTTATCAACAGAAAAACAAATGCTTCCATTGGATGAAACTTTCATTATCAACTACAACTTGTTAACAAATCTTAATGTAAGTATAATGTTCGTTATCTTTATTAGTTTATTCAGTTATTAAACAATTCAGACAGTTATCAAGTAAATAAATCAACTTACGTAGTGTTCTTCATTCATAAGTTTTACTTTGCAATTAATTTTGTTATTTCAGATTACTTTATTAGATGGTATGCCACAGTATTCATGTCAGATATGTTTCGACACAGTCAAATGTTTTATAGAATTCAGAGAAAAGTCTATAACAGCAGAAACCACATTGAAAGAAATTATTTATTCTGTGAGTATTATTCAGTAGTAGTTGCAGATAAGATTAGTAAAAGAAACAAAGATGAGATCAATAACTCCAAATTGATGGATTTAACATATTTTAATATAATCCTGCACTTAACAAAAAATTATACTCTTTAAATACTGATAAAACTTCTCTCAAAATGATAAAGGTAAACATTGCGAGGAAACCAGCATGTACTAGAACCAAAAATTCGAAGATGTGACATCTACCAACCTGCACTGAGCCCTAATGGTAGATTACAGGCCACTCCCTCTCACAGAGAGGAGGCCTGTGACCCAGCAGTGGGAACATTATAGGCTGATTGTGCTAATATTGATTAAATGAATTCTTTCAGAACATTAAAGCAGAAAATAAAATACCTGTTATAGAGATTGATAATAGCGCTTCTTGTGAAAACGATAAGCTGCTGGATATAAAGTCAGAAGTTAAGGCAGAAAATTATGATGAAGATATAATTTTAGACACTTTTGATGATGCCTTTTCTGAATATGAAAAGGATGACAACATTATTGTTAAAAAAGAAGAAGGTAATATGCAACCTTATTGCAACATTATTTTTGATATTTTATTAACATAATCCCTTTTCTATACCTACTTTAAGATATTTTTTTAATACAGAGTCATCTGCCTAGCCTTTTCCCAACTATGTTGGGGTCGGCTTCCAGTCTAACCGGATGCAGCTGAATACAGAGTATTCATCTAAAAAGAAATCATAAAAAAAGTCAAACAAAAAGGTTAACATGTGTCGTTTGGCAAAAGAAAATGATTAAACAAATTTTAGTTTATATATAAAGTAGCATTATAGTTTCTTTTTTAATTATTAAAGAAGGGATCGTAGCAGGTGGCATTCTGTAGTCTCTGCCTCCCTTGGGAAGGAGTTTATGTATGTATGTAGAACATAATTATTCCAGATGTGAAACCAAAGAAGATTAAAAGAATGAAACATACGAAGCTCAAAGTAAAAACATCGAAATTATTACAAAGCATTGCTAAGGGACTTGTAGACAAGTGGTTCTGTGGTAATTATTATTTGTCAATTATTGTTGTTGAAAACTTTAAGTATTTCTTTAGTTAATTGTACCAAACTACATAAGTTCTTTTGCCCGTTAAGATAATATTTTACTCCTATAACATTTCGTCGTGAGTCATCAACCTCGTAAATACTTTATCACCTGAAGGTTGAATGTCAGCAGCACGTCATAAAACGACAAGGTCTATTTGTGTTTGTGACAGTTACAATCCTTTCACAGTTTTTTACCTCGGATTATGCATGCCCAAATCACAGTAAAGTTTATTCTCATTCTAATAAGGTTGCTCTTGGCTGGCTGCCACTGACAAGTCTGTGAAGATCATTGTGATCTTTATTCTCGTTACAATATATTATATATATTATATTGAAAGAAAAAACGTTGCCCCACACTAGGAATTTCTCCTGTATCGTGGGTGCGTTTACAAACATTAAACTCACATACACAAACAGCCAGACCCGGAACAACTACTTGTAGGTCATACAAATATTTGTTCCGTGCGGGAATTGAACCCGCGACACGCAGCGCAGCAGTCAATCGCTTAACCACTGCGCCAACCGTGCCGTCAATAAGGTTGGTGATAGATTGCTGGTGTCAGAAGTAAAATAACTGTGAACAGGCTTAGTGAAGTTTAAAGTTACTGAGATTTGTTGTCAAAAGTGATAAAGCAATTACGAGGTCGAATATACCTTTATTTTTTGGTACAGTTAATAATTTAATAAACGTTGTTTCAATTAATTTCCAGGTATTTGCCCTCAGTCGTTTGAAGAAAAAAAATACCTGAATAGTCATCTAGATAGCCATAAAAGGGACCGAAAGTGTGATCTTTGTAGAGAGCAACTGAACAGCCTCTCTCAGCTCCTTGCACATAGACTGATACATGTCCCATTGAAGCAGAGCAAATGTCACATTTGTGAGAAGAAATTCAAATCTTGTGTTTATCTGGAACATCACTACAGGAATTTCCACATTGAAGAAGATGTATGTATACTATACTAGAGTTCGGCCAGCGAGCCGTGGCGCTAGGAAATGGCAGCAAATTTAAAAAATCTTCAGATGGCAACATGAAATATAGTCTGAAAACATTGATTTGTAATATAGTCTGAAAAAAACTGATTTGATATTTTTATGTTAATTAGTTTGTTGATAGGAATGTAGGAATATTATAACATTTCAGACTATATTTCATGTTGCCAGCTAAAGATGTTTTAAATTTGCCGCCATTTCATTGTGCCACGACACGCGATGAATGATAAAAAAAAAATGTTTTTTTTTTTTCAGGAGAAAATCCTGTTTTGTAATAAGTGTCCAATAACATGCAGCACACCAAGAAAACTTAGCAGTCACATACTGCAAGTACATTCCAGTATTAAGTATATTTGCGACTTGTGTTCTAAAGGGTGAGTAGCCTTGCGGGTTTGCTACTTAAAAAACAAAAGAGAATCCTTATAATGATGATCATTAGTCAGGAGACTAACAAACAAGTGGCAAACGTTATTTACGACGATTTTAGACATGTAATGTACGCTTTTATAATTTCTAACGTTAAATTTCCCTCCACGATAACGTGCACCTATTTCCATAAATTTTATGGATGTGGACGTGAACGTCCACGATAACATCGTTACGTTAGAAATCATAAAAGTGCAGTCTCTTGTCCGTAAATCCCATAAGACATGCTCAATATTTTGTTTCTTATTTTCAGTTTCCACAGCAAAGTGAATTTAAAATCGCACATAAAGTCCCATGGCGAGAATAAAGGTTACGTTTGTGATATCTGTGATTTCTCCTGCAAATATAGTGGTGGGCTAAAAGTAAGTGCTTCTTTCAATTTTATACCTACTTCAAAATATTCACGATTATTTTGGTATACCTATAAGGGAGTTTTTCTCAGGATGTGTGTTGGAATTAAATCATTGGAAACACACGTTTAACAGTAAAAGTAGGAATATAATTTATAGTAAAACACAGTGAAAGGCACAAACTAGATAAATATAAATAAAACAATCAAAACTACATAAGAGCGAGTCGCGATCGTGGCATACGGACTCGCGATCCTTCATCCACTGTCGGTAGGCGGGGGCGCGAGGTCGCGGGCGGAGGTGTCGTCTTCCGTTTGTCGCGCTTAAGGGCAAGTTCGAACACATACATAAAGGGCATGCTACATACCTATATTTTGAGGTTGGTTTTTGGTGGGTTGTTTAACAGATTGAATAAAATAAATCTTACAAAGGTACCCAATTAATTCCAGGACCATAAAATAAGAAGACATAATCCAAAGAAGGTTTACTGTAAACAGTGCAAACGACCATTCCAGAGTCAAGTGGCTCATGATAAACATAAATGTACATACAAGTTACAAGTGTGCCCTATATGTGGCCTTCAACTCGGAAATTCTAGTGTGAGTAAGATAAATACGATGCTACGATTTAAGTTATGCGCTTCGGCAATTTTCGTGTTTCCGATGAGTGAAAATCCCAAACTAACGCTTAGTCGGGCAGACAAAAAATTTGGCAAACCTTACGAATGACTAGTTGTATAGTCGACCTCGTAAACTTAACATTCCACATTCATCTAACTTTAAAACACCCAATTATAGCTAACTCTTTACCGTTTCAGTTATCCAGGCATATGATGAAACACAGCGACATTCAAAGGTACGAGTGTACTAGGTGTCCCGCTAAGTACAAGACAAGGGGCGCACTGATAGCTCACCTGGACCGACACGACGGCAATCGCACGAAGCAGTGTGAATACTGCCCCGCTAAGTTTTATACCGCCCCTGTGCTGATCAAACATCGACGAATACATACAGGTAGATACCTATATTGATTACCATCACAGATTTATAAACTAAAGGGAGATATGTCAAGGGGGCGTGGCGCGTGCGAACAATGTATGCACAAAACAGAAACAAACGCGGGCGCCGTTGATCTGTCAATAAAAATTTTCAATGTAGTTGTGTCTCAACGTTGCGATCTGCGTTACGCGATTGGCTCGCGTTGAGTGTGGTGACTGTTATAGTGTGAGTGAGCGCGTGTTCGTATTGTAGTGCATATGTAGTTGAAGGCGACAGCCGGACTCAGAACAGTTGGGCAGCCACACCATATCTCCCTTTAGTTTATAAATCTGTGATTACCATATTGCAGATTTTATAACATTGCCTGGCTATTAGCGAACATATGCCTCTCCAAAGTTGCCCTTAAAAAAGAATACCATGTTATTACAAAACGATTTCTAACCTTAGCAACATAGGCCAGTCATATCGGACATTAAAATCGCAAACTAACGGCTAGTTCTGATTTTTTAATATGTTGTTAGGACCACTACCAGTAGCGTATATTATTATACGTTGCTGCAGTTATTTTAAACTTACTTAAAGTTCTTAATGCAAAATTGACAACTTAGACTCCGGTTTAACATCAATTTTTGTAATAAGAACTTTAACTTAGTCGGATTATAGTTCGAAAAAATGGCTCGATGGCTTAAACCTGGGTCTAAAGGTAAATCTTGTTTTGTAATAAAGCCGTTTAAGTTTAGCATAGGTCTATAATTATGTTAGAATTTAAACGAATTTCTGCTAAGCTTTTTATGTGTCTAGGTTTTTAAGGTTTTGATGTTACCAGTCACTGCGCTTAGTAACCAAAAATCATTTTATTTCAGGTGAAAAACCATATGTATGCAAGGTGTGTAACAAAGGTTTTACAGGCAAAAGCAACCTCAAAGTACATATGAAAGTACACGGCGAATATTTGATTGTTAAAAAGAATTGTGAACAAGAGGATTTAACTAAATTTAATGTTACCAAGTGAAGGTAGTTGGTTACTAAATTTTATATTTCTTATTTAATAATAATTCTTCAAAATTCTATTGTAAGTATTTACTTAATTAAAAATAAATTATTTTTAGAAAACTTTTAAAAATTATTTATTATAGAAATACAATGTACATCTAAGTAAGAAACTAAGTGTATCACATACAAAAAAAAGTCTTTGGCAAGTACAGAAAGTACTAATATAAAATATAAACATTCATAAAAAAACGTATAAAAATGGATAATCGGTAAAATTTCACAAAAAGCAATAGGTTCAGGAAAATGATAAGTCTTACTTTATACTTAGATTACTATTAGGTACTAACAGGCAAGCATACATGTGCCACCAACTTACCTCACACAGTTGAATAAATTAAGTAATAAGCTGCCAACTTGCTCACTTATATTCAAATTTTATTTATGTTTCAAATGACGTTATTTCGAGTTGAACAAATATCAATTTTATTTTAATGGTAATTAAGTTGATTTCAGAGTGACTAGCACTATTGAAAATGTTATAAAAATGTTTGAAGTTGTAGCGTTAACTGAACTTTATTGTGTAGAAATTAAAGTTATTTTTTCCATAAACTCATATTTGTTTAAATTTTTGGCGAATATGTCGCGATATTAGATTAGATACATTATTGTTTTGAAAAGATCAACTTTTGATGAGTCGGTAACACTATGCTATAAAAACATACTGTTTACACAATGAGATCGCATTATAGTGCTGCCAATTTTGTCAAATATTATGATACATTACAATCTTAAAGCCAGTCAAATGTCTAGTTCACTTGATGTGAAGATTAAATTCTCTAAAATAAGTACAATATTGACAATTGTGTAGTTTTGATATTTTCAGTCAGTCTTATAAGCTAATACAACATTTGAATTTTGAAATACTTATTTAGTTGGAACACACACTGCTTCAGACACCTACTATTAATTTTATAATAGTTAGGCTATATGCGACAAACATGGTAAAATAAATCTAGAATTACTGAGTTTAGGAGGAAATGCAAGCAACAAACAGTTTGATAAAATAAGTTGCCGTCGCCCCATATCCGTCTAATACTGGATCCAAAAAGATAATTATAATAATGTCGGAGCTTATTATAATACTTAAATAACTGAAATGACACAAATAAGTTCTGACAAATCCCTTTTCCTCCTACAAAACTGTTTAGTCTGTCAATTTTGAAATATCACTGACCTATATTATACAAGTACGCTGGACATCATACTATCGATGACAAAACGAAGACATTTGATTTTCGCCATTTTGGCGCTGATAACAACGTGAGCGTCTGTTGAACTAATATTTTTGATAGTGAGTTTTACAAAATGCGCATACTTTCATGATCAAAATGTTCTAAATATCGTAGTAAACACAAAATACACAAAGTCTCATTCCACGATTTAGACCTTCAGAGATTTACCAAAACAACACGACGACCATTTGCAACAGTCAATTTCAGTTCCTGAGACGCTCGAGCGGGGGCGCTTTGAATCGGCACAAAAAACAACTGTCATTTCGTATGGTATATTTAGTTCAGCGTACTTGTTTATTAGATGTGTGACATAAATAGAACAATATTACAAATAAATTCTGTACCAAATGGCTGATAATTCAAGTGCCTGTAAAGGTATAATTGAAATAAATGCTTAGAGTTTGAAACTGCTTTAAAATAAATAGTTGTACTGACAACGGCAGAAAATGAGATATAACTTCTTTTTTAATGCTGCTTATCGAGACTCACAAGTCGTGTCGTGGATTCTTTTTTATGTTAAAATAAAATATTGTTCCTAGTTTTATCCAGAGAGAAAAGGAATGGAGAAACTTTTGACCATAATTTCCTCTCAAACGCATTCCCCAAATTACGATGCTTACGATTTAAGTAACATCAAATGAATACAACGTTTATGTCCTATCACCAAAATCTATATCTGATCACCATAAGGACTATTCCTGCTTGCAGCGCATATTATTAGTCGACCTAAAAAAGATCCTGTTTTGTTTTACCTAAGGACGCAGCTGTGATCTTCATGTGCACGGGATATTGTTTACAGATATAGGTTTTGGCGATAGTACGTACTTATTCTAAGGACGTTAGCTAGTTGTACGGTACGCCATTAATAAGTAACTAATAAATACATCCAATGTTTCTTGTTATCAGGATTGAGTACTTAAGCCTAAAATGTATAAATAATCTTAAATAAATAATTGACAACGAAATAATAAACTCATATCTCCATTTCGGTCTTATTTGGACTAATAATAATAATAACTAACTAAATAGATAAGTAAAGCCAATTGAATATTTATGTACTTAATTTTCATTGTTTAGCCAAAAACAATTAGGTACAGGTAAACCAAAAAAGTTTTGCGCTTCGCTAATCTCCGTGTTTCTGAATTAGCACAAACGTCGCGATACAGAGTAGTCCCCGACAGAGGCAAAGCTTCCAAGTTGTGTACTTTCGCGCTGAGTAGTAGTGCACCTATCATTGCGCGTGTGTATGATGTTTTCTCTGTCGGATTACCTACTCCGGTCGCAAATTGTCATTTTTCTCTAAAAGGTTTTGAAAAGTTTGCTATGCTTTGAGACTTTTGCTATCATGGTAATGCAAAAAAACAGGCAAATACTTCCGTGGTCGTAACAACTCTATATTAGATCGCGTTCGTATGTCCTATGATAGACGATGATTTCCGAAGCACATACTTTCTTGGGATATCTGTACTCATTTACAATATAGTACACAACCTTTATTTAAACTACACTTACACGTAAATATTAAGGAACTAATGGAAATTACTAAACCTTGGAACCTATTCAAGACTTCACGTAGGTACGGTTAGTCTTATAAACTAAATGAACTCGGCAGTATTTTGTCACGTAAATGAGGACAGGCATAATTGTGACTTAAAGTCGGATAACGTAACAAATTATTGAACAATCGGAAGTAAAAACGAAGTATCATGCACTATTCGTGATGTACATGCTTTAAGGTTGGAACTGACACATTCACATACAAATAACATATGAAGACTAAAGTGTTACAAAAACTACTCCTTTTTACAAACCTATCTTACACTAGAACGCTTCTTCTTATGTGTAAAAATGCATAAAGCATCAAAGAAAAACATGTCGAATATTGGCTATCTATTTACCAAGGAGTAATATACAAATGGAGTGTAAATACGCAAATATTTTCTCCAGAATCAGCCACAAAATTCGTGAAGTGTGCGATATGAGGTATGATAAGCAATCGTGCAGATATTGTGTGATGAGGTGCGCAACTTATCACTCCATTTAGTTACTACTCCGTGATTTGTACCATCTTAAATTTCGTTTCCAAACTGCGTGTTGGGTAGTATCCTAACAACTGTGTCTTTCGTACCTATTTTGTCCGTGTCGATGAGGGATCCCGAGCTGTGTTTCTTTGTTTTGGGCGCGAGGGGCGGTACCTCGCTGCATGTGGAACAGTTATCATCGGGAACCTTGGAGGAGCCTGCGACGCTAAACTTTTTCAAGCTACCGGTGGCTAGGGATCCGTTAGAAGACGAGCAGTGTGGAGGCAGCAGAGGTACTCTCTCCTGCAAGTCTCGGCTGGAGCCAGACGGCCGGTTCCCGAAACCACTGCTTCCTGGCTCGGAAGCTGCGATTTCTGGACACCCGCCCATGTTTATCCATTCTTGGATTCTGGAACAATTTTGTGGCATTACATTTGGTTCCCCTTGCCTTGAATTCAACAGGATTTTGGAAAGGGTGTTAGTCCCTCTAATGTATAGAAACGCATCCAGGTCGATACTTGGCTAAGGTAAGTCCTACCTATTAACAATTTCCTCGAAGTTGGGTCTCCTCTGCGGCTGGTGCTTCCAACAGTCCCTCATGAGTGAGTACATGGTTGGTGGACAACTCGCCGGAGCCGCTAGAAGCTCTCCACCTCGCACCATCGATATCACTTCTTGATTACTATACCTGTCAAAATAAAAGAAAAAATGAAGATGTTACAAAATTGAGGATCACATGGTTAAGTCAGGAGATTGGGTAGTCTAGGCTAAGCTGTAGAATAACCCCCACAAGCAATGGTCGAATAACTAATTACCCTGTATAAAGTACCTTGTTAAAATACGTAACGAATGTTGATGAAAAAAGCTTGTAAAAACGACAAAGAAACCTTGAACTTAATCACACTACTCTAGCCTTCAAAACGAATGATATATAATAACATGTTTGCTGCATAATATTATGTTCTTACCCGTAATACGGCTGCAATCCATAGCTGTATATTTCCCATAACACAACTCCATACGACCAAATATCACTCTCAGTTGTGAACTTCCCATAGAGTATAGATTCTGGCGGCATCCACCTCACAGGCAGCAAACTTTTCGACTGTACCTGTAACATTAAATTATTCTTTTATGAATTTCACTGCACTCATATTATTAAATGCTCATATGTTGCCTTTCTAACTAATAGAAAAACGCATATTATAATTGTAATCTAAATCAATCAATACTTTCAATAAGTGAAAGGAAACAATGGAATCCACACAAGCTTGAGCATAATAATTTCCAACGTGTGATGCCCTGAGATCGTCGTTAGATAGCATCAATTTCTCGCGCAACATACAAATATTGCATGCCAAGCATTCATAGCAAACAGTAACCATTCATTAAATTCTTTACTCATGCATAAAATGCGCTGTAACATAATTATGGCGATATCACAGTTTCTTTTTAACTAGAAAACTTTTACAGTAATATACTCACTCTATAATAATCTGAACTGTAGATATCTCTTGAAAGTCCAAAATCTGATATTTTGACAATGAAATCATCGGAAACCAGACAGTTTCTGGCCGCTAGATCTCTGTGAACATAATGATGGGAAGCAAGATATTGCATGCCTGCGGCAATGTTATTGGCAATGTTTAGTAATCTCATGGGCGGCAGACCTTTCCCGGAGGGTGGCGCGCGTCCCATCAGAAATTCGTGCAGATCCCCACGGGCCATAAACTCAAACAACATACATAAAGGTTCTTCTCTTAAAGCCACACCGACAATACACACTATGTTGTCATGGGTTAACTCAGATATCAAGTCTATTTCTCTTCTGAAGTCTGCCTGTGTTTTAGCTGATGCATTCTCTTTCAGCGCCTTTACTGCCACAAACTGATTTTCGCCATTCCTCTTCAGAGCACCCTTGTATACTTTGCCGAATGCTCCTTCTCCTAATTCTTCCAAGAATTTAATTTGCGAAAGAGAATACTGTGGTATGCGTAGCACCCCATTACCACGGGTATTTCTTGTAAGATGAGGCTGGTTAGCCATATTGTTAGTCAATAATTCACTCATTTCTATTGGTGAATTCAATCTAGAATTCCCATAGATGTTTTTATCAGCATTAGGTAGATTTATATCCCTTATTGCAGCAGCATTGTTCTTGTTTTTATGTCTATAACATAAGCAGATGATAAAACCAATAATAGATAGGGTCAAAACAAGAAAAACTATAACAATGTAAATCCAGATTTTATGAGCACACTTTGGAATTTCACAATATTGTTTATCTGTTTTGCCATCTTTTTCTATAATACACCAGGGCTGCTCCAGAACTCCTCCAGGATTTCTGCAATAACTGTGTGTCCCAGCAAGTTCGGGGAAATCAGATAATCTAACATGTAACTGTTTAGACCACTCAACACAAGCCATGCCATTATTTGCAATGTTCACTCTTCCTAGATACCCGCTGCCATTTTCCCAGTAACATTCATCATCAGATGCCATGACTCTACCAATGCTGATCCTCAGACAGTCAGGATCATCTTCTGGCAGGTCTTGACATTCCTCCAGTGTCAGCTGCTGGCCTATATGAGGGTGTCTCTTAGCAATGGCATACTCTTTCTGACACAATTCATTCTCCAATATCTCACAATCTTGTTTACACACACGTCTGAGGACAGTTGAGTTATGTCGGATATTGAACATGGCTGCAAATGAGCTATTTGAGTCTGTGTACATACTAGGCAACTTCCCAAGAGGCAAGTTTTCAAAAACAATTTCCGGCCAGTCTTCATTAGGTTTACTGGTAACATCAGTATTGATTGAGAACAGTTTTTTAGCTTCCCTGTAGAATTTGGTGTTAGTGATAAAAGGATCTCTACAGATAGGAAATGTTGAATAGCACAGACTGGGCACTGCATAGCCTTCACAGCGGGGACTGATGTCATTAGAATACCTTGTGACTTGGAAAGCTTTCATCAGCTTATCTTCAAGAGCTGCTTGACTAGTATTATAAGGAATATAAACAAATTGACCTTTGAGATGATCAGCACATACTTTTCCTAAGTATTCCTGGCATATTGGCTCCAACTTTTGGGGCTCAGTAGAATTGGTGTAGTTTACATTCAGTGTTTGTATGTTTTCTGAGATCAAACCTGGCGTCGACTGAACATTAATATCCTGTTGGCTGTAGATATCAGTATTAGGAAATAGTGATGCATATGTAGGAATCTCATAGTTTTCTATGCCTTGTTCAACTTTTAACTGTGATGTCTGCTTCTTCTCATAGTTTTGTTTGATGACACATGTGTAGTTGCCTTTGTCAATTACAGCAATGTCTTTGATCCTCAGATTTGTACCTATGGTGCCATTGGTCTTATCAATCTTAGTAGTTATTTTCATTCTCTGGGCTGAGTTATCATCTATAATCTTATTATCTTTCAACCAATATACCTTAACATTTTCTAACAGTTTCTGTTGTATATGATCAGGTGGAGATTCCTTCAACAATGTAGCAATGCCTTCCTTATTTTTCGTATATTTTTCAACCTTCGTGTAGTTCATTATCGCCTCACATTTGAATCGTACATCACTTTTGGGCGCTCTGGTGATCACGGGAGGCAAGGTTTTAGAAAAGAAAATGTCAAGTTTTATGTTCCATACTTTCTGTTCCGATGTTGAGTTTGACTTCAGTAATGAGAAAGAATCTGGTCTGTCGGGTCTTGAACATTTAATTACACACAAATAGAAGCATAAAACAATAAATACACTGCAGTGTTTCATGACTAACACTTCCCATAACACCGATGCCTAACACAATTTTAAATCGAGCGCTTGTTTCATAGAACACGAAGTTATTCGTTTGCGTAGCACAATAAATTATTTGTTTAATTGTCTTTATGTCATGTTTAAGTTACATATTTACAGCAGAATCCTTCTTTTAATCTAAAATTATTAGAAATACGAATGACAGCGAAATAACACCAACCAATATCAATGACAAACTGTGTGTGTTGCCAGGCGCGATTTTTTGTATCTGTCATGTGCACTACAATAGTTGCCATGATTTTAAGTCTAAGGGCGCTTTCAATTTAGACGTTTCGTGTCGGACCGCTGCGGTGCCGAAGTGGTGCGTTTGTCGTATTGCGCACGGACGGTCGTTTGTTTTCATACAAAGCGCGCGGTGCGGCAACAGTGCGGCGTTGGTACCGCGAACGCTCGGCAACAGCAACGTCGCAAACTCCAGGTGTTCATTTCGCTGTTGAACAGTGCGGTGATAAGACGTGAGAACTAATTTCTTAAAATGGATGATATAAACGTGGAAGAACTTCTAAATGAAATTGAAATACGTCCTGCTATATGGAACTCCAAAAGCGACAAACACAGTAATCGCACGGAAACAAAAAATGCTTGGGAAGGTATCTGTGAAAAATTTATAGAGGATTTTAAAAATAATTTTGCCTGCTGGTGAAAAAAACTCAGCAGGTAACCATTTATTTAAATCAAATTTTGTTATTTTGCCATGACAATTGTCCTTCGTTAACAAAGTATTCTGCAAATTTATCGCGAACTGATGTTGCTGGCAAATTCTGTTCATTATGAACCGATGCCTGTCTTGAATAAATAGATTACTATTAGAAATTTCGTCACATTCACGTTGTAAGAAATTATGTAAAACACAGATAGCTTGAACAATATCTATCGCAA
Organism: Apamea monoglypha; assembly: GCA_911387795.2. NCBI lineage: Eukaryota > Metazoa > Arthropoda > Insecta > Lepidoptera > Noctuidae > Apamea > Apamea monoglypha. Next base: position 6,556,184 of record OU426920.1, read on the forward strand.
ACGATATTTTTACATTCATTGGTCGATATATTCTCCATTTATTAATCATAATTCCGAACGTACACTCTATGTATCTTCGAGCACGTGACAAGTGGTAGTTAATTTTTTGTTGTATGAAATTACTGATGCCGCATGCTTCCTAATCATCACCGACAAAAACAAACGGTAGTGGTGAACCATTTTCTGTTATTGCCGTAGAACTTGGTATAGGTACCTATTCAGACTGTTGTCTTGAAGCTTCTTGAAAAAATCATTGTTTCTAAATATGTATTTGTGAATCTGATGCTTTGCCATATGAACCAACATTAATGAAAATGAATTTGTAATTTGCATTACAAATGGCCAATAACACAATAGAGAAAAACTTTTTGTAGTTGTAATAAAGCGAACCGCTTTTAGGGGTTTTACCTTTCATGTTTACCATCAGGGAAGTTTACGTTAGTTGCAAAACCTTGTGCGATTTTTAATTCCAGAAATATTTGAGAAGAATGATGCAATTCAGTCATACTGCAACCAAGTACCTGTAATAATAATATTTATTTTTGCTGGAAGAATTTGTTGCTGGAAGAAGCCATCCCTGACGAATGGTGTAACAGTTCGCTGTTGCCCATCTTTAAAAACAAAGGTGATGTGCTGGAGTGTAACAACTATAGAGGAATAAAGCTATATGAAGGCTTGGGAGAAAGTTATTGAAAGGCGACTGAGAGAAGAGAATGAAATTTCACGAAACCAATTCGGTTTTTTGTCTGGTCGAGGAACAACAGATGCCATCTTTGCTATCCGCCAGCTGTGCGAGAAATACAGAAGTGCGCATAAGAACTTGCACGTGGTAGGTATTTGTTGACCTCGAAAAGGCAAAGGAAAAGGGAAAGGTCGTATGCCTGCTTTCTCCTTCAGCGCCCGCTGAAGGAGAAAGGCGTGCCAGGGAAGTATGTGTAAGTAGTTGATTGGAGCGATGTACAGATGCCAGCAGGTCAAGCTACCCCAAACTGTCAAATTTTCCCAATCAACCTTGAACCTGAATGATTTAGCAATAAAGTTGAAAATCTATTAAAGAAATTTGACAGATTGTAGTAGCTTGATGTGCTGGCGTCTGTACAGTCGATGTAGTACCCAAGTCCGGTCTACAGTGGGCACTACTGGCAGCTTCGATGTGGCTGTTGGCTTGCACCAGGGTTCAGCGCTCAGCCCGTACCTCTCCGTGCTGATAATGGATGCTCTTACAGCGGATATATGGCCTCCGCAGGCGCGATTCTTTAAGGGAACTGTTAATAGATATTAACATCATGATGTTACTACCTTGTCAATACATCTATAAAAACATCATGTACAGCTTGGCAAAAAAGTCGTGAAAATAATGGTGGCGCCACTATCGTGCATGTTGTAACCCTAAATAGTACGACTAAAACGGTTTTGATATTAGTTTTTTTTTTTAAATTAATATGAATATTGGCGGGTTTTATGAAAACAAGAAAAGCTCTGAAACGCTTGTTCAGCCACTGCCTAGAACGATAACATTTGCAGTTATTTAATTTAATGAATTAAAAATATAATTATGAGGTATTTCAAAATACTTTGATGTCAACTAATCCCACATTATGTGAGACAATTTTATGTTTCACAAGACCCCAGATCAATTCAATAGGGTTTAGATCCCAGTGACAAGTTAGAAGCTTTACTACTGTGTGACTGTGTCCCACAAATCCATGTTCTCCTCTAACCACAGGCAAAATGTTCCATAGTTGGTGTTCTAATCAAAAACTAATATAAAAATCAGAATAATTTTTTTTAATCAGAATCAAAAATTTTAATAAAAAATGTTTTCCTCTAAGTATTCCACGCCCGAAAACTCTTCATCCATGTCTTGGTGTGAGCTTTCACCAAAACTCTGCTGGCTATGTTCAGATGTGTCACTGTTGCTGCTTTCATCTTGTAGGTTTATGATATTTTTTTCAATGTCACTATATACAGTTTGCCCCCTTCGAAAATAACCTTTTTCTATTTTCATGACATGTTGACATTAATTTTTCCAGTCGTCAACCGATATGCTCTGAAACGCTTGTTCAGCCACTGCCTAGAACAATAAAATAAAAACAACTAAACATTTGCAATTACTTATTGTAATGAATTAAAAATATAGCCTTATAGTACTGATAGATTTACCTCAAAATACTATAGTTATTTTTGTTCAGTGATTTATTTTATGCAATATTAACAAAAAGTATCAAAATTATACGAACGCGCTGCATTCCGAATGTGTTTTGTAAACATAACCTCAAATTCGTGAATGTACATTTCAATAATTGTATGAAAGGTTTATAATAGATATTGCACCTTGAAATACACACATTAGATCTGATTACATGTATAAAATATGATTTTACCTGTCATTTCAGCGGTTCTTTCATACACATCGTTGAGATCGGTTAAAATTTGTCCGGCCTCGAGTTCCGCCAAATATCTCACGTACACTTTATAAATTATTGCTCTTGCGGAGCTGCGAATAACAGATCTGTTCATTATGAACACAATGGGTCACCAGTATCACCACGATAAAGCAAATAAATAAATAATAAACACGAAAAACAGTCACCGATTACAAGAAATGACAGAATATGTACCTTACTCGACGAGGCAGAGCGAGTGTTGCCAATGATTAAATATTTTAGTTCCGTTTCAGGACTTTCTTGCCAAACTGTAGGTACGTAAGAAAAAATTTAAAATTCAATAAAAGAGGTGAAATACACAACTATAGGACTAGAAATAGGGACCAATTAGTTCAAACAGGTTTCAGACTGGCTAAAGTAGACTCATCCTTCATGAGCAAACAGTACCCACTGTTTAAAATGTTACAATATAATTCCTCCCCACCTGAATGAAATCCATCGAATGAAACGAAATTTAAATATTGTAGTAACGCACACTATGTAGCCAAGCATATTATAAGTTAGGGGATTACATCGCTGACAAAAATGCTTGGCTCAATGCTGGTCCTGCTCCACGGGGGCGCATAAACTAATTAGCATTCGGAAACATTGTTGGAGCTGCTGAACATTGGAAAAAGCTATCTTTGCATTGTATAAATTGAATTTCTTAGTATTGTATAATTGCATGTGTGAGCACTATTTACTTTCTTTAGAGCTACTTAGCTTAGCTGCCACGGCTTATTTTAATTTCTGAATTGTTTTTATTGTTTTCTATAACGGACGCTTTTAACGTGCACGTCATTCTACATCGTTCTCATATGGTTAATTTCAACACGAATGATGTAATCAAATATTTTATAACAATTTTATGATTTTAAAGAGTGTCCATGGAGTTTCTTGTCCGTTCTTCTCCATAGGTATGTACCTACGCTTTGGAATGGGTAACTAGCTTCATCTTTCTGACTGACCGACCCTTTGACAATTCAATAGTAATTAGCTTAGTTGAAATAAATTATTTGAGTTTGAGTTTGATATCCAAGAGGAGGCTCCCTGGTGTATGCTGTTCGCCGATGACATTGTGCTGGTTGCCGAGAACGGCTTAGAGGTCCAGAGCAAATTAGAGGTGTGGTGGGAAAGACTCGAGACCGTTGGCCTGAGAGTAAGTCGGACCAAAACCGAGTATCTGTTTTGTGATTTTGGCGGTCTCTCCAGTCCTAGGCCCATATCTCTCGACGGAACGCCCTTATCGATCTGCTCCGACTTTCGGTACCTCGGGTCGCTTGTCCAAGGAGATGGCGAAGTATGTAGACCGAGACGTAACGCACCGGATCAACTCAGGATGAATGAAATGGCGACAGGTCACAGGAACAACTTGCGACCCACGGATGCCCCTTAAGTTAAAGGGGAAAATTTATAAGTCCGTGATAAGGCCTGTCGTACTTTATGGGTCTGAATGCTGGGCTGTGAAGAAGGCGGATGAAAAAAAAATTGCATGCAGCGAAGATGAGAATGTTAAGATGGATGTGTGGAGTGACGAGAATGGATAAAGTAAGAAATGAGTATATAAGAGGAAGTTTGAAAGTGGCGCCAATGACAGAAAAGTTGAAAGGAAATCGTTTGGCTTGGTATGGGCATGTGATGAGAAGGGACGAAACGCATGTGACTAAAAGAGTGATGAATATACATGTTGATGGATGGAGAGGGAGAGGAAGGCCGAAGAAAAGATGGATGGATTGTGTGAGGAATGATATGAAAGAGAAGGGAGTGAATGATAGCGTGACGGTTGACAGGGGAGAATGGAAGAAGAAAACTTGTTGTGCCGACCCCAAGTAACATGGGATTATAAGGGTAGGAAGATGATGATTTTTATTTCAGCAATGGTACCTAGGTATCTACTTCAAAAAAATGGAGACATATAAGAGACAATGCAATTGACTTGAAAAGCACGGAGAATCAAAAAGTAGATCCGAAGCAAAAAGACAACGAAAATATGTTTATTTTGATTGGCTGCACTTTTTGTCGGAAGTTTATGAAATAAAACCAGATTCAAAAGAAAAAAATAGAATATAAAAAATAAAAAATAGAAAAAATATAATACTTACTTTTCGATGTTGACGCAGTAGTAAAGAAAAGAAAAGTAAAACTAAAAGTTCATCTGCCGACGATAACAATGAAACTAAGAAGCTTTTAAAAATACTCGCAGAAAGAATGCAAAACAAAAAAAAATGCAAGTGAAGATGTTTCCGAAGATGGAGACAGATATTTTTTATTGTCTGTGTTATTAAACGACTTTAAGAGAATCCCGGAAAGTCGTAAAATGGATGCCAAATACGACATTATTGGAATTATCCGAAAATACGCGACGCCACAATCGTATTCCGTCCGTACTCGAGATTATTATAATTTAGATTCGGAATTTTATGAAAAACGCGGCTATTTTACGAATCTGTCTTCAGGATCTCAAACACAGACCTCTAATAATCAGTTTCAGTCAACGTCCGACGAAATTGCAGCAATCTTATCTTTATCTAATTTGAGTGGAGATTCTGATGCTTCCATATACATATAATGATCTGTTTACAGACGATATTTCTACACAATAATTTTTAATTGTAATTTTCACAAAAATACAGGGTGCCAAAGTTAAAGGCTGACCCACACCAAACGTTTTCGCAGACGTGCTACATTGCGTCACGGTCTGTAATTTTTCAAATGAATGAATTTGAATGTGGAGCTTTTGGTGTGAATTTTCACATTCAAATTCATTCATTTGCAAACTTACAGACCGTGACGCAATGTAGCACATCAGCGACACCGTTTGGTGTGTGTCAGTTTATTTAAAAAGCTTATTTCGTATTTTATTATACTTACTGTACTAATTAGTAATTATAAATATTGATTACCTATACATAGGTATACTAATTCTTCTTAATATTATCTTTTTTACTAAAAGATTTTATAAAAAAAAACCGATGAAAACAATTATAGTAATATAATATTATACTTATGTAATAAATAATATCACAAATATAAAATATAAGTTGTTTACTTTACTTACTTACCTCAGTGTTATCAGAAGTCTTTTTTCAGTTGATATAGTACGAGTACTATGTTTGAAAATATGTAGTTTCTCGCCGCTGGATTTTACTTTTAACTAATTCAAGTAAGTCGTAGAAACATACTCTAGACATTCTTAGGTAGGTGTTTAAAAAAATTGCTTGGATCTTGTTTTAACCTAGGGTAAAGATTATGAAAATCACCAAAATTACATGTTAACAAAAACATCGGAGACGCTATTTTACAGGGGCGTCGTTTTTGTTTCTATTTGATGTTTTTCAACAAGAGCACTAACAGTAATGCTTTTTCGTCAGAGGTCATGGCTTAACTACCTACTGTCAAACATATTTAAAGCATCACTAACACACAAACGCACGGCAGTCGGATACGCTTTCAATTTAGGCGTTTGGTATCGGACTGCTACCGTACTGCAGCGGCCCGGCAGCGGGTTATAACCAGCGGCACGGTAAACGTGCGGCAGTGGTCTGACACGTCTGAATTGAAAGCGCCCTTAGGGTAAAGGTAGGTATATATTCGACAGACACGTTTCGCTAGTAATAGTAGTTAGCCTTATGAAACTCCGGGCAGTCCGGGCTGCTAGGTACTTAATTTGTCAATCACTGACATGTCGCTAAAGAAAGACGACGTGTAACCATCCACACACTCCTGTGCCAGCCTCATCCAGGTTCTACCAGTGACCACTTACTAGGCAATATTTAAGTATTTATGAATGGTGGAAGGCAACTAGAGGTTATCAAGCTACATGCTGTTCACAGCAAACCGACATTACAGGATTCTCAAAGGTCTGTCGCTCGTACTCACAAACATATACCCGACCATTTAAAAAACAATATTAGGTATCTTTCTTGTTATTTATTTAAAAAATGTAACTTGCAACATTAAGTAACAGAATAGGCTCACAGGTTTTCTTTTTGTAGAGTCATTAGATCAGGCATTTTATAGACTATTTTGTTCCAGTTCTTCTTCTATCTCCTCCCTTAGCACCAGTCCACCAAGCAGAGAAGAGTCCGGAGGAAGCCACTCACAGCTGGTGTCTTCTGATGAACATGCCTGAAAATGAACGATTAAAGAATTGGTAAATCGGCTATAGTAGGTAGGTGTATCCGCTGTAGTGTACATGACTTTCACTAAGGTCCTCATCCTAATCAGGTAGGTGGGTAGTCGTTACTTACAAACTTTCTAGTCTCCAAGTTTGGATTTCACTGGACTCGTCGTCAGTAAATCGTCGGTAGTGTTTGTGTTTGCGAGCATAAACACACGTCTGTAAAGTATTTATTGTGGTAGGTACTATCAGCAACGAAAGTCGATTAATACACTTTTACATGAAACATCTCTTAATTAATACACTGCTTTTCAGAATTTCAAGTAGGTACTCGTAATAGGGACAGAGTCAAGAGATTTTATTATTGAGTTAATATGTTTAAAAAAACATGGCTATAATGTAAGTATTCATATTTATCAAAATAAGGCCGGCTTGGTTGCACCTACAATACTTCAAGGATATGTTGCAAAGAGCACAGTATTACTTGTGGCAAAGTTGCCAAAAAATAAAAGGCCCGTTTTGACATTGACAGTTCTAGTACCTAGTTAATAAAGATCAAATTCGCAAAACACGTATTCGTTTGTATGAAACTGACAGGTGTCAAGAACGCATTCTCAAATGTCAAAACGGGCCTTTTATTTTTTACAATTTTTTTTTGTTGTGGATGGCAAGTAAACACTTCAGTTGTTAACAAGCTTGGCAGTCAAATATGAACAATATCACTGAACAAAGTTCAGATAAAATAATACTGGTGCTCGAATGACATTGAGTTGAGAGGGAAGCGCTGTTGGTAAACATTTGTGATAATTATGTATTGGAAAAACAAGATGGCGGCGTTAGTTCCGATTTTAGCCACGCACCAGAAGATATTTGTACACCTGTGACTGTGTTATCTTCTCTGAAAGATAATACGGACCTGACACCTGCAGGACGTGGCCTCAACGTAGTGGTAAGTGTCAGTGCCAGGCTGCACTCCAGGATCGCAGTTCCGCAGCTTCACGGAGGCGTGCTTACGGTCCCCATGGACACACACGGGGTGGTGGGACTGTTTGTATGGGAACTGCCAGTCGGATATCTGAAAGTTGATTAAAAAATATAATTTCATAAACAGATGCTTTAGGGTTGACGGTTCGATCACAGGTGCGAGATTCGACGGTAGTTAACTTCGTTTGGCCCAGACTTCTTTTGCGACACTATCTATCATACGATCAAATACTTAGGTAGGCAGGTAATTATTAGTAACTGCCCTAGCCAGCTATAGCGAAGCTGCCAAAGCAAATTAGGTAAAAATAGCCAGACATTTATGACACATAACTTTACCAGAATAATGATCTGAAACACTGCAGCACTACAGCATTGCTGAGTTGCCTACAGATTTTTAGTTCGGATCTAGCCATTACATTGGCAAATGGAACTATCCAAGCCCGATTTATTCGGTGCGATTTAATTCCTTATTCGCATTCAATAAGTTAAAGGCACAATATTTATTTGTTGCTTCCATAATAATAGTAAGTAGTAGTAGAAGTACTAGTAGTAGTATAGGTAAAAAAATTGCATCGTGTAAAAGGGGTTTAGTCTCTCAATCTAAAAAGTGGCTGCCACCGTACCTCATAAGAAAGACAATATCCTCCACAGCCCATGATCTTGACATCGTCCCAGCACCGACGTCCGTTGAGGTCAGTCTGCATAGCCTTGTGCGTGTGACGCTTGATCTTGCAACGGCCTGTCAGGGATGCTTCGGTGCAGATCAGCACGCAGCAACAGAGCATCATCGTCAGGCAGGTGGCACTCATGCTTCTGATAAGTCCCGACATTTTGGACACTGCAATAATTTTGGGCACTTTTAACACCTAATGAAACTCCCTGGTAAGAGGTACTGTATATTTAGTTAGTTTAAAAGCTCATAAAAGGAAAACAAAGAAACCGTTTAGGAATTAACACCAAGATACAAATTAGGTAGTTAAAATAAAAGGTATGTGTAACCACTTAGAAACTTCTAGATTAATTTATAAGTAAAAGTTGGAGACACTTGTTCCCAAACCTTATCTGAAGCAGATCCGGAACTGTGTGTCGAATCTCCATCGCAAAATGTTTTTATAAAGGATCGAGGTGGACGTCACGACATTTCTCTCACTTCGCTTCACATGACTATGGAGCACGAATCATTAGCCCCGCGATTGCGCCGTTAAGCTGGATAAAAATAGAGAAGAATTGCCGCTTAGAATACATCACATTTGCATACTTAATTTAGTGACTTTAGCACTGTTAGCGAAAGATAGCTCTTCTAAATAGTGCTTATAGGTAGGTATACTTACCCATAGGACAAAAAACCAGAGCTTATCTCTAAATGCATGTCATGTGTAATAACACAAACTTCCTTTTCCTATAGCGAAGTGTAAATGTACATTTCACGCAGATAAAAAGACGCTAACAAGATAAAAATAAAGCTAATAAATAAACAAGTTACTAAATAACAAGATTTCAAGTCGACCCAAAAAAGTCATTAAAAGCGGTGGCGCAGAACAAATTGGCTCATTTGTGCGAGGTTCCTTGTGTCGCACCCGCCTGATGCGGCGGTCTGGCCAAATTCAAAGTTCAACTAATTGCATTGCGTTCCTCATACCTTATGTCCGTATAATTATATAAATCTCGTAAGTCACCGCCCCGCGTACATTAACATGCGTTGCAAGCGGTTTTTGAATTCAGATCAACCGTTAGAATGCAAGGAGGTAATTAGTTGGTATTCCAAAAATGAAACATCTACGATATACAATATATAGCAATGCTAACATACTGTTGCAATATATACAGTACCTATAGATGCCTCGTAGGTAATTGGTTTTGTTAAACTAACTAACTGTGTTACCGATATTCGTTGCTGATCGTATCTAACTTGTAGGTTGGTACTGGTACATACCTACATAGATAATCAGTAATTACGTTAGGAACCTAATCTAGTATGTATTATTTTATTCTACTCCTAAAATTAACGTACTTAAAGTACAGCCATTGACTTCTGAAATGAAGCTCTCAAACAGAACTTAATATACTTTGAGCCGCCCCTTTAAAGTTTATCAACCCTTTCAATAGCTTTTAATTTTATGTAGCGAAACATGAATCACACTCGTTTGGACACTTTGGCTTGGAGCTAAGCAACCCGTGGGACATTCGTCATTTTGGTGCAATTTGCATGCATTGTGTTTGTGTCCATATTCGCCGGTGCCCTTACAGGCTTGTACAAAGTGGACTTGTAGTGTCTTGTGTGTTGGGATTAATTAAACACACGCACTAACGTTCGTAAAAAGTTTATTATATAGGTAATATATCTATGTATATAACAATAACAAGATCTCCGTAAATTGCAATGAGCTGCGCGAGTACGAGTACATAATATTACGCGATGCGCACGCGATCAATGTTGGACGCGGACTGCTGAGGGCAAGCGAGGGGGCGCGGCTCGAGAGTGCGGGGTGGAGGCGGCGACAGCGCGCCGTGTGCCGCGCGGTTCTGCGAACTTGATAGTACTTTGGCAGAGCGGTCGCCGGGGCTCCGCTAGCGGCTGGACTGTAGGTATAGCTAAGGGTGTGTACAAACGTGCGGAAGCATAAGGCTGTGTACAGGTGTAAAGTAAAATATTTTGGTTAATTTTCTTATGCGTGTATTTATGTGGTATATAGATTTCTTGTATGTGAGTTATTTGTATATATGTATTTATGTATATAAATGTTAGGTATGTACCATAGCTATATCCTACATCACTCCCCCGCTGAGACCGGTTCACGGTCGATAGTGAGACAGGTGCAGTGGAAATCTCACAGTTCTCCCGCTTCTTGTGGTTTTTGGTTGTGGTTGTGGTGGAACTGGCGATGGTGCAGATGGTGGTTGCAGTAAAGGTGATGTTCTATGTGACAAACCATCATCGTTGTTTGCCATATAGGCTGGTTTTAGTCTGTCAATGGTAACTATAACATGTTTTCCTTGGACGTCGATTGTAAATGTTTTTGTTCCCCTTTCTATGACTTTGTGTGGGCCAGAGTACGGTGATTCTAATGACTTCTTTAGGGGTCCTTTTCGCAGGAAAACGTGAGTGGCTGTATTTAGGTTTTTAGGAACATAAAATATTTTCTGGCCATGGCTTGAAGTTGATGCAGGTGATAGCTTCGAAATACGTTGTTTTAGTCGTGCTGCGAAGTCTGCTTCATCTATGCTGTGACGTGTTACTGGTTTCAAAAACTCACCAGGTAAACGGAGTGGCTCGCCGTACACCAATTCGGCTGAAGAGGATTGTAGGTCATCCTTCCAGGCACTCCTCATACCCAGGAGAACAAGAGGAAGTGTCTCCGACCATTGTGTGTTGTTGTGGCACATTATGGCGGCCTTCAGCTGTCTGTGCATCCTCTCCACCAAACCGTTGCACTGCGGATGGTAAGATGTTGTGGGACAATGGTAGGCACCTATGATAGACGAGATGCACTGGAACAGTTGAGAGTCGAATTGTTTCCCCCGATCTGTGGTGATTTTTTCTGGACATCCAAAACGAGCGACCCAGCCAGAAATGAAGGTACTAGCGCAGGTCTCCGCTGTGATGTCAGCTAGTGGATAGGCTTCTGGCCATCGAGTGAACCTATCTACCGCTGTAAGACAGTACCTGAAACCAGAAGAGGGTGGCATAGGGCCTATTATGTCAAGGTGGACATGGGAAAAACGGTTAGAAGGAACAGGGAATGAGGAAAGAGGAGAATGAGTATGACGGGTAACTTTGTTTCGTTGGCAATCTGTGCATTGTTGAGCCCATGTTCTGCAGTCACGACGAATCTTAGGCCACACAAATCTTTCTGAAATCAATTTTGCTGTTGCGTTGGGGCCTGGATGACTGAGATTGTGCAGGTTGTTGAAAATTTGCTTACGGAAAGTTGGTGTGATGAATGGCCTAGGGCGAGAAGTAGACTGGTCGCAGTATATGTAGGCATCCATAGTTTTTATTTTTTCCAACTTTAACGCTGTGTTGTTTTTTAGTAAGTTCTGTAATTCTTGATCATGTTCCTGTTCGTTTTGCAGTTGTTTGTAGTTGATGGTAGTGTCGACGCTTTCCAATCGTGAAAATGCGTCGGCAACTACGTTGTCATTTCCAGTGATATGGTTGATGTCTGTTGTGAATTGGGATATGTAGTAGAGATAGCGGTGTTGACGAGGTGAGCAATTATCTCGGCTTGTTGTGAAGGCGAATGTGATGGGTTTATGGTCGGTGAACACTTTAAATGTTCTCGCTTCGAGCATATACCTAAAATACTTTATTCCTTCATGTATCGCGAGCAATTCACGGTCGTAAGTGCTGTATTTGGTCTGTGCAGGAGATAATTTGCGAGAAAAGAATCCCAGTGGTTGCCAGCTGTCCTGTCTTCGTTGTTGTAAGACAGCTCCGATGGCCACATCTGATGCGTCAGTGAAAAGTGCTAATTCAGCCTCTGTATCAGGATGCGCGATGAGCGTAGCTTCCAACAAGTTATTTTTGCATGCGTCGAATGCTTTTTGTATGTCAGCTGTTATGATAATGGGCGTTGTCCCTTTAATTTTTGGGCCGCTCAAAGCTTGATTGAGAGGGGCCTGAATTTGCGCAGCGCCTGGGAGAAATTTACGATAAAAATTTATCATCCCCAGAAATCTTCTCAACTCCTTAGCATTTTTAGGGAGGGGGTATTCCTGGATAGCTTGAACTTTTTCTGGGAGAGGTCGTATACCAGCTGCAGATACGTGATAACCCAAGAAGGTAACTTCACTAACACCTAAGACACATTTGTTGGTATTTATGACTACTCCATATTTTTTTAATTGGTCGAATAGTTTTTTCAGGTGTCCAATGTGTTCTGTTTCCCCTTTTGAAAATACGAGGATATCGTCAAGAAATCCAAACGTAAAATCCAAACCTTGAAGGATTTCGTCTAAAAATCTTTGGAAGGTCTGTGCAGCATTTCTTAAACCAAAGGTCATGGCGGTAAATTCAAAAAGTCCGAAGGGTGTTGTAATGGCAGTTTTTTTAATGTCCTCTTCATAAACTGGTAATTGGTTGAAAGCTTTGACAAGGTCAATTTTTGAAAATATAGTAGATCCTGACAGTTGGTACGCGAAGTCGTGGATGTGCCTCACTGGGTAACGATCTGGTATTGTCCGTGCATTTAGTTGTCTGTAATCGCCACATGGCCTCCAGCCATCGTCTTTTTTGGGCACGAGATGTAGTGGAGACGACCATGGACTTTCAGAGCGACGAGCTGTTCCATTTTGCAACATTTGTTCGAATTCCTTTTTTGCAATTTTCAGACGGTCAGGTGCCAAACGACGCGGTCGTGATGTTACCGGCGGGCCAGGTGTAGTTCTAATGTGATGCTTAGTGTTGTGAATTGGTTTGTTTTGTGATCCAGCTGGTCTCGTAATTTCGGGATAACGTCGAAGTAGGTCGAGGTAAGGTGAATGACCTGTAAAGGTTTTCAACGACAGCAGTTCATGCGTTATTTCGTGGGTTGAAGGCGCGCCGACGGTCAAGTTCGTAATGGAGTCTATCAACTTTTGTTGTCGGCAGTCGACTAGTAAGTTGTAATAACTTAAAAAATCGACACCGATGATAGGTCTTGACACGTCTGCGATAATGAATTTCCAGATAAATTCGCGGCGTAATCCGAGGTTGAGAGTAAGTTGGTAAGTGCCGTAGGTAGGTATCGGTGTGCCATTAGCTGCGACAAGCTCATAATTACATTGTTTATTGTAATGTAGCTGATTCTTTAAATATGATCTTGGATAGGCACATACGTCGGAACCAGTATCTACTAAAAACTGTACGCCGGTACGTTTGTCGGAGATGAATAGGCGGCCTTTACATGTTGAGCAGTCGTCAGCCACCATTACTGACTGCTTCTGAAGTTTTCCGGTTTGAAGTCACAGGGCTGATCACATTTAGTGGCCTTTTCACCAAATTTAAAATGATACCAACAAGTTGAATGTACCTTCTTTCTTGAATGAGATCGGTTTAGGCGCGAAGATGAGGGGTCATTGCGACTTTTTGATCGGCTTAGACGGGAAAGGTCATTAACCTTTTGTGTTAACAACTCCACTTGTTTCGTAAGCTCGGCCATCTGTTTGTTCATGGTAGGTAAATCACTTACCCCTTGTGTTGCTGATGTGGCCGCAACTTCATGACCTCTCGGCACGACATCGTGAATCCTGTCGGCGAGATCAGCTAAAACTTCGAGAGGCGAGTATGCTTGTGACGCAATTATAGATTGGATGTTACTAGGCAAACGGCTGGACCATATAGTTCTTAAAAACTCGTCGGGTACCTTAGGACCGGCAAGGTGATGCAGGTGTCGCAGGAATTGCGACGGTTTCCGGTCGCCTAACTCCTCGTGGGTCAAAAGTTGGTGCACCTTCTTTTCATCCGATTCAGAAAGCCGCTTTATCAGCTCCGTTTTCAATTTGCCGTATTTGTCGGCCGCTGGTGGATTTACTATGATGTCTTCCACCTCCGCTGCGTATCTTGGATCCAAATGGCTTACAACGTAATAGAATTTGGTTGTGTCCGCCGTAATACTGGAGAGCGCGAACTGGCCTTCTATCTGCGCAAACCATAACGCGGGCTTTTCGGGCCAAAATGGCGGAACGCGCACTCCCACACGAAAAATATCCTGTGATGCCGCTGAATCGGTTTTCGCATCGTTCATTACCTGCTCTGATTCACTCATTTTGTATAACACTTGGGGTTTATTGAGTCCACGTTCTCCACACAGAATACCTAGGTAGCACTTTAAAGCACGTGTTTAGTCTTCGGGGTCACCACTGTAGTGTCTTGTGTGTTGGGATTAATTAAACACACGCACTAACGTTCGTAAAAAGTTTATTATATAGGTAATATATCTATGTATATAACAATAACAAGATCTCCGTAAATTGCAATGAGCTGCGCGAGTACGAGTACATAATATTACGCGATGCGCACGCGATCAATGTTGGACGCGGACTGCTGAGGGCAAGCGAGGGGGCGCGGCTCGAGAGTGCGGGGTGGAGGCGGCGACAGCGCGCCGTGTGCCGCGCGGTTCTGCGAACTTGATAGTACTTTGGCAGAGCGGTCGCCGGGGCTCCGCTAGCGGCTGGACTGTAGGTATAGCTAAGGGTGTGTACAAACGTGCGGAAGCATAAGGCTGTGTACAGGTGTAAAGTAAAATATTTTGGTTAATTTTCTTATGCGTGTATTTATGTGGTATATAGATTTCTTGTATGTGAGTTATTTGTATATATGTATTTATGTATATAAATGTTAGGTATGTACCATAGCTATATCCTACAGACTTATCGTTGACAGGAAAGTGCACTACAGAGACCTATTGTATTCTGTATTTTTATGATTTGGTATATAAATTAACTTGATCGCAATCATAACGAGGTTTAAAACTCGTATCTATAGTTAGTAGGTGCCTTCCTTAATTGTGCCTAGTTATTTACTTTTTAATTTTAATAGGTCGGTTGGACTTACGAAGAGGTATCGTATTACCCAGTAACTGGGTTGTGGAGGTCAGATAGGCAGTCGCTTCATGTAAAATACTGGTATTCAGCTGCATCCTGTTAGACTCGAAGCCGACCCCAACATAGTTAGCAAAAGGCTAGGCAGTTAGATAGGTTGGTTGGTATTCCTTATGTTTTCTCAGTGGTAAGTATTGAACATATCTCATATGCGAAATGTATGGTTTTATGTGGCAGTGCTAAAGGCACCCCTCCAAATTATTATACAAGGACAATGTTTTAGAATCTGCAGTTGGATGCCAACAAGGTGACCCTCTCGGGCCGGTCATTTTCAGTTTAGCTATTCATCCAATTTTACAGAAACTAAATTCAAAATTAAGTTGTGGTATTTAGACGATGGGACGCTAGGAGATGATGTAGACACTGTTTTGAAAGATCTACAACTCCTTAAACAGGAATTTCAATCTATTGGCTAGGACCTTAACCCCTCAAAATGTGAACTTTACATTTCTGACATTACCGACAGACAATTGACTCTAGGTAAATTTAATGCAATAGCGCCACAAATCAAAATTTTAGACAAAAGTTCACTGCACCTCCTAGGTTCCCGAATTTTAGAAGATAGTTTTTCTCCTTTCATCGATGAAAAAAATAAAAATTTCAACGACATTTCGGACAGACTCTCTAAAATTAACTTACATTTAGCATTCACCCTGAATGCTGTTGTTTTGGCCCAAATTTTATATATTTTATACGTTCTTCCCTTTTATGGAAGCAACCACATAGCTGTTGGACAAAATTGACCATATTATTCGCAGCACATTAACAACCATTTTAAATGTGGCCTTGGACGACCGATCGTGGCTTCAAGCCACACTACCCATCCGTTTTGGTGGCCTCGGCGTCCGCAAAATTACCAGTATTAGCTTACGGCGTTCCCGCGGTCCTCTGTTCATAGCACCGAAAAGTTGGCCGGGAAAATTTTAGCCCGCTGCCTGGTTGACTCTGAAGTGCCTTGTTTAACCGACGCGGTGAACGCCTGTAAAGCGGCTTGCCCGGATACAGATCGGCCCGTAAACCCATCTTCCCAGAGACAGTGGGATGAGCCGCTCTGCAAGTTGGTACGGAATAATCTTATCAATACGTCCACCAATACTGCTGAGCGTGCCCGCCTGCTGGCTGTGGGAGAGTGGGAGTCGGAGCTCTGGCTTCAAGCACTCCCGTCACCCAACATAGGCACTATGCTGGGTGACACCACCTTCCGACTCGCTACCTGTCTGCGTTTGGGCGCTCCTTGTGGGGCTCCGCATCGCTGTCAGTGCGGTGAAGATGTGCTATCCTGCAGCAGGAGCGCAGGTCGGATAGCACGGCACGCTAGCATTAATGCCACCATCCGTCGTGCTCTTGTCACCGCCGGGGTGCCAGCTGTTTTAGAACCCAACGGCCTGGCACGCGACGATGGGAAGAGACCAGACGGCATGACCATAATGCCCTGGAAGTTAGGCAGACCTTTGGTGTGGGATGCAACATGTGTCGACACCCTTGCGCCATCTCATCTTCCTAGCACGGTGGGCTGTGCTGGAGCGGCTGCTGCTGGTGCAGAAAACCTCAAAAGGCGAAAATATTCCAACCTGATTGGGAGTTATATGTTCGAGCTGTTTGGGGTTGAAACACTAGGGCTATGGGGTCCGAGTGCCCACTTGGTTTTTCGAGATATCGCCAAGCGGTTAGTCGACTCTTCACGTGACCAGAGGACAGGCTTCTTCCTTGGCCAAATAATGAGCATCGCAATACAACGTGGCAATGCTGCCAGCCTTTTGGGCACTGTTCCTGTTCTTTTGCTTATTTTTTCACATTTACATATCATTATTTTAAATGTTAGCTTATATACTGTAAATATCGTCAATAATTAATAAATTATCAGGTAGTTGTAAAGAGATGAAGGAAACTCGACAGGTTAATTGAATACATATAATTCCATGGCTATACAGGAGTACACGGCTAGGTCGTAGGTAATTTAAGTCACACAGGATTAGACCATAGCTGAAGATGTGCGTGCGCCTGTGTTGAGGCATTTCGTTCGTCTGGTGATCTATTAGGGAGGTATCTCCCTGTTGGTTATTTTGATGGGGCGGGGTGTCTCAGCACAGGGGTATTTTTGTGATAGTTATGATGAGTGTTGTCCTTTGTATTATATTTTAAGTAGGTACTAACAATAGTTTCTAAGTTTTGTATACTAACCGGTGGATCTAGTTGTCCCAAAATAAATAATTTTGAATTTGAATTTGAATTGAATTAGAGATGTACCGTCCTTAGTAGCACGGGGCAGACGTGGACGTGGGGACCTGTCCTGCTAGCACATGCTCTGCTGAGTAGGTGTTGTTCTATGACTAAGTACAAAAAAGCAGCGCAGTTCAACTTCTACCCTGCTATAAGAGCTGGTGGTAAGCCTCCAGGCCGTAGGGCCGCCGGTAGCGTTCGATTCAACACAACGTGCGATTCAGCACAGCGTAGACGGTACAGATACAGGATAGCGTTAGCGGCTGTTTGTGCATGTGAGTTTAAATGTTTGTAAATGCACCCACGATACAGGAGAAATTCCTAGTGTGGGGCAACGCAAAACGCAAATTAAAAAAAAAAAAAAAAAAAATAAAGCGTGCAGACGTCCAACCAGTGTGTTCGTGTGTATGATGGGGAATCAAGGATCACGGCATTAACTTAGGATTGTTTGAAGTTGTCTGAATTTAAATCTGTCTGTTTTAAAATTATATTATGTTTAGTCTAATTTCTTAACTAGCCACTAGGCATACAAGTCCGGTCCAGCAATCGTGTGCCACCCGTTCAATTTGCAGTTTGAATACCGTTATGGTAAGGTATGATTACAACCAGCACTGCGCGAGCGCCGCGCCGCTCCCATTGCTACCAAGTAAAGGTAACAATCGTCAAATAATATGGCGATCGCAAAGCTCCCGATGACATTACTGTAGTGATTCATAAAGGTTCTGATCGAGATACTTGCACGACACTATAATCGACGAACTATTTGTCAGTGCAGTTAAATGGCTCTGTCGGGCAACTTGTAGCTATAATGTATTAAGTATAGGTATTGTTACGTGCAAGTAAGTAAAGGACTTCATTTACTTCATATGTATTTGTATACAGGGTGATCCTGATCCGTTGAGATGGTTATAGACAGCCAGACGGTTTAAAATTACCCTACCTTTAGTTCCTGAATTAGCCATCTGTTGTTGTCTGTGTTACTGACTGTTTACTCTGTGTAAATAATTTCATCACCACTGCTCTCAAAACGGTGAAGGAAAACACCGAGAGGAAACCGGCGTGTCCTAGAACCAAAAATTCGAAGACATGCGATAGCCCGCGTGGTAGATTACAGCCCACTCCCTCTCACAGAGAGGAGGCCTGTGACCCAACAGTGGAAACATTATAGGCTGATTATGCTCGTATGGTAGTTACTGACCCATCTCAGCGCATTTGAAGGTAGCTCCTTTATAGGCAGCGCTCATGATTCCATAGCAATTAAAGATTTATTACGCCAGTTTCAAAGTAAACTAACAAACTTCCCCTAATGAGTTGCGTTTGTCACGTGATTGGTCATTACTGATTCATAAGCCAACCGCAGGGAAGTCCCGGTTACCACGGTTACTCCCTACCGAATACTTTGTAAACTAGGACCCTGGTACTTACGTGCTAAATAGACAGGAATAACTATACTTAATTCCGTAGTTCACGTCTCGGAACCCTTATAGTTTCGTCATGTCCGTCCGTCCGTTCGTCCTTGGCTTACCTTCCAAACGGTTAGTGCTAGAAAGATGAAACTTTGCATGAATATGCGTATTTACCACGTCGACAAACTGCTAAAATAAAATTATTTTTTTTTTTTTTGGGTAGGTTCCTCCCGTCCATGTAAAGTGGGGATGTTTTTTTTTTTCTCGCGTCTACCCATAGTGTGGGGTATCATTAATTAGATAGGTCTTTTAAAAACACTGAGAGGTTGCTAAGGCGTTTTATTTAGGTATCCGTTTGCGAGATATTCAACTTTAAAGCGCATTTTTTTGTTAAAATTGGGCGTCCCCCCCCCCCCCCCTCTAAAAGCTAAAGGGCTGACTCGAAAAATCTGAAAAAATTCATGGTATTCCATGTGATGAACTTTGAAGGAAAACTATAACGGCTTAGATAACTTTCTTAGTTCAGGAGTTATAGAGGCCTAACTTGTAAAATGCGCTTAGTTGGAAAACTTCGTATTCAATTAATTTATTCATAGTAATAAATACCAACCTCGCCTTCTAAATCCACGTGCCATTATGGGTGACTACGGAACCCTATTCTATGCGTGGCCTGACACTCACTTTGCCGGTTTTTTTTATTTAGGATTAGTCCGAATATATGCCAAGTGGAGTAGATAGAAATAGTCCAGCAATTCTCTGCTTTAGAACGTATGTTTCTAACCAACTTCTTGCGTAGTTTAGAAAAAGAAGAGAATCAAATTTTATACCTATTAGGTACTTAGATACTAGGCAATACGTGCCTAGTATCTAAGTACCTAATAGGTAGAAAATAAATTAATCTTACGTATTTAATCATTTAAATATGCAGGTACCCCTACTTATGTGCAAAGAAATAATAGCACAAAAACTAAATTATATAGTGCGCCTAATTAATTAGGTAGGTATTTAGTTCCATAAAAACATTTTGTAATACCTAACACATGTTGACATTAAAATGATTACATCCTTATGTCGAAAAACGAAAAGCCACGGCATTTTTGTTGCTTTTCCAAAAATTCAAGCAATAAATTGCAAGTGGTGGTTTCCAATGTATTAACGTTGCTGCGTTACTTGAATGTTATCGTTCGCTAAAGATACACGCAAGCTTAGTAGTGATGACGTTAAATTAGGAATTAAGTTGTGAAAGTTTACGTCCATTCAAAGGACCTCTCTGAAAACTGTGTGCGTGGTGATTAAGTTATCTTCGTGTATTTGATAAATACTAGTACATTAATGTGTTTATTAGGACAGGTAACTTTGTTATTATTATTTACAACCTAAGTACTTACTCACAATATAAAGTTATTTATACATTTTATGTAGAGTTTAGTGAGCTGATTACGACAGTAACAAAATTACCAAATAAATTGATGCCGACTGACTTAAAAAAAAATAATCGATTAAAAAAAACTTCTTTAAGTATTTTAAAAAAAGACACTAGTCGATTTTCCAGTGTAACTAAGGTATTATATATTGATATTCCTGGCGATCTAGCGTAAACAGAATTTAAAAACCATATAAAATAAAAACAATAATAAAATATTCTTTTTTTTTTCTAATGGCTTTATATATATTTTTTCGTGCAAAGCTGGCCAGGCTTATTTAATTAATTAACAAACTACCTATTATTAAAACCTCTTTCGAGGGCTTTCTTATTTTAATGTGCCGTAGAAATGTAACCAGTTATTTATTTTTTAGAAGTTTAATACGAGATTATTCAAAGTCAGTCATTTAATTGTTTTTATTGCGGTAATACAAAAGTTGGTAAATAAATATTCTTGTGCGATGACACATTTCGCCATACTTTGGCATGCATTCTATGACTACATAATTAAAAGTAAGGTGCTAATTTTATTAAACAATTATTAACCATTAAAGATTAAGATATATATTAGGTCATTCATTAATATTAGATATGCAAACATAACATAATTAAGTAAAATAGGTAATGTTACGGACACGGGCCACGTAAGATGCGATTGCTGTTTGATGATTCCTGGAAAGCTGGCCTGTAACATGATATTTTAGTAACAGCCGTAAAATTATCGGAACAAGTCAATGGCACGGGCATCGGATTGGCGCAGTGGCTGAGCGTTCCGAACGTTCGGCTCTTGCGCTACGGGTCGCGGCGGTCTCGGGTTCAAGTCCAGCGCAAAACGAAGTTCTAGGATATTATGTAATTGCGTGAGGTAGGTGCCTAGAAATTGTAGTAGGTACGTATTTGGAAACGCACCCACGACACAAACTCAAACTCAAACTCAAAGTATTTATTTCAATTAAACCAATTACAGGCACTTTTGAATTGTCAAGGGGTCGGTCAGTCAGAGAAATGATGCTAGTTGCCCATTCCTAAGCGTAGTAGGTACCTATGGAGAAGAACGGGCAAGAAACTCCATGGACACTCTTTTAAATCAAAATATGGTTACAAAGTATTAGTTACATCATTCATATTAAAAATTATGCATGTGAGAACGATGCAGAACGTTAAAAGCGTCCGTAATGAAAAGCCTAAAACAATCCAAATATTAAATTAAATTAAAATAAGCCATGGCAGCAAAGAGATGACCAGTCCCCACTGACGGCGCCCGTTCACGAACATGACGCACGGATTAGCACCATTCAGCTCAACCGTTTTGAAGGGAGCTAAATGATCCAACACATGTGCCACCATCAGCGAGACATTTGAGTGAGCATGACATACTCTCAGCCGCCAGGGCACATTCAAGTCAATGAAAGACGTACCCAGTAAATGGTAGCTTTACAGTATGTAACTACATAGTACTCACACATGAGCTATACAATTATACAATAGGTACTAGGAGATTGAATTTATATAATGCAAAAATAGTATTTTACAATCTTCAGCGGCTCCAACAGTAGGTACTTCCAAATGCTAATGAATTTATTTATGCGTCCTGTGGAGCAGGACCAGCGTTTAGCCAAGCATTTTTATCAGCGATGTAATCTCCCAATTTATAATATGCCTGGCTGCATAGTGTGCGTTTTATACAAGATTTAAATTTCGTTTCATTCTGTTCAATTATGTGGGGAGGTATTTTATTGTAACATTTTAAACAGTACCCCATGAAAGATGAGTCTACTTTAGCCAGCCTGAAACCTGGTTGAACTAATTGGTCCCTATTTCTAGTGATATAATTGTGTCTTTCACCTCTTTTACTAAAAATATGTAGATTTTTCCTTACGTACATAATGTTTTCATATATATATTGACAAGGTACCGTCATGATGTTAATATCTTTAAACAGTTCTCTCAGAGAGTCACGCCTGCGGAGGCTATATATGGCTCTGATGGCTCTTTTCTGCAGAATAAAAATAGACTCGATGTCTGCAGCCCGTCCCCATAGTAAAATACCGTACGACATGATACTATGAAAGTAACTAAAATAGACCAGTCTCGCGGTATCGACATCAGTAAATTGACGGATTTTTCTCACAGCATACGCTGCTGAACTTAGTCGTCCTGCAAGGGATGTTAAATGAGGACCCCATTGAAGCCTTGAGTCGAGCGTGAACCCCAGGAAAACAGTTTCATCGACGAATTCTAGTTTCTCTTGATTCAATTTTATCTCACAATGACTACCTTTGACATTTGGTAAAGAAAATCTTATACACTTCGTTTTTTTCCCATTTAATACTAAATTATTAGCAGTGAACCAATTTTGGATCTGCAGTAGGGCGTTATTTACGTCGTCAAGATTTGATGCACGTCTATTAATTTTAAAAATCAAGGAAGTATCGTCAGCAAATAACACCATCTGTGGTTGGGTTTTTAACAAATGGGGTAGATCATTTATATAAACTAAAAAGAGGAAAGGACCTAATATCGAGCCTTGCGGAACACCCATTTTTACTTTTAAACCGAGTGAATTGACACCATTTATTTGAACTTGCTGTTGTCTATCATTTAAATAAGATTTTACTAAACTGAGCGCAAGTTTTCCCATTCCGTAATGCTCAAGTTTTAAAAGTAAGGTTTCGTGGTCGACGCAATCAAAAGCCTTGGAGAGGTCACAAAAAATTCCTATGGCGTCTTGGGACTCTTCCCACGCTGTAAAAATGTGTTTTAATAAGGTGATACCGGCATCAGTCGTACAACGTCCCTTGGTGAAACCATACTGTTGGTCGTGTAATATTCTGTTGGTGTTAAAATGATTGAGCATTTGGTTCAGCATCACCTTTTCAAACACCTTGCTGAAGACCGGTAACACGGATACGGGTCTATAATTATTGGTAAGTTTACTGTCCCCCGATTTTAAAAGGGGTATCACCTTGCTGTGTTTCATTAGATCTGGGAAGACTCCTTGATCCACACACAAATTAAATATTAAGGCTAAGTACGGCGCTATAGTCTCAATAATGGAGGTACAAACTTTGATAGACATTCCCCATAGATCTTCGGTTACTTTGATCTTGATTTGCTTGAAAGCTTTTATTACTATTATGGGGTTTATATGCTTGAATTTAAATTCAATCTGGCAGGATGAGACGTTTGCTCTTAATAAATTAATAGAACGCAAGGGCGAGGAATTTAAGATTTCAGTGGTTGTATGTGGGATACTGGTAAAGAAATTTACAAATTCTTGAGCAACTTCTTTGTTATTGCTTATGAGACCACGCGAAGTCTCTATTGTGAAATCATTATTATGTCTTTTATTCCGGTTAGTTTCGTCATTGATAATTTTCCAAACCGTCTTTATTTTATTATCGGCTGATTTGATCTTGTTGCTAATATACAAGGCTTTAGCTACCTTGCAAATATTTTTAAAAGTTTTAGAGTAGGTAGCAACGTATTTATTAAAAGTTTCAGAGTTAATATAAGGCTTAAGACCATACAGCTCAAACAATTTTTCCCTACTTTTTCTAATACCCTTAGTTGCCCAGTCACTGAACAAAAAACTTGGACAAATAGTTTTAGTTTTCTTTTTTAAAGTATTATTGAACTCGGTGCGTACTACCGAAAAGAACCTCTCATATAATTCATTTGCATTGTTTTTCATATGGCCTGGTACACTTAACTTACTAATTAAGTGATTATTAAATCTATTTAGACTGCTTGGTGTTATTTGTCTAGTTTGTATCAGAATGTTTTGTACTGGTGTATTAGACTTGAACACAACGGTTTGACCGCTGTGATCAGAAGGGAACAGAACAAAAGGTTACGTTACTTTTCTTTTTTTTCAGCCTTAGTATCTAATGAAAGCGAGAAGCGGTGACATGCTGTTGAGCGATTTCATTGATCGGTGATGGCGGAGTGGTCAGAAATGGGGACTGGCTGCTGCGGTCAACTTTTATGGACAGTCTTCACTTTTGTGATCTTTATTGGTAGGTATTTTATTTTAACATTATTATGCACTCAGATATTTTAAAAGTTATTGAACGATGATAACTTTCTATGACATGATATCGGTTCCTGCACTTTTTAGTAAAACGATTTGGATTTAAGTCGTTTAGGTACCTACCTAATAACAAATTATGTACATAGGTATTTTAGGCAAAAGAACATTACTCATGTGGGAACAAATTGTTACCTAAAAAACGGCAACATCCTCCGCCTCCATTGGTTACAGACAGATTAAAGAATAGAGTTAAAAATAATCATTGCTAAAATTCAGTAAAGTGCTGTGGTTACAAAATACAGGGTGGCAGGAACGTCCCTGCCACCCTGTACATATAGGTATCTATGCGCTCATTAAGAACACCTAGTAATACAGGTAACTAAAATAAATAAAACTATTATGATATTTATCTGCATGTACAGACGCCAGCAGCTATCCGAAACTGTAAAATTTTCCCAATCAACCTTGAACCTTCATGCTTTAGCGATAAAGTTGAAAATCTATTAAAGAAATTTGACAGATTGTAGTAGCTTGATGTGCTGGCGTCTGTACATGCATTAAAGAGAATATAATGCCTTCTCTCTATTATGCACTTCGCATAATAGAGAGAAGCCATTATATTCTGTTTTTTTTTATCAACCCCAATGCAGCTGCAGTAACTTTAACATCAACATATTTTAACTCCCAGATTGCATATTACCCCTGGAGTTGCTAGAACTGCGTGTGCCGGCGCACGTGGCGTTGGGCTCGCGCGCGGCGCTGTCGTGCCGCTGGGCGCTGGGTCCCGCCGACGTGCTGTACTCCGTCAAGTGGTACAAAGACGGCAAGGAGTTCTTCCGACACGTGCCGCGCGACCACGAGCCACGCAGGAAATTCCCGCTGCCTGGGGTTGATGTTGAGGTCTGATAAACTATTCTGTTTAAGTTTTAATAGCATCACGTCAAGTCTTACAACACAAAACAGTAGGTACTCTGCGGTAACAGAATGGAATATTGCAATGTAGGATGTCTCCGCTCATATTCCTATTATGACGTCTTATCTTCATTGTAATACAGACACTTATTTTAAATTCAAATTGTGATTGACTCAGCAATCGGACGCGTCCGGGTCGAGCCTGGTGCTGTCAGCGGCCGTGTCCGAGACGGGTGGCCGGTATCGCTGCGAGGTGTCCGGCGAAGGGCCGCTGTTCCCCACAGTGTCCGGACATGCAGATTTGAATGTCGTTGGTGAGTTTACACGCTATCTTACTAGCGGAGTTTTTGTGCTTTCACAATGCAAAATTTGCTATGGAACCGTCACGAAACGAGGGTTTCATAGTTTGTTTTTAAAACCACATAGGTAGGTAATCCTTGTTTGTGTTTTTTCACATGAAATGAGGGACTATTGCGTTGCATAAGAAGTAATTTTCTTTCTAGTTCTACCTGAGCATGGACCAATCCTGTCAGGACTGCGATCTCGATATCGTCTCGGGGACCGCGTGCAGGTGAATTGCACTTCTGGTCGGTCTCGTCCCGCAAACCATCTCTCATGGTACATCAATGGCGAGCCAGCACCAACCACAGCAATGATGCCTTTCGTCCATCGGACTTATGAAGACTTGGAAACCACCACACTGCTGCTAGATTTTATACTTACGGAGCGACATTTTAAGAGTAACGGACTTAAAGTCAAAGTAAGTTAAAGTCGAAATAAGGTAAAGTAGGATCTCGAATCTTAACCAAATGCCAAGTTTCGTTACTCAGTGTTAAAGTGTACAACGACCCTCAAAAATATTTTTCTCCCAAAAATAATTCCTGAAACACACAGCAAACTTGTGTAGTACAAACTTAGTGTAGAATCGAACCCTTTCGAAACCATTAGTCTGATACTAGCTTTTTATGCCTTGTTCCAGTGTCTAGCAACCCTCACATCTCTCTACTGGCGAAGCAACGAAGAGAGCGCTGTGCTAGATAGAGGGAAGGTCTACGATAAGTTAGCTCCTTTTGCGCCTGAAATAAACACAAGTGCTGACCGTGTCCACTCTAATATAGCGGGATTACTCACTGGTTCCGCCACCAGTATTGTTATCTTGCTTTTAGTGGCTTTCTGTTTAAGGCTCTGTTAGATTTAAGCCAAGATAATGATGATAGGAAATATTATTTCTAGAGAATGGTGTTATAGGTCGTAACAGAGCACAGAATCGCCACGACGGCAGCATTGCCGCTAAAACGGCAAAACATCTCGGTCTCCGTGCTCTGTAGTCGCAGCGGACAACGGTGACTTCTTGCCACTCAACCTTTTCCAATCTATGCCATATAATAAGTTTGAATAGCAAAACAACTGGTTGTATTTCATGAAAAATAAAAAATAAAAAAGTATAACATCATTAGTATTTTATTTATGACAGTAGCAATAAATAAACTCAAATGAATTTCTATTTCCAGAATTCCAGTGTATAAAAATATTATGTAATAATAGTTTATAGGTACAACCTACTTATGAAAAAGTGCAGGATCAAAAAGATGGCACCTATATGTAGGTCAGAAAATGAAGTGTGCAAAGTTGAAAATATTTGTAAGCAAAACCGTTTCGACATAAAGGAGCAGCCGTCACTTCCGCTAGGGTCTTTTCATAGTAAGTAAAGTACATTTTTGGAAGCCCTACGGCTAGTGTAATACCTGTAAGCTGCCTGCTGCCTTTATTAGCCCCACATGAATCAAGTGCTACTATTCAGCATAGGTACTTACTATTTATTTAGAAATAATATTAATCCTAAGATCCTTTCAAGCAGAGGATCGGTAGGTTTTGAGGTTTACTATTTCATAATTTGGCCGGTTCGATTTCCGGTCTTCTTTTTCTCTCGTATCGGCATGAAGCCACGAACGATCTATGTATGAGTAGCTAACTAAGATGGTTGTGAGGCTGACTGACTGCCCAGGGTGCGCCGAGGGTGCATTTGGAAGCCATTTTCATGCACCTTTTCCGGCATAAACAGGCAATAGTTCAACTTTTGGATGCAGTTTATTTTTTACCCTACTGGCGAAGCGGAGCTGAAAAGAATGGTACTTGCATGCCATTTATATAGATTGGGTGGTAATCGCAGTGTTTGTTAGTGATGTCAGTCAATATGAATTGATTTTGATTCATTCAGTTTGATCTTCCACTTTTGTGTCCAGTCATAAACTTTGTTCACAGCTAGTTGAACTTTTTCTACTGCTTCTTTGTGGCTTGATCCGGTAGCCATAATAGCAGTGTCATCTGCAAAGGTCGCAATGGTGTTGTTTTCCAGCTCTGGGATATCACATGTGTATAGCAAGTAGAGGAATGGTCCTAACACACTTCCTTGTGGTACCCCAGCTTTTATAGTTTTTAGCTCAGAATATGCATCCTCTTGCCTTATTCTAAACATTCAACAGTAATATTAATGAGTAAAATAAAATCTCCTCGGTCTTATGGCGTTGGGAAGTTTCGTTTGCAATCAAATCTAATGATACTTTGACTTTGTATTTTTATCTGTGTTATATTTATAATCTGTCCTCACAAATGTCACATTTAATACTAAAGCTGTGTGTACATGGCATACAAAAAAAAAAAAACTAAACTATTGAAGTGCTACTGCCACAGGCTAAAGCGCTATTGAAAAGTAGTAGGAATGAATATTGAAGATATTTTTCAAGATAGATAGTAAAACACTACGTTTAAACTTTTGCAATATTGGCCATATAGAAAAAGTTGTCCATCTGAGTCTGCTGAAAAAAAAACAAAAACAAAGCAGGTCCAATGTGTACGCAAGTTTATTCCGACTTCAAGTCTTCAACAAAAACAATGATGAGATCGCTTCAGTAGCCACCAATAAAATACAGCGCACTCCTTCATTAATAGTAAAAATGTCCAATAGACCACATTCTAAATCCCGAATAAAAGTTTGTAACAAATCTGTGTTTCACCTTCAAGACAAAAAAGCAGACGAAAATGAATTATCTATTGGTTTGATTAAATCTGCGAAGAGGACCGGACAACTCAGTTTATGCAACAGAGGCCTGGGGTCAGGTGAGACGGAATTATATATTACAATGTATTGTAATTGACAGTGTACGTTACTTTTATCTATACGACACATATCATACAAGTTGATTATTTATATTATAATGCCTGAGCTCAGTGTTATGAAAAATGTTTAGTATTAAATCATAGAATATATGAACTGCTTACCTGTAAATAATTCAAGTGAATTAGTAAAACTGTTCATAATATAGTAGGTAAATAGAAATTAAACAGATTTGCACTTTTTAACATAGAACTATGTAGCTAATTATAAAGTTAGACATGCTCAAGTAAATCTTTCAGAAAATCATAATTAAAAACATTCCAAAGTAAAAATTCTTTCTTATAATTACGCCACTTATAAAATTACTGTTATAGTGCCAGAAAATGTATGGAAAATTGACGAGTTGGTGTTGGAAGAAACCAAGGAGGTTGACTTCGCAAGAAGTGATTCTAACAGGTGGTGGACAGCAGAGCCACTGAAGACTCTTGACCTCAGTTCCAATTCTATAAAAGTCATATCAGGCAATGTCAAGTTTCTGCAACACCTCGTCAACCTCAAGGTGAGCAGGACAACTGACATTTTATTGCATTTTATATAATTATGTTAATTTTTGCTTATCAGACATGTATTCGGAGCAAATCTTATCATACTTGTTGCTTCGTAGAACCAATTAAAAATCTTAATGGTCATAAAATTTTAGATCCATGCATGTTGAATAAATCTTTCATGTAGATGTGATTGAAATGATAAAATTTGAGATTTCTAAAGTAAAGTATTTAATTTATGTTTGTTAGCCTATACAATATTTTATTGAGTCGGAATCCATTATAATTAATTGATTCTCGTACTGGATGTTTCCATATTATGTAGTACATTGTTTATTCATATTCACTAAAACAGTATTGTGTTTATATTTTTCCAGCTTCACGATAATGCCATATCAAGTCTACCACCTGAGTTTGGTGAACTAAAGAGTCTTATGAACCTGAGTTTATCTCATAATAGACTGGTAACACTCCCCAAAGAATTCTACAGGCTGTCGGAGTTGCGCTGGCTGAATATGTCTCACAATGAACTTTCGAAAATAGAACCAGACTTTGGGGATCTTGTTATGTTAAACTTTTTGGTAAGAATCACGAATTTCTGAATTGAAGTATTTATTTAAATTTTTTTTAAGGTTTTGAATCCTAGTAAATAGTTTAGACTTGGAGTCCCTTGTGTTGCTTAGCAACCAAATGGGCCAAAATTGAAGTTGTTGTATCACACCGCAAAGCTCAGCTAAATTTGTAACATACTATGTTCTATGGTTTTGTTTCCGCACTTAGTCCTTCAGGTGGACCATTGTGTGACTGTGTGTGCGCCATGAGGCCCAGCAGATTGGTTCTTACAACCAGCCCACCACCCTCCAGAAGTTGACTCTCCTCGCCTGTTAAGAACTTATTTTGTAGCATACATTATATTAATAAACTTAATTATTTTATTTCCCAGGACTTATCGCACAACAAATTGACTAAGTTACCTCCAGGGATGGGGTATTTGGTACGGTTAGTGGAAATTAATCTATCGCACAATGAGCTTCAAGAGCTACCCCCAGATATTGTTAACCTTCGAGGTAAATATTATTTATTGACTTCATTCAAACAAATCCTGCAGTAATATTGAAATAAATAATACCTGTTCATATCTTTAGAACTATAAATATTGATAAGGAAGTAAGATTTATAAATATAAATAAGATAAGATAAAGATGATGGAAAGGAAAGTATTATTATATAACAGAAAATTATAATATGATTATGATGATATTATGCATAACAATATAATTAGACATAATAATGTCTTAAATTGTATGGGTCAACTGTACTAGTTGGTATACAGAAATGTAAACCTTAATCATAAGCCACACAGTCCAAATTCCATTGCAACTAAAATATTAATTTATAAATCATTTTTGTCATTCAGAAATCAACTTACTGTCCATGTTGTTAAGATTGACATTAGTGTGAGTTGCAATTTTATTTTTTCTATTGAAAATTGTAAATTGTTGTAAAGGCGATGGGTGGTCCTTGTCTCTTGACACATGACCACATGTTATGGAGACATGTGTGATTTGAATTATATGTACATCTGGGAAACAAAATCTTTAAGATAAAGTCATTATATCCTTGGCAGCGGCATATGCACGGCCGTGGACGTCTTTCGGCAGAGATAATGACGGTGATAAAAATGCAACTGTCATACTGATTTAACCTTTTGAACGCCAGAGTATAAACGTATCGCCGTACCCCTGGCGTTGTTTGCCAGTCAATTCTAAGAAATTCTCGCATCGAATTAGGGATGTAACAATGTACACGTTGGTTATCGATTCTAATAAGTATTCTTATCTAATATAATACCTATCCATATCTAAAATACGCAAGGATTTTAATGTAGTAATAAAAAAAATTGAAATCAGTATTTTAATTACCTATTGTTTTTTTTTTACATGTAAACAATGCGCAGAAATAATTTAAAAACCAACAGTTACATATACCTAATAATTATTATTACGAATCAGTCTTACAATTTCACAAATCTTTAACAAAATGTACCTAATAATATACTAGGAAGAACATCAGTTTAGTACCTAATAATAATAATAAGTATTGATTCCGCTTCCGAGAACTCTACGTCATCTCCAATTCCTTCTAATATTCGAAACAGTTCTTCGGTAGTCATTACACTCATGATCGCAGTTTATAATATAACTAACTTACACGATATTTTAATAATAAGTAAATACAAAAAAAAAAAAATTAAAGCACTTCACTAAACTTAATCGCCTGCGCTTACGACGTCACCGCTGTGTCATACATTTATGACTATGGCGTACAAGGGACTGATAATATTGGTTTGCGCTAGGGATGCGCAAGAGATGAGTTTAACAAGTGTCGATATTAGACATTTGCACATTTTATTTTTGATTCTGTAGCTAGAGGCATGGTTGTATAAGGCTAAGTTGTTTTAAAAATACGTTTTACTTCTCCTGATACCAACTTATACACAAATAATATACTCTGGACTAAAATTTCATATTCATCTTCTTAAGTTTTTATTGATTTTACAATCATATGTCACAACACTAGCTGTCACGTATAGCGGACTACGGCGTGTGAGGCACTGCTTTTATACGCATTTAACATCTACTTTTAAAACAACAAATTTCTCGATATTGGTGGTTTATTTATATTAGTTTCATGCAATACAATATAGACGGAAGCTTAAACTTTTAAATTATATAAATAAAAACACACAAAAGTAATGATTAAATTGTTTATTTCATAAAATGGTGCGACGTGTATTTTGTCATATATTTGTGACGTTGGCGTTCAGGGTAAGATTTCGTTTGTCACGTATATGTGACAATGGCGTTCAAAAGGTTAAAAGCATTAACATTTTGAAGTTATATAGTTATATTATTTGTCTCAAAAAACAAACGAAATATGTTTAAGTAATCAACTCTTATCACAACTGTAACAAATTTTCTACTGCACTAATATAATTTAACTCGTGCGACTGGAAATTCTACAAAACTAAGTGTCTAATTATTTTGGCTGACTAGTAAGTCAGCTTCGGAAAATGCATTATTAAATATTAATGTGTTTTCTTAGCATAATGTAACTAATTGTTGATTTGATCCTGAAAAAGTACTTGCTTTTAACTTTGATGTAGCAATAAAATTACTCGTACCAAAGGTGTCGTGAGTTAATTGTGATTCTGTAAAGTCTAGAAACAGATTTTTGTAATTCAGTGTTTCTCTAAGCAATACATAGGTAGCTCAGAGCAGTGGTGGCCCAGTGGTAACGGTCGCGACTTACGAGTTGTAGGTCGTAGTTTCGAACCCTGTCAGGTGCTTTCATCATCATTCTCCTGCCCTTACCCCAATTTATTCGGGGTTTGGCGAAACATGTATTTTTCTTTCATACTTCTTTCTCTATTAGACGTCAGGCGCTTTACTTATACCTACATTTTTTCATCACCACTGCTCTCAAAACGGCGAAGGAAAACATCGTGAGAAAACCGGCATGTCCTAGGGTCCGCGTGGCGGATTACGGCCCACTCCCTCTCACGAAGAGGAGTCCTGTGTCCTAGCAGTGGGAACATTATAGGCTGATTATGTAATACATAGATTTCAAATGAAACTAGAACTAGATAAATTAAAATTCAATCACTTTCAGCTTAACCAAAAATAAGATAAGTTTACCGTAAATTCTTTCAGATTTGAAGAAAATGAATATCAGCCACAATAGCCTAAAGAAATTACCACCACTAGGAGAGCTGAGAAAAATGGAAATATTGGACGCGAATCATAACGACATTGAAGAACTACCCGACTTTTATGGGTGTTCCGCCCTGAAAGAATTATATATTGCTAACAATTTTATAAGGGTAACCGAGACTTTTGATTCTTAACAGTACTGTAAAGTCCCATTTTCGCGGTAAACAAAAGTAACTCGCAGTGAACATTATTTTGTGGTTCTGGAAATTTATTCCCTCACATACTAAATCCAATGTTGCCAGCACAATTTGGTATTACTTTTGTTTACCATGAATATAAGGAGGTTTTAAGTCAATAACTATAACGCAATCCTCAAGATTTCCTTAATTATTTTTTACTGTGCTTTGTTTAGGTACAGACGCCAGCAGGTCAAGCTACCCGAAACTGTCAAATTTTCCCAATCAATCTTGAACCTTAATGCTTTAGTGATAAAGTTGATAATCTATTAAAGAAATTTGTCAGATTGTAGTAGCTTGATGTGCTGGCGTCTGTACTAAGGTTCATAACGTCACTATCACTACATATTATAAAAAATAAAGACCCCACGTAGCGTGTGTCTGTCTGTCTGAACGCGATAAACTCAAAAACTACCGAACCGATTTTCATACGGTTTTCACCAATGGACGGAGTGATTCGGAGTGAGGTTTAAGTGTATAATTCATTAAGGTTTTGTGAAAATTGGCTGAAATATGACGATGATTGTTGAAGATGTCCGAAAAAATCCATGCCGACTGGGATCCTTACTGACGTGCGCCGCGTAAACCACGCGGCGCACGTCATTAAAGATCTTATAATGTAAATGCAATGTATAATGTAAATGCAATGTATTAGAGAATTAATACATTGTTAACCTGAAACGTGAGATATTTTCCGATATTCACGCGAAGCCGCAGGCAAAAGTTAGTGAATTGAATAAAAATAATTTTAACAACAACATTTTCCATCTCTTTTATTGTTTCAGGAAATTACAGACGAGTTTTGTGACCAGATGCAGCACTTAAGTGTGTTGAACATTAGGGACAACAAAGTGGAAGTGCTGCCCGAAAACATATCACTGTTGCAGAAGCTGAAAAGGCTTGAGCTCACTAACAACAATCTGAATAAGTGAGTAACCTTAATATTGCTAAATATACAGGGTGGCAGGGACATCAACGCGCAAACATGGATTCAGTACATGATTCTGAACCCAGCGTTGAAATGTTTCGTCGGTCATTAAAAAAAGAAATAAGCTGTTCTTTGACCGCGTAGATAATGCATTTTTCTATGAAAAAGGAGATTTTTTTTTTAAACCGACGTGAAATTACTAATCTAAATCATGTGCTGAGTTCATGGTTACAGTTTCGATGTCCCTGCCACCCTGTGTATAACTCATTATTTTACAAAAATATAACTTATTCTTTTTTGTAGGTTACCTAGAAACCTAGGCCTGTTATCCCAGTTGCAGAGCATCAACATGGAAGGCAACAAACTGTCGTTCGTGCGACAGGACGTCATCCGGGGCGGCACGGAGCGCATGATGAAGTTCCTACGAGATCGCATCACCGAGGAGGTCGTCAGCGAAACCAGGTTAACGCCTGACGAGTGGCCTGATAAGTGAGTATATTACTAATTTAGGTTGTTATTTTCAATGTTTTTCTTAACATAAATAATATACTTAATGAATTATTTTTAATGTTGTTTTCCCAAAACTTTGCCACTTCCACGGCGTGGTCGGTGGCAGCGCAGAGGTCACTTTGACTGCATGATTTGGGACACAGAGAGCATGATAAGAGGCATGCCAGCGACACGAAGAAGAAGTAGAATAATCTATTCAAGTTAAATTATCATTATGACATTTTCTGGAACTCCAAATCCTAACCATTTATAAAACTATACTAAAGACTGAACTCATTTGCCCATCCATCACAAATTCCTTAATGTTTTGGCATAGGGTAGGACGCAGCAAACTTAGACTTTATTATGATGCTAATAAAATCCATTTTTATCACTCCTTAAGTAAACCACTCACAGTGCTTATTACTTATAATTATACGCAAGTTAGGAGAAACTAGTACAATTCAGTATGTCCTCCCCTTTAAATTAGGTACACACTGAAGAAATGTCAAGCGCTGATGATGCCGTGCCGCGAACTGTCGCACGTGCCCGAGCACGTGTTCACTGCGGCCGCCGAGGTCGACGTGCACACCGTTGACGTCTCCAAGAACAAGCTCAGTGCGATACCAGCCGGGTAAGTACCACTTTTACATAACTTGAAAGCCTTAGCATATTCTAAACTAGCTTTTGCCCGCGGTTTCAGCCGCGTGGAAGTTACCGGAACCCGGATAAAAAAGTTTCCTATGTTCTAACCCAAAGGAAATAAATAAATAAATAATAAATAAATAATAAATAAATCCCTGGACATTTCACACAGCACCATTTGTCCCAAGCTAAATATATCTGTGTCCCAAATATTATCGATATCCGAATCGAAATGATGATGATAATATAAAATATAATTAAAACATCGATAACATGTTTATTTCCTTACAGCATCGTGCACTTGAGCGATACGTTGACTTCACTAGTGCTGTCATCAAACAACGTGACGAGCGTACCTCCGGAAATAAGCAGCTGTAAACACCTGCAGTACATCGACCTGGGCAAGAACCTCCTCGTGGACCTGCCGCTCGAACTAGGCGACTTGAAATACTTGAGAGAACTAGTTATTTCTAATAATAAGTGAGTATGGTTCTACATAATGGTCAATTTTCAAATCTAACTATGGGTAGAAAAAGCCCTCTCTCTCTTTCTTAACATCTGTTTTCTCTGGGTTAATCACACACACAAGGCTGTCGCATTTTGCAAACCTCACTTCTTTTACAACATTAAATGCATCATGTGCACACGCAGGTCTAGGCACGATAAATGAATAAAAATACATTTTACCACGAAGGGTTTTGTAATGATTTACGAGGCGGCAACTACATGTTTATCCTGGATGTCGCCCTTTATTAGAAGAGTAAAAAAATCCACAATTTTTGTACTTGATTTCGCAAAAAAGCGATGTTCTTGCCTTAGAAACGAACAATATAACTTAACTCTGCATGTTTTCCATCTAGATTCACGAAGATACCGCGGTGTGTGTACGATCTGGATAACCTCGAAATATTGCTAGCAGCTGAGAACAAGATAGATGAGATCAATGTGTCTTCTGACGCTCTAGCTAAGATGAAGAAACTGGCTGTATTGGAC
Organism: Apamea monoglypha; assembly: GCA_911387795.2. Classification (NCBI taxonomy): domain Eukaryota; kingdom Metazoa; phylum Arthropoda; class Insecta; order Lepidoptera; family Noctuidae; genus Apamea; species Apamea monoglypha. The sequence continues at coordinate 6,591,953 of OU426920.1, forward strand.
CTCAGTAATAACAGCATCTTCACTGTACCGCCGGAGTTGGGGCACTTCACACATCTTAGGTGAGTTTAGTACCTATAATAGATCAAATATTTATTATAATAATTAAAAATGATAAGGTCAGAAATATGTATCGTGGAGTGGTATTTTAGTAAGGCAAATCAGGATATAATTACAGGCTTATTTTTTGAGATTACTTTGGGTGAAAACATTTACAAAATAGAGTGAAGTGGTCAAAGAAAACGTGACTTCGGTTCGTTTTTTTTTTTTAATAAGCTCCTTCTTTGCCCATGAAACTAACCTGAACTTAAAAAAAAAAGAAAAACCCATAATGTCTATCTATCGTGGTGACTGCAGTCCGTGTTAGGAGTTTGACTGGAGGGGACGGAACGCCCTCACATTAAGGCCGGCACAAAAACGAATCACCAAGTTCTCTTGTCGCATAGCGTGTCAATAAATTAACACAAGTCTTACTTAGGCAGTAGAAAGGAACGCGCGAGCATTTTTGGCCTCAAAGGTATAAGTTGAGGACCATTGCGTAGTTATAGTCTACTATACGTAGTTTCAAATAAACTCTCGCCTTTCTCGGGTAAATTTTTGTTTACATACATTTCTCTAACAAATTTCCCCAAGCTAAAAGGGGGTTTAACCTCGTACGGTGGCGTTTTGTAGTTTCTGCCTACCCCCACGGGAAGAAGGCGTGAGTTTATTTGTGTATTTAGTTTCTCTTCAAAAGGAAAAATTATTATAGCTTGTCGTACACACAATATTACACAATAACATCGATTGATGCCATTATAATCCATTATGAACCACAAAATATAGTAGTTTATAAAAGACAAACAATTATAAAAGACAAACAATCAATCACGTAAGTTTCCATATGAATAGACAATAGATTAAATGAAAAGTAAATTTAAAAAAAAAACATACGAGTTCTGGATAGGTTTACATAATAAATGTTTAACATACCTAATTATATGAGTCAAGAGAAGGTCGTCTGGGAATCCTGGGATCGTGAGTGAAAGAGATGCATTAAAAATGATGTGTCTTTCTATTCCTGTTTTGTTTATCAGTAGGTAGCCAACAGTGTTTCCAAATCTAATGTTAAAAAAAAACCTTGAGGCCCTTTGTACACGGCACGGTTTCTTTACGGTACGGCGTATAAACCGCGCCGTGGAAAAATCGTGTCTGACAACAAGTTTCTATAGTGATCAATACAACACGGACAATAAAACATTGATTTTCACCGCAAGAAAAACGTGTACAAAGGGTTTGAACGTTAGTAGAACCAAAATATTTTATTACCAGAATGGCACGGATCCTTTTTCCATTATTCAGTATAAATATTGTTTTATAAACAATAGTTGTAGAACAGTTCCATTGTTCCAGGAGCTTGGAGCTGATGGGCAACTGTTTCCGTCAGCCGCGGCACGCCATCCTGGCTAAGGGCACCGCCTCCATACTCTCTTACCTGAGAGACCGCATACCCACCAATTAGTTTTAGTCGATTTTATGGCCATACACGGTGTAGCGTACTAGAAATTGTTGTGGAAGTTCGTTACATTCACGGTATCAAAATAATCGCACAAATAATTCTTAAAATTAGCGCTCCACCATCAAACATGGCTGTCTGGGGTCATGGGTTTTGTATGGGGTCTGATAAAGACTGAAAACGCACAAACAAACGTCCTAAATGGTCCGGAAATGTATGTACCTGTCAACTAATTTGCATATTTTTTATTTTAATTATTTCAATATCGTGTCTCACGATTTGATTGGGGTCCTTTGGAATATTTGTAATTCAAATATTTTCAAAGCCCGCGCCCGTAGCAAAAAATTGGAAAATCAAAATTCATTTAGTTTTTGCACTTCAATTAAATGATCCAAAACATAGTATGTAAAGAAAAATGGGCGAACTTTCACAAGCAGTCTGTAGGACGTCAAGTCAACAGTGTTGCCATACAAAACGCAGTCAGCTTACTGGAGCCAAATATTTTTTCTTTTTTCGCGTACCTGATTACGGTAAATATTATATCGCTTTTTTCATTATTATTGTGAAAGCTATTCGTTATTATTTTATTATATTTTTGTTGTTGATTTAAATACATTTGTTATTAAATTATATTGCTAACATAGTTGATATCTATGAATAACACGTTAGAGAATATGGGTTGTGAGATATTCAGTATGTCATAATATATATGAAATTCTATATTAATCATAAGTATCGACAAGTATTTACAAAGGGTTGTCTGCAGAGTACTCAATAATATGTAATTGGCCAAAGATAAGGATATTGATATTTTTGGACACATTGTTTTAACGTAATGCATCAATGTAAATGTAATTGCAGTGGTTTGATTGAATGGTTACCCGAGGCTGTATATTATGGTATCAGGCATATTTTGGAACAACAAATTATGTTCATTATTGACAATAGACGTTGAAATTAAGTCTAGAATAGTAAAGAGATAAAAATCTAACCATGTTAATCCGTATAGTCAGCAATTTAAATTAAGGAATCTAATTAACTCACAAGTTGTTTGAAATTCAACCAAAGTATTGTTCGAAGTACCTGAAGTTTATTTTATATAATATACACAACCTTTTTTGTTGGCCGCTTGAGTGCATGAAGTATTATAAACAAAAAAAAAGCACAAGTTTGTTGAAAATTCGTGAGCACAATATTATAAAAATTGGAATTCTTTAAGCATATCGCGTGTTTATAAATATATGCTTGGAAAGAAATGATGTATTTGTTATTTTAAATAATATTAATGTCTTTTAAATTTCAGCTCTTTGAATATTAGTTGCCCTTTACTGTTGATTGCTTAACTAACTCATTGAAATATATTTAAATCGACTTATTACGTAAAAAGCTATCACCTAAAACAAAACGAAAAAAATCGTCGTTGATGATTGTGATCTACATATTACGGTACAGGTAAGAAACACTACAGGGTCAGGCTGTAACTAGGATGAAAACATATGAGGGTAAATTGCAAGTGTCAACTGTCCTCAACTAAGAAGCAAGCAACACTCAACTTTATGGTAAGGAGATAAAGTTCAAATCGTTTACAATAAGCATTGAAATACTAGATCACGGTATTTAGTCTTTGTTGTGCATAGATAAAATGTATAAATAATGGCTTGAGTGACTTTGAAGAACGTTATAATTTATCATAATGCTGTCATGCTTGTAATTAACTTGGCAGAAAAACGTAAACATAGGCTGTGACAATCGTTGCGACTCGAAGTCACTAAGTAGGCTAAGACAGAAATGTATCTTAAACCCGGAAATGTTGTTCAGCAAAGTTTGACGCGACAGCAAACGGTGGCAGGGACATCGTGACCATGGATTCGTTATATAATTCTAGACCCCTAGCGTAGAATTTTTTTTGTCGGTTATCAAAAGAAACCAGCTGTTTCATAGAAAGATGCAATACCTATGCGGGCAAAATGTAGGGAACAGCATTTTGATTTAGAACCCATACAGGGTTCATCGGTGTTCTTAATTATTTAAAAAATCTGCCCCAATCTCCCATGGTCCCTATACTCCCAATAATACAATCTAATCTCACATACAAATCTTCGTTAAGTGCGGGTTTCTTGTTTAAAGAAAAAACATCTACATTTGCTCTGATTGGGAAACTCAGCTGCCATTTTTATTGACAACAATGTCTTGTTATCCCTGAACCAAGTTACAGTGATTTCTACTGTGTGTGATCATTGAGTAGATATTTTGCGCTTAAAATAATGGACACTTTGAACACAATAAATACAAACGATAACAATGCATAATTATCTTCAGTTCTTCCTCGTGGCTGCCTTCAAGTACATTATTAGGTAGACACGTCATGTTGAAAACAAAGCATATCTATTGATCATGATCAAGTTTTCATCCACGTATAGGAAAATTGCATAGTGCATTAACGCAACAAAAATGGCTGCAAGTAATTTCAAGAATGCAAATGCATTGTTCGTATAATCGCTGTCATTGAAAAATTAAATTGTTTTGCAAGGGCTACCGTCTACAGCACAGGTTCTCAACCTTATTTTGCCCACTGCCCACATTGAGAATATATTTAAACGCGTATTATATAGTCGTAAAATAGGATATATAACTTTCTTTCGGTCTTCTACTGCTCCCCTTAAAGTCTCAAACGCCCATAGGGTCTACTCCGAAGTGGTATCGGCCTAATGTTCGGCAGTTTCCTGCTACGAAGTTACCATTTGGTTCGGTCGTTCCCAATCCTACACTCCTACACTCTTTCGAATATTGACTATGGTTCCGACCCTACTGAGCCGATCCGAACATTTTTCGCATTTTTCAATAATTTTCGGTTCGGCCATGTGTCGGTGCGATCCGATAATTCGCACTTTGCATTTCGTAGTAGACCCCCAGGACTCCCACGCCCAGCATTATCGCCCACGTTGAGAACCTATGGTCTACAGCATATGGGGGCACATGGCCTGGGGCCTAGACCGGCTAGGACTGCAAATCCGCCGCTGAGTGTAGTACCTAAGTAGATAATGTACTAGCGGCATTAGGTACACGTAATGTATTTGGCGTATTATCAAGTTGCCTCGATACCGCGACTCGTCCAAACAGCATTTACATAACAATAGAATGAATGTTACTGAATTAACATAACAGATTGCTTTACTAGGTCGGGATGGGACTGTCCACTCAACTAACTCTTATTGCTTTTGTGTTTTTTCGTGTCCCCAAATTAATCGGAGCCGTTCGACTACTCATGGTTTTTTCGGAATCCTTTTATATTACTGGGAAATCTGAAGTTAAGGAATCCAAAGAAAATCGCAGTGATTTTATTAGTGGGTAAATACTTACGTACTACCTATAGGTAGGTAAATCTATCGTGTCTACATGTTCGTAGGTAATAGTAGGTATGTATGAACAGTGTGTCGCGCAATAGTCAAATCCCGGTTCTAATAATGACAAGGACACCTGCAACTTTGTCGGAGGATGTATGGGTGGAGCCTTGCGTATATGAATTAAGAAGTCATCCTTCTGACGGATGTTTGCGAAATATCCGTCAATTTACGAAAATTAGATACTTATTGCATCGGAAAATAACACATATGCTAACCTCAGCATGTCGATGTTTTGTATAAACTAGCCCGCATAGACCGCCGTTACAAAACACACCGTTCTGGGCGCCTAACGTCATTATTATCGTTTTCACTATCGTTTGACGTTGACTCGTCACTCTATTGTAAATTGTAGTCTGTAAACCCATAATAATAAACTGCAAGGTCGCGCCGACGACGGATACCTAGCATAGTGGGGGCCGGCCGCCACATGCATGACGCCTGCACTTCATACAGTTTCAGTAGCCGCGGTGTAACTGGCGACCGTCGCTACCTGCGCTCGCATCACTTGCGCACGCGTTCGTCAGCTTGCTAGATATCCTGAAGGGTCTCATACATTCCACCTGAAACTTAAACTTTACCGTGCCAAACTGTGTTAGAAATTAGATCTCATTATACGCTTTCTTGTGTCTAAATAGTATTCCAAATTTTTTAAATGTTCTTAAAAAAGTTTGGTTTCCAATCAAAAGGGGTTCGAGTGGTATGTTTGTTCAGGTGCGACCAAAGTGTATGTAAAGCGATCTGTATCTAATTGCGCAATTGGTTCATCACCCTGGTAGTCGGAGTTCCTTCATATTGAGCAGTGCAGTGACAGGCACACCTTGGTCATCGACGGCTCTTTGCCACTTTGCCAGTTTGAACGTAACGTCTGACAATGCTTATCAGCAAACTTGTACGTCTTCGGAGAAATAGTCTTTTATAGGATGTGAGGTGATGTTAACGATCGTAAATTATTGAACAGTTGTGTTGTATCTTCATTATACCTACTTTAATGAGTCATAAGTGCGATTGAACGTGATCAAAATCTATTATTATGAAGCCATATGGAGTCGTTATTGTTCTGTCGTCGCTCATGTTCTTTAATAGTAAGTGATTCATTATTTATAGTTATAAGATTTGTGTAGTGATCAAATTTTGGTGAAATAATTGAAGTTAAATAATAATTATATTGCCTTTGCCGCGAAATCGCTTTGAAGTTACCTACTCGTTGTTAAGTTTTGTAGTGCCCTTAGAATTGTGTGAGCACTTACATAAGACAGTCTCCCAAAACGCCCGCGCTTCACCACTTCCTAGTGCTTTCGCTGGGAAGAAGATGTGGCGCAACGAACTCCCCAGCAGCACAGCTGTATGTTCAGTTACAAAAACTTGCTTATATGTAATAGTAGATAATGCAAAGTAATTAACATTACGAGACACAGAACATTAAATTATTTGCCACATGTCAGCTATTTCTGAATAGACCAAACTGGTAGACCAAGTTACCTGCTTCATTCCACCTGTAGTTCACCGATGCTGTACGTATGTAATTTGATAAGAACACAAGCCTATCGTCTCATCATCTCAATCAATTTCAGCTAATCTCTTTATATTTGCCAGTTTCCTTGGTTTTATACGGATCTCATTCATTTGTGTATTTGTAATGTCTGTCAGAAAATGTATCAAAACTTTACTCGACTTAGAATCGAATCGTGTAATCTGAGTAACGGATGCCCACACCTTGTCTGCCATAAGGTCTTCAAAAATATTCAGGTTGCTGTTTTACATGAAAATATGATTTTGTGCATACTATACAGGGTTATTGGTAATAAAACACCAACAACCTCTTAAGAGGTCATTGTACTCATCATTATGAACAACTTTTACTATGGAACCAAACCAGAAATCGCGAAAAAAATATCAGCTGTTCCCTACATTTTGACGAGTTAGACGAACATAAATGTAGGGAACAGCTGTTTTTTTTTTCGCGATTTCTGGTTGAGAGGTTGTTGGTGTTTTACCAATAACCCTGTATATGTATATAATTAAAATATATATAAACATTGAAAGTCGACTTGCTTATGGTTTATTTCCAAATACAACAAAAGTACAATCTTTATTCCTATAATTTATTGTTGTCCTATGATTTGTTGTTCATTAAATGGTCTAAACTATTTTCACTAAAATGGTAAGTCGGTGCACACCAGTGGGTATTTCCTAACCCGAACCATACTGGTCTGGTTCCTACGGGACAGTTGATTGGGTAGGACCATGATGTCATAGCATTTGTGAAGATAATCGTTAACAGCGTCAGCAGCAGCCAGGATACGCGTAGCATATTTATCTGGAAAAAAAAATAAGTTTTTTTGTGTTTAGCACAAACAAAAATCACAGCAGGCGCAACATGGCCACCAAACGTGTTTTGACTTAGAAATCTCTCTACAATCTGTCATTTTGTCTATTCTTCCGTCGAGAAACCCCGTTTCTATGGTAGTTCAGGGTGGATTTCTTAAGAAATCTGTCATTTTGTCTATTTTACAGGGTCACGTTAAATTACTAACGAAACTCTGCAAACGTGATTGGTATCGATATGTAAACTTAAAGTATGAGTTGGGAAAACATGTTTTGATACCGATCGATACAAATCACGTCTGTGAAGTTTACACAAACAATACTTATTTTTTAAACTGATATTTCAAGTAAATACGTTAACTGCGGACAAAAAATATCATCAAATTAATTTATTTTTTGTTTTATCATGTTTAGATATCGATGGCCATCACGTCTGCGGAGTTTCGCTAGCTTATAGAATTTGACGCTGTATCTGTATTTTTTTTCTATTCGTCTGTCGAATAATTATTATAGCCATAGATGTAGGATTATAGCCGTATCTATGGTGGTCACGCTACGCGTGCAGGTCTAATTTATCTGCAGGTCATACAAATAATTGAATCGTGCGAGATGTGGGAATCGAATCCGCGACCTGTAGCGCAGCCAATCACCAAGACCCACTCTACCTCCAAATTATTATTAGCATAAGCACAGCACAATCAGCCCATAATGTTCCCACTGCTGGGACACAGACCTCCTCTCTGTGAGAGGTAGTGAGCCGTAATCCACCACGCGGTACCAGTGCGAGGTGGTGGAATGAATATTAATATTTGATCATTTGTGTCTTGGCTTTCAAAGAAACTGTTTCTTTTTTCGATTCTCTAAACTAATTAGTAATATCCAATTCGTTGTAATATTTTACTTATCGTTTCGAATGGCTTTGAATTCTATGTACTTAATGTTTTATAGCTGAGGCTTTATCAAAGACTTCTCCGTATTATGTATCCAGAACAGAAACTTACGACCACGATATAGAGTTCAATGTTATCTATACATACTTAAGTATTATAAATTAAAGTCGCTTTTCGTGTCTGTCTGTGTGACTGCGTTGTTTTTCTAAACTACGCAACGGATATATCTAATGCAATTTTCGCCGTCTTTTTGAGAGTTTATTTTTGGAAGGTTTATATGTAAAAAACTAAAAACATTTAAATTAGATGTAATATAGGAATCTTCATGTTTTGTCAAGCCGTAAAAACTGTGCGAAGCAGTGGGAGTTCGCTAGAGTTATGAATTATGATAGTTAAAAGTCAAAGCAAAAAGCAAAGTTATGTTTTAGGACAATATTATCTTGGTAGGGAGAGCCGACAATGAAAGTCGTTTAACACTACACTATTTTGTCAAATCACCGTAACTGTTGTGTAAAATGCAATTACACAAAAACTATTATATTTTTTACGTAGGTAATCGATTTTTGTTGCTCACCATCATCGATCACTAAGTTCTTTATTAGTGATCGATGCTGACCATACCTACCTATACAAGAAGTGGTACCCAGGAACCAAAACCAATAACATTGAAATTGCATAGGAATAAAAGTGAACCTCACATTTAGCCCTTTTAGAATTAGCGAAACTTCGAAATACAGTTTTGATAATTGGTTTAAAAATATATTATCGTTTACTGTAGGTACAAGAATAATACTCTACCTCTTAAGCTAGGGTATACCTGTATTTTAAGAGGTAGTTAAATATGCCTTTTTAAGTTTTAAAGCTAATTCCGATAGTATGTATTTCTAAGCTACTCATGTGGTACCGGTACAGTATTGTTATTACCTACGGTTTTCTTCTGTGACGCTTTCATACCTACACAATCCACTTGGAAGACTTTATTGATGTGGAGTGTACTTATTGCATTAAATGTTTTATGTGACCCTACACTGGAACGGGGTGTTGTTATTGTTACTGTCATCTCATTCACGATCACGACAAGACGATGTTCTAATTTATCTAATTAACTTTAAATGTTTTGGGTTGTGTAATACTAACCTTTGAATATACGAAATATCTAACATTATATACATAGGTATAAGCCATTCAAATCGTCAGTTTAGTCCAACCTAAAGTATTGAATTCATAATTTTAATGTAACAACAACACAATTATGACCCAACCATAAAAACTTATCTAAACCATTGTCATTCTAATTTGTTAGATAATATTCTTAAAAGTCTAGTTAGTTTATACTCGTATAGCTTAGCTTGTATGTCTTTTTTCTGATCCATGTCAATCTGAATCATTTTGAAGGATATTGCTAATCATTGCTTCAAATGTTCGAATTTGTCTGCTCAACAAAGTAAATCACGCAATGAATGTTGTTGAACTGTCAAAATGAAACCCATTCCTACTGATAGAGTGTTACGCAATTACCCCGCTGGTCTAAGTTTTCATGAAAACTACTGGATAATGTTTGATCTCCTTCAGCACCTATTGAAGTGAGTTAAGTGGTAGAGGTAGACCAAACCTTCTTTATCCTTTCTCCTAAGACTACTACACAAATGGTACTAATTTCTAATAAAGATAACACACTGGGTCTAGGATGGTAGGCTTAAGATTTTGAGTTTTCCCGATTAAAAAATCTACTGGTATTTATAGACAAAACAAATATCTAAAGGAACTCATGAGAGCTTTCGCTAAGTATTTTCAAATGACCTTTTTTTTTGGTGGGAATTCATCAAATGACTTCTCCCGCTCTGGGCGGCGTGTCAGACTTTTACTGACTAAAACCCACCCGTGTTCCTTCAGGTGCCTATGCCAGGGGCCACGGTATCTCTTTCGAACAACCCGCGGCCCTTTTCAACTTACCTTAAGACCGGATTTTCCAACTTGTATGATGCAAATCATCTGGTTGGATTATGATCCTGAAAACAAATTTTAACTTCTAACAAAACAATGAAACGTGGGTGTACTGATGGTACAGACGCCAGCAAGTCAAGCTACCCGAAACTGACAAATTTTCCCAATCAACCTTGAACCTTAATGCTTTAGCAATAAAGTTGAAAATCTATGAAAGAAATTTGGCAGATTGTAGTAGCTTGATGTGCTGGCGTCCGTACATCTCTGCCTTATCTTACCCTTCGCATGATGTTATGTATCTAGGTGTTATATATATTGAATCTTCTTAAGTAACAAAAAATTAAGCTTTTAATTTTTCTTCTAAAATTATTAATTTTTATCAAAAATGTCTTGGTCACAAAAGCCACTAAATATTTATTTTGAACCTATTTGGCATATTTTAAACCTAATAATTAATTAAAATGAAAAAAAAAAAAAACTTGACTGACCTTACAATGCTTCCAGTTTTAATAACTATTACTAGTAGAATAATAGTATTCAAAAGCAGGGCAGATAATACGATGATGATGAGGATACTGTTCAAATTAAATAGTCTTCAAACACGCGCACTTGACGGGCGGGCAATAAAACTTGAGTGGGAAGTTTACTAGGCAATGGACGCTGCGAACCTGTGAGGGAATGTCCTGAGTGTCGATTTATATATCCACCAGATAACCCGTCGGCGTTGTAGCTGTCTGTAGTTTCGAGGTTTCGGAAACTGATTCATATACGATGACGTCTTTCATTTATGTTGCGTCCTATAGGCTATGGGGCTATAGAGTATGTAGATACATTGAATAAATTCCAACTGTTCTGTCTGGTCCGCCCGTAATAAATTGCTATAAGGCCTGTGTTTTATTTTATTGCGTATGTATACTGCTTATGTATCTTTATGATACTGCCCGAAGCATATCTTACAGGTATGGGGTAAGTACCTATAGGTGCCTCTAATTTACTTGTGCTAGAAACTAATCTTGTTGTACCCTATAATGCGACACGTAAAACCTGAAGTATGACCGGCTCAAGTAAGATATCTGTTAACTATCGTGACTGTAAAAATTGTAATGGAATGTACATTAAAACTTTTTATTTGCCTACTACAGCATCCAACGCACAATGCGGGGTTGGTCGTTCAGTGACGTTTACACGATGGTCAGGGGTGGCTCCGGAGATCGCTACTCCAGTATTCGTGTACTCGGCGAGCGGTGATGAAGATTCCCTCGCCGGAGCCTGCCTGTCCAGATGCCGTGAGCTGCCGGATTGCGCTGCCGTTGTTGTAGCTTATGGCAGAGGAAACTGCCAGGGCATAGCCGACTATACCACGGCAAAGCTGAAAGTGGACAACGATGTCGCCTTCTTCAAGAAAGTTTGTTTGGCATGTAAGTGGCTAGAGTAACTTTCTAATGTTTTTCCACATGGTTGCTGACGTCGCCTCGATACGTACCTGTTGCAGACACTTACTAGATTCGAGCCTTATATAAAAAGAAAACATACTACCGAGCCATTACGAGGGTGTTGACTCAAGGTTAGTTTTCATGGTGCGGTGGGAACATGACTACCTGACAGCGATCTGATCATTTTTACTGACTCAGGCCGATCTATAGTCAGTGGTCGTTACAGCCTCATTATCAATTAACCATTTTCAACCCCCTATAACATGTTCTTTATCTTTTTGTATGTGTGTATCCGTATAAAATCATTCAAAGCTAAGGTTTAAAAGACATCATCAACTTGTATGCTGTTAACTGTCAAAACCTTGTTCTTCTAACAGTGCCCGAGGATTGCCGCGTGCGGTGGTGGGCGCTGGAGAACACTCCCGGATACCACCTGCACTCTGAGGGCTCTCACCTAAAAGTCATCCTCAACACCACCATCTACGAGTGCTACGATGCCGTGTACACCTACAACCGGGAGCAGAAGTTTCGGTACGAGACTAGTGTAGACTAATGTATTCACTAGGGGTCAAATTTCTCGCGACACGTGTCTCCAAAGAATTCGGGCGATGTCGCCCGATATCACACGACATATCTGGCGACATCGAAAGCGGCCAAAAGTAATGAGATCAGAGATTGGCGACGTCGCGCGTGCGACATCCGCGATGTGTTTCGAGACACGAGTCACTGGACATTGGACCCCTGGGGATTTATAACTTAACATTACTTCTAAGTCTTCTTTACTATCACTACTCGGCAAGATGCTAAGATGATCAACTATAATATATGTTACGCAAATTCACGATATATTGCCCAAAGCCTACCCCATGTGTGCTAGCGCTCTTATTGCGAAATACACTCACAATCACAGTCTGTATCAATTGGAAGGATATTTCTAATCCATTGCTTCATTATGTTCGAAAAATTGGTTTACTAAATACCGTAAATAACGCAATGAATGGTTTGAACTGTCAAAATAAAAGCCATTACTGCTGTTAGTGTGTTACGCAATTACCCCGCTGGACATGCTTTTTTGCACCCAATGTTAATCAGATAGAGATCATAATACGTAATGCTAGGATCCTCGTTCGGAAAGGTTTCCCACAGTTAGGTAACACATATCGTGAAAACCCTAAAGAAAACCCTTTCGATGTCATACTCGAATGGTTTTTACATTCAGCTTGGTTTGGGTTAACAGGAAGTTAGTAACAATGCTGTCGTAATTGTGTCAACCACATCATGGTTAACATTTGTTTCAAAAAAATTAATAAAAAGAATGCGATATTACCTAAAGTGAATCGTTTACATATTATGAGATCATTGAGATCATAAGATGGTCAAATTTTAAATATGTTAATAATAATAAAATTGGATCCCACCTGAGGAGGCTCTCGTTGGGCAGCTGGATCAAGGGCTTGATTCAGAAAGCGGTACTTCTGGACACGGCTCGCATTGTCAGGAGGTTCCTCTCTCTGGAGCCCTGACCGCCGGTAGCTTGGACCCTGTTCCCGATACCGGTGGGCTACTATTTTTTATATTTTTAAATGTTTTTTTTTATCTTTTTGTTTATAAAAATATTTAAAAATATAATTTGTAAGTATGTAAATGAAATAAAGGAAATAATAAAATTGGGATTGCACTTGTCACCCGCAAAAACATGTATCTAAATTCAATGTTGACATAATTAATTAGATGGAGTAGAACACGTATGCACTGATTTATCTATCCTAATTAGAGAAAATATACTCCGACGGAACGTTACCATTGCATTTTTTGTTTGGGCAGATCTGAGTACCGTTTCCTGAAGTCCAAACATCACTTTGGGTTAAAGCATATTCACGAATTTGGATTTCAATCGCCTTCCTTTTAAAATGTTATGCACCCAATATCTCCATTTTCCGGAAGGGGTTCCGTGCGGTACCTGGTGACAGACAAAAATACGGACAGTGGAGTCTTAGTAATAGTACTAAGACTCCACTGTCCGTATTTCTGTCTGTCACCAGGCTGTATCTCATGAACCGTGATAGCTAGACAGTTGAAATTCTCACAGATGATGTATTTCTGTTGCCGCTATAACAACAAATACTAAAAACAAAATAAAATAAATATTTAAGTGGGGCTCCCATACAGCAAACGTGATTTTTTTTGCTCAATATTAATAACGGCAACAGGTAGACGCTTGAAATATTCCCGTTTTTACCCTTTGGGTACGGAACAATCTTCTGAATCGTCTTATTGTCTTACTATTTCGCTCTTTCTTGAGGCTCACCTATGATCCTAAAATACCTAATGATATTACCCAAAGAACATGTGCGGATCATTAAATTGTTGATTATTTCCTGTCGGTAAAGTTTTTTGTAGCACACCAAGTCAATTATGCGATAAAGGTAATTACTTAATGCGTATTAAATCTACCTACTGTATAACTTCACACCTGTGTCCCTCGAAGGGCTACGCAGAGATATTTAATATGACTTACACATTTCGCCATTAAGTCCCTAATAGGGTGCGAATCTATTGCCTAAAACCGAGCACAAATCCAGAATCCTACCATTCCTTCTACCTACCAAAAGAGCATGACTTCTCAGACACCACCACCAACGAGGCCGGTCGAGGCTTCGTGATTGTTATAAATCGGGCTTATTAATATTTGTCCATCCTAAAAGTGGTTTTTATATTGAGGGTGGTCCCTAAGGTGATGGTGGTGGTGGTGGTATATCCGAGAATTCACTCTAAGCCTAGTTGGATAAACGGAATTTATGAGTGAATTTTCGGACATGCGTTTCCGCGTATTCACCTTAGGGTGGATTTTTTGGGATGGATAAACGGAATAACTTCGATTTATAACAATCACATCACGAAACATCGACCGAATGCCTCGTTATCGTAATAACTCATAAATCCTAGTAGAAACTTTCGATTCTAAGACAAAAAGATCCATTGTTAAAGGTTAACTAAGTCTAAAAGCGAAGTCGTTGCATTGTTTGTTTGTTTCTTTCTAATAATGCTTATTGTAACTGTCAACATTGTTTTGTCGTGGTTAAGGCGTCTTATAAAGTTCATTTATATGGCAATTAACACTTAAACAACAACACTATTTACTTTTTAATACTTATATACACGCTTCATTGTAATATCTTGGCCTAATTTCTGTTTTTGTGTTTAATGTTTATTTTTTCTCAAGTTTTTGGGAGTGTTCCCTTCGAATCATAGGTCACCATCAACCTGTTACCATGCATACATTTTACCATGCATACATAACCGACGAAACATTTTTACGTCTGGGTGTTTAGAATCATGTGCTGAACTCTTGATTAAGCCCGGTTTCCACCGCGAGCGGAACGGACCCATTAATGACTTCGTTAAACTCGCAAACGCAAACTGCATACTTTTATTTCCACCAGCAAATAGTCGGACGGAAAGAGCCGAGCGTGTAGAAAGAGTAGAAATGATCTCGCTCAGTTCTAGGGAGCGGAGCGGAGTACAGCTTGGCAAGAAAGTCCTGAAACGGAACTAAAATATTTAATCATTGGCAACACTCGCTCTGCCTCATCGAGTAAGGTACATATTCTGTCATTTCTTGTAATCTGTGACTGTTTCTCGTGTTATTATTTATTTATTTCCTTTATCGTGGTGATACTGGTGACCCATTGTGTTCATAATGAACAGATCTGTTATTCGCAGCTCCGCAAGAGCAATAATTTATAAAGTGTACGTGAGATATTTGGCGGAACTCGAGGCCGGACAAATCTTAACCGAAATCAACGATGTTTATGAAAGAACCGCTGAAATGACAGGTAAAATTATATTTTATACATGTAATCAGATCTAATGTGTGTATTTCAAGGTGCAATATCTATTATAAACCTTTCATACAATTATTGAAATGTACATTCACGAATTTGAGGTTATGTTTACAAAACACATTCGGAATGCAGCGCGTTCGTATAATTTTGATACTTTTTGTTAATATTGCATAAAATAAATCACTGAACAAAAATAACTATAGTATTTTTTAGGTAAATCCATCAGTACTATAAGGCTATATTTTTAATTCATTACATTAAGTAATTGCAAATGTTTAGTTGTTTTTATTTTATTGTTCTAGGCAGTGGCTGAACAAGCGTTTCAGAGCATATCAGTTGACGACTGGAAAAATTCATGTCAACATGTCATAAAAATAGAAAAAGGTTATTTTCGAAGGGGGCAAACTGTGTATAGTGACATTGAAAAAAATATCATAAACCTACAAGATGAAAGCAGCAACAGTGACACATCTGAACATAGCCAGCAGAGTTTTGGTGAAAGCTCACACCAAGACATGGATGAAGAGTTTTCTGGCGTGGAATACTTTGAGGAAAACATTTTTTATTCTGATTAAAATTTTTGATTCTGATTAAAAAAATTATTCTGATCATTATTTTAGTTTTTGATTAGAACACCAATTATGGAACATTTTGCCTGTGGTTAGAGGAGAACTTGGATTTGTGGGACACAGTCACACAGTAGTAAAGCTTCTAACTTGTCACTGGGATCTAAACCCTATTAAATTGATCTGGGGTCTTGTGAAACATAAAATTGTCTCACATAATGTGGGATTAGTTGACATCAAAGTATTTTGAAATACCTCATAATTATATTTTTAATTCATTAAATTAAATAACTGCAAATGTTATCGTTCTAGGCAGTGGCTGAACAAGCGTTTCAGAGCTTTTCTTGTTTTCATAAAACCCGCCAATATTCACATTAATTTAAAAAAAAAACTAATATCAAAACCGTTTTAGTCGTACTATTTAGGGTTACAACATGCACGATAGTGGCGCCACCATTATTTTCACGACTTTTTTGCCAAGCTGTACTTACGGACTCCGCTCAACTCGCAATTACAATTTACATAGTAGCGTTTCCACACAGAAAGTGGTGAGCGGGGCGGATTGAACGAGTAAAAACAACCCGCAGTATCATACTTATAAATCCCGTATTGAAGGAGTCCAAAGAAAATTTCTACGTTGTTTGGATTATAGGGCTCAGCAATACTCAGTCGACTACGAGCACCGCTGCAGACGGAACCACTTCCTTCCTCTGGAGATGAGGCGTTATATTGGAGACGTGTGTTTATTGTTGGGTATTGCAAATGGCCATATTGACTGTCCTGAACTAGTTGCTAATCTGTCATTACGCACGAATCCGATAGGATTACGTCAACGGCCAATATTAAATGTACCTTTCGCAATGACTAATTATAGGCGGAATGTTTTCTCGATAAGAAGTGCACTTAGTTTCAATAGGCTTCCTTGGGACCATAATGTCGACTTGTTTTGTACCAGTGTATCGACCTTAAGACGGCTTTTGGCACAGTCTTTTTCCTTGGATAGTTAACTCTTAACTAATTATATTACTAGTATGTACTTTCTTTTTATCGACATTTTCCTTTACTATGAGTGGAGGCTTGTTATTAGCAATTTTTTCTTTTTACATTCTTTATATCATTGTTTTTTATTAGTCTGTAAGCCTTCTTTAAAATAAAATAAATAAATAAATAAATAAATAATAAATAATAAATAATAAAAAGAAGTTGAAGAGAGTCCGCTGCTCCGCTCATTTCTCTATCTCATTTTCATTTTGCAGTGGAAATCAAATGACCATCTCTTTATTGGTGGAAATATAAACCTATTTAGTGCGTTCCGCTTAAGCATTTCCCGCTCATTACCCTTTCGCGGTGGAAACCGGGCTTTATAGTTTGCGCGTCGATGTCCCTGTCAACCAGTATAACCAACTTCTGGCTCTTTTTCCGTGTTGAATGAGACAAATGAATAGTCATATAAACATTATTTGTATTTATTTTGTTGAATGGAACATAGGACTGCTCAACTATCTTTGAGGAAACAGCACATTATTCTACCACACTCTTTCCCAAGATAATTTTACAATGAGGTAGCCCCTTTTTGTAAAATTAAAATCAAATTAGCAGCTTGTTTTCCTCCTATTGTTATGCTTGCTTGCTAGAGAGGGGCAACGTTTTTTAAAATAAAAAAAAATATATCTCAGTGTTTTCCTAAAGTAATAAAGTTCCGACAGGAAGGTCGGGGAGACACCGTCTAACAATAAAGTCGATATTGCCATGATTCATGTCCTATAACCACTAAATACGTATGGTGGTTGTAATAACCGTTTATTATTAGAGCTACTACTTGTTTACCTACGTAAGAGCTCAATTTCACTCATGACACACCATTACTTTTTCTATTATTATCGAATTTAATAAGCTTGCCTAACAGACGAGGGGATAATTTATAACATGAATTTAATAAAATCTAAATCAAAAGTCATTTGTTCTAATTAGGCTGAGAATCAACATTTTTTGAACGTCAAAATTACATGAGGCAGGTCCCCAAATCGCCCGCCGTGCTTTAGTTGGGAAGAAGAAGCGGCACAACAAACTCCCCAGCACCCTACTCCAATCTGTCTGTAATTTGGCGTGGATGCTACTTAATCGCAGCGTTCCTTCCTTCGCAGATCGTTTTACCAAGATTTATACCAACTTTTATGTCTCATAGATCTGCACAGTGGCTTGTGCCTCAAGGCGAGTTCGACCCCGAAGCAATGTACACATCAGACTCCATGATTGGAAACTGCATACTCAATGCAGAGAACAGATTCACTGAGCCGGAGTCTTACCGGGTGTCCAACTACTACACGGTCTACATAGAAAACCAGTGCAGCCATGACTGTAAGTACCTTATCATAATGTATCTGTTATAATAGAGGGTTTTCAATGCCACAGACATCACCACACATCACTTGTCAATTATTGTCGAATATGTCGTCATCATCAAACAGGAAAACCTAGAACCAGCTTCTTAAAATCACATAATCACACCACTTAAAAGTAATAAACTGTATCGTTGGTAACAAGAAAATAACATCCAGAAATCTCGGATATGAGGAATTCTCTGAATTGTGTCTCTATATTATTATGACTACAATATACATATCGTAAGAAGTACTTATCACATCTTCATAGTATTTTGTGTAGATAACTTGAACATTGTCGCATAGGGTAAGTTTTGGGTCGCTTGTATGAGTAAGCATTACTTTTGGTAATATCCGATAATAAAAGCTTGATTGCAGCTGAATTAGATAAAAAAAAAATAAGTATCACGTATAGACGCCACTTAGGGCCAGCTCAGACTGGCAGATGCTAGATTTTAAATAAAGAATAGAACATTATGGATACTTACCTAATCGTATTTAAATAAATAAATACTTCAATGCTCGGGGAATCGAGGAGCATCTATAGCGCACGTTAGGCCATAGATCTTTTAGTAGATACTGTGGGAGAGGTACTTCAATGAAAGATATCTTTGGAAGTAAAATAATAATTATTTAGACTGTAAGACAGTCTAAATAATCATTATTTAGTAATAAAGTAAAATAATAATTATTTAGACTGTAAGACAGTCTAAATAATCATTATTTAGTAATAAAGTAAAATAATAATTATTTAGACTGTAAGACAGTCTAAATAATTATTATTTTACGTATAGAATCGTTATACGTTTGACATCCACAGCTCTTCAGCTCACCCTTCATTCTTTTTAAATTCATAATAGAAAATAGTGCTTGTTTCATAATTGGGTCATCAACTTAAAACAAACCCGCGGAGGTTGCATGGAAGCACCAAATACGCTATAATCTCTACAGTACCTACGAAAGAATTCTTAGGTCCCTGATACCTAAACTAACAAACCTGATAGTAAACTAACAACTGCCATTAGTGTAGGTACTTGGTCACGCTACCTCATAACGACTAGTTTCTCTGCCAGTCGATCATAATGTACTGTATTTGCATTTGGGGACGCGCTGGTAAGAGTACATTTATAACGCTAGAAAGGGCGCAACGGGCACTGATCAAAGTCGCAATAAAAAAACCGTTTAGATTCCCTACAGACCTTGTATACCACGAGTTTCAAGTCCTCAGGGTAAGACAAATATTTGTACTCCAAGCAACGCTTAAATATCATGCAACATTGAAAAATCGGCCTGACTACAGGGACATAATAAACAAGCGTGTATTCAGAGTACCCATACCAAACGCCAAATCCGAACTAGCTAGACGCTGTACCTATTTTTCCCATCCCAACACGTACAATAAAGTTAACAAAATCTGCGACTTAAAAGACTGCTCAACTACCACCTGTAAAAAATTCCTAACTACAGCTCTTTTAAAATTATCATACGACGCCACCGAAGCTTTGATATAGCACCTACACACACATACACACACCCTAACAAACACGCACACACTCATACAAACACCCACACACACACCATAGTACAAGCCCTAGGATAAACCAATATTATTTTATTTTGTGATCAGAATCGCACGAATGTTTTATTTATTTTAACACTTATCTTTTTCTTTTTGTAACTATCTAACATCCTCAAACTGTAATGTAAACTTTAATGTTGTAAAATTGCACTCCAAGTCCAGAGCCACAAGATACAAGCGATGCTTAGTTTGTGGCTCACCGAATCCGTCACATTGTATTTTTACTTTTTTGAAGAATAAAATTTATTATTATTATTATTATTATTATTATTATTATCATAATACATTATCCCACATATTTAGGCGATGGATTCCGTAACTATGCGGGACTTGTTTTGCATCAATATGTATGGGGCAATTTGTATTTTTACGTACCAGTAGATATCTGCATTGTTTTTGTGAAACCTGAAGGGTAATTGCGTAACACATTGTTAGTAGCAATGGCTTTCATTTTGACAGTTCAACAACGTTCATTGCGTTATTTACGTTGTTGAGCAGACAAATTTTTCGAACACATGGAGCAATGGATTAGCAATATCATTCAAAATGATTCAGATTATGATTGTTAGTGTGTTACGCAATGATGGTGCTGTCTATGTTCTTTTTCGTTTAGCAGGTTACATGAGTTATGTATGACATTTAAGAAACATACTAGATACTAAAAAAGAGTAGGTAGGTATAATAAATCAAGGAAAAAGTTTTATTGTGACCCGAATCGCTTTAGCGTGGCAATAGCGGTCATTACCCTTTCTAATATGTCTCCGTAGGACCGTAGGAACCCAAACACTAAACTATGTATGGAATCAGCCTATAATGTTTTCACTGCTCCTCTTTCTGTGAGAGGGAGTGGGCCATAATCCACCACGCGGGCCCATTGCGAGTTCACCGTTTTGAGAGCAGTGGTGATGAAATAACTTACGCAAAGTAAATAGTGCCTGCTTGGGTTCGAACCCTCGACCTTACAACTCGTAAGTCACAGACATTAAAAAAAAAATAAAAATAAAATCCCTGGACATTTCACACAGCACCATTTGTCCCAAGCTAAGCAACCTAATGCTTGTGTTATGGTAACAAGATGGCTGATAAACTACTTATATACAATTTTTTTTTTTGTAAATACATACATATTATAGATAGAAAAACACCCAGACTCGGAACAAATACATGTAGGTCATACAAATATTTGTTCCGTGCGGGAATCGAACCCGCGACACGCAGCGCAGCAGTCAATCGCTTAACCACTGCGCCAACCGTGCCGTCATTACCACTGGGCCACTCATAACGCTGAAGGGTTTTTCGTTATTGGAACATGTTGAAGATCACGATAGATATTGAATCAGACGTTAACGGACTTTATATCAGTTTTTGAAGTAAATAATGCTCTATAATGTACGCGGATGTATTTACCTGCCATGCATTTTTAGTGGTCCCTGGAAATGCTTGCTATAGGCCAACCGCTTAACTGAGACGTTGCCTGAGGTAGCAGCGCGGCGCGGGAGGGGTGTGGTGACGTGATGCGAGAGCTCACTTATTCGTCAACTTGTGACAACTATCACCCTCTCGCACCGCGCAGCTACCTCAGGCAATAGTTCCTTGCATACGTACTAATGGGAGATTTAACTTATTAATGAACGACAGTCTAATAATATTGCATCATTGACGCATATTGCTGGCGACAATGTGCTTCGCATGGTTCGGGTTTATCCCCTATTTAAATGTGTGATAGATGTCCATGGATTGCCCCGCAATAATAGAATCTCCCGCAAAGTCGCACTTAGGTCGTCGTAACTTAAAAGCCACGTTCCAAGGGAAAAAAAAATCTTTTTATTTACTAGTGACGTTCAGTAAAGGTACGCCGAAATTACTTTTGTGGAGCAACGTTGTACAAGTGTTAGTTGGCGACAACGGATAACAAAAATTATATTATTATTATTATTTATGGGTTTGTTAGGTATAAAAAGTTACTTAATGTTGGATGCACCTTTACCGTAATGTATGCACTAAATTTGTAATAGTTACAGCTGCAGCAGTTTTTTGTTCTGTCAAAAGTAGGTATCTATCATTCAGCTATAATATATTTCCTATGAAAGTACTAGCTCCATGAAGGTGAGCTATTCACATATTATAAATGATGCTTTATTATTTTAATAGATTGCAGATAGAACAAAGAGGTTTCTAAACTTTTAATAAAATTAAAATTATTACACATTATTTTTGGTTGGATGTGGCGTATCTTTTTGCCCCCAACTTGTTAGTTTTGTGTTTGTTTTCTTTCTCTGCGTCATGTTTACCACAAATAAAAGTATTTTCATTCTTTATTTTATTTACAAAAAAGTCCATTATTTCCAGATCCAAAGAAGATAGACAGATGTTCTTACGAAGAATACTACAACCAGACTCTGAGACATGTCGAATTTATCTTCAAGAACTACACGAAGGACGAAGTAAGTTGAACAAATGAGCCGTTTTCCTGTTATCGTACTTTTGTAGTACGATCAACTGCACCTCAGTAGTAACAAAATCAATCTGCCTAGCTTTTTTCGAAGCTAAATACCAGTATTTTACATGGAGCTACTGCCTAACTGACCTCCACAACCCAGTTGCTGGGTAACACGATACACTTTGGTAAGACTGGTTTGGCGGACTTGGGCATCTGACTAGCCATAACGACTATCAAAAACCTCCGAATGACAGGCAGGGACCGACGGCTTAACGTGCCTCCCGAGGCACGGAGGGGTCTCAGTATGTAATGGATGGTCGCCCATCCACAAACCGACTGCAGCAAGCATAGCTTAACCTTCGATCAACCCGTGTGGCTATTATTATTTAGAAGAGTAACTACGAAAACCGTTACTGTGACCAAAATATATTGTTGCGCGCCACAATTAATAGTGAACCCCGAAGCTTGGGCACGCCACAATTGCGGCGATAAGTCCCCTCTTTGAGGAGTGGCTGGAGAGGCGCCACGGCGCCCTCACCTTCCGCCTGACGCAGGTCCTCACCGGACACGGTTGTTTCGGGAGGTTCCTGTTCAGGATAAGGCGGGAGGAAACGCCAGGGTGTCACCACTGTGTGGATCGCCCGGAGGACACGGTGGAGCATACAGTGGAGGTCTGCCCGGCTTGGGCGGTGCACCGCCGCGTCCTCGTGGCGGCGATCGGCGGCGGCGATCTCTCGCGTCCGGCCCTGGTCCAGGCCATGGTACGGAGCGAGAGTGCATGGGAAGCCGTCATCTCCTTCTGCGAAGCAGTAATGCTCGCAAAGGAGGAGGCGGAGCGCGTGAGGGAGAGGCAATCTCTGCGCCCTCACGCCCCTAGTCGCCGCAGGAGACGCCCTGGACGTCGGGAGTCACCAGCCGACTCCCGGCCACCGTAGGCGCGGGCTTGCGGGCGGCGAGCAATGGGCAGCTCGCCGCCCGGCAAGGACCAGGCCCGAGTCGACGGCGCGTTGTGTTCCACGCGCGCCTCAAAGAGATGTCAGCACAAACTGACGGGGTCCGCAAGGGCCGATGCCTGCCAGGGCCGCGGGTAGTTCGAAAGAGATACCGTGGTCCCTGGCATAGGCAACTGAAGGAACACGGGTGGGTTTTAGTCAGTAAAAGTCTGACACGCCCTCCTGCTCCGCCCAGAGCGGGAGAAGTCATATGATGATTTCCCACCCAGAAAAAAAAAAAAAAAAAAAAAACCCCGAAGCTCGTAACAATATGCACTATCAAAGTCAAATTGTTAGCATGGACGAGTGGTGGAATGTACATACGTACGTACCACTTATCTTCATTAAAATGGTACTATGTTGTTATCTCTAGTCGTAACTTACGTAACATTCACGTGCGTGAAACAGCTCATAATGGTTGCAAAATTATCGCTTAGCTACCTTCGAAGATAAATGACTCAAGAAAAAAATATTTAAGTATAACAATACTTTATAAATTAAAGATGAACGCTCGCAGAAGTATTGAGGTCAACAGTTGTTTATGTTGATGTTTGTCGTGCTAATAATTACTTCGTTATGGTAATGAGAAGTACTCGTATTTAATAATACTTACAAAGAATTTGTTTGATTACGAGAAGGTTGGTAGTGTCGATTTTTTTTAACAATAAGATAAGTACTAGTAGGTATTTGTTCTTATTAATAGTGAACAAGATTCCTACTACCGACCAAGTTAATAAGACAACGGTCAGTTGAGACGTCATCTTCAACCGTTTGATTGATTCCAATTTTAGACTAACGCGAGGCCGGTAACGTATTCTCTATGAAACAATGAACGAAACCGCGCGAAATGAATGCGAAGTTGGCGTGATTAGCTAAGGAATTGTCGTGGTTTTGAAGTAAGTAATCATTAAGTGTTCATAGTGAATTAGGGCCCAGTGACTCTAAGCGGTTGGGCCCACATATTTAAGAGTGATTTTTTGAGAAATGATTTGATTTTTAGGCAGATGTTCATTGCTTTCAGAGCAGTGGTGGCCCAGTGGTAACGGCCGCAACTTACGAGTTGTAGGTCGTAGGTTCGAGCCCCGACAGGTGCTTTACTTTGTGTACATTATTTCATCACCACTGCTATCAAAACGGTGAAGGAAAACATCGTAAGGAAACCGGCATGTCCTAGAACCAACAATTCGAAGATATGTGACATCTATCAACTCACATTGAGCCCGCGTGGTGGATTTCGGCCCACTCCCTTTCACCGAGAGGAGGCCTGTGCCCCGGCTGTGGGAACATTGTACAGGATTTTATTGAGATTAGATGTCCAAGGTAAATGTAATCTGCGACATAATCTATGGATTTAGACTATGGATATAGTTGTAGTATTTCTTTCTAGATATTAGTTTTCGAATGGTCATAATTTTCGTTTTGTCTCAGTTGATTTGCAGCCCAGCGGTTTCGCTGTGATCGTTCCTTGAGGCGGCGACCAGCCCGCCGGTTGAACGCGTCACAAAGGGTTTTATGGCTCTCCCGCTGGTCCAGGGATACCGCACGGTCTCCAACGAGGCAGCGAGCCTCCTTGCTGGATTGCCGCCATGGGATCTGGAGGCAAAAGTCCTTGCCCACATACTCCGCTGCCGCGAGAAATCACGGTACAGCTCCGGCGGGATCTCATGGCGGCAATTGTGGCGTGCCTAGGGCACGCCACAATTGCGGCGATAAGTCCCCTCTTTGAGGAGTGGCTGGAGAGGCGCCACGGCGCCCTCACCTTCTGCCTGACGCAGGTCCTCACCGGACACGTTTGTTTCGCGAGGTTCCTGTTCAGGATAAGGCGGGAGGAAACGCCAGGGTGTCACCACTGTGTGGATCGCCTGGAGGACACGGTGGAGCATACGGTGGAGGCCTGCCCGGCTTGAGCGGAACATCACCGCGTCCTCGTGGCGGCGATCGACGACGGCGATCTCTCGCGTCCGGCCCTGGTCCAGGCCATGGTACGGAGCGAGAGTACATGGAAAGGCGTCACCTCCTTCTGCGAAGCAGTAATGCTCGCAAAGGAGGAGGCGGAGCGCGTGAAGGAGAGGCAATCTTTGCGCCCTCACGCCGCCCCTAGTCGCCGCAGGAGATGCCCTGGACGTCGGGAGTCAACAGCCGACTCCCGGCCACCGTAGGCGCGGGCTTGCGGGCGGCGAGCAATGGATAGCTCGCCGCCCGGTAAGGACCAGGCCCGGGCCGACGGCGCGTTATGGTCCACGCGCGCCTCAAAGAGATGTCAGCACGAACTGACGGGGTCCGCTAGGGCCGATGCCTGCCAGGGCCGCAGGTTGTTCGAAAGAGATACCGTGGCCCCTGTCACAGGCAACTGAAGGAACACGGGTGGGTTTTAGTCAGTAAAAGTCTGACACGCCCTCCTCCCGCCCCGCCCAAAGTCTCGCGCTCTGGGCGGAGCGGTCATCTGATGATTTCCTACCAAAAAAAAAGGTCATACGCCTTGAATGGATGAATGAAATCTCTTAGATAAAGTTAAATGTTTAAATTATTTTGTTAGGTTTAATGTTCTTTTCTAACATTTGTATTTCCTGAGCCTGTCCCAAATAAAATACTTTTCTTTCTTTCAAATGGTCAGCAGTCAGTTTGACAACTATGAATTACCCCTGGCTTACATTGTAATTGTGGTGCCACACCTCCTACCCTATTTGCTGTAAACTTTTAATGCCAGTGCGTGGCCATTGAAAATATCGTTGGTGTGGCCGAGTATTTGTTAACAATAAATTTGAACCTGATTACGAAGGTTCGTCCTTCGTGAGGACACAGAACAGAATAATAGTGCTAGTTAGAATAATATTAATGATATTGGTTTACTACGAAACGCATAGACGTCGCCTGTTCTATCAATATTTACAATATGACAAGACTGCATTTAAACGAGAAGCAGTAGGTATCATCAGTTTATTGTTTTATGTGAAGCACAAACAATAAGACTGAATGCAAATGAGCCAAAAGGAACACAACCGTTGCATCATTTTGTAGCCGAAATCATGAGTCAGTATTGGATCTGAATCGTCGTACTACGTGTCGTTTAGTAAATAACGTAGTTTTACAATAAGTTCAGCTTTGTTGAGCGTCATAATCAAGTGTCTTTTTTATATGTACGTGTTTCCTGAAGAAATTAAACATATTTTCTTTCTTTTTCACTCATGGGTCTGCGTAACAAGTCGCTTGCTAATGGTTGATATTTATACCTACACCCAGATATTTGGTACGGACGCCAGCACGTCAAGTTACTACAATCTGTCAAATTTCTTTAATAGATTTTCAACTTTATCGCTAAAGCATTAAGGTTCAATGTTGATTGGGAAAATTTTACAGTTTCGGGTAGCTTGACCTGCTGGCGTCTGTACGTAAGTATTTATAAAGGAAAGAAAACATCGTGAAGAAACTGGCATGTCCAAGAACCAAAATAGTCGAAGACATGTGACGTCTACCAACCTGCACAGGGCCCGTGTGGTGGATTACGGCCCTCCCCCTCTCACAGAGAAGAGGCCTGTGTCCTAGCAGTGGGCACGCTAAAGGCTGATTATGTATGTTATTTAGGTATTTATTACTATTTTCCAATCTTATTTCTAATTCTAATTCCAGTGTAAAACGTCATGTGAACAAGCAGAGCGCTTTAACTGCCGAGGGTTCACGTGGATACCAGTGGGGCAAGTGAAGGGGGGAGGGGGGCGGGGGCTATGTGATCTGCACAGTGAAGACCTCATCACTACGGGTTCGTGGCTGCTCAGACGAATCTCTTCGGCCACTTACTATCGCAGAGTTATCTGTTTGAACAGTAAGTTTTAGAATAATATAATATAATTTGGTTATTTGGCTCTATTCGTTCATAAACCCACTATCGTGCGGCTATTGCCACTATCGTTCCAAGAAAATTGAGTTTTGTCTGCTATATCAAGCACAGCTTTCCTGTATCTTATTGCTGGTTTTTTCCTGGAAAAATTCTTTAGAGCGATGATAGTTTTTAATGGTTGAGATAATTTTTCATCACACGGAAGTGTTCATCAGTCAATTGGAATCAGCTTAATGTAGAAACCATTAAAAGAGTGATCTGTGGCGGTGCGATTACAGCAGCAATTTTGTATGCAGGCAATTTTAATACGACTCAACACAAAAGTTGCAACTTCAAAATTCGTCATAGTGCTGCAAGTAGTGCGACTTGTGACCCTGCGGTACGATGATATATCAATCTCTCTCTGAACTCCCTGCCACCCTGTATTTCCATACAGGGTGGCAGGGAGATCGACGAGCAACCTGTTACCATGGATTCAGTACCCTACATTTTGACCGTGTAGGTATTGCACTTTTAGAAGTATGAGGAACAGGGTGTAAAGTTCACTCATCCTCCATAGAAAAGGGAGGATCCTCCAACCAGATGGGTGTTATGTCTGGCGGGCAATTGCTCAACGATTGATGTTGGGAAATTTTAATTATGCTAATTGCGCGGTAAACTCTGCTTGCGAGATGCAGGATTTGCGTGACGTCAGTATGACGCGTTGTTCGCATGTGGCGTTGTAGATACTGCTACACACTACACACACTTTTCTATGGAACAGCAGACTTTTTTATAACCGACAAAAAAATAAAACGCAGGGTTCATCTATCTACTCCTATTTCGCCTGTCGTGTGTTAAGCAAACATAGACGATAACTATTACCTACTAGGTAGTTAAAGTTAGTACATACATAAACCTATATCGTCGCCGTGCAGTCAAAACCTCGTAAAGGAAATATAATGGTTTTCTTTCCATGATCATTATGTGTTGTGTCGAAAACCTCGTAATGTATATTTAGAACAAACGGGCTCAGCTCTAAGATGCTTCTAATGCCTTCTATTGATAATAACGACAAATCAAAAGTCATTTATTCAAATTAGGCTGAGAATCAGCACTTTTCGAACGTCAAAATTACATAAGACAGTTCCCCAAAACGACGTCACTTCACCACTTCCTGCAGTGCTTTCGCTGGTAAGAAGTGGCGCAACAAACTCCCCAGCAGCACAGCTGTCTGTTCAGTTAGAGAGCCTCGGGGAACGTCAATAACGGCCATTTTTCAGACAGCTTCTTTCTCTTCACCTGTATAATAAAGTTTATTTCAATCACGAGGTCTTTACTGCAAGGTGACATTATGCTTCTAATACCGATTTATTTATACTTCCAGTCACAGTAGAATGCGAGGGCTCCGACATGGTCGTTACGTATATCCCGCGTGGCGTGTTCCGTGGGCGAGTTTATGTGCCGGGGAGAGGGGAGCGGTGCAGCGCGCGCGCTAGCGGACGGACAGTGCGACTGGCGCTGCCCATGCAAGGGGACTGTGATGTTAACTTCGCGTATGGCATCTCGAATGGACCTAATGGAGTTATTAACAGGTAAAAACGTTCAAGGTACGATTATAAGATCTATACCGAGTAAAAGCAGAGCTTTAGCTGTTTTAGAAACTGACGCCGAAAACCGCCTTTACTGGTACGAAATAAAGACACTGACAATTTCAAATTATTGTCTTGGAAGTACTGTTGACCAGCCAATACTATTTACTAATCATTTTTCAATTTCGTATACTGTGAGAAAACCTCACCTGGTCTGAACTCTTCAACATCTCTCTTTGTCTGCACACAAGAAGTGATAAAGTAACAGCGACTTTTCTGTATGCCGGGTATTGGTTTTGCACGAAGATTTATTATCTAAGACAGGTCATCTTGTTTTTGCTTCACCCAGGACAATGGCGTACGTGATGGTCATGATCCAGAACAACCCGATCATCCAGACGGCCGGCGACCGCTGGGTGCGCGTGGGCTGCTCGCCCGACGCGCGCGCCGCCAAGCAGGTCGACACTACCGTCGCCGTCAGGGATATCGGGTGAATATACTACATGAATTGACTGTTTTCATTGAACTGCAATGTGCCGAAAAGATCAACGACATTATAAATATTTGTTTTGACGTTGGCATCGCACAGTTGTTAAAATAGTTTATAGTTGCGACTTTACTTAATTACGTCTGCTTTACATTTGGCAGTCAGCCCCGCAAACTTTTTCAAAACAGTATGAATCTCTTTTGTTTCGTCACGTAGTGAGCTTGTTGTCAATAAAAGCAAAGTTTTTCGCTGTTAGATCTTTTGTTGCCTTCTGCCAGCACCTATACCTTATTCTTTATCTAGCCAGCTTACCAATACTGTCTAGATAAGTAGGTAATGGGGTAAAGCTTACTATTACCTTCTTTATTTAACAGCACTGGCTACAAAAAGCCAATATTCGGTGAGACAGAATCCCGCAGCCCACTCACCCCGGCCGCTGCTAGCGCAGTGTACGGCGGCAGTACCACGCCGGTCACCATGTACGTGGTGCGCGCGCTGGACGACACCGGCGCCGGCGCCGTGTCGCTGGGAGAGCCGCTTGAACTCAGGATTGAGACTACTGGTAAGATTGTTTACTCTCTAGGTTATTAACGGTCATAGCCATGTGAAGTCAACAAAATATGTTCGTCAAGTTCGATCCTGACTACTAAAGGTGATATGGCTAAAAAGGAAGGAAGAAATATTGAAGAAAGAGACATATCGCGCCGATCCCAAATAAATAAATTGGGTTATCCCAATTTAATTCTCCTGCCCTTATGGGCAGGAGAATTATGAATGATTATGAAAAGGGCTAAGCCATTAAACAGGCACATTTTTTAGTTTGATATCAACTCGAAATGGATAAAAGGTATATGCTATTTTTGTCTTTGTTTTCAAGTAATTAAATATATTTTTCTATACAATAGTCTGCTCATTGCCGTAGCTTCAAAGGCATCATGTGTGATAACTTGATATCAGAAGAAATTTTTAATACCGATGAAGATATAAAAGACTTGACTGTAAAAACCGATTTTGACAGTAAAATTTTGCAGTCCTTTGAGGCCTATGAAACCTCGCCAATATTACTGGTCACCAGAAATGGGGATTAATGTTAAAACGTGCGGGAAAATCTAGCCGTTAGCTGTAAGTATCGCTTGGTTTCGCCCTATTTATAAAATAATCATTCAATAGTATTATGTGTTAAGAGATCAGCTCAGTATCATTCCAAAATACGTTCGAAGGTTCGAACAAGAACACAAAAAATGTACTTATAATCTTAAAATGATATGTCATTCAATGTTGTATGTTGAATAGAAAATATATAGATTAACGTTACTAACTTAATTCTTACAATAAATGAATTCTGATTCCTAAGTATACTTAGGAATCAGAATTCATTTATTGTAAGAAACACATTTCTGTTATTATTACGTAATAATAACAGAAATGTGGTTTTGCGGTTAATTATGTATTATTGATGTGGCAGTCGCGCGTTGTGTTATGTAATTACAATATTAAGTCAGATTGGCTTTGGCTCAGGCCCTATTGGTAGGACATATTGTGGATGATGACATTTTGGGAAGTTGCTCGTTTTTACCCGATTGCATCAGAATAAGAGCTATGTTTTATACAACATTATTTTTTTTCTAACCCAAAACCTGATAAGGGATCATAATGAACAACTTTTACTTTACATTTTCTCGGTTTATGTAAAATGTATGGAAAGAAAGAAAGAAAAAAAAAGTATTTATTGCGACTCGTACAGGAAAAGTAGTTTTTTTTTTTATTGTCGGTGTGACCCATAAATGACGTTGAATGAAAAAAATACCTACCAAATGCTGTGACAAATAACCATAACTACGATTACCCACGTTTTAAATAATTACGATGAATTAATTAATCGCTCCGTCATCGTCATGCCCGAGCTGTCTCACAAATCAGACAATTATACATAAGTTATTGGTAGTAACTAGTAAGACCTAATTTCATGTCTCATTATACTTTAATTAACGCGTCTCGGTTGATTGCAGACGCGACAGAGATCAGGGCGTATCATCTGGTGGCTTCTTCTAGACTTGGAGACAGTTCCGTGCTGTTGCTGGATAGTAGAGGCTGTCCTACGGGACAGGTAAGTGGAAATGTCAATAGATATAGACGCTTTATTTTATGAGCTCATAAGAGTCTCCTGCAGCTGGATGAGAGTTGCCGAATATCGAGTTGAATGGCGTGCAATACGAGAAGCCTATGTCCAGCAGCGGACTGCTATAGGGTGATGATGATGATGAAAAGCCTCCTGATATAAACTGGACGCTGATGAAACGTATGCTAAGTACGAGACGAGATTTTTTAAGCTGCTCAAACAGTAAATATAATATATATATATAATAATGTTTCAATAAATACACCTGAGGTTCATACTGTTTATTATATAGTAAGGCACACAAATTATATATGATTTGTGACTATTATGTCCGAATGATTGGTTATAATGCTGCCACTACTCTTCGCCTATTTACAAATACAAAATGGACTTTATTCTAATGAGAATAGCGTATATTTTGTATTGTCCAAATAATGCAAATATTATTTACAATGTTGTAGGTGGACTTCCCGGCGTTTTCCCGCTTGTGGCTAGGCGGCACTCAGCGTCTGTCGGCGCGGTTCAAAGCATTCCGCTTCCCCACCTCGCATGTCGTGCGGTTCGCGCTCATGGTACGCTTCTGTGATAACAAGTGCCCACCGGTAAGTGTCTTATTTTGACTTGATAAATGTGTTGATTTTGATGACTAGCTTTTGTGGGGATAGCGGGATGAGCTGGACTCCTTCAAGAAAGATGAGTCCTTGGCAGCTCTGGACAGAGAACGGTGGAAGGAGAGTTGGGAGGCCTTTGCCCTGCGTTAGGGCTATACATGCTAATCATAAATATTAACTTTCGAAATATTGATTAGATATGTTTAAAGTCCATTATTGGACAAGCAAAAAAATTACGGTCACCAACGAAGTTACCACTGAAACTTTTACATACGAGGGCGGAGTGATAAGTCTGGTAAAAACTAAACAAAGAGTCAATTTTATTTATTATTTATTTTTAAACGTAGTTTACTTGTAACTTATAAAACGACGCAAAATACGGTTTTATCCCGTTGAAACAACGCCAAACCTGCCTCCGAAGTGGTCACATGCATGCGTTTTTGATCAACAGTCAGTAAACGCAGCATCCATCGCGTGGATCGCTTCTTCAAATCTAAATGTTGGTGTAAGATATTGCGTACACGTTCGTCTGAGATGCCGACTATCTCCCTCACTGTTACTCTTCGGTCGTTCAAAACTATATCGTGGATTTTAGCGATCATCTCTGGAGCAGTGACCTCAGCTGGGCATCCTGGACGCACAGCATCACTTGTGCTTGTACGACCACACCGAAAATCGTTGAACCACTTATGAATCATTTTAATCGACGGAGCAGAGTCCCCATAATATTTATCAAGTTTTTGTTTTGTTTCTGTTATATTTTTTTTGCGCAAAAAATAATGTTTAATCACGACACGAAATTCACTTTTCCATGCAATTTGCGATCATTTTATTCCAAAATAGATTTTTACCAGACTTATCACTCCGCCCTCGTAATTATAAATTGACACAAATTTATTGGATACATTGGTCTTCAGCATTTTATGTAACAGCTAAAAAGTCAAATTATTTTACATTCTAATCTCATTTTATATGATTTTAAAAACTGGTAGGTTTATCGAATTTCATTGCTGACTGGATCAGATGTATGGGTCGATATGTCGCCGTACTGTCTGCAAAATACCATAATACTTGCCTTTACCTGCCCTACAATATCAATTATGTCTGAAATACAATGTCAACATCCCTTCTTCCATCCAGGTGGAATGCAACACTAAACAGAGCCGGAGTACCCGTCAGACCAACTCCACACTATATCAGTGGGGCGACGAAGTCCCGGCCGCTGTGCGCGCCGCCAGCGCGCGCCGGCCGGGCGAGGTGGCGCGGGCCGGGGCCGCGCCCTGCGTGCCCGCCAGTGATGACGCGCTGGCGCTGGAGTTGGACTTGCTCGTCGATTCTAAGGATATCCTGTCAGTAGATACGCTGGTGCGAGCTGATCATAGATCAACGTTACGTGAGTATTAGCTATTTTGTGTTCGCAAATTAGTTTCCTAACATGTATACAAAAGTTTTTTTTTATATATAAATCATACCCACACATCAAGTTCTACTACTCCTACTTACAAGTCATTCTAAAATAAAATTAATTTACACTATCATAATGTTCATATTTTATTAAATGTAAATAACAAGGATTTACTACTGGGCCATCACTGCTCTCAGCCGCGACGTACGAGTTGTAGGTCGTAGGTTCGAACCCAGACATGCGCTTTACTTTGTGTAAATCATTTCATCACCACTGCTCTCGAAACGGCGAAGGAAAACATCGTGAGGAAATCGGCATGTCCCAGAACCATTCGAAGACATGTGACATCTAGCAACCCGCACTGGGCCCGCATGGTGGATTACGGCCCACTCCCTCTCACAGAGAGGAGGCCTGTGTCCCAGCAGTGGTGATTATGTTATGTAACAAGGATTTGAATATGGAATATGTCCTGTAATACTTTCGTTTCATATGTCTGTGTGTAGGTGTTCGTCATACGTTTTTCAAAGCTTTAAAAAAGTGCTAAAGGCAACGAGCTCATAACAGAAAATGATACTTGAGACAAAAATTTTGATGTTCATTACCCACATTAAATTACATTCGTCCAAAAATGTTTTTTTTTTACTTTTCCCTACATCAACATTATTCATAGAACCATTAGGATGAATACTGTAATCTGCGTAATTTTGTAATACGCGGTACATTATGTTATCGACTTACAGCAGCATTTATTCAATTGAATAAATCCCTATTGATGACTACCAATGTTGCGCTCGTGTGCACACGTAACAAGACCCCCTGCTGACTTGTAAAGTGTCTTTGATTATAACACTGTCTTTATAATCACATAATCAATATGTACGCTCTATTTCCTCTGCAACATAACTTGTGTTAACTCAAAAAAAGCTTTTAGTGTAACACGCAAAATGTTCTACAGTTGTTAGACCAAGCCTTCCATGTGCACACACGATTAGTCCACGAAAACACGGTGCCAGCAGGCTTAGAGTTATCATAATCCCTTATTAGCTACTGAATAATGATGGCTTTCACACTTGGAGTAAACAAAACAATAGAGGTTTGTAGACGTTGAACAGTGCCGCCACCTATGATAAGGTTTTAGTTTTCTTTATACGGCCCCTGACTATCAAATCTTATAACTGTAGTTATTTTTAGCTTAGTATTTTTGCCAGCTTTTATCGCACTGCTTCGACCGATACCAAAAAAGTTTTTAAAGGACAATGAGTAATGGTGGGCCCACCTCTCAATAGAAATAAGATACTCATGATTGAATAGGTATTTTTATGCAGAATAAAACTTAGTATTACGACTAAGGTTAAAAGTCAGGACTTTCGGAGTTATACTACCTATTATACTGCCATGAAAGTGATTCCAATCTAAGCAATTAATGACCGTAGTTTACTTATAAGATAAACATTTAAACATTACCCAGACTCAAACCGGACGGCACGGTTGGCGCAGTGAATAAGCGATTGACTGCTGCGCTGCGTGTCGCGGATTCGATTTCCGCACGGAACAAATATTTTTATGACCTACAAGTAATTGTTCCGGGTCTGGCTGTTTGTGTATGTGAGTTTAAATGTTTTTAAACGCACCCACAATACAGGATAAGTTCCTAGTGTGGGGCAGTCTTAAAAAATAATTCCAGGACGAATAATTAATATTTTTGTTTTAAAGTGAAATACATGTATTATTACTATTCTCCTTATAAATATCCATAAAGAACATGTTAGACTGAGACAAATTTTGACCAGTTTTGACTGAGTCAATTTGACCATAGTTTTATTAGTAACTAATGTTCCGCTTAAAAAGCCCTATGCACCGATATATCAAATTTTACTATTGAAGGGTGGGCCCAGACCCCATACATTTGTTTCCCACTGTCCTTTACTTGTGTTTTCATTTATAGCGGACATACTCGTACCAAATTAAAAAGCTTTTGTTGGAGTGTAAATAAGTCTTTCTTGCATGCATGTGTGTAAATGAGATGTGGTGGAAGTACCTATAATATTCGTCTAACATTGAGTTGTGTGTTGACAGCGGAAGACAGCAAGCTGAGCGACGGCTCAATGGTGTGCGTTCACGAGTTGCTGCTGGTATCGCTAGCACTCGCCTGGCTCGCAGTGCAGGTGCTGCTGCTACTGGGTTGTTGCGTGCTTGTTAAGAGGTAAGGTTATACCGAGGAAAGAATAAAAACGTTCCCCATGTCGTCGCCGTGTAATGAAATCCTCGTTAAGATTTTTTTTCTTTTATTTATTTGTTGGGTAATGCATTTTTAGATCAAACGTGCACGTTCTAAGATGCTTCTAATGCTTTCTATTAATGATAATGAGAACCTCGCGGAATGTCAATGACAGCCATTTTTCAGGCAGTATTATCTTCCCCTGTAAAATTGCGTTTATTGTAATCACGAGGTTTTCACTGCGATGATACGCAACTAAGGTTGCGCATCGTCTCCCCCTTCCCCTAATAATGTTATCGATAGGACCGCCGTTTTACCGTTCTGATGTATGTTGTATCTTTCCTCTAAATGTCTTTCCTCTAAACTTCTGAGGGAGGGCGCCATCGAGTAACTTTTGTCTCAGCAACTAGTTTGTCTCTCACATCAAGTCTACGGGTTTGTATAAAAGTGTTGTCTTTGTCGCGTCGCTACATGCGCGAAATCTAACTTACCGTCTGGCCACTTTCATGTTTCTTTTCTAATCTTGGCGACTAGTCATTTTAGGGTATGGGTGAAACTAAAGCTAAATTTTATTTTCCAGGTATCGTAACTTGGCAGAACTGAACATGCAGAAGGACTACCAATCGTTCGACAACGTCGGCTTCGACACGGTGTCGACACACAGACGCGTGCACTGGCCTGACCAGAACATAGATATACTGCACGCGACTTAGATGACGCTGTATTTGATTTATTCGAAGTTAGGACCGATGTCGCTAAGTCCCCTAAGGACCATGCAGGTTAACCTGCAGGGTTATTACAATATGAAAGAATTGTTAATTGTGTAGTAACTATTGTACATTAGATGTTGGATAAATGTTTAAAGAATCTCTACAAGAAACAAACGGAATAAATATCTTGCTTTAAGAGATGTAAGTTGCAAACGTACGTAGTCTAAGTGGTATAGAAGACCAAATTAATGTGAATGTAGGAAGATGTGTGTGATTTCTTCAGTTAGTGTAAATACCATTAACTGTAGTAAATACCAAATAGTATGCCAATGTAAAGTAGAAATGTAAATATATTATCATATTTTTTAGATAAATATTGTTTTAATTTCTCCCTCGTTCACACACGCACCCCTGACATGATCGAATGTCCACTTCTGACCCTCTTATCCATCATTCCTGGGATTGTGGAAAAAATATAGATCAAAGTATCGTAAACGGTAACTCGTTTATTTACATTTGAATATGTTGTTTTTTTTTACATTTTTTAGAAGCTGTAACGCAACAGTCTCGTTGAACTCAACATTTCTTGAAAGTCTGCGAATACACTTTCGTTCAAGAAGGATTAAGTTGTTTTGTTCATTTCAGTTTATAAACCTTTTCGCCTCTTTCGCTTTACACATAATATAATAATAATCAAAAAGTTTGTTACTACGTGTGGTCATCATACAGTAACTTCGAAAAAATATGCGTTGGCAATTGCAGAAAGTAAAGAGGCCAGGCCTAATAAAATCAATAAAGGTAGCAGTCGTTCTCTATGCCGAATTATATTTTTAATCGCTCATACGTCTCCATCGGATTCGCTGATATCGCTATTCGGCCGGTTTGGTAACTTTAGAGGGTGGTAGTTCATTGAGTGGCGTTGGGCGGCGCGGCGTGCGGCGGCGGCGCGGACTGCGGCGCGGGCGCGGCGGGCGCGCGCGGGCCGCCGCGCGGGGCCGCCTGCCGCACGCTCTGCCGGGTGGACGCCGCGTTGTAGTGGTAGCCGTCGAACTTGTCGGACGCGCCGCCCGCCGGCGGGAATGTGGCCGTGCCCATGTACATCACCTGAAACAATCAAATAGCGAAATTAAAGGGCATTCCTACAAAACAGCGAAAACTAGAGCCACTACTTCCTTTTTTTATTGTTTGGCCCACTATTTTGCTTCTGCGTCGTCTTCTATGGTGTTCACTGAACTTTCGAACGAGCCGTATTCGCTATTCGCTAGGTAGCGCCGGCAACCCACAATAATCGATCGGTGGTCAAAAATAGTACCTCGGCGTTTGCTGTAACCCGAGCTGACTAGCCAATATATATATATGACAATGGGGTCTAACGTTATTGTGCTCGCAAGCATAAAGCAGAAAAATATTTTTCTTCTTCCAAGTGCTACCAAATTAGACCCTAAGTTGTTACATAAAATTTTAAGCCATAATTAAACAGAAGTACACAATTTTTAGAACAATTATGAATGACTAGCTTCGCCCCGCGGTTTCACCCGCATAAGTTTCGATCCCGTGGGAATATCGGGATATAAAGTACCTATCCTATGTGTAAATCCTGGTCATAAACCATCTGTGTGCCTTTCATCCAAATCCGTTCAGTAGCTTTTGCGTGAAAGAGTAACAAACATCCATCCATCTATCCATACAAACTTTCACGTTTATAATATTATTAGTAGGAAGTAGGATTATTAAAAATCCGCAATAAATAATCCCGCAAACAGTGAACATTCAGTACTTAACATTTGACATTTCTAGAGACCTTACTCTACACTAGCACCTGCAGCGGCGAATTCAAGCGCGACAGCCCTCATGGCCCTGGTAGTTTAACGCTGTAAACAAAAGAAGGCGAAGTTTCAGACCTGTGGCTTGTACCCGTCGGGTCCAGCTTCGTATTCTACGAGCTGCATCCTACCGTCGGGCAGCAGTACGTGGTAGGAGCCGGTCGCATGGTCTTCCTTCCTCTTCTCGTTGTGCCCGAAGTCTAGGCTCACGCCGTTGTCCTGGACGTCGTACGAGAAGTCGTAGTTAGCTGGCAACTGCGAATTTAACATAAAAATCAGCCTTGATAGTCAGGGCTTATTTAGAAGAAAAGAAACCTTTTCAAATTAAAAAAAAAAGTTTGGTTTAAAGTAGGCAAGACGTGTGAATGCAGTGTGGTGCTGGGTCTTACCGACGGTTCCTGTATAGGTTTCTTTTGACCGCCGCCGATTTTGGGTGGTAAATATTCTTGAGCATACGCATTTGTCCATAACGATACCAGTATTGTTACCTGAAAATGATACCATATTTATAAGACTGTGAAGGAAACCAT
This sequence comes from Apamea monoglypha, assembly GCA_911387795.2. NCBI lineage: Eukaryota > Metazoa > Arthropoda > Insecta > Lepidoptera > Noctuidae > Apamea > Apamea monoglypha. Next base: position 6,630,553 of record OU426920.1, read on the forward strand.
AGTGGAAACTAACTTAGGAATATTGTCCGAAATCGCCAATAGCAAATGCGCATTTTACTTTTTGCTTCTTTAGTATAAATTAAAACACTTACACAAATAATTCGCCACATTTTAAAATAATTCACGTGGTCCTTCTACTGGGGAGCACTGGGTGGTTTTGGGAGGTTCAAGCAAAAGTACGATGTTTATAAAGCCAAGGGCTGCGGTTGAGACAGCTCCGCCCCATGGCATTTTTTCATTAGCAAGGTGCACGATCCACGAAAATTTCGAAATTAATTTAAATGACTTAGTTCACGCCAGTAATGGGTTCAGTCGTGGTTGTGACTTGTACAAAATTGTAGGTATTTGAGCAGGTACCTGACTAACCACTTATGTACAGTGCACAGTTTGTTTGGATTTGTTTATTCGTTTTGAAACGCGTGGGTACCCAGGCAATTAAAAAAAATACACCTCATGACATCATCATCCTCTGCTCTTACGCTAATTTATTTGGGTTGGCGCACCATGGTTGTATTCTTCTCCCACAGATCTTTAGGTACTATCCGTCATCTCTTTTTTAATTCATATTATTAGGTACCTAACTATTTATAATTTTATATAATTTACGAAGATGTTGCTTCGTTGTATGTGAATGTGGTTTAAACCTGTAATTGGTACCTAGGTATATACCTACACAAGAACCTAAACTTACCTATTAAATTTTTCTTTTAATATGCTGTTGGCATAGGTAGGTTAAATAAAATATATAAATCTCAGTAGTCACCCCATTTCTAGCTGTAGGTATCATCTTTCATTTATAAAAAGAAAAATCCATCCATGTACGGTACCTAGGAATGTACAGACGCCAGCACATCAAGCTACTACAATCTGTCAAATTTCTTTAATATCTAGCTTTTTAACTTTACCGCTGAAGCATTAAGGTTCAAGGTTGTCTGGGAAAATTTGACAGTTTCGGGTAGCTTGACCTGCTGGCGTCTGTACAGTCAACTGCACATTCGTGCTAACACTTGCACTATAAAATCATTGCTACAACATAAAGGCGCTGCCAATGTCAAATTGTTACCACTAATGTGCGGTTGACTGTATCTAATTACCTATAATATTAAGTAATCTGTCCCGCGGTTACGTTAGGCAACACTGTTGCACACTCAAGTTCAAGATGGCTTACGCTTCTTTTTATAGGTAGCTATTAGTCTACTACTTCCATTACTAAGTACCTGCTTAACCGATTCCTTAAAAACAATTATATTTTTCTATAGAATAAATAAAAATCCTCACGACCGAATTTCGGCCACGGTGGCCAATCTCAACGGAGATCATTTAAGTACGCAGGAGATAATAAAGTGCATAAGCGTGTGCGCAAACACTGGTGCACTCTGTTCCTTTACTCTCTAGTCCGATGGGACGGCAATCCGACACGACCGGGAAGAGATTAGGCGCAGAGTACTTCCCAATGAAAAAACCCAATAAAACTTTGTCCGACTCGGGAATCAAAACCCAGGAGGCCAGGACCACGACCACTATTTTAAGTGGCAATAGTCCACCGGCTAGGTGTCAATCCGACGAGCAATGAGTCTTTAGTTTGAACCGTAGGTACTCGTTTTATTTGCCACGAACCCGCATCTATTTGAAGCAGGCAATAGTCTTAAGATAAGCGCACATTAGATCGACATCTAGCCGCACCCGGCCACGGTCGCATTCCAATACAAAAAAGTGTGGTGTGCGATGGTTCATACAAAATGAATGAAAATGCGGTAAAAGGATTTTGCAATAAACTCAGCGCAGCCTGCCAGAATGTGCGTCCTAACGTTAAATATACTTATGCAATCCAAATACCTACAATAATCCCGCCATATTTTGTATTGTCGTCTATTCTAGAAAAAAATTATCTATTCGTTATTATTCTGAAACGTTCCGTTTTAGATCATAGTATCGTTTGCCGAAAAACAAAATTTAAGTCTGTATTTTCTGTCAGCCTGACACTGACATTAAGTCACAGTGACAGTTTTTCAGCCAGAAAGATCGAAATCGAACACGCCGAAAGTGAGAAAGTTGACTGAGATAATTATTATGAAATTGATAACATACAGACCCTGAATAAAATAGTTACCTATTGTCCCTAAAAATGAACTCTGTCTTAAGAAATAGATGTGTAGCGTTAAGTCGTGCATTCAGTACTTCGGTTGTGAAAAAATGTGCCGTGCCCCCGGTCCCACCTAAGAAACCGAGGAAGATTACAACGGCTATAACATGGAAGTCCATGACAGCGACCGCGCTGATCGGCGGAGGATTGACTGCCTTCATGATGTATGTAAGACAAGAAAAACAAGAAGCCTTGGATCGTGAGAGGAAGCGACAACTTGGAAAGGCTAAGATAGGAGGTGAATTCGAGTTGATTAACACAGAGGTAGGTTACAAGATCCTGTTAAGTTTCTTCCCCTTCTATTTTAATATGTTGGTTTAATTCTATCTAGCAACCTATTTTATTTTGTGAACCCAACTTATACAGGTATCGGATAAATTATCCAATCATTTCAGTTCCTTCAATGAAAACTCAAGAAATGATTTACTGAACATAAAACGAAAACAGTCATGTATAATGTTAACATTACCCGCAGTATTGCCTCAAGTATCATATCAAAATTTGCATTGTTTCAGGGAAAACTAGTAAAAAGCACAGATTTCTTAGGAAAATGGCTTCTAATTTATTTTGGATTCACCCACTGTCCTGATGTATGCCCTGATGAGTTGGAAAAATTAGCTGAAGTTGTAAATATGCATGGTATGTATCAATAACAATTAGACATTAGACTTTAAATGTATTATAATATTTAATTTTCCTTGTTCATCTGCCTAACCTTTTCCAAACTATATTGGGATCTTCTTCCAATCTATTCTAACATTACATGGTACAACTGCCTATCTGATCTCTACAACCCTACTCAGTAATACAATACCCCTTGATTTGACTGGTTTTCAGACTTTCGGTCTTCTGAGTACCCGTAACAACTGTCAAAGATTTATGAATGACAGCTGGAACAGCTTATCATGGTTTCAGAGGCATGGAGGTGTCTCAATATGTAATGTTCTAAATAGCTTAAGTTTCAATCAACCTGTGTGGCTGTAATAGCCACAAGCCCCTTATTTAATTTTCCTTGTTATAAGTAAAGAAATGATTTATATGTATTTGTAACAGATTCATATGCTGCTTTGATTTATTTATTTAATTAAAATGGTTTAAAACCAATTACAGAAATTGGACACAGTTTGTATATACACATAAAAGATAAAATCATGTAAATATGTGTACATATTATATAAAAATTTAATGATATGCCTTTATTTACTCTTTTAACTTTCAGACAGTGACAAGAAGTTGCCACCTGTGCAGCCACTGTTCATATCTGTGGACCCTCAGAGAGACACACCTGAAGTAGTTGGAAAGTGAGTTTATTATTATAACATTAATTATAGCTATGTAGTGATGATGATACTTATGATTGAGTAAATACAGTGTTGTTTTTAATTCCTTTTTATAACTGGTTGATCAAGCAGATTCTGAAAGATGTTGCCAACATACTTACTAAGCCTTTCCTCATATAAATGTACTTTCTTTCTTTAACCTCACTTTTCTTTGATGCAGGTACTGTAAAGAGTTTTCCCCACGCTTCCTGGGCCTAACAGGCACCAAGGAACAGGTCCAACAGGCTTGCAAGTCTTACCGAGTGTACTTCAGTGCAGGCCCACAGGATGTTGACAATGATTACATTGTAAGTATTATATTGATGAAAAATATCAGTTCATCTTATTTTACATTATTCGTAAATTTATGAATATTGACCGCTTGGTATTATATCAATTGCTGTGGCCCCAGCACCCAGCTCATAAATTGACAAATAAATACCTACAACGAATACAGCCGTTCAATGTCATAAAAAACAGAAACAAACATAGGTTCTTAGTCATATTTATCCGACTAAGGCGTTCAATAGGTCAAATATTTTGATTCAATTTATATTGATATAAGTAAAGCATATGTCAAACTAACTTCATTACCTTTTATTTAATCATTCAACTTGTTTCAGCTAATAACTAAAACAACAACTTATATCCAGTTATAATGGGTCAAATTATAACCACTCTTTATTTTTTAGGTGGACCACACAATTATTATTTACCTTGTCAACCCTGATGGCGAATTTGTTGACTACTTCGGCCAGAACAGAAACGCTAAAGAGATCCACAACTCAATGCTTGTGAACATCAAGAAATACGAAGATTCCAAGAAAAGCTCGTGGTTCTAACCACGGCATGCATTTACGTAGACAAATAGAAAATAGTTCCAAAGTATTTTTATTTAAGTAAAATAAAACTATTGTTACTTAAAACTTATTTTTTTTAATTTCCACTTCCACTTTTCTTAAAATACTTTATTTTAACAATGGGACATTGTATATTATCTATTTAAGGATGATTTCCACTAAACGGCTCGCATCGCATCGGATCAGAAAGGATACGAACGGATGCGGCGACAGCCGATCGCGTCCGGCAGGATGTCGACCCATACGATCGGCTCCGTACCGTCGCTTGCGAATGTATCCGTTTCTGCACCTAGTCAAATATTTTCATTCCTACCGTGTTGACGTGTTCTAATGTTTTAAAATGGTTGAAGTTGGCGTAGTATTGTTGGGTATTGCATTAGAAGAAAATATTCAAGAAGAAATATTAAAGAATAATTATAATATTAAAGAAGAACATTCGATTGGATACGACGACAAGCGAACGGAGTCGAACGCGCGTCGCATATTTTCAGCTACGATCGTGTGTCGCGGAAGGCGCCCGTGGTCAAGCTGCTGTGTGCGGCTTGGTAATATAGTCTAAATACTGTGCACACGAATTAATATCATTTAAAGATTGTAAAATCCGTTCCGATCCGATGCGATGCGAGCCGTTTGGTGGAAATCATCTTTTACTCGTAACACAAAAAATTACTGTGCATAAAAAACACATTTTAAATATTTTTATACATATTTATAAATAAAACATTTTTTTTTTGTAATACTTCCACAATTAAAAGTTAGCAGTCATTTTGCTAGTTATCTTACTAATAGTGACTTGTCCACCTGAGCTGTGTATTTGCACTAAACTTTGGTCTAACTGGTACAGTTTGACTGTGGTACCTTCGAGATTCGCGGTCGAAAAGCTGACGCCGCCCTCGTTCACCGTCACCAAGTTCATATCACCCTCGTAGTTGACGTCATCGATGATATTCACGTTGCTAGTATTCAAGCATATACCATCACCTTGGAAGTTACTTTGGCTATTATCAACTACTAAAAGGTCTCCTTTCATATTACTATCGTCTTGTAGTACTAACTCTCCTGTCACTTCTAATGGGACTTCTAATGGAACTTTTTGTATGATGTTTAGTGTCAGTTCTTTGGCTTGATCTTCGGGCGACTCGTCAATGGTTAAATTTTCATTCACTGTTATAAGTTCTCCATGCTCCTTATTGAACATAATTCTATCAGTGATGATGGGAACAGGCTGAACTTGTTGTAATATGACCAGTCCACGGTTCTCTCGGTTTCGGTCTTTATCTGAAGCATGTACGACTGCTCTCTTCTTTTTCGCTAGGTGGGTTTTGGAGTGTTTTAACTGTTGAGATTTCGTAGCGAATTTTAACGTGCACATTGAGCAGTCGAATGGTTTTTCACCTAGAAGCAGAAACATGGATTTTTGACGAAAGTAATATTCAAAAGGCACGATATTGTTTCATATGATGTCATGACATGTTGCGCCGACCCCAAATAAATTGGGGTAAGGGCAGGAGAATGATGATGATGATGATGATGATGATGATGATGATGATGATGATGATGTCTTAGTCTTTAGACAGAGAAAAAAAATTAATTCAAACCCATAAAGTAAGAAAGTTCAGTAAATTCACCCGTATGTACGCGGTGATGGTCCCGCAGGCGCGTGGCGTTGGCAAACTTCTTGGAGCACACGCCGCACTCATATGGACGCTCGCCTGTGTGCTTGCGCATGTGAGCGCTCAAGTTCTTGCGCGTAAAGCTGTAACACACGGTATTGATAGGTTCCAAAGATTTTAATACCAATAATATCTCTCAAGGCGGATCCAGCCGTCGAGTCAGGCCAGGGTCCCATAGTCAGTTCCAGCCAGGACAGGATCAAACTTTGTTTATTTATTTATTTTATTTTACCATGTACACACAAATATATAAACAGACAAGAAAAACAGAACAGAAAAAATAGGTAGAGGTGAGACCTTTTCCCGCAAATTTCACAGCTGAAAGGTCGTTCCCCAGAATGTATCCGTTCGTGGCTTTTGAGTGTAGATCCTGAAGTGAACTTTCGATTACATATCGAACATGAGTAGGGGCGCTCGCCTGAAAAACAAACAGTAATAATTTATTTAAGACACCTAGGAGGTTGCTGATGTATTATCGACCTTAGAAGCAAGCAAGGTTCTGTTGCGTCTGTAATTTCATCGAAGCTACTTCAAGAGATGACGCGTACTGAGGCCTGTCATAAGCATGTGCAGGGCAGCTGATGTGAAGGGCCAGTTAGGGTAGGTCAAGGCGACAGTAAAGGTCATCATTCATAATAACAACACCACTCCGACAAAGCAAATAATTTGTCATTCAACTTAGGATTTTAAATCAAATGCATTAAAGTACTTTTTACGATGACGGAGTGCCGGGCCGTTACTGTGCTGGATTGGTTCGGTTGTAATGAGTGATGACCTTTAATTAGCAAGCACATGGTACAAAATATCGATAGAATTTCAATTTTGGTTTAACCTCTCGAGCGCTTTACGAACACCGTTTGTACATAAGCAAAAACGCCTCGAGCGCCTTACGTACACCATCTGTACACAACAAAAATGAATAAAATGATAAAAGTCAACGTCCAATGAGCGACGTCTGTTGTGTACAGATGGTGTACGTAAGGCGCTCGAGGCGTTTTTGCTTATGTACAAACGGTGTTCGTAAAGCGCTCGAGAGATTAATATTGACCTGCTATACTATAAGAGTGTATGATGATATATACAACTACTTTCCATCCAGCGTTCCGTAGAGAAAATAATTTGGTAAAAAATCAACAGTAAAAAAAACCGTAACAGTATTATTACCAGTATGTGTCCTCATATGCAGCGTGAGGTTGGAGTTCTGTATGAAGCTCTTGCCGCACACGGAGCACACGTAAGGTTTCTCTCCCGTGTGCGTCCGGTGGTGGGTGTTGCGCGTCGACTCGTGACGGAAGCTGTTACCAAACATTAGAGCACTAATTACTAAACTTAGTATGGTTAATCTTGATCTTGTGTGCTTGGTCGACTTAAAGCTCTGAATTCAAAGTAATCAACATTGACTCGGTAACATCATTTTGTGTCACTGGAAACATTTCCGCCGTGTTGCCCGCCTCAAAAACACATAAGTATTGCTGAAAAAATGTTTAGCAACTTTTGTTTCTCGTGAATGTCAGATTTGGGAAAAGACTAGCGCTTACCTGCTCATAGACATAGATAGAAAGACAAAAGAAAGTTACCGTTTATCGCAGTACTGGCAGGCGTACGGCTTGCGATCCGAGTGCACGAGCCGATGTGACGCCAGCAGGCGGTTAGATGGGAACCGTTTACCGCAGATGCTGCACTCGCAAGGACGCAACCCGATATGGCGGGACATATGCGCTGTTAGAAGACCGCTCTCACTGTACCTGACGACGGAAGAATAGAAAGTCATACCTATATCTTATTTCTGATCTTTTGCTTAGCGTATCTATCGATATAAAAAGTTCAAAAATGGCTGTCCCTAAATTCAGGTACACGAACTCGAGTGCACGGGTGACAGGGCATGCAGTGTAAGATGAAAGGTTGGCCATTGTCTGAAGGGAGATGCGGCATACGCACTTGGCATCTAAGCCGTCCATGAACTACTACCGGAAAAACCTACAAATATGTAAATTGTAGTGGCAAGTCTACAATTTACGTATTTGTATGTTCTGTGTTACACAATATTTTCTACAAATTAAAAACTTTGCATAATTGTAGACTTGTAAAGTTCTGTGGTACCTACAGGCCCAGTTGTAGTAAGGTGCGGTGTCTCACCTCTTATCACACATAGTGCAGGCATGTTTCTTCTCAAGGATCTCGCCGGTGTGAACGCGCGCGTGTCGTCGCAACGCGTACTGTTCGGTGAACGTCTTGTCGCACACCTCGCAAGAGAAGCGCTTCGACTCCATGTGCCGCGAGATGTGGCGCCGGAGCATCGCGCGCGCTGTATCGAGATATTATTTTAGTATAGAGTTTTCTAAGAATGGTCATAGACTTTCACAGTAGCTCGAATTCCTCTTTAAATAAATAACAGACGTAGAAAAAATACTGCAAGATAGCTGGCTAAAGGGCCTCACCTCACCTCAGTCTTTTTTACTAAATGCATATGAAATTATACATAATTCAACGGTACTTATAACAAAAAAAAAACAATTTTTAAAATTTTTGTCTGTCGCTCTGTTTGTCCGGCTAATCCCCGAAACGGCTGGACCGATTTTGACGGGACTTTCACTGGCAGATAGCTGATGTTATTTTTATTACTCTTTGTCCCGGTAGCACGTTCCCTTAAGATGATTACTGACATCCATGTGGGTGAAGCCGCGGGCAGAAGCTAGTCCAACATAAAAATCCCCTAAAAATGCTTTGGCCTATCTTGTCATTGTTTTGTTTAGTCAAAGCCGTTATAATAAGAAAGATAAAACTTACCACTAAACTCCTTAGGACATTGGTTGCATTTCCAGCTGTTCCCTTTAGTGTGTATCGACGCATGTACTTTGAGATCATGTTCAGAATTAAATGACTCTGTGCAGTGGTTACAGAAATGTAGATGTTTGGTGCTTGGATGCTTACTCTTCGCATGAGCATGGAATGATTTCACATTTTGGAATTTCTAAAAATAATTAATAAATAATGATTTCATATTGCCACAACAATTGTTTTTTTTTATAACTTTTACTCCGCAGATTCAAACTTTATGGCGGCACGGAACATGAGGCGAGTCACTGCACAGTAACAAATTCACCTGTCATCGGGGGTGAGGTACTGGGCAGTAACAAATCTTCGTGTCAGCGGGGGTGAGGTAGTGCGCAGTAAAAAATTCCCGTGTCAGCGGGGGTGACGTACTGCGCAGTAGCAAATCCACGTGTTAGCGAGGGCGAGGTACTGCGAAGTAACAAATCCACGTGTCAGTGGGGGTGAGGTACGGCGCAGTAACAAATCCACGTGTCAGCGGGAGTGACGTACTGCGCAGTAGAAAATCCACGTGTTAGCGAGGGCGAGGTACTGCGAAGTAACAAATCCACGTGTCAGTGGGGGTGAGGTACGGCGCAGTAACAAATCCACGTGTCAGCGGGGGTGACGTACTGCGCAGTAGAAAATCCACGTGTTAGCGAGGGCGAGGTACTGCGAAGTAACAAATCCACGTGTCAGTGGGGGTGAGGTACGGCGCAGTAACAAATCCACGTGTCAGCGGGGGTGACGTACTGCGCAGTAGAAAATCCACGTGTTAGCGAGGGCGAGGTACTACGCAGCGAGTAGCGCACTTTAGAGCCGCCATAAAGTTTGAATGGGAGCTGTACTAGGAATTGCATCAATATAATATTATTACATTTAAATTATACCTTCGAACAAATCTTGCAAGTGAAAGTATTTGTTTCTTTATTTCCATGTTTTCTTCTTAGCTTCTTATTTGAAATCTTTACATCGTTAGAACCTACAATATTAACGAAATTTAAAAAAAATGGTTCTTAGAGGCTCTTGATTTTAAATGAATTGCATACTTTGAAAAACATAGACAGTATAGAATACATGTTTATTAGTAAATTTAACTTACCATCATAATCATCAATGAACTTTTTTCTGAAATAAAAGATTCACAAATTCAATAAATTAATAATTAAATGCAAATTAAGAAGAATGTGTGATTGAATTTACTTTTTCTTACTCCTTGTTTTTTGTACTATACAAAGGTTACCACTATCACTGTTATCACTGAGATCTTCTAAATACTGCACATCTGTAAATGTAGAGAAGTGTAAACAGTTACGTACGGTTACATAACAATAATGACATATATTATGAATTTACATATGCTTCATTATTAAAGACACCTAAGCTTAGTTCTTGAGACAGAAAAACTTTCTGTATTTGTAAATTTTCATGAATTTGAGATGCTTAATGTTTTATATAATTTCTTATTATTTCATTCATTATTATTTTGTTACCTACCATATAAAAACATTTTTAAATATTTCTTTATCATCAATCAGCCTACAGCAGTCCACTGCTGGACATAGGCCTCTCCAGTGCCGCATTAAGACTACGTGATGCTCTAAGCAATCCACGCCTGTGGGCCCCCCTATCCACTAGTCACCTCGTATTTTTTCAAATAAATCTGTCTCGAGACTGACTGCCGGGTCTTGTAATATATTGCTGACAAACAGCCTGACCATTCATGTGCTAGCAAATATTTTTTCGGTGCTGTTAGTGGCAGGTGCGGTCGCAGCCCATGATTTAGGAACCCCGGTCACCATGGGTTTCAAGGAATATTTTTAGGGCGGTACCTCTACTCATTGGTCTAGTGGTCGCAAGCGTTACTGCTGCCATTAATGTTCACGTACATTTCCAGTTCCACATTACTTAATGATTCTATTCAGGGACGCAGCTTTTATATTTGTGTTACTTAATAATGCTGACAAATTACTCGCAGCATTTTTTGATAAATAGTAGATATTAGAATAATACATTATGTAGTGTGAGCGGAGCGAGCTCGAAAATTTTTACAACCCGCCTCGGTAAGATTAGGTTTGGTTTTATATTTTCAATCAGAAATAGTAGTTACATTGTCGACTTAAGCAGTAAAGTCCAAGTAACTATGCGAATGTAGTGCAGAATGCAAGAGCGAGCTAAGCAAGCTCGAAAAAATTTCACACTGTTGGATAGGTTAGATTTTCTTTTTTTTTGTCCCTTTGTTGACTTATGAAGAAAGCTCAAGCATCAAAATAATGTAGATACAAGAGCTAGCGAAGAAAGCCTGAAACTTTTAGCACCCTACCTTGCATAGGTTCTGTTTTCTTTGAACCATTATATAGAAAGAGAACTTACTTTGTTAAGTTATGACGAAAAGCTTCAACTCGTTTTGCAGCAGTTTAGGTTTTGGAATCTGGCCTTAACCTTAGCCTATCGAGCTTGCTTCGCTCGCTCTTGCAACCTAGATTTTATATTTTATAAAGGGCTTATTGAAGTAAATTTGCTTTTGCTAATAAGCACCCAAATGCTAATGTTAACAGTTCTATGTTCTATGTTATGGGATTGGTTTCCGCACTTAGTTCTTCAGGTGGACCATTGTATGTGGGACCATTGTAATGTTAACAGTATACCTGTAGCTATGAGTACGACATACTCATAGCTACATGTTGCGGTTGTTGTTGCTCGGAGTGCAAATTAATTTTTTTGATACTAAAATTAATTTGAAAATTTTTAAAAAAATCACTGTTATTTCATAATTTTAAGTTTTCATGTATCTCGGTAGTCCCGACGACTACCTCAATGTTCTTGTAAATTTTCATCCGTTGTCTTTGTTGCTCAAATACAGGTTTAATTTTTGTAAGGCTACTAAGTAAATAATTCAGGCTCTCGACAGCTTGAATGATTTTGAAGGGGGGTCATGACCCCCTCTGGGACCGCGCCTGGTTTGTGGTGCCCCCCGAGATGTGATGCCCTAAGCAATTGCTTAATTTGCTTAGGGGCTAATCCGGTACTGGGCCTCTCCAATTGCTCTTATAACTTCTCAAGTCAATTGAAAAATATAAAAAAAAAACAAAAAGAAATAAAATACCTTCTAGTAGTTCTGTTTCTTGTTTAACATCAATAATGCCATTTAAATAAATATTTCTGTTATCCACACCATTATTATTATCCTCTAACTTTTCTTCTTGCTTTATTTCCCTGAAAACAAATAACAACTACAACCAAGTCACAAAAAAACTGTCGGCACAATCATGTAAGATTTTATGAGAAACAGAGTGTGGCGGCATCTACATTGCCATATGTGAACTACACACCACACTGACATCATGTAAAATCCTGTACAACTAGCATATATACAATGTCCCAACATCAATTGCCGGGCAGTAGCCCACCAGACACAACGCCCGTGTGGTTGAGGATCCTCCCTTTTCTATGGTAACTTTACACCCTGTTCCTCAAACCTCTATATCTATAAGAAGATTATGATTAGATTATAATATTAGCACATTTTTTTATGAGAGAAAGTTAAATACCAACATGCTATATTCAGGTAGTTCCTCTTTGGTAATGAATTCTCCTTTCAGTATTGACTTGAGCATGCAGTCTGACTTCTCGCACTTGGTCTTGAACTCATAACTCTGCACTACCTGAGCCTGACATGGCTCACATATACTTGATGGTAAGCCATCTTCTGGAAGCAGCTGAATGGACATAGTGATTGTTTATTAGTCTTGCGTATATCTCACAAAAATAAAATCATGAATTAAGGAGTTGTTATTAACAAAAGTGTCTCAACAGGATAAATTCTTTTTTATATATGAATCAGGATAATGGATTCTGTTCTGCTTCTATGCTACAGTATTATTGACATTGGATAGTTATGAACATGTAAACAAATTAAAACAATAACAATCTGGATTACAAGTTAAGTCAGTCACCATCTAAATGATTAAAAAGCAATTTTAACTTACTTGAACAGAAGTAAATGCCGTAAACATATGAGCTAAAACATTGTTTTCTTTGGTAGCAACTAACGGGTATAAAACCGCATTATCTGTAGCGAGGCATATTCGACACATGTTTTGAACATTGCAGTGGTCTGAGCTAAGGTACTGGTACAAGTTGTACGGAATTTCTATTTCAATGTAGTCTTCACTGGTTCCTTTCTCTTCTTCATCTATCTGTGTGCTGTCTTCTAGGATAGTTTCCGAAGTCATTTTAAATTGGGTAGCCTCACTGATATAGTGTTCTTCACTAAAAGGCTCTTAGAATATATTTGAACTATGTGTTTACTTTAAAACCATATTGTTTATATATACGCCTACACGCAAAAAATAAATCTTATACTTGTTCTTTTTACAACGAACATGGCCAGGCCATGACCAGGCCACTAACAACCCAAAGCCCTAAATATGAAACAGCAGGGCAGGCAAGCAGTCTGAAACTGACAGTGACAAATGACACTTACACTGACCTTGACCTAGCCACAGACTATGCACACTATTTTCTAGTGTGTGTGGTGTAGTCTGTGGCTGATTGATTGTTGATTATTTTGGTAGACCTTAAACCAATATAATTAAACCTATAATTGTTCGAAGGACTGTCTAAATTTGAAGTGTCACTTGCTGTTTACAATCTGAAAAGCTTTATACTGCGAACAAGTCCCATATTAATTTCCCAGGCATCTACGTCTACTAGCTGTGCATTTTCGTTTTACAGAGCATACATCCTTGAATAGGTTCTGTTTTCTTTTGATCATCATACAGAAAGAGAACTTACTTTATCCTGTTATCAAGCTTGCTCTATTTTCATAGTTCCGTCCTCGACCAACACAAACCTTTTGCCTGTGCGCTTGTCTGTCACACAACAGAACACGTTTGTTTCATTTTAATACTGATTAGCCAATCTAACAATAAGATTGACTACTGACTGGTTATTGTTCATTGCCCGTAAAACTCCACTGCTTAACATGGGTAGGTACTTACAATGAATGAATGGTACAGACGCCAGCACATCAAGCTACTACAATCTGTCAAATTTCTTTAATAGATTTTCAACTTCACCAGTAAAGCGTTAAGGTTCAAGGTTGATTGGGATAATTTGACAGTTTCGGGTAGCTTGACCTGCTGACGTCTGTACATGATGCTTGGTATATACTTTGGTTGAAGTGATCGCACTAGGTTTATTGTCAGGTTTGCAGACAGTGCAGTATACAGGATGCGCAGTGTGAGTGAGTGCACTAGCAATTGATCCATTGACCTTCGTTAAGGCTTCTCAGCATGATATTATTTATTTATTTATGACATTATATCTTTTTGAGACCATTTTATTTAGTAGTTGAACTATGTAGTTGATAATAAATTATTAGGGATGCCTAAAATAATTTACCAACACACTACCGACTGAATGTGCCTACTTACATACATTTAGTCACAAGCTCACAATAAAGAACATGGGTGTGGTTTACGCTAACTGCCAAAACTACCTACATACATAGATATCTGTGCCGGTTGTATCCAGTGTGTTTGTTTATGAATCTGATTTATCAACACACGCGGCTCTTGGATGTACTTATCTACAACTTTTCATGTCTTAAGATATTCGCTAGCTGGCTCAAATAAAGGAGTAATTAAACTACCGTGCGGCCTCGTATGTTGGGACAGGTCAACTCAAATCTTCTTTATTTCTTCACAAGAATATTCCGGACGTTATCAAATATTGTTCTGTACTAATAAATGTGGAATTTAAAAGAGGCCTTGGCCCCTGAGTTAATTCCGTGTTGACATGCATGTTTTTATGTAGGTACCTACCTATATAAAAATAAACTTCAGGGCGCTGAAAAATTCCTGCAGGCTGATGATGAGGAAAAGGATGCGAAAATGCAAGCATGAACTGAGAATTCGCAGTGTTGATGATTGATGCGATAATGAAGATAAGGATTCACAAACAAAGGACAAATGACAACAGAACTTAAAAAAATATGTTCATTAAAGAATTTCTTACACCTAGAATCCTACTAAGTAATGTGAGTTAGGAAAACGGTTGAGCGGACCTAGACAAAATATAAATAAATAAATAGACCATGTCCAGGATTGACGCAGAGTATACGAGTACTACCTAATTGTTATCCAGAAACATACTGAAAGTTCCGCTAGGATGCAAGTAAAACTGCGAGCAACAGATAGTATTAGTAGGTACCTATTGATGTTATTGAAATTTCTCCATTCGAATAATGTACAGACGCCAGCAGGTCAAGCTACCCGAAACTGTCAAATTTCCCCAATCAACCTTGAACCTTAATGCTTTAGCGATAAAGTTGAAAATCTATTAAAGAAATTTGCAACGCCAGCACATCAAGCTACTACAATCTGTCAAATCTCTTTAATAGATTTTCAACTTTATAGCTAAAGCATTAAGGTTCAAGGTTGATTGGGAAAATTTGACAGTTTCGGGTAGCTTGACCTGCTGGCGTCTGTACCTACCTACGTTGTTATTCGTCGCGGTCATCAACATCTATTTGGGGGTGAAAGGTCTCCCCTATTCTAGAGATAATGATAATGATACATTTGTTAATGTAGGTATATGAGCTTGTTGTTGTAGGAAGTGGTGAAGGGCGGGCGTTTTGAGGGACTGTCTTTTGTAAATTTGACGTTCGAAAAGTGCTGATTCTCAGCTTAATTTGAATAGTGTGTATATAACTCTAGCCTACTCATACATATGTGATAGAATAATTCTATCTATGCCAATATTTAAGGCATAATAGCTGCAATCAAAGTTCCCAGTCCTAATTTTGCTGCCACAGAAACTTCGTTAACATGAGTCGTTTAGGCGATTAGCACACTGCCACGCGCCATGCAGCGTAGCGCGTGAAGCCGTGTTTTAACGTTGCTTGTCTGAGTTTGTATAGAAAACACGCACAGTCAAACACACAGAAAATGCATCCACGCTCATTCAGTGCTTTGATACGCAACATGCAGCGTGATGCGTGGTTTTGGACTATAATCAGAAAAATAAGGCATAGCTGCACAAGGAAGGAAAAAACTGAACGATAATACTTAAAAAGTGTTGAAACTACGATCAAAAACGTGTGTGTAAGCTGGAGTGACGTCACCCCAGCTGCTCATGGCATATCTTCCAAACGAAAGAAGATAAGCTCAAAAATTTAGACATAATAGCTGCCATAAGCAGTAACATTTTCACATCTCTAGGCCTTGTAGTTTCCACGTAATAAACAAAAAAACAGTTTTCGCGCCAAAAACATCAAATTATTGCTTCGGAGAAGGTAAGGAGCGGCGTTGCTGTTCCGCTAACATACACTAAACGACTAATAATAACGAAGTTTTTGTGGCAGCTAAATTAAGACTGAGAACTTTGATTGCAGCTATTATGCCTTAAATATTGGCATAGGTAGAATTATTCTATCACATATGAGGAAGCTGGAGTTATACACACATTACACACGTTTGAATAAATGACTTTTGATTTTGATTTTGACCACGTTGTTAGTGCATATTCTATAAAGCTATGCAAGATATTGCGACCAGCTAGTTTTCTGGCCATAAGAGCGTGGGCAGGACACGCGCGAGGTGGAGTGATGCCTTGCTCACAAGGCAGCAGGAAATAATTGAAGATATCGCATGCCCCCAACTACATACTCCCAAGGAAGTGAAGAATGGCTTCATGGTGGAGATCTACACTCAGCATTGGGAAGATACGTGTTTAAGAATATCTATAATTGCAGATCTTTTTCTTATTCCCAATAGGGGAATCGGCAATTTTCGAGAGAGATCGGCAATTATTCGTTTGAGACATTGATCCCTCAATAGTTAATTTAAATAATTCCAATCCTTCGTAGATAACAGGTCAATTTAATCTACATACCAACAACCTCTCGTCTACGTAGTCTAGGCATTAAAATTATAAATAGGTTTAAGGTTTTTATTTAGGTAATAGGTACCTACACAGTTATTGAGATCATTCAAGAATCAATAATTAGTTTGCCATTGCTTATCTTATTATGAAGTAAGTTAGAAGTTATGTCGATAGGTACCTACTGGAACGGTTGTTCTGTTACATTCTGGGCTAAGATTTCTGGCATTATTGTTTTTTTCAGGCATCAATTAGTATAAAAATAGCATAAATTAATTAAAAATAATAAAATTACAATTATAGTCACTTATATGGAAAAATTTGCAGCTTGAATTATTAGCGTAGGTGTCATTATTTTGTTTCAAAGACGTATTTTGACCCTTGTGATAAGAGTGACCCAAAGGAGAAGATAATGCGTGTGGAAGTATCGCGAGCGGGCAGGCGACGGGACCGCGGAATAGGCGCCCGCGCAGCGCATACTCAAACTTCTCATCCGAGAGGCTGGACCGCCGTGCGACCACTCCCTGCTGTTCTAGTCTCTACCAATATGTTCATTGGCGTCACCTCAAGTGGAGACAACGTGAATTCTCATTACGACTACCTTATTTGAACGCGAAGGTAAGCACAACTAACTTTTTCTCAGATAATGAACTTACTGAAGGTCAACACAAAAGTTAATGTAAATAAGTGATTACCGATAGGTTGATGTGTAATCTCCCACAGAGTTCTATTCATTGTACAGTCCCCGGCGAAGACTATCATTCATGTAAAGCATGATTTTTAAATTAATGTAAACTAATTGCTATCATAGCTTTATCTTATTAGGTAAAGCACTCTTCAATACTTTTCGTGTCAAATATGTAAGTTACGAATAGACGATTAACATGTACTTTTTTTGCAGGCACATCTAGTGAAAGAAATTTTGTACGCTTGCAAATATGGCGCTAGATTTCGTTGCTGGATGTATAGGGGGTAAGATAAATATAATTGATACCTATAACCTCACATTACTGTACTAATCCGATGATATTGATAAACTAATACATTGTGCTGGATTTCAGGTTGTGCGGGAATCATTGCTGGTCATCCTTTGGATACATTGAAAGTGCACATACAGTCTGGTAGAGGTAGTGCGATGCAATGTACGAAGGCTCTTTTGAAAGGAGGAACGTTGTCTACCGCTTACCGTGGAGTAGGTGCTCCTTTGGGTGGAATAGCGGCTGTTAATGCTATAGTTTTTGGGGCATATGGAAATACGAGACGGGCATTGCCCAACCCAGATGCTTTGAGGACACATGCGACGGCCGGGGCAGCCGCGGGCCTGCTCCAAAGCTTCGCGTGTGCTCCCGTCGAGTTAGTTAAGACACGGCAGCAGTTGTCCAAGCCCGGAGATGGCATGCCGTCGGGGGCGTTGGCCGGAGCCCGCCACATCGTACGAACTGGTGGCTTCAAAGCACTTTTCCGTGGACTCGGTGTGACGATGGTGCGTGATTGCCCGGCGTTGGCGATCTACTTCACCTCATACGAGGCGATGACTCGAGGAGATCAATCTGTGATGAAAGTGTTTACGGCGGGAGGTGCGGCAGGAGCTTTGTCGTGGGTGGTACTATATCCTATTGATGTGGTGAAATCGAGGTACCAAGGAGACGTGTTAGGGAAGTACGCGGGTGCATGGGACTGTTTTGTGCAGTCTGTGCGTGCGGATGGCTGGCGGAGCATGGGTCGGGGAGTGGGTGCGGTTACGCTGCGCGCGTTCATCAGCAACGGTGCTTGTTTCTCGGCGGTGGTGTGGACGGAGCGCGTCTGGCAGCACATGGCTGCAGACTCAAGTGTTCAAACTTTGGCGCAGGCCAGCGCCATCAGTGAAGCAGTTTGTGAGAACAACGACCGACAATTTGATGTTTAATCAAGGTTCGAATTATTTAGCTTTATTAAATACTTTTTTATTGATAAAAGAAAGTTTTGTGCATGACATAATAGGAGTGAAAGATAAAATATTGTAATTTATATTTGTCGTGTTTTTCTTATTATACATACCTGTATTCTACTAACCTACTGAGGTTCTAGATCTTAGGCTATTAATGAGTAAACTTGGAGATTCAAATTCCCTCAAAAAGCAGTTGAAAACATTTTAATCTATGTTCACACATGGAATTCGCTCCAGCGTGCTTCTAAAGTGTACCTACATTTGAACCTAGCCTTAAGATAGTAGATTTGACCAAAAATACTTATTATTAGAGTTAATAGTTTATGTGAATCCAGAATTCAATCAAGTAAAGGGTTCTGAAATACAATTTTTATCTAAATGCAGCAATCTCGTAGGCATCGGCTACGAGATTGCTACGCGGCTACGCTTGCTACGAAAATGTGCGGAATTTTTATTCTATCTGTAATCTAATCTTTTAAATTATGTAAATGTACCAGGAAGTTCTTTACTATGATGATAAAATAATTAAAACAACGATAACTCTTTCTTATTAAGTATCATATACTTGTCTGAAAAATTTCATACAATTTTCAAAAATATTCCAAAAATACAGGAATGATTCACATTATGAAAATATCACAACATTATAAATATGCCAAAATTGCTATAATAAAGGTAAATATTTTTAAAAATAAAGGACGGTTACATAATAATTTTACATAATATTAACTTCACTATACTTTTCCCTAAGACTTTTATTTCTTCATCTTATTGATTAGGTAGTTTACTAGAGTAGAGTAGGCTTTTCGATTAACAGAAAAGTTACTGTGAGACCTGAAAAAATAAGAGGGTATTATTATAACAACCAATACATTGTAAATTGAGGGGTTTATTTAAAAAAAATTCAGTTAAGAGTCGTCTAAACGTCAAAAAGTATGGTTAAAGAGTCGCTAATCAGTACCTTAACTTTAAACAAAGTTTATAAATAAACCCCTTTGAGTAGAATTTATTGACATGGACCTTTAATAAGTGAATAATGAATCACATTATGCGTCTACAATACTACAGAGATTGCATAATTATTTATTGACATGCATGATTGAGAGCTACGTGTTTTGTTTGTTTGCAACATTGCAGGCGTCAAGCACGTGATCTAAACAACTTGTAGGTTATTTTTCGCCTCGAGACAAAGTTATTAAATAAATATAGGTAAAACTTTAAATTAGCTATCAAACTATAGCAATAGGTAGGCATTATGTCTGCCTTTGGACCTAGTTTGTGTGCAAGAAGTTTAAATGAATAAATAAATCACTGTCCATTCCAAGGTTACCTGGAAGAGATCGCAGAAAGGGATAAGGCCGCCCATTGTATGTTTGTAGTGTTAATTGTATTTTTGATGTACAATAAAGTAGATATAAATAAATAAATACGTAGCTAGGCACACCTCCTATAGTTGGAATTTCCAGCTGTAGCTCTGCTTCATAGGTAATTAGAGTAGAATACTTAGTGTACAACTCTGCTTACCCCCTCCCCTTTTGTCACGTGCAATCACCCATTCAGTATTATTGATTGGCACGCGGCGCGGGGTCAGTCAGACCTCATACCAACAAAGATTACGACGACCACCTAAGTATGTATCTAGAGTTCCCAAATAATGCTCACTTGATGATACCTGATTGATAAGACACATCCGTTCTGTGTGTGTCTGAAACGAAAATGTTTGTTCCATTGCCTCTCTCGTCGAATTTCTTTCGTTTAAAGACCTGTGTACCGATGCAAAGGTCCCCTACGTCCTAGGAGACAACTTTCCACATTCGACACCTACTCATGTTCTAGAATGCTACCTTGGAGTGCACTTAGTCCTGCTCCATAGGTTGCGGGGGAAGAGGCGGGGGTGGTGGCGGTGGCGGAGGAGGCGCTGGCGCATCATTGTTGGCGGCCTGGTTCTCCATCAACCCGAGTTGCTCGAGCATGTCGTCGTTGTCTTCCATCAGGTGAACCTGCACCAACCACGGCCGGTTACTCTGCAAAGAACAATTTGAATATCCAAGACCGAAAAATCGACGACTTTTTGGCGTCTAGTCATTCTACAGATAGTGATTTATCAAAAATACAGATAGTAGATATGTGTAATGATAAACGACCTCTACTGTTGTGATTGTGACCCTTACTGTTACATACAGATACAGAAGCTGCTGTTGTTGTTGTGTTCGTAAAATATAAAAGTGTTGTTAGATAAAGTCTTATCTAGTGTTAAACGAACATACGTCGTTCATTAGAAAAAAATGCTGAGAAATAAGGCAGAGGTGCGTCTTGATTTTTTTATTGCAAGCCACGCAATAATGAATCATAATAATAAAGAGTTATGTTGGAAAAAAATCACAATAACAATGTACGGACGGAATGTCCCAAGTGTTAAGCCCCCCAGTCACGGTCGGGGCTAACTGCTAACTTTTAGTGTCATTTTTAATATGAGTTCGCATTTGTTTTTGCTGACCATTGACCTTTCGGCTATCGTACTTTTTGAGGTTCAGTGCTGGGAGCATGACCGTTTATAAAATTGAAGTAACGGTGATTTACTTCGCAAATCACGAAACATTCGCCTTGCTAGTCAGTTAAAGGAGAAGGAGAGAAAATAAATTAAACACTAAGGGCTGATTTTTTCATCGCCCGATAACTTTTATTTGAGGAATAAAATTGACGTTCGATAGTTTTCGTATGAAACAACTGCCAAAATTTCAAAAGTATTCCTCGAATAAAGTTATCAGATGATTGAAAAATCAATTTATACCTTAGTTTGCGAATGAAACTATTCAATTCTAAACGAAGTTAATCATTGTAACAGTCTTATCGAGATAGGCTAAGGGAGAGAGGACGAAAGCCTAGGCTAGCTAAATAATAATTAGCTCATTATGAAATGACAGACAAACCGACTAGCGGTTACTACTCGTTGGATATTCGCCTCATAGTGTAGATGAAAGGTTCAAAGGCTCAGGTGGCTTTGATGTGGATTCCGGGATCACCGACGGAATATTTTGTCAGTTCTGGTTTATAACTCCACTGAAATCGACTTTGTGTTTGTTTAGCCGGGGAACGGACGTGCCACTGCTGTAATGGAGTCTATAACCGCTTTTTGTTGTTCGAATTTCAAGACGGAACGAAATATAATTTAAAAGTTTTGAAATTAATGAACGAAACCATTAATTTTGAAGAACTTATTGTAAATGAATTATAAGTAAAAGGGATTTCTTGTAAGTAACCGAGAGGTACATACCTACTAAATGCTTCTGTTTAATTGTGTGCTCAACCGAATCCGTCAGGACTGTTTACGCTGGGCTGATTTTACCAAAGTCAAAAGGCCAATTCCCGTAGTTAAAAATGTGGTCGCAATCTCATCTCAGAAAAAACTTGTCAAAAATGTATATAAATTAGAGGTATTTTTGACAGATTGAGACTGAGATCAAACTGGAAACGTTCTTATAATTACGACCACTGCCCTTCTGATATCTTTTATCCGTGGAATAAAATTGATGTCTGACAGTTCTAGTATGAAAAAACTGTCAAAAATTCAAAATTTATGGTCAGGATAAGACTTATTCTAGGTATAAAAGTTTGGTGAAATTCGCCCTTAGAAAGATATGTAAGTATATCACTACTATTCGATTTTTACCTACATCCTTCCTACTAATTGTAAAAGTTTGTGCGGATGGATGGATGGATGGATGGATGGATGTTTGTTACTCTTTCACGCAAAATTGCAAAAACTACTGAACGAATTGTGATAAAATTTGGCACACCGATGGTTTATAACCAGATACTTTTTATCTCGATATTCCCACGGGATCGAAACTTATGCGGGTGAAACCGCGGGGCGCAGCTAGTAGTTTATAATTATTACTACAGTCCGGCCGTCCAGAGAATGCGTTCGAGACAGCGAGTTTCATATAAACGAATACGTGTTTTGCGAATTTGATCTCTATTACACAAGTCACTAGAATAATTGTCGCACTGATAAAATACTTTTATTTGAGATAAGTATTCTAAGCGCTAAGTCAAATGAATGTTCCAGATGAACTTAAAAATAACTGAAAATTGTTGAAGCATTGTCTAGATTGAAGCCTGAAAGTTATTTTTCTTTCTATATTACAAAGACAAAACAAAAATACCTAGGCGTAAGGAACCCTGGGGCAAAAAAACATGACTGTTTTTCAAACTTGTTTCGTTGATAAAACGGTCTACCATAGCCATTAATATTTATCTAAAAATAAACAATTTTACTGTGTTGCTGATTATAATGGCATTTGGTAAAGTAAAAATAAAACGTAGCTTACATTGACCTAAAGATTTGTCTGTCTCTTTAGCAAACCACTAACTCAAAACCTATCCTTTATCATCTCGTCCAGTCCTGTATCGACGTTTGTTATTATGGCTACAAGCTCGGTGAACTTTTAGAAAGAGTTCGGATTTGTAGAGCGTCGATCTCGGTCACTCATATACCTGCGTGGCAGTCTCTTTCTAAAGCTCGATGCTCGACGCTTGAATAGGCATGTCGTTTCTCGATCAAGCAGCAACTCATAAACTACGGTTTCCCAGAAGAACGGTGACCGCCACATGCAGCCGTAATGTCCAAATACAGAGAGAGCGCTTTTACACCTTAATGTCAAATACTGGTGAAAATGGCTGATTTTCATGACGTGTGTTGTAAATAATGACGTAAACGTTCTTCTAGGAAACCGTAGCTTAACAGTCTGGCTGTCGAGAGAATGCGTTCCTGGCACCTGTCAGTGCGAAAGTTATAGTATCTAACTAATAAAGATTTGTCAAGAGCACATTCTCTCGACGACTGGACTGTAGTAGTCTTTTGCAAAAGTCAAATCAGTGTAGGTCATACCTACTTACATCTAAAAAATAAAATTACTGATTCAAGCAGATTATTCGCGATCGTAGACAAATTCGTCGTAGGATTCGATTCGATCGTAGGTCGCAAATACTACGCATGTAACAAGGTTGATAACTGGCGTTTTTTCTTACTTTGAACGTCATCTGGCTGATGTTATGTTGATAACGAACTTAAACAATATCTTTTGATTCCGTCACCGTAGCCTGTCTACTTGAAATACCGCTGCGTAAAATGGGTGTATTGACCTCTACAATAATTTTGGGGGTCAAGTAACGAACGTCAGATGTAAGTCATTCAGAGGTTAGTGCTACGTAACATTCAGTGCCCGTAATCCTACTATCCCACTTCCTACTATCCTACTAATATTATAAATGCGAAAGTTTGTATGGATGGATGGATGGATGTTTGTTACTCTTTCACGCAAAAACTACTGAACGGATTTGAATAAAATTTGGCACACAGATGGTTTATAACCAGGATTAACATATAGGATACTTTTTATACCGATATTCCCACGGGATCGAAACTTATGTGGGTGAAACCCCGGGGCGCAGCTAGTCAACTATAAATAAACAAATAGGTAATCTCGTGGCGCGCATTAACAACGACGGTCGTAGCAGGGGTCGACGAGAATAATGAGTGGGTACTAGGTACCAATAACTTTGCACATCACTTGTTTGAATAGCGCATAATATGTCAAGGATACAAAGTAATACCTATCTGCCCCATAGAAGTCTACAACTCATCATCTGCCTAGTCTTTTCCCAACTACATTGAGGTCGGCTTCCAGTCTAACAGGATGCAGCTGAATACCAGTATAGAAGTCTACAAGTAACATAATAATGTATCATACGTGTACGCTTTTACCGAAAACCTGTAAAAAGTCGGCGTAGTGGCAAGAGCGACAAGAGTTGTTAGAGACAGTATTTAGACCGACTGTTGTTTGGTAACAGATCAAGTTATTTCTACTTTTTAAAGAAAATAGAAATGAACGGTGCTGGTGGTTTTTCTATAGAGTGCGTATTGTTACGGTTCGCATGGACGGGTCGCTTAGATGAATAAAAGAAGTATGTACTTACATCAGGCAAGGCCGTGCGGTGTTGTCCGTGCCTCGCCGTCTCTGACAGCAAGATCTTCTGCCGTTTCTCCTCCATGAGCCGCTCGCGGTGCTTGTGGATGTAGTCGTATACATTGGGCAGGCCCATGATCACGCATGCCGACAGCGCCGACCGGTAGATGTTCATGTCTGTTGCCTCGTACCTGCGAAACCGATAGAATAGTGGTAATGTTCAAAACGTTTGTATACATATACAAGTACAACTGCAGACACTTTTCTAGGTCCGTGTGTCACCTAGAAATAAGTAGGTTACAGTGGAAAGATCTGAAAGCAGGATACCTTTTTCATGAAACTTATAATGTTTTGCTTATATTTAGCTAGTTCTTGTCGGCATTAGGTAAAAGTACTGAAATATACTTTATTACTTTCCGTTTTTATTTTCATTTTACCTTTGTTTTAAGAGTGTGTTTAGTTTAGTTTGTGATATTCCTGAACGAGTCTCAATAAATACTTTTTCTTTCTTTCAACTAGGTATCCATTTCTTTTTGTTAGCCTATACTGTCCCACTGCTGGGCAAAGGCCTCCCCCAAATTATTTAATTTCTTTCAAACAAAATCTGTCAGACGTCATTTTATTCCCCGAATAAAAAGTATCTGTCGATTGAGAAATCAGCCCTTAATGTGATTTCCTAATCGCCACTCTGTATTTTAAGGCCGTTCTACTTTTTACCATAGGTTCTAATAAGGCTGTTTGATATCGTGAAGGTTTTTGTGTATCTACCTATTTTTTAGCACCGAAAATGTAAAACTTTCCAACTGGCGACGAAGACAACTAAAAGGCCACTTGATTCTTTGTTTATTTTATTTAAGATTTTAATGTCTGTGACATTGATGCAGTAGGTTAATAACATCGAAACGATACAACACAGGTTTTTTCATGTAAACAAATACCGTATTTCTTCATAATAATAAATAGTTTATTACAAATTAGAGAAAAACGAAATATTGCATCCACAAGGTATAAAACGTGCCAAGATAACTATGAACTTTGTTTGTATAACCAATTGAATGAACTGTTACTTTTATCGTAGCCTAGACGTTTTTAGCAAGGAGGAGGAGGTAGGTTGGGGGGGGGAGGAGGTGGAGGAGGTTTTTATAAGTATCGAACTCTGTAGTGCAGATTACAGAAAAGCGAAATAAATCTTAGCACGTTTTATATCATGTGGATGCAAACAACTCTGTAGTACAGATGAAGTCTGCACGAACTTGAGATACTTGGTGCACCGTGCACCTGCCCGTTCTATGTATAAATCAGTTGAGAATTATGTATTTGACGAGTTGCTTTCCATCCTATCCTATCTATGGTACTATGCCAATGTATAAACTTCTATACATGACATGGATATCGGCGAGCAAACTATAACCAAGAATTCAGCACATGATTCTAGAAACAGTAGGGTAGAATAGGGTAGAAATTTTCACTGGGAATTTAAAAAAAAATGCTGTCCCATACACTTTGACTGCGTAGGTGCACTTTTCTATGAAAAAAGTTCAACGTAGGGGCGTTCAGAATCATGTATTAAATCTATGGTAACAGGATGCGCGTCCATGTTCCTGCCACCCTGTATAGAAATTCAAATCCATTTGACTCTCCGTCCCCCAAGCTTCTCGCCCGATATACCTATCTACATACGTGCTCCGAATACGATGTTACCGGATATTCATAACATTTTCTTTGAATACAGCACCCGGCCTGAAAAACATGTACACGCAGCCATCACGATGTATCATAGACAGATAACCCACATACTGATCTCTCATTAATGTGATGATGAATGTAAAGAACGGAAATTTCATCAGACGGTAATCTTTGTGTCTTCACAGCGTGTTTTTTTCATTTTCAGAAAATATTTGTGTCTTCTATGTCAATGATCTTATGTTTTTTTACTAGCTGATAGCCCATCAACGGTTCCAGTGTAAGACCAAACAGAAAATGAAGGTAGGTCTATAAGTAAGTAGTATCTTTTTAGTTGAGCGGTTGTGGTGACATAGTATTTTTTTGGCCTTTGAAAATCAATAGGAAAATCGAACTTGCTCTTGTTATAATAACATAAGAGACATTACAGATATAATTAAGATTAAACTGACAAACAAGTTGGAATGCGTCTATGCGTAAGCGACTATTTCTCATGAAGCATTTGTGCGTATATCCATAAACATTAGCTGTACTAACTAAAGGACATAATAATATGATAAGGCTATGAAAGTAGGAGAAATGTCAATCAGGTTTACCGCAAACTGGCTGTACGACTAAGTTTGTTATCTCCGCGCATACGCAACTCCAAGTTATAAATAGATACTAACTAATAGATAGCAACAGAACACATAACAAACACATGGCCTATAGGTACCACTTAAGTAGATTATTACAACTTTCAATAGATGCAACTTTGTAATCAGCTCCCCTGCTAAATACTTACTCAATAATAAGTACCTCACATTTGATCCAATAGGGAATAATCTAGACAAGCCCCTGAGCCTTCGAAGAGAGAAAAATAACCGGCTAATTACTCATATCCAATGCTCACGCCACGTGCGTTTGTTTAGTCACGGTATACATATACTTAATTGAAGTTATATGAGCTGTTGTGAATAACGTGATTAAAAGGCACTTAGCTCCTTAATTACATGCATAAGATAATGCAGTCAGCATTATCTACAGAGCTACTTATGCGATTACAAGAAAACTATTTCACGCTAAAGAAGTGGGGTGGAATACGCAGAAAAGAAGCTTTACGTATGAAGTAAATAAGTACGGTGGGACTGCTTTTCCGATTCCCATAAATAATTAAATGTCTGCTTATTATGCTGCCTGCAGCATGTTTGTTTTCACATACTTTAAGAAACGAGCCTGGCGTCAAACACTATCTTCTATAAGATATTACCCGCAGGCACTGAACCTCCGGAAAACCATTATTATAATCTCAGTCTTCCGTCGCTTTTCATCAGGCGAGATCGAGGTGAAGAGTAGACGTATTCACGAAAAAAGAAATAAGGGCTTTCTTAATCCTTATGTATTGGTACTAAAACTCACCACTCATTGGTCCTCTCATCGTAACACTCCACATGGTATATGGTGGTGACTCCGTTGAAGCCTCCGATTGCGAAGATCATGTCGTCAATGACCTCTATGGCGAAGTTGCTTCGAGGGTTGTACATGTCAGGGACAGGGGCCCAGGTGTTGGCGGCGGGGTCGTACACCTCGCCGCTACACATTCGGGAAATTCCGTTGAAACCGCCGATCACGTAGATCTAGGAGAGAAAAATGAAGGATGAGGAAAATAATTTTCTTTTTTGTCAGATTAGTAGAGAATAGAATCAAAAAGAAATAATAATATTTATTTGGCAACAGATCGTAAACAAATACAAAATTTGAACCATGTTTTAACAGCACTGTGTGGTGTGGTGGAATGTTCGCTAGACTAGCGGGGTGATTGCGTAACACGCTATCAGTAGCAATGGGTTTCATTTTGACAGTTCAACAACATTTAATGCTTTGTCTACGTTGTTCAGCAGACACATTTTTCGAACATATGAAGCATTGGATTAGCAATAACCTTCCAAATGATTCAAATTGAGATCGATAGTGTATTGCGCATTTAGGGTGTAGGTTCTAGTCGATAGAATTTTTTGCAGGCTTAACAATTAGAGTCATCATAAGGCTTGCTATTTGGAAGAGATATAAGCAATTAAGTAGTATGCGCACTGTATGATATTTACTGGTTGATATTTTCTGTTAATAAGACAATTACATAATTATAATAATTCTTGTGATTCCTTATTATGAATCAAGTTTCTTGCGGCGCAGAAATGTGGCATATATAGAACGTTACGAATAAATCTAGTTAAAACTAGTGCTTTCTTCATACCCCAAACTGGAATGAATATGAAGATATTGATAACGGTTTTTAGGGTTCCGTACCCAAAGGGTAAAACGGGACCCAATTACTAAGACTCCAGTGTCCGTCTGTCTGTCACCAGGGTGTATCTCATGAACCGTGATAGCTAGACAGCTGAAATTTTTACAGATGATGTGTGATTTCTGTTGCCGCTATAACCAAAAATACTAAAAATAGAATAAAATAAATATATAAGTGGGGCTCCCATACAACAAACGTGATTTTTCTGCCGTTTTTTGCTATTATATATTATAAATAATTAAAGTAAAATAAAATAAATATTTAAGGGGGGCTCTCATACAACAGACGTGATTTTTATAGATAATAGTACGGAACCCTTCGTGCGCGAGTCCGGTTTTTTCTTAATAATACTACGACGCAATAATATGACCTACGCTGATCCTGAAATGATAACGTTCACCATTTCGAGTAAATAGCTCAAACATGTGATTAATAATATTGTTCTTTGCTTATTCATATGTGACTGTAGGCGTAGGGGCTTTTTGTTGTGTAAATAGCTAGCAAGATTTGATCCGTACAGTAACTGTTAATTACTAGATAAGTAGTATACAGCTTCTCTTTTTTCAGGACTGTAAGATAATCACGGAGCAATAATCAGCCTATAATGTTTCCACTGTTAGGACACAAGCCTCTCAGGGAGTGAGCCGTAATCCACCTCGCCTAGTGCGAGTTGGTAGATGTCACAATTTTATGGATCGAGCAACTCGTAAGCCACGGCCGGTACCACTGGGCCAACACTGCTCAAATCACGGAGACGTACCCCAAAATTATTTGAGCATAGAACTAAATACGCCAGATATTGGAAGATGAAAGATGTTTACGCTATTTTCAAAAATACTTAATACTACAGGCCATACACAGCAAAAATCTACCAATACGGTCCAAAGTGTTGTGTACTAAAAAACAATACGAAGCCTGAACAATAAGATTACAAGCAATAATACCTAAATACCTTGTTGTGGTAAGCGATACAAGAGACGCCGGACCGGCGCGAGCGCATGGGCGCCAGGTTCGTCCATTGGTTCGTGTCAGGATCATACACCTCCACGCTGTTCATGCACTCCTGCCCGTTGAAGCCACCCGTTATGTAAATCTTATCTTAAACAACCAAGTCCAAATTAATTAAGACCAATTATTAAATAAAACAATTGTTGTAGGTACAGACGCCAGTAGGTCAAGCTACCCAAAACTGACAAATTTTCTCAATCAATCTTGAACCATAATGCTTTAGCGATAAAGTTGAAAATCTATCAAAAAAATCTGTGCGCCCGACGAGGAACACCGAAATGAGTCTCTGAAAACCAACAGACACCGGAATTATCCCACACGAGAATTTCAAACCAAGGTACTTCGAAGGACTTTGGTCTTACTATTTAACTGAGTAACTTCTAAACGATTTTGACTTATAGTTCGGCTAGATTGGCAAGTTCATGGACTCTTTCTGATCACAGTATATGGATGAGTGGTTGTGCCTTGGCATTGACCTCTTTCTCGGCCGGGTAGAATCAAAACATAAAGAAGGAAGACTACACTCACTGTCTAACGCAGCTGCACTCGCGTCGGATCGCTGCGCGTTCATGGGCGCGACCAGCGACCACTGGTTGGTGCGGTGGTTAAACCTCTCTGCCGTATTCTGTCGGTGATGACCGTCGTACCCCCCCATCGCGTATATCGTCTCCCCTAGCACTGCCACTGACACGTAGCAACGGCGTGCGTTCATTGGTGCTACCTGTATAGAGAAAAATTGTATACAAACGCCGCAATGGTAAACATAAAGTTTCCTTTGTATCTCCGTTATACAATGATTTAGTGACACCGATTAAGGTTTTAAGAGAGCAAAGTAGGACGAACCTCATAGCAGCAGGATTTTGGAACTACAGCTGCTTGTGCGTTTTGTGTGGAATTTAATCAATATTAGCCAAGGCACAGATGCCTATTGATATTGATTTATATTCTACTAGTCCTTTTAAATCGAGAAGATTTTTTTAACAAAATGTGGGTTAAAAACCTCCACAACAGTCAATCAATGGGACAACAAAGTAGTAGTTATGAGCTCTTTGTGAAGCTTTCGTTCAATTTTGAAGGATATAAGTGGCCCCGTACAGGCAAATGAAACACTGATATTGCAGATAGTGATAATCAACCATCAGGCGGGCTAACTGCTTAATAACTATGCAGTTTCAAAAAATAATCAACAGTCAATTAAGTGTTACCTCTCTCCAAGACTTGGTAACTGCGTCGAAACAGCGACAGGAGTTGAAATAGTCCATGCCATCGAAGCCACCGATGACGTAGATGCAGTAGCCCAGGACAGCTGTGCCGTGATACGCTCGAGGTCCTGCAGGGTCTACTTCCTCAACCTGAGGACAACAAGTACTTAGCTTTAGAACCTATCGTATCTTTTGTATGGTAGTAGTAGAGCTGTTTGTGTTTTGTATCTGGGATGGCAACGCATTTGTGATCTCTCTCGCCGATTTCCTATGGCAGCGCTGTAGTGATACAGTTTACAATCAGGTCAGCCATTGGCTAATTTGTCAAATAGAAGTTTATTTGCACAACATTTTAGATTTGCTGTTGTTTTACGTAATATTCATTCGTTACTTTCCAAATCACTTTGCCACTGTTTTACAATGTCAAAATCGCATAGGCTACGGTACCTTAATCCAGCGATCTGCTCTTGTGTCATAGGTTTCGATAAAAGCTGTAGGCGAACCACCGCTCCATCCTCCAATTGCAAATAGAACCTGGATTAACAAACGGCAATTAGTTCTTTTAAATTAATAGGTTCAGACAAAGCACTAAAGGACACAGGGAGGAACATATTTTGTGAATATTTCTTGACACGAAAATGATAGGAAGAATGCGAAGTGGAAATAAAATTAGTTTGAATAATTATTTTGACTAATATTTATAAAATTGTATCGTGCGTAGGACTCCTATTGGGTGGCGAAATGCTGAAGAAGAGAGAGTGAGAGAGAGACCTCTAATAAGGGGAAGCGATGACCTGGTCAAGAGGGAATCTGCTGGATGCGGGAGGTTCAGAACCAGTCGTTGAATGATGGTAATGATAATGAAGATTTATAAAATAATTATAAATCTTCAATATTATAATCTTCTTCTAAAATTAGAAAGGAAGAGCAGCATTACTTCGTGTGGGACTCTAGGCCGGGCAATCTCCGGCGTAGCGACTTCACCGTCTCTCTGAGCAATCATCTCCAAGTCGTACAGAAACTTCAAGGTTTCAATAATAATAGGTCGTGAACCTTCGTTGCCGGTTACGTATGGATGGTCTTTTACGTTTTCCAAGAAAAACTGAAACAAAATGCACGTTAATCATTTTCCTGCAACGAAGATGACTGAAAATAATGTAATGCTTACAAAAGCATCTAGAATCACAAATGGTTATGACAAGATTTTCAGATGTTATATTGAATTCTACTTCCGAGCTTTGCATGTTCATACTCCTATCTCTCCTACTACAACTCCAATTTCACCATACCAATTATGATGACCAATTATATATATGTATATATATATGTATGTAAAGATTTGTCTAAGGAACTAATATTTACTTCATCATTCATCATTTCAGCCGATAGACGTCCACTGCTGGACATAGGCCTCCCCCAAGTGTCGCCACATTGACCTTGAATATTTACTTGTGTGTCCAGTAATCCGAGTCGTATACTGCCCATCAGTTTGACGGTGTGCTGCCAGCGGCTGTCCGGATCATAGTTGACCCAGCGCAGCACCGCTTCCCAGACCACTTCCTCACTCTTCACGTTCAGTTCGTCTTCCAGTATAATAGAGTTGAGTTCCTCGAGAGGCAGGTGGAGGAATTCATCGCTTTGGGTCGCTACAGTCACGAAATAGCGCAGCAGGTAACGTCTACCGTCTGCCTCGAGCTTGTAACAAAACACGCGTCTGTAACAACGCCACCTAGTGTTAGTTAGTTAGCTTACTTTAGAAAAGTAATTTCAGCAAAGATGAGCAGCCAAAGTAATAAAAAGTAATTAAGTGCAGCATAGAAGATAACTCAGCCAGCCAAAACCATAGGCAGAATTTACGAGCTCGCAATCGAGTGTTATTTAAGTCTTCTACTTTTGGTATCTTCATAACTTGGTACAGTACTGCACCACCAGCACTTCAGTACATCTACAGTTGAACAATTCCAAAAGTATAGTAAAGTATGGTGATTATCTGGCACTGGGAGACGGTAGTGCCATATAATCAGCCCATAATTTTCTTACTGCTGGGAAAAATAGAGGGAGCGATCCGTACCTAATCACGGGCCTGTGCGGGTTGATGTCTCGAATATTGTTCCAGGTCACGCCGGTTTCGCAGAAAAAAAATAAAGTCTAACAAAATCCCACTAACCTCGCAAACATCATAATACCAAGACAGTTCTTCGGATTAAGAGAGGCTCTGAGATGGTCACAGCAAAGCTGCAGCACGCCGAGGAAGGCAAGGTAGTCGGCAGTCATCAGCAGCTCGTGAACATTCGTGTCGGTGACGTCGATGCGGCGCAGGTACGCGTACTCGATCAGCAGCAACAGGATCTCCGAGCGAACGCCCGATATCAGCACGTCGCTTTGTTCGCGAGAGTGCAGTGTTGTTGTAAATAGTGCCCTGTTGAGTGTTCAATATGATTCAGTTTTCAGTGGCAAATATAGCCTTTCTATTAAAATACAGACAAAAAGGTATATTTACAAGGTAGATGTGAGTGGAAACGCCGGAGGGGAAGCCCTAGGAGGATATATAGTGACATTATCGGTGATGTTCTTCAGAAAGGTCAGGTGCGTAGTACTCTCAACCGGCGTGCGTGTAGGTGTATAACCAGATGTATGAACGTAAACGAGGCAAAAGGAGTATGTAAGGGTCGCAGCAGGTGGCGTTCTATAGTTTCTGCCTACCCCCATGGGAAGAAGGATTAAGTGTTTGTATGTATGTACAGACAAAATAGAAAAAGCAAAAATGGCAGCATAGCATGGAAATAAATAATAAATAAAAAGAAATCGGCACGTTCAGCGCTCCCACTTGTTCCTAGTCCTAAATGCAAGTATAGTAGCAGTAGTATGTAGTATGCAAGTTGTTCAGAGCAGCACAAAGATCTCATCCAAATTGTAGCAACATCAACCTCTACAACCAACTAACCTATCAACACAGTACTCGTCCTTCAGTCATTTGCTCAATGTACAGCATCGTAATGCGTCTGACTAAACTTATTGTCGAACTTTGGCCTGTTGTACAGACGCCAGCACATCAAGCTACTACAATCTGTCAAATTTCTTTAATAGATTTTCAACTTTATCGCTGACAGTTAGAAATTTGACAGTTTCGGGTAGCTTGACCTGCTGGCGTCTGTACGTCCCCCAATGAAATGATCTATTGTTGCGGGACTTCAGAGAGAGTTTTAATAATTTTATAAACTAGCTACTAATAAAGAGCAAAGGTCGTACAGGAAGTATGGGCTGCAGGCAGAGAGTATGGCACGGTGCACGGGAAAGGCGGCGCCGTCGTCCGCGCGCACTATCGCGTCGCAGAGCAGCCGGCACTCGCGAAGTCGGTGCAGCGCCTGCATCGCCGCCACCGACATGCACCGTCCAGTCTCGCGACCCGCCGTCTGGTACCACAACCGAACCAAATTACTAACACAAGTTTAAAATGAAAAGAAGAATCTTTGTAAATGCGTGATAGCTTATAGAAAGTTTCCAGAGGTATTTTTTTATCTGCTTTGGCTAATCGGTTTTGTTTGTGATTTTGAATGTCTGTATAAAGCAAACTCTGGAAATACTGAAACCATGGTTGATATTCTTTTACTCATCGAAAGCTTGACCATTCTCGAGTGACAAAGGATACCTTTTATCTCAGGAAAGTTCACGGTGTCTCCAAGCGAGAGAATCGTGGGGCGCAGGGTAACAATAAAAATATACAGAATAAAAATAAAAATCCCAAAACGATTCTATTGTTTTGATTAAGTACGACAAAGCGGTGTGTTTATATAAAATATCTTGCGCATGGCTAACGATTTTTAGAAGTATCCATTTCAGATATTTAGAGTTTCTAGAATTTATGAATATTCATTGGATGCGCGTTGCAAGGGACCTTATGTTTACCGGGTGCGGAACAGATCATCTCTTCACCAATCCCGCTAAATCTTGTGATTGCCGCGCTCACGGCTGCATACGGGGACGACGCATCTTCGTCTCTACTACATCAGTACTTACTGTGTTATTCGGGTCGTTTTCCATTTCAGAGTGACTTTAACGTAAAGTCATCATTATTAAATTGTCACTCATTAAAAAAATCTTAAGTGTAAAATGGACGTGTCGACACAATCGAGATTTGGCTCAATAATTTTATAAAAATAACAGTAAAAAATAACTCAAAATAGCAGAATCAAGTCATTTGATAAAACATTTTAGGTTAGCAAAAAAATGATATAAGAATGACAATCATGTCACACCTTTTTTTTCCAGATGACATTACTGGACAATAGTATTTTCATTTTCAGCGGTTGTCTTGCTGAAATCAAAAACGTTTATAATGATACTTTTTCAGCAGATAACGGCGTCCGGAGTGTTCATGCATGGAGGTGTAGAGTGCGAGGTTATACCAAAAGTTTATTACTTTTTAGCATTAAAGTAAAAAAAGAGAAAAGTAAAATTTTGTTTTTATTAAGAAAATAATTATCTCACAATGCTGCCACATTCGTAACCACACACGACCGTCACACGACATAACATTAGCAGAATATTTAACAATAACTCAATTAACATACAACTACTACAGTATATTCCTAATCTTAAAATACACAAATTAAAAAACCATAAATATTTACAAGACATTCGTTTACGCAATACAGCACTCTACTTGTGTATAACACTATCAATCACAATATGTATCATTTTGAAGGACATTCCTAAGCCATTGCTTCATATGAACAAAAATGTGTCTGAACGCAATGAATGTTATTGAACTGTCAAAATGAAAGCCATTGCTACTGTCAGTGTGTTACGCAATCCCCCGCAGAACTCAGTTGAACACATTCACGCACTAGATATACAACAGTAAATTTTGAATACTTCTTTAATTATCGATATGAGGTTCAGTTGAGAGGTGTGGTGGTTTCCTTTGCGTGGATGCCATCAGCTCTGAGTCGTGATAACAGTGACTTGTATACTACAGGAGCGAATGGTAGTACCACGCCGCGTTCTTGGAGTTCACCTGAAAACAAATCAAAATGTTTTTAGCTGGCTTTACTGAAATACGTGCAGATTTGGAAAGTTCTCACAGAATTGATCAAGTGTGTGTGAATCACAAGGAACAAGATGACACTAATTCAATGCTAAGTAAAAAGTGGCAAGAAGCAGAAAGTACCTATATCTTCTTCTCAGATGTCGATCGATCCCTAAAAGTTGGAAACATGTTTGAAATAATAAAAAATTCAGTTCAGTGGCTGGTCCGGATTTTTTAAAAATATCTTTGGTTATTTTGATTTGGTTTTTGATCTTTGATATCAATTCAAAACACCTATTTTCAAAAACATTGTTGTGGATATGGAGATCAAGGTCCTTACCATCTAACACCATCTTAGCGGCTATGCCGGTGGGCAAGCCGACGGTCCAGGCCATGGCAGTGTGTTTGGTAGAGTCTCCTCGCACGGTCATGGTCACTTCACGTCGCTCCCGTTTGCCGTCACTCCACGTTACGCCGAGCTCGTGGCGGAGTACTACGAGGTCTGTCTCGTCATTTTCTGTAATGGATGGTTCAGTATTTAAATATTATATAAAACATTCTAAAAACGACTCGCATGAGAGTGACAAGAATATGTCTAAAGCCGCCTTTTTGGCGCAGTGAATAATAAAGGTATGAGGAACAGGGCGAAAACTTCCTCATCCTCCATAGAAAAGGGAGCATCCTCCGACCAGACGGATGTTTTGTCTGGGGGGCTACTGCCCGATGGTTGTTGTCTGGAAGTTGTAGGTTTAAATTCTAATCGCGCGGATAACTTTGCTTGCGAGATGCAGGATTTTGCGTGACGTCATGTGATGCGTAGTTTGTATGCGGGCTTGTAGATTTTAATAAAAAATGATGGCATCGAAAATGAAATAAAAAAGAAAGACAGTACATTCCTACAATGACTGTAACATCAAAACAACAACTTACGTAATTGTAACCGCTTGCTAAGATAATGGCTGACAGTGTCGAGAGGTGTCCCGCACTTGACGATCTCCACATCGTCGAGTAGTCCCAGGGACTCTAAGGAGTGGGCTCCTGAAGGACCAATACGTTCTGATAACCTGGTCCTAAGGTTCTCGAAGAAGATCGATGAGTCCATGAGTCCAAGAAGTTCACAGGCGAATTGACGCTGGGCAAAGAATAGTGAAAATTAGTATGCGGCCATCAAGTAATACTTAATTACGTTCCACCATAAAAGTAATTAAACTTAAATCAAATCAAATCATTTGTTGGTTTGCAAAACTAAATAATTGCATAGTATTGGAAGTAGAAAAATAATGTGTAGTGTTATACCCATGTGATCTTAGGTCCATCAGGGTGCAAAGACGTATGAGGACTGGGGTCAACGAGGCCAAACAACTGCATAGCGATCATATTTTCAGCGAAACCTAGTCGGAAACAAAATATAGGTAAGCAAACAATATTACCCTAATAATAAAAGCAAAAAAATGTCCCA
Source organism: Apamea monoglypha (assembly GCA_911387795.2). Taxonomy (NCBI): domain Eukaryota; kingdom Metazoa; phylum Arthropoda; class Insecta; order Lepidoptera; family Noctuidae; genus Apamea; species Apamea monoglypha. The sequence goes on from OU426920.1 coordinate 6,667,807, forward strand.
CGTTGGGCGTAAAATGAACGTAATGAAAAAATAAATGACAATCCCATCTCAGCCTGCCTTTTTACACGGGAGTCCTATACACACCTTTGTATCTAATAGTTCCTCTGAACATGGTGTGCGCGTCTTCAATTCCGTACAATTTAGAGTAAATGGTGCTGTCTCTGTTGGGGAAGCCCTCAAACGCGAAGCCAGGCAGGAAGTTCAGATCACGAGCGACTGACATCAGCTCTCCTCCACTTAAAACTTCTACGATCTGGGAAACAACACGAACATGCACATTATTGCACATGAACATCACGTAACACCATTACTGTCATGGGATTCGCCAAGTTTCCATAACGTACAACCCACGAGAGTTAACTGGAGACCCTCCCGGCCCCCGCTATTACCGCTCTCGCCATCGACGACTCAGTACCCGCCAGCCGCTTACGTCATCCGAACGAAGTCTCAAGCTAACTCTTCCGGGTTGTAACACTCATAATATCTCCAACTTAGCAATATTCATTATGAAGAAGGTTCATTAGGTTTTGATGGCGCATTTATTTGGATAAAGTAGAAATGTTTACCTGTCCTTTACTCAGATACTTGGCAGCAGATATGGTGTTGAGTAGCACTCCTCGAGGGTTCCATGAGAACTTATATCTAAGGGCGTTGTCACTGAACTCCGGTGCTGGTAAACCTAAAAATAATAAGACAGTTAAATAAGGTTTTCTGTAGGAAAAAGCTTATAACATTTTTGATAAACTATTTTAGTAAATAGTGCCCCTATTTACTAAAATAGTTTTCATTGGCGCCGATTCCCTTGTTCATAAACTAAACTAAATTTAAGTTCATTGCATCGTTTTATTTCTATTTCATTAAGAAAAGGACAGAAGATAAATATTAGTTTATTCCTGTCAAATTAGTCAGCGCCTGACGTAAATTGACGTATTTTTAGTAGCCATGTTTTTAATCATGTCCAAACTGTCTATGGTGTATCTTAATTTGACAGGACTAAACTAATATTTTATCTTCTGTCCTTTTCTTAATGAAATAGAAAGAAAAAGATGCACTGAACTTAAATTTAGTTTAGTTTGTGAACAAGGGAATCGGCGCCAATATTATGCAAACTTGTACTCAATATATCGGAAATGGTCATTACCTCCGCAGTATGAAACGAATGAGTCGATTCTTCCTCCATGGTTCTGTATGTCGTGAATACATTCGAGTGCGAGCAAGTGGTCGATGCCGGGATCCAATCCAACCTCATTCAGGAAAGTTACGCCAGCATCCTTTGCGCTGAAAAAGCGAAAATTATATAGAAGAAGGACAGATAATACTTACGATGCATAGTCTATGCGCATTTTACAAAATTCTTTTGTGCTTGAATATATAATACTTCTTAATTAAACTTTATCACATAAATTACAGTTCGCTGGTCGAGAGAATGCGTTCTTGATACCCGTCAGTTTCATACAAACGTTTACATGTTTTGCGAATTTAATCTTTATTAGTTACTAGAGTTGTCGCAATGACAGGAACGCATTCTCTCGACGGCCGGACTGTAAGTGTTTGCTTGTGTAAAAAATAATTGATTAATTTCTATTTCAAATCGTAGTAAAACTTACGCTTGATGCAGCTCCTGCACTTCAGGTCTCACATAAGACGCGGTAACCATATGCGCTCCGGTTTGTAGACAGGCCTTCGCCACATCACCGTGCATGTCGTACGGCAGTAATGACACTACCACTCGGGCACGAGAGGTTAATGCCTGAAGAGCTGACTTGTCTTTAGCGTCCAAGTACTCTGAAGACACTCCGTAACGCTCGGCTAGAGCGTCCGCTTCTTCCTTTACTGCTGATGCTGTAAAGGTAAATGAAAATCATTATCTACCTAGAAGTCTAGTGCTGGGAAGCACTACACTCCAATTGTGCGTCAATAAAGTGTAATATTTTTATTAATTATGTTGAAAATATGTCAACTGTATTGACGATAGACCTTATTATTGCCATTGGTGATGCAAATAAATGTTTTTCTTAATATTATGATCGTGAAAGTTTGTGAGGATTTATGTGATCTATGTTACTCTTTCACGCAAAAACTACTAAACGGATTTTTATGAAACTTTACAGTATTACAGGTATCAGAATCACACATAGGATAATTTTATCCTGATATTCATATGGGATCAACACTTATGCGGGTGAAACCGCGGGTCGCTGTTAGTACTTAATATGGGACAGAAACGTCGACAGTTCCAAGCGGTATCTGCTTGTAGAAGATTAAACTTCCTATAATTAAGTAACTTGAGTCTTGAATAATCTTCAAACAAACCTATTGTGACAGCAATGTTCTTGTCTCTAGCCAAGTATTCCACAACCGGGGCTGACACCAGTCCACTTCCAAGGATCAGGATAGGAGCCTGTTGGTCACTGCCTTCCACCTTATGACGGGAACGACTGGAAGAAACAAACTTTATTGATACTTTACTTTAATTACACATAGTCAACAACAAAAGTCGATTAACAATGCCAGTTGGAAAAAAACCGTCGCAACAGCACCTTCGTAGCGTATCACACTATCAATCACAATCGGAATATGAATGAATGGTATTGATTTCATAATTATGTTCGAAACATTTATCTGGTAAACAATGTAAATAAAGCAATGAATGCTGACGAACTGTCAAAATGAAAGCCTTTCGAACTATTAGTGTATTACGCAATGGGGATCCACACGCAAAGCTAATCACAATCTTAACCGCTCGCTTCCGTGCCGTATCGAACATCAATCAATGTATCAAAAGGAGGAGTCCTCCTTTTGATACATTGAGGCTGTTCACAAATCCAAAACCCGAAAATGTTGTCAGTTTAAATCAAATAGACGACCGCCAGTCTTCCGACATTATTTATATGAATTACTAGAAATAATTATTGTCTTTACGTAGGTATGTACTTTATGTAAAAGTGTAAAAGTAACCGATGTTTGTTGCTAACTGTACCTCTTTGTTATTGATAACTAGGATAGGCAATGAGAGCAGTTAAAAAGCTTTTTACCAAAAAAGAAAACAACCGACTTCCAAAAAGAACACCACAAACTGAAATATAACTTTAATTTCGGAAGTCGGTGTCAAAAAACGAAAATGCGGGAAGTTATTAAAACATCACAATATAAACATAATTGGAAAAATTCGTATTATTGAAGCGAACTCAAAAACTACCCAAGCGAAGTTAATGAAATATATGTATATGGGAGCACCCCAGACGCCCTTACCATTAAATAAAGAATTTTGCAAATCGGCTTATAAATAACGGAGTTCCCAGGTAACAAACATTTAAAAAAAGCCAACCGAATTGAGAACCTCCTTTTTTTTTTTTAAAGTCGGTTATAATGATTAGATTTTTCATCAAAATAATGTTCTATTCACTTACGTGTTGGACATTCTGAGTTCGTTGATGTATTCGAAAGGGGGTGTCAATCTGCCGTTGCTTGTTATGATAGCCTGAAAGATTAAAAAACAATGAACTTTGTAAGTAGAGTCATCAAGTGGAATCCATGCTGACGTCATGAATACAAGAATATGTTTTCACTATGAATAAGTACTTACAGATGAACTCTTGTTTTTTTTTATAATTGTCTGGATCTTCAATTACGAGCACTTTCGCTCACAGTGCTCGTGTCTTTGACTTATCATTGTTAGTCCATTGATAACGGGGACAAACAATCACATTACTTTTGCGTATTATACTAAAGAGCAGATATAATATTATACCTACCTACTTTTCTTTTACTTTTGCCTGTGTAGACCATAATAATATACTAATTAACTTACTCCTTGAACTACAGGCGAAAAACTGTGTTCCTCCAGCGGTTTGGTTGCATCAGACTTCATAATATCCTCTGAATACGGGTACAGCAAGTCGCCGAAGAAGTCAGTGGACTCTCTCGGTAGCTGTGTTGGCATATTGTCTATGGAACACACTAGAACTCCTGGCCCCTTGAAACTACAGACAAAATTCATGTTTAAATATGCGATCCCGTATGGTCTAGTGGCTAGGATACCTGGCTTTCACCCAGGAGGCTCGGGTTCGATTCCCGGTACGGGAAATTCCTTTTTGGATAGCATTTTTTTTTAAGCTGAACTATAAAATATTTAAGGGCCGATTTTTTTCAATACACAGATACTTTTTATTCGTGGAATAAAATTGACGTCTGACAGATTTTGTATGGAAGAAAACTGTCTGTCAAAAATTCAAAATTATTCCTCGGATAAAATTATCTGGCGTTGGAAAACGCAGCCCTAAATTTAAAGACAATATGGTGTCTCATAAACAAGGTGTTTTTTTTTCGTTTTTTGGCATATTATCTATTGCTGAGTTAGTCTATCAACAAGTTGTAACAACATTGAATGATCACGAAGAGTAAATAGTTACATTCATAACCTTGTAATTACATATATTTTACTTCAAGTTACTAGGTAAGGAAAAATAAATCTAAAACTAAGCAAATCTTTCCGTATTTTAAGCTGATTACTGTTCTAATGTTATCGTTTAATAATAATTACAGAGATAATCTTTAATTCTTTTGTTTCCTACGTACGTCTGCTGTTTGTTATTGCCGGTTGTTTGTCCATTACCTATAGCAGTGTAAAGTGTTCATAATCTCAGATAATGTACGTTCCATCGCCACTTAGGGCGATTTGACGACACGATTGGCGCAGTGGCTGAGCGATCGACTGCTGCGCTGCGTGTCGCGGGTTTGATTCCCACACGAATCAAATATTTGTATTGCCTACAGGTAGTTGTTCCGAGTCTGGCTGTTTATGTATGTGGGTTAAAATTTAAGTTAAACGCACCCGCGATACAGGAGTAATTCCTAGTGTGAGGCAACGTTTAAAAAAAAAAACAAAACGAACAAAACAAATTCCACCAAACTTTTATACCTAGAATCATCTTATCCCGAGTATAAATTCTGCATTGTTGACAGTTTTTCCACACTAGAACTGTCAGACATGAATTTATAATCCATGGATAAAAGATATCTGACTTTGGTAAAATCAGCCCTTCCTCTGTTAGTTATAAACTTTGGTGAAATGTATTCTAAAGTTGATTTTTGAGTGACCATTTGTAACAAAAAGGTCCGAATAAGTTTTTGGTTGCAATGGAATTTGAACTTTATTTGCTATGACATTCAATTTGTTGTTCCATAACTTAAAAATTATCAGTCAAATAAACAGTCAGTTTGAAGTAAACTATAAAAAAAATATATAGTGAAACCTTTTGGTATCCTTGTTTCTATCAGCATCGTAGAGACAGAAGGGCGTGTCGATAGTGGTGCACTCGTTCATGAATTCAATAGAGCCTCCTGGATCCGCTGAAATGTCGCAGATAGCCAGCATTCTGGAAAGAAATGAACCGTGAATGATAAAGCAACAAATTTATTTACTGAAGAACTGATATTTTTGATCTGGTACTAACTTTAGGGATACCGAAACCTTATAAATAGTTATTGATTATTTACAAATTTAACGCCATCATATGCATGGGATACTAAAACAATTTTGCACTTTATTTCTGAGGTTCATTAACCTAAAGTCATCTTCAGAAATTAAAGCAAAAAAAGCGGCGAATTGCGCGTCTCACTCGCACACGAAGGGTTCCGTACCATGTAGAATATTTAACACTACACATTTTTTAAAACACGTTTCTTGTATGGTACCCCCTTTATTTTATTTTTATGTATGTATTTGTTGTTTTAAGTGGCCCTAATAATGCACACTTTGTGAGAATTTCAAGTGTAGGTATTAAGGTTGAAAAGATACAGCCCTGTGACAGATGGATGGACGGACAGCGGAGCCACAGTAATAGGATCCCGTTGGTACCCTTTGGGTACGGAACCCTAAAAAGTACTAAACACCTACACTACAAACGCGTATAGTCATTAATCACTTTATCGTACTTCATTGGCCTACCGCGTTTCAGCGTGTCACGTTTCGTTTAGTGTTCATGATAAGTAGGAAAACCAAATCCTAATCCAAATTCTGATAATAATCAGCATTAGCTCGTAGCAAACTCGTAGCTCGTAGAATGGTCGTAGAGCGTAGAATGGTCGTAGAGCGTAGCATGGTCGTAGAGCAAAGCATGGTCGTAGAGCGAAGCCTGGTCGTAGAGCGTAGCATGGTCGTAAAGAGTAGCCTGGTCGTAGAACGTAACATTGTCGTAGAGCGTAGCATGCTCGTAGAGCGTAGCATGATCGTATAAAGAGTAGCCTGGTCGTAGAGCGTAACATTGTCGTAGAGTATGTAGTAGTAAATGTAGCATGACATGCTCGTAGAACGTTTCATGCTTGTAGAGCGTAGCATGCTCGTTGAACGTAGCATGTTTGTAGCTCGTAGCATGCTTGTAGACCGTCACTGATTTTTACATAAGTCAAGAAATCAAGTTAGTCTATTTTTGTTTTACCTGTGTGGTAACGCCGGCGCTCCAATACTCTTGGGCAACCACGGAGTATGTGAGGGAATTAACAAATGCTTCGCGTCTGGTATGGTCAGCAGCTTGGGACTGCCCACAGCCCAGTAGATGCAGTTTACAAGAACCGATGTGTATGGCGCTATCTGTCGGGAACAAATATTTTTAGATAAGCATATCGACTTATTGAAGTCTACTTACAGTTGAAAATGCTGGGTAGTAACAGAAAACTATTCGTAAATAAATAAAATCTTTTACTTAATTGTGATTTCTTGGTGGATGCGTGTAATATAATCTTTATCAAAAATCTAACGTATAAACGTACCTAAGTACAATCTGTCGTTGACTCGCATACAGATAAATATCGCGTTTTACCATGAGAAGGGGTAAAAACTACAGAACCTAACTAACCTAAACGAACTATTACCTAACTGGAACCAAACTGAAGCAAAATGAAAATTTAATTTTCATTTTGCTTAGACCACATTCATAACTTCATACATCAAAGACAAAGACAACAGACATTTATTCGTCGAATATGGTAGGTACAAAGATGGTTGGTACATATGGATAAGTTCGACACATCCGCCGCTACTAGCGGCATACTAATATTTACAATGTGAACCTAATGTACACGTGGGTATGAAACCTAACTTATATACTACTTATACTCTAGTAAACAATATAAAACACTTATACTATGGACATTAATTTGTACTCTAATATACAACATAAAATAAAATAAAAACACAACAATAACAACATTTCTATTATACAATTAAATAAACCTACTTTATTGTAAAAAAAATTAAAAATATTTACTTAAAATCAAAAAATTCTTTTAATGTGTAAAAATTATTTTGGAGAAGCCAATTTTTTAGACTTTTTTTGTAAAAATTAAATAGTAGCTCTCTTATTTGTTTTGGAATATGCTTATATATTTTAATGGACATAAGGTAGCTGTTTCTGTAGTGGAGAGTGATCTACAAAATTAGTTTTTTAACTTGATGGGGTCCCTTTTTGTAAATCTATTGTTTTCGGCTACTGTGGAGAAGAACTGAGAGTTTTTCCTGACAAATATGGCTATTTCTAAGATGTAAATAGAAGATAAAGTAAGAACCTTTAACTTTTTAAATATTGGTCTACAGCTCTCGTATGGAGGCGCCCCAGTTATTGCTCGCAAGCATTGATTAGGTGATTTGCAATCAGTTGATGGGTTTGATTAGATAAACTTACAAAAATATTTTTGCAATTCTTCTTTGACTCAGGTTAAGTATTAAAGACTTAAAAAGAAGATAACACTCGACGTTATCATTTGCATGTGACCTACACAGTTATTGCTAACAACACCATAATTTGCGTTGTATTTTTTGTTATCAAAATACCTACGTGTCATGATATAATTGTTTGTACACGCATATTACATCATCATCATCTACCTGCCTTTTCCCAACATGTTGGGGTTGGCTTCCAGTCTAACCGGATGCAGCGTAATACGAGAGACGCTAAGTACTAACAGCCACACGGTTCGATCGATCAGGATAAGTTACGTTTGCTGCGGTTGGTCCATACATACCAAGCTTTCTCTTCTTCGATCGCTTCGATCTTTACATTCCAAGACCCCTCCGTGCCTCGGAACTTTGGTCCCGGCTGTCGTTACGTTTACTGCAGTCGATCTTTGGCGTTACGGGTTGTCAGAAGCCCGAAAGTCTGACTACCAGTCTTACCAACAGACAGTAGTGGTATACGCATAGTACATATAAGTAGGTAATCATTCTATCTATATTACCTAAAGTACTTGACCTATACACGTGTATCTACCTACCTAATATTTTTATATAAGTAATTAACTGGCAAAAAGTTATCGTAATTCATACAGTTTGTCGATAAGATAAGGTACCTACCTTCTGCGCGAAGGTCGAGATGTATCGTTCAGGATGCTCATCATATTCCTGGGCATCGTATCCTCCGCCATTTTTCCTTTCCAAGTGATGTCTTCTGCGCACTTCACAACCGTAGATTTTGTTCGGACCTAAGAATTACAGACACCGTGTCATTATGGGTAATTCAATGTCAAGTAAGGCATATTTGCTAGATACTTAGGTGAGTCACACACTACAACGAACACTACGACTGGGCGCGGGATACGGAGCCAAATTCCCCGCGCGGATGCCCGTTTTGATTGAATTTGTATGTGCGGGGGGTTGCGTTAACTGCGCCCCGTCGCGTGGCACGTTGTAGTGTGTGATCCGCCTTAGTGATGATAAATCACTTACTTCCATGTTCAGCCACTTTCTTCAACATCTCTGGTGGGACATATTCGTGAGGCATATCCCCGAATATTTCTTGACTTCCCTGGGAGAAAAAAAGATAAAAATAATTGAATGAAAAAGGAAGATGTCACCTGCCCCTTCTTTTAGAAGAAGACTCCTCAGCAAGACATAAGTATAATCAGCTATAATACTCCCCCTGCTGAGACACAGGCTGGCCATATGTCTTAGAACTTTTCGTTCCAGTTCCGGTTCACCTCAATAAGACATGCAATCAAAAAAAAAAACTGTACTTAAAGCATCCTTTATCATTTTACAGCGAGCACAGTGAAAAAAAACAGCTGTTCTATCAATGTGATTGATTACGTAGGCGTCGATATTTAAAAGACAGTGTTCAGATACTGCTGTCTTATTACAGTTTGGAAATATAATCTTACCTGAGACACGTTTCCAGATCCAGTGAACACGAAGGTGAGGGGTCCTAGAGACTTGGGCATCATGCCCAACGCGACCTCGTACCCCGCGTCCCTGATGGCTTGTCGCGCCATGCTCGAGTTGCGATAGTTATGTGAAGGGCCTATGTGCTGGACAGGAAAACATCACCGATCAGGCATTCATTTATTCGTCAAAATCCGACTAAATATCCCACAAATATTATAAACGTGGAAGTTTGTATCGATGGATGGATGTTTGTTACTCTTTCACGCAAAAACTACTGCACGGATTTAGATGAAATTTGGCACACAGATAGTTTATTACCAGGATTAACACATAGGATACTTTTTATCCCGATATTCCCACGGGATCAAAACTTATGCGGGTGAAACCGCGGGACTCTGCTATTAGTATATTTTATTATAATAGTAGTACTTATAAGGACACTACAGCGCGCCGTGTGACGGGGCGCAGATAACGCGCACCCACGTGTTTTTCACATAAAAAATCGACAAAAACGCGTTTCCGTGCGGGGAATTTGGCACGGTTTTCGCGCCCCATCGCCTGGTGCGTTGTAGTGTGTGATCCGCCTTAATCTTTGTAGTTCGATCTAACTTGTCTTGGATTCATGGCCCACGTAAGCAGGGAATGGCATCTTGTTCTTTTGGTTAGGTATATCACAAAGCCTGTCTAGTGCCCAATCAGCAGGATTTTCTAAACATATTTCTTTAAAAAAAATGTTGTCTTTAATCGACTTACAAAAGGGATTCTTTGTTTGTTATTTTATCAAACGTTGAAGGCTAATTATCGCAATCGCGCTTTTCAAATACAATCATAAATCTCCGTCGACCCCACCTGAAGTATTATTCGAATGTGTATAATAAGAATTACATTTATCTTGTTTCTGCCCACTGATATCAGATAAAGTTAATACACCAACGAGATAATTTTTATAATCACAACCGACACATAATCACGATGAATTAAAAGATATTCAGTCAAATTTTCCGTATTCTTCAAGGTTTCACACCACTTCGTATTTGATTGCCTGGTGATTGAGACGGTCATGGTAGGTAGCGTGTCGCATGTTTAGAGGCACTGAGTTGAAAATCTTTAAGGAAGTAAACCAAGATAACGTGCAGTCAAACAGACCAGCGGACTACCCAGATAATGAAATGAGTTACCGCCTGACACTAAAGAGATCGCCATTTAGATGGCCTAGAGACAAAGTTGAAATATCGCATATAATGTAGCCGGCACCCATTGCGACACCCAAACCCATGCTGACAGGGACAGAAATGGTGTCCTTTCAACTTTCCTTTTAACTTCTTAAACTAAAATAAGTAGATAGGTACTAAATAGTTTTTCTAGTGGGATCACTTACCATGAAAGGTGTGTGATGGCCAAGAGCGAGCAACCTTAGCCCGATGCCGTGCAGGATGTTGATCATGCCGGCCACTCCCGCGTATTTACCAAACGCCACCACGCGGTTACCAGAATCATCCATTAACTTCTCGTAGTCTATTAGTCGGATATTCTGAAAGAAGGTATTGTTTGTGTATTTTACTGGCCAGACGAGTTGACCCTAGATTTTCGGAAAGGGCAATTTTTTGGGTCCAGACCTTAAGAGGAAAACTCAACCTTTATAGGATCACAACCATTTTATAATGTAGTTTAAAAAAAAAAAAAAAAAAAAATAGGACTTCTGAAAATCTTTTTTTTAGAATGAACCTGCGCATCTCCTTAGCTGTAAGATGAGAATTTGACTGGCATTTTTAAATTAAAGCATAAATAATCCGCCTATAACGTTCCTACTGCTGGGACACAGGCATCATCTCTTTAAGAGATGAGAGGCCGTAGCGTGTCACATGTTTTGAGGAACTAAGTTGAAAATCTCTAACCAAGGAAACCAAGATAACGTAACAAAAAATGAAATGAGTTACGAGTCCCGCTTAATGGCAAACGACATCGCGGCAGACCCAGATGGAGATGGCGGGATGAGTTGGATTCCTTTAATAAAGATTGGTCCTTGGCAGCTCGGGACAGAGAGAGGTGGAAGGCGAGTAAGGAGGCCTTTGCCCAGCAATGGGACATTAATGGCTAATAAAAAAACAAGCGCCTTCCTGGGTTCGTACCCACGACCTACAGCTCGTAAGCCGGGGCTGCTACCACGGGCCCACCACTGCTCCTCCCGAGGAAAATTAAAGGTCTGACACAAGTAAAAGACAAAAATATTTGTTGTTGTATGTACATATTCTTACCTTTTTCAAAATCGTATCCAACATTGGCATGTTGGCCTCCTGTGCCTTGATGGTGTGTGAGAAGAAGCAGTACGTCTTGTTCGGTATGAGCAGGTCGATGGGCGTCTGCTTTACGCCAAATATCACGCTCGCCTCGCTGATGTCTTCCCGGACTATCGCCCCTGAGTTGATGTAGGACTGCAATGCAATTAGGACGGTTTATCAAAGATAACTTTAACTTAATGATGTGCAATTACCATGCAAATGAGAAGAACGGGGTGATGTTTAGCATAATCAACCGGTAACGTTCCAGTGGCAACGTTACAGGTTGCCTGCCACAGCTGGGACGCCAGCTTCACTGTGAGAGGGAGTGGACCGTAGTCAACCACGTGGGTGGGCCCAGTGCGGCTTCATAGATGTCACATGTCTTCGAAGTTTTGGTTCTAGGGTTTTTTCTTTGGAAGGGTATGTTAAGTGACAGGTAAGTCCTTAACTCCTTACCTGCATCGGATAAGCTCGTCGATTGGAGGGCTGCACGATGACCTTGACGCCCTGCCGCACCAGGCGGTTGACATTCGTCGGTGAGAACGGTGCTCTTCTCTCCCATACTGACTGGTCTTCTCTGCGTATAGCTATTATACGTCCACTCTGAATAAATAATGTGGAATTAGAAGTATGTCAATAGTTGTGTTGTACCTACATATATGTAAATAGTACACCACAGACTACCTGCAGTATCGTTTCTCCTTCTTTCTTAAGTCCCTCCAAATGCAAAGGTTGTCCATATAAGATCGCTTTTAGCGATAAGAGCGCCCATTGTGCCACCCTATGTAACTTTAAAAAGGTCAATTTGTAATTGAAATGTCAAATGATGCCCACACCAAGCTCTCGGGGATTCCCTTTCTTGTACCTATACAAAAAAGGGAATCCCCGAGAGCTTGAAAAGAATAAGTTACATAGCATGCTTTATTTTTGTAATACATATCTATCTCTGTTTCACTGTCTATATACATGCTTCGGGTTTCCCCAGTACCTACCTGCCTTATTGGAAAACTGCCCTAACTATCTAACATTGTATTGCTCCAGATCAGGCTTATCGAAACAGCATTGAGCTCCAAGCTCTTCTAATATTGCATGCTGCGTGTCTTTTTAGGGCCTAATTAACCTACCGAGAAAAACTACTAGCTGCGGTATTTGAGCATCTTAATCTTAAGTATTTCATTTGAGTATTTAAGAAGTATTTGGAAATAGTTTTCATTCTTCTACGTTCATGAAGACAATTACGTAGATGCTGTTATCATGAATGTTTAAACGTTTCAGCACAACGCACTCGAATCACACGCAGATCTTTGTCATTGTTTCAATGCGGAAACGTATCAGTATCATTCCAGCTAAATATAGAAAAAGGTCAAAGTATCTACATGTTGTGTTATCTTAGCTTTCGAATACGTTTTAACGTATCCAAACGTAACTTTGGAAAAGTATTGCTCAGTTCACGCTATATGCCTCAGAGATTATAATCTGGATTTACAGAATACAATTAGACTTTGCATGGACTGAGAATTGTACCTAGGACCATATAAACCAGTGTGGTTTATAGTGTTACCCTCAAGGAAATTATTTAGGTAAGTAGGTAAGTATTTCATTTTTTCCTTAGAGATAGATATTCAATGGCTACAGTAAAACGTTAGTATAATTTCGTTATCATTTTCTATTTAAACTTTAAAAAATTAAAAACACTACTCAAACAAAAACTAAAGATATTAGTTTGACGTAATTTTTCGCACAGGGGAAAATACATGTCAGCTTGTCTTCATTGACCTCGTGTACAATTAATATACGTATGTAGTTAGGTACGTACATAGGTACGTAAATATCATTATCATTAGATTTGCCAACCCTCGTATAAACATTTATAGACCGTTTGATAATACAGCTTATGATTCTAAATAAATCGAGAGTTCTTGACACACCCCAAAGATAGTGGATGTCAACAAGTTTAAGGTAACAAACAACGATAAATATGAACAAATGACTGATAGCTATCGTCCTATAGGAAAAATATTCCATAATACTTAATGTATTTTATCTCATTAGATTTGTTACAAGTAATGGAACTTTCCCCCGAAATTGTAATAGTTTGAAGTATGTAGTTACATAAATTATTTTTGCCTCATGGGTATTTTACATTTTAACATTTTGCCTGTGTTACAAAACATTAAAAATACTCAGCACATTTGCTTCCTACGTGAAACTAAACTGGGGACTACAGAGATGAAAAGGATACCTATCTGTTTAGTGCAAAATTCCGCAACCAAAGTGTGCAAGCGCAGAAAAAACAAAATTAGTAGTTCGTAGCGAGCGCTACGAACGTTCGTAGCTCTAACAATGTAGCAATACGAGGGCGACACTGAAAGTTTTTAGAACTGGCCACTCGTTAACGATATAATAAAAAAAAAATTCAAATTTTGAAAATGGAACTCTTTGCCAATATTTTACGATTTGGCGGCAAATTGAAAATTGTCTTTATGACTTGTTACACTAATAACTTGTTAGTTCGTTCAGTTTTTGATTTTCGAAGTACTTTCAGTGTCACCCTCGTATTTCATCTTGAGGGCACACAAATTGTGAAGGAATGTGAACTGAACTGCGATAGAGTTTCACTAAAGCAAAGTCCAAGATTTTTATTTGTTAAACATAGGTGTAAAAATAGGTGTTTGAAATAGATGTACAGAGATCTATATGTTTTGCCGTTAACGGCGTAAAAATATCAAGTAAGTAGGCATACGAAATCACAATTTAGTATTAAAATTTTTGTTAAAAATTAAATGACAAGCTAACAGATCAGTTAAACTATCCCCAAAATCCTCCTTAGAAAAGGACAGTTGGCAAAAATGTATGGAAGCTGGTCCTAGTAGAAATAATGACGAAATAAATCAAAACCCATTTACATTTTGTAATGATCAAACTATTTTGCATGATCTGTTAACAGGTTTACCTATAAGTATTAAGCGAAGTTTTTATGTAGGTACTCGTAGGTAACATTAAGATAAGTTATCTTATATTAATGTATGTTCAATTAAACGTAGGTAAATAAGCATATCGGGCATCATAACAATAACTGTCGTTATCGGTTGCTACCTAGGAATTAAAATAACTCAGTATGTCAGACCTACGCGAACAAATAGCGAATTTGAATCAACATTAACCTTGTTCTATATTATTTTCATTATGGTTTGACGGTATAAATTATTTTTAGTTAGATCATTTTTATTTTATCTAAACCACTATGGTTATGCCAGCCAATAATTAATATCGTATTGGATTTTTCTGCACGTGTTTTCTCGAATTTGTCGTGTGGAAATATTTAGCGTTCTTTCTGACTTTTTTTTCTTTTTTGTCGGCTCCTAAAGGATGGTGAAGCATGACGTTAAATATAGCCTTCCTCAAAATTTGGGCTATCAAATGCGAAAAGAATTATTCGAATCCGACTGGTAGTTCCAGAGGTTAGCTCGTACGTAATTCTACATGTGGCAGCCCTAGCTACGAGGCTGGCGCCTTCTTTAAATCTAACTCTAAATTAACGGGAATAATCCTACTAAACGAGGACCACTTCCTTACTAACCGACCGGAATACTATGATGAATCTTACGTCCCTTCACATAAATAAATATAATAATAATACATCCCCTGCCCATGCCGATTTCGGTTACGGTGATTAAGTATTTCTGTTACTTTTTGGACGACTAACGAATCTATCACCAGTTTTGGCACATTGGAGGTAGAAAAACCTATCTATATCCGGGTTTAACGTCCCAATAATGTATATCAGTAGCGATCTGTATGATTATATATTATACTGGCAGTTACGATTATACTGGCTACCATCGGTAGCGATCTGTCTCTAAAAAAATAGGTTTTTGGGTTCTACCGTTAATAAACACAAACACATACTTAGTTACACCCTTTGCTAGCTAAGCGAAACAAGTGACATAAAATTTTCCTTGCTACGCCACCTTCGTAGGCCATATAAACATGACATTTTATAATAGTAGTGGTGAGCATGTGGTGATCGAGTTATTGAAGGAAGTTATTTTATTTTGACAGTTAAAATATTGATTGAGTGATTAATAAATAAATAATATATCTATTGTTCTACGTTTACACACAAAAATAACTTGCTAATCCCTGTTTTAATGATTCATGGAAAAAAATCATCCAATATTTAATTACTTACCAGTATTCCATAAAAAAAAAATCACGTTCAATTAATAAGTAGACCTAAATGTTTTATTTTTGTGTGTTGTAACGTGCGAAAACTTTAATAAACCGGAACAGGAAAACGCGTAAAACTGACCGAAAAACTTTACAAAGACTCACCTTAGCGGAAGAAAAGTAAACCACATGTTTCAAATACTGGCTCCTCGTGCGAAGAGCCGCAGATTTGTGCAACATAATAATTAAAATATCACAAACAACGAACGCGTACTCAATTAAATTAATTCAAAATTGATAAGTGTACACAATGAAAGCGTTCTGTTTCTTACGAGGCGTGTCGGATATCTATTTAGTGCTCCGAACTAAATTACGAAGCTCCTTTGAGAAAACATTACAATCGGCATGACGTTTTATCACTAGTGATAGTGATACCACATAATTTGTTATTTGATTGTTATATTTGTTACTCGCCTACCAAGATCTCACATTGTTTTCGTAAATAGATAAATGTCCATTTAACTTCCTATTTCTTTGATTTAGGTAGCTAAGTACCTAACTAATAAAGCTACTTTATTTCAGCACTTATAAATATTTTTTATTTTCAATTAAGCAAGTCGTTATGTGTTTAGTTCATGTTTTGTGCTAATTACTAGTTAATTACTATTAACGCGTATGTAATTAGTTTAATTAAGTAGGTACAACTGCTTGATAATCTAGAACTAATAATAATTATGCTTTCCTTACATTACATACGTTGAATTTTCTGACTTACCTAAGCACATTATACCTATATAAGAGGTGCTAATGTAACTAGGTTTACCTACATCTCATTGGACACCATTATTAACCAGTGATTGTAACTAAGTTCACAGGCACTCAGAGATTCGTAAATTTTAGATACCTATTGGTTCAGACTAAGTAGTAGTTCTGTAGGGCGCAATAACTGGTGCCTTAAATAGGGCTGTTCCCTGCAAATGGATAGCCTCCTGTAGGTGATAAAACGAATACCTATATTTATAACATCAAATGATTAAAAAAAAAACAATTGCTAAGCCTAGTCAAATTGTCATAGCAATCGTACCATCTGAAGTCGCAGGCGCTATATTGGAATTACGATTTATAAATTCAAATAATGATCTAAATATCAAGGCCTGTAACATTTACTGCTGATCAGGGACCTATCAGATCACTGCCTCCCTTTTTTCGGGGTAATATTTCATAAATTGCTTGGCCTTCGGGGAAAAGACGGAGTGAGTGTGGGATTCGTTCCTCACTTAGACGATTCCGGTGGTCACCATCAACGCCTGAAGTCTACTAGGGCACATCCAATGTGGACTTACATATCTCCGGCGTCAACCAAAGAGCTGCGTGGCTATATACAGTACATATCGCTGCAGTATAATTCCGAAGATGACTGTAGACCGCAGACCGCCAGCAGCAGTGTAGCAGTGCCGCCGACAGAGCACGCCTCAGTGGAGGCTGCCGGCGGGCGCGGCTATTCCGTGCTCTGCCCAACCGCAATGATAGACCGCAGCTGTAGCCTTGCGCTATGTACAGGTGCTGTGTGTTGTGCTTCAGCTTCATTCAAAACTACATAGAAGACAAAGCCATCATACATCATACCATCATCGACCACTCTAGAAAGCAAGATAAAGCCGATATTCTTGACATGCTACTTTACTTACAAACCTCAAAAATTACAAAAAAAAAAAATCTCGCTCTTTCTCTTATAAGATTTTATATTGTTTTATGTATTCATGCATAAATATCATGAGCATTATTGAAATATGTTTCCACCACTAAACACTTATTTTTTCCATAGACCACAATGTTTGTCTATGGAAAAACTTTTCAGCTGAAATGTCAACAACGTCAAGGTAAATTTTAGTTGTCAATTTGAACTATGGGTGTGTGGTTTTCTTGTGATTTATGTAGAAATTACGTTATTTAAAATAAAAGAAAACTGCGTATTAGAAGTAATAACAAAAGTTCTAATCGACAATTAATATTTAAATAATTTGAGATGGTAAAAGAATGAATTTAATTAATATTACTTTCAAATAACAAAACATAATTCACCAACGTTCGTCATGGCTCGTTTCCTGTCGGAGGATAAATTAAAAGGTTTCGAAAAATACAAAGTAAGTGTTCCCGTAATAAATATCATTGTAATGTATATGAACCAATGAGTCGAAAATAAAATCAATCATTATAATTGTTTTCAACGATACCTACATAATTATTTTGTGAAGTGTCAAATTATTTTAAGTGAATAAAAATTAATTTAAATTGCTTAAAAACCTTTTTGTTACAGTACAACTCGGTGGATACCAGTGTCCTTAGTAACTATGTTATGCACCCATTTTGGAACTGGTGTGTTCAGGTAAGGTTCCAGTTAGAAATAGTAAAATATTGATCATTTATCTAAGTGCCTGAGCCCAATTAGCCTCCCTTAAGTCAGTTTTTTTTTTATCTGTTTTAAGTTGCTGTACACTGTGATTCCTGCTTCTTTGTTTCCTTTTTATTTAAATTTTATAATAGAGTAGGATGTATTATGTTATTAAATTTTAAGATTTTATATTAATTGAGCTTTATTTTTTACACAAAGACTCTCGCCTCTTTCCCAAACATTTAGTTATTTATTCAATTTAATTATTAGAATATCAGGTAATTAAAGCACAATTTATTAATACACATTGTTTTTTCAGTTTTGTCCAGTATGGGTGGCACCGAACCTGCTCACGTTTGCAGGGTTCCTACTCACGGTGCTAAACTTCTTTGTCTTCTCCTATTATGACTATGGTTTCTATGCCTTGACCAAAGACAATGCCGCTAAGGATGCCATACCTTCATGGGTGTGGGCGGTTTCTGGTGTGAATCTGTTTGTGGCATACACACTAGGTAAGCTTTTTTTTCTATTATGTAAGTACTTTAAGATTACGAAGAAAACATTGAATATTGTCAAAGTGAAAAAAAAAAATTGTGGTTAGCCTAATGTCAGGAAAGTATAGTAGCAAGTTAACTTTAAAAAATATTTATGTTTAAGTGAATGCTACATAGTATGCAGTGACGTACTGATATGCGTTTGCCTTATAAAATAATATAGGTACTAATGTATTTAATTTAATTTTAACTGTACTATTTTAGAGAGGTATTTGCCCTATAGTGGGACACAAAAGGCTGATAATAATAAATAATAATTAACTATAATATAGTTAAATAATAGTGTAAAATAGATGGGTTAACACTATTCAGCCAAAATAATAAGAAATGGCAAACAAAAGTCAAAGTAGAATAAAATTCATTACCCAGGAAAAACTTTGCAAAAAGTCTGTGAATCTGTGATGCATTATCATTATCATTTAAAAAAAAAAGGAAGAAAATACTTTTTTTTTTTCTTTTGTTGACATCATTCTGGCTAATCCCCAGGGCGACAAAATCTTGTCATCCCATGATCCCGTGCCGAATCGAAACATGAATATGTTTATTCATCGTCTGTCTCCCTTCTGTGCGTGACAAAGCGACAACAAAACGAAGATGCACGTTAACCAATCACCGAATATTTCTCCTGAAACAGATTTGTTATGAAGAAAATATTCTATCTGTTCGAAAACCGAGCATGCGAACGATAGCACCTGAGTCTTTGCTTTGCGCGCCAATCGATCCGTAAATTTCAATCTACAGATTTTATGATTGTGTACCTACCTACGTAATTAGGCGTTTTCTATCATGTAACATCATTACAAAACTAAATCTACCAATATTTGTACAGATAATTGACTTGGAACAACTCATAACGATAGTGACACGATAATATTGCCGAGTCACTAGTTGATAAAACGCACCGAATTATTCGTCTCCCGGAATATGACGTGTAGCGGTGATTAAACTATTCAAAATGTAATAATAATGTGGCTGTTAGTGTATGTGAGTTTAAATATTTGTAAACCCACCCACGATACAGGAGAAATTCCTAGCGTGGGGCAAAGTTTCAATAAAAAAAAAAATATTTACGTATACTATAAACGTATACTTAATGGGTGTTATTTACAATTTTAACTAGGTACGTATTTAGTTGCATCTATTAATGGTCGACTGTGCTGTGGGTTTTTATTACCCGTTATTAAATGTTACTATAGTTACCGAGCTCAAATTCACACAGGAGGTAAAACGTACCTAATACACGATTTGATGAAAAAAAACATTACTTCTTTCCTTATTCATTTCACAGTCGGATAAATAATAAGTTTAATGGAGTTAACAAATTATGAAGCCACTACTATAGATATCGCCATCCCTATAAGTACCATGTAACCTGCGGGGTAATTCCGTAACTACCACACTATCAGTAGCAATGGATTTCATTTTGCCAGGTCAACAACATTCCTTGCGTTAACTTTGTGAAGCAGACACTTTTTCAAACATATGAAGCAATGGATTAGCAATATCCTTCAAAATTATTCAGATTCTGATTGATAGTGTGTTACACTAAATTAGGGTGCTTATTTACTAACCAACTAAGCACTTACCTACTTAGACTATCTTTACAAAATACGCGCCGGCCGGCTCGCCGACAAAGGTTATTCAGAATTTCAGAGAAACATGTATACATATTTACAAAATAATCTAACAATGTTTCAGCTACATACGATTGTCCCGCTTTCATAATGAATTTACAATTTTATAGACTCGTAAAAAAAACTATACGCGCCAATCTGAATGTGAAATGTTGACGTCACTTTAACACTGTAAAAACACCTTTAGCAAACGGCGCCACACTGTATGACGTTATAGGTGCTAAATATACCGAAATCACTATAACATTGGCCGTTTTATTGTTAAAATTTGGCCTGAGAAGATTATTTTTAGTCTCTTGTTAAATGTACAAGTAAAAAATGTGGGCAAAAGTGACCTCTCTTATGATTTACTGAAGAGGAAAATGATGTGCGATGATGCGAATATCAAACCAGGGGTCTACTACGAAGTGCAAAGTGCGAATGATCGGATCGGACCGACACATGGCCGAATATTATTGAAAATGATCGGATCGGCTCAGTTGGGTCGGGACCATAGTCAATATTCGAAAGAGTGTAGCAGTGTAGGATCGGGACCGACCGAACCAAATAGTAACTTCGTAGCAGGAAACGGTCGAACATTCGGCCGATACCACTTCGGAGTAGACCCCCTGGATTATTATTGCAACAGTCTGTCGTTTACTACTGAATGATCATCAGGGCATCTGCCATGAGTGCCATGCTGACGCCTTGAACCCCTGAACAATACCTACACTGGCGCAGAGTTACCAGTCAGTGTGTAGGTGTGACCCAAGCAGGCGCTTTACTTGATATAATTTATTTCATTGCCACTGCTCTCAAAACGGTGAAGGCAAACATCGTGAGGAAACCGGCATGTCCTAGAACCAAACATCCGACATATGACATCTACAACCCGCACAGCACACCGCGCCCATGTGGTGGACTACGGCCCACTCCCTCTCAGGAGGCCTGTGTTCCAACAGTATTAACGGCTGACTATGCCATGTAGGTGTGAGGTGGTGATTCATTGGTGACTAAGTACTCCTCATAGAGCGTAATACCCTCATTCCTTTGAGATGAACTGTCACCTGAAAAGATAGTGCTGCACCCTAATTGCGTAAAACACTATCAACCATAATCTAAATAATTTTGAAGGATATTGCTGATCCATTGCTTCATACCTATGTTCGAAAAAAATATCTGGGGGCTTACCACCAGCTCTTATAGCAGTGCAGTTCAACTTCTGCCCCGCTATAAGATAGGTGGTAAGCCCCCCTGCACAACAACGTAAATAACGCAATGAATGTGGTTGAACTGTTGAACTGAAACCATTGCTACTGATAGTGTGTTATGCAATTACCTCGCTGAACTTAACAACATTCGGTTGTATACAAATGAATGAAATGTCATACTATTGAGCAACCATTGAAACTGGCCCTACGTGACAACAAAATACATGGTTTCCATCATTTATCTACATTCGGTGGGACTATTTGTGGTTAATATCAGAATAGCAAAACCGCGTATTACTTACGCTGTTGTTCATGCGATAATAACCATGCATTAGGAAGATTGACACCGGAATGGAACATGTTTGTACCTACCTACCTACCTATCTTTAGACATAACAGGCATTAATAAGTAGGTAAAATGCAACTTTGTTGAGGGGCTCGTGGCTACATAATAACAGCCGCACGGGTCGATCGAAGGTCGGTTTGTGGATGGGTGACCATCACCTACATATCGAGACCCCTTCGTGCTTCGGGAAGAACCTTAAGCTGTTGGTCCCGGCTGTCATTCCTAGATCTTCGATAGTCGTTACGGGTACAACCAGTCTTACTAAGGGGTATCCTGTTACCCAGTAACTCAGCTGTGGAGGTCAGATAGGCAGCCGCTCCCTTTAAAGAAATACTAATTGGATCAGGTAAAACTGGAAGCTGACCCCAACATGGTTGGCAAAAGTTTAGCCAGATTTATTGAACATGCAACTTTGTAAAGGCTTAGCACGTGGAAGTCGTGGCGCTAGTACGTAATCATTGTTATAACTAAAGTTATATTTGTCACTCGTTTACTAAGTTTATGCCATGTAAATACTCATTAAATAAAAACGATGTCGAAAATAACAACATACTTACCTACTTTAATTATAAATCCATAAGTAGGCAGTTATTATCTATTTAGTCTATTTTTTCTGGTAATATTTTATGTTTATTATTTAATGTATACATCATTTCTCTCTATGGATTTAAATAATATACCTACCGGCGGAGAGAAGTGGTGGCCCAGTGGTATCGTAGATCGTGAGTTGGAACCCAGGCAGGCACTTTACTTTCTGTAATTAATTTCATCATCACTGCTCTCAAAACGGTCAAAGAAAACATCGTGAAGAAACCGGCATGTCAAACCAAAAATTCAAAGACATGTGACATCCACCAACCCACACTGGGCCCGCATTATGGCCCATTCCCTCTCATAGCCTGTGTCCCAGCAGTGGGAATGTCATAGGCTGATTATGCTACATGTCAGTTTTTATTTTTATTTTGGAAACAAACAATACATTGAGTGTCAGTAACACAATATTAAAAAAAAAACAATATGATCTATAGTCAGTTAATACTTATGGTTTGATGATTTTATCTTATTTGCAAACCCAGTGCCTGAACCGACAGACAACACAAGACAGGTTATGTCGCTGAAAAGTGAGGAGACCCGACACCAAATAATGGGAGAGACATAGTAGAAAACGTGTATTTCTTAAAAAAGTATCATCCGCCAAAACCTCTTGTAGGGAAATGGATGGCATTGTGGTTTTATAATCTTCCTAGCTAGCAATTTGTATTTCAGCACCCTAATTGCGTGACACACTATCAATTTCAACCTGAATCATTTTGAAAGATATTACTAATCCATTGCTTTATACATATTATTATGTTCGAAAAATGTGTCTGCTCAACAACGTAAATAACGCAATGAATGCCGTTGAACTGTCAAAACGAAACCCATTGCTACTGCTACATAACACATTCCATGTGAAAATTACCTTTCGTTTCGGATTACCCCTTCACGAAATAAAGGCGTAAACGTGCTGTATGAAACAAATCAAGACTAAACACACAGCAACTAAGTGTGATTGTGATGGCTGCTTGATCTCTCATTCTTATTGTTGCCCTTTCTTATCTAATGTTAAATTTAATATGTCGTACGATAATAGACGTTTCATCACATCCGCGTTCCTAACTAAAGTTCAAACTTAACTATGCATTATTTGTATGTTTTAATAGATACATCTCTTCTTCTCTCTCCTAACTTTTATCCCAATTTATTTGGGGTCAGCCCTCCTAGTATTTCTGCGCCACGCCGTACGGTTGTCGATTCTCTTTTATTGTGTTGCTTGCTTTCATGGTATTTTTTTATTGTTCGTAGTCAAGTTATTGGTGGCGTCCACGGCCTCTTTTTCCATCTTCTATATTCATGACTCTTTTAGTCATATGGTCATCATCTTGTCTCATCAAATCGGTTGTGTCCTAAAGTCAAACAACAAGTCAACAAAAAAATAGGTTTGTAACAAAATAGTTAATTTTGTTACAAACCTATTTTTTTAGGAGAATCATGTGCTGAATATAATACAGTGTTATTTAAGCAATTAGCATAGTACGTATCAGTCACTCAAATTATATTAATAAGTTCATTGAAATGATTCAATATTGTCTTATCTTCCCGCTTCTGGCCTCGGTAGCCGAAACTTTGGAAATATCTAACACTTATGGTCACTTATGGTCTTTTCTTATTTCATGTTTCACTATCTTTTTTAATTTATGTTTACTTTATTTGATTTCAAGTTTTGATTGTTGTTTGTCTCGAATCATATGTTGCAATGGTTTATTTTATTTCTTGTCTTGATTGTTGTTTTTATTTATTTGTGTATAATTGTATGCTACACTGGTTGACGTCATCACGTTGACGCCGGCTGCCGCTGAAAACCAGCGCTGGGGCTCTGTCTCGTATAGAGTCTTAGCATTATGCTGAGCGATGGCCGTTTTGCGTGAATGTGACGCATGTTTACCCCCAAATTGTTACTATTTTTTTGTGTGTTTATGTTCTTTTTTACGCGTCATGTCTGCCGCAAATAGACGTATTTTCTTTATTTCTTTATGGGTACCTACTTAAATACCCACTGTTGGACTTCTCTTCTAACTGAACTTGTATTCCTAGTTCCTACCGTTTCCAACCGATTGAATTACGCGGGAGCTGCCCTCAGCACATTTATAAGGGGGACCCGGGATCCCCAGTGAAATGCGGGATACCAGTGCTCTATTTCTGCCATTCCTACTTATGTGCCTTCTGACTCTGCCCAAGGCACGTCCCAGCCGAAACAAAGTAAAATATTGGCGCATCTCTCTATTGTTATAAAATTCCATGTGCATATCCCACAAACACACATTTTCACTGTATAATGAAACAAACAAACTTTGATTTGAGACAAGAGTTTGGTTTTATCATAGTTAGGAAAAATGGAACTAAGTACAACTGAAATGGGTACATTCCAGTGCCGGTTGACATTATTCAAAGTCAAAGTCTAAAGTCATTTATTCAAATTAGGCTGAGAATCAGCACTTTTGGAACGCCTACAAAAGACAGTCCCCCAAAACGCCCGCCCTTCCAGTCCGTCCTTCCAGTGACATTCCAGCGCTGGTTTCGTTCGCTGGACCGGAATACACAGTCCAGCCGGCCAATCCACTACTGGATTATACGTTGCAGTGAACACGCATTGTTGTTTTTTGTCGGACTGGTTGAATGACTGGAAGAGGATATGATCCAGTCTAGTACTGGATTGGATTGACTCGCTGGATTACTGAATTGGAATAATGTGAATCGTGTATAAGACTACTACGTGCTACCGAAGTAATCACTTTCATCCGATTCGGTGAATAGCTGTAGGTACCTATTGGCGCTAAGAGTTACTAGTAAACTAGATGGAAATATTTTGTTGTTAAAAACCTCATACTAAAACAAAGTACCTAATTTTTTCCAACCTGTATAGTAGGCATAATTTTGTGCTTAAAAAGTCCATTAGCAAAAAGGAAAATATCAGTCCGGTTATTTATTTCTGTTGCTTGACCGTGGCAAACAGGTTTTTGTAAAAACATTAAATCATTATCTGCAAAAACCTATAAGTGTGGAATTGAGAACAAAAGTTGAAATCTTTGTTAAGAATTTAATTAGGTACCAAATTTACACACGTATGCAAGCGTTCTATTGCTTTTTTTTGTAGTTATGTAAGTAGGTAGCTTTTCTGTGTTCGAATCTATTTAAAGCATATCTAGCTATTCATTCAATCTGGTTAAATCCTCAATGGAAAGTGGCGCGATGAGTTCAAAAGTACAAAAGACTTATCTGTAGTGGGCGTGCATAACACGTGGTTGCGTCGCGTCGGCTGGTGCGCGCGCTTCGCAGTCGATCGCCGGCAATGTCCGACATCAAACACGAGTGTCACATTGCCTGTGATCTTGCAATTATAAAGACGTTGACCTTGCTTTTTGGAACCGTACCTATGGTATCTAATTAAATCATCGTGTGCGCAAATGATGCTACTTAGGTAACTAATTACCTATTTTTGCAATTCTTAATAAAAACAAGTATGTGCGAAATCAAACGAATTACCATTCGGAATCTGTTTGTCACTTTCAATTTCGCATATTTTCACGCGATAATCGTCATGCTGCACCAAACCCTATGCAAAATAAAACAATAAGAACTTATTCGCAACAGATAGATACATATCTGTAATACCTACATCAATATGTTACAATATACTTGGTCTGTGAAGTAGTTGACTATTATAGACACTTTATAAACAAACAACTCGATTAAGATTGACGGCACGGTTGGTGCAGTGGTTAAACGATTGATTGCTGCACTGCGCTGCGTGTCGCGGGTTCGATTCCTCGGAACAAATATTTGTATGACCTACAAGTAGTTGTTCCGGGTCTGGCTGTTTGTGTATATGAGTTTAAATGTTTGTAAACGCACCCACGATACAGGAGAAATTCCTAGTGTGAGACGTTTAAAAAAAAAAAGATTATAATAATGCTTGAAAAAAGATTCTCACACGCTTCTTAGAGACCTCGATGGTATAAAGCGGATGACTATGCATTGCAACTCTTGTCGCTAGCAAAATCCGTTGAAGACCTCATTTGAATGGTATCTCAAAAAATATCGAAAATTTCTTACGACTCGTCTTGAGTTCTCAAATCTAAAGGTTTCTCTCGTATCGTCAGCCCTTTAGATCATTCAAAGAATAAGACCAGCTGATCAACTTTGTAAAAATCTCACCTTGAAAGCCACTGTAAAAACTAAGGTGTGAAGTGAGCTGTCCAGCCACCTAATGCTAAGGATTGACACGATTGACAGCTACTACTAACTAGTAGCAGCTGCTACTCGTAAGTTTTCACGGTTATTTTTTTACAAAATAGGTCATTACATAATAGGTTTCAGTTGGTACGACAACTTCGAAGCATATAAACCTCTAGCTACACCCTTGCCAGAGTAAAAGCTCACAGGGCTCCTCTAATATCATAAATCCATTTTCACAAGCCACCAACTGTTCCAGATGGTATCGACGGTAAGCAAGCCCGGCGCACCGGCACCAGCGGTCCCCTGGGCGAGCTCTTCGACCACGGCCTCGACTCCTACTCCGCGGTCCTCATACCTACCTTCCTCTACAGCATATTTGGCAGGTACATCATTTATTCACAATATTTTTGAGGTCATGACCCGGTCACGTGCCTGACACCGCACGGAAGTTCGTATTAGATACAAATTGGTATCCACATGTTTCTGATCCATTTACACTTTCATCAGATTATTTTGGAAGTTACCATAGTAGCTAGATACCAGTAACCTGAATGTAGCTGTTTATAATAGGATGTAATATAATTTCAATATTTATTCAGTAACAATTCACATTGCGTTCGAATATAATCCAGCATGAAATATTAACATTAACAACATTATTAGATGTAGGTAAAAATATATAAGAATACATGCAATGCAATTCAATTTAAATTAGAAACAATTATAGTAGGTATAAAAAAAAATATTGTATAATACCGTGCAAACAAAAAATAAAAACCTTATGTCAATAAATTCATAGCAATTTAAACGAAAACAATAATCAAAAAATAAAAGTCTTATGAAAACGGAACACAATATAACACCATAATCAAATAATTACATGTCAGCTTTAAGAGCAACAAGACTATTACAAATCATCTAATGAGTAGAGACATTTTTCCATCAGGAATGCCTTAAATGAGCCTGTGTACATACAGTATGCTTTTTAACTCAAGCGGTAACTTATTAAATATCTTAACTGATACTGTGGACTATGTTTGACTATACCAAAATGCGGCATGATTTTGTTTCCAGTCTATTCTACGCGTGTTTTCCCTTACCAGCGTCGTCTGTTTCGTAGTCATACACATATTTTTTAAGGTGTTTAAGAGTAGGTACTACTACGTAATACCAAGTTCTTTAAAATATTGTCGACAGGTGTCTCGTTGAGAAATGCGAACAATGGTTCGTATCGCTCTGCGCTCGTATAATCTGAGTAAGTAGGTAAGTACGTTACTAACTACCCATATTGTACAGTGCATATAACCAGCGGGGTAATTGCGTAACACGCTAACAGTAGCTATCATTTTGACAACATTCATTGCCTTATTTACGTTGTTGGGCAGACAAATTTTTCGAACGTATGAAACAATGGATTAGCGATATCCTTCAAAATGATTCAGATTGTGATTGAAAATGTGTTACGCAATAAGGGTACAGTACTGACCAGTGGCAGTAAACAGCTATCATAATCATCAGTCTCTTACCCTTATCCCAATTTATTTGGGGTCGGCAACATGTCTTTTTCTGACATACTTTTCTATCAGTCGTCATCTCTGTAGTCGCCCCCTTTCTACCTAACTTTGAAATAATATTGGTTGGATAAATAATGTATACTTACCTT
Organism: Apamea monoglypha; assembly: GCA_911387795.2. Taxonomy (NCBI): domain Eukaryota; kingdom Metazoa; phylum Arthropoda; class Insecta; order Lepidoptera; family Noctuidae; genus Apamea; species Apamea monoglypha. Next base: position 6,695,968 of record OU426920.1, read on the forward strand.
AGTATTTTATCAGCTTTTATACTAACTTGGAACAGACATATTATACAAGTATTACGTAGGTACATATAGTATACCCGAGAGGAGGCCTGTGTCCCAGCAGTGGGAACATTATAGGCTGATTATGTGTGTGTGTGTGTGTGTATATAGTATACAAGTCCAGAGCAAAATTTAAGTAGCTCCCTAATCATGATGGCGATAAACGAATGTTCACAATTTTCCGACTAACTAACGGCGCATGCCGAAGGTTGCACGCGATTGATGAAGTTTCCTAACAGAAATTACTAAGAAAATGTTGCCCAGAAACGGTAAACCATATGCATTTGTTTTTGGGCTGACACGTCAAGGTCACGCGAAGGCAATTGTCACGCGATGCCAAGGAAACATGACTCTATAAATCTGAGTCGAAACAAGACAATATAATTTACCACAATATCATAATATCAAATTGAGTAAAAATTGCTGTCAGTGATTATTTTAATGCTCGTCCTTGACTGTTGACACTTCTGTGCGCAATCACAATATACCTAGTACAAAGTGTACGGAAGAAACATGGTATTAGACGCGACTTCCATTGTAATAGTTGTTTATTTGAAAATATAGGTAGGTATCTTAATATAAGTTGCGTCGGATGAAAACGTGACACATCTTTGTCAAAAAATTAGTCCGAAAGAGGTTTATCATCTCAGCCTGCACTACTGGGTATAGACCTCATTTGTTTTCTGCCAGGTTGCAAGGTTTCGGTTCCGTCGTAGAGGGTGTCTCCGGTAGTGCGTTGCTATGCTGTATTTAAAGTCGAAAGTAATTTCTTTGCTGCAATCACGGGAAATAAGGTACCTAAGCTCTAGAAATACAGGGCCAAAAGCTTTGTACAAACCTGTCAATCATCAATGACCATAGATAAGTCATGTTATATAGTCTCTTCGTAAAAAATTAGATAGGATATCGCTAAAGGCCAGGCCTGTCCGATAGAGTATCCTGCTCTCAGCTTGATAATGTGTTATCGTGGCGGTACCGATCCTGATTTCTTTCTGACTTTGATTGATGGTTACTTAATAGTATTTGAAACGTTTAGACATCAACACTGCTACTGAACACACTATTTGGTTATTTATAAGTGCCACACAGGGGAAAGACATGATATTATAAAATCATTTTGAGAAAATAATATCAATTTATTTTTCGTCAAAAAACTTGTAAAATGAAGTAAGTAAGCAGATAGGTAAATAATGTGGCCGATAGAAGATGTATTAATGATTATATATACTCTTTTCTTTATATGTAAAGATGTAACTTTTTTCGTTAATTCCACGGTAATGATGGTATACGAGGGCTGCCCGTTTGCAAACCTCTCGCAATTATTAAAAAAAAACATGACTTTTTCATCTTTTTGCATTTAGAATTCGAAAACAAAAGAATGTATTTTGATCGGTCGAATAGTTTTATTGTAGCGTCTATTCAAATGTGACAAGTCGGTTGTAAATATGGAAATATCAAAGGAAAATATGCGTGCGATAATTTTCTACAACTTTCAAAGAGGATTAACGCGACTTCAGTGCTTTGGAGATCACTTCTGTGTTTTAGTGATGTAGCACCATGTCTTAGGACTGTAGAACGCTGGTATTTAGAATTTCAACGGGGGCACAATAGCTTCAGTGACAAGCCACGTGAAGGTGGTCCAAAAACCGCCATGACGCAAGAGAATATCGACGCCGTGCGGCAGCTAATCGTCGAAGATCGTCATGTGACATACCATGAAATAGAGGCAGCCGGGCATTTCAGGGACTACTATCCAAAAAATCCTGCACGAAGAACTCTGCGTAAGAAAGTTGATCTCTCGTTGGATACCACATTTGCTTGGCGAAGACCAAAAAGCAGCCCGTGTTAGATGGTGTCGCAAAACTGCAGCGATTCAACCGAGGAGAGTCAAAACACGTTTATGATATGGTTAGTGATGACGAGTCTTGGATATATGCTTACGATCCAGATTCCAAGCAGCAGTCAACTGTCTGGGTCTTCCAAGATGAGCCAAAACCGACCAAGGTCATATGCTCACGGAGCACTTCAAAAAAAAATGGTTGTCTCGTTTGTGGCAAAGGGTAGTCACGTCGCCACTATTGTACTAGAAGATCGCAAGGCGGTTAACGCTGACTGGTATGCCACTGTTTGTTTGCCACAAATCATCACAGAGTTTCGAAAAAACAACTCAAGACGTCGTATGATACTGCACCGTGAAAACTGTTTGAAGTTCATTATGTATTATTTTTAGCTGTAATAAATTAATTGTACTAAATATATCAAACACAATGCGAATTGTTACATGAATAAATAAATAAATAAAAATGACAATGCAAGTTCGCACACCGCCCGCGATACAAAGATGTTTTTGAGCACCCGCCTTACAGCGCTGACTTGAGCCCTAACGACTTTTTTACGTTCCCCAAAATTAAGCAAGGTCTTCGTGGTCAACGTTTCAGCTCACCCAAAGAAGCTATTGACGCTTACAAATCGGCCATTTTGACTACTCCCACTTCGGAGTGGAATAAATGTTTTAAAAACTGGTTCGAACGCATGTAAAAGTGTATTAAATATCACGGAGAATTCTTTGATAAACAATAAATGGTAATAATCTATTAGATTGTCTATACTTATTTCAAACGACACAACTTAAAAGGCAGCAATCGTATATCTAGATATAACTAATTGTTGAAACCTTACTTCTTGTAAACATCATGTTGTGAGAATATCCTTCAAGTAAACCACCAGATTCAATTACGACATTTAATTTATTATCCCATTATACACTTTATCAAAATACACACTCAAAACTTAAACACTGTACTCAAACCAAAAATCTCCATAAGTCTCTGACGACTCCCTTCTCCAATCTACCAAAATCAAACTTAACCACATAATCTTTTTAACTACCATAGGCACAAAACCTGCCAGTAACTCATAGACATAAAATTCTATTAAGCTAATATTACAACATCCCCTCTGAATTTTATGTTTATTACAATTAGAATAACATCTCTTATATAACTCCCACCAACTCATTTAAAAAACCCGGCTTAATTAACCCACCCAACTTAACTAAATACAACAAACAAACTTTTGAGTTAATTAATCTAAACACCTTACTTAACTAACTTAAACACTAAAACTTTCAAATTAATTCTCAAACAACCTTATATTCTAATAAACCTACATAACTCATCACATTACAGAATGTCCTTTACGTATCACTCACTATACACTGTCTCAATCTCAAAAACTTTGTTCTGTCCAGTGGCTTAGTTAATATATCTGCCAAATTATTTTTAGTCGAACAATAATGAATTTCCAACAAATTCTTATCTATTTTTTCCTTAATGAAATGATACTTAACATCAATATGTTTGCTTCTTCTATTCAAAATTCCATTTTTAATCAATACTATAGCCGATTGATTATCAACAAACAACTGTGTTTTTGGTAACTTATTTGTCAACTCGTAGATCAAACTCTGAATGTATAATAGGTCTTTAATACATTCGGCTGCAGAAATATATTCAGCCTCAGTACTGGAAAGAGCAGTGACCGACTGTTTACGTGAACACCAATGAATTGGACCACCACCATAAAATATAACAAAGCCAGTCGTACTTTTTCTAGTATCAGGATCACCTGCAAAGTCTGCATCACAATACGCTTTTAACGTTAAATCGTTACCACGAACATACTGTATACCACTGCTGACTGTATTTTTAATATATCTAAAAAGGTTCTTAATATTTGTAAAATCATTCAAGTTAGGATGTTCTTGATGTCTACTACAATAACCAACATGAAAAGCTAGATCTAGTCTTGTTTTATTAACCAAATATAATAATGAACCAATCAATTGTCTATATCGATGCACATCATCAACTCCCACTTTCCCCTCTTGATGTTGATCGACTAAAATATCTGGATGACTACTATCTTTTAAGCTTTCATATTTAAACTTTTCCAAAATTTGATTTATATAACTTTCCTGATAAATCTTAATAGAGTTCCGTTCTACTTTAACATCAAACCCTATAAACTTTTCAGTCTTATCAAATTTCCGCATTTCAAATTCTGTTTCTAATTTATTAATTATTTCATTTAAATCAATCTCATTTTCACCAATTAAAATACCATCATCTACATAAATAGCCAAATATATTTCTTTATCTTTATTTATAAACACACATGGATCTGATTTTAATTGTAAAAAACCCAATTTTTTCAAAAACTCCGTTAATCTCTTATTCCACATAAGTGGTGCTTGTTTCAATCCATACAAACTCTTCTTTAATTTACATACTTTATTCTCTTTATCTTTTATATCATATCCTAAAGGTATTTCCATAAAAATATTTTCATTTAATTCTCCATATAAAAATGCTGTCTTTACATCAAATTGCTTAATTTTGTAACCCCTTTGAGCTGCAATCGCCAACAACAACCTAACACTAGTAGTATTTACCACCGGACTATATGTCTCCTTATAATCAATATTGTATTTTTGTAGAAAACCTCTCGCCACTAATCTAGCCTTATATCTTCCACCAGGCTTTATAGTAAATATCCATTTACTCGAAATTATTTTCCTATTTTTTGCTTCACACTTGTTAACGATTTCCCAAGTCTTGTTTCTCTCTAAGGAATCTTTTTCCTCATTCATTGCTCGTTTCCATAAATCTTTATCAAAACTATTAAAAACATCTGTATAAGTCAAAAACGAAGTCTCCAAATCATAATCTTTCAGCCTAGATGGCAATTTCCTTTCTCTATTCGGTAAAATCCGCAATCCATCATTAATAACTGGTTCAATTGCATCCTCAAACTCATCACTAATTTCAACTACTGTATCATCTCTAACTTCCCCTCTCAAACTATTATTTTCTTCAACACCAACTCCAATGTCTTCAACACTATCTTCAAAAATCTCATTATCTTCAACACCAACTCCTCTAACTTCAACATCTTCACCACTAACTCCAACTACAACATCTTCACCACTAACTCCAACTATAACATCTTCAATACTGCCTTCAAAAACCTCAGCATCTTCATCACTGCCTTCAGCTCTATTTCCAAAAACTACTTTATCACCAACAGCTCCATCACCACTATCATCACAAAAATCATCACCACCTTCACCACGAAAACCATCACCACCAATATCGACACTAACCTGTTTAAATAAATTTTCTAAATCACACTGTTTCACTCTACAATTACACATTTCCAAATAATCTGCAACATCACTCTTATTATTATTAAACACCACATCTCTCGAATAAACAATTCTAAAAATTGAAGGATCCCATATCTTATAACCATTGTTAGTAAACCCTACTAAGAGCCCTTTGCTACTCCTGGAGTCAAGTTTATGTAACTGAAAATTATTTTTATAATATGCTAAAGATCCAAAAATATTTAAATGTTTTAAATTAGGTATTCTATTAAACCACATTTCAGCTGGTGTTTTAACATTTATTGTATTTGCACTCCTGTTCAATAAATAAGCAGAAGTTAAAACGGCTTCACCCCATAATACATGTGGTAGCTGCATATCAAAAAGCAACGCTCTTGTTCGTTCCATTAATGACCTGTTTAATCGTTCAGCTTTACCATTCAGCTGAGGAGTATAGGAAATAGTATAATCAATATTAATACCTTTGTTACTACAATACATTTTAAATTGTTTGCTAGTATATTCACCCCCATTATCACATCTGAATGTTTTAACTGTTGTTTTCAAATGATTTTCCGCCAAATTAATATAATTAACTATTTTAGAAAACGCCTCGTTTTTATTTTTGATTAGAAAAACTTTAACAAAATGAGTATAATCATCCAAGAACGTAATAAAATATTTGTAACCATCCCATGTTTCTGTTTCAATAGGACCACAAATATCACTATGAATAATTTCTAATGGCTTACTAGCTCTGTGTCTATTTGTTTTAAAAGGTTTTCTACATAATTTTGACTGTGTGCAGACTTCGCAGATGTCAATCTCCTTTACCAGGCCTCTATCTATACCACGAACAAGATCCTTTGTCCTGTTAATAGGTACATGACCTAATGCACGATGCCAGAAATCAGCATTTATTTGAAAAATGTTTGAACATACTGGCTTTGTATTAACATTCAAATAATACAGACCGTCCTGCTTCAGTTCACCAACCTCTATGCATTCAGAGCCCTCACTTTCGATATGACAACTCGTTCTGAAAAATTTTAATAAATAATTATCATCAGCTAATCTAGATACAGATATTAAGTTCTTCTTGAGTTGGGGAACACATAAAACATCTTTGAAAGTAATATTTTTAGTATAAATGTTGCCCATAGTGTTGACATGGTGAATATTACCATCTGCAGTCATAATATTATAATTAATCTTCTTCGTATCTTTAAGATAACTATCGGATGTCACAATATGACTGCTGGTACCTGAATCAATTATAAATTCGACCTCTGCTTCTGCACTACTATTTGCATAGAAGTTACTTACAGTTTGCTTTAGGCAGAACTTTGTGAAATGTGTGTCATCCTTACAGTTTACACAATTAAACTTTTTGTTGCAATCTGCATGTCTGTGTCCACTCTTCATGCATTTATGACATTGAGCTATGTTGTCACTAGCTTTACCGTCACCATTCACTGTTCTGCAGAATCTTGCAATGTGTCCCTTCTTCCCGCATTTAAAGCAACTCCTTACATGGAAACTATTTTCTGTATGATGTTCATTGTCATACTTAGCAGATGTTGATGTTGTAGGTTTTTGTTCTTCAACTCGTTCTGTATATTCTTGTCTCATCCTTATTTCCAGATTTAGTCTCGATATTAAGTTAATTAAATTTTTATCTGCTGATGATGTAGATTCCCATGCTGTTCTAAAATGATATAATTTGTCCGGTAAATTTGAAAGAATTTTTGTCATAATTTGTTTGTCATCAAAATTGTATCCTAAATTTCTTAGCCTCATCGCTTTATTTTCTATTTCTGCTATGTCCGTCATTAAATCATTATTTTCGAACTTAAATTTAAAATATTCCTCTAGTAATCGTGAAATCTGAGTATCTTGATGTCCCAGAAACAATAAATCGAATTTGTCCAAAATTTCCTTGGTTGTTTTGCAATTAATTGCATAGACCATGTATTTTTCGCTAATAGCGCATATAATTAGTAATTTCGCTTTAGCATCTTTTTTAGCAAAATCTTTCTTGGATTTTGCGTCGTCCTCCAAAACAGAATCCAGTTCTTTAACTGTCAAAAATAACATTAGCTTTTGTTTCCATAAGATATATTCTGACTCGTTTGTCAGTTTGGACAATTTCAGATCATCAGTCATTTTCAGCGAATTTTTTAGATAATTTCTTTTCAAATAATTTTAGCTTTTACTCCAAGACTTCAGGCTCTTCTCTTCTTCTTTCTCACAACATTCAATTTGCCCTGCTGGGCCCATAACCTGTTGAAACCTTACTTCTTGTAAACATCATGTTGTGAGAATATCCTTCAAGTAAACCACCAGATTCAATTACGACATTTAATTTATTATCCCATTATACACTTTATCAAAATACACACTCAAAACTTAAACACTGTACTCAAACCAAAAATCTCCATAAGTCTCTGACGACTCCCTTCTCCAATCTACCAAAATCAAACTTAACCACATAATCTTTTTAACTACCATAGGCACAAAACCTGCCAGTAACTCATAGACATAAAATTCTATTAAGCTAATATTACAACACTAATTAAATATACTTAATTCTAAAATAAATACTGAAAATGATAAGAATAGAATAGAATAGAATAGAATAGAATAGAATATCATTTATTTGCAAATATGGGTTATACATAGCTAGCATGATAAAAGATTTCCGTATGACATGCATAGACACTAATGAAGTCAACATGACTGGGAACTAATTTCTTATATTTAAATCTATTTTTTTTTATTTTATTAAAGATTGCCAAAATTTGACCATAATGTATTTTTTGCGTTTCTTGGGATTAGTTGGGATGCCCACTTACGTTGAATATTCTAAAATACCTTAGTACTATCATACATAGATACATAACAATATTATTTGCCGGTGTCGACGGATGCAGTAGCCTCTGTCATCGACGCTTGTCACTCGTGTGTATGAGCATTTATTGAGAAACTTCACAATAGTGGACAACAAACCTACGATATCATTTGTAATTATCAGCTTCAATAGCTTGACATGAACATCACTTCTTTATTACCCGGAGGGGTAGGCAGAGTTTCAGATTATAATGTTATAACTTTTATGATTACCGACCACTAGCCCTACCCGTGTGTTAAATTAATGTCGCCATTGTAGCGGCACGTTGTATATCATATATATCTATAAATATATTATGAATTTAAGTCGCTTTTCGTGTCTGCCCGTGTAACCGCGTCGTTCTTCCACTACGCAACGGATTTTGATGCAGTTTTAACCATCACTTAGATAATTTATTCCGGAATGTTTATACACTCATATTCAATTTAAATAAATCTCGATGTTTTGTCAAGTAGTAAAAACCGTGAGAAGCAGGAGAAGGTCGCTAGTTAGGTACCTATATAAGGTGAAAACCCTTTCCCCAGTTGTGTCTTAAAAGTCCCACGAATGTAATAGGGGACGATCCTATGTCATTCAAATTAATTCGGTAGGTACTATAATAATAAAGTTATAAAGTACCTACTTTATAACTTTATTATCATAGTACCTACCGAAAAAATTGATAATAGCTACCTAGCTGTTATCAATTTTAGACTCGACCCAAACGATCGGATGATTTTTATACCTAGTTAAACAAAATCGATCTTAATCCTCAACGTCAGCTGTAGGTAATGATGAAATAACATCAAAATATTGTTTAATTTCAGAGATGAAGTGAGCCCGCTTCGATTCCTGTTTCTGATCTGGAACATCTTCTTCAACTTCTACCTGACGCACTGGGAGAAGTACAACACTGGCGTCATGTTCCTGCCCTGGGGATATGACTTCACCATGATCGTAAGTCAATCAATACATATGTAGACAAAATCAAAAGTCATTTATTCAAAGTAGGCTGAGAATCAGCATTTTTTGAACGTCAAAATTACATAAGAGAGTCCCCCAAAACGCCCGCCCTTCACCACTTCCTAGTGCTATAGCTGGGAAGAAGTGACGCAACAAACTCCCCAGCAGCACAGCTGTCTGTCTGTTCAGTTAGAAGAATTTGATTGTACACAATAGTAAGTTATTAACATTACGAAAAACAAAACATTCAATTAAAATTTGCCATGTCAGCTAGCACACGCCAATATACCAACAAAAACATTGAAAACTATACTCAATCAAAAATAAATACCTAATAAAACTGTAATCAGAACTTTATACCTAAATAAAAGCCTCCGGGCATAAAGGTCATGTCCGCTTACATATGCAATGCTGCATTAGTATTTGTCATAGGTACATTGATGAATGTAACAAGTGCAATGTTTTTTAATCAACTTAGTTAAAGAACGTTTACCCCATCCGTTATGTAAATAGGTGTGCTCTAATGAAATGTTACGCACTACTTATTTCTCGCTAATATTGAAAGTAATCACAATCCGAGCGTAGACACAATTAGTACCTACGTATATTTATTTAATACTAGTTGACCCGGCAGATGTATTGTGCATTTAATTTTATTTATATACCTAAATTGGTCAAAAACACACGCTATGCTAATCGACAGGATTTTTTTAATAATTACCCTCTTTTTTATCTCCTAATTTAACTATGACCTAGCAGCTAGCTGGCATGGTAACATAATATAGATAGCTGCCGCCAGCATCTGTACTAAGCCCCATTTACATGATGCATTTTTTTGCATATGGCTTACAACAAAGTTGAAGCAACTTGCATCGTCTATGCACTGTTTAGACGGTGCAACATTTATTGTTGCTTAAACTAGTGGTTTGCCACAAGCAATTAAATCGCATCATTTCTTAAATTGTGCCGTGACTAGAATTGTGTGACACGTCTTACCATGTCATCAAGAAGAGGCCTGTTACCCAACGGTGGAAACGTTATAGGCTGACTGTCTTACCACACTGTGCGTGTTGCGTACCTACCTATGCTAGATTTGTGTACCTATTTTTTTAGTAGGTAACTCGAGGTTATCTCACAGGGTTCCTGTATCCTACTGCTGGTGACATCTGTGTTCGGGCCGGAAGCGTGGCACATCCCTCTGCCCGGCGGCATCGCACCGGGCGTCGTGTTCGAGTTCGTGCTGTACTTCTCTGCGATGCTCACCAGCCAAACGGTCATCCTGTGGAATATTTACAAGTGAGTGACATATGTGTTCAGCCAATACACAAAGCGCCCATTATTTATTGCCAGTGATTTGCCACCTGCCTCGAATTTAATAAGCCTCTATGAAAACGAAGGTCCGATTGAATAATCATGCAACATCAAGGCGTTATTACATGATAAATTGGTAAAAATCGGAGCGGTGTCCGGTGCAGTGTGTATAACCGCCGTTAGTAAAAGTTATTCTTAATAATGAGTGCAATGACCGGGTTTTCTGTCAGGAATTTCTCAGTAACAGCCCTGAGTCTGGATTTGTAACCGGTTGATGGCAATTGGCTCGGCCCCCAATTGCATGAGACTCAAACATAACTGGCGAAATGTCTGTGTTCTATAGGTACACCTCTGCCTAACCCTTCGGGGATTACTGGCGTGATGTCATGCTATGCTATACATAATATACCGTAAGCTTCCTCAAGAATGAAGAAGTGTTTAATTTGTGGAAACTTTTAAAAGGCGATTGATAACGCTAATTTTTCATATTTGTCTACATAGATGAAGAGACTGTAAGCTTTCTTCATAAATAAATAAGTAAATAACGTGACATTATTCAGGTCGTATCGCGACGGAACCGGCAAGCTGCGTTCATTCAGCGAGGCAGTACGGCCACTGGTGCCACTGTTCATATTCTTCGCGCTGAGCTCACTGTGGGCCATCTTCTCGCCCAACGATATCATCAACCGAGCGCCCAGGATCTTCTATATACTCACCGGAACTATATTCTCTAATATTAATGTAAGTATTAAGTTTTTCTGTTAATTATGCCGAGTGGAATGAGGTTATGAGTAACATCTTGTCACATGTTACGTGGGGTCAACACGTTTTTTTTCATTCAGCCCTGGCAGCGGGCATTCCATCTTTCACTTTTTTTTTTCTTTCAAAATCAGGAATATGAATGTAGAGATTCTGTTGTAGCATTTATGTCCTTGCTCTAAAAAAAGTAGGAGGAAAATCAAACAATTTATTTAAATAAATTCAGTTTCTTATTTACTCATAAATCTTTAAACTTAGCACACGTGACGGAATGCAAAAAAATACAACAAAATATGAGTTACAAAAATCGTTTTAAATATTCACGTGTAGATACTTCTAGTTACTATTTACTAAGTACACAAAATATTTTTTAAATTCCAAGGCATGCAAGGTCATTGATAAGGGAAATTGAATCTTGCGTTTGTCTATAAGCTCTTTAGATTTCACCGACTCGTAATTCCTTTGTAGGTAACAAAAAATCACAAACAGTAATCTTGTAAATATTAAGAAAAATGTATTGATTTGTGCAATGACTATCAAAATCGCCAATCTACTCTACCGAGCAAGCTATGTATAATCAAACTTATACATTGTAATTCTATTTCCCGCTTACTTTTCCAGTGTCGTCTAATAGTGTCACAAATGAGCGACAGTCGTTGCGAGGCGTTCAACGCTCTGCTGATCCCGTATGCGCTAGTGTTGGGCGCGGTGTTCTGGATCGAGGTCTCCCCCGGGACGGAGCTCTTGCTGCTTGCTACGCTCTGCATCGTCAGCTCCATTGCACATATCTACTATGGTACTAAAGTGGTAAGTAAGAATATAAAAAATAACCCTCTAGCATAGAAAAATAGAAATAATATTTTTGTATAGAGCCAAAATTCCTGTTCAAAGTGCGTTCAATAGCATTCTATTCCCTGGAGTTTCTAGGCAAATGATACACCTAGGTTTTGTTGGTGCGTTATCGCATTTATAATGTTTCTAGTCTAGTCAACTATCCAAAAAAATATCGGGATGCTGTGCGCCGTGCAAGTTGTGTTCTAAGGGTAATTAGATGCCTCACTGCGATACCTCGCAATCGCGGTTTAGCTCACTGCCTCGATTTCGCCTCCGTGTAAAACAAATGCATGCTAATAGACACGCAAGCACATGCCAGGCATCGAGGTAAACCCTCCAGCAGACCCCGACTTATCGAAGTATTATTATTTATTTATCTTCGGCATGTATTTACCCTAAAACTTCTGTAGCAAAGATAAGATACCCATTGCTTTGGCTCTTCCACAAATATTTCAACAAAGTCACCCTTTTTGCAATTAAGATGTATTCATTAATAACATTTGTTTGCCTTTTCAGGTGCAAGAAATGTGTGATCATTTCAAGATTGAATGTTTCCATATCAAACCAAAGATAAAATAAGTTATTTATACAATAAATTCCAACTGCAAGTTGTGAAATAGCAGAAATTAAAATTAAGTAGATACCTAATACTGTATTGTGGTTGCATTTAGAAATAAAGGTATGCGATCATATAACCAGCGCATGTCCACGGAAGTTGTATCAATATTATTTATGGCAATTATTTCCAGTTGAAATTCAGTGGATGATTTTTAGTTATTTATTGTAAGTATTTCTTTTAGTACTGACAATACTTTTTGGGCATGTTATTTTTTATTTATTTTATCCCAACTGAATGACATGTGTATGTGTTTTTCATAAGTGATCGTGAAGTGAACGCGTACCTTTAATATTACCTACTGTTTCGTAGTTGCAGCTATTTAGTAAGTTACAGTAGAAAAAATTTTGGCCCTAAATAAGTGTATACTTTTGATTTTTGAAATATGCCGTTGAAGCAAGCATTTATCATACCTAATATTAATACTAATTTATCCAATACTATTTTCTGAGTGATATTTCGAATATATTAGTTCTATCAACTGAGGACCAACAAATGAAATCAACTGATTTTAATGCATTATTCGCGATGGATTTTCTTGTTCTAATTTTTTAAGTCTTGTAAATATAACTTTAGTCCAGGGTAAAGTTTCGTAATTGTGTTATGTACTACGTTTGTAATAATATTGGGCGGGCATTTATTGAAAATTAAATTTAAGAACTTTTAGTCCTCATAGAATAAGACTAAATTGAAACGTTACTAGTAACGCTAGTCATGTTTATTAGGTGATAAATTGTTACTAATGCCATATAATATGTCATACAATAGTTGTGTAATTTCATGCCAAATGTTTCCATTTAGGTTAAAGTTTAGTCAATTTTATCAAATTAAATACTTTCAAATATGTAGGTGTCTTAGTGTGTCGTACATGTATTTTTATATACTGATCTTCTTGTCTTAGTAACTCGATGTTATAGATAGCATGTAATGTTATATAGTTAGATACACTTGATAATGATCTGAAACCCAAATCTCAGGTATATATGCGTTCCTCCTTTATATACAATAATGTTAGTTTTATTTGTGGGACAAGGTGTGAGTATATTCCAATGTTTTGTGATGGATTTAGCATGTTTAAGTTTCTTCTCGCTAGTTTATACTTACTTGTTAATTTATACTTTTCAAGCAGTACGACTATGTACGATAAATCTTGTTTAGTTTTAGGGCAAAAACATTTTAAGTCGACTGTCCACATCACTGAATTTAAAACTCATTGGGATGGGTAACAAAATGTATAGGGCACTGAAAAATCACGCCTAATTATCGCCATTATCTTGGATCTTCTTAGCGTGTGGATGTCAATCTAAATGGGCTCGGCCCGGAATTTGGCTACGTGTTTGGCGCTATAACAAGCGTCATCAGTTCCTGCAGACAACAGGACACGATATTAAGTGTTCGATGGATTGAGCACCGCATTTGCACTCAGCGGCGGAGTCGTCTGTGAATCTCCATCTGAACAGGTTTCCTTGCTTTGGCCAATCTGGGTCCGGAGTCTTATGATAAAAGCACAAAACAGCATGATATGAATTATAATGTTTTCGCCCTAAAGCGTTTTTAAAGTGAGGGTTGCTCAATATTGTACCTGTTTTATTTCTATACGTACACCTAGAGGTTTCAAACCAAAGGGTAGGAACTGTAAAGCGACTCCTGCCTCATCTACATTTCAAGTCTTGTATTGTCAATAAAGGACTTGTTTAATTTTTGTTTGTTTATTTTCCCCCTTTATAAGGTTGAGACGGCGAAGGTGGTGTGACTATCTAATCATGTTTGCAGGGCATGTTTGTTTGCTTATCTGTAACGTACAGGGTGCTTTTATCGACACCGAGGATGTAGGCCTTGAAAGTACACTCCTGGCCATCTAGAACAATGACTTAGTCACTTTCTAGCTATTTGTAAGACGTAACCACTTAGCTCATCATTATTTCATGGTTTATTTACAACATACCAAGTATAATGTAAGACAAAATAATATTGTTTTACATAGTAACTCCTGAAAAATGTAAATAAATTGTTAATCTTTATATACTCGTTATTTATATATTCTAATCTAACTTGATCACATTGAAAGCCACTACACTACTAATCATATCTACCTAATATAATAAAAAACACTCATTCTCAATAACATGCACAAAATAAACAATCATTTTGAATAAATGGATACCCTTTATTGATTCTAAGTGCAGGCAACTATGCATAAATTAAAACAAGCAATTGTTTTACAATAACACACATTTATTACAAGGAACAACAATAAATATTTTGCTCTTAGCATAAGGTATTAAGCGTTTCATTTACTTCATCACTCAATGACATCAGTTTTTTCCATTGTTCAGGTGTCATGCTGATGCCCTTCTTGCCTGGTAACAGATCACCATTCTTTTCATAAAACTCTCTTATATCTACATATACCTTTCCTTTGAACTCCCTGATTTTAAGTAATTTCTTTCCTTGTATAACCCAAGTTGGCTCTTTATCCGCTGTTCTGCTGCCCATTTTGGCTTTCTTTTCTGCAGGAGGGTTTCTCTGCAAATAAGTAAACAATTTATTTGCAAGACCATCCACATATATAATACAATATAATAATGCAATTTGTCCAATTATTGAAGTATGATTGCTATGCACACACCAATTTTCCTAGTGAATTGGCTGGTTGTTTACACTAATATTGGAAGTTAATTAGGTGACAGTAAAAACTAGACCACGGGAGTAAACACTTGTTTTATAAATAGCTCAATAAACAAAGTTGGCAACAGAAGTGTAAACTTCAGAGATAAAAATAAATAAGTACAGTTAGTAGTACATTAGTTTTACCTATTAATAACTGTTATTGAGGCGAAACATCAAAAACACAATTATTTGATATTCAAATTTATTCCCTACTAGTATGTACCTAAATATAATACAGGCAGAGTGCAAAACTTTGCGTGGAGATAATGAAATTAATTTAAAACCGGTGCCCATAAAAACGACTCAAATAGGCTCTTACTTGAGTAGTTTATTCGTTTTTTGTATTTCACTCGTTTTGCTACAAGGGAAAAATTAACAATTTGGAACAATACTGTGTATTGAAAGTCGCTTAGTTTTAACCTGCTGCTGGTTAGCCATTTGCATTTACACGTGTATTAAAAACGTGGACGTAACTAATTTCTAGAAACTGTAGAATGTATTCTGTACTAATTAGCAAGATTTGCAAATCTTATGGGATTAGAAAACTTACGTCGACAGGTCCATCGTCACTATCAGAACTGCTGGAACTGCTAGACCTTTCTTGCTTCTTGTGTTTAGGCATATTGTAGTCAACACAGCTTATCTAAAACAGTATTTTATTAAATGAATACTTTGCGTCCTACACAGTATCTTCTGCTAACATCGATATAACGTTAAAGATTTGTTACAAACTTATTTTTAATTCGAAAATAATATTTCCACTTTATAGTTCGCTTGCCGGTCCCGGTCAATCTCAGAAAACTTAAGCCGGTGTTGCAATAGTAAAATAATTGACCAAAGAGAATTCGATCTTGACCGTGGAAAGTAGACAAGACATAATAATTTATTTTGCCTAAATCCAAGCTTAGCTTGCGTAATTAGATTGTTTATAATGCATATTCGATAAGAAAATCAAGAGGTCAAATACGGTGAATGGTCATCCTCATCGCAGATTGGTGATATACATAATTGCCAGCGCCTAGATGCACCTTCTAAAGGTCCATCGTATCTGGGGGCTTACAGTTACCACCAACTCTTATAATAAGGCAGAAGTTGATTATTATTTAGACTTAGTACAAAAAAGCAGTGCAGTTCAACTTCTGCCCTGCTATAAGAGCTGATGGTAAGCCCCCAGTATGCATAGCATAATTAGCTTCAATGTATCAAATGTTCCTACAGCTGGCACACAGCCCTCCTATCTGCGAGAGAAGTAGTAACTTATCACGCGGGCCCAATGCGGGTTAGAAGATGTGACATGTCTTCGAATTTTTGGTTTAAGGACATACCAGTTTTCTCACAAAGTTTTCCTACATCGTTTTTTAGAGCAGTATGTCATTATCATTATCATCCGACTACAGCAGTCTACTGCTGGATCACAGAGTACATCTTTATATAGGTGTTGGACATAGACCTCGCACATTCAAATCAATATAATATGTTTGATTGAGATTGATTTTTTTTTATTGATTGAATGAGATTTTATATATATATATTATTAATATTATTTATATTTGTATGCTGTACAATAAAGAGTAATCTGTTTTATTCTATCAATTTTTCGCATTATGTACGGTACGGACGCCAGCACATCAAGTTACTACAATCTGTCAAATTTCTTTAATAGATTTTCAACTTTATCGCTAAAGCCTTAAGGTAGTACGGACGCCAGCACATCAAGTTACTACAATCTGTCAAATTTCTTTAATAGATTTTCAACTTTATCGATAAAGCATTAAGGTTCAAAATTTGAAAATTTGACAGTTTCGGGTAGCTTGACCTGCTGGCGTCTCTACTTACTAATTCCATAATTTTATGAATTTATTCCTTAACTGACGTGCGTGAGGAGACGTCAAATTTAGGGATGACGATTTTTTCCGAAAAAGATCGATTTTTAAACCGATTCGAATCGTAAGCGGATGTATCGATTCACAAAAAATTCGAGGTCTAAAATATCGATTTCTAAAAAATCGATTTTTTTTTTCAAGTTTGCATTTATAATGTAAATATAAATCCATTTTATGAAAAACAAGAAAGATAACACAATAAATGATCTCTTATCAGTAAAATCAGTTTTTTTTTAGTTCAGAGAATTCGTCATTCGGTAATACTCGTATTAGCTTTAACTTTTTCATGTACGGACGCCAGCAGGTCAAGCTACCCGAAACTGTCAAATTTCCACAATCAACCTTGAACCTTAATGCTTTAGCGATAAAGTTGAAAATCTATTAAAGAGATTTGACAGATTGTAGTAGCTTGATGTGCTGGCGTCTGTACCTAATAAATACTTTTTGAAAATAAATGTCTTCTCTGATCTCACCAAAGTCAGATGATGATTTACTGTAGGGAATTCGATAATAACAATATTTTTTATTACCATATCAAAATATCGTAATAAAAACAGCGAACAACACAACAAGGAACAGCAGGGAACAGACAATAGCAATGATTGTTATTATCGAATTCCCTACAGTAAATCATCATCTGACTTTGGTCCAGGTCTGAAAGAAGACATTTTCAAAATGTATTTATTACATGAAAAAGTTAAAGCTCCCAATGCTTCATATCTAAACTTTTTAAAAACAATACTCTGTCAAGTCTACTGGGATCTGCTTCCGCTATCACTTGCGATGTTGCCGGCAATTGAAAAAAGGCAAAAGGTGCTCCAATACAAAAAAAAATTGAATGGCGATTTTCAAGGTGAAACATCGATTCGCTGGATCGATTCGGTATTGCATATCGATTTAAAACATCGATGTTTTGGGTCCGAAAAATTGATTATTCGATTAATCGCTCTCACATCGACATCCCTTCAAAATCTTCAAATTAAAATTTCAACTTTTGAGGTTATGTTATGAACTATTGTTTTCAATAAAATTTTAGTATTTTTTTTAAGTAGAATAGTCTCAAGATAACAATTGTTACTATAATGTTAGAGCCATGGAACTGTGCTACTCTCTTACCACCACCAGTAAACATGTTTTTATGTGTAACCAAATTTGGTAAG
This sequence comes from Apamea monoglypha, assembly GCA_911387795.2. Taxonomy (NCBI): domain Eukaryota; kingdom Metazoa; phylum Arthropoda; class Insecta; order Lepidoptera; family Noctuidae; genus Apamea; species Apamea monoglypha. The sequence goes on from OU426920.1 coordinate 6,714,257, forward strand.
AGGCATTCGTTGTTTACAATTCCATCCATAGAACTTAGCTCTTTGTAAAACACAACAAAATGTTACTCAAGGTCCTTGATAGTATTCACCACCTTTCTATCCTCGACTCCTTGTTTATTTGGGGTGGCACATCATCATTTTTATTTATTTATTAACTGTTTAATCAGCACCATGCCTCAATATTAGCTTGTGATGCAGAACATGTGTATGCAATAATATTCTACTAAATAAATCTTTTACTTTTCCAGATGTATCAGCATTAAAACATATATTCAATAACATTGCCAAAGTGTTGTCAAAGCAGTCACCTCTACACAAGGAAAGTGCTATTTGCTCAAGATTTTTATACAAATATGATAAAAAATTCCGCAATGATATAGGCTACAGGAATTTAAGAAAAGTAAACACAGCTCTGAAGAAGTACCTGGCTTTAAACCTCTTGAAAGAGATTGAAAACTTTTCATTAGCTCTGCCTTCAGAGAGTGACGATGATCTTTATTTACCAACAAGGCAGATGCTGGAATATGTTTTGTTAAGAATTATGGCATTTGCGAAGATAATGTTGAGGGTTTGTGTTTGCTCAAAACAAGCAGCAGTGTTTTATTTGGACAGGATAAAGAGAGGTGAGAGTCACTGGATGAGCTTGTTACCATATGCTCTTTTGAGTAGACTGTGGTCTATGAGTATGGTGCTTCTACAGCACACTACAACCTGGTATTCAAACCTGTATCCGTATTTAAAGAAACTACAGCTGAAAGGCCTGGATTTTCTACCAGACAATTATAAACTACCAGAAGACTTCAAACAATGGTTGGACCTGAAGCATGTTGATGACTGGTAGATTTGATTGGGCTCAGAATAAATATATAGAGATTGATAAAACCTTGATTGAAGGTGATGATAATGATCTGTTTCATAATATACTTGGCTATCTGTTTGATAATCAACCTGAATCAGATCAGGAACAGATCATGAAACCTTTGCCATTGTTGGAGAAAAGGCACATGGCAAAAATAGATCGTGGTGTAGTGATATCCAGAGAGAGTTTTAATTTTCTTCTCAACTCTAAATTACTTGTGCAAAAGTAATTCGTTCGTATGTAACGATTTGTATTATATAGTTAAGAAATTGCTCGAAGTTAGAACTGTCAAAAGTTAGAATTCTCAGCCAAGTAATAGTCACCATTTCCTTTACTTAAGCACTACTTTGAGGTTATTTTTGATAAAAATGGAAACTTTGGATAGCATCAAAGCGGTTTTTGCTGTTGTAGACAATATGATAATATATTAGAGGAGATAGAAGAAGTTGCTGAACCTAGAAATCCTAGTCTACTTTCGTGATGTGGATCCATTTCACGACTATTCGGAAGATTGTTTTAAAAAGAGATTTCGTTTCTCCAAAAGTGTTGTTATACATGTGATTTTACTGAGAATTACAGACTTTTTACATTCAGAAACACAAAGAGGGCTTCCTATAACTCCTCTGTGTCAGTTGCTTACTGCTTTACGTTTTTATGCCACTGGAAGCTTTCAGATTGTATGTGGAGATATCATGAATATTTCTCAATTGACGATATGCCATATAGCGAAGAGAGTTAGTCGAGCATTGGCATTGCTAATGCCAGATTTTATTAAGTTTCCTGCAAATTTGAGGAATACAAAGGACGATTTTGAAAAGCTTGGTTGCATTGGCAGTACACCTGGACTGAAAAATATTGTACGAGCAATCAATTGCACCCACATTAAAATCGCCAAACCTAGAGGTATTCTTCATACAGAGCAGTACCGGAATAGAAAAGGTTATTTTTCATTGAATGTGCAAGTAGTTGGTGGTCCTAATTTGATGATATATGATATAGTAGTGCATTGGGCTGGCAGTACACATGATAGCCGAATCTTTAGAAACTCACGACTAAATATAAGGTTATGCAATAATGAAATTGATGGGGTGTTACTTGCAGATGGAGGATATCCCTACACCAGGTAAATAATAACTTAATAATATTCTTTTATTCATAAACGATAAAACTATAATTACCTATAACAATACCTTGTGATGCAGAACATGTGTACGCAATAATTCTACTACTTAAATAAGTCTTTTTTTTTTCCAGATGTATCAGCATTAAAACATATATTCAATAACATTGCCAAGGTGTTGTCAAAGCAGTCACCTCTACACAAGGAAGGTGCCATTTGCTCAAGATTTTTATACAAATATGATAAGAAATTCCGCAATGATATAGGCTACAGGAATTTAAGAAAAGTAAACACAGCTCTGAAGAAGTACCTGGCTTTAAACCTCTTGAAAGAGATTGAAAACTTTTCATTAGCTCTGCCTTCAGAGAGTGACGATGATCTTTATTTACCAACAAGGCAGATGCTGGAATATGTTTTGTTAAGAATTATGGCATTTGCGAAGATAATGTTGAGGGTTTGTGTTTGCTCAAAACAAGCAGCAGTGTTTTATTTGGACAGGATAAAGAGAGGTGAGAGTCACTGGATGAGCTTGTTACCATATGCTCTTTTGAGTAGACTGTGGTCTATGAGTATGGTGCTTCTACAGCACACTACAACCTGGTATTCAAACCTGTATCCGTATTTAAAGAAACTACAGCTGAAAGGCCTGGATTTTCTACCAGACAATTATAAACTACCAGAAGACTTCAAACAATGGTTGGACCTGAAGCATGTTGATGACTGGTAGATTTGATTGGGCTCAGAATAAATATATAGAGATTGATAAAACCTTGATTGAAGGTGATGATAATGATCTGTTTCATAATATACTTGGCTATCTGTTTGATAATCAACCTGAATCAGATCAGGAACAGATCATGAAACCTTTGCCATTGTTGGAGAAAAGGCACATGGCAAAAATAGATCGTGGTGTAGTGATATCCAGAGAGAGTTTTAATTTTCTTCTCAACTCTAAATTACTTGTGCAAAAGTAATTCGTTCGTATGTAACGATTTGTATTATATAGTTAAGAAATTGCTCGAAGTTAGAACTGTCAAAAGTTAGAATTCTCAGCCAAGTAATAGTCACCATTTCCTTTACTTAAGCACTACTTTGAGGTTATTTTTGATAAAAATGGAAACTTTGGATAGCATCAAAGCGGTTTTTGCTGTTGTAGACAATATGATAATATATTAGAGGAGATAGAAGAAGTTGCTGAACCTAGAAATCCTAGTCTACTTTCGTGATGTGGATCCATTTCACGACTATTCGGAAGATTGTTTTAAAAAGAGATTTCGTTTCTCCAAAAGTGTTGTTATACATGTGATTTTACTGAGAATTACAGACTTTTTACATTCAGAAACACAAAGAGGGCTTCCTATAACTCCTCTGTGTCAGTTGCTTACTGCTTTACGTTTTTATGCCACTGGAAGCTTTCAGATTGTATGTGGAGATATCATGAATATTTCTCAATTGACGATATGCCATATAGCGAAGAGAGTTAGTCGAGCATTGGCATTGCTAATGCCAGATTTTATTAAGTTTCCTGCAAATTTGAGGAATACAAAGGACGATTTTGAAAAGCTTGGTTGCATTGGCAGTACACCTGGACTGAAAAATATTGTACGAGCAATCAATTGCACCCACATTAAAATCGCCAAACCTAGAGGTATTCTTCATACAGAGCAGTACCGGAATAGAAAAGGTTATTTTTCATTGAATGTGCAAGTAGTTGGTGGTCCTAATTTGATGATATATGATATAGTAGTGCATTGGGCTGGCAGTACACATGATAGCCGAATCTTTAGAAACTCACGACTAAATATAAGGTTATGCAATAATGAAATTGATGGGGTGTTACTTGCAGATGGAGGATATCCCTACACCAGGTAAATAATAACTTAATAATATTCTTTTATTCATAAACGATAAAACTATAATTACCTATAACAATACCTTGTGATGCAGAACATGTGTACGCAATAATTCTACTACTTAAATAAGTCTTTTTTTTTTCCAGATGTATCAGCATTAAAACATATATTCAATAACATTGCCAAGGTGTTGTCAAAGCAGTCACCTCTACACAAGGAAGGTGCCATTTGCTCAAGATTTTTATACAAATATGATAAGAAATTCCGCAATGATATAGGCTACAGGAATTTAAGAAAAGTAAACACAGCTCTGAAGAAGTACCTGGCTTTAAACCTCTTGAAAGAGATTGAAAACTTTTCATTAGCTCTGCCTTCAGAGAGTGACGATGATCTTTATTTACCAACAAGGCAGATGCTGGAATATGTTTTGTTAAGAATTATGGCATTTGCGAAGATAATGTTGAGGGTTTGTGTTTGCTCAAAACAAGCAGCAGTGTTTTATTTGGACAGGATAAAGAGAGGTGAGAGTCACTGGATGAGCTTGTTACCATATGCTCTTTTGAGTAGACTGTGGTCTATGAGTATGGTGCTTCTACAGCACACTACAACCTGGTATTCAAACCTGTATCCGTATTTAAAGAAACTACAGCTGAAAGGCCTGGATTTTCTACCAGACAATTATAAACTACCAGAAGACTTCAAACAATGGTTGGACCTGAAGCATGTTGATGACTGGTAGATTTGATTGGGCTCAGAATAAATATATAGAGATTGATAAAACCTTGATTGAAGGTGATGATAATGATCTGTTTCATAATATACTTGGCTATCTGTTTGATAATCAACCTGAATCAGATCAGGAACAGATCATGAAACCTTTGCCATTGTTGGAGAAAAGGCACATGGCAAAAATAGATCGTGGTGTAGTGATATCCAGAGAGAGTTTTAATTTTCTTCTCAACTCTAAATTACTTGTGCAAAAGTAATTCGTTCGTATGTAACGATTTGTATTATATAGTTAAGAAATTGCTCGAAGTTAGAACTGTCAAAAGTTAGAATTCTCAGCCAAGTAATAGTCACCATTTCCTTTACTTAAGCACTACTTTGAGGTTATTTTTGATAAAAATGGAAACTTTGGATAGCATCAAAGCGGTTTTTGCTGTTGTAGACAATATGATAATATATTAGAGGAGATAGAAGAAGTTGCTGAACCTAGAAATCCTAGTCTACTTTCGTGATGTGGATCCATTTCACGACTATTCGGAAGATTGTTTTAAAAAGAGATTTCGTTTCTCCAAAAGTGTTGTTATACATGTGATTTTACTGAGAATTACAGACTTTTTACATTCAGAAACACAAAGAGGGCTTCCTATAACTCCTCTGTGTCAGTTGCTTACTGCTTTACGTTTTTATGCCACTGGAAGCTTTCAGATTGTATGTGGAGATATCATGAATATTTCTCAATTGACGATATGCCATATAGCGAAGAGAGTTAGTCGAGCATTGGCATTGCTAATGCCAGATTTTATTAAGTTTCCTGCAAATTTGAGGAATACAAAGGACGATTTTGAAAAGCTTGGTTGCATTGGCAGTACACCTGGACTGAAAAATATTGTACGAGCAATCAATTGCACCCACATTAAAATCGCCAAACCTAGAGGTATTCTTCATACAGAGCAGTACCGGAATAGAAAAGGTTATTTTTCATTGAATGTGCAAGTAGTTGGTGGTCCTAATTTGATGATATATGATATAGTAGTGCATTGGGCTGGCAGTACACATGATAGCCGAATCTTTAGAAACTCACGACTAAATATAAGGTTATGCAATAATGAAATTGATGGGGTGTTACTTGCAGATGGAGGATATCCCTACACCAGGTAAATAATAACTTAATAATATTCTTTTATTCATAAACGATAAAACTATAATTACCTATAACAATACCTTGTGATGCAGAACATGTGTACGCAATAATTCTACTACTTAAATAAGTCTTTTTTTTTTCCAGATGTATCAGCATTAAAACATATATTCAATAACATTGCCAAGGTGTTGTCAAAGCAGTCACCTCTACACAAGGAAGGTGCCATTTGCTCAAGATTTTTATACAAATATGATAAGAAATTCCGCAATGATATAGGCTACAGGAATTTAAGAAAAGTAAACACAGCTCTGAAGAAGTACCTGGCTTTAAACCTCTTGAAAGAGATTGAAAACTTTTCATTAGCTCTGCCTTCAGAGAGTGACGATGATCTTTATTTACCAACAAGGCAGATGCTGGAATATGTTTTGTTAAGAATTATGGCATTTGCGAAGATAATGTTGAGGGTTTGTGTTTGCTCAAAACAAGCAGCAGTGTTTTATTTGGACAGGATAAAGAGAGGTGAGAGTCACTGGATGAGCTTGTTACCATATGCTCTTTTGAGTAGACTGTGGTCTATGAGTATGGTGCTTCTACAGCACACTACAACCTGGTATTCAAACCTGTATCCGTATTTAAAGAAACTACAGCTGAAAGGCCTGGATTTTCTACCAGACAATTATAAACTACCAGAAGACTTCAAACAATGGTTGGACCTGAAGCATGTTGATGACTGGTAGATTTGATTGGGCTCAGAATAAATATATAGAGATTGATAAAACCTTGATTGAAGGTGATGATAATGATCTGTTTCATAATATACTTGGCTATCTGTTTGATAATCAACCTGAATCAGATCAGGAACAGATCATGAAACCTTTGCCATTGTTGGAGAAAAGGCACATGGCAAAAATAGATCGTGGTGTAGTGATATCCAGAGAGAGTTTTAATTTTCTTCTCAACTCTAAATTACTTGTGCAAAAGTAATTCGTTCGTATGTAACGATTTGTATTATATAGTTAAGAAATTGCTCGAAGTTAGAACTGTCAAAAGTTAGAATTCTCAGCCAAGTAATAGTCACCATTTCCTTTACTTAAGCACTACTTTGAGGTTATTTTTGATAAAAATGGAAACTTTGGATAGCATCAAAGCGGTTTTTGCTGTTGTAGACAATATGATAATATATTAGAGGAGATAGAAGAAGTTGCTGAACCTAGAAATCCTAGTCTACTTTCGTGATGTGGATCCATTTCACGACTATTCGGAAGATTGTTTTAAAAAGAGATTTCGTTTCTCCAAAAGTGTTGTTATACATGTGATTTTACTGAGAATTACAGACTTTTTACATTCAGAAACACAAAGAGGGCTTCCTATAACTCCTCTGTGTCAGTTGCTTACTGCTTTACGTTTTTATGCCACTGGAAGCTTTCAGATTGTATGTGGAGATATCATGAATATTTCTCAATTGACGATATGCCATATAGCGAAGAGAGTTAGTCGAGCATTGGCATTGCTAATGCCAGATTTTATTAAGTTTCCTGCAAATTTGAGGAATACAAAGGACGATTTTGAAAAGCTTGGTTGCATTGGCAGTACACCTGGACTGAAAAATATTGTACGAGCAATCAATTGCACCCACATTAAAATCGCCAAACCTAGAGGTATTCTTCATACAGAGCAGTACCGGAATAGAAAAGGTTATTTTTCATTGAATGTGCAAGTAGTTGGTGGTCCTAATTTGATGATATATGATATAGTAGTGCATTGGGCTGGCAGTACACATGATAGCCGAATCTTTAGAAACTCACGACTAAATATAAGGTTATGCAATAATGAAATTGATGGGGTGTTACTTGCAGATGGAGGATATCCCTACACCAGGTAAATAATAACTTAATAATATTCTTTTATTCATAAACGATAAAACTATAATTACCTATAACAATACCTTGTGATGCAGAACATGTGTACGCAATAATTCTACTACTTAAATAAGTCTTTTTTTTTTCCAGATGTATCAGCATTAAAACATATATTCAATAACATTGCCAAGGTGTTGTCAAAGCAGTCACCTCTACACAAGGAAGGTGCCATTTGCTCAAGATTTTTATACAAATATGATAAGAAATTCCGCAATGATATAGGCTACAGGAATTTAAGAAAAGTAAACACAGCTCTGAAGAAGTACCTGGCTTTAAACCTCTTGAAAGAGATTGAAAACTTTTCATTAGCTCTGCCTTCAGAGAGTGACGATGATCTTTATTTACCAACAAGGCAGATGCTGGAATATGTTTTGTTAAGAATTATGGCATTTGCGAAGATAATGTTGAGGGTTTGTGTTTGCTCAAAACAAGCAGCAGTGTTTTATTTGGACAGGATAAAGAGAGGTGAGAGTCACTGGATGAGCTTGTTACCATATGCTCTTTTGAGTAGACTGTGGTCTATGAGTATGGTGCTTCTACAGCACACTACAACCTGGTATTCAAACCTGTATCCGTATTTAAAGAAACTACAGCTGAAAGGCCTGGATTTTCTACCAGACAATTATAAACTACCAGAAGACTTCAAACAATGGTTGGACCTGAAGCATGTTGATGACTGGTAGATTTGATTGGGCTCAGAATAAATATATAGAGATTGATAAAACCTTGATTGAAGGTGATGATAATGATCTGTTTCATAATATACTTGGCTATCTGTTTGATAATCAACCTGAATCAGATCAGGAACAGATCATGAAACCTTTGCCATTGTTGGAGAAAAGGCACATGGCAAAAATAGATCGTGGTGTAGTGATATCCAGAGAGAGTTTTAATTTTCTTCTCAACTCTAAATTACTTGTGCAAAAGTAATTCGTTCGTATGTAACGATTTGTATTATATAGTTAAGAAATTGCTCGAAGTTAGAACTGTCAAAAGTTAGAATTCTCAGCCAAGTAATAGTCACCATTTCCTTTACTTAAGCACTACTTTGAGGTTATTTTTGATAAAAATGGAAACTTTGGATAGCATCAAAGCGGTTTTTGCTGTTGTAGACAATATGATAATATATTAGAGGAGATAGAAGAAGTTGCTGAACCTAGAAATCCTAGTCTACTTTCGTGATGTGGATCCATTTCACGACTATTCGGAAGATTGTTTTAAAAAGAGATTTCGTTTCTCCAAAAGTGTTGTTATACATGTGATTTTACTGAGAATTACAGACTTTTTACATTCAGAAACACAAAGAGGGCTTCCTATAACTCCTCTGTGTCAGTTGCTTACTGCTTTACGTTTTTATGCCACTGGAAGCTTTCAGATTGTATGTGGAGATATCATGAATATTTCTCAATTGACGATATGCCATATAGCGAAGAGAGTTAGTCGAGCATTGGCATTGCTAATGCCAGATTTTATTAAGTTTCCTGCAAATTTGAGGAATACAAAGGACGATTTTGAAAAGCTTGGTTGCATTGGCAGTACACCTGGACTGAAAAATATTGTACGAGCAATCAATTGCACCCACATTAAAATCGCCAAACCTAGAGGTATTCTTCATACAGAGCAGTACCGGAATAGAAAAGGTTATTTTTCATTGAATGTGCAAGTAGTTGGTGGTCCTAATTTGATGATATATGATATAGTAGTGCATTGGGCTGGCAGTACACATGATAGCCGAATCTTTAGAAACTCACGACTAAATATAAGGTTATGCAATAATGAAATTGATGGGGTGTTACTTGCAGATGGAGGATATCCCTACACCAGGTAAATAATAACTTAATAATATTCTTTTATTCATAAACGATAAAACTATAATTACCTATAACAATACCTTGTGATGCAGAACATGTGTACGCAATAATTCTACTACTTAAATAAGTCTTTTTTTTTTCCAGATGTATCAGCATTAAAACATATATTCAATAACATTCCCAAGGTGTTGTCAAAGCAGTCACCTCTACACAAGGAAGGTGCCATTTGCTCAAGATTTTTATACAAATATGATAAGAAATTCCGCAATGATATAGGCTACAGGAATTTAAGAAAAGTAAACACAGCTCTGAAGAAGTACCTGGCTTTAAACCTCTTGAAAGAGATTGAAAACTTTTCATTAGCTCTGCCTTCAGAGAGTGACGATGATCTTTATTTACCAACAAGGCAGATGCTGGAATATGTTTTGTTAAGAATTATGGCATTTGCGAAGATAATGTTGAGGGTTTGTGTTTGCTCAAAACAAGCAGCAGTGTTTTATTTGGACAGGATAAAGAGAGGTGAGAGTCACTGGATGAGCTTGTTACCATATGCTCTTTTGAGTAGACTGTGGTCTATGAGTATGGTGCTTCTACAGCACACTACAACCTGGTATTCAAACCTGTATCCGTATTTAAAGAAACTACAGCTGAAAGGCCTGGATTTTCTACCAGACAATTATAAACTACCAGAAGACTTCAAACAATGGTTGGACCTGAAGCATGTTGATGACTGGTAGATTTGATTGGGCTCAGAATAAATATATAGAGATTGATAAAACCTTGATTGAAGGTGATGATAATGATCTGTTTCATAATATACTTGGCTATCTGTTTGATAATCAACCTGAATCAGATCAGGAACAGATCATGAAACCTTTGCCATTGTTGGAGAAAAGGCACATGGCAAAAATAGATCGTGGTGTAGTGATATCCAGAGAGAGTTTTAATTTTCTTCTCAACTCTAAATTACTTGTGCAAAAGTAATTCGTTCGTATGTAACGATTTGTATTATATAGTTAAGAAATTGCTCGAAGTTAGAACTGTCAAAAGTTAGAATTCTCAGCCAAGTAATAGTCACCATTTCCTTTACTAAAGCACTACTTTGAGGTTATTTTTGATAAAAATGGAAACTTTGGATAGCATCAAAGCGGTTTTTGCTGTTGTAGACAATATGATAATATATTAGAGGAGATAGAAGAAGTTGCTGAACCTAGAAATCCTAGTCTACTTTCGTGATGTGGATCCATTTCACGACTATTCGGAAGATTGTTTTAAAAAGAGATTTCGTTTCTCCAAAAGTGTTGTTATACATGTGATTTTACTGAGAATTACAGACTTTTTACATTCAGAAACACAAAGAGGGCTTCCTATAACTCCTCTGTGTCAGTTGCTTACTGCTTTACGTTTTTATGCCACTGGAAGCTTTCAGATTGTATGTGGAGATATCATGAATATTTCTCAATTGACGATATGCCATATAGCGAAGAGAGTTAGTCGAGCATTGGCATTGCTAATGCCAGATTTTATTAAGTTTCCTGCAAATTTGAGGAATACAAAGGACGATTTTGAAAAGCTTGGTTGCATTGGCAGTACACCTGGACTGAAAAATATTGTACGAGCAATCAATTGCACCCACATTAAAATCGCCAAACCTAGAGGTATTCTTCATACAGAGCAGTACCGGAATAGAAAAGGTTATTTTTCATTGAATGTGCAAGTAGTTGGTGGTCCTAATTTGATGATATATGATATAGTAGTGCATTGGGCTGGCAGTACACATGATAGCCGAATCTTTAGAAACTCACGACTAAATATAAGGTTATGCAATAATGAAATTGATGGGGTGTTACTTGCAGATGGAGGATATCCCTACACCAGGTAAATAATAACTTAATAATATTCTTTTATTCATAAACGATAAAACTATAATTACCTATAACAATACCTTGTGATGCAGAACATGTGTACGCAATAATTCTACTACTTAAATAAGTCTTTTTTTTTTCCAGATGTATCAGCATTAAAACATATATTCAATAACATTGCCAAGGTGTTGTCAAAGCAGTCACCTCTACACAAGGAAGGTGCCATTTGCTCAAGATTTTTATACAAATATGATAAGAAATTCCGCAATGATATAGGCTACAGGAATTTAAGAAAAGTAAACACAGCTCTGAAGAAGTACCTGGCTTTAAACCTCTTGAAAGAGATTGAAAACTTTTCATTAGCTCTGCCTTCAGAGAGTGACGATGATCTTTATTTACCAACAAGGCAGATGCTGGAATATGTTTTGTTAAGAATTATGGCATTTGCGAAGATAATGTTGAGGGTTTGTGTTTGCTCAAAACAAGCAGCAGTGTTTTATTTGGACAGGATAAAGAGAGGTGAGAGTCACTGGATGAGCTTGTTACCATATGCTCTTTTGAGTAGACTGTGGTCTATGAGTATGGTGCTTCTACAGCACACTACAACCTGGTATTCAAACCTGTATCCGTATTTAAAGAAACTACAGCTGAAAGGCCTGGATTTTCTACCAGACAATTATAAACTACCAGAAGACTTCAAACAATGGTTGGACCTGAAGCATGTTGATGACTGGTAGATTTGATTGGGCTCAGAATAAATATATAGAGATTGATAAAACCTTGATTGAAGGTGATGATAATGATCTGTTTCATAATATACTTGGCTATCTGTTTGATAATCAACCTGAATCAGATCAGGAACAGATCATGAAACCTTTGCCATTGTTGGAGAAAAGGCACATGGCAAAAATAGATCGTGGTGTAGTGATATCCAGAGAGAGTTTTAATTTTCTTCTCAACTCTAAATTACTTGTGCAAAAGTAATTCGTTCGTATGTAACGATTTGTATTATATAGTTAAGAAATTGCTCGAAGTTAGAACTGTCAAAAGTTAGAATTCTCAGCCAAGTAATAGTCACCATTTCCTTTACTTAAGCACTACTTTGAGGTTATTTTTGATAAAAATGGAAACTTTGGATAGCATCAAAGCGGTTTTTGCTGTTGTAGACAATATGATAATATATTAGAGGAGATAGAAGAAGTTGCTGAACCTAGAAATCCTAGTCTACTTTCGTGATGTGGATCCATTTCACGACTATTCGGAAGATTGTTTTAAAAAGAGATTTCGTTTCTCCAAAAGTGTTGTTATACATGTGATTTTACTGAGAATTACAGACTTTTTACATTCAGAAACACAAAGAGGGCTTCCTATAACTCCTCTGTGTCAGTTGCTTACTGCTTTACGTTTTTATGCCACTGGAAGCTTTCAGATTGTATGTGGAGATATCATGAATATTTCTCAATTGACGATATGCCATATAGCGAAGAGAGTTAGTCGAGCATTGGCATTGCTAATGCCAGATTTTATTAAGTTTCCTGCAAATTTGAGGAATACAAAGGACGATTTTGAAAAGCTTGGTTGCATTGGCAGTACACCTGGACTGAAAAATATTGTACGAGCAATCAATTGCACCCACATTAAAATCGCCAAACCTAGAGGTATTCTTCATACAGAGCAGTACCGGAATAGAAAAGGTTATTTTTCATTGAATGTGCAAGTAGTTGGTGGTCCTAATTTGATGATATATGATATAGTAGTGCATTGGGCTGGCAGTACACATGATAGCCGAATCTTTAGAAACTCACGACTAAATATAAGGTTATGCAATAATGAAATTGATGGGGTGTTACTTGCAGATGGAGGATATCCCTACACCAGGTAAATAATAACTTAATAATATTCTTTTATTCATAAACGATAAAACTATAATTACCTATAACAATACCTTGTGATGCAGAACATGTGTACGCAATAATTCTACTACTTAAATAAGTCTTTTTTTTTTCCAGATGTATCAGCATTAAAACATATATTCAATAACATTGCCAAGGTGTTGTCAAAGCAGTCACCTCTACACAAGGAAGGTGCCATTTGCTCAAGATTTTTATACAAATATGATAAGAAATTCCGCAATGATATAGGCTACAGGAATTTAAGAAAAGTAAACACAGCTCTGAAGAAGTACCTGGCTTTAAACCTCTTGAAAGAGATTGAAAACTTTTCATTAGCTCTGCCTTCAGAGAGTGACGATGATCTTTATTTACCAACAAGGCAGATGCTGGAATATGTTTTGTTAAGAATTATGGCATTTGCGAAGATAATGTTGAGGGTTTGTGTTTGCTCAAAACAAGCAGCAGTGTTTTATTTGGACAGGATAAAGAGAGGTGAGAGTCACTGGATGAGCTTGTTACCATATGCTCTTTTGAGTAGACTGTGGTCTATGAGTATGGTGCTTCTACAGCACACTACAACCTGGTATTCAAACCTGTATCCGTATTTAAAGAAACTACAGCTGAAAGGCCTGGATTTTCTACCAGACAATTATAAACTACCAGAAGACTTCAAACAATGGTTGGACCTGAAGCATGTTGATGACTGGTAGATTTGATTGGGCTCAGAATAAATATATAGAGATTGATAAAACCTTGATTGAAGGTGATGATAATGATCTGTTTCATAATATACTTGGCTATCTGTTTGATAATCAACCTGAATCAGATCAGGAACAGATCATGAAACCTTTGCCATTGTTGGAGAAAAGGCACATGGCAAAAATAGATCGTGGTGTAGTGATATCCAGAGAGAGTTTTAATTTTCTTCTCAACTCTAAATTACTTGTGCAAAAGTAATTCGTTCGTATGTAACGATTTGTATTATATAGTTAAGAAATTGCTCGAAGTTAGAACTGTCAAAAGTTAGAATTCTCAGCCAAGTAATAGTCACCATTTCCTTTACTTAAGCACTACTTTGAGGTTATTTTTGATAAAAATGGAAACTTTGGATAGCATCAAAGCGGTTTTTGCTGTTGTAGACAATATGATAATATATTAGAGGAGATAGAAGAAGTTGCTGAACCTAGAAATCCTAGTCTACTTTCGTGATGTGGATCCATTTCACGACTATTCGGAAGATTGTTTTAAAAAGAGATTTCGTTTCTCCAAAAGTGTTGTTATACATGTGATTTTACTGAGAATTACAGACTTTTTACATTCAGAAACACAAAGAGGGCTTCCTATAACTCCTTTGTGTCAGTTGCTTACTGCTTTACGTTTTTATGCCACTGGAAGCTTTCAGATTGTATGTGGAGATATCATGAATATTTCTCAATTGACGATATGCCATATAGCGAAGAGAGTTAGTCGAGCATTGGCATTGCTAATGCCAGATTTTATTAAGTTTCCTGCAAATTTGAGGAATACAAAGGACGATTTTGAAAAGCTTGGTTGCATTGGCAGTACACCTGGACTGAAAAATATTGTACGAGCAATCAATTGCACCCACATTAAAATCGCCAAACCTAGAGGTATTCTTCATACAGAGCAGTACCGGAATAGAAAAGGTTATTTTTCATTGAATGTGCAAGTAGTTGGTGGTCCTAATTTGATGATATATGATATAGTAGTGCATTGGGCTGGCAGTACACATGATAGCCGAATCTTTAGAAACTCACGACTAAATATAAGGTTATGCAATAATGAAATTGATGGGGTGTTACTTGCAGATGGAGGATATCCCTACACCAGGTAAATAATAACTTAATAATATTCTTTTATTCATAAACGATAAAACTATAATTACCTATAACAATACCTTGTGATGCAGAACATGTGTACGCAATAATTCTACTACTTAAATAAGTCTTTTTTTTTTTCAGATGTATCAGCATTAAAACATATATTCAATAACATTCCCAAGGTGTTGTCAAAGCAGTCACCTCTACACAAGGAAGGTGCCATTTGCTCAAGATTTTTATACAAATATGATAAGAAATTCCGCAATGATATAGGCTACAGGAATTTAAGAAAAGTAAACACAGCTCTGAAGAAGTACCTGGCTTTAAACCTCTTGAAAGAGATTGAAAACTTTTCATTAGCTCTGCCTTCAGAGAGTGACGATGATCTTTATTTACCAACAAGGCAGATGCTGGAATATGTTTTGTTAAGAATTATGGCATTTGCGAAGATAATGTTGAGGGTTTGTGTTTGCTCAAAACAAGCAGCAGTGTTTTATTTGGACAGGATAAAGAGAGGTGAGAGTCACTGGATGAGCTTGTTACCATATGCTCTTTTGAGTAGACTGTGGTCTATGAGTATGGTGCTTCTACAGCACACTACAACCTGGTATTCAAACCTGTATCCGTATTTAAAGAAACTACAGCTGAAAGGCCTGGATTTTCTACCAGACAATTATAAACTACCAGAAGACTTCAAACAATGGTTGGACCTGAAGCATGTTGATGACTGGTAGATTTGATTGGGCTCAGAATAAATATATAGAGATTGATAAAACCTTGATTGAAGGTGATGATAATGATCTGTTTCATAATATACTTGGCTATCTGTTTGATAATCAACCTGAATCAGATCAGGAACAGATCATGAAACCTTTGCCATTGTTGGAGAAAAGGCACATGGCAAAAATAGATCGTGGTGTAGTGATATCCAGAGAGAGTTTTAATTTTCTTCTCAACTCTAAATTACTTGTGCAAAAGTAATTCGTTCGTATGTAACGATTTGTATTATATAGTTAAGAAATTGCTCGAAGTTAGAACTGTCAAAAGTTAGAATTCTCAGCCAAGTAATAGTCACCATTTCCTTTACTAAAGCACTACTTTGAGGTTATTTTTGATAAAAATGGAAACTTTGGATAGCATCAAAGCGGTTTTTGCTGTTGTAGACAATATGATAATATATTAGAGGAGATAGAAGAAGTTGCTGAACCTAGAAATCCTAGTCTACTTTCGTGATGTGGATCCATTTCACGACTATTCGGAAGATTGTTTTAAAAAGAGATTTCGTTTCTCCAAAAGTGTTGTTATACATGTGATTTTACTGAGAATTACAGACTTTTTACATTCAGAAACACAAAGAGGGCTTCCTATAACTCCTCTGTGTCAGTTGCTTACTGCTTTACGTTTTTATGCCACTGGAAGCTTTCAGATTGTATGTGGAGATATCATGAATATTTCTCAATTGACGATATGCCATATAGCGAAGAGAGTTAGTCGAGCATTGGCATTGCTAATGCCAGATTTTATTAAGTTTCCTGCAAATTTGAGGAATACAAAGGACGATTTTGAAAAGCTTGGTTGCATTGGCAGTACACCTGGACTGAAAAATATTGTACGAGCAATCAATTGCACCCACATTAAAATCGCCAAACCTAGAGGTATTCTTCATACAGAGCAGTACCGGAATAGAAAAGGTTATTTTTCATTGAATGTGCAAGTAGTTGGTGGTCCTAATTTGATGATATATGATATAGTAGTGCATTGGGCTGGCAGTACACATGATAGCCGAATCTTTAGAAACTCACGACTAAATATAAGGTTATGCAATAATGAAATTGATGGGGTGTTACTTGCAGATGGAGGATATCCCTACACCAGGTAAATAATAACTTAATAATATTCTTTTATTCATAAACGATAAAACTATAATTACCTATAACAATACCTTGTGATGCAGAACATGTGTACGCAATAATTCTACTACTTAAATAAGTCTTTTTTTTTTCCAGATGTATCAGCATTAAAACATATATTCAATAACATTGCCAAGGTGTTGTCAAAGCAGTCACCTCTACACAAGGAAGGTGCCATTTGCTCAAGATTTTTATACAAATATGATAAGAAATTCCGCAATGATATAGGCTACAGGAATTTAAGAAAAGTAAACACAGCTCTGAAGAAGTACCTGGCTTTAAACCTCTTGAAAGAGATTGAAAACTTTTCATTAGCTCTGCCTTCAGAGAGTGACGATGATCTTTATTTACCAACAAGGCAGATGCTGGAATATGTTTTGTTAAGAATTATGGCATTTGCGAAGATAATGTTGAGGGTTTGTGTTTGCTCAAAACAAGCAGCAGTGTTTTATTTGGACAGGATAAAGAGAGGTGAGAGTCACTGGATGAGCTTGTTACCATATGCTCTTTTGAGTAGACTGTGGTCTATGAGTATGGTGCTTCTACAGCACACTACAACCTGGTATTCAAACCTGTATCCGTATTTAAAGAAACTACAGCTGAAAGGCCTGGATTTTCTACCAGACAATTATAAACTACCAGAAGACTTCAAACAATGGTTGGACCTGAAGCATGTTGATGACTGGTAGATTTGATTGGGCTCAGAATAAATATATAGAGATTGATAAAACCTTGATTGAAGGTGATGATAATGATCTGTTTCATAATATACTTGGCTATCTGTTTGATAATCAACCTGAATCAGATCAGGAACAGATCATGAAACCTTTGCCATTGTTGGAGAAAAGGCACATGGCAAAAATAGATCGTGGTGTAGTGATATCCAGAGAGAGTTTTAATTTTCTTCTCAACTCTAAATTACTTGTGCAAAAGTAATTCGTTCGTATGTAACGATTTGTATTATATAGTTAAGAAATTGCTCGAAGTTAGAACTGTCAAAAGTTAGAATTCTCAGCCAAGTAATAGTCACCATTTCCTTTACTTATGCACTACTTTGAGGTTATTTTTGATAAAAATGGAAACTTTGGATAGCATCAAAGCGGTTTTTGCTGTTGTAGACAATATGATAATATATTAGAGGAGATAGAAGAAGTTGCTGAACCTAGAAATCCTAGTCTACTTTCGTGATGTGGATCCATTTCACGACTATTCGGAAGATTGTTTTAAAAAGAGATTTCGTTTCTCCAAAAGTGTTGTTATACATGTGATTTTACTGAGAATTACAGACTTTTTACATTCAGAAACACAAAGAGGGCTTCCTATAACTCCTCTGTGTCAGTTGCTTACTGCTTTACGTTTTTATGCCACTGGAAGCTTTCAGATTGTATGTGGAGATATCATGAATATTTCTCAATTGACGATATGCCATATAGCGAAGAGAGTTAGTCGAGCATTGGCATTGCTAATGCCAGATTTTATTAAGTTTCCTGCAAATTTGAGGAATACAAAGGACGATTTTGAAAAGCTTGGTTGCATTGGCAGTACACCTGGACTGAAAAATATTGTACGAGCAATCAATTGCACCCACATTAAAATCGCCAAACCTAGAGGTATTCTTCATACAGAGCAGTACCGGAATAGAAAAGGTTATTTTTCATTGAATGTGCAAGTAGTTGGTGGTCCTAATTTGATGATATATGATATAGTAGTGCATTGGGCTGGCAGTACACATGATAGCCGAATCTTTAGAAACTCACGACTAAATATAAGGTTATGCAATAATGAAATTGATGGGGTGTTACTTGCAGATGGAGGATATCCCTACACCAGGTAAATAATAACTTAATAATATTCTTTTATTCATAAACGATAAAACTATAATTACCTATAACAATACCTTGTGATGCAGAACATGTGTACGCAATAATTCTACTACTTAAATAAGTCTTTTTTTTTTCCAGATGTATCAGCATTAAAACATATATTCAATAACATTGCCAAGGTGTTGTCAAAGCAGTCACCTCTACACAAGGAAGGTGCCATTTGCTCAAGATTTTTATACAAATATGATAAGAAATTCCGCAATGATATAGGCTACAGGAATTTAAGAAAAGTAAACACAGCTCTGAAGAAGTACCTGGCTTTAAACCTCTTGAAAGAGATTGAAAACTTTTCATTAGCTCTGCCTTCAGAGAGTGACGATGATCTTTATTTACCAACAAGGCAGATGCTGGAATATGTTTTGTTAAGAATTATGGCATTTGCGAAGATAATGTTGAGGGTTTGTGTTTGCTCAAAACAAGCAGCAGTGTTTTATTTGGACAGGATAAAGAGAGGTGAGAGTCACTGGATGAGCTTGTTACCATATGCTCTTTTGAGTAGACTGTGGTCTATGAGTATGGTGCTTCTACAGCACACTACAACCTGGTATTCAAACCTGTATCCGTATTTAAAGAAACTACAGCTGAAAGGCCTGGATTTTCTACCAGACAATTATAAACTACCAGAAGACTTCAAACAATGGTTGGACCTGAAGCATGTTGATGACTGGTAGATTTGATTGGGCTCAGAATAAATATATAGAGATTGATAAAACCTTGATTGAAGGTGATGATAATGATCTGTTTCATAATATACTTGGCTATCTGTTTGATAATCAACCTGAATCAGATCAGGAACAGATCATGAAACCTTTGCCATTGTTGGAGAAAAGGCACATGGCAAAAATAGATCGTGGTGTAGTGATATCCAGAGAGAGTTTTAATTTTCTTCTCAACTCTAAATTACTTGTGCAAAAGTAATTCGTTCGTATGTAACGATTTGTATTATATAGTTAAGAAATTGCTCGAAGTTAGAACTGTCAAAAGTTAGAATTCTCAGCCAAGTAATAGTCACCATTTCCTTTACTTAAGCACTACTTTGAGGTTATTTTTGATAAAAATGGAAACTTTGGATAGCATCAAAGCGGTTTTTGCTGTTGTAGACAATATGATAATATATTAGAGGAGATAGAAGAAGTTGCTGAACCTAGAAATCCTAGTCTACTTTCGTGATGTGGATCCATTTCACGACTATTCGGAAGATTGTTTTAAAAAGAGATTTCGTTTCTCCAAAAGTGTTGTTATACATGTGATTTTACTGAGAATTACAGACTTTTTACATTCAGAAACACAAAGAGGGCTTCCTATAACTCCTCTGTGTCAGTTGCTTACTGCTTTACGTTTTTATGCCACTGGAAGCTTTCAGATTGTATGTGGAGATATCATGAATATTTCTCAATTGACGATATGCCATATAGCGAAGAGAGTTAGTCGAGCATTGGCATTGCTAATGCCAGATTTTATTAAGTTTCCTGCAAATTTGAGGAATACAAAGGACGATTTTGAAAAGCTTGGTTGCATTGGCAGTACACCTGGACTGAAAAATATTGTACGAGCAATCAATTGCACCCACATTAAAATCGCCAAACCTAGAGGTATTCTTCATACAGAGCAGTACCGGAATAGAAAAGGTTATTTTTCATTGAATGTGCAAGTAGTTGGTGGTCCTAATTTGATGATATATGATATAGTAGTGCATTGGGCTGGCAGTACACATGATAGCCGAATCTTTAGAAACTCACGACTAAATATAAGGTTATGCAATAATGAAATTGATGGGGTGTTACTTGCAGATGGAGGATATCCCTACACCAGGTAAATAATAACTTAATAATATTCTTTTATTCATAAACGATAAAACTATAATTACCTATAACAATACCTTGTGATGCAGAACATGTGTACGCAATAATTCTACTACTTAAATAAGTCTTTTTTTTTTCCAGATGTATCAGCATTAAAACATATATTCAATAACATTCCCAAGGTGTTGTCAAAGCAGTCACCTCTACACAAGGAAGGTGCCATTTGCTCAAGATTTTTATACAAATATGATAAGAAATTCCGCAATGATATAGGCTACAGGAATTTAAGAAAAGTAAACACAGCTCTGAAGAAGTACCTGGCTTTAAACCTCTTGAAAGAGATTGAAAACTTTTCATTAGCTCTGCCTTCAGAGAGTGACGATGATCTTTATTTACCAACAAGGCAGATGCTGGAATATGTTTTGTTAAGAATTATGGCATTTGCGAAGATAATGTTGAGGGTTTGTGTTTGCTCAAAACAAGCAGCAGTGTTTTATTTGGACAGGATAAAGAGAGGTGAGAGTCACTGGATGAGCTTGTTACCATATGCTCTTTTGAGTAGACTGTGGTCTATGAGTATGGTGCTTCTACAGCACACTACAACCTGGTATTCAAACCTGTATCCGTATTTAAAGAAACTACAGCTGAAAGGCCTGGATTTTCTACCAGACAATTATAAACTACCAGAAGACTTCAAACAATGGTTGGACCTGAAGCATGTTGATGACTGGTAGATTTGATTGGGCTCAGAATAAATATATAGAGATTGATAAAACCTTGATTGAAGGTGATGATAATGATCTGTTTCATAATATACTTGGCTATCTGTTTGATAATCAACCTGAATCAGATCAGGAACAGATCATGAAACCTTTGCCATTGTTGGAGAAAAGGCACATGGCAAAAATAGATCGTGGTGTAGTGATATCCAGAGAGAGTTTTAATTTTCTTCTCAACTCTAAATTACTTGTGCAAAAGTAATTCGTTCGTATGTAACGATTTGTATTATATAGTTAAGAAATTGCTCGAAGTTAGAACTGTCAAAAGTTAGAATTCTCAGCCAAGTAATAGTCACCATTTCCTTTACTTAAGCACTACTTTGAGGTTATTTTTGATAAAAATGGAAACTTTGGATAGCATCAAAGCGGTTTTTGCTGTTGTAGACAATATGATAATATATTAGAGGAGATAGAAGAAGTTGCTGAACCTAGAAATCCTAGTCTACTTTCGTGATGTGGATCCATTTCACGACTATTCGGAAGATTGTTTTAAAAAGAGATTTCGTTTCTCCAAAAGTGTTGTTATACATGTGATTTTACTGAGAATTACAGACTTTTTACATTCAGAAACACAAAGAGGGCTTCCTATAACTCCTCTGTGTCAGTTGCTTACTGCTTTACGTTTTTATGCCACTGGAAGCTTTCAGATTGTATGTGGAGATATCATGAATATTTCTCAATTGACGATATGCCATATAGCGAAGAGAGTTAGTCGAGCATTGGCATTGCTAATGCCAGATTTTATTAAGTTTCCTGCAAATTTGAGGAATACAAAGGACGATTTTGAAAAGCTTGGTTGCATTGGCAGTACACCTGGACTGAAAAATATTGTACGAGCAATCAATTGCACCCACATTAAAATCGCCAAACCTAGAGGTATTCTTCATACAGAGCAGTACCGGAATAGAAAAGGTTATTTTTCATTGAATGTGCAAGTAGTTGGTGGTCCTAATTTGATGATATATGATATAGTAGTGCATTGGGCTGGCAGTACACATGATAGCCGAATCTTTAGAAACTCACGACTAAATATAAGGTTATGCAATAATGAAATTGATGGGGTGTTACTTGCAGATGGAGGATATCCCTACACCAGGTAAATAATAACTTAATAATATTCTTTTATTCATAAACGATAAAACTATAATTACCTATAACAATACCTTGTGATGCAGAACATGTGTACGCAATAATTCTACTACTTAAATAAGTCTTTTTTTTTTCCAGATGTATCAGCATTAAAACATATATTCAATAACATTGCCAAGGTGTTGTCAAAGCAGTCACCTCTACACAAGGAAGGTGCCATTTGCTCAAGATTTTTATACAAATATGATAAGAAATTCCGCAATGATATAGGCTACAGGAATTTAAGAAAAGTAAACACAGCTCTGAAGAAGTACCTGGCTTTAAACCTCTTGAAAGAGATTGAAAACTTTTCATTAGCTCTGCCTTCAGAGAGTGACGATGATCTTTATTTACCAACAAGGCAGATGCTGGAATATGTTTTGTTAAGAATTATGGCATTTGCGAAGATAATGTTGAGGGTTTGTGTTTGCTCAAAACAAGCAGCAGTGTTTTATTTGGACAGGATAAAGAGAGGTGAGAGTCACTGGATGAGCTTGTTACCATATGCTCTTTTGAGTAGACTGTGGTCTATGAGTATGGTGCTTCTACAGCACACTACAACCTGGTATTCAAACCTGTATCCGTATTTAAAGAAACTACAGCTGAAAGGCCTGGATTTTCTACCAGACAATTATAAACTACCAGAAGACTTCAAACAATGGTTGGACCTGAAGCATGTTGATGACTGGTAGATTTGATTGGGCTCAGAATAAATATATAGAGATTGATAAAACCTTGATTGAAGGTGATGATAATGATCTGTTTCATAATATACTTGGCTATCTGTTTGATAATCAACCTGAATCAGATCAGGAACAGATCATGAAACCTTTGCCATTGTTGGAGAAAAGGCACATGGCAAAAATAGATCGTGGTGTAGTGATATCCAGAGAGAGTTTTAATTTTCTTCTCAACTCTAAATTACTTGTGCAAAAGTAATTCGTTCGTATGTAACGATTTGTATTATATAGTTAAGAAATTGCTCGAAGTTAGAACTGTCAAAAGTTAGAATTCTCAGCCAAGTAATAGTCACCATTTCCTTTACTTAAGCACTACTTTGAGGTTATTTTTGATAAAAATGGAAACTTTGGATAGCATCAAAGCGGTTTTTGCTGTTGTAGACAATATGATAATATATTAGAGGAGATAGAAGAAGTTGCTGAACCTAGAAATCCTAGTCTACTTTCGTGATGTGGATCCATTTCACGACTATTCGGAAGATTGTTTTAAAAAGAGATTTCGTTTCTCCAAAAGTGTTGTTATACATGTGATTTTACTGAGAATTACAGACTTTTTACATTCAGAAACACAAAGAGGGCTTCCTATAACTCCTCTGTGTCAGTTGCTTACTGCTTTACGTTTTTATGCCACTGGAAGCTTTCAGATTGTATGTGGAGATATCATGAATATTTCTCAATTGACGATATGCCATATAGCGAAGAGAGTTAGTCGAGCATTGGCATTGCTAATGCCAGATTTTATTAAGTTTCCTGCAAATTTGAGGAATACAAAGGACGATTTTGAAAAGCTTGGTTGCATTGGCAGTACACCTGGACTGAAAAATATTGTACGAGCAATCAATTGCACCCACATTAAAATCGCCAAACCTAGAGGTATTCTTCATACAGAGCAGTACCGGAATAGAAAAGGTTATTTTTCATTGAATGTGCAAGTAGTTGGTGGTCCTAATTTGATGATATATGATATAGTAGTGCATTGGGCTGGCAGTACACATGATAGCCGAATCTTTAGAAACTCACGACTAAATATAAGGTTATGCAATAATGAAATTGATGGGGTGTTACTTGCAGATGGAGGATATCCCTACACCAGGTAAATAATAACTTAATAATATTCTTTTATTCATAAACGATAAAACTATAATTACCTATAACAATACCTTGTGATGCAGAACATGTGTACGCAATAATTCTACTACTTAAATAAGTCTTTTTTTTTTCCAGATGTATCAGCATTAAAACATATATTCAATAACATTCCCAAGGTGTTGTCAAAGCAGTCACCTCTACACAAGGAAGGTGCCATTTGCTCAAGATTTTTATACAAATATGATAAGAAATTCCGCAATGATATAGGCTACAGGAATTTAAGAAAAGTAAACACAGCTCTGAAGAAGTACCTGGCTTTAAACCTCTTGAAAGAGATTGAAAACTTTTCATTAGCTCTGCCTTCAGAGAGTGACGATGATCTTTATTTACCAACAAGGCAGATGCTGGAATATGTTTTGTTAAGAATTATGGCATTTGCGAAGATAATGTTGAGGGTTTGTGTTTGCTCAAAACAAGCAGCAGTGTTTTATTTGGACAGGATAAAGAGAGGTGAGAGTCACTGGATGAGCTTGTTACCATATGCTCTTTTGAGTAGACTGTGGTCTATGAGTATGGTGCTTCTACAGCACACTACAACCTGGTATTCAAACCTGTATCCGTATTTAAAGAAACTACAGCTGAAAGGCCTGGATTTTCTACCAGACAATTATAAACTACCAGAAGACTTCAAACAATGGTTGGACCTGAAGCATGTTGATGACTGGTAGATTTGATTGGGCTCAGAATAAATATATAGAGATTGATAAAACCTTGATTGAAGGTGATGATAATGATCTGTTTCATAATATACTTGGCTATCTGTTTGATAATCAACCTGAATCAGATCAGGAACAGATCATGAAACCTTTGCCATTGTTGGAGAAAAGGCACATGGCAAAAATAGATCGTGGTGTAGTGATATCCAGAGAGAGTTTTAATTTTCTTCTCAACTCTAAATTACTTGTGCAAAAGTAATTCGTTCGTATGTAACGATTTGTATTATATAGTTAAGAAATTGCTCGAAGTTAGAACTGTCAAAAGTTAGAATTCTCAGCCAAGTAATAGTCACCATTTCCTTTACTAAAGCACTACTTTGAGGTTATTTTTGATAAAAATGGAAACTTTGGATAGCATCAAAGCGGTTTTTGCTGTTGTAGACAATATGATAATATATTAGAGGAGATAGAAGAAGTTGCTGAACCTAGAAATCCTAGTCTACTTTCGTGATGTGGATCCATTTCACGACTATTCGGAAGATTGTTTTAAAAAGAGATTTCGTTTCTCCAAAAGTGTTGTTATACATGTGATTTTACTGAGAATTACAGACTTTTTACATTCAGAAACACAAAGAGGGCTTCCTATAACTCCTCTGTGTCAGTTGCTTACTGCTTTACGTTTTTATGCCACTGGAAGCTTTCAGATTGTATGTGGAGATATCATGAATATTTCTCAATTGACGATATGCCATATAGCGAAGAGAGTTAGTCGAGCATTGGCATTGCTAATGCCAGATTTTATTAAGTTTCCTGCAAATTTGAGGAATACAAAGGACGATTTTGAAAAGCTTGGTTGCATTGGCAGTACACCTGGACTGAAAAATATTGTACGAGCAATCAATTGCACCCACATTAAAATCGCCAAACCTAGAGGTATTCTTCATACAGAGCAGTACCGGAATAGAAAAGGTTATTTTTCATTGAATGTGCAAGTAGTTGGTGGTCCTAATTTGATGATATATGATATAGTAGTGCATTGGGCTGGCAGTACACATGATAGCCGAATCTTTAGAAACTCACGACTAAATATAAGGTTATGCAATAATGAAATTGATGGGGTGTTACTTGCAGATGGAGGATATCCCTACACCAGGTAAATAATAACTTAATAATATTCTTTTATTCATAAACGATAAAACTATAATTACCTATAACAATACCTTGTGATGCAGAACATGTGTACGCAATAATTCTACTACTTAAATAAGTCTTTTTTTTTTCCAGATGTATCAGCATTAAAACATATATTCAATAACATTGCCAAGGTGTTGTCAAAGCAGTCACCTCTACACAAGGAAGGTGCCATTTGCTCAAGATTTTTATACAAATATGATAAGAAATTCCGCAATGATATAGGCTACAGGAATTTAAGAAAAGTAAACACAGCTCTGAAGAAGTACCTGGCTTTAAACCTCTTGAAAGAGATTGAAAACTTTTCATTAGCTCTGCCTTCAGAGAGTGACGATGATCTTTATTTACCAACAAGGCAGATGCTGGAATATGTTTTGTTAAGAATTATGGCATTTGCGAAGATAATGTTGAGGGTTTGTGTTTGCTCAAAACAAGCAGCAGTGTTTTATTTGGACAGGATAAAGAGAGGTGAGAGTCACTGGATGAGCTTGTTACCATATGCTCTTTTGAGTAGACTGTGGTCTATGAGTATGGTGCTTCTACAGCACACTACAACCTGGTATTCAAACCTGTATCCGTATTTAAAGAAACTACAGCTGAAAGGCCTGGATTTTCTACCAGACAATTATAAACTACCAGAAGACTTCAAACAATGGTTGGACCTGAAGCATGTTGATGACTGGTAGATTTGATTGGGCTCAGAATAAATATATAGAGATTGATAAAACCTTGATTGAAGGTGATGATAATGATCTGTTTCATAATATACTTGGCTATCTGTTTGATAATCAACCTGAATCAGATCAGGAACAGATCATGAAACCTTTGCCATTGTTGGAGAAAAGGCACATGGCAAAAATAGATCGTGGTGTAGTGATATCCAGAGAGAGTTTTAATTTTCTTCTCAACTCTAAATTACTTGTGCAAAAGTAATTCGTTCGTATGTAACGATTTGTATTATATAGTTAAGAAATTGCTCGAAGTTAGAACTGTCAAAAGTTAGAATTCTCAGCCAAGTAATAGTCACCATTTCCTTTACTTAAGCACTACTTTGAGGTTATTTTTGATAAAAATGGAAACTTTGGATAGCATCAAAGCGGTTTTTGCTGTTGTAGACAATATGATAATATATTAGAGGAGATAGAAGAAGTTGCTGAACCTAGAAATCCTAGTCTACTTTCGTGATGTGGATCCATTTCACGACTATTCGGAAGATTGTTTTAAAAAGAGATTTCGTTTCTCCAAAAGTGTTGTTATACATGTGATTTTACTGAGAATTACAGACTTTTTACATTCAGAAACACAAAGAGGGCTTCCTATAACTCCTCTGTGTCAGTTGCTTACTGCTTTACGTTTTTATGCCACTGGAAGCTTTCAGATTGTATGTGGAGATATCATGAATATTTCTCAATTGACGATATGCCATATAGCGAAGAGAGTTAGTCGAGCATTGGCATTGCTAATGCCAGATTTTATTAAGTTTCCTGCAAATTTGAGGAATACAAAGGACGATTTTGAAAAGCTTGGTTGCATTGGCAGTACACCTGGACTGAAAAATATTGTACGAGCAATCAATTGCACCCACATTAAAATCGCCAAACCTAGAGGTATTCTTCATACAGAGCAGTACCGGAATAGAAAAGGTTATTTTTCATTGAATGTGCAAGTAGTTGGTGGTCCTAATTTGATGATATATGATATAGTAGTGCATTGGGCTGGCAGTACACATGATAGCCGAATCTTTAGAAACTCACGACTAAATATAAGGTTATGCAATAATGAAATTGATGGGGTGTTACTTGCAGATGGAGGATATCCCTACACCAGGTAAATAATAACTTAATAATATTCTTTTATTCATAAACGATAAAACTATAATTACCTATAACAATACCTTGTGATGCAGAACATGTGTACGCAATAATTCTACTACTTAAATAAGTCTTTTTTTTTTCCAGATGTATCAGCATTAAAACATATATTCAATAACATTGCCAAGGTGTTGTCAAAGCAGTCACCTCTACACAAGGAAGGTGCCATTTGCTCAAGATTTTTATACAAATATGATAAGAAATTCCGCAATGATATAGGCTACAGGAATTTAAGAAAAGTAAACACAGCTCTGAAGAAGTACCTGGCTTTAAACCTCTTGAAAGAGATTGAAAACTTTTCATTAGCTCTGCCTTCAGAGAGTGACGATGATCTTTATTTACCAACAAGGCAGATGCTGGAATATGTTTTGTTAAGAATTATGGCATTTGCGAAGATAATGTTGAGGGTTTGTGTTTGCTCAAAACAAGCAGCAGTGTTTTATTTGGACAGGATAAAGAGAGGTGAGAGTCACTGGATGAGCTTGTTACCATATGCTCTTTTGAGTAGACTGTGGTCTATGAGTATGGTGCTTCTACAGCACACTACAACCTGGTATTCAAACCTGTATCCGTATTTAAAGAAACTACAGCTGAAAGGCCTGGATTTTCTACCAGACAATTATAAACTACCAGAAGACTTCAAACAATGGTTGGACCTGAAGCATGTTGATGACTGGTAGATTTGATTGGGCTCAGAATAAATATATAGAGATTGATAAAACCTTGATTGAAGGTGATGATAATGATCTGTTTCATAATATACTTGGCTATCTGTTTGATAATCAACCTGAATCAGATCAGGAACAGATCATGAAACCTTTGCCATTGTTGGAGAAAAGGCACATGGCAAAAATAGATCGTGGTGTAGTGATATCCAGAGAGAGTTTTAATTTTCTTCTCAACTCTAAATTACTTGTGCAAAAGTAATTCGTTCGTATGTAACGATTTGTATTATATAGTTAAGAAATTGCTCGAAGTTAGAACTGTCAAAAGTTAGAATTCTCAGCCAAGTAATAGTCACCATTTCCTTTACTTAAGCACTACTTTGAGGTTATTTTTGATAAAAATGGAAACTTTGGATAGCATCAAAGCGGTTTTTGCTGTTGTAGACAATATGATAATATATTAGAGGAGATAGAAGAAGTTGCTGAACCTAGAAATCCTAGTCTACTTTCGTGATGTGGATCCATTTCACGACTATTCGGAAGATTGTTTTAAAAAGAGATTTCGTTTCTCCAAAAGTGTTGTTATACATGTGATTTTACTGAGAATTACAGACTTTTTACATTCAGAAACACAAAGAGGGCTTCCTATAACTCCTCTGTGTCAGTTGCTTACTGCTTTACGTTTTTATGCCACTGGAAGCTTTCAGATTGTATGTGGAGATATCATGAATATTTCTCAATTGACGATATGCCATATAGCGAAGAGAGTTAGTCGAGCATTGGCATTGCTAATGCCAGATTTTATTAAGTTTCCTGCAAATTTGAGGAATACAAAGGACGATTTTGAAAAGCTTGGTTGCATTGGCAGTACACCTGGACTGAAAAATATTGTACGAGCAATCAATTGCACCCACATTAAAATCGCCAAACCTAGAGGTATTCTTCATACAGAGCAGTACCGGAATAGAAAAGGTTATTTTTCATTGAATGTGCAAGTAGTTGGTGGTCCTAATTTGATGATATATGATATAGTAGTGCATTGGGCTGGCAGTACACATGATAGCCGAATCTTTAGAAACTCACGACTAAATATAAGGTTATGCAATAATGAAATTGATGGGGTGTTACTTGCAGATGGAGGATATCCCTACACCAGGTAAATAATAACTTAATAATATTCTTTTATTCATAAACGATAAAACTATAATTACCTATAACAATACCTTGTGATGCAGAACATGTGTACGCAATAATTCTACTACTTAAATAAGTCTTTTTTTTTTCCAGATGTATCAGCATTAAAACATATATTCAATAACATTCCCAAGGTGTTGTCAAAGCAGTCACCTCTACACAAGGAAGGTGCCATTTGCTCAAGATTTTTATACAAATATGATAAGAAATTCCGCAATGATATAGGCTACAGGAATTTAAGAAAAGTAAACACAGCTCTGAAGAAGTACCTGGCTTTAAACCTCTTGAAAGAGATTGAAAACTTTTCATTAGCTCTGCCTTCAGAGAGTGACGATGATCTTTATTTACCAACAAGGCAGATGCTGGAATATGTTTTGTTAAGAATTATGGCATTTGCGAAGATAATGTTGAGGGTTTGTGTTTGCTCAAAACAAGCAGCAGTGTTTTATTTGGACAGGATAAAGAGAGGTGAGAGTCACTGGATGAGCTTGTTACCATATGCTCTTTTGAGTAGACTGTGGTCTATGAGTATGGTGCTTCTACAGCACACTACAACCTGGTATTCAAACCTGTATCCGTATTTAAAGAAACTACAGCTGAAAGGCCTGGATTTTCTACCAGACAATTATAAACTACCAGAAGACTTCAAACAATGGTTGGACCTGAAGCATGTTGATGACTGGTAGATTTGATTGGGCTCAGAATAAATATATAGAGATTGATAAAACCTTGATTGAAGGTGATGATAATGATCTGTTTCATAATATACTTGGCTATCTGTTTGATAATCAACCTGAATCAGATCAGGAACAGATCATGAAACCTTTGCCATTGTTGGAGAAAAGGCACATGGCAAAAATAGATCGTGGTGTAGTGATATCCAGAGAGAGTTTTAATTTTCTTCTCAACTCTAAATTACTTGTGCAAAAGTAATTCGTTCGTATGTAACGATTTGTATTATATAGTTAAGAAATTGCTCGAAGTTAGAACTGTCAAAAGTTAGAATTCTCAGCCAAGTAATAGTCACCATTTCCTTTACTAAAGCACTACTTTGAGGTTATTTTTGATAAAAATGGAAACTTTGGATAGCATCAAAGCGGTTTTTGCTGTTGTAGACAATATGATAATATATTAGAGGAGATAGAAGAAGTTGCTGAACCTAGAAATCCTAGTCTACTTTCGTGATGTGGATCCATTTCACGACTATTCGGAAGATTGTTTTAAAAAGAGATTTCGTTTCTCCAAAAGTGTTGTTATACATGTGATTTTACTGAGAATTACAGACTTTTTACATTCAGAAACACAAAGAGGGCTTCCTATAACTCCTCTGTGTCAGTTGCTTACTGCTTTACGTTTTTATGCCACTGGAAGCTTTCAGATTGTATGTGGAGATATCATGAATATTTCTCAATTGACGATATGCCATATAGCGAAGAGAGTTAGTCGAGCATTGGCATTGCTAATGCCAGATTTTATTAAGTTTCCTGCAAATTTGAGGAATACAAAGGACGATTTTGAAAAGCTTGGTTGCATTGGCAGTACACCTGGACTGAAAAATATTGTACGAGCAATCAATTGCACCCACATTAAAATCGCCAAACCTAGAGGTATTCTTCATACAGAGCAGTACCGGAATAGAAAAGGTTATTTTTCATTGAATGTGCAAGTAGTTGGTGGTCCTAATTTGATGATATATGATATAGTAGTGCATTGGGCTGGCAGTACACATGATAGCCGAATCTTTAGAAACTCACGACTAAATATAAGGTTATGCAATAATGAAATTGATGGGGTGTTACTTGCAGATGGAGGATATCCCTACACCAGGTAAATAATAACTTAATAATATTCTTTTATTCATAAACGATAAAACTATAATTACCTATAACAATACCTTGTGATGCAGAACATGTGTACGCAATAATTCTACTACTTAAATAAGTCTTTTTTTTTTCCAGATGTATCAGCATTAAAACATATATTCAATAACATTGCCAAGGTGTTGTCAAAGCAGTCACCTCTACACAAGGAAGGTGCCATTTGCTCAAGATTTTTATACAAATATGATAAGAAATTCCGCAATGATATAGGCTACAGGAATTTAAGAAAAGTAAACACAGCTCTGAAGAAGTACCTGGCTTTAAACCTCTTGAAAGAGATTGAAAACTTTTCATTAGCTCTGCCTTCAGAGAGTGACGATGATCTTTATTTACCAACAAGGCAGATGCTGGAATATGTTTTGTTAAGAATTATGGCATTTGCGAAGATAATGTTGAGGGTTTGTGTTTGCTCAAAACAAGCAGCAGTGTTTTATTTGGACAGGATAAAGAGAGGTGAGAGTCACTGGATGAGCTTGTTACCATATGCTCTTTTGAGTAGACTGTGGTCTATGAGTATGGTGCTTCTACAGCACACTACAACCTGGTATTCAAACCTGTATCCGTATTTAAAGAAACTACAGCTGAAAGGCCTGGATTTTCTACCAGACAATTATAAACTACCAGAAGACTTCAAACAATGGTTGGACCTGAAGCATGTTGATGACTGGTAGATTTGATTGGGCTCAGAATAAATATATAGAGATTGATAAAACCTTGATTGAAGGTGATGATAATGATCTGTTTCATAATATACTTGGCTATCTGTTTGATAATCAACCTGAATCAGATCAGGAACAGATCATGAAACCTTTGCCATTGTTGGAGAAAAGGCACATGGCAAAAATAGATCGTGGTGTAGTGATATCCAGAGAGAGTTTTAATTTTCTTCTCAACTCTAAATTACTTGTGCAAAAGTAATTCGTTCGTATGTAACGATTTGTATTATATAGTTAAGAAATTGCTCGAAGTTAGAACTGTCAAAAGTTAGAATTCTCAGCCAAGTAATAGTCACCATTTCCTTTACTTATGCACTACTTTGAGGTTATTTTTGATAAAAATGGAAACTTTGGATAGCATCAAAGCGGTTTTTGCTGTTGTAGACAATATGATAATATATTAGAGGAGATAGAAGAAGTTGCTGAACCTAGAAATCCTAGTCTACTTTCGTGATGTGGATCCATTTCACGACTATTCGGAAGATTGTTTTAAAAAGAGATTTCGTTTCTCCAAAAGTGTTGTTATACATGTGATTTTACTGAGAATTACAGACTTTTTACATTCAGAAACACAAAGAGGGCTTCCTATAACTCCTCTGTGTCAGTTGCTTACTGCTTTACGTTTTTATGCCACTGGAAGCTTTCAGATTGTATGTGGAGATATCATGAATATTTCTCAATTGACGATATGCCATATAGCGAAGAGAGTTAGTCGAGCATTGGCATTGCTAATGCCAGATTTTATTAAGTTTCCTGCAAATTTGAGGAATACAAAGGACGATTTTGAAAAGCTTGGTTGCATTGGCAGTACACCTGGACTGAAAAATATTGTACGAGCAATCAATTGCACCCACATTAAAATCGCCAAACCTAGAGGTATTCTTCATACAGAGCAGTACCGGAATAGAAAAGGTTATTTTTCATTGAATGTGCAAGTAGTTGGTGGTCCTAATTTGATGATATATGATATAGTAGTGCATTGGGCTGGCAGTACACATGATAGCCGAATCTTTAGAAACTCACGACTAAATATAAGGTTATGCAATAATGAAATTGATGGGGTGTTACTTGCAGATGGAGGATATCCCTACACCAGGTAAATAATAACTTAATAATATTCTTTTATTCATAAACGATAAAACTATAATTACCTATAACAATACTATGTGCCATGTGGTCCTCAAAGCATCATAAATACCTTACTACAATAGTGCTAATTTGGCATTCTTTATTTCAGACATTTATTAACTCCGGTTTCAAATCCCAGAACTGCACAAGAGGAGAGAGATATAACAAGGTGCAAATAAAATCAAAAAATTCAGTGGAAGGTTTATTTTTAGTATGGAAAAGACAGTTTCCATACTTACAAATTGGTTTAGCAACCAAATTTTCTACAACGGCCAATATTATAATGGCTTGTGCGGTTCTCCACAACATTGCAATAGAAGTAAATGATATTTTTGACGTTGATGACACCATGGACTTCATTGCTCAGCCATCTTACACAATGACAAGCACAACTGGTACCAGTGATAGTTTGGTACTTCGAGCAAATATAATTTCACGCTATTATATGTTTTAATTTAATTAAATAAAACCAAGTTTCACTTACATTATATTTTATTTATTTTCACATAAAAAAGAGGGTTACAAACTATATAATTATTCTTTGTCATATTTCTCCAATTTTTTGAGTTTTATTTGCATTTCAATTTTATACAAATTTTCTTTGTGTTCTCTGAAATATTTATCTTGAGTTCTTCATCGTGCATTAGGTATTTTCTTAAATTGGAATTCTTCCTCGTTCATTCTTTTCTTGAATTCTAATTCTTCTTCCAATATTTTACACTTCAACATATCGACTTTATTCGTTCTCAAACTGTCGTACCCAAAGACATTAAATTATTTTCTTAAATCTCTTTGTTTCGATCCTAGAACTTTCTAGAACTATCGACATTTGGTCAGTCGGGGCCGGTATGTACTCGAACATTCTAGATGTTTCTACAATAGAAGGTTCTAGAACTATCTGCGGAACTATATAAGCCCGGGATAAGACGACCAGGAGACAGAGTTGGATAAGCGAATTTAGCGAATACATCGAAAGCGATCTTCAAGTACTACTTAAGGGTCAGTTCACACCGAGACGCGACGCGACGCGACGCTGCGCGCACAGATTAAAAGAGTGACTCAAAATATACTTTATTTTCTACACGAAAAGGTACACATTGCATTGTGAGAGTTCAGAATACGTTGCGCGGTGCAGTAGGTCGTTTTAAAGTGTACGCGCAGCGTCGCGTCGCGTCGCGTCTTGGTGTGAACTGACCCTAAGTGCAATTGTGTTTTATAATTAGTGTGTTTGAGTTGTTATTAGTGTTCTTTAATTAAAGTGTAATTTTTGGTAATTTTTATCGGCAGTTTTAATTGTCACGAACCCCGAAGCTCGTACAATTGGTGTCAGAAGCAAGGATTAAAAATCATGCCGATTTTACCTAAGGCGACACGGAGGGTATCCGTACCCGGAGTCAACGCCAACAGGAGACGGACCAGAGACGTTTTGATGGAGCTATGCCGCAGAGGTCGGAGGGCCAGCTACCAACCACGGATGCCGACCCGTCCGCATCAGCTCCAGCATCAGCAGCCTTTGCTGCCCTGATGATGATGCTGCAGGACCAGGCCCACCGACAAGAGGAACAGGCTCGTCGTTTGGAAGAACAGCTCCAGCGGGACAAGGAGGAACATGCTCGCGGACAGGAGCAACAGGCTCGTCGGTTAGAAGAACAGCTCCAACGTGATAAGGAGGAGCAAGCGCGCCGCCAGGAAGAGCAGATGCTCCTTATGAAGGACCTTCACGCTATCTTCGGGAAAGACATGAAGGAGGTGAAGGATAAGGTTGCTCAATATGACAACCGCCTGTCGGAAGCTGAAATCCGAATCGACCAACTGAATAATCGGGTTGACAACGTGATGGCTGACGTGAAGAAAACCGTGATGGCTGACGTAAAGAAAATGCTGGATTACCTTAAACTTGGGGATGGAATCACAGCTCCCGTAGCTACAACATCTTCGCTACGTGGATTCAAAGTGCCACCGTTCGATGAAACTTCTTCCTGGTCGGCCTACAAAATCCAGTTTGAGGCTGTCATGAAGGCGAACGGTTGGAATAAAAGTCAGGTCATGACTGCCCTCACCCTAGGCCTGCGCGACCAGGCCTCAACTGTTCTGGAAGCTCTCGGTAAGGAAGTGACTTACGAGCAGCTCCTTGAGGCATTGGAGGCTCGGTATGGTGACGCTCACCTGGAACACGTGTTTCGTGCGCAGCTCAAGGATCGCGTGCAACGCAGTAACGAAAACCTGCAGCAGTGGGCCCTTGAAGTGGAGAAGCTGGTGCGTAAAGCTTACCAGTCCGTACCTGCGCTTATTGATGGGAATCTAGTGCAGGCATTCGTCGACGGCATCCGCGACCTTGAAGTAAGAGCTGCTGTGAGGCTCGGGCACCACGCACGGGACGCTTAAGGATGCCTTGGCCCATGCACTGGATGTGGAAGCTGTGCGGCAGGATCATCGTTCCCATCGCGTCAGGGAGCTACAGTTCGCGACCGCAATAAAGGATACAGCCCTAGGTGCTACGGTTGCGGGGAAAGGGGCCACCTTCGATCCAGTTGCCCTAAGCGAACTGCAGAAAGAGAAGACGGCCGATTTCCAGAGGGCAGTGCAGCTAACAGCACCGCCCAGCACCAGCAGCAGGGAAACGAGTAATAGCCAGGACTGCGGGGCGGGTGCCGGCTGATGTTCGAGGAGCCCCAAGGGTTTCGATCACACAAACCCAAGACGGGAAAAGCCTAATCATCAAGGGCGAGGTCAACGGAACGCCGTGTAAGCTGACCATAGACATTGGAGCCTCTCGCGGTTGTCAGTTCCCAACTCATAAGACGGGTCCTTGGGGACTCCACATACAACCGAGAACGCATTAATTTGGTAACAGCCACCGGTCAGCGCATACCCGTCCACGGAGAGAAGAAGATGGGGTTGAAGCTAGGCAACAGAATCTACCTGCATAATGTCATCGTGGCTGATATAATGGACGATTGCATCCTGGGCCTTGACTTTATGAGGAAGAATTCTTGCGAGATTGACGTCAAGCAAGGTGTTTTGAAATGTGGACAAGAGGAACTTTTCATGGAAGGGGCGTTACCAGGGAACGTGTACAGCCTTAAGAAGATTGTTCTTCCGCTGAGATCGGAAACGATTGTGCCGGTTAGTATTCCTCGGAATCCTGGGCAAACTCATCGTTGTGTACTCGTGGAAAGGATAGACAATGACCTTCCATGGAAAGTGGCAAGAACTTTGGTCAGAGCCACCGACATCTCAGGGGTACGTGTGCTTGAACCTTTGTGATCAGGAACATATTATAGAAAAAGGCACACTAGTTGGTACTTGCGAGGAAGTGGAATGGTTGCGTCGATGCCAATATCTATCGACTGGGACCCTCAGCAAGGATGCACAAACGAGAGTGACCACACTTTTAGAAGACTGCCGCAGCGCTTTGTCCCAAAATGAAATGGTCAAGGCGAAGAAAATGTTACTTAAGTATGCCGGATGTTTTCTCGTCAAACGATGCTGACATCGGGAGGACTGGCTTAGTTCAACATAAAATAAACACCAGAAGAATTGCCTATCCGTCAGCGGCCAAGGAGATTGCCGGTAGCACGTGAAAAGGAAGTAGAAACCGTGATTGAGGGAATGGTGAAGGATGGTGTTATTGAACCTTCATCTAGTCCATGATGGTCACCTGTAGTGCTGGTAAGAAAGAAGGACGGCAGCATGCGGTTTTGTGTTGACTATCGTCGTCTGAACGACGTTACGAAGAAGGACAGCTATCCTTTGCCAAGAATTGATGACACGCTGGACATGCTTACTGGAGTAAAGTGGTTTAGCACGAGGGACCTGAAAAGTGGCTACTTGCAAGTTGAAATTGATCCTAAGGACAAGGAGAAAACTGCATTGTCGACAGGAAAGGGTCTGTGGCAATTTAAAGTTATGCCGTTTGGATTGTGCAATGCTCCGGCAACGTTTGAAATGTTGATGGAACTTGTACTTACCGGGCTAATTGGCGATGCCTGCCTGGACTACTTGGATGACATCATCATCGTAGGCCGTACGTTTGAAGAACATCTTCAAAACCTGGAACGCGTGCTCATGAAGATCCAGAGTGCCAACCTCAAGTTAAGTCCAAAAAAGTGTTTACTATATAAACGACAAGTTCTAGGTTTGTGCTCCTATTATCGGCGATTTGTGAAGAACTTTGCAGATATAGCCAAACCCCTGCATAAGTTAACCGAGGAGAAGCGACATTTCTGCTGGGATGAAAGTTGCGATAGCGCATTCCAAGAGCTAAAGGACCGTCTGTGCAAAACACCTATTTTGGGGTACCCTGATCCAGGCAAGGAATTTATAGTTGACACAGGCGCAAGCGATAGGACTTGGCGGTGTGTTATCACAGCGGAATGGCGATCAAGAGTTTGTGACAGCGTACTTCAGCAAGTCATTGTCGAAACCTGAAAGGAACTATTGTGTTACGAGACGGGAACTGCTTGCTGTGGTAAAGTCATTGCAGCAGTTTAGCAAATATCTTCTGGGGCGGAAATTCCACTTACGAACTGACCATGCTGCACTGAAATGGCTATTGCAGTTCAAAAATCCAGAAGGATAAGTTGCGAGATGGATTGAACTATTGCAGGAATACGACTTCGTGGTCGAACATCGCAGCGGAAAATCTCATGGCAACGCAGATGCATTGTCAAGAAGACCTTGTCCTGAAGACTGCAAGCATTGTACTAGGCAAGAAAGTAAAGAAGTCGTACCTGTGAGAATGCTCAAGACAGACCTCAGCAACGAGTGGAAGGAAAGCCTACAACGTGCACAGCAGGAAGATTCGGACATCAAGCCGATTCTGGAGTGGATGAAGACCAGAGCTCCTAAGCCAAAGTGGAGCAACGTCTCAGCGATGAGTTCGATCACAAAAAGCTATTGGGCCCAATGGGACAGCTTGGTGATTCAGGATGGAGTCCTGTGCCGTAAATGGGAAAATGCTCGGGGAGACAGCTGTCATTTGCAAATGGTTGTCCCTAAAGCTTAAGTAGAGGTGCCTTGAAATTGTACAATGTTGGTGCACCATGGGAGAGGATAGCCCTTGACGTGGCGGGGCCGTTTCCGGAAAGTGAAAGTAAGTAAGTAAGTAAGTAAGTATTTATTTATTTTCTCACCACAATAAACAATACAGACATTTTCACACATGATATATTATTTTGCTTAGTTTACTGTGGGAGACTGGTGCCTAAGCTAGGCTTTAAGGGCCTGTGTTTCAGGTCACCAGGGCTCCGCCCTCTAGTAGTCCGATACATTGCAAGATACTCATAATAAAAGTGATTTAACAAATTTTAAATTAGAAGGTTGTATAATAGCTTTTAGATTCTGTAGCTTAACATAAGGTGTTTGAGAAATTAAAAAATAAATAAATATTAAATGAAAGGAAAAGACAAAATAGACAAAAAGAAAATAAATAAAATTAAAAAAAGGGTTTGTATAGTGTTGGAATTGTTAGTAAACATTATGTAGTGAGGACGTGAGCAAGATGTGTTTTGTGTGTGTATGTGCGAGAGTGCGTATGTGGGCGTGTGTGTGTGAGAGGGTGTGGGTGAGGGTTTATTAAATAGCAGTTGCTAAACATTAAGTCATACGGTAAGTAGATTTTCAGTGTCATCATAGTTGAGCCCCTGTAGCCACGTGGCAAACTTCTTTTTACATTGTCCTTTATTAAGGTTAAAAATCAGTTGAGTTTTATTGATTTTGTTGTACAAGAATCGTCCCAGAAAGCAAAAGAAGCGGTTGGAGAATACTGTCGAAAGGGGAGAATGAGTGCGACTTACGGGATTATATCGTCTCTTGCCATGTATCATTGATGGGTGATAGGTGAGTAGTGAGTGTTATTTTAGTAGGGTGTTCAGGATAAATAGTTGGCGTACTGTTAGGGTTTTTGATTGCTTGTATAGCAGATCTGTAGGATAACGGTATGGGAGAAAATTGGATACTACCGATACATATTTAAGATAACTCTCTGGGCCCTCTCGAGTTCGAGGAGTGTGGTTTTAGGTGCACCGCCCCAAGTTGTTATGCAGTAACTTATCAACGACTGAATGAGGGCGAAGTAGACTGACCTCTTTAGTTTGTCATCCGCTACGTGTCTCAGAGTTTTGAATACATATATAAGTTTACGTAGCCTTGTAATGAGTGAGTCTATATGTTGTTGAAATCTAAGGGAAGTACAAGTGTTTCATGGTTGTGATGGATTACTTCACTAAGTGGCCGGAAGTCTTCGCCATTCCAAATCAAGCTTTGACAGTTGCAGATAAATTA
The DNA here is from genome assembly GCA_911387795.2 of Apamea monoglypha. NCBI lineage: Eukaryota > Metazoa > Arthropoda > Insecta > Lepidoptera > Noctuidae > Apamea > Apamea monoglypha. The sequence goes on from OU426920.1 coordinate 6,754,261, forward strand.
GTTTATGGAGTCTTCTGTCGTTTTGGAGTACCTTTAGAGATTCACAGTGTTCAAGGAAGGAATTTTGAGTCCCAAATATTTCAGGAAATTTGTCGAGTTATGGGTACTCATAAAACAAGAACAACTTCTTACCACCCACAAACGGATGGAATGGTGGAACGATTTAATCAGACATTGGAGAGGTACCTAGTAAAAGTTGTGGAAAATCGGCAACGAGATTGGGACAAGCACATACAACCGTTTTTTTTTTTGTCATATCGAAGCGCTGTTTACGAAAGTACATCGGTGACACCAGCTTTCGCAAACTTTGGAAGAGAATTACGGCTGCCTGCAGACCTGATCACCGGAATACCACCTGATGCCCCACGCAGTATAACCGATTATGCGAATGACTTGCGGAACAAAATGAATGACATTTATGAGCACGTCAGACAGCAAATATCCGAAAAGATGAAAACCCGTTATGACCGCAACATGAACAATAAAGGTTTCGACGAAGGTTCACTAGTGTGGTTGCACAATCCAGTGATTTAGATTTTCCTTTGCTGCGGAGCAAAGGAAAATCTCTTAAGCTTCAAGCTAAATGGGATGAACCGTACCGGATTGTGACAAAGATCAATGACGTAACCACAGAACAGATAAACTGTGGACGTAACCTACCGGATACAGAAAGGTGCAAGAATCCTGGGACGCGGTGGTTTCCTTCTGCGAAACGGTCGTCTCGCAGAAGGAGGCTGCGGAAAGGGAGAGGGAGATCTCGTCCTCTCACCCGGCCCACAGCAGGCGCACCGGGCGTCGGCGGAGGGCGGACAACGCCCTCTTCCAGCCCCCCTAAATGGGTCCAGGGGCGCCCCCACACATCAGGACCCGAGGTGGCGGCGTAGTGTTCCACGCGCGCCCCTCTTAGACGTCGCGGGGGGAGTCAAACACCTCACTCCCCCCCCTGACCCGAGGAGGCCCGCGGTGGCGGGCCGGCACCAGTCGGGGGTTGCGGAAGGATCTTACGTTCCCGCGACCCCCAGCGTAGGTGTGAGATGGAACACTGGGGTGGTTTTTAGTCAGTAAGAGTCTGACAGACCCCGTCGCCCTCCCCAGGGCGGCGGACATCAATGAGGATTTTCCACCCCGGAAAAAAAAAAAAGGGTCACTAAGCATTGAAGCTGAGGTTAGCAAGAAGGTTGTCAAGGCAACATTGAGGGATGTTTGGTATGTTCCCCAGATAAGCGGAAATTTATTTTCGGTGCCGTCGATACAAGATAAAAATCCAGGGAGTTTGTTTGAGTCGCGCGTCACTTCTTGTTCAATGAAGATTGACGGACAAATTGCAATTATAGGACAAAGAGAAAGGTACGAAGGTCTGTACAGGCTTAACTGTAGGATTGTACGTACCGCCATCTAAAGTAATTGTTAATTTGGTACAGATCCTGCCCAGGAAACTTTAAACTCATTTCAGCGATACGATTAAATAAACGCGATCAGGACAAGGGGGGTTAGATACCCAGCGCGGTGGTGAGATTATGTTTCAAAGGTAATTCTTTGCCGTCGTATGTTTCCACAGATAATCTTAGGCTAAAGGTCGAGCCATATGTTTACCCTGTTTCTCAGTGTTCACGGTGCTGGTAGCTAGGTCATAAAATTAAGGCTTGCCCATACAAGAAGATAGTATGCCCTAAGTGCGGCGACAATCATGAAAATTGCGAGACTAAAGAATACAAGTGTATTAACTGTTCTGGTAAACATATGGCGTTATCTAAGTCATGCCCCACTTATCTGAAAGAAAAACGCTTGCGAGAAATTATGGCTGAGTTCAACTGTACGGACGCCAGCACATCAAGTTACTACAATCTGCCAAATTTCTTTAATAGATTTTCAACTTTATCGCTAAATCATTACCTAAGGTTCAAGGTTGATTGGGAAAATTTGACAGTTTCGGGTAGCTTGACCTGCTGGCGTCTGTACACACGGCTACACATCAAGCTATGCATTTCCAGTTTTAGCTGACCTCGCATTGTATAGGTTTTTCGTACAATCAGAAGGCAGCTTATACTGGTTTTGTATAGCTTGATGTGTAGCCGTGCGTACATACAAAAAGGCCATAACTATGTACGTTTTACCTAGCACACCAGAATATGAACCAGAAAAGCCGATGGAAGTTCACAATCCAGTCCATAATACCCCGCAGTTTACAGTTGTCAATAAACCTTCGTACGCAGAGATAATTAAGACTACCGCAGATATTCACCAAGAGCAATCTTATTCTAATGTACGGACGCCAGCACATCAAGTTACTACAATCTGTCAAGTTTCTTTAATAGATTTTCAACTTTATCGCTAAAGCATTAAGGTTCAAGGTTGATTGGGAAAATTTGACAGTTTCGGGTAGCTTGACCTGCTGGCGTCTGTACCTAAGTTCAAATTGGCATCACGCAGTAAGATAAGGTTTTCTAAGCAAAAAACACAAGTTAATACATCGGAATGGTATAAATGTAACGAGGAACAGTGTGACTCATCACAGCTCAATGAAACCGGTATTGACGACCCTGGGTAGTGACCATCTCTTAATTCAGATGTTTAATGACTGTCAGTTAGATAAGAACTTTCTGAATAAAAGAAATTTAAGAAATGCAGATTGGTTATCTTGTAAGATGTGTCTCGACGAAATGTTTTCGAGTCTTGAAACGCCCCTTGACGACCTTCAAAGAGCTTATGACACATTCGTTGACTATCATAATATGGCGGCAGATATTCACATACCTATGATAAAAATGTCACAAAACCCTCATTCAAAATTCAAGCCGAAATCCTATTGGAAGCCTGAATTATCAAAAGCCGTGGGGCAGTAAGGAGACTAGCGTTAGCAAATTTTCGTGGTAACCCAACTCCTTCAAACTTGAGCATTTTGCAGGATAAAATAAGATTAGCACAAAAACTAATAAGAACAGCTGTACACGATGACTGGACAAAGTATTTCTCAACCGTAGACCACTCAACTTCGGCTTCCGAAGTATGGCATAGGATGAAATGGGTAAAAGGTCACCAAGAACTGTTATGTTATGTAGTTAAGGTAAAAGCCAATAATTTGCTTGTTAGCCTTACACCTGATTATGTCTCTCTAGATCAGCCGGTATTTTCAATCCCGAATAAGAAGTTGGAAGAGGATATCTCCATGCAGGAGTTGATTAATATGTATTAAATCAAAGGATACAATATCTCCTGGATGCGATGGTATCTCATACTCTATGGTAAAAAACATACCCTACAATGGTTTATGTATTTTATTGAATCTATTCAATCAGTTTTTACACTCCGGTTATGTACGGACGCCAGCACATCAAGTTACTACAATCTGTCAAATTTCTTTAATAGATATTCAACTTTATCGCTAAAGCATTAAGGTTCAAGGTTGATTGGGAAAATTTGACAGTTTCGGGTAGGTTGACCTGTTGGCGTCTGTACCAAGACAATGGCGTGATATAAAGATAATTGCTATCCCTAAACCGGGACGGGATCCTAATCAGACTTCATCCCTGAGACCAATCTCCTTAATATCTTGCCTTTGCAAAGTTTTTCATTCTATTTTGAATAAGAGGTTTGAGTGGTTCTTGGAGAAACACGAGATGCTGTCAGATAATATGGTGGGCTTTAGAAAATCCAGAGGTTGTTTGGATAGCTCAGGTTGTTTAGTCTCTCGTATTCAAGCAGGTTTTTCGCTTTATATATGGTACTTACTAATTCCATAAGTTTATCTCTCTCTATTTTCCTCTATGGCAATGGTGCCGATGTCGACAATTCTGAATTTATTCCTTAACTGACGTGCGTGAGAAGACGTCAAATTAAACTTTCGACTTTTGAGGTTATGTTATGAACTTTTGTTTTCAATAAAATTTTAGTTTTTTTTTTATTACATAACCAATTGTTACTATAATGTTAGAGCCATGGAACTGTGCTACTCTCTTACCACCACCAGTAAACATGTTTTTATGTATAACTAAATTTGGTAAGAGGCATTCGTTGTTTACAATTCCATAGAACTTAGCTCTTTGTAAAACACAGCAAAATGTTACACAACATCCTTGACAGTATTCACCATCTTTCTATCCTTGACTCCTTGTTTATTTGGGGTGGCTCATCATCATTTTTATTTATTTATTAACTGTTTAATCGGCACCATGCCTCAATATTACCTTGTGATGCAGAACATGTGTACGCAATAATTCTACTAAATAAGTCTTTTTTTTTTTCCAGATGTATCAGCATTAAAACATATATTCAATAACATTGCCAAGGTGTTGTCAAAGCAGTCACCTCTACACAAGGAAGGTGCCATTTGCTCAAGATTTTTATACAAATATGATAAGAAATTCCGCAATGATATAGGCTACAGGAATTTAAGAAAAGTAAACACAGCTCTGAAGAAGTACCTGGCTTTAAACCTCTTGAAAGAGATTGAAAACTTTTCATTAGCTCTGCCTTCAGAGAGTGACGATGATCTTTATTTACCAACAAGGCAGATGCTGGAATATGTTTTGTTAAGAATTATGGCATTTGCGAAGATAATGTTGAGGGTTTGTGTTTGCTCAAAACAAGCAGCAGTGTTTTATTTGGACAGGATAAAGAGAGGTGAGAGTCACTGGATGAGCTTGTTACCATATGCTCTTTTGAGTAGACTGTGGTCTATGAGTATGGTGCTTCTACAGCACACTACAACCTGGTATTCAAACCTGTATCCGTATTTAAAGAAACTACAGCTGAAAGGCCTGGATTTTCTACCAGACAATTATAAACTACCAGAAGACTTCAAACAATGGTTGGACCTGAAGCATGTTGATGACTGGTAGATTTGATTGGGCTCAGAATAAATATATAGAGATTGATAAAACCTTGATTGAAGGTGATGATAATGATCTGTTTCATAATATACTTGGCTATCTGTTTGATAATCAACCTGAATCAGATCAGGAACAGATCATGAAACCTTTGCCATTGTTGGAGAAAAGGCACATGGCAAAAATAGATCGTGGTGTAGTGATATCCAGAGAGAGTTTTAATTTTCTTCTCAACTCTAAATTACTTGTGCAAAAGTAATTCGTTCGTATGTAACGATTTGTATTATATAGTTAAGAAATTGCTCGAAGTTAGAACTGTCAAAAGTTAGAATTCTCAGCCAAGTAATAGTCACCATTTCCTTTACTTAAGCACTACTTTGAGGTTATTTTTGATAAAAATGGAAACTTTGGATAGCATCAAAGCGGTTTTTGCTGTTGTAGACAATATGATAATATATTAGAGGAGATAGAAGAAGTTGCTGAACCTAGAAATCCTAGTCTACTTTCGTGATGTGGATCCATTTCACGACTATTCGGAAGATTGTTTTAAAAAGAGATTTCGTTTCTCCAAAAGTGTTGTTATACATGTGATTTTACTGAGAATTACAGACTTTTTACATTCAGAAACACAAAGAGGGCTTCCTATAACTCCTCTGTGTCAGTTGCTTACTGCTTTACGTTTTTATGCCACTGGAAGCTTTCAGATTGTATGTGGAGATATCATGAATATTTCTCAATTGACGATATGCCATATAGCGAAGAGAGTTAGTCGAGCATTGGCATTGCTAATGCCAGATTTTATTAAGTTTCCTGCAAATTTGAGGAATACAAAGGACGATTTTGAAAAGCTTGGTTGCATTGGCAGTACACCTGGACTGAAAAATATTGTACGAGCAATCAATTGCACCCACATTAAAATCGCCAAACCTAGAGGTATTCTTCATACAGAGCAGTACCGGAATAGAAAAGGTTATTTTTCATTGAATGTGCAAGTAGTTGGTGGTCCTAATTTGATGATATATGATATAGTAGTGCATTGGGCTGGCAGTACACATGATAGCCGAATCTTTAGAAACTCACGACTAAATATAAGGTTATGCAATAATGAAATTGATGGGGTGTTACTTGCAGATGGAGGATATCCCTACACCAGGTAAATAATAACTTAATAATATTCTTTTATTCATAAACGATAAAACTATAATTACCTATAACAATACCTTGTGATGCAGAACATGTGTACGCAATAATTCTACTACTTAAATAAGTCTTTTTTTTTTTCCAGATGTATCAGCATTAAAACATATATTCAATAACATTGCCAAGGTGTTGTCAAAGCAGTCACCTCTACACAAGGAAGGTGCCATTTGCTCAAGATTTTTATACAAATATGATAAGAAATTCCGCAATGATATAGGCTACAGGAATTTAAGAAAAGTAAACACAGCTCTGAAGAAGTACCTGGCTTTAAACCTCTTGAAAGAGATTGAAAACTTTTCATTAGCTCTGCCTTCAGAGAGTGACGATGATCTTTATTTACCAACAAGGCAGATGCTGGAATATGTTTTGTTAAGAATTATGGCATTTGCGAAGATAATGTTGAGGGTTTGTGTTTGCTCAAAACAAGCAGCAGTGTTTTATTTGGACAGGATAAAGAGAGGTGAGAGTCACTGGATGAGCTTGTTACCATATGCTCTTTTGAGTAGACTGTGGTCTATGAGTATGGTGCTTCTACAGCACACTACAACCTGGTATTCAAACCTGTATCCGTATTTAAAGAAACTACAGCTGAAAGGCCTGGATTTTCTACCAGACAATTATAAACTACCAGAAGACTTCAAACAATGGTTGGACCTGAAGCATGTTGATGACTGGTAGATTTGATTGGGCTCAGAATAAATATATAGAGATTGATAAAACCTTGATTGAAGGTGATGATAATGATCTGTTTCATAATATACTTGGCTATCTGTTTGATAATCAACCTGAATCAGATCAGGAACAGATCATGAAACCTTTGCCATTGTTGGAGAAAAGGCACATGGCAAAAATAGATCGTGGTGTAGTGATATCCAGAGAGAGTTTTAATTTTCTTCTCAACTCTAAATTACTTGTGCAAAAGTAATTCGTTCGTATGTAACGATTTGTATTATATAGTTAAGAAATTGCTCGAAGTTAGAACTGTCAAAAGTTAGAATTCTCAGCCAAGTAATAGTCACCATTTCCTTTACTTAAGCACTACTTTGAGGTTATTTTTGATAAAAATGGAAACTTTGGATAGCATCAAAGCGGTTTTTGCTGTTGTAGACAATATGATAATATATTAGAGGAGATAGAAGAAGTTGCTGAACCTAGAAATCCTAGTCTACTTTCGTGATGTGGATCCATTTCACGACTATTCGGAAGATTGTTTTAAAAAGAGATTTCGTTTCTCCAAAAGTGTTGTTATACATGTGATTTTACTGAGAATTACAGACTTTTTACATTCAGAAACACAAAGAGGGCTTCCTATAACTCCTCTGTGTCAGTTGCTTACTGCTTTACGTTTTTATGCCACTGGAAGCTTTCAGATTGTATGTGGAGATATCATGAATATTTCTCAATTGACGATATGCCATATAGCGAAGAGAGTTAGTCGAGCATTGGCATTGCTAATGCCAGATTTTATTAAGTTTCCTGCAAATTTGAGGAATACAAAGGACGATTTTGAAAAGCTTGGTTGCATTGGCAGTACACCTGGACTGAAAAATATTGTACGAGCAATCAATTGCACCCACATTAAAATCGCCAAACCTAGAGGTATTCTTCATACAGAGCAGTACCGGAATAGAAAAGGTTATTTTTCATTGAATGTGCAAGTAGTTGGTGGTCCTAATTTGATGATATATGATATAGTAGTGCATTGGGCTGGCAGTACACATGATAGCCGAATCTTTAGAAACTCACGACTAAATATAAGGTTATGCAATAATGAAATTGATGGGGTGTTACTTGCAGATGGAGGATATCCCTACACCAGGTAAATAATAACTTAATAATATTCTTTTATTCATAAACGATAAAACTATAATTACCTATAACAATACCTTGTGATGCAGAACATGTGTACGCAATAATTCTACTACTTAAATAAGTCTTTTTTTTTTCCAGATGTATCAGCATTAAAACATATATTCAATAACATTGCCAAGGTGTTGTCAAAGCAGTCACCTCTACACAAGGAAGGTGCCATTTGCTCAAGATTTTTATACAAATATGATAAGAAATTCCGCAATGATATAGGCTACAGGAATTTAAGAAAAGTAAACACAGCTCTGAAGAAGTACCTGGCTTTAAACCTCTTGAAAGAGATTGAAAACTTTTCATTAGCTCTGCCTTCAGAGAGTGACGATGATCTTTATTTACCAACAAGGCAGATGCTGGAATATGTTTTGTTAAGAATTATGGCATTTGCGAAGATAATGTTGAGGGTTTGTGTTTGCTCAAAACAAGCAGCAGTGTTTTATTTGGACAGGATAAAGAGAGGTGAGAGTCACTGGATGAGCTTGTTACCATATGCTCTTTTGAGTAGACTGTGGTCTATGAGTATGGTGCTTCTACAGCACACTACAACCTGGTATTCAAACCTGTATCCGTATTTAAAGAAACTACAGCTGAAAGGCCTGGATTTTCTACCAGACAATTATAAACTACCAGAAGACTTCAAACAATGGTTGGACCTGAAGCATGTTGATGACTGGTAGATTTGATTGGGCTCAGAATAAATATATAGAGATTGATAAAACCTTGATTGAAGGTGATGATAATGATCTGTTTCATAATATACTTGGCTATCTGTTTGATAATCAACCTGAATCAGATCAGGAACAGATCATGAAACCTTTGCCATTGTTGGAGAAAAGGCACATGGCAAAAATAGATCGTGGTGTAGTGATATCCAGAGAGAGTTTTAATTTTCTTCTCAACTCTAAATTACTTGTGCAAAAGTAATTCGTTCGTATGTAACGATTTGTATTATATAGTTAAGAAATTGCTCGAAGTTAGAACTGTCAAAAGTTAGAATTCTCAGCCAAGTAATAGTCACCATTTCCTTTACTTAAGCACTACTTTGAGGTTATTTTTGATAAAAATGGAAACTTTGGATAGCATCAAAGCGGTTTTTGCTGTTGTAGACAATATGATAATATATTAGAGGAGATAGAAGAAGTTGCTGAACCTAGAAATCCTAGTCTACTTTCGTGATGTGGATCCATTTCACGACTATTCGGAAGATTGTTTTAAAAAGAGATTTCGTTTCTCCAAAAGTGTTGTTATACATGTGATTTTACTGAGAATTACAGACTTTTTACATTCAGAAACACAAAGAGGGCTTCCTATAACTCCTCTGTGTCAGTTGCTTACTGCTTTACGTTTTTATGCCACTGGAAGCTTTCAGATTGTATGTGGAGATATCATGAATATTTCTCAATTGACGATATGCCATATAGCGAAGAGAGTTAGTCGAGCATTGGCATTGCTAATGCCAGATTTTATTAAGTTTCCTGCAAATTTGAGGAATACAAAGGACGATTTTGAAAAGCTTGGTTGCATTGGCAGTACACCTGGACTGAAAAATATTGTACGAGCAATCAATTGCACCCACATTAAAATCGCCAAACCTAGAGGTATTCTTCATACAGAGCAGTACCGGAATAGAAAAGGTTATTTTTCATTGAATGTGCAAGTAGTTGGTGGTCCTAATTTGATGATATATGATATAGTAGTGCATTGGGCTGGCAGTACACATGATAGCCGAATCTTTAGAAACTCACGACTAAATATAAGGTTATGCAATAATGAAATTGATGGGGTGTTACTTGCAGATGGAGGATATCCCTACACCAGGTAAATAATAACTTAATAATATTCTTTTATTCATAAACGATAAAACTATAATTACCTATAACAATACCTTGTGATGCAGAACATGTGTACGCAATAATTCTACTACTTAAATAAGTCTTTTTTTTTTCCAGATGTATCAGCATTAAAACATATATTCAATAACATTGCCAAGGTGTTGTCAAAGCAGTCACCTCTACACAAGGAAGGTGCCATTTGCTCAAGATTTTTATACAAATATGATAAGAAATTCCGCAATGATATAGGCTACAGGAATTTAAGAAAAGTAAACACAGCTCTGAAGAAGTACCTGGCTTTAAACCTCTTGAAAGAGATTGAAAACTTTTCATTAGCTCTGCCTTCAGAGAGTGACGATGATCTTTATTTACCAACAAGGCAGATGCTGGAATATGTTTTGTTAAGAATTATGGCATTTGCGAAGATAATGTTGAGGGTTTGTGTTTGCTCAAAACAAGCAGCAGTGTTTTATTTGGACAGGATAAAGAGAGGTGAGAGTCACTGGATGAGCTTGTTACCATATGCTCTTTTGAGTAGACTGTGGTCTATGAGTATGGTGCTTCTACAGCACACTACAACCTGGTATTCAAACCTGTATCCGTATTTAAAGAAACTACAGCTGAAAGGCCTGGATTTTCTACCAGACAATTATAAACTACCAGAAGACTTCAAACAATGGTTGGACCTGAAGCATGTTGATGACTGGTAGATTTGATTGGGCTCAGAATAAATATATAGAGATTGATAAAACCTTGATTGAAGGTGATGATAATGATCTGTTTCATAATATACTTGGCTATCTGTTTGATAATCAACCTGAATCAGATCAGGAACAGATCATGAAACCTTTGCCATTGTTGGAGAAAAGGCACATGGCAAAAATAGATCGTGGTGTAGTGATATCCAGAGAGAGTTTTAATTTTCTTCTCAACTCTAAATTACTTGTGCAAAAGTAATTCGTTCGTATGTAACGATTTGTATTATATAGTTAAGAAATTGCTCGAAGTTAGAACTGTCAAAAGTTAGAATTCTCAGCCAAGTAATAGTCACCATTTCCTTTACTTAAGCACTACTTTGAGGTTATTTTTGATAAAAATGGAAACTTTGGATAGCATCAAAGCGGTTTTTGCTGTTGTAGACAATATGATAATATATTAGAGGAGATAGAAGAAGTTGCTGAACCTAGAAATCCTAGTCTACTTTCGTGATGTGGATCCATTTCACGACTATTCGGAAGATTGTTTTAAAAAGAGATTTCGTTTCTCCAAAAGTGTTGTTATACATGTGATTTTACTGAGAATTACAGACTTTTTACATTCAGAAACACAAAGAGGGCTTCCTATAACTCCTCTGTGTCAGTTGCTTACTGCTTTACGTTTTTATGCCACTGGAAGCTTTCAGATTGTATGTGGAGATATCATGAATATTTCTCAATTGACGATATGCCATATAGCGAAGAGAGTTAGTCGAGCATTGGCATTGCTAATGCCAGATTTTATTAAGTTTCCTGCAAATTTGAGGAATACAAAGGACGATTTTGAAAAGCTTGGTTGCATTGGCAGTACACCTGGACTGAAAAATATTGTACGAGCAATCAATTGCACCCACATTAAAATCGCCAAACCTAGAGGTATTCTTCATACAGAGCAGTACCGGAATAGAAAAGGTTATTTTTCATTGAATGTGCAAGTAGTTGGTGGTCCTAATTTGATGATATATGATATAGTAGTGCATTGGGCTGGCAGTACACATGATAGCCGAATCTTTAGAAACTCACGACTAAATATAAGGTTGTGCAATAATGAAATTGATGGGGTGTTACTTGCAGATGGAGGATATCCCTACACCAGGTAAATAATAACTTAATAATATTCTTTTATTCATAAACGATAAAACTATAATTACCTATAACAATACCTTGTGATGCAGAACATGTGTACGCAATAATTCTACTACTTAAATAAGTCTTTTTTTTTTCCAGATGTATCAGCATTAAAACATATATTCAATAACATTCCCAAGGTGTTGTCAAAGCAGTCACCTCTACACAAGGAAGGTGCCATTTGCTCAAGATTTTTATACAAATATGATAAGAAATTCCGCAATGATATAGGCTACAGGAATTTAAGAAAAGTAAACACAGCTCTGAAGAAGTACCTGGCTTTAAACCTCTTGAAAGAGATTGAAAACTTTTCATTAGCTCTGCCTTCAGAGAGTGACGATGATCTTTATTTACCAACAAGGCAGATGCTGGAATATGTTTTGTTAAGAATTATGGCATTTGCGAAGATAATGTTGAGGGTTTGTGTTTGCTCAAAACAAGCAGCAGTGTTTTATTTGGACAGGATAAAGAGAGGTGAGAGTCACTGGATGAGCTTGTTACCATATGCTCTTTTGAGTAGACTGTGGTCTATGAGTATGGTGCTTCTACAGCACACTACAACCTGGTATTCAAACCTGTATCCGTATTTAAAGAAACTACAGCTGAAAGGCCTGGATTTTCTACCAGACAATTATAAACTACCAGAAGACTTCAAACAATGGTTGGACCTGAAGCATGTTGATGACTGGTAGATTTGATTGGGCTCAGAATAAATATATAGAGATTGATAAAACCTTGATTGAAGGTGATGATAATGATCTGTTTCATAATATACTTGGCTATCTGTTTGATAATCAACCTGAATCAGATCAGGAACAGATCATGAAACCTTTGCCATTGTTGGAGAAAAGGCACATGGCAAAAATAGATCGTGGTGTAGTGATATCCAGAGAGAGTTTTAATTTTCTTCTCAACTCTAAATTACTTGTGCAAAAGTAATTCGTTCGTATGTAACGATTTGTATTATATAGTTAAGAAATTGCTCGAAGTTAGAACTGTCAAAAGTTAGAATTCTCAGCCAAGTAATAGTCACCATTTCCTTTACTAAAGCACTACTTTGAGGTTATTTTTGATAAAAATGGAAACTTTGGATAGCATCAAAGCGGTTTTTGCTGTTGTAGACAATATGATAATATATTAGAGGAGATAGAAGAAGTTGCTGAACCTAGAAATCCTAGTCTACTTTCGTGATGTGGATCCATTTCACGACTATTCGGAAGATTGTTTTAAAAAGAGATTTCGTTTCTCCAAAAGTGTTGTTATACATGTGATTTTACTGAGAATTACAGACTTTTTACATTCAGAAACACAAAGAGGGCTTCCTATAACTCCTCTGTGTCAGTTGCTTACTGCTTTACGTTTTTATGCCACTGGAAGCTTTCAGATTGTATGTGGAGATATCATGAATATTTCTCAATTGACGATATGCCATATAGCGAAGAGAGTTAGTCGAGCATTGGCATTGCTAATGCCAGATTTTATTAAGTTTCCTGCAAATTTGAGGAATACAAAGGACGATTTTGAAAAGCTTGGTTGCATTGGCAGTACACCTGGACTGAAAAATATTGTACGAGCAATCAATTGCACCCACATTAAAATCGCCAAACCTAGAGGTATTCTTCATACAGAGCAGTACCGGAATAGAAAAGGTTATTTTTCATTGAATGTGCAAGTAGTTGGTGGTCCTAATTTGATGATATATGAAATAGTAGTGCATTGGGCTGGCAGTACACATGATAGCCGAATCTTTAGAAACTCACGACTAAATATAAGGTTATGCAATAATGAAATTGATGGGGTGTTACTTGCAGATGGAGGATATCCCTACACCAGGTAAATAATAACTTAATAATATTCTTTTATTCATAAACGATAAAACTATAAGTACCTATAACAATACCTTGTGATGCAGAACATGTGTACGCAATAATTCTACTAAATAAGTCTTTTTTTTTTCCAGATGTATCAGCATTAAAACATATATTCAATAACATTGCCAAGGTGTTGTCAAAGCAGTCACCTCTACACAAGGAAGGTGCCATTTGCTCAAGATTTTTATACAAATATGATAAGAAATTCCGCAATGATATAGGCTACAGGAATTTAAGAAAAGTAAGCACAGCTCTGAAGAAGTACCTGGCTTTAAACCTCTTGAAAGAGATTGAAAACTTTTCATTAGCTCTGCCTTCAGAGAGTGACGATGATCTTTATTTACCAACAAGGCAGATGCTGGAATATGTTTTGTTAAGAATTATGGCATTTGCGAAGATAATGTTGAGGGTTTGTGTTTGCTCAAAACAAGCAGCAGTGTTTTATTTGGACAGGATAAAGAGAGGTGAGAGTCACTGGATGAGCTTGTTACCATATGCTCTTTTGAGTAGACTGTGGTCTATGAGTATGGTGCTTCTACAGCACACTACAACCTGGTATTCAAACCTGTATCCGTATTTAAAGAAACTACAGCTGAAAGGCCTGGATTTTCTACCAGACAATTATAAACTACCAGAAGACTTCAAACAATGGTTGGACCTGAAGCATGTTGATGACTGGTAGATTTGATTGGGCTCAGAATAAATATATAGAGATTGATAAAACCTTGATTGAAGGTGATGATAATGATCTGTTTCATAATATACTTGGCTATCTGTTTGATAATCAACCTGAATCAGATCAGGAACAGATCATGAAACCTTTGCCATTGTTGGAGAAAAGGCACATGGCAAAAATAGATCGTGGTGTAGTGATATCCAGAGAGAGTTTTAATTTTCTTCTCAACTCTAAATTACTTGTGCAAAAGTAATTCGTTCGTATGTAACGATTTGTATTATATAGTTAAGAAATTGCTCGAAGTTAGAACTGTCAAAAGTTAGAATTCTCAGCCAAGTAATAGTCACCATTTCCTTTACTTAAGCACTACTTTGAGGTTATTTTTGATAAAAATGGAAACTTTGGATAGCATCAAAGCGGTTTTTGCTGTTGTAGACAATATGATAATATATTAGAGGAGATAGAAGAAGTTGCTGAACCTAGAAATCCTAGTCTACTTTCGTGATGTGGATCCATTTCACGACTATTCGGAAGATTGTTTTAAAAAGAGATTTCGTTTCTCCAAAAGTGTTGTTATACATGTGATTTTACTGAGAATTACAGACTTTTTACATTCAGAAACACAAAGAGGGCTTCCTATAACTCCTCTGTGTCAGTTGCTTACTGCTTTACGTTTTTATGCCACTGGAAGCTTTCAGATTGTATGTGGAGATATCATGAATATTTCTCAATTGACGATATGCCATATAGCGAAGAGAGTTAGTCGAGCATTGGCATTGCTAATGCCAGATTTTATTAAGTTTCCTGCAAATTTGAGGAATACAAAGGACGATTTTGAAAAGCTTGGTTGCATTGGCAGTACACCTGGACTGAAAAATATTGTACGAGCAATCAATTGCACCCACATTAAAATCGCCAAACCTAGAGGTATTCTTATTTATTTTTTTTTTTTATTTATTTACCATTTATGTACACACATATATAAACAGACAAGAAAAACAGAACAGAAAGAAATAGGTACAGAGGTGATGCTTATTTCACAAGAAATCTCTTCCAGCACACCCGAGACAGGACAATAGATACAGAGATGTAGACAGCGTGTGAAATAGTAAAGGAGACAAAAAATAATACATACAATCAAAAACATTTCTCTTAAAAAACTAAACAAAAATTGCTAGAATATACTAACATACATACAAATAAACGTACATACATACATACTACTAAAATAAATATCACTAGAATAATAATAACTATATCATAACCAAAATAAAATAAAACAAAAAATACATACACAACTATGATGAAGTGGACAGATAGTGTTCTTTTACTCTTCTTTTAAAAACTGCAACAGTTTGGCAGTCCCTAATGTCAGGCGGTAGTGAATTCCACAACCGCACCGCGTGCACTGTAAAGGAGTAGGAGTAGAAGTCGGTGGAGTGGGGAGGGGACTTGAGAAGGTTTTTAAGATGCGACCTGCAAGGTGCATCTGAAGGGCGGGCGTAGTTAAAGCGCTCCCGCAGATAGGATGGTGTTTTAGGATTGTGAAGGAGATTAAATAACAGACACAAAATCCGCGAGTTCCTGCGAAGTCGAATGGGGAGCCACTTGAGTATCTTGCGAAAGTTGGAGACGTGATCATACTTTTTAAGGTTAAAAACAAAACGAATACAGATATTTTGCAAACGCTCAAGTTTATTTAAAAGCTCCTCGGTGGCATCCAAATAACAAGCATCGGCGTAGTCAATAATGGGCTGAATGAGGGTTTGAGCAAGAGAGATTTTGGTGTTCAAGGGCAAGAAGCCCTGGAGACATTTCAAAGAATGGAACGTATAGTGCACTTTGCGACTGACTTGAGCAACATGAGCAGTCCACGACAGATAGGAGTCCATGGTCACCCCTAGGTTTTTTACTGTTTGTGCGTATTCAATCTGAACTCCATTCAGACAGAGTGGAGACAGCGACGCTACATCGAGCCTATTCCGCATATACCTGCTGCCGATAATAATGGCCTGAGATTTCCTAGGGTTGATTTGCAGTCCAAAAGACCGCGACCACTCGCTGATCAAATCCAGGTCACTGTTCATGGCTGAAACAGCGGCCTCCGCATCTTCCCTTAGGAAATTATTGTAAAGCTGCAGGTCGTCGGCATAGAGATGGAAGTAAGAAGAGATGACTCTGGTGACAGAGTTAATAAAAATAGAAAAGAGAAGAGGAGAGAGAACGCCACCCTGAGGCACACCTACGACAAGAGAGCACCAATCAGAAGACGACTCGTCAAGACGAACCCGCTGTGAGCGGCCGTTAAGATAGGAGTTAAACCAACCAATAGAGGAAGAGGAGAAATTTAGTGATTTAAGGACCCCTAGAAGGATGTCGAAATCGACAGAATTAAAGGCACTACTAAAGTCGAGAAGTACGAGTAAAGTGAGAGATTTGTGGTCCATTGCCCAGCGGATGTCATCAGTAACCTTCAAAAGAGCCGTTACTGTGCTATGACCAGGTCGAAAACCAGACTGAAAAGGACTAAGGAGATTATTCGCAGATAGAAAGGCAGAAAGTTGTTGATGAACAATATGCTCAAGAACTTTAGAGAGAAATGGGAGGATAGAAATGGGACGGAAATCGGTGGGTGAGACCGGCTTAGGAATTTTGGGTAAGGGGATGATATGAGCTTGCTTCCAGGCCTCAGGAACAGTACAAGAGAACAAGGAGAAATTAAAAATGTGGGTCAAGACAGGAAGTAGTGTAGGGAGGATAGGAGAAATCATTCTTGAACAAATGTTATCACTACCAACTGCAGTAGAGGAGATAGCACAAATAGATTTTTTGACCTCACTTTCACTCACTATATTTAAATCGAAAGTGGAACACTGCGGCAAAGGCAGACCAGAAAGTTTATTTAACGTGGCTGACCTGACGTGCGCATCAAAAGTGACAGGGGGGTGTGAGAAATGTTTGTTAAGAGCACACACGTCAATGTCATTACTGGAAACGACAGGAGACTTGCCAATGCCGACAGTTTTAAGAAACTTCCAGACTTCTGACGAGTTACGATTGTCAAGAGAATTATGGAAATAGCGTCTCTTTGCATCTCTACACATACGCCCGCAGCGATTACGCAGCACCTTATACGCATTCAAGTTGCGCTCAGAAGGACTGCGTTTCAACCTTCTTTTGGCTCTGTCCCTACTTGCCATCGCATCCTTAATGGCAGGAGTAAGCCAAGGAGCCGGAACATATTTTACCTTGACTCGACGGATGGGGGCATGTCGGTCAAATAAGCTGAGTAAAGTGCAGTTAAAATTGTGAACCATATCATCGATACAAGAGCTCTCCAAGACGTCCGTCCAGTCGATACTCTCAGCATCACCCATCAATGCCTCCTGGCTTATGCCCTTGTAGTTCCGAAGGAACATATATTGTGGCTTTCGCTTGGGAGGGCGAATCCTATAGGACATAAAGATGAGGTCGTGGTAAGAAAAACAAGCAGTGAGCTGTCCATGGACAGATACATTGTTACAGTTAGAAACAATCATCAGGTCCAACAGAGAAGGGGTGCAATTAGGAGAATGATGAGTAGCAGACAAAGGCAGAATACTAAGATTATAAGAAGATAAGAGAGATTGAAGTTTGTGAGTACGACAGTCGTTTTTAAGAAGGCAAGTGTTAAAATCGCCCATCAAGACTACATGGTCATAAGAGGGACAGAAATCATCCAAAAGCGAGTCAAAAGAGTCAAAGTAATCGATACTGAGGTTAGGGCTGTAAACGACTCCGAGAAGCATTTTAGCGTGATGCAAGGAAATTTCAAGAAATAGATGCTCCGCTGACCCCGAGTACAAAGATGGTGAAGTGCTGACAATCTTGAAGGGAATATCAGCACGCAAGTAAATGGCAACACCACCACCACCCTTCCCAGTTCTATCATTACGAATAAGGACAAAACCAGGAAGGGCGAAATTAACAGATAAGAGAGAGGGTTTGAGGAAGGACTCAGAGATGAGCAAAGCATCTATATGTGCACTGTTAAAGGAAGCCAGAAGATCTGAATAATGAGCAGGAACACTCTGGGAATTGATGTGGGCTATGTTGAGATTGTTGGGAAGGTGGGACATCAAAGAGGAAATCTGATCGCTGAGGGTAAGGGGAGAAGAAGAACCACTCGCCGCACTAAGGAAACTGCTTGAAGAGGATGAACAAGAGAAAAAGTCATCACCAAGGTCGACACCGATCATAGTTGGCAATAAAATAAAATAATAATAATAAATGTATAAAAAAATAAAAGCAAAACAAAAATAAAAGAACTAACAATAATAAAATTGCTTCTGTGCATACAAGCAAAATAACAATAATAACCAATAAAACACCTACCAATTCGCTGGTGTTGGTAGAGATTTTAACACAACATTTATAAACTGGGTACGTAAAAAAGTGAAAAAAAAAAATTATACTTAAGGCATGAATTATGTTAACATTAAAAAAAAAAAATTAGAATAATTAAAATCAATAAAAGTTAACTAATGATAATGCCGGCCACAACATTCGCAAACAAACCATAACAAACGCAAGATGTAACGAAACGTAACGTCAACACATGACACTGACACTTGATAGACGTCACTACAAAGTACAATTCAATACATCAGAAAAATAAAAACATCTACCGGCGGACTTAACGTTGTGAGAAAAAATTAACTAAAAGTATATGCTTTGGGTAGAATTGCAAGAAGAGAATATAAATTTAAAGTATACCGACATTACACGAATGTATTACAAAACGGTGACGAAAAACATGCAAGGGGGGACGTCTAAAACAGCCAACTCAGCGACGAGCCTTCCTGACTACCTTTTTTTTGGTGATTGCGGTTAGAGGCGATGTAGGAGCCACTGCTGGCGAGGTAGACGCGGCCGGCACGGGATCATTGGGTGCGACAGCACTAACCGGAGCGGGGAATAACGTGATAAGATTATCAAGCTCACCCATGGATGCTATCTTCCGGCGCGTCTTGTCAGGCGTTAAGACAATAACCTTGCCTTCAGCAGACCAGCAGCTATTGATGCTAAAATGCTTGCGGGCCGCAACAAAAACCTGGTGTCTTGACTTGGTCAGGAACTCAGAAATAGTGATGCCGCTGCCCTTGAGTGCAGTTTTACTGTCCCAGACCAACCGACGATACTCCATGTCCTTGAATCGCACCATCACAGGTCTTGTTTTGCCCTGGGGGGCTCCCAGTCTGTGGCATACATCCAAGTGATCCAACTTAATGTCATCTATCAATAGTTGAGTAGACAACATAAGGAGAATTATATCACACAGCTTTTCATTTGGCTTCTCAGGAATACCGTGAAATAGCAGGACCTTTCTACGCATTGCAGTCTCATGTCTGTCCAGAGTCAAAGATATAAATAAGCTCAATCTGAGTTTTAAAGTGAGCAAGCGTTTTGCAAATGAAGGACTTAAACTCTGAGAAGTCAAGGGAAAGTGCAGCAATATCCGGGTGTTCAGGGCTAGTTCCAGCTGTAGCTTTCACCAGCTTATCTTCGTACTCACGCATGCGAGAGCTAAACAGCTTCTCCAGTTCTCCCATACTGTGCACAAGCTTGCTGTCCATGGTTCGTTGGAGTGATAGTGTTGTGGTTGTAAATAGTAAAAGTGAAAGGAAATTCCAAGCGAAGGTGGGTTTACTAGTTAATTAGCACATAAATATACTGAAGAAGAAACAATAAACTATTTTAAAATAAATATTAAATAAGAGAGCTAAAATTACGTATATATGTCAAGCCTACCCCTTCTTTTTTATTCTTCATACAGAGCAGTACCGGAATAGAAAAGGTTATTTTTCATTGAATGTGCAAGTAGTTGGTGGTCCTAATTTGATGATATATGATATAGTAGTGCATTGGGCTGGCAGTACACATGATAGCCGAATCTTTAGAAACTCACGACTAAATATAAGGTTATGCAATAATGAAATTGATGGGGTGTTACTTGCAGATGGAGGATATCCCTACACCAGGTAAATAATAACTTAATAATATTCTTTTATTCATAAACGATAAAACTATAATTACCTATAACAATACCTTGTGATGCAGAACATGTGTACGCAATAATTCTACTACTTAAATAAGTCTTTTTTTTTTCCAGATGTATCAGCATTAAAACATATATTCAATAACATTGCCAAGGTGTTGTCAAAGCAGTCACCTCTACACAAGGAAGGTGCCATTTGCTCAAGATTTTTATACAAATATGATAAGAAATTCCGCAATGATATAGGCTACAGGAATTTAAGAAAAGTAAACACAGCTCTGAAGAAGTACCTGGCTTTAAACCTCTTGAAAGAGATTGAAAACTTTTCATTAGCTCTGCCTTCAGAGAGTGACGATGATCTTTATTTACCAACAAGGCAGATGCTGGAATATGTTTTGTTAAGAATTATGGCATTTGCGAAGATAATGTTGAGGGTTTGTGTTTGCTCAAAACAAGCAGCAGTGTTTTATTTGGACAGGATAAAGAGAGGTGAGAGTCACTGGATGAGCTTGTTACCATATGCTCTTTTGAGTAGACTGTGGTCTATGAGTATGGTGCTTCTACAGCACACTACAACCTGGTATTCAAACCTGTATCCGTATTTAAAGAAACTACAGCTGAAAGGCCTGGATTTTCTACCAGACAATTATAAACTACCAGAAGACTTCAAACAATGGTTGGACCTGAAGCATGTTGATGACTGGTAGATTTGATTGGGCTCAGAATAAATATATAGAGATTGATAAAACCTTGATTGAAGGTGATGATAATGATCTGTTTCATAATATACTTGGCTATCTGTTTGATAATCAACCTGAATCAGATCAGGAACAGATCATGAAACCTTTGCCATTGTTGGAGAAAAGGCACATGGCAAAAATAGATCGTGGTGTAGTGATATCCAGAGAGAGTTTTAATTTTCTTCTCAACTCTAAATTACTTGTGCAAAAGTAATTCGTTCGTATGTAACGATTTGTATTATATAGTTAAGAAATTGCTCGAAGTTAGAACTGTCAAAAGTTAGAATTCTCAGCCAAGTAATAGTCACCATTTCCTTTACTTAAGCACTACTTTGAGGTTATTTTTGATAAAAATGGAAACTTTGGATAGCATCAAAGCGGTTTTTGCTGTTGTAGACAATATGATAATATATTAGAGGAGATAGAAGAAGTTGCTGAACCTAGAAATCCTAGTCTACTTTCGTGATGTGGATCCATTTCACGACTATTCGGAAGATTGTTTTAAAAAGAGATTTCGTTTCTCCAAAAGTGTTGTTATACATGTGATTTTACTGAGAATTACAGACTTTTTACATTCAGAAACACAAAGAGGGCTTCCTATAACTCCTCTGTGTCAGTTGCTTACTGCTTTACGTTTTTATGCCACTGGAAGCTTTCAGATTGTATGTGGAGATATCATGAATATTTCTCAATTGACGATATGCCATATAGCGAAGAGAGTTAGTCGAGCATTGGCATTGCTAATGCCAGATTTTATTAAGTTTCCTGCAAATTTGAGGAATACAAAGGACGATTTTGAAAAGCTTGGTTGCATTGGCAGTACACCTGGACTGAAAAATATTGTACGAGCAATCAATTGCACCCACATTAAAATCGCCAAACCTAGAGGTATTCTTCATACAGAGCAGTACCGGAATAGAAAAGGTTATTTTTCATTGAATGTGCAAGTAGTTGGTGGTCCTAATTTGATGATATATGATATAGTAGTGCATTGGGCTGGCAGTACACATGATAGCCGAATCTTTAGAAACTCACGACTAAATATAAGGTTATGCAATAATGAAATTGATGGGGTGTTACTTGCAGATGGAGGATATCCCTACACCAGGTAAATAATAACTTAATAATATTCTTTTATTCATAAACGATAAAACTATAATTACCTATAACAATACCTTGTGATGCAGAACATGTGTACGCAATAATTCTACTAAATAAGTCTTTTTTTTTCCAGATGTATCAGCATTAAAACATATATTCAATAACATTGCCAAGGTGTTGTCAAAGCAGTCACCTCTACACAAGGAAGGTGCCATTTGCTCAAGATTTTTATACAAATATGATAAGAAATTCCGCAATGATATAGGCTACAGGAATTTAAGAAAAGTAAACACAGCTCTGAAGAAGTACCTGGCTTTAAACCTCTTGAAAGAGATTGAAAACTTTTCATTAGCTCTGCCTTCAGAGAGTGACGATGATCTTTATTTACCAACAAGGCAGATGCTGGAATATGTTTTGTTAAGAATTATGGCATTTGCGAAGATAATGTTGAGGGTTTGTGTTTGCTCAAAACAAGCAGCAGTGTTTTATTTGGACAGGATAAAGAGAGGTGAGAGTCACTGGATGAGCTTGTTACCATATGCTCTTTTGAGTAGACTGTGGTCTATGAGTATGGTGCTTCTACAGCACACTACAACCTGGTATTCAAACCTGTATCCGTATTTAAAGAAACTACAGCTGAAAGGCCTGGATTTTCTACCAGACAATTATAAACTACCAGAAGACTTCAAACAATGGTTGGACCTGAAGCATGTTGATGACTGGTAGATTTGATTGGGCTCAGAATAAATATATAGAGATTGATAAAACCTTGATTGAAGGTGATGATAATGATCTGTTTCATAATATACTTGGCTATCTGTTTGATAATCAACCTGAATCAGATCAGGAAAAGATCATGAAACCTTTGCCATTGTTGGAGAAAAGGCACATGGCAAAAATAGATCGTGGTGTAGTGATATCCAGAGAGAGTTTTAATTTTATTCTCAACTCTAAATTACTTGTGCAAAAGTAATTCGTTCGTATGTAACGATTTGTATTATATAGTTAAGAAATTGCTCGAAGTTAGAACTGTCAAAAGTTAGAATTCTCAGCCAAGTAATAGTCACCATTTCCTTTACTTAAGCACTACTTTGAGGTTATTTTTGATAAAAATGGAAACTTTGGATAGCATCAAAGCGGTTTTTGCTGTTGTAGACAATATGATAATATATTAGAGGAGATAGAAGAAGTTGCTGAACCTAGAAATCCTAGTCTACTTTCGTGATGTGGATCCATTTCACGACTATTCGGAAGATTGTTTTAAAAAGAGATTTCGTTTCTCCAAAAGTGTTGTTATACATGTGATTTTACTGAGAATTACAGACTTTTTACATTCAGAAACACAAAGAGGGCTTCCTATAACTCCTCTGTGTCAGTTGCTTACTGCTTTACGTTTTTATGCCACTGGAAGCTTTCAGATTGTATGTGGAGATATCATGAATATTTCTCAATTGACGATATGCCATATAGCGAAGAGAGTTAGTCGAGCATTGGCATTGCTAATGCCAGATTTTATTAAGTTTCCTGCAAATTTGAGGAATACAAAGGACGATTTTGAAAAGCTTGGTTGCATTGGCAGTACACCTGGACTGAAAAATATTGTACGAGCAATCAATTGCACCCACATTAAAATCGCCAAACCTAGAGGTATTCTTCATACAGAGCAGTACCGGAATAGAAAAGGTTATTTTTCATTGAATGTGCAAGTAGTTGGTGGTCCTAATTTGATGATATATGATATAGTAGTGCATTGGGCTGGCAGTACACATGATAGCCGAATCTTTAGAAACTCACGACTAAATATAAGGTTATGCAATAATGAAATTGATGGGGTGTTACTTGCAGATGGAGGATATCCCTACACCAGGTAAATAATAACTTAATAATATTCTTTTATTCATAAACGATAAAACTATAATTACCTATAACAATACCTTGTGATGCAGAACATGTGTACGCAATAATTCTACTACTTAAATAAGTCTTTTTTTTTTCCAGATGTATCAGCATTAAAACATATATTCAATAACATTGCCAAGGTGTTGTCAAAGCAGTCACCTCTACACAAGGAAGGTGCCATTTGCTCAAGATTTTTATACAAATATGATAAGAAATTCCGCAATGATATAGGCTACAGGAATTTAAGAAAAGTAAACACAGCTCTGAAGAAGTACCTGGCTTTAAACCTCTTGAAAGAGATTGAAAACTTTTCATTAGCTCTGCCTTCAGAGAGTGACGATGATCTTTATTTACCAACAAGGCAGATGCTGGAATATGTTTTGTTAAGAATTATGGCATTTGCGAAGATAATGTTGAGGGTTTGTGTTTGCTCAAAACAAGCAGCAGTGTTTTATTTGGACAGGATAAAGAGAGGTGAGAGTCACTGGATGAGCTTGTTACCATATGCTCTTTTGAGTAGACTGTGGTCTATGAGTATGGTGCTTCTACAGCACACTACAACCTGGTATTCAAACCTGTATCCGTATTTAAAGAAACTACAGCTGAAAGGCCTGGATTTTCTACCAGACAATTATAAACTACCAGAAGACTTCAAACAATGGTTGGACCTGAAGCATGTTGATGACTGGTAGATTTGATTGGGCTCAGAATAAATATATAGAGATTGATAAAACCTTGATTGAAGGTGATGATAATGATCTGTTTCATAATATACTTGGCTATCTGTTTGATAATCAACCTGAATCAGATCAGGAACAGATCATGAAACCTTTGCCATTGTTGGAGAAAAGGCACATGGCAAAAATAGATCGTGGTGTAGTGATATCCAGAGAGAGTTTTAATTTTCTTCTCAACTCTAAATTACTTGTGCAAAAGTAATTCGTTCGTATGTAACGATTTGTATTATATAGTTAAGAAATTGCTCGAAGTTAGAACTGTCAAAAGTTAGAATTCTCAGCCAAGTAATAGTCACCATTTCCTTTACTTAAGCACTACTTTGAGGTTATTTTTGATAAAAATGGAAACTTTGGATAGCATCAAAGCGGTTTTTGCTGTTGTAGACAATATGATAATATATTAGAGGAGATAGAAGAAGTTGCTGAACCTAGAAATCCTAGTCTACTTTCGTGATGTGGATCCATTTCACGACTATTCGGAAGATTGTTTTAAAAAGAGATTTCGTTTCTCCAAAAGTGTTGTTATACATGTGATTTTACTGAGAATTACAGACTTTTTACATTCAGAAACACAAAGAGGGCTTCCTATAACTCCTCTGTGTCAGTTGCTTACTGCTTTACGTTTTTATGCCACTGGAAGCTTTCAGATTGTATGTGGAGATATCATGAATATTTCTCAATTGACGATATGCCATATAGCGAAGAGAGTTAGTCGAGCATTGGCATTGCTAATGCCAGATTTTATTAAGTTTCCTGCAAATTTGAGGAATACAAAGGACGATTTTGAAAAGCTTGGTTGCATTGGCAGTACACCTGGACTGAAAAATATTGTACGAGCAATCAATTGCACCCACATTAAAATCGCCAAACCTAGAGGTATTCTTCATACAGAGCAGTACCGGAATAGAAAAGGTTATTTTTCATTGAATGTGCAAGTAGTTGGTGGTCCTAATTTGATGATATATGATATAGTAGTGCATTGGGCTGGCAGTACACATGATAGCCGAATCTTTAGAAACTCACGACTAAATATAAGGTTATGCAATAATGAAATTGATGGGGTGTTACTTGCAGATGGAGGATATCCCTACACCAGGTAAATAATAACTTAATAATATTCTTTTATTCATAAACGATAAAACTATAATTACCTATAACAATACTATGTGCCATGTGGTCCTCAAAGCATCATAAATACCTTACTACAATAGTGCTAATTTGGCATTCTTTATTTCAGACATTTATTAACTCCGGTTTCAAATCCCAGAACTGCACAAGAGGAGAGAGATATAACAAGGTGCAAATAAAATCAAAAAATTCAGTGGAAGGTTTATTTTTAGTATGGAAAAGACAGTTTCCATACTTACAAATTGGTTTAGCAACCAAATTTTCTACAACGGCCAATATTATAATGGCTTGTGCGGTTCTCCACAACATTGCAATAGAAGTAAATGATATTTTTGACGTTGATGACACCATGGACTTCATTGCTCAGCCATCTTACACAATGACAAGCACAACTGGTACCAGTGATAGTTTGGTACTTCGAGCAAATATAATTTCACGCTATTATATGTTTTAATTTAATTAAATAAAACCAAGTTTCACTTACATTATATTTTATTTATTTTCACATAAAAAAGAGGGTTACAAACTATATAATTATTCTTTGTCATATTTCTCCAATTTTTTGAGTTTTATTTGCATTTCAATTTTATACAAATTTTCTTTGTGTTCTCTGAAATATTTATCTTGAGTTCTTCATCGTGCATTAGGTATTTTCTTAAATTGGAATTCTTCCTCGTTCATTCTTTTCTTGAATTCTAATTCTTCTTCCAATATTTTACACTTCAACATATCGACTTTATTCGTTCTCAAACTGTCGTACCCAAAGACATTAAATTATTTTCTTAAATCTCTTTGTTTCGATCCTAGAACTTTCTAGAACTATCGACATTTGGTCAGTCGGGGCCGGTATGTACTCGAACATTCTAGATGTTTCTACAATAGAAGGTTCTAGAACTATCTGCGGAACTATATAAGGCCGGGATAAGACGACCAGGAGACAGAGTTGGATAAGCGAATTTAGCGAATACATCGAAAGCGATCTTCAAGTACTACTTAAGGGTCAGTTCACACCGAGACGCGACGCGACGCGACGCTGCGCGCACAGATTAAAAGAGTGACTCAAAATATACTTTATTTTCTACACGAAAAGGTACACATTGCATTGTGAGAGTTCAGAATACGTTGCGCGGTGCAGTAGGTCGTTTTAAAGTGTACGCGCAGCGTCGCGTCGCGTCGCGTCTTGGTGTGAACTGACCCTAAGTGCAATTGTGTTTTATAATTAGTGTGTTTGAGTTGTTATTAGTGTTCTTTAATTAAAGTGTAATTTTTGGTAATTTTTATCGGCAGTTTTAATTGTCACGAACCCCGAAGCTCGTACAATTGGTGTCAGAAGCAAGGATTAAAAATCATGCCGATTTTACCTAAGGCGACACGGAGGGTATCCGTACCCGGAGTCAACGCCAACAGGAGACGGACCAGAGACGTTTTGATGGAGCTATGCCGCAGAGGTCGGAGGGCCAGCTACCAACCACGGATGCCGACCCGTCCGCATCAGCTCCAGCATCAGCAGCCTTTGCTGCCCTTATGATGATGCTGCAGGACCAGGCCCACCGACAAGAGGAACAGGCTCGTCGTTTGGAAGAACAGCTCCAGCGGGACAAGGAGGAACATGCTCGCGGACAGGAGCAATAGGCTCGTCGGTTAGAAGAACAGCTCCAACGTGATAAGGAGGAGCAAGCGCGCCGCCAGGAAGAGCAGATGCTCCTTATGAAGGACCTTCACGCTATCTTCGGGAAAGACATGAAGGAGGTGAAGGATAAGGTTGCTCAATATGACAACCGCCTGTCGGAAGCTGAAATCCGAATCGACCAACTGAATAATCGGGTTGACAACGTGATGGCTGACGTGAAGAAAACCGTGATGGCTGACGTAAAGAAAATGCTGGATTACCTTAAACTTGGGGATGGAATCACAGCTCCCGTAGCTACAACATCTTCGCTACGTGGATTCAAAGTGCCACCGTTCGATGAAACTTCTTCCTGGTCGGCCTACAAAATCCAGTTTGAGGCTGTCATGAAGGCGAACGGTTGGAATAAAAGTCAGGTCATGACTGCCCTCACCCTAGGCCTGCGCGACCAGGCCTCAACTGTTCTGGAAGCTCTCGGTAAGGAAGTGACTTACGAGCAGCTCCTTGAGGCATTGGAGGCTCGGTATGGTGACGCTCACCTGGAACACGTGTTTCGTGCGCAGCTCAAGGATCGCGTGCAACGCAGTAACGAAAACCTGCAGCAGTGGGCCCTTGAAGTGGAGAAGCTGGTGCGTAAAGCTTACCAGTCCGTACCTGCGCTTATTGATGGGAATCTAGTGCAGGCATTCGTCGACGGCATCCGCGACCTTGAAGTAAGAGCTGCTGTGAGGCTCGGGCACCACGCACGGGACGCTTAAGGATGCACTGGATGTGGAAGCTGTGCGGCAGGATCATCGTTCCCATCGCGTCAGGGAGCTACAGTTCGCGACCGCAATAAAGGATACAGCCCTAGGTGCTACGGTTGCGGGGAAAGGGGCCACCTTCGATCCAGTTGCCCTAAGCGAACTGCAGAAAGAGAAGACGGCCGATTTCCAGAGGGCAGTGCAGCTAACAGCACCGCCCAGCACCAGCAGCAGGGAAACGAGTAATAGCCAGGACTGCGGGGCGGGTGCTGGCTGATGTTCGAGGAGCCCCAAGGGTTTCGATCACACAAACCCAAGACGGGAAAAGCCTAATCATCAAGGGCGAGGTCAACGGAACGCCGTGTAAGCTGACCATAGACATTGGAGCCTCTCGCGGTTGTCAGTTCCCAACTCATAAGACGGGTCCTTGGGGACTCCACATACAACCGAGAACGCATTAATTTGGTAACAGCCACCGGTCAGCGCATACCCGTCCACGGAGAGAAGAAGATGGGGTTGAAGCTAGGCAACAGAATCTACCTGCATAATGTCATCGTGGCTGATATAATGGACGATTGCATCCTGGGCCTTGACTTTATGAGGAAGAATTCTTGCGAGATTGACGTCAAGCAAGGTGTTTTGAAATGTGGACAAGAGGAACTTTTCATGGAAGGGGCGTTACCAGGGAACGTGTACAGCCTTAAGAAGATTGTTCTTCCGCTGAGATCGGAAACGATTGTGCCGGTTAGTATTCCTCGGAATCCTGGGCAAACTCATCGTTGTGTACTCGTGGAAAGGATAGACAATGACCTTCCATGGAAAGTGGCAAGAACTTTGGTCAGAGCCACCGACATCTCAGGGGTACGTGTGCTTGAACCTTTGTGATCAGGAACATATTATAGAAAAAGGCACACTAGTTGGTACTTGCGAGGAAGTGGAATGGTTGCGTCGATGCCAATATCTATCGACTGGGACCCTCAGCAAGGATGCACAAACGAGAGTGACCACACTTTTAGAAGACTGCCGCAGCGCTTTGTCCCAAAATGAAATGGTCAAGGCGAAGAAAATGTTACTTAAG
This sequence comes from Apamea monoglypha, assembly GCA_911387795.2. Taxonomy (NCBI): domain Eukaryota; kingdom Metazoa; phylum Arthropoda; class Insecta; order Lepidoptera; family Noctuidae; genus Apamea; species Apamea monoglypha. The sequence continues at coordinate 6,783,505 of OU426920.1, forward strand.
TATGCCGGATGTTTTCTCGTCAAACGATGCTGACATCGGGAGGACTGGCTTAGTTCAACATAAAATAAACACCAGAAGAATTGCCTATCCGTCAGCGGCCAAGGAGATTGCCGGTAGCACGTGAAAAGGAAGTAGAAACCGTGATTGAGGGAATGGTGAAGGATGGTGTTATTGAACCTTCATCTAGTCCATGATGGTCACCTGTAGTGCTGGTAAGAAAGAAGGACGGCAGCATGCGGTTTTGTGTTGACTATCGTCGTCTGAACGACGTTACGAAGAAGGACAGCTATCCTTTGCCAAGAATTGATGACACGCTGGACATGCTTACTGGAGTAAAGTGGTTTAGCACGAGGGACCTGAAAAGTGGCTACTTGCAAGTTGAAATTGATCCTAAGGACAAGGAGAAAACTGCATTGTCGACAGGAAAGGGTCTGTGGCAATTTAAAGTTATGCCGTTTGGATTGTGCAATGCTCCGGCAACGTTTGAAATGTTGATGGAACTTGTACTTACCGGGCTAATTGGCGATGCCTGCCTGGACTACTTGGATGACATCATCATCGTAGGCCGTACGTTTGAAGAACATCTTCAAAACCTGGAACGCGTGCTCATGAAGATCCAGAGTGCCAACCTCAAGTTAAGTCCAAAAAAGTGTTTACTATATAAACGACAAGTTCTAGGTTTGTGCTCCTATTATCGGCGATTTGTGAAGAACTTTGCAGATATAGCCAAACCCCTGCATAAGTTAACCGAGGAGAAGCGACATTTCTGCTGGGATGAAAGTTGCGATAGCGCATTCCAAGAGCTAAAGGACCGTCTGTGCAAAACACCTATTTTGGGGTACCCTGATCCAGGCAAGGAATTTATAGTTGACACAGGCGCAAGCGATAGGACTTGGCGGTGTGTTATCACAGCGGAATGGCGATCAAGAGTTTGTGACAGCGTACTTCAGCAAGTCATTGTCGAAACCTGAAAGGAACTATTGTGTTACGAGACGGGAACTGCTTGCTGTGGTAAAGTCATTGCAGCAGTTTAGCAAATATCTTCTGGGGCGGAAATTCCACTTACGAACTGACCATGCTGCACTGAAATGGCTATTGCAGTTCAAAAATCCAGAAGGATAAGTTGCGAGATGGATTGAACTATTGCAGGAATACGACTTCGTGGTCGAACATCGCAGCGGAAAATCTCATGGCAACGCAGATGCATTGTCAAGAAGACCTTGTCCTGAAGACTGCAAGCATTGTACTAGGCAAGAAAGTAAAGAAGTCGTACCTGTGAGAATGCTCAAGACAGACCTCAGCAACGAGTGGAAGGAAAGCCTACAACGTGCACAGCAGGAAGATTCGGACATCAAGCCGATTCTGGAGTGGATGAAGACCAGAGCTCCTAAGCCAAAGTGGAGCAACGTCTCAGCGATGAGTTCGATCACAAAAAGCTATTGGGCCCAATGGGACAGCTTGGTGATTCAGGATGGAGTCCTGTGCCGTAAATGGGAAAATGCTCGGGGAGACAGCTGTCATTTGCAAATGGTTGTCCCTAAAGCTCAAGTAGAGGTGCCTTGAAATTGTACAATGTTGGTGCACCATGGGAGAGGATAGCCCTTGACGTGGCGGGGCCGTTTCCGGAAAGTGAAAGTAAGTAAGTAAGTAAGTAAGTATTTATTTATTTTCTCACCACAATAAACAATACAGACATTTTTACACATGATATATTATTTTGCTTAGTTTACTGTGGGAGACTGGTGCCTAAGCTAGGCTTTAAGGGCCTGTGTTTCAGGTCACCAGGGCTCCGCCCTCTAGTAGTCCGATACATTGCAAGATACTCATAATAAAAGTGATTTAACAAATTTTAAATTAGAAGGTTGTATAATAGCTTTTAGATTCTGTAGCTTAACATAAGGTGTTTGAGAAATTAAAAAATAAATAAATATTAAATGAAAGGAAAAGACAAAATAGACAACAAGAAAATAAATAAAATTAAAAAAAGGGTTTGTATAGTGTTGGAATTGTTAGTAAACATTATGTAGTGAGGACGTGAGCAAGATGTGTTTTGTGTGTGTATGTGCGAGAGTGCGTATGTGGGCGTGTGTGTGTGAGAGGGTGTGGGTGAGGGTTTATTAAATAGCAGTTGCTAAACATTAAGTCATACGGTAAGTAGATTTTCAGTGTCATCATAGTTGAGCCCCTGTAGCCACGTGGCAAACTTCTTTTTACATTGTCCTTTATTAAGGTTAAAAATCAGTTGAGTTTTATTGATTTTGTTGTACAAGAATCGTCCCAGAAAGCAAAAGAAGCGGTTGGAGAATACTGTCGAAAGGGGAGAATGAGTGCGACTTACGGGATTATATCGTCTCTTGCCATGTATCATTGATGGGTGATAGGTGAGTAGTGAGTGTTATTTTAGTAGGGTGTTCAGGATAAATAGTTGGCGTGCTGTTAGGGTTTTTGATTGCTTGTATAGCAGATCTGTAGGATAACGGTATGGGAGAAAATTGGATACTACCGATACATATTTAAGATAACTCTCTGGGCCCTCTCGAGTTCGAGGAGTGTGGTTTTAGGTGCACCGCCCCAAGTTGTTATGCAGTAACTTATCAACGACTGAATGAGGGCGAAGTAGACTGACCTCTTTAGTTTGTCATCCGCTACGTGTCTCAGAGTTTTGAATACATATATAAGTTTACGTAGCCTTGTAATGAGTGAGTCTATATGTTGTTGAAATCTAAGGGAAGTACAAGTGTTTCATGGTTGTGATGGATTACTTCACTAAGTGGCCGGAAGTCTTCGCCATTCCAAATCAAGCTTTGACAGTTGCAGATAAATTAGTTTATGGAGTCTTCTGTCGTTTTGGAGTACCTTTAGAGATTCACAGTGTTCAAGGAAGGAATTTTGAGTCCCAAATATTTCAGGAAATTTGTCGAGTTATGGGTACTCATAAAACAAGAACAACTTCTTACCACCCACAAACGGATGGAATGGTGGAACGATTTAATCAGACATTGGAGAGGTACCTAGTAAAAGTTGTGGAAAATCGGCAACGAGATTGGGACAAGCACATACAACCGTTTTTTTTTTTGTCATATCGAAGCGCTGTTTACGAAAGTACATCGGTGACACCAGCTTTCGCAAACTTTGGAAGAGAATTACGGCTGCCTGCAGACCTGATCACCGGAATACCACCTGATGCCCCACGCAGTATAACCGATTATGCGAATGACTTGCGGAACAAAATGAATGACATTTATGAGCACGTCAGACAGCAAATATCCGAAAAGATGAAAACCCGTTATGACCGCAACATGAACAATAAAGGTTTCGACGAAGGTTCACTAGTGTGGTTGCACAATCCAGTGATTTAGATTTTCCTTTGCTGCGGAGCAAAGGAAAATCTCTTAAGCTTCAAGCTAAATGGGATGAACCGTACCGGATTGTGACAAAGATCAATGACGTAACCACAGAACAGATAAACTGTGGACGTAACCTACCGGATACAGAAAGGTGCAAGAATCCTGGGACGCGGTGGTTTCCTTCTGCGAAACGGTCGTCTCGCAGAAGGAGGCTGCGGAAAGGGAGAGGGAGATCTCGTCCTCTCACCCGGCCCACAGCAGGCGCACCGGGCGTCGGCGGAGGGCGGACAACGCCCTCTTCCAGCCCCCCTAAATGGGTCCAGGGGCGCCCCCACACATCAGGACCCGAGGTGGCGGCGTAGTGTTCCACGCGCGCCCCTCTTAGACGTCGCGGGGGGAGTCAAACACCTCACTCCCCCCCCTGACCCGAGGAGGCCCGCGGTGGCGGGCCGGCACCAGTCGGGGGTTGCGGAAGGATCTTACGTTCCCGCGACCCCCAGCGTAGGTGTGAGATGGAACACTGGGGTGGTTTTTAGTCAGTAAGAGTCTGACAGACCCCGTCGCCCTCCCCAGGGCGGCGGACATCAATGAGGATTTTCCACCCCGGAAAAAAAAAAAGGGTCACTAAGCATTGAAGCTGAGGTTAGCAAGAAGGTTGTCAAGGCAACATTGAGGGATGTTTGGTATGTTCCCCAGATAAGCGGAAATTTATTTTCGGTGCCGTCGATACAAGATAAAAATCCAGGGAGTTTGTTTGAGTCGCGCGTCACTTCTTGTTCAATGAAGATTGACGGACAAATTGCAATTATAGGACAAAGAGAAAGGTACGAAGGTCTGTACATGCTTAACTGTAGGATTGTACGTACCGCCATCTAAAGTAATTGTTAATTTGGTACAGATCCTGCCCAGGAAACTTTAAACTCATTTCAGCGATGCGATTAAATAAACGCGATCAGGACAAGGGGGGTTAGATACCCAGCGCGGTGGTGAGATTATGTTTCAAAGGTAATTCTTTGCCGTCGTATGTTTCCACAGATAATCTTAGGCTAAAGGTCGAGCCATATGTTTACCCTGTTTCTCAGTGTTCACGGTGCTGGTAGCTAGGTCATAAAATTAAGGCTTGCCCATACAAGAAGATAGTATGCCCTAAGTGCGGCGACAATCATGAAAATTGCGAGACTAAAGAATACAAGTGTATTAACTGTTCTGGTAAACATATGGCGTTATCTAAGTCATGCCCCACTTATCTGGAAGAAAAACGCTTGCGAGAAATTATGGCTGAGTTCAACTGTACGGACGCCAGCACATCAAGTTACTACAATCTGCCAAATTTCTTTAATAGATTTTCAACTTTATCGCTAAATCATTACCTAAGGTTCAAGGTTGATTGGGAAAATTTGACAGTTTCGGGTAGCTTGACCTGCTGGCGTCTGTACACACGGCTACACATCAAGCTATGCATTTCCAGTTTTAGCTGACCTCGCATTGTATAGGTTTTTCGTACAATCAGAAGGCAGCTTATACTGGTTTTGTATAGCTTGATGTGTAGCCGTGCGTACATACAAAAAGGCCATAACTATGTACGTTTTACCTAGCACACCAGAATATGAACCAGAAAAGCCGATGGAAGTTCACAATCCAGTCCATAATACCCCGCAGTTTACAGTTGTCAATAAACCTTCGTACGCAGAGATAATTAAGACTACCGCAGATATTCACCAAGAGCAATCTTATTCTAATGTACGGACGCCAGCACATCAAGTTACTACAATCTGTCAAGTTTCTTTAATAGATTTTCAACTTTATCGCTAAAGCATTAAGGTTCAAGGTTGATTGGGAAAATTTGACAGTTTCGGGTAGCTTGACCTGCTGGCGTCTGTACCTAAGTTCAAATTGGCATCACACAGTAAGATAAGGTTTTCTAAGCAAAAAACACAAGTTAATACATCGGAATGGTATAAATGTAACGAGGAACAGTGTGACTCATCACAGCTCAATGAAACCGGTATTGACGACCCTGGGTAGTGACCATCTCTTAATTCAGATGTTTAATGACTGTCAGTTAGATAAGAACTTTCTGAATAAAAGAAATTTAAGAAATGCAGATTGGTTATCTTGTAAGATGTGTCTCGACGAAATGTTTTCGAGTCTTGAAACGCCCCTTGACGACCTTCAAAGAGCTTATGACACATTCGTTGACTATCATAATATGGCGGCAGATATTCACATACCTATGATAAAAATGTCACAAAACCCTCATTCAAAATTCAAGCCGAAATCCTATTGGAAGCCTGAATTATCAAAAGCCGTGGGGCAGTTAGGAGACTAGCGTTAGCAAATTTTCGTGGTAACCCAACTCCTTCAAACTTGAGCATTTTGCAGGATAAAATAAGATTAGCACAAAAACTAATAAGAACAGCTGTACACGATGACTGGACAAAGTATTTCTCAACCGTAGACCACTCAACTTCGGCTTCTGAAGTATGGCATAGGATGAAATGGGTAAAAGGTCACCAAGAACTGTTATGTTATGTAGCTAAGGTAAAAGCCAATAATTTGCTTGTTAGTCTTACACCTGATTATGTCTCTCTAGATCAGCCGGTATTTTCAATCCCGAATAAGAAGTTGGAAGAGGATATCTCCATGCAGGAGTTGATTAATATGTATTAAATCAAAGGATACAATATCTCCTGGATGCGATGGTATCTCATACTCTATGGTAAAAAACATACCCTACAATGGTTTATGTATTTTATTGAATCTATTCAATCAGTTTTTACACTCCGGTTATGTACGGACGCCAGCACATCAAGTTACTACAATCTGTCAAATTTCTTTAATAGATATTCAACTTTATCGCTAAAGCATTAAGGTTCAAGGTTGATTGGGAAAATTTGACAGTTTCGGGTAGGTTGACCTGTTGGCGTCTGTACCAAGACAATGGCGTGATATAAAGATAATTGCTATCCCTAAACCGGGACGGGATCCTAATCAGACTTCATCCCTGAGACCAATCTCCTTAATATCTTGCCTTTGCAAAGTTTTTCATTCTATTTTGAATAAGAGGTTTGAGTGGTTCTTGGAGAAACACGAGATGCTGTCAGATAATATGGTGGGCTTTAGAAAATCCAGAGGTTGTTTGGATAGCTCAGGTTGTTTAGTCTCTCGTATTCAAGCAGGTTTTTCGCTTTATATATGGTACTTACTAATTCCATAAGTTTATCTCTCTCTATTTTCCTCTATGGCAATGGTGCCGATGTCGACAATTCTGAATTTATTCCTTAACTGACGTGCGTGAGAAGACGTCAAATTAAACTTTCGACTTTTGAGGTTATGTTATGAACTTTTGTTTTCAATAAAATTTTAGTTTTTTTTTTATTACATAACCAATTGTTACTATAATGTTAGAGCCATGGAACTGTGCTACTCTCTTACCACCACCAGTAAACATGTTTTTATGTATAACTAAATTTGGTAAGAGGCATTCGTTGTTTACAATTCCATAGAACTTAGCTCTTTGTAAAACACAGCAAAATGTTACACAACATCCTTGACAGTATTCACCATCTTTCTATCCTTGACTCCTTGTTTATTTGGGGTGGCTCATCATCATTTTTATTTATTTATTAACTGTTTAATCGGCACCATGCCTCAATATTACCTTGTGATGCAGAACATGTGTACGCAATAATTCTACTAAATAAGTCTTTTTTTTTTCCAGATGTATCAGCATTAAAACATATATTCAATAACATTGCCAAGGTGTTGTCAAAGCAGTCACCTCTACACAAGGAAGGTGCCATTTGCTCAAGATTTTTATACAAATATGATAAGAAATTCCGCAATGATATAGGCTACAGGAATTTAAGAAAAGTAAACACAGCTCTGAAGAAGTACCTGGCTTTAAACCTCTTGAAAGAGATTGAAAACTTTTCATTAGCTCTGCCTTCAGAGAGTGACGATGATCTTTATTTACCAACAAGGCAGATGCTGGAATATGTTTTGTTAAGAATTATGGCATTTGCGAAGATAATGTTGAGGGTTTGTGTTTGCTCAAAACAAGCAGCAGTGTTTTATTTGGACAGGATAAAGAGAGGTGAGAGTCACTGGATGAGCTTGTTACCATATGCTCTTTTGAGTAGACTGTGGTCTATGAGTATGGTGCTTCTACAGCACACTACAACCTGGTATTCAAACCTGTATCCGTATTTAAAGAAACTACAGCTGAAAGGCCTGGATTTTCTACCAGACAATTATAAACTACCAGAAGTCTTCGAACAATGGTTGGACCTGAAGCATGTTGATGACTTTGGTAGATTTGATTGGGCTCAGAATAAATATATAGAGATTGATAAAACCTTGATTGAAGGTGATGATAATGATCTGTTTCATAATATACTTGGCTATCTGTTTGATAATCAACCTGAATCAGATCAGGAACAGATCATGAAACCTTTGCCATTGTTGGAGAAAAGGCACATGGCAAAAATAGATCGTGGTGTAGTGATATCCAGAGAGAGTTTTAATTTTCTTCTCAACTCTAAATTACTTGTGCAAAAGTAATTCGTTCGTATGTAACGATTTGTATTATATAGTTAAGAAATTGCTCGAAGTTAGAACTGTCAAAAGTTAGAATTCTCAGCCAAGTAATAGTCACCATTTCCTTTACTTAAGCACTACTTTGAGGTTATTTTTGATAAAAATGGAAACTTTGGATAGCATCAAAGCGGTTTTTGCTGTTGTAGACAATATGATAATATATTAGAGGAGATAGAAGAAGTTGCTGAACCTAGAAATCCTAGTCTACTTTCGTGATGTGGATCCATTTCACGACTATTCGGAAGATTGTTTTAAAAAGAGATTTCGTTTCTCCAAAAGTGTTGTTATACATGTGATTTTACTGAGAATTACAGACTTTTTACATTCAGAAACACAAAGAGGGCTTCCTATAACTCCTCTGTGTCAGTTGCTTACTGCTTTACGTTTTTATGCCACTGGAAGCTTTCAGATTGTATGTGGAGATATCATGAATATTTCTCAATTGACGATATGCCATATAGCGAAGAGAGTTAGTCGAGCATTGGCATTGCTAATGCCAGATTTTATTAAGTTTCCTGCAAATTTGAGGAATACAAAGGACGATTTTGAAAAGCTTGGTTGCATTGGCAGTACACCTGGACTGAAAAATATTGTACGAGCAATCAATTGCACCCACATTAAAATCGCCAAACCTAGAGGTATTCTTCATACAGAGCAGTACCGGAATAGAAAAGGTTATTTTTCATTGAATGTGCAAGTAGTTGGTGGTCCTAATTTGATGATATATGATATAGTAGTGCATTGGGCTGGCAGTACACATGATAGCCGAATCTTTAGAAACTCACGACTAAATATAAGGTTATGCAATAATGAAATTGATGGGGTGTTACTTGCAGATGGAGGATATCCCTACACCAGGTAAATAATAACTTAATAATATTCTTTTATTCATAAACGATAAAACTATAATTACCTATAACAATACTATGTGCCATGTGGTCCTCAAAGCATCATAAATACCTTACTACAATAGTGCTAATTTGGCATTCTCTAATTCAGACATTTATTAACTCCGGTTTCAAATCCCAGAACTGCACAAGAGGAGAGAGATATAACAAGGTGCAAATAAAATCAAAAAATTCAGTGGAAGGTTTATTTTTAGTATGGAAAAGACAGTTTCCATACTTACAAATTGGTTTAGCAACCAAATTTTCTACAACGGCCAATATTATAATGGCTTGTGCAGTGCTCCACAACATTGCAATAGAAGTAAATGATATTTTTGACGTTGATGACACCATGGACTTCATTGCTCAGCCATCTTACACAATGACAAGCACAACTGGTACCAGTGATAGTTTGGTACTTCGAGCAAATATAATTTCACGCTATTATATGTTTTAATTTAATTAAATAAAACCAAGTTTCACTTACATTATATTTTATTTATTTTCACATAAAAAAGAGGGTTACAAACTATATAATTATTCTTTGTCATATTTCTCCAATTTTTTGAGTTTTATTTGCATTTCAATTTTATACAAATTTTCTTTGTGTTCTCTGAAATATTTATCTTGAGTTCTTCATCGTGCATTAGGTATTTTCTTAAATTGGAATTCTTCCTCGTTCATTCTTTTCTTGAATTCTAATTCTTCTTCCAATATTTTACACTTCAACATATCGACTTTATTCGTTCTCAAACTGTCGTACCCAAAGACATTAAATTATTTTCTCGTACAATTGGTGTCAGAAGCAAGGATTAAAAATCATGCCGATTTTACCTAAAGACGACACGGAGGGTATCCGTACCCGGAGTCAACGCCAACAGGAGACGGACCAGAGACGTTTTGATGGAGCTATGCCGCAGAGGTCGGAGGGCCAGCTACCAACCACGGATGCCGACCCGTCCGCATCAGCTCCAGCATCAGCAGCCTTTGCTGCCCTGATGATGATGCTGCAGGACCAGGCCCACCGACAAGAGGAACAGGCTCGTCGTTTGGAAGAACAGCTCCAGCGGGACAAGGAGGAACATGCTCGCGGACAGGAGCAACAGGCTCGTCGGTTAGAAGAACAGCTCCAACGTGATAAGGAGGAGCAAGCGCGCCGCCAGGAAGAGCAGATGCTCCTTATGAAGGACCTTCACGCTATCTTCGGGAAAGACATGAAGGAGGTGAAGGATAAGGTTGCTCAATATGACAACCGCCTGTCGGAAGCTGAAATCCGAATCGACCAACTGAATAATCGGGTTGACAACGTGATGGCTGACGTGAAGAAAACCGTGATGGCTGACGTAAAGAAAATGCTGGATTACCTTAAACTTGGGGATGGAATCACAGCTCCCGTAGCTACAACATCTTCGCTACGTGGATTCAAAGTGCCACCGTTCGATGAAACTTCTTCCTGGTCGGCCTACAAAATCCAGTTTGAGGCTGTCATGAAGGCGAACGGTTGGAATAAAAGTCAGGTCATGACTGCCCTCACCCTAGGCCTGCGCGACCAGGCCTCAACTGTTCTGGAAGCTCTCGGTAAGGAAGTGACTTACGAGCAGCTCCTTGAGGCATTGGAGGCTCGGTATGGTGACGCTCACCTGGAACATGTGTTTCGTGCGCAGCTCAAGGATCGCGTGCAACGCAGTAACGAAAACCTGCAGCAGTGGGCCCTTGAAGTGGAGAAGCTGGTGCGTAAAGCTTACCAGTCCGTACCTGCGCTTATTGATGGGAATCTAGTGCAGGCATTCGTCGACGGCATCCGCGACCTTGAAGTAAGAGCTGCTGTGAGGCTCGGGCACCACGCACGGGACGCTTAAGGATGCCTTGGCCCATGCACTGGATGTGGAAGCTGTGCGGCAGGATCATCGTTCCCATCGCGTCAGGGAGCTACAGTTCGCGACCGCAATAAAGGATACAGCCCTAGGTGCTACGGTTGCGGGGAAAGGGGCCACCTTCGATCCAGTTGCCCTAAGCGAACTGCAGAAAGAGAATACGGCCGATTTCCAGAGGGCAGTGCAGCTAACAGCACCGCCCAGCACCAGCAGCAGGGAAACGAGTAATAGCCAGGACTGCGGGGCGGGTGCTGGCTGATGTTCGAGGAGCCCCAAGGGTTTCGATCACACAAACCCAAGACGGGAAAAGCCTAATCATCAAGGGCGAGGTCAACGGAACGCCGTGTAAGCTGACCATAGACATTGGAGCCTCTCGCGGTTGTCAGTTCCCAACTCATAAGACGGGTCCTTGGGGACTCCACATACAACCGAGAACGCATTAATTTGGTAACAGCCACCGGTCAGCGCATACCCGTCCACGGAGAGAAGAAGATGGGGTTGAAGCTAGGCAACAGAATCTACCTGCATAATGTCATCGTGGCTGATATAATGGACGATTGCATCCTGGGCCTTGACTTTATGAGGAAGAATTCTTGCGAGATTGACGTCAAGCAAGGTGTTTTGAAATGTGGACAAGAGGAACTTTTCATGGAAGGGGCGTTACCAGGGAACGTGTACAGCCTTAAGAAGATTGTTCTTCCGCTGAGATCGGAAACGATTGTGCCGGTTAGTATTCCTCGGAATCCTGGGCAAACTCATCGTTGTGTACTCGTGGAAAGGATAGACAATGACCTTCCATGGAAAGTGGCAAGAACTTTGGTCAGAGCCACCGACATCTCAGGGGTACGTGTGCTTGAACCTTTGTGATCAGGAACATATTATAGAAAAAGGCACACTAGTTGGTACTTGCGAGGAAGTGGAATGGTTGCGTCGATGCCAATATCTATCGACTGGGACCCTCAGCAAGGATGCACAAACGAGAGTGACCACACTTTTAGAAGACTGCCGCAGCGCTTTGTCCCAAAATGAAATGGTCAAGGCGAAGAAAATGTTACTTAAGTATGCCGGATGTTTTCTCGTCAAACGATGCTGACATCGGGAGGACTGGCTTAGTTCAACATAAAATAAACACCAGAAGAATTGCCTATCCGTCAGCGGCCAAGGAGATTGCCGGTAGCACGTGAAAAGGAAGTAGAAACCGTGATTGAGGGAATGGTGAAGGATGGTGTTATTGAACCTTCATCTAGTCCATGATGGTCACCTGTAGTGCTGGTAAGAAAGAAGGACGGCAGCATGCGGTTTTGTGTTGACTATCGTCGTCTGAACGACGTTACGAAGAAGGACAGCTATCCTTTGCCAAGAATTGATGACACGCTGGACATGCTTACTGGAGTAAAGTGGTTTAGCACGAGGGACCTGAAAAGTGGCTACTTGCAAGTTGAAATTGATCCTAAGGACAAGGAGAAAACTGCATTGTCGACAGGAAAGGGTCTGTGGCAATTTAAAGTTATGCCGTTTGGATTGTGCAATGCTCCGGCAACGTTTGAAATGTTGATGGAACTTGTACTTACCGGGCTAATTGGCGATGCCTGCCTGGACTACTTGGATGACATCATCATCGTAGGCCGTACGTTTGAAGAACATCTTCAAAACCTGGAACGCGTGCTCATGAAGATCCAGAGTGCCAACCTCAAGTTAAGTCCAAAAAAGTGTTTACTATATAAACGACAAGTTCTAGGTTTGTGCTCCTATTATCGGCGATTTGTGAAGAACTTTGCAGATATAGCCAAACCCCTGCATAAGTTAACCGAGGAGAAGCGACATTTCTGCTGGGATGAAAGTTGCGATAGCGCATTCCAAGAGCTAAAGGACCGTCTGTGCAAAACACCTATTTTGGGGTACCCTGATCCAGGCAAGGAATTTATAGTTGACACAGGCGCAAGCGATAGGACTTGGCGGTGTGTTATCACAGCGGAATGGCGATCAAGAGTTTGTGACAGCGTACTTCAGCAAGTCATTGTCGAAACCTGAAAGGAACTATTGTGTTACGAGACGGGAACTGCTTGCTGTGGTAAAGTCATTGCAGCAGTTTAGCAAATATCTTCTGGGGCGGAAATTCCACTTACGAACTGACCATGCTGCACTGAAATGGCTATTGCAGTTCAAAAATCCAGAAGGATAAGTTGCGAGATGGATTGAACTATTGCAGGAATACGACTTCGTGGTCGAACATCGCAGCGGAAAATCTCATGGCAACGCAGATGCATTGTCAAGAAGACCTTGTCCTGAAGACTGCAAGCATTGTACTAGGCAAGAAAGTAAAGAAGTCGTACCTGTGAGAATGCTCAAGACAGACCTCAGCAACGAGTGGAAGGAAAGCCTACAACGTGCACAGCAGGAAGATTCGGACATCAAGCCGATTCTGGAGTGGATGAAGACCAGAGCTCCTAAGCCAAAGTGGAGCAACGTCTCAGCGATGAGTTCGATCACAAAAAGCTATTGGGCCCAATGGGACAGCTTGGTGATTCAGGATGGAGTCCTGTGCCGTAAATGGGAAAATGCTCGGGGAGACAGCTGTCATTTGCAAATGGTTGTCCCTAAAGCTCAAGTAGAGGTGCCTTGAAATTGTACAATGTTGGTGCACCATGGGAGAGGATAGCCCTTGACGTGGCGGGGCCGTTTCCGGAAAGTGAAAGTAAGTAAGTAAGTAAGTAAGTATTTATTTATTTTCTCACCACAATAAACAATACAGACATTTTTACACATGATATATTATTTTGCTTAGTTTACTGTGGGAGACTGGTGCCTAAGCTAGGCTTTAAGGGCCTGTGTTTCAGGTCACCAGGGCTCCGCCCTCTAGTAGTCCGATACATTGCAAGATACTCATAATAAAAGTGATTTAACAAATTTTAAATTAGAAGGTTGTATAATAGCTTTTAGATTCTGTAGCTTAACATAAGGTGTTTGAGAAATTAAAAAATAAATAAATATTAAATGAAAGGAAAAGACAAAATAGACAAAAAGAAAATAAATAAAATTAAAAAAAGGGTTTGTATAGTGTTGGAATTGTTAGTAAACATTATGTAGTGAGGACGTGAGCAAGATGTGTTTTGTGTGTGTATGTGCGAGAGTGCGTATGTGGGCGTGTGTGTGTGAGAGGGTGTGGGTGAGGGTTTATTAAATAGCAGTTGCTAAACATTAAGTCATACGGTAAGTAGATTTTCAGTGTCATCATAGTTGAGCCCCTGTAGCCACGTGGCAAACTTCTTTTTACATTGTCCTTTATTAAGGTTAAAAATCAGTTGAGTTTTATTGATTTTGTTGTACAAGAATCGTCCCAGAAAGCAAAAGAAGCGGTTGGAGAATACTGTCGAAAGGGGAGAATGAGTGCGACTTACGGGATTATATCGTCTCTTGCCATGTATCATTGATGGGTGATAGGTGAGTAGTGAGTGTTATTTTAGTAGGGTGTTCAGGATAAATAGTTGGCGTGCTGTTAGGGTTTTTGATTGCTTGTATAGCAGATCTGTAGGATAACGGTATGGGAGAAAATTGGATACTACCGATACATATTTAAGATAACTCTCTGGGCCCTCTCGAGTTCGAGGAGTGTGGTTTTAGGTGCACCGCCCCAAGTTGTTATGCAGTAACTTATCAACGACTGAATGAGGGCGAAGTAGACTGACCTCTTTAGTTTGTCATCCGCTACGTGTCTCAGAGTTTTGAATACATATATAAGTTTACGTAGCCTTGTAATGAGTGAGTCTATATGTTGTTGAAATCTAAGGGAAGTACAAGTGTTTCATGGTTGTGATGGATTACTTCACTAAGTGGCCGGAAGTCTTCGCCATTCCAAATCAAGCTTTGACAGTTGCAGATAAATTAGTTTATGGAGTCTTCTGTCGTTTTGGAGTACCTTTAGAGATTCACAGTGTTCAAGGAAGGAATTTTGAGTCCCAAATATTTCAGGAAATTTGTCGAGTTATGGGTACTCATAAAACAAGAACAACTTCTTACCACCCACAAACGGATGGAATGGTGGAACGATTTAATCAGACATTGGAGAGGTACCTAGTAAAAGTTGTGGAAAATCGGCAACGAGATTGGGACAAGCACATACAACCGTTTTTTTTTTGTCATATCGAAGCGCTGTTTACGAAAGTACATCGGTGACACCAGCTTTCGCAAACTTTGGAAGAGAATTACGGCTGCCTGCAGACCTGATCACCGGAATACCACCTGATGCCCCACGCAGTATAACCGATTATGCGAATGACTTGCGGAACAAAATGAATGACATTTATGAGCACGTCAGACAGCAAATATCCGAAAAGATGAAAACCCGTTATGACCGCAACATGAACAATAAAGGTTTCGACGAAGGTTCACTAGTGTGGTTGCACAATCCAGTGATTTAGATTTTCCTTTGCTCCGCAGCAAAGGAAAATCTCTTAAGCTTCAAGCTAAATGGGATGAACCGTACCGGATTGTGACAAAGATCAATGACGTAACCACAGAACAGATAAACTGTGGACGTAACCTACCGGATACAGAAAGGTGCAAGAATCCTGGGACGCGGTGGTTTCCTTCTGCGAAACGGTCGTCTCGCAGAAGGAGGCTGCGGAAAGGGAGAGGGAGATCTCGTCCTCTCACCCGGCCCACAGCAGGCGCACCGGGCGTCGGCGGAGGGCGGACAACGCCCTCTTCCAGCCCCCCTAAATGGGTCCAGGGGCGCCCCCACACATCAGGACCCGAGGTGGCGGCGTAGTGTTCCACGCGCGCCCCTCTTAGACGTCGCGGGGGGAGTCAAACACCTCACTCCCCCCCCTGACCCGAGGAGGCCCGCGGTGGCGGGCCGGCACCAGTCGGGGGTTGCGGAAGGATCTTACGTTCCCGCGACCCCCAGCGTAGGTGTGAGATGGAACACTGGGGTGGTTTTTAGTCAGTAAGAGTCTGACAGACCCCGTCGCCCTCCCCAGGGCGGCGGACATCAATGAGGATTTTCCACCCCGGAAAAAAAAAAAGGGTCACTAAGCATTGAAGCTGAGGTTAGCAAGAAGGTTGTCAAGGCAACATTGAGGGATGTTTGGTATGTTCCCCAGATAAGCGGAAATTTATTTTCGGTGCCGTCGATACAAGATAAAAATCCAGGGAGTTTGTTTGAGTCGCGCGTCACTTCTTGTTCAATGAAGATTGACGGACAAATTGCAATTATAGGACAAAGAGAAAGGTACGAAGGTCTGTACATGCTTAACTGTAGGATTGTACGTACCGCCATCTAAAGTAATTGTTAATTTGGTACAGATCCTGCCCAGGAAACTTTAAACTCATTTCAGCGATGCGATTAAATAAACGCGATCAGGACAAGGGGGGTTAGATACCCAGCGCGGTGGTGAGATTATGTTTCAAAGGTAATTCTTTGCCGTCGTATGTTTCCACAGATAATCTTAGGCTAAAGGTCGAGCCATATGTTTACCCTGTTTCTCAGTGTTCACGGTGCTGGTAGCTAGGTCATAAAATTAAGGCTTGCCCATACAAGAAGATAGTATGCCCTAAGTGCGGCGACAATCATGAAAATTGCGAGACTAAAGAATACAAGTGTATTAACTGTTCTGGTAAACATATGGCGTTATCTAAGTCATGCCCCACTTATCTGGAAGAAAAACGCTTGCGAGAAATTATGGCTGAGTTCAACTGTACGGACGCCAGCACATCAAGTTACTACAATCTGCCAAATTTCTTTAATAGATTTTCAACTTTATCGCTAAATCATTACCTAAGGTTCAAGGTTGATTGGGAAAATTTGACAGTTTCGGGTAGCTTGACCTGCTGGCGTCTGTACACACGGCTACACATCAAGCTATGCATTTCCAGTTTTAGCTGACCTCGCATTGTATAGGTTTTTCGTACAATCAGAAGGCAGCTTATACTGGTTTTGTATAGCTTGATGTGTAGCCGTGCGTACATACAAAAAGGCCATAACTATGTACGTTTTACCTAGCACACCAGAATATGAACCAGAAAAGCCGATGGAAGTTCACAATCCAGTCCATAATACCCCGCAGTTTACAGTTGTCAATAAACCTTCGTACGCAGAGATAATTAAGACTACCGCAGATATTCACCAAGAGCAATCTTATTCTAATGTACGGACGCCAGCACATCAAGTTACTACAATCTGTCAAGTTTCTTTAATAGATTTTCAACTTTATCGCTAAAGCATTAAGGTTCAAGGTTGATTGGGAAAATTTGACAGTTTCGGGTAGCTTGACCTGCTGGCGTCTGTACCTAAGTTCAAATTGGCATCACACAGTAAGATAAGGTTTTTTAAGCAAAAAACACAAGTTAATACATCGGAATGGTATAAATGTAACGAGGAACAGTGTGACTCATCACAGCTCAATGAAACCGGTATTGACGACCCTGGGTAGTGACCATCTCTTAATTCAGATGTTTAATGACTGTCAGTTAGATAAGAACTTTCTGAATAAAAGAAATTTAAGAAATGCAGATTGGTTATCTTGTAAGATGTGTCTCGACGAAATGTTTTCGAGTCTTGAAACGCCCCTTGACGACCTTCAAAGAGCTTATGACACATTCGTTGACTATCATAATATGGCGGCAGATATTCACATACCTATGATAAAAATGTCACAAAACCCTCATTCAAAATTCAAGCCGAAATCCTATTGGAAGCCTGAATTATCAAAAGCCGTGGGGCAGTTAGGAGACTAGCGTTAGCAAATTTTCGTGGTAACCCAACTCCTTCAAACTTGAGCATTTTGCAGGATAAAATAAGATTAGCACAAAAACTAATAAGAACAGCTGTACACGATGACTGGACAAAGTATTTCTCAACCGTAGACCACTCAACTTCGGCTTCTGAAGTATGGCATAGGATGAAATGGGTAAAAGGTCACCAAGAACTGTTATGTTATGTAGTTAAGGTAAAAGCCAATAATTTGCTTGTTAGTCTTACACCTGATTATGTCTCTCTAGATCAGCCGGTATTTTCAATCCCGAATAAGAAGTTGGAAGAGGATATCTCCATGCAGGAGTTGATTAATATGTATTAAATCAAAGGATACAATATCTCCTGGATGCGATGGTATCTCATACTCTATGGTAAAAAACATACCCTACAATGGTTTATGTATTTTATTGAATCTATTCAATCAGTTTTTACACTCCGGTTATGTACGGACGCCAGCACATCAAGTTACTACAATCTGTCAAATTTCTTTAATAGATATTCAACTTTATCGCTAAAGCATTAAGGTTCAAGGTTGATTGGGAAAATTTGACAGTTTCGGGTAGGTTGACCTGTTGGCGTCTGTACCAAGACAATGGCGTGATATAAAGATAATTGCTATCCCTAAACCGGGACGGGATCCTAATCAGACTTCATCCCTGAGACCAATCTCCTTAATATCTTGCCTTTGCAAAGTTTTTCATTCTATTTTGAATAAGAGGTTTGAGTGGTTCTTGGAGAAACACGAGATGCTGTCAGATAATATGGTGGGCTTTAGAAAATCCAGAGGTTGTTTGGATAGCTCAGGTTGTTTAGTCTCTCGTATTCAAGCAGGTTTTTCGCTTTATATATGGTACTTACTAATTCCATAAGTTTATCTCTCTCTATTTTCCTCTATGGCAATGGTGCCGATGTCGACAATTCTGAATTTATTCCTTAACACGTTCGTGGACAGTACTATCTTACAGGTTGCAGCTACTGAGACACTACTTTTTTTCATACATTGCCCAGGGGCGTAGTGTCACAACGCATGGTTAAAAAACCATTATGATATGACAGAACGGATATAGGCGTAAACGTCGTAAGGCGTTCTGTCACATAGAATATTATTATTTTGTAGGGATGTGACAGTACGGTCTTAGGCGTATACGCTTATATCCGTAGTGTCATATTTACGTTGCAAAATAGTATGCGTGGTGCACTTACGCCTTCAGGCGTCAGTGCTGTGTGTGATAGAAAGGTAATAAAAAGTAGATTTAATAAATCAAAACGTAGTTTTATTTAAGAAACAGCACAATCACTTCCTGTTACTTCTATGTAATTATTACAATAGCAAAAAAAAACTTAAAATAAACTAACCAAAAACAAATCTTCTTAAAATTAACATTATTATAATTATAATTATCAGCCTTACAATTTGTACGGAAGGAACTGGATATCACAATCAGTTATATTCTAATCAGTTTTATTGTTATAATCTAAACAACTACATATCCATCTAACAATAAGATTATAACATTATAATGAATAAAGATTTTGAAATCACTACTGATTCCGAAATCTTTATTCATCAGTCCTTATACTTCTATGGTAAATTTCGAAACAAGATGGGCATAATGGAGGTTTATCTGGACACCCTTTACAGCGATAGCTCGTTTCTCTACGAATTTTGTTTTTAGTACAAACTTTACACTTTAGGAAGGCAAACTTTTTCTTTGCTCCAGGTCGTGATGGTACTTGCTCTGGCCAGTGGCCACTCATTAAATTTTCAGTTACAGAAATGCTTTCCGGCGGAGGAGCAGATGAAGTACTGGGTCGGAAGCGCCTGTTATCATGAATGCTGTTTTTATTGACCATGTCTCTCCCTTTTATTTTCAGATTACTAATCCCAATCATTACCATAATCAATTCTTCTCGGTAGTTTACGTAATTATATGAGGCGGCATTGTTTTTCTTATATTTTTTGAATAAGAAGTATGCATTCCAAACTGCAATATCCAAGAAGTGAAACAGTACCTTTTTGTACCACCTAATCGTTTTCCGAGGGCATGAGTAGTAGGATACCATTTGATCGGACCTATCAACACCGGACATATGTCGGTTATAGAGATCAACTTCTGCAGGTTTCAATTTGGTCTTGCCATATCGATTTCTCACTTCCACAAGAGAAGGATGTACCTTTGTGGTAATCATCAAGACTGGACGTTTGTCCTTCCACTTTGAAACATACACCTTGCCCTTGCGTGCCCACACATGCTCACCTTTCTTCACCTTTTTCGTTGCAATAGTCTTAGGATTTTCTTTACGATTTGAACGCAAGGTACCGGTACAATGAGTTTTCAGATCAAGCAACTTTTGTGATAATGTCACAGAATTATAGAAATTGTCCATAAAGAGATGATGTCCACGTAGCAAGTATGGACGCATTAACCTCATGACAAGTTTTTCTGTCTTAGATTCGGACTCACCTATGTTTGAAGTTGTCGCTTCCTTTCCCGAATACATCTTTACATTTAGCACATAGCCATCGTCAGTAGTGAGCTCATAGAATTTGATGCCGTAGCGAGCTTTTTTCGACTTGATGTACTGACGAAAAATCAACCGACCGCGAAACAGAAGAAGCGACTCATCCAGCGACAACTCTTCACCAGCATTGTAAATTTTACGAAAGTTTAGTGTCAACATATCAATGAATTGCGCAATCTTATTTTCTCCTTTTGCATCTAATTCCGATGCACAGATGCAGCGCAAAATTTGTTCATATCGTCGTCCTGACATTATAAAGCTAAATATGGGATGATAATATAGTACATTCGATAATGAAAAGAGACTTCTTTGTTTAGGACATTTAATGTGACCTTTGAGAAGCGTAATCCCAAGAAATTTCATCATTTCTTCACAGGTGGTCTCACGATATACTGTTTTGCGGCTATGTCTGGTATGAGGCCTATTCGTGTTGCATAGAGCGTTTCCATAATTGTTTGTACAGTTTACCAAATATTCAACGGCACTTTGTGGGAATGCAAGATGGAAAAAGTCAATTACTTGGTTCATACTATCAATATTCACGGTTATACCACATTGCGAGTTATCAAAATGAAAATCGGGTATATCAGTTACCGTTTGAGACCATAATTCCTCTCTGACAGGTGTATTTGATCTCCTATTACTAACACTGACAGGGTTTAGCTGATCAGAGGGCTCTAGTGACATGTTAGGGCATTCTTCGTCATTCAAAGGCAGACCAGTTATCACTGGGACAGGTTCTTGTATTAGGTCTACAGGGCAATCAGTATTTCGTGTGAATTCAATATTTTCGCGGTTTACGTCGAGTTGAGTCGAGTCAATATATGATGATTTGTCAGTATCATCATCTGCATCACTAGACGAAGAGGATATTGACTCACCAGATGATAAAGTAGCTGTAACTTGTCGTATGCGTCTTGCTTTTGAGGCTTGAGTTTCATCCTCTGAACTCGTGGATTCGGCACGGGATGGTAAGTAGTCAGCATCAGACCCAAAGTCACCATCATCAGCAAATGGGTCTTGACTCGATTCAGGGGTAGAAGCTGCATCAAATAGGTCTTGAAGTCGTTTTTGTTCTTTTTCGAACGAGTCTCGAGACGCCATCTGCAAAAATATTCGTTACAAATTTAGTACAACAAAATCGAACAATAGCGACATAAATATGTTGTTTACATAAGCAACTAGACTTGAATTAGTATATTCAGTATGCGTAAAACAATAAAATTACGTTGGAAACAAAATACTCACTTTCTAAACAACAATTGCGCGCGAAAACCTGCAGCGACACGCGGGATCACCGCAGCGGCGCAGTACTCGACTGATCGTATGCAAACATGGCGCCCACGGGCGTAGTGTGCGCGGGGAGAGGGGTATAAAAATATGAATGTGTGCGTGGAAGTACCTTCCTTTGACGATTTTTTGTAAATAATGCAGTGACAGTACAAAAGTCGTAATTATACCTGTGATGACAGTACAACATGCCGTTCCTTATGATAGTATGAAAAATCGGGCGTCGTGTGGCGTACTGATTTTATGCAAGTAATAACTGATACGTCGACAGGCGTACTGTCGTATCACTTTTAGCTATCTAGACGCCTGTGGTCGTTACTGTCCACGAACGTGTTAACTGACGTGCGTGAGAAGACGTCAAATTAAACTTTCGACTTTTGAGGTTATGTTATGAACTTTTGTTTTCAATAAAATTTTAGTTTTTTTTTTATTACATAACCAATTGTTACTATAATGTTAGAGCCATGGAACTGTGCTACTCTCTTACCACCACCAGTAAACATGTTTTTATGTATAACTAAATTTGGTAAGAGGCATTCGTTGTTTACAATTCCATAGAACTTAGCTCTTTGTAAAACACAGCAAAATGTTACACAACATCCTTGACAGTATTCACCATCTTTCTATCCTTGACTCCTTGTTTATTTGGGGTGGCTCATCATCATTTTTATTTATTTATTAACTGTTTAATCTGCACCATGCCTCAATATTACCTTGTGATGCAGAACATGTGTACGCAATAATTCTACTAAATAAGTCTTTTTTTTTTCCAGATGTATCAGCATTAAAACATATATTCAATAACATTGCCAAGGTGTTGTCAAAGCAGTCACCTCTACACAAGGAAGGTGCCATTTGCTCAAGATTTTTATACAAATATGATAAGAAATTCCGCAATGATATAGGCTACAGGAATTTAAGAAAAGTAAACACAGCTCTGAAGAAGTACCTGGCTTTAAACCTCTTGAAAGAGATTGAAAACTTTTCATTAGCTCTGCCTTCAGAGAGTGACGATGATCTTTATTTACCAACAAGGCAGATGCTGGAATATGTTTTGTTAAGAATTATGGCATTTGCGAAGATAATGTTGAGGGTTTGTGTTTGCTCAAAACAAGCAGCAGTGTTTTATTTGGACAGGATAAAGAGAGGTGAGAGTCACTGGATGAGCTTGTTACCATATGCTCTTTTGAGTAGACTGTGGTCTATGAGTATGGTGCTTCTACAGCACACTACAACCTGGTATTCAAACCTGTATCCGTATTTAAAGAAACTACAGCTGAAAGGCCTGGATTTTCTACCAGACAATTATAAACTACCAGAAGTCTTCGAACAATGGTTGGACCTGAAGCATGTTGATGACTTTGGTAGATTTGATTGGGCTCAGAATAAATATATAGAGATTGATAAAACCTTGATTGAAGGTGATGATAATGATCTGTTTCATAATATACTTGGCTATCTGTTTGATAATCAACCTGAATCAGATCAGGAACAGATCATGAAACCTTTGCCATTGTTGGAGAAAAGGCACATGGCAAAAATAGATCGTGGTGTAGTGATATCCAGAGAGAGTTTTAATTTTCTTCTCAACTCTAAATTACTTGTGCAAAAGTAATTCGTTCGTATGTAACGATTTGTATTATATAGTTAAGAAATTGCTCGAAGTTAGAACTGTCAAAAGTTAGAATTCTCAGCCAAGTAATAGTCACCATTTCCTTTACTTAAGCACTACTTTGAGGTTATTTTTGATAAAAATGGAAACTTTGGATAGCATCAAAGCGGTTTTTGCTGTTGTAGACAATATGATAATATATTAGAGGAGATAGAAGAAGTTGCTGAACCTAGAAATCCTAGTCTACTTTCGTGATGTGGATCCATTTCACGACTATTCGGAAGATTGTTTTAAAAAGAGATTTCGTTTCTCCAAAAGTGTTGTTATACATGTGATTTTACTGAGAATTACAGACTTTTTACATTCAGAAACACAAAGAGGGCTTCCTATAACTCCTCTGTGTCAGTTGCTTACTGCTTTACGTTTTTATGCCACTGGAAGCTTTCAGATTGTATGTGGAGATATCATGAATATTTCTCAATTGACGATATGCCATATAGCGAAGAGAGTTAGTCGAGCATTGGCATTGCTAATGCCAGATTTTATTAAGTTTCCTGCAAATTTGAGGAATACAAAGGACGATTTTGAAAAGCTTGGTTGCATTGGCAGTACACCTGGACTGAAAAATATTGTACGAGCAATCAATTGCACCCACATTAAAATCGCCAAACCTAGAGGTATTCTTCATACAGAGCAGTACCGGAATAGAAAAGGTTATTTTTCATTGAATGTGCAAGTAGTTGGTGGTCCTAATTTGATGATATATGATATAGTAGTGCATTGGGCTGGCAGTACACATGATAGCCGAATCTTTAGAAACTCACGACTAAATATAAGGTTATGCAATAATGAAATTGATGGGGTGTTACTTGCAGATGGAGGATATCCCTACACCAGGTAAATAATAACTTAATAATATTCTTTTATTCATAAACGATAAAACTATAATTACCTATAACAATACTATGTGCCATGTGGTCCTCAAAGCATCATAAATACCTTACTACAATAGTGCTAATTTGGCATTCTCTAATTCAGACATTTATTAACTCCGGTTTCAAATCCCAGAACTGCACAAGAGGAGAGAGATATAACAAGGTGCAAATAAAATCAAAAAATTCAGTGGAAGGTTTATTTTTAGTATGGAAAAGACAGTTTCCATACTTACAAATTGGTTTAGCAACCAAATTTTCTACAACGGCCAATATTATAATGGCTTGTGCAGTGCTCCACAACATTGCAATAGAAGTAAATGATATTTTTGACGTTGATGACACCATGGACTTCATTGCTCAGCCATCTTACACAATGACAAGCACAACTGGTACCAGTGATAGTTTGGTACTTCGAGCAAATATAATTTCACGCTATTATATGTTTTAATTTAATTAAATAAAACCAAGTTTCACTTACATTATATTTTATTTATTTTCACATAAAAAAGAGGGTTACAAACTATATAATTATTCTTTGTCATATTTCTCCAATTTTTTGAGTTTTATTTGCATTTCAATTTTATACAAATTTTCTTTGTGTTCTCTGAAATATTTATCTTGAGTTCTTCATCGTGCATTAGGTATTTTCTTAAATTGGAATTCTTCCTCGTTCATTCTTTTCTTGAATTCTAATTCTTCTTCCAATATTTTACACTTCAACATATCGACTTTATTCGTTCTCAAACTGTCGTACCCAAAGACATTAAATTATTTTCTCGTACAATTGGTGTCAGAAGCAAGGATTAAAAATCATGCCGATTTTACCTAAAGACGACACGGAGGGTATCCGTACCCGGAGTCAACGCCAACAGGAGACGGACCAGAGACGTTTTGATGGAGCTATGCCGCAGAGGTCGGAGGGCCAGCTACCAACCACGGATGCCGACCCGTCCGCATCAGCTCCAGCATCAGCAGCCTTTGCTGCCCTGATGATGATGCTGCAGGACCAGGCCCACCGACAAGAGGAACAGGCTCGTCGTTTGGAAGAACAGCTCCAGCGGGACAAGGAGGAACATGCTCGCGGACAGGAGCAACAGGCTCGTCGGTTAGAAGAACAGCTCCAACGTGATAAGGAGGAGCAAGCGCGCCGCCAGGAAGAGCAGATGCTCCTTATGAAGGACCTTCACGCTATCTTCGGGAAAGACATGAAGGAGGTGAAGGATAAGGTTGCTCAATATGACAACCGCCTGTCGGAAGCTGAAATCCGAATCGACCAACTGAATAATCGGGTTGACAACGTGATGGCTGACGTGAAGAAAACCGTGATGGCTGACGTAAAGAAAATGCTGGATTACCTTAAACTTGGGGATGGAATCACAGCTCCCGTAGCTACAACATCTTCGCTACGTGGATTCAAAGTGCCACCGTTCGATGAAACTTCTTCCTGGTCGGCCTACAAAATCCAGTTTGAGGCTGTCATGAAGGCGAACGGTTGGAATAAAAGTCAGGTCATGACTGCCCTCACCCTAGGCCTGCGCGACCAGGCCTCAACTGTTCTGGAAGCTCTCGGTAAGGAAGTGACTTACGAGCAGCTCCTTGAGGCATTGGAGGCTCGGTATGGTGACGCTCACCTGGAACATGTGTTTCGTGCGCAGCTCAAGGATCGCGTGCAACGCAGTAACGAAAACCTGCAGCAGTGGGCCCTTGAAGTGGAGAAGCTGGTGCGTAAAGCTTACCAGTCCGTACCTGCGCTTATTGATGGGAATCTAGTGCAGGCATTCGTCGACGGCATCCGCGACCTTGAAGTAAGAGCTGCTGTGAGGCTCGGGCACCACGCACGGGACGCTTAAGGATGCCTTGGCCCATGCACTGGATGTGGAAGCTGTGCGGCAGGATCATCGTTCCCATCGCGTCAGGGAGCTACAGTTCGCGACCGCAATAAAGGATACAGCCCTAGGTGCTACGGTTGCGGGGAAAGGGGCCACCTTCGATCCAGTTGCCCTAAGCGAACTGCAGAAAGAGAATACGGCCGATTTCCAGAGGGCAGTGCAGCTAACAGCACCGCCCAGCACCAGCAGCAGGGAAACGAGTAATAGCCAGGACTGCGGGGCGGGTGCTGGCTGATGTTCGAGGAGCCCCAAGGGTTTCGATCACACAAACCCAAGACGGGAAAAGCCTAATCATCAAGGGCGAGGTCAACGGAACGCCGTGTAAGCTGACCATAGACATTGGAGCCTCTCGCGGTTGTCAGTTCCCAACTCATAAGACGGGTCCTTGGGGACTCCACATACAACCGAGAACGCATTAATTTGGTAACAGCCACCGGTCAGCGCATACCCGTCCACGGAGAGAAGAAGATGGGGTTGAAGCTAGGCAACAGAATCTACCTGCATAATGTCATCGTGGCTGATATAATGGACGATTGCATCCTGGGCCTTGACTTTATGAGGAAGAATTCTTGCGAGATTGACGTCAAGCAAGGTGTTTTGAAATGTGGACAAGAGGAACTTTTCATGGAAGGGGCGTTACCAGGGAACGTGTACAGCCTTAAGAAGATTGTTCTTCCGCTGAGATCGGAAACGATTGTGCCGGTTAGTATTCCTCGGAATCCTGGGCAAACTCATCGTTGTGTACTCGTGGAAAGGATAGACAATGACCTTCCATGGAAAGTGGCAAGAACTTTGGTCAGAGCCACCGACATCTCAGGGGTACGTGTGCTTGAACCTTTGTGATCAGGAACATATTATAGAAAAAGGCACACTAGTTGGTACTTGCGAGGAAGTGGAATGGTTGCGTCGATGCCAATATCTATCGACTGGGACCCTCAGCAAGGATGCACAAACGAGAGTGACCACACTTTTAGAAGACTGCCGCAGCGCTTTGTCCCAAAATGAAATGGTCAAGGCGAAGAAAATGTTACTTAAGTATGCCGGATGTTTTCTCGTCAAACGATGCTGACATCGGGAGGACTGGCTTAGTTCAACATAAAATAAACACCAGAAGAATTGCCTATCCGTCAGCGGCCAAGGAGATTGCCGGTAGCACGTGAAAAGGAAGTAGAAACCGTGATTGAGGGAATGGTGAAGGATGGTGTTATTGAACCTTCATCTAGTCCATGATGGTCACCTGTAGTGCTGGTAAGAAAGAAGGACGGCAGCATGCGGTTTTGTGTTGACTATCGTCGTCTGAACGACGTTACGAAGAAGGACAGCTATCCTTTGCCAAGAATTGATGACACGCTGGACATGCTTACTGGAGTAAAGTGGTTTAGCACGAGGGACCTGAAAAGTGGCTACTTGCAAGTTGAAATTGATCCTAAGGACAAGGAGAAAACTGCATTGTCGACAGGAAAGGGTCTGTGGCAATTTAAAGTTATGCCGTTTGGATTGTGCAATGCTCCGGCAACGTTTGAAATGTTGATGGAACTTGTACTTACCGGGCTAATTGGCGATGCCTGCCTGGACTACTTGGATGACATCATCATCGTAGGCCGTACGTTTGAAGAACATCTTCAAAACCTGGAACGCGTGCTCATGAAGATCCAGAGTGCCAACCTCAAGTTAAGTCCAAAAAAGTGTTTACTATATAAACGACAAGTTCTAGGTTTGTGCTCCTATTATCGGCGATTTGTGAAGAACTTTGCAGATATAGCCAAACCCCTGCATAAGTTAACCGAGGAGAAGCGACATTTCTGCTGGGATGAAAGTTGCGATAGCGCATTCCAAGAGCTAAAGGACCGTCTGTGCAAAACACCTATTTTGGGGTACCCTGATCCAGGCAAGGAATTTATAGTTGACACAGGCGCAAGCGATAGGACTTGGCGGTGTGTTATCACAGCGGAATGGCGATCAAGAGTTTGTGACAGCGTACTTCAGCAAGTCATTGTCGAAACCTGAAAGGAACTATTGTGTTACGAGACGGGAACTGCTTGCTGTGGTAAAGTCATTGCAGCAGTTTAGCAAATATCTTCTGGGGCGGAAATTCCACTTACGAACTGACCATGCTGCACTGAAATGGCTATTGCAGTTCAAAAATCCAGAAGGATAAGTTGCGAGATGGATTGAACTATTGCAGGAATACGACTTCGTGGTCGAACATCGCAGCGGAAAATCTCATGGCAACGCAGATGCATTGTCAAGAAGACCTTGTCCTGAAGACTGCAAGCATTGTACTAGGCAAGAAAGTAAAGAAGTCGTACCTGTGAGAATGCTCAAGACAGACCTCAGCAACGAGTGGAAGGAAAGCCTACAACGTGCACAGCAGGAAGATTCGGACATCAAGCCGATTCTGGAGTGGATGAAGACCAGAGCTCCTAAGCCAAAGTGGAGCAACGTCTCAGCGATGAGTTCGATCACAAAAAGCTATTGGGCCCAATGGGACAGCTTGGTGATTCAGGATGGAGTCCTGTGCCGTAAATGGGAAAATGCTCGGGGAGACAGCTGTCATTTGCAAATGGTTGTCCCTAAAGCTCAAGTAGAGGTGCCTTGAAATTGTACAATGTTGGTGCACCATGGGAGAGGATAGCCCTTGACGTGGCGGGGCCGTTTCCGGAAAGTGAAAGTAAGTAAGTAAGTAAGTAAGTATTTATTTATTTTCTCACCACAATAAACAATACAGACATTTTTACACATGATATATTATTTTGCTTAGTTTACTGTGGGAGACTGGTGCCTAAGCTAGGCTTTAAGGGCCTGTGTTTCAGGTCACCAGGGCTCCGCCCTCTAGTAGTCCGATACATTGCAAGATACTCATAATAAAAGTGATTTAACAAATTTTAAATTAGAAGGTTGTATAATAGCTTTTAGATTCTGTAGCTTAACATAAGGTGTTTGAGAAATTAAAAAATAAATAAATATTAAATGAAAGGAAAAGACAAAATAGACAAAAAGAAAATAAATAAAATTAAAAAAAGGGTTTGTATAGTGTTGGAATTGTTAGTAAACATTATGTAGTGAGGACGTGAGCAAGATGTGTTTTGTGTGTGTATGTGCGAGAGTGCGTATGTGGGCGTGTGTGTGTGAGAGGGTGTGGGTGAGGGTTTATTAAATAGCAGTTGCTAAACATTAAGTCATACGGTAAGTAGATTTTCAGTGTCATCATAGTTGAGCCCCTGTAGCCACGTGGCAAACTTCTTTTTACATTGTCCTTTATTAAGGTTAAAAATCAGTTGAGTTTTATTGATTTTGTTGTACAAGAATCGTCCCAGAAAGCAAAAGAAGCGGTTGGAGAATACTGTCGAAAGGGGAGAATGAGTGCGACTTACGGGATTATATCGTCTCTTGCCATGTATCATTGATGGGTGATAGGTGAGTAGTGAGTGTTATTTTAGTAGGGTGTTCAGGATAAATAGTTGGCGTGCTGTTAGGGTTTTTGATTGCTTGTATAGCAGATCTGTAGGATAACGGTATGGGAGAAAATTGGATACTACCGATACATATTTAAGATAACTCTCTGGGCCCTCTCGAGTTCGAGGAGTGTGGTTTTAGGTGCACCGCCCCAAGTTGTTATGCAGTAACTTATCAACGACTGAATGAGGGCGAAGTAGACTGACCTCTTTAGTTTGTCATCCGCTACGTGTCTCAGAGTTTTGAATACATATATAAGTTTACGTAGCCTTGTAATGAGTGAGTCTATATGTTGTTGAAATCTAAGGGAAGTACAAGTGTTTCATGGTTGTGATGGATTACTTCACTAAGTGGCCGGAAGTCTTCGCCATTCCAAATCAAGCTTTGACAGTTGCAGATAAATTAGTTTATGGAGTCTTCTGTCGTTTTGGAGTACCTTTAGAGATTCACAGTGTTCAAGGAAGGAATTTTGAGTCCCAAATATTTCAGGAAATTTGTCGAGTTATGGGTACTCATAAAACAAGAACAACTTCTTACCACCCACAAACGGATGGAATGGTGGAACGATTTAATCAGACATTGGAGAGGTACCTAGTAAAAGTTGTGGAAAATCGGCAACGAGATTGGGACAAGCACATACAACCGTTTTTTTTTTTGTCATATCGAAGCGCTGTTTACGAAAGTACATCGGTGACACCAGCTTTCGCAAACTTTGGAAGAGAATTACGGCTGCCTGCAGACCTGATCACCGGAATACCACCTGATGCCCCACGCAGTATAACCGATTATGCGAATGACTTGCGGAACAAAATGAATGACATTTATGAGCACGTCAGACAGCAAATATCCGAAAAGATGAAAACCCGTTATGACCGCAACATGAACAATAAAGGTTTCGACGAAGGTTCACTAGTGTGGTTGCACAATCCAGTGATTTAGATTTTCCTTTGCTGCGGAGCAAAGGAAAATCTCTTAAGCTTCAAGCTAAATGGGATGAACCGTACCGGATTGTGACAAAGATCAATGACGTAACCACAGAACAGATAAACTGTGGACGTAACCTACCGGATACAGAAAGGTGCAAGAATCCTGGGACGCGGTGGTTTCCTTCTGCGAAACGGTCGTCTCGCAGAAGGAGGCTGCGGAAAGGGAGAGGGAGATCTCGTCCTCTCACCCGGCCCACAGCAGGCGCACCGGGCGTCGGCGGAGGGCGGACAACGCCCTCTTCCAGCCCCCCTAAATGGGTCCAGGGGCGCCCCCACACATCAGGACCCGAGGTGGCGGCGTAGTGTTCCACGCGCGCCCCTCTTAGACGTCGCGGGGGGAGTCAAACACCTCACTCCCCCCCCCTGACCCGAGGAGGCCCGCGGTGGCGGGCCGGCACCAGTCGGGGGTTGCGGAAGGATCTTACGTTCCCGCGACCCCCAGCGTAGGTGTGAGATGGAACACTGGGGTGGTTTTTAGTCAGTAAGAGTCTGACAGACCCCGTCGCCCTCCCCAGGGCGGCGGACATCAATGAGGATTTTCCACCCCGGAAAAAAAAAAAGGGTCACTAAGCATTGAAGCTGAGGTTAGCAAGAAGGTTGTCAAGGCAACATTGAGGGATGTTTGGTATGTTCCCCAGATAAGCGGAAATTTATTTTCGGTGCCGTCGATACAAGATAAAAATCCAGGGAGTTTGTTTGAGTCGCGCGTCACTTCTTGTTCAATGAAGATTGACGGACAAATTGCAATTATAGGACAAAGAGAAAGGTACGAAGGTCTGTACATGCTTAACTGTAGGATTGTACGTACCGCCATCTAAAGTAATTGTTAATTTGGTACAGATCCTGCCCAGGAAACTTTAAACTCATTTCAGCGATGCGATTAAATAAACGCGATCAGGACAAGGGGGTTTAGATACCCAGCGCGGTGGTGAGATTATGTTTCAAAGGTAATTCTTTGCCGTCGTATGTTTCCACAGATAATCTTAGGCTAAAGGTCGAGCCATATGTTTACCCTGTTTCTCAGTGTTCACGGTGCTGGTAGCTAGGTCATAAAATTAAGGCTTGCCCATACAAGAAGATAGTATGCCCTAAGTGCGGCGACAATCATGAAAATTGCGAGACTAAAGAATACAAGTGTATTAACTGTTCTGGTAAACATATGGCGTTATCTAAGTCATGCCCCACTTATCTGGAAGAAAAACGCTTGCGAGAAATTATGGCTGAGTTCAACTGTACGGACGCCAGCACATCAAGTTACTACAATCTGCCAAATTTCTTTAATAGATTTTCAACTTTATCGCTAAATCATTACCTAAGGTTCAAGGTTGATTGGGAAAATTTGACAGTTTCGGGTAGCTTGACCTGCTGGCGTCTGTACACACGGCTACACATCAAGCTATGCATTTCCAGTTTTAGCTGACCTCGCATTGTATAGGTTTTTCGTACAATCAGAAGGCAGCTTATACTGGTTTTGTATAGCTTGATGTGTAGCCGTGCGTACATACAAAAAGGCCATAACTATGTACGTTTTACCTAGCACACCAGAATATGAACCAGAAAAGCCGATGGAAGTTCACAATCCAGTCCATAATACCCCGCAGTTTACAGTTGTCAATAAACCTTCGTACGCAGAGATAATTAAGACTACCGCAGATATTCACCAAGAGCAATCTTATTCTAATGTACGGACGCCAGCACATCAAGTTACTACAATCTGTCAAGTTTCTTTAATAGATTTTCAACTTTATCGCTAAAGCATTAAGGTTCAAGGTTGATTGGGAAAATTTGACAGTTTCGGGTAGCTTGACCTGCTGGCGTCTGTACCTAAGTTCAAATTGGCATCACACAGTAAGATAAGGTTTTCTAAGCAAAAAACACAAGTTAATACATCGGAATGGTATAAATGTAACGAGGAACAGTGTGACTCATCACAGCTCAATGAAACCGGTATTGACGACCCTGGGTAGTGACCATCTCTTAATTCAGATGTTTAATGACTGTCAGTTAGATAAGAACTTTCTGAATAAAAGAAATTTAAGAAATGCAGATTGGTTATCTTGTAAGATGTGTCTCGACGAAATGTTTTCGAGTCTTGAAACGCCCCTTGACGACCTTCAAAGAGCTTATGACACATTCGTTGACTATCATAATATGGCGGCAGATATTCACATACCTATGATAAAAATGTCACAAAACCCTCATTCAAAATTCAAGCCGAAATCCTATTGGAAGCCTGAATTATCAAAAGCCGTGGGGCAGTTAGGAGACTAGCGTTAGCAAATTTTCGTGGTAACCCAACTCCTTCAAACTTGAGCATTTTGCAGGATAAAATAAGATTAGCACAAAAACTAATAAGAACAGCTGTACACGATGACTGGACAAAGTATTTCTCAACCGTAGACCACTCAACTTCGGCTTCTGAAGTATGGCATAGGATGAAATGGGTAAAAGGTCACCAAGAACTGTTATGTTATGTAGTTAAGGTAAAAGCCAATAATTTGCTTGTTAGTCTTACACCTGATTATGTCTCTCTAGATCAGCCGGTATTTTCAATCCCGAATAAGAAGTTGGAAGAGGATATCTCCATGCAGGAGTTGATTAATATGTATTAAATCAAAGGATACAATATCTCCTGGATGCGATGGTATCTCATACTCTATGGTAAAAAACATACCCTACAATGGTTTATGTATTTTATTGAATCTATTCAATCAGTTTTTACACTCCGGTTATGTACGGACGCCAGCACATCAAGTTACTACAATCTGTCAAATTTCTTTAATAGATATTCAACTTTATCGCTAAAGCATTAAGGTTCAAGGTTGATTGGGAAAATTTGACAGTTTCGGGTAGGTTGACCTGTTGGCGTCTGTACCAAGACAATGGCGTGATATAAAGATAATTGCTATCCCTAAACCGGGACGGGATCCTAATCAGACTTCATCCCTGAGACCAATCTCCTTAATATCTTGCCTTTGCAAAGTTTTTCATTCTATTTTGAATAAGAGGTTTGAGTGGTTCTTGGAGAAACACGAGATGCTGTCAGATAATATGGTGGGCTTTAGAAAATCCAGAGGTTGTTTGGATAGCTCAGGTTGTTTAGTCTCTCGTATTCAAGCAGGTTTTTCGCTTTATATATGGTACTTACTAATTCCATAAGTTTATCTCTCTCTATTTTCCTCTATGGCAATGGTGCCGATGTCGACAATTCTGAATTTATTCCTTAACTGACGTGCGTGAGAAGACGTCAAATTAAACTTTCGACTTTTGAGGTTATGTTATGAACTTTTGTTTTCAATAAAATTTTAGTTTTTTTTTTATTACATAACCAATTGTTACTATAATGTTAGAGCCATGGAACTGTGCTACTCTCTTACCACCACCAGTAAACATGTTTTTATGTATAACTAAATTTGGTAAGAGGCATTCGTTGTTTACAATTCCATAGAACTTAGCTCTTTGTAAAACACAGCAAAATGTTACACAACATCCTTGACAGTATTCACCATCTTTCTATCCTTGACTCCTTGTTTATTTGGGGTGGCTCATCATCATTTTTATTTATTTATTAACTGTTTAATCGGCACCATGCCTCAATATTACCTTGTGATGCAGAACATGTGTACGCAATAATTCTACTAAATAAGTCTTTTTTTTTTCCAGATGTATCAGCATTAAAACATATATTCAATAACATTGCCAAGGTGTTGTCAAAGCAGTCACCTCTACACAAGGAAGGTGCCATTTGCTCAAGATTTTTATACAAATATGATAAGAAATTCCGCAATGATATAGGCTACAGGAATTTAAGAAAAGTAAACACAGCTCTGAAGAAGTACCTGGCTTTAAACCTCTTGAAAGAGATTGAAAACTTTTCATTAGCTCTGCCTTCAGAGAGTGACGATGATCTTTATTTACCAACAAGGCAGATGCTGGAATATGTTTTGTTAAGAATTATGGCATTTGCGAAGATAATGTTGAGGGTTTGTGTTTGCTCAAAACAAGCAGCAGTGTTTTATTTGGACAGGATAAAGAGAGGTGAGAGTCACTGGATGAGCTTGTTACCATATGCTCTTTTGAGTAGACTGTGGTCTATGAGTATGGTGCTTCTACAGCACACTACAACCTGGTATTCAAACCTGTATCCGTATTTAAAGAAACTACAGCTGAAAGGCCTGGATTTTCTACCAGACAATTATAAACTACCAGAAGTCTTCGAACAATGGTTGGACCTGAAGCATGTTGATGACTTTGGTAGATTTGATTGGGCTCAGAATAAATATATAGAGATTGATAAAACCTTGATTGAAGGTGATGATAATGATCTGTTTCATAATATACTTGGCTATCTGTTTGATAATCAACCTGAATCAGATCAGGAACAGATCATGAAACCTTTGCCATTGTTGGAGAAAAGGCACATGGCAAAAATAGATCGTGGTGTAGTGATATCCAGAGAGAGTTTTAATTTTCTTCTCAACTCTAAATTACTTGTGCAAAAGTAATTCGTTCGTATGTAACGATTTGTATTATATAGTTAAGAAATTGCTCGAAGTTAGAACTGTCAAAAGTTAGAATTCTCAGCCAAGTAATAGTCACCATTTCCTTTACTTAAGCACTACTTTGAGGTTATTTTTGATAAAAATGGAAACTTTGGATAGCATCAAAGCGGTTTTTGCTGTTGTAGACAATATGATAATATATTAGAGGAGATAGAAGAAGTTGCTGAACCTAGAAATCCTAGTCTACTTTCGTGATGTGGATCCATTTCACGACTATTCGGAAGATTGTTTTAAAAAGAGATTTCGTTTCTCCAAAAGTGTTGTTATACATGTGATTTTACTGAGAATTACAGACTTTTTACATTCAGAAACACAAAGAGGGCTTCCTATAACTCCTCTGTGTCAGTTGCTTACTGCTTTACGTTTTTATGCCACTGGAAGCTTTCAGATTGTATGTGGAGATATCATGAATATTTCTCAATTGACGATATGCCATATAGCGAAGAGAGTTAGTCGAGCATTGGCATTGCTAATGCCAGATTTTATTAAGTTTCCTGCAAATTTGAGGAATACAAAGGACGATTTTGAAAAGCTTGGTTGCATTGGCAGTACACCTGGACTGAAAAATATTGTACGAGCAATCAATTGCACCCACATTAAAATCGCCAAACCTAGAGGTATTCTTCATACAGAGCAGTACCGGAATAGAAAAGGTTATTTTTCATTGAATGTGCAAGTAGTTGGTGGTCCTAATTTGATGATATATGATATAGTAGTGCATTGGGCTGGCAGTACACATGATAGCCGAATCTTTAGAAACTCACGACTAAATATAAGGTTATGCAATAATGAAATTGATGGGGTGTTACTTGCAGATGGAGGATATCCCTACACCAGGTAAATAATAACTTAATAATATTCTTTTATTCATAAACGATAAAACTATAATTACCTATAACAATACTATGTGCCATGTGGTCCTCAAAGCATCATAAATACCTTACTACAATAGTGCTAATTTGGCATTCTCTAATTCAGACATTTATTAACTCCGGTTTCAAATCCCAGAACTGCACAAGAGGAGAGAGATATAACAAGGTGCAAATAAAATCAAAAAATTCAGTGGAAGGTTTATTTTTAGTATGGAAAAGACAGTTTCCATACTTACAAATTGGTTTAGCAACCAAATTTTCTACAACGGCCAATATTATAATGGCTTGTGCAGTGCTCCACAACATTGCAATAGAAGTAAATGATATTTTTGACGTTGATGACACCATGGACTTCATTGCTCAGCCATCTTACACAATGACAAGCACAACTGGTACCAGTGATAGTTTGGTACTTCGAGCAAATATAATTTCACGCTATTATATGTTTTAATTTAATTAAATAAAACCAAGTTTCACTTACATTATATTTTATTTATTTTCACATAAAAAAGAGGGTTACAAACTATATAATTATTCTTTGTCATATTTCTCCAATTTTTTGAGTTTTATTTGCATTTCAATTTTATACAAATTTTCTTTGTGTTCTCTGAAATATTTATCTTGAGTTCTTCATCGTGCATTAGGTATTTTCTTAAATTGGAATTCTTCCTCGTTCATTCTTTTCTTGAATTCTAATTCTTCTTCCAATATTTTACACTTCAACATATCGACTTTATTCGTTCTCAAACTGTCGTACCCAAAGACATTAAATTATTTTCTCGTACAATTGGTGTCAGAAGCAAGGATTAAAAATCATGCCGATTTTACCTAAAGACGACACGGAGGGTATCCGTACCCGGAGTCAACGCCAACAGGAGACGGACCAGAGACGTTTTGATGGAGCTATGCCGCAGAGGTCGGAGGGCCAGCTACCAACCACGGATGCCGACCCGTCCGCATCAGCTCCAGCATCAGCAGCCTTTGCTGCCCTGATGATGATGCTGCAGGACCAGGCCCACCGACAAGAGGAACAGGCTCGTCGTTTGGAAGAACAGCTCCAGCGGGACAAGGAGGAACATGCTCGCGGACAGGAGCAACAGGCTCGTCGGTTAGAAGAACAGCTCCAACGTGATAAGGAGGAGCAAGCGCGCCGCCAGGAAGAGCAGATGCTCCTTATGAAGGACCTTCACGCTATCTTCGGGAAAGACATGAAGGAGGTGAAGGATAAGGTTGCTCAATATGACAACCGCCTGTCGGAAGCTGAAATCCGAATCGACCAACTGAATAATCGGGTTGACAACGTGATGGCTGACGTGAAGAAAACCGTGATGGCTGACGTAAAGAAAATGCTGGATTACCTTAAACTTGGGGATGGAATCACAGCTCCCGTAGCTACAACATCTTCGCTACGTGGATTCAAAGTGCCACCGTTCGATGAAACTTCTTCCTGGTCGGCCTACAAAATCCAGTTTGAGGCTGTCATGAAGGCGAACGGTTGGAATAAAAGTCAGGTCATGACTGCCCTCACCCTAGGCCTGCGCGACCAGGCCTCAACTGTTCTGGAAGCTCTCGGTAAGGAAGTGACTTACGAGCAGCTCCTTGAGGCATTGGAGGCTCGGTATGGTGACGCTCACCTGGAACATGTGTTTCGTGCGCAGCTCAAGGATCGCGTGCAACGCAGTAACGAAAACCTGCAGCAGTGGGCCCTTGAAGTGGAGAAGCTGGTGCGTAAAGCTTACCAGTCCGTACCTGCGCTTATTGATGGGAATCTAGTGCAGGCATTCGTCGACGGCATCCGCGACCTTGAAGTAAGAGCTGCTGTGAGGCTCGGGCACCACGCACGGGACGCTTAAGGATGCCTTGGCCCATGCACTGGATGTGGAAGCTGTGCGGCAGGATCATCGTTCCCATCGCGTCAGGGAGCTACAGTTCGCGACCGCAATAAAGGATACAGCCCTAGGTGCTACGGTTGCGGGGAAAGGGGCCACCTTCGATCCAGTTGCCCTAAGCGAACTGCAGAAAGAGAATACGGCCGATTTCCAGAGGGCAGTGCAGCTAACAGCACCGCCCAGCACCAGCAGCAGGGAAACGAGTAATAGCCAGGACTGCGGGGCGGGTGCTGGCTGATGTTCGAGGAGCCCCAAGGGTTTCGATCACACAAACCCAAGACGGGAAAAGCCTAATCATCAAGGGCGAGGTCAACGGAACGCCGTGTAAGCTGACCATAGACATTGGAGCCTCTCGCGGTTGTCAGTTCCCAACTCATAAGACGGGTCCTTGGGGACTCCACATACAACCGAGAACGCATTAATTTGGTAACAGCCACCGGTCAGCGCATACCCGTCCACGGAGAGAAGAAGATGGGGTTGAAGCTAGGCAACAGAATCTACCTGCATAATGTCATCGTGGCTGATATAATGGACGATTGCATCCTGGGCCTTGACTTTATGAGGAAGAATTCTTGCGAGATTGACGTCAAGCAAGGTGTTTTGAAATGTGGACAAGAGGAACTTTTCATGGAAGGGGCGTTACCAGGGAACGTGTACAGCCTTAAGAAGATTGTTCTTCCGCTGAGATCGGAAACGATTGTGCCGGTTAGTATTCCTCGGAATCCTGGGCAAACTCATCGTTGTGTACTCGTGGAAAGGATAGACAATGACCTTCCATGGAAAGTGGCAAGAACTTTGGTCAGAGCCACCGACATCTCAGGGGTACGTGTGCTTGAACCTTTGTGATCAGGAACATATTATAGAAAAAGGCACACTAGTTGGTACTTGCGAGGAAGTGGAATGGTTGCGTCGATGCCAATATCTATCGACTGGGACCCTCAGCAAGGATGCACAAACGAGAGTGACCACACTTTTAGAAGACTGCCGCAGCGCTTTGTCCCAAAATGAAATGGTCAAGGCGAAGAAAATGTTACTTAAGTATGCCGGATGTTTTCTCGTCAAACGATGCTGACATCGGGAGGACTGGCTTAGTTCAACATAAAATAAACACCAGAAGAATTGCCTATCCGTCAGCGGCCAAGGAGATTGCCGGTAGCACGTGAAAAGGAAGTAGAAACCGTGATTGAGGGAATGGTGAAGGATGGTGTTATTGAACCTTCATCTAGTCCATGATGGTCACCTGTAGTGCTGGTAAGAAAGAAGGACGGCAGCATGCGGTTTTGTGTTGACTATCGTCGTCTGAACGACGTTACGAAGAAGGACAGCTATCCTTTGCCAAGAATTGATGACACGCTGGACATGCTTACTGGAGTAAAGTGGTTTAGCACGAGGGACCTGAAAAGTGGCTACTTGCAAGTTGAAATTGATCCTAAGGACAAGGAGAAAACTGCATTGTCGACAGGAAAGGGTCTGTGGCAATTTAAAGTTATGCCGTTTGGATTGTGCAATGCTCCGGCAACGTTTGAAATGTTGATGGAACTTGTACTTACCGGGCTAATTGGCGATGCCTGCCTGGACTACTTGGATGACATCATCATCGTAGGCCGTACGTTTGAAGAACATCTTCAAAACCTGGAACGCGTGCTCATGAAGATCCAGAGTGCCAACCTCAAGTTAAGTCCAAAAAAGTGTTTACTATATAAACGACAAGTTCTAGGTTTGTGCTCCTATTATCGGCGATTTGTGAAGAACTTTGCAGATATAGCCAAACCCCTGCATAAGTTAACCGAGGAGAAGCGACATTTCTGCTGGGATGAAAGTTGCGATAGCGCATTCCAAGAGCTAAAGGACCGTCTGTGCAAAACACCTATTTTGGGGTACCCTGATCCAGGCAAGGAATTTATAGTTGACACAGGCGCAAGCGATAGGACTTGGCGGTGTGTTATCACAGCGGAATGGCGATCAAGAGTTTGTGACAGCGTACTTCAGCAAGTCATTGTCGAAACCTGAAAGGAACTATTGTGTTACGAGACGGGAACTGCTTGCTGTGGTAAAGTCATTGCAGCAGTTTAGCAAATATCTTCTGGGGCGGAAATTCCACTTACGAACTGACCATGCTGCACTGAAATGGCTATTGCAGTTCAAAAATCCAGAAGGATAAGTTGCGAGATGGATTGAACTATTGCAGGAATACGACTTCGTGGTCGAACATCGCAGCGGAAAATCTCATGGCAACGCAGATGCATTGTCAAGAAGACCTTGTCCTGAAGACTGCAAGCATTGTACTAGGCAAGAAAGTAAAGAAGTCGTACCTGTGAGAATGCTCAAGACAGACCTCAGCAACGAGTGGAAGGAAAGCCTACAACGTGCACAGCAGGAAGATTCGGACATCAAGCCGATTCTGGAGTGGATGAAGACCAGAGCTCCTAAGCCAAAGTGGAGCAACGTCTCAGCGATGAGTTCGATCACAAAAAGCTATTGGGCCCAATGGGACAGCTTGGTGATTCAGGATGGAGTCCTGTGCCGTAAATGGGAAAATGCTCGGGGAGACAGCTGTCATTTGCAAATGGTTGTCCCTAAAGCTCAAGTAGAGGTGCCTTGAAATTGTACAATGTTGGTGCACCATGGGAGAGGATAGCCCTTGACGTGGCGGGGCCGTTTCCGGAAAGTGAAAGTAAGTAAGTAAGTAAGTAAGTATTTATTTATTTTCTCACCACAATAAACAATACAGACATTTTTACACATGATATATTATTTTGCTTAGTTTACTGTGGGAGACTGGTGCCTAAGCTAGGCTTTAAGGGCCTGTGTTTCAGGTCACCAGGGCTCCGCCCTCTAGTAGTCCGATACATTGCAAGATACTCATAATAAAAGTGATTTAACAAATTTTAAATTAGAAGGTTGTATAATAGCTTTTAGATTCTGTAGCTTAACATAAGGTGTTTGAGAAATTAAAAAATAAATAAATATTAAATGAAAGGAAAAGACAAAATAGACAAAAAGAAAATAAATAAAATTAAAAAAAGGGTTTGTATAGTGTTGGAATTGTTAGTAAACATTATGTAGTGAGGAC
Source organism: Apamea monoglypha (assembly GCA_911387795.2). NCBI lineage: Eukaryota > Metazoa > Arthropoda > Insecta > Lepidoptera > Noctuidae > Apamea > Apamea monoglypha. The sequence goes on from OU426920.1 coordinate 6,824,053, forward strand.
GTGAGCAAGATGTGTTTTGTGTGTGTATGTGCGAGAGTGCGTATGTGGGCGTGTGTGTGTGAGAGGGTGTGGGTGAGGGTTTATTAAATAGCAGTTGCTAAACATTAAGTCATACGGTAAGTAGATTTTCAGTGTCATCATAGTTGAGCCCCTGTAGCCACGTGGCAAACTTCTTTTTACATTGTCCTTTATTAAGGTTAAAAATCAGTTGAGTTTTATTGATTTTGTTGTACAAGAATCGTCCCAGAAAGCAAAAGAAGCGGTTGGAGAATACTGTCGAAAGGGGAGAATGAGTGCGACTTACGGGATTATATCGTCTCTTGCCATGTATCATTGATGGGTGATAGGTGAGTAGTGAGTGTTATTTTAGTAGGGTGTTCAGGATAAATAGTTGGCGTGCTGTTAGGGTTTTTGATTGCTTGTATAGCAGATCTGTAGGATAACGGTATGGGAGAAAATTGGATACTACCGATACATATTTAAGATAACTCTCTGGGCCCTCTCGAGTTCGAGGAGTGTGGTTTTAGGTGCACCGCCCCAAGTTGTTATGCAGTAACTTATCAACGACTGAATGAGGGCGAAGTAGACTGACCTCTTTAGTTTGTCATCCGCTACGTGTCTCAGAGTTTTGAATACATATATAAGTTTACGTAGCCTTGTAATGAGTGAGTCTATATGTTGTTGAAATCTAAGGGAAGTACAAGTGTTTCATGGTTGTGATGGATTACTTCACTAAGTGGCCGGAAGTCTTCGCCATTCCAAATCAAGCTTTGACAGTTGCAGATAAATTAGTTTATGGAGTCTTCTGTCGTTTTGGAGTACCTTTAGAGATTCACAGTGTTCAAGGAAGGAATTTTGAGTCCCAAATATTTCAGGAAATTTGTCGAGTTATGGGTACTCATAAAACAAGAACAACTTCTTACCACCCACAAACGGATGGAATGGTGGAACGATTTAATCAGACATTGGAGAGGTACCTAGTAAAAGTTGTGGAAAATCGGCAACGAGATTGGGACAAGCACATACAACCGTTTTTTTTTTGTCATATCGAAGCGCTGTTTACGAAAGTACATCGGTGACACCAGCTTTCGCAAACTTTGGAAGAGAATTACGGCTGCCTGCAGACCTGATCACCGGAATACCACCTGATGCCCCACGCAGTATAACCGATTATGCGAATGACTTGCGGAACAAAATGAATGACATTTATGAGCACGTCAGACAGCAAATATCCGAAAAGATGAAAACCCGTTATGACCGCAACATGAACAATAAAGGTTTCGACGAAGGTTCACTAGTGTGGTTGCACAATCCAGTGATTTAGATTTTCCTTTGCTGCGGAGCAAAGGAAAATCTCTTAAGCTTCAAGCTAAATGGGATGAACCGTACCGGATTGTGACAAAGATCAATGACGTAACCACAGAACAGATAAACTGTGGACGTAACCTACCGGATACAGAAAGGTGCAAGAATCCTGGGACGCGGTGGTTTCCTTCTGCGAAACGGTCGTCTCGCAGAAGGAGGCTGCGGAAAGGGAGAGGGAGATCTCGTCCTCTCACCCGGCCCACAGCAGGCGCACCGGGCGTCGGCGGAGGGCGGACAACGCCCTCTTCCAGCCCCCCTAAATGGGTCCAGGGGCGCCCCCACACATCAGGACCCGAGGTGGCGGCGTAGTGTTCCACGCGCGCCCCTCTTAGACGTCGCGGGGGGAGTCAAACACCTCACTCCCCCCCCTGACCCGAGGAGGCCCGCGGTGGCGGGCCGGCACCAGTCGGGGGTTGCGGAAGGATCTTACGTTCCCGCGACCCCCAGCGTAGGTGTGAGATGGAACACTGGGGTGGTTTTTAGTCAGTAAGAGTCTGACAGACCCCGTCGCCCTCCCCAGGGCGGCGGACATCAATGAGGATTTTCCACCCCGGAAAAAAAAAAGGGTCACTAAGCATTGAAGCTGAGGTTAGCAAGAAGGTTGTCAAGGCAACATTGAGGGATGTTTGGTATGTTCCCCAGATAAGCGGAAATTTATTTTCGGTGCCGTCGATACAAGATAAAAATCCAGGGAGTTTGTTTGAGTCGCGCGTCACTTCTTGTTCAATGAAGATTGACGGACAAATTGCAATTATAGGACAAAGAGAAAGGTACGAAGGTCTGTACATGCTTAACTGTAGGATTGTACGTACCGCCATCTAAAGTAATTGTTAATTTGGTACAGATCCTGCCCAGGAAACTTTAAACTCATTTCAGCGATGCGATTAAATAAACGCGATCAGGACAAGGGGGGTTAGATACCCAGCGCGGTGGTGAGATTATGTTTCAAAGGTAATTCTTTGCCGTCGTATGTTTCCACAGATAATCTTAGGCTAAAGGTCGAGCCATATGTTTACCCTGTTTCTCAGTGTTCACGGTGCTGGTAGCTAGGTCATAAAATTAAGGCTTGCCCATACAAGAAGATAGTATGCCCTAAGTGCGGCGACAATCATGAAAATTGCGAGACTAAAGAATACAAGTGTATTAACTGTTCTGGTAAACATATGGCGTTATCTAAGTCATGCCCCACTTATCTGGAAGAAAAACGCTTGCGAGAAATTATGGCTGAGTTCAACTGTACGGACGCCAGCACATCAAGTTACTACAATCTGCCAAATTTCTTTAATAGATTTTCAACTTTATCGCTAAATCATTACCTAAGGTTCAAGGTTGATTGGGAAAATTTGACAGTTTCGGGTAGCTTGACCTGCTGGCGTCTGTACACACGGCTACACATCAAGCTATGCATTTCCAGTTTTAGCTGACCTCGCATTGTATAGGTTTTTCGTACAATCAGAAGGCAGCTTATACTGGTTTTGTATAGCTTGATGTGTAGCCGTGCGTACATACAAAAAGGCCATAACTATGTACGTTTTACCTAGCACACCAGAATATGAACCAGAAAAGCCGATGGAAGTTCACAATCCAGTCCATAATACCCCGCAGTTTACAGTTGTCAATAAACCTTCGTACGCAGAGATAATTAAGACTACCGCAGATATTCACCAAGAGCAATCTTATTCTAATGTACGGACGCCAGCACATCAAGTTACTACAATCTGTCAAGTTTCTTTAATAGATTTTCAACTTTATCGCTAAAGCATTAAGGTTCAAGGTTGATTGGGAAAATTTGACAGTTTCGGGTAGCTTGACCTGCTGGCGTCTGTACCTAAGTTCAAATTGGCATCACACAGTAAGATAAGGTTTTCTAAGCAAAAAACACAAGTTAATACATCGGAATGGTATAAATGTAACGAGGAACAGTGTGACTCATCACAGCTCAATGAAACCGGTATTGACGACCCTGGGTAGTGACCATCTCTTAATTCAGATGTTTAATGACTGTCAGTTAGATAAGAACTTTCTGAATAAAAGAAATTTAAGAAATGCAGATTGGTTATCTTGTAAGATGTGTCTCGACGAAATGTTTTCGAGTCTTGAAACGCCCCTTGACGACCTTCAAAGAGCTTATGACACATTCGTTGACTATCATAATATGGCGGCAGATATTCACATACCTATGATAAAAATGTCACAAAACCCTCATTCAAAATTCAAGCCGAAATCCTATTGGAAGCCTGAATTATCAAAAGCCGTGGGGCAGTTAGGAGACTAGCGTTAGCAAATTTTCGTGGTAACCCAACTCCTTCAAACTTGAGCATTTTGCAGGATAAAATAAGATTAGCACAAAAACTAATAAGAACAGCTGTACACGATGACTGGACAAAGTATTTCTCAACCGTAGACCACTCAACTTCGGCTTCTGAAGTATGGCATAGGATGAAATGGGTAAAAGGTCACCAAGAACTGTTATGTTATGTAGTTAAGGTAAAAGCCAATAATTTGCTTGTTAGTCTTACACCTGATTATGTCTCTCTAGATCAGCCGGTATTTTCAATCCCGAATAAGAAGTTGGAAGAGGATATCTCCATGCAGGAGTTGATTAATATGTATTAAATCAAAGGATACAATATCTCCTGGATGCGATGGTATCTCATACTCTATGGTAAAAAACATACCCTACAATGGTTTATGTATTTTATTGAATCTATTCAATCAGTTTTTACACTCCGGTTATGTACGGACGCCAGCACATCAAGTTACTACAATCTGTCAAATTTCTTTAATAGATATTCAACTTTATCGCTAAAGCATTAAGGTTCAAGGTTGATTGGGAAAATTTGACAGTTTCGGGTAGGTTGACCTGTTGGCGTCTGTACCAAGACAATGGCGTGATATAAAGATAATTGCTATCCCTAAACCGGGACGGGATCCTAATCAGACTTCATCCCTGAGACCAATCTCCTTAATATCTTGCCTTTGCAAAGTTTTTCATTCTATTTTGAATAAGAGGTTTGAGTGGTTCTTGGAGAAACACGAGATGCTGTCAGATAATATGGTGGGCTTTAGAAAATCCAGAGGTTGTTTGGATAGCTCAGGTTGTTTAGTCTCTCGTATTCAAGCAGGTTTTTCGCTTTATATATGGTACTTACTAATTCCATAAGTTTATCTCTCTCTATTTTCCTCTATGGCAATGGTGCCGATGTCGACAATTCTGAATTTATTCCTTAACTGACGTGCGTGAGAAGACGTCAAATTAAACTTTCGACTTTTGAGGTTATGTTATGAAATTTTGTTTTCAATAAAATTTTAGTTTTTTTTTTATTAGATAACCAATTGTTACTATAATGTTAGAGCCATGGAACTGTGCTACTCTCTTACCACCACCAGTAAACATGTTTTTATGTATAACTAAATTTGGTAAGAGGCATTCGTTGTTTACAATTCCATAGAACTTAGCTCTTTGTAAAACACAGCAAAATGTTACACAACATCCTTGACAGTATTCACCATCTTTCTATCCTTGACTCCTTGTTTATTTGGGGTGGCTCATCATCATTTTTATTTATTTATTAACTGTTTAATCGGCACCATGCCTCAATATTACCTTGTGATGCAGAACATGTGTACGCAATAATTCTACTAAATAAGTCTTTTTTTTTTCCAGATGTATCAGCATTAAAACATATATTCAATAACATTGCCAAGGTGTTGTCAAAGCAGTCACCTCTACACAAGGAAGGTGCCATTTGCTCAAGATTTTTATACAAATATGATAAGAAATTCCGCAATGATATAGGCTACAGGAATTTAAGAAAAGTAAACACAGCTCTGAAGAAGTACCTGGCTTTAAACCTCTTGAAAGAGATTGAAAACTTTTCATTAGCTCTGCCTTCAGAGAGTGACGATGATCTTTATTTACCAACAAGGCAGATGCTGGAATATGTTTTGTTAAGAATTATGGCATTTGCGAAGATAATGTTGAGGGTTTGTGTTTGCTCAAAACAAGCAGCAGTGTTTTATTTGGACAGGATAAAGAGAGGTGAGAGTCACTGGATGAGCTTGTTACCATATGCTCTTTTGAGTAGACTGTGGTCTATGAGTATGGTGCTTCTACAGCACACTACAACCTGGTATTCAAACCTGTATCCCTATTTAATTAAACTACAGCTGAAAGGCCTGGATTTTCTACCAGACAATTATAAACTACCTGAAGACTTTGAACAATGGTTGGACCTGAAGCATGTTGATGACTTTGGTAGATTTGATTGGGCTCAAAAGAAATATATAGAGATTGATAATACCTTCATTGAAGGTGATGATAATGATCTGTTTGATAATATACTTGGCTATGTAAACCAAATTAATGAAGATCAACCTGGATCAGATCAGGAAGAGATTATGAAACCTTTGCCATTGTTGGAGAAAAGGCACGAAATCCCATTACCAGTGTCCACTGTATCAAAAATAGATCATGGTGTAGTGTTATCTAGAGAGAGTTTTAAAGTTCTTCTCAACTCTAACACAAAGGACAACAAAACACGGCCCCCTCTACCCGTTGTCACAGTGAATGAACACTCTCATGAGAAAGTAACAAGTTCTAACTATCTAAAGAAGTTTATTGAACGAGAGGAAACATTCAGAAATGAATCTGATAGTAAATCACTAACCAGCCACTTGAGTCTCATGCAATGGCATGCTCTCAAAAATGCTTTACTCAAACTTAGCGACACAATCACCAACAGGAAAATTGATAAGAAGTTCCATAAAATATGGAAACAAAAATGTTTAGATTACATGTAATAAAAGCTTTTATTAATAATAATATTTGAGTTTTATATTATTTAAATAATAATATTTACAGATACAACAATTGTTACAGCACCATTTTTAGATGAATAACTATGCACATAATCAGGCATTTAAATTAACATAATGCATTAAAAAACAGTATATCAGGTACAATTACATAATTATGTGCAGAAAAACGTCATGATATTCTGAATGATACATTTTTTATAGTACCAATTTATAATGATTTTTAGGGAACCTGTCACCAATAACTCATTTTTAGGAGTTCCCTCACAGTAACTCTTGAACAAACTATATTGTATATAATATTATGTACAACACTAGTGACCCGCCCTTGCTTCGCACGGATGCAATGGCAACGTCTAAATATCGAGATTTCTGTGCTATTTAAGTTAAATATTAATGTATTATATAAAACATATAAACCTTTTGTTTATTATATAAAATAAATGTTCTAAATTATGGTGAAAACCGCATTAAAATCCATTGTTTAGAAAATCTAAGCGGTCACAGACAGACATTTGGCAATGTCTTAATTCATCCCTGCAACTTTTTCAATTCAACGAACTTTGTATGGCTCGGCAAGCTTGAAGCAGATATAGTAGTAGCTCCATTAAAAGTGTAAATTATTAGTAAGTGACTTTAGTGAGTGTTACAAAACCATAAAAAAAGAAAGTAGCTATTCTTTCAGGAACAGGTAATAACCACCTTGAGTCTAATGTTAGGCCCTTCTTTAATACATTACCTTACACAAAACTCGTCTTACATTACAAAAATAAAACTTTATTAAAGGAATGTAGGTACCTACATGGTGTTGTTACTTTCTTGTTATTAGATTTGAGTGAAATATATATACATATATATATATATACATATATATATATATATATATGTGTTTGGAATGCAAATAAATAATAATACATCATTTGTGCATTTAACAAATTAGGTCGAAGTATTATTTTCTTGTACTAGACAGCTTCTGTAAACGCGCCTTCAAGCCGCCCTCCTTTTTAGGCTGAGTGACAGGTTTCCGTTCTTCTTGCAGCTTTTTGGCTTCTTTTAACCTGAAACAATACCGTTTTAAATTAGTAATCTCGGAATGGTTAAGCCGCTGCATACCCTGCTATGTTACGTTTAAGTCTTGGACACAAATCTAGACTCCGGGCTGCTACTGAGAAATCCTGGTGAAAAAACCCAATAATACTTTGCCCGACCCCGTAATCGAACCCAGGACCTTATGCTCAGCTAGTGCATGCAACCACTAGACCAACGAGGCAGTTTTAAATTAAATGTTATTGTATAAAGCATCTTGCTCCTAGCATTTAATACATACATTATACACGCTAAATAAAAAACCGCTGAATGAAAATCAGCAACACTTTTCTTTAACCGCAATTTGTTTCTCTTTCATAAAGATATCTTAGAAATCACTACAAAACGAGGTCCACAGTGAAAAAAAATCTTTCGGTTCACAGTCTTCCAATTTGCCGCATTTAGGAGTGTACTGGTAAAACTTCACTGTCGCGATGAATTTCGTACGGCATTCTTCTAAGTTTTCGTTTTCAGACTTTAGTTTCTCTTCAGCTGCGTTTAGGAATACGGTCATCTTGTCTTTGAACACCTCTAGCCTTCTCTTCCCCTCGTCAGTCGGGGAGTCTTCGTTGAGATTACGTGTTTGAGCGTCGGTCTCTATAACTTTCTTCATTTTATCTTTGCAAGCTGTAATTACTGTATTAATTTACTGTCGTTGTTGGGCCTTCAAGTGTCTTCAATGAAACTCCCGTATCGAGTAAGTTATTTAATTGACGGACTGTTACATTGCTGTACAAGTTTTCGATGATGGTGAAAAATTATTGACTGATATTATAATTAGTGAAGGTAGGTTTGTAAAACAAAAAAATACGTATGGGGCGCCTTGCCCTTTAGATTAGCAACGCGACACACACTGAACGTCTTCACAATTAAACCAGGCGTAAATATCCTCCCCCGTTGAAATTCAGAAGTTTCAACCCAATTCAATAGCTCCTCTTCGGTTGGTAAAGGGCAGATGAGGACCAAGGGGCGCCGTATAGTTCCGCTTTTCGTGTTTATGTCGGCTACTCGTGCAACTCCATCTTGTCCCGGGAAGAGCCGTTTAATACGTCCGAGCCTCCAACATAGGGGTGGGACGCCATCTTCCTTCAGTAGGACCATGTCCCCAATTTTGACTGCGTCGGCGTTGGTCTTCCATTTACGGCGAAGTTGTACCTCGGCGATGTACTCGGATTGCCAGCGCCGCCAAAATTGTTGGTATATTTGCTGCAACCTGGCATAGCGCTGCAAGTTGGTTAAGTGGTAATCTTCCAAAGGTGGTTCAGGCAGCGTGGTGAGAGCCCGGCCTATGAGAAAATGCCCAGGAGTAAGGCAATGGAAATCGTCAGGAGAGGAAGATAAAAGACAGAGAGGTCTACTATTTAACACAGTTTCTACCTGAGCGAAAAGAGTTTGAAGTTCTTCAAAACTTACATGAGAATTACCCATTACTCGTCTAACATGAAATTTTGCAGAACGGATACCGGCCTCAAAAATACCGGCAAAATGAGGAGCGTAAGCTGGTGAAAAGTAAAACTGAATGCCTTCCGAACATGCAAAATCAGTCAGATCGTTTTGGTAAATCTTGAAAAAAATCGTTAATTTCTTTAGCTCCTGCGACAAAGTTGCGTCCATTGTCGCAGAATACCTCCGCTGGCCTGCCTCTTCGTGACACAAACCTACGGAATGTCATAACGAAAGCGTCGTTTGATAGATCGCTCACGGCTTCAAGGTGAGAAATTTTATATCATGAAAAAACAAAGATAGCATTTGAGTAACGATGCACCACGTCCCCTTCTGTACAATAAGGAATGGGTCAGCGAAATCAATTCCCACGGTATGAAATGGAAAGTTTGGCGTGACACGTTGTGAGGGCAAATGTCCCAATATTGGCGCAATCGTCTTGCCCTGCAAGCGTCTGCACCTAGAGCAGTTATGAAAAATGCGTCTAGCTAATTTCTGCCGTTAATGGGCCAAACGTATTCCCTAACAACGGCCAACAATAATTGTGGGCCAGCATGTAGTCCGCGTTTATGTTCGTATTCGAAAATCAATTTAGTAAAATGATGCGAAGCATGCAGGAGAACAGGGTGTTTTTTATTATAGTTATAGTCAGATGAACCTAGTCGGCCACCAACTAGGATGACCTTGTCGTCGCTTAAAAATGGAGATAATGATAAAATATTAGATTTAGAACTTAAAGCTTTACTGTTGCATAGTAAATTATATTCAGAAAAGAATGATTCTTGCTGTGCGAGACGACACAAAGAAAGAAATGAATTATTTAATTCATCACAGTCAAAGGACCGAGAATTGGCCTCTCGCGCCCGGCCCTGGTGCAAGCCATGGTCCGGAGCGAGAGGGAGTCGGAGGCAGTCGCCTCCTTCTGCGAAGCAGTCATGCTAGCGAAGGAGGTGGCGGGACGGATGAGGGAGAGAGCCTCCCGTCCCAGCCGCCGCGGGAGACGCTCCGAGCGTCGGGAGCCGCGTGACGACTCCCGGCCACCGTTGGCGCGGGCCTGCGGGCGGAGAGCAATGGGTAGCTCACCGTCCGGTCAGGACCAGGCCCGTGCCGGACGGCGCGTAAGTGTTCCACGCGCGCCTCGAAGAGTTGTCAGCATACTCGTAATTTGAGGGGTCAGCGGGATTGGATCCGAAAGGGTTACCGCTACCCCGGAACATAAAGGGCGAAGGAATGAACATGGGTGGGTTTTAGTCAGTAAGAGTCTGACACTCCCTTCCGCTCCACCCAGAGCGGGAGGGGTCATTTGATGATTTCCCATCCGGAAAAAAAAAAAGTGCTGAGAATTTTATCTTTATTAGTTTTTAGATTATTAATAAATCTTAGCACGTAAGCGAAAGATCGTTTTATTTTAGTTAAGCTAGAAAAGTCCTTAAAATTAATTATAGATTCATTTTAAGTAGCAACACGAGTGGTAGTACAGACGCCAGCACATCAAGCTACTACAATCTGTCAAATTTCTTTAATAGATTTTAAACTTTGTCGCCAAAGCCTAAAGATTCAAGGTTGGTTGAGAAAGTTTGACAGTTTCGGGTAGCTTGACCTGCTGTCGTCCGTACAATTAGGTTTAGTTTCCGGTAAGTCATTAGAATTAATTTTATTAAGTTTTAAGATAGGCCAATTACTTTCAGGGTCCGCAAGGAATGGAGGGCCTGACCACCACAGCTGGGTACTACCGAGCTTATCTGAACTGATTCCTCTAGATATGAGGTCTGCAGGATTGACAGATGTGGGCACATAGCGCCACGAGGAGGCATCTGTTAGCTCACAGATCTCCGAAATCCAAAATAAATGTTTTCAAATTTATAAATCTGGCGTGGAGCCAGGCTAGCACTACTGACGAATCACACCAGTGTACTTGATACTGAACTTCATATCGGAGTGACTTTCTGACAGCTTTGCATAACCTTGCTGCCAGAAGGGCAGCGCACAATTCTTGACGAGGGATAGTCGTACTTTTAATCGGAGCTACTTTGGACTTAGAACAAAGCAAATTGACTGCGACTTCGTTCGCAGCATTAACTGAACGTAAATAAATGCAAGTACCGTATGCATGTTGTGATGAATCACTGAATGAATGTAATTCTACAGAGGCGGGTTCATTACAGAGTACACGCTGCGGAACTTCTAGATCTAAAAGAGAGGGTAAATACTGCATAAAATTGCTCCAGTCTCTTTGAATTTCATGTGGGACTGAAGAGTCCCAAGTCAAATTATGTAGGCACAGTTATTGTAAAAACATTTTCATTTTAACTACACACGGACTAATCAGTCCCAATGGATCAAAGATTTTAAAAAGAGATTATAGAAAAGATCTTTTAGTTAAATTACTGTTAGATGAAAGGGGGTATTCCATAGGGAAATGTAACTGATCGGTTGATGGGTTCCATCCCATGCCTAGAGTGCTAGTTGACTCACTTACTAAAAGATAATCATCAGTTTGAGTATTTGAACCGAACAATGATGGTAAATTAGTCTTAAACTTACGAAGATTAAAGCATCCTTTCTTTAATTCTTCAGTTATAGATTGGTGAATATAACGTAGAGTAGCCTCACTTTCAGAACCGATGATAAGATCGTCCACAAAGAAATTATGTTGAATTATGTCCTTAACCATAGGATCAGAAGATTCTGCACCAATCTGCCATAGACACCGAGTGCTTAAGTAGCTAAAACTTGCCATTCCGTAAGTCACAGTACGCAGCTGAAGCCTTTTGATGGGCAAAGACTCATCCTCTCTCCATAAAATAAGTTGAAGATTGCCATCCTCCTCATGGACCCGAACTTGACGGTACATTTTCTCGACGTCACCCGTGAGGAGGCACTTATGTTGTCGAGCTCTTATTAAGATAGAGAACAGTGAGTCCTGCATATTAGGCCCAACCATGAGAGTGTCATTGACAGCCTGACCCGATGAAGTAGGAGCTGAGCCGTCGAATATGACTCTTATTTTCGTGGACTCACTACTGTCTATGAAGACAGCGTGATGGCACAGGAAGTAAGATGTAGAAGGTATCGGTACAGCAGATTCTGAAAGGTGACCTAAGTCTGCGTACTCAGGCATAAATTCTACGTACTGTGATTTCACATGTGGTTGTTTGCGAAATCGCCTTTCTAAATTTAACAAGCGTTTTTTAGCTAGTGAATAAATTCACCAAGACAATCAGGGGTATCCTTTAAAGGTAGACTAACTGAGAATCTACCAGTTTCTAAACGGAGGGTGTGCGATAAAAAATGTGTTTCGCATGCCTTCTCGCTATGACTCATAAGTGGTTTAGTTTGGGGAACATTTTCTAAGTCCCAGAAGTTTGTTAGTTTGTTAGTTCTTGATGTACCTATTTAGGTTTAGGTTTAAAGAAACTTTATTCTCAATAAAAACATAACATGTCACTTACTTGAGAACAATAAATTTTACTTAATTAAATACTTATATTAGGTTCGACAACATCCGTCACAGACTAAATAAAACTACTCGAAACTCGACCCACCCAACGCATTCATTTTTCAAGTAATGTCCGGTTAGCGGTTAGATACAGGCTAAGCTGGTTTTTGAATGCATTGAATGAGTGTAGGTTTCTTATGCGGGAGGGTATCTTATTGTATAGCTGTGCTCCTTCAAATGTAAGCATTTTTTTGCCATAGTTGGTCCTGGTTTTTGGTAGAACTAATAAACTTGCTCGTCGTGAGCTTCGTTGACTAACTTGTCTATGTTGGGTAAGTGTGATATTTGTGTGAATGTTTTTGTTAAGAACTTTTCTAATAAATATACATGTGTTATAAATATATAGTTGTTTTATGTTCATTATTTTTGTGTCTCTGTATATTTTTGTTGTTGATGTTAAGCGCGGATAGTTAAAGAGCTTTTTTATCAGTTTATTTTGGGAAATCTGTAGTTGTGCTAGTTTCGTTTTTACAGCACTACCCCATATTTCGACCAAGTATAGTAGATGTGGCTTCACTAAGGAATTATAGATGGTGTATCGCAATCCTCGTGGAATGCACTGAACTATGTTGTGCAGAGCTCCGACTAGTGTCGACAGCTTGTTCTTTACGTATTCGATGTGAGCATTCCAGGAAAGGGAACTATCTATTCTAAGACCGAGATATTTTTCGCAAGTTTTTAGCTGCAACGGCGTATCGTTAATTGTAAGTGGGTTAAATGGGGGAATATGTTTATTTTTTGCCTTGTATATTACATAGCATGTTTTGGAAATATTTATTGTTAGAAGGTTGAACTGAAACCACATGGATAGGGAATTTAAGTCCTCTTGGGCTCGTGAAATGATGTCGTGAATCGAAGACCCGAAGTAAAACAAACATGTATCATGGGCATACAAGGTAAGGTGACCGTGTAACTTTATTTCATGTATATTATTTATGTATATTAAAAAGAGCAAGGGGCCTAAAATTGATCCCTGTGGAACGCCATACGTTATAGGTCTTGCGTCACTTTGATAGTTACCAAGTTTAACCACTTGCGAGCGATTGGTTAGGTATGATTCGAACATTTTCAGAGCTTTGCCAGTAATATTAATGGATTCCAGTTTCTTTAAAAGTAGCTTGTGGGAAACGGTATCAAATGCTTTTTTCAGGTCTATAAAGATACCTAAGCATGTATTTTTACAGTCTATATTATGTTATATTTTGTCAACAGACGACACATAAGAAACGACTGATTGATTAGAATCTATATTATCATAAATTTCCCTTAACATATTTTTTTGTGGGTAAATTAAAATACATTGGACCTGAAACCAACCAACCGAAATGAGAACTTCTCAATACAGGTAAATTAAGACCGAGAGAGTTTATCGCGGACATTATTATGTCCCAGAAAATATCGGCACCGATGACAACATCAACAGGTGCTGGTTGGTGTGGAAATAAGGGTCCGCTAAAAAGTAATCACTCGCAATATTAAGCCTTTTAACGCCAACCGGTATTCTAGGTATATTACCGGTCAACACTGGCAACACCAGAAAAGAAGAAACAGTGATGGTAAAATGCTTCATCAAAGATTTCAATTGAACTACGCAAGTTTCCATAGCCTGAGTGGTGGTTTTATTGCCTATGCCAATTATATTGACATGCAAAGTGGTAGTCGGTTCTAGAAGCAGTATTGCTTTAAGAGATTGAGTAATGAATGATGACTGACTACCGCAATCTAAAAGAGCAGGAACCTTCTGTGTTTGATTGATCACAGGATTAACTACCTCAATATAAGCAGTAGACAGTAAAACTTGATGGTTATTTTCATTTGAAAAATTAACGATAGTGTCGTCAGTGATGTCGGGTGAAATGGTGACAAGTGACAACACTGGAAATATTTTTGTTACCAGATTGTATATGCAATGTTGGATATAAATAGTTGTTCGAGAGTATCACTTTCGTGAATCTCATTAGATAAATGGTCAGAGTTTAACACTTCTATCTGATTTTGCAAGTCATCAAAACGGCTGTAGCTCAAATTTGCTTAGTTTTAATGTTAACTCAGCAATCTGAGTAAGCGCTTCTTTAGAGGTAACATTTGATAGAGTTTCTTAATTTAGTGATTGGACCTTTTATGGCACTACGTTTCACCAAAAGATCCTGTAATTCTTGAGGATTGTTTGTGCTAGATTCACCTCCACAATCTTTACCCATTGTGAACTCAAACCTTGTTAGTATTGTAAATGTTAAATCGGATTGAATATAAACAAATTGATTTCAAATAGGTTTGACTGTGGAAATTACAGACATCAACTAGTTGACCATAATATAAAAACCTAAAAACTTAGCTCACGCACCTTTTTTTTTCCGGGGTGGAAAGTCCTCATGGATGTCCGCCGCCCTGGGGCGGGCGGCGGGGTCTGTCAGACTCTTACTGACTAAAAACCACCCCAGTGTTCCATCTCACACCTACGCTGGGGGTCGCGGGAACGTAAGATCCTTCCGCAACCCCCGACTGGTTGGCCCGCCACCGCGGGCCTCCTCGGGTCAGGGGGGAGTGAGGTGTTTGACTCCCCCCGCGACGTCTAAGAGGGGCGCGCGTGGAACACTTCGCGCCGCCACCTCGGGTCCTGACGTGTGGGGAACGACGGACGTCCCCGAGTCCGTCGCCCCTAGACCCATATAGGGGGGCTGGAAGAGGGCGTTGTCCGCCCTCCGCCGACGCCCGGTGCGCCTGCTGCGGGCCGGGTGAGAGGACGAGATCTCCCTCTCCTTTTCCGCAGCCTCCTTCTGCGAGACGACCGATTGACGGATATAAACCGTATTTTACATTGCTGTACAAGTTTTCGATAATGGTGAAAAATTATTGACTGATATTATAATTAGTGAAGGTGTGTGATTGTGTAATCTGTTTAGATAAGCACTACAGAAAATCTTATTCTAGTCAATATTTGTCATCAGCTTGGTACCGCTGTTAGATAACAGATGGCGTTGTGCCGAAACGTCACATTCGTAAATCGCGGTGTTGAGACTTTGTTGGACTAAATTAGAGAATCGATATAATAATAAAAAATATTTAGCGAATTGTATAACCAAACGTTTTATGAGTCACAAAAATATTGTAACCGAATCCTCCAGCGCAGTCAAGGAGTTATTAGATACTTCTAACGAATGTTTAAATGCTTTGGAAAATTTAGGCATAATGGATGAGCATTGGGATATTATAGTTATTTATGTATTGAGTTTAAAACTAGACACTGAGTCACGTAAACAATGGGAAATGAAAATTAGTGACTGTTCAGACGACTTAACTACAATGAATCAGTTCAAATCTTTCCTTGAACAAAGATTTCGGTCTTTGGAATTTTTAGACGACAAAGGTCAACGTCGTCAGTCCAATTGTAATTTGCCAGTCAAATCGCTTCATGTGTCAACTAAATTGTGTATTTGTTGTCAAGATACCCACAAAAGCTTGCTAATTGTAAAAAGTTCGCCGGTCTCGATATGGATAAGCGTCGTAATCTTGTCCAAACAAATGGTTTATGTTACAACTGCCTAGGGGCAAATCACTCCGTATATGCATGCCGCCAGTCCACCAGATGTCATATATGTAAAAAGAAGCATCATAGTCTTCTTCATCTCAAAAATATCTCCAAATCAGTTGGTGATAGTAGCAAAACTGACCAAGTTGCAGAAAGCAGCGTTTCTGCTGATACCACTTCAACCCAAAGTAATTCCACTAATATTGTAAGTTGTTTTGCTAATGGTCATAGCCAAATATCATTGGCCACTGCGCTTATTGAAGCGGAATTAAAGAGCGGTACTGCTATTATAGTATGTATTAAGATCTCTGTTAGACCAGGGGTCTCAGGCTTCCTTTGTCACCGAGTCCGCAGTCCAGCTCTTAGGTCTCAAAAGAATACCAACTAAAGGTTCAATTTCCGGTATAGGTGGTGATCAAGGCCAATCGATGATTTCATTGAATTCGATGGTTCTCATTAAGGTTAAATCACGCGTCGAACCTAGTTTTATTATCACTGTTAAGGCTTATGTTTTCGTGCGGTCCATGGCCCTATACGGGGCCCCGGTGTGGGCGCGTTCACTGCGGCGGCCAGCCGCCCACTACCTGAACGCGCCCCAGAAGGTGATAGCCGTAAGGCTCATCCGGGGCTACCGCACGATCTCGGGCGAGGCGGTAAGCCTCCTTGCCGGACTGCCGCCATAGGATCTGGAGGCGATAGTCCTCGCGCGCCTGTATGAGTTGCGCGCGGAGGCACTACGCCGGGGGAAAGTCCTCTCCCGTGGCAAATTGCGGCGGAGCGGACGGATCTCCGGCTCGATCTCATGGCGACATGGAAAGAGCCTCCCGTCCCAGCCGCCGCGGGAGACGCTCCGGGCGTCGGGAGCCGCGTGACGACTCCCGGCCACCGTAGGCGCGGGCCTGCGGGCGGAGAGCTCACCGCCCGATCAGGACCAGGCCCGTGCCGGACGGCGCGTAGGTAAGTGTTCCACGCGCGCCTCAAAGAGTTGTCAGCATAATTTGAGGGGCCTTAGGGCCGAAGCCTGCCGGGTCAGCGGGATTGTCCGAAAGGGTTACCGCTACCCCGGAACATAAAGGGCAAAGGAAGGAACATGGGTGACACGAAGAGCGGGAGAAGTCATAGGATGATTTCCCGATCTAACTTAATCTTATAATCTGATTTCACTCTTCGTTTTTTAATAACACGAAATCGTCAACCGAACATTTTGTTATAGCTGCCTTTGTTCTATCAAATCTAGCTTTCTGTTCATCGTAACACTACATATCATTTGTTCTGTGCTGACTAAACATGTTTGACCAATACCAGTCAATGCAACAACGTTATTACCTATCTCGTTTGCCACTTAATTTGGCTGCGCTTTTAATAAACGAGCATTCAGCACCAGAATCGTAAACAAAACAATACAACTCACCTTTATTTTCTAACGTGTTTGAGGGTAGTTGTACGACGTCCACTCGCCGTTCACGACTTCCAGCACGTTGTCCACCATCTGCTTAGCTGCCACTACTCGTGCACTGGACTGCGATATGTTCTGGTTTCTCTCACTTGCAACACACGAAAGGCTTCGCTGACGGCTGCTTGGCTCAATTATTAAAGTCACTCCATGTCATTCCTTGGTATGCTATTTGCGATAGTCACGTTGATGCTACTCCTTTGTGCGTCTTACTGATGGCCATAACAAGTTGACCACCTTGCAGTGAATTTTGGGCAAAACACAAATCCGCTTTTGTGCACTATTATCTTTGAACACGCCGTAAACTGCGTGTTCTAACTACGGGAACGGGATACGTCGAACTGAAACGCCGGTTAGAGCATAGATTATACACTATATATATAGGAAAAGATAGGTAACTCTCAGATTATAAAACTGATTAGTACTAAACGTAACCTGTAGATGGCGCTAGTTAGTTTAATTTTTGCGTACTAGATGGCAGTATAACTGTTCATTCTCATAATCAATAGCCAAGCGATAATTGCATTCGTTTATAATATGCAATTATGTACTAATGCGGATTGGTACATAATTACATATTATAAAAGAATGCAATCGTCGCTCAGCTATTGATAACATTATTGTGTCTTATAAAACTAAGTGATGGCATGGGTTATAATTAAAGAGAAAACAAAAAAATATTAATTATTTTTTATTTCTATGAACTGCATTGTAACGTTCTGCTTGAAGTATAATAACATCTTTCCTGTCGAAATTCTTAATTTTTCCACATAAAATTCTGTTCACACAGGTGCACCAACTGTGTTTAATAATATTAATTGCCAAAGGATGATGCTAGAGTTTCTATGAAATCTGGTCCCACCTTCCAATAGCTATGTGTGTTACATCGTTGGATAGATAATTTTGAGCTGAATGAAAGTTACTATGGCGCCAAGTTCCAAATCTTAGTCCGTTCAGAGTTATTCTTTATTAAACATGGTCGTTTTATCAGTAGCCAAGTAATGCTATTTAAGTAATAATTGCATTTCTTTGCTTTATACACGTAGTCCGCCGCCGTCCGTCGTCCGTCGTGCTACGGTTATCAATTGCGTCATGAGTCGCAAACCGTATGACAAAAAGTTAAACAGATGTCGACATTGACAAAAAGCTTTTTTTACAAATAAAACAACGATAGCTTATTTTAAACCTATACATTTATTTAATCATCGTTGTCTACAATGACGTTAATTAAAAATAAGGCTGGGCCTACAAATCCCTCATGCCTGGCGTGCCCTAGGTACCAAACGATTAACACGATATGCGCACAGGTCCCTACAGTCGTCGTCCCGTCATGCAGGTACAATATCTTTGTATAATGTCATTGTTGCGAACTAATAAGCAACAGTAGTACTTTCTAGCTCTCACGTGTCGCGACTGTATACGACCACGTAAGAGCCAAGCGTGTCCGTTACCCTGGCCAGATGTTGTCGAAAATGGTAATTTGAATCTTATAGATAATTAGATTTGCGGCTTCTGTAATTGTTGCGCACATTTTTAAATTTGTTGCGCTTATAGTTTTTTAATTATTTCACAAAAACATTTCCTGCTGCGGTAACGTTACCCTAGCCAGACCTTTTTCTTTCTAATGGGAATATTTAAATAAAAACTAGCTATAAAATTAGTTGTCTAGATGAAGTAAATGTTGTGCCTTATTTTGTATTCAAGTTTTCTTCGGTTGCGAAGTTATTCGAGATTTTGCTGGAGTAACGTTTCTGGTTTTGCTAGATCTTTGAAACGGTTAAACGGATTCTTATCATATTTTGTACATGACTTCTTAGGAACTAGTTTAAATTTGTTTTTCAATAAAAAAACCAAAATAATGCATAGTTTAAAGGTTATTTCATTAAATAGAAAAACACTTCAATTGGTCCCAGCACTCTCAATAAGAGGTCTAAAGACTTACTTTAAACATTATTTTGAAGCTTGTAACTGCCTTCAAATGTATCTGAAGTTTCATTAGTATCCTGTAAGTATTTAACAAGTTATGATGATATTCAGTTCCTCAGGAGCACGGTCTTGATGCGTGCGGTGTTATTTGGCCACTGGATTGGATATATGAACTGAATGTTATGTCAATTATTAGTTTTTTAGTTCAGTTGTATATTAGTAAAATTTCAGCTCAGTACATTGGATAATTAATGAGATAATACGATTAAAGTCATTAGGAAGTGAATGACCGTGGTAACCCGACCAAGTTTAGGTGGTTATGAAAAAGCGAAAACGCAGAACATTATGGTACCTTCTAAAATATGTAGGATAGTGTTGCAAATTTAGTACAGACATGTACACAAGTTTTAAAAAAAACTACATGATTATTAAAAATGTTTATTTACAGGTAAAATAATCATTTCAATTGAACTTTTAAAGTATTAATAAACTTATACTTAAAACAATCACAGATTAAAATTACACATAGTAATTTTGCTTTTTTGAAATTTTTTACTATTTTTTATTTAAATTATAGATTTCAGTATACACAGTACACAGTTACAGTTTTTACTCCTCTCTAGGGACTCCCATCCCTAATCGAGTAGCGTCGAAGTTTCTAGAATGTATACGATGATATTCAAGACAGCGAGCAAGTTGATTTAGACTTTGAACAATGGACATAAGGTAGTTTTTAGTTCGCAACAAAGTAATAAATATGGTTTTGTCAATAAAAACGATTATATTGAAATATATCATAGTTTTATAATAACCGGTGATACGATACACCTCCGCAAGATACATTTTTTGTCCTGCTATCGTTTTTGACTGTAAAAATTGCACAATAAACCATATTTGTAATATTTTTCGTTACGTTCGAGACGTCATATCACAGCAAGTAGCTAATCCCGACTGAGCCGGTGTTGCGGAGCTCCGCATAATTGTGACACGCGCGATAGCCGCGTGGCACTTCCACTGTTTTTTCTATTCCGTGTATAGAACCATTATCAGATTAATTTTAAACGCGTCCTATAGATGTCATTACTTTCCATACATTCTTTTTTGATATAGCCATTATTCGTAGGTTACACCCCCCTGGGTTAGAGACACACATTTTTTCAAACATGGCGATAAGCGCAACAGTTACCCTATATAAAAATGTACTCTGTGGCAACAGTCGCGTCACTCGGCAAAGGTATTTCTGCATACAGCCTATGCCCAAAACAACATGTAGAGTCCGTTTCCCGAAAGAAGTCCCGCGGCAATAAGTGGAACTAATTATTATTATATAGTTAGCAACATTCGAACAACAACTCTCCTACCCCAGACACCTTTCTCTATTTAAGAATGTGCATGTTATTAACCAATAATCAAGCCTGCTACTCGTATATGATGTCGAGATAAATAAATAAATCAATATTTATGATTCCGTCCTACGACAGTGGCGCCGCATCTACGAGACTTCTTTTGTGAAACGGACTTTACAGACGCCAGCACATCAAGCTACTACAATCTGTCAAATTTATTTAATAGATTCTCAACTTTGCTGCTAAAGCATCAAGGTTGATTGCGAAAATTTGACAGTTTCGGGTAGCTTGACCTGCTGGCGTCTGTACCATGATCGCGCATCCGTATCTGCTTTGTTTGGGTCGAACTTGGACAGATCCACACCAAAGATTACGAGAGTGACACTGAAAGTTCTTAGAAAATCAAAAACTGAACAAACTAGCAAGTTATTAGTTTTATTAGGTATATCTTTTCAAAATAGTGTCCATTTACATCAATACATCGCTGAATCCGATAGAACCACTGAGAAAAGCACTTTGCCCACTCGTCCTTAGGGGTCTCTTCGACGGCAGTTTGAAACGCAGCCACTGCTTCCTCGGCGTCCATAAAACGTTTTCCTCGAAGTTTTTCTTTTATTTTCGGAAATAAATAAAAAACGCAAGGTGCGAGGTCGGGGCTATAGGGCGGGTGACCCACTAATTCCACGTCTGACGTCGCCAAGTAGTCGATTGTTTGCTTGGCGGTGTGCGACGAGGCGTTGTCGCGGTGAAGGAGGATCCTACTGCGAGGTTGTTTCTCCCGAAATGTCTCCAAGACAAATGGCAAACAATTGTTAGTGTACCACTCTGCCGTAACTGTTTTTCGATCCCCTAAAACAATTGTTGCGTAATGACCTGTTCTTTCGAAGAACGAGGCCACCATCTTTTTTCCCACGCTTCGACCTCTCTTCACTTTAGTTGGCAACTCCTCGGAAGGAAACATCCAGACAGCAGACTGTCTCTTATTTTCAGGATCATAACAATAAATCCAGCTTTCGTCACCCGTAAGTAAGTCGAACACAGCATTTGAGTCACCTTTTTTTAAATCTTTGAACCATTTCACGACACCAATCAACACGACGGAGCTTTTGGGCCTCTGTTAAATTATGAGGTATCCACCGGGCACAAAGCTTCCTGACCGCTAAATGTTCATGGATGATTTTGTGCACTTGACTCATACCGATGCCTAAGCTTGTCCGAATCTGCTGATACGTCACTCTTTTGTCAGCCTCTGTCATACGCCGCACAACACTGATGTTATCTTCAGTCGTCGCCGTAGAAGGCCGTCCCTCACGCAGATCATCGGTGGGATTAGTGCGACCACGTTTACACTCATTAAACCAGTTGTAAACAGTGGCACGAGATGGGGCTTCATCGTGAAAGGCCAATCGAAGTCTATCTTAACTTTCTTGTTGACATAACTTGTAACGCGTGATGCACGCGCATAATGTTAAAAAAAAAAACGGTAAAGTGGAAAGTAGACAAGACATAATAATTTATTTAGGCTAAATCCAAGCTTAGCTTGCGTAGTTAGATTGTTTACCTAGTCTTGCTATAAATATTGTCACGAAGAAAATATATTATTTTTATTGCAAATAATATTTATTACTTTTACAGTATGTTAGTTTAATACACAAATATAAAACAATTTAAAATACTTATAAAAAGCTTATTCGAAGTGGTCTCCATTGGCTGCAATACATCAATAGAAGCACGCAATCGTTCTATTGGAAAATTCTTCACTGCCAATCGTATGGATTGTTTTAGGGACTCCAAATTATCATGGCGTTTCGTTTAGAGCAAGCCGTACTCTCTAAAATTGACCATAAATCATAATCCAGCGGATTAAGATCGGGACTAGACGACGGCCAGTATTCAGCTCTGATGAAGTCCGAAACGTTCACTTCCAACCAAGACTGCGTGGACCGAGATTTATGACCCGGCGCCGAGTCTTGTTGGAAGGACCATACTTGGTTATTGAACATGGTGTTGTTAAGGGGCTTAACTACCTTCTCAAGAATGGTATCTTGATACACTTGTGTCGATGTTTTGAAACCTTTTTCACAAAAATATGGCTCAGTCAGTCCTTCATAGCTAACACCCTACCAAACCATCACTGAAGTCGGATGATGCCCACGTTGCACTCTGTCGACTAATTGGGAAGCTTCCTTAGAGCTTTGAGCATAAATACGGTCATTTTGTTTCTTAAAATGTTGCTCAATTGTAAAGATTTTCTCATCCTTAAACAAAATTTTTCTGTGACCTCCCTTTGCGTACCGCTTCAGTAGTTGTTTCGATTTTACCACCCTATTCTTTTTTAAATTATCAGTTAAAAAATGACCTCTTATAGGCTGCAAGTCCTAAGTCATCTTTTAAAATACGGGACATGGTTCTGGGTGCTATCTTCATCTCCCGAGATAAAATCTTTTGCTTTCGGACAGGATTTCTTCGAATTCTTTCCCTTACTGCTTTGACCACCTTTTTCGTACGAACACTACGTGGACGGCCAGATCTTTTTCTGTCACAAACAGAGGAGGTCTCATTGTACCTATTAATAGCCCGGTACACAAACATTTGACTAATACCAAGCGTATGGAGATTTTTAAAAATTGCATTTGGCTCCATACCAACTTTGTGTAATGCAATCACAGCGATTCGGTTCTCTTTATCACCCCACTCCATTTTAATATCGCAAAATATTGCACAATGTATTGGCGCCAAAATTAGACAACTCATTGAACAATCGTATAAAAATGACATATTCCAAATTCAAATGTAATATCTTTCTTATTTTTCATTGTAACAGTATTTATGGCCAGACTGTGTATAATACCTATTCGATAAGAAAATTAAGAGATCAAATACGGTGAATGGTCATCCTCATCGCAGATTGGTGATATACATAATAGCCAGTTTACATCAGACCAAGGAAGTTCTATCCAGCGCCTAGATGCACCTTCTAAAGGTCCATCGTGTCTGGGGGCTTACCACCAGCTCTTATAGCAGGGCAGAAGTTGATTATTATTTAGACTTTGTACAAAAAAAGCAGTGCAGTTCAACTTCTGCCCTGCTATAAGAGCTGGTGGTAAGCCCCCAGTATGCATAGCATAATTAGCTTCAATGTGTCAAATGTTCCTACAGCTGGCACACAGCCCTACTATCTGCGAGAGGGTAGTAACTTACCACGCGGGCCCAATGCGGGTTGGAAGATGTGACATGTCCATATCTTCGAATTTTTGGTTTAAGGATCTACCAGTTTTCTCACAAAGTTTTCCTTCGTCTCTTTTTAGAGCAGTATGTCATTATCATTATCATCCGCCTACAGTAGTCTACTTACCCGATGTATTACTTTACTCTATGAGTCTACTGTTGGATAACAGAGTACATTTTTATATAGGTGCTGGACATAGAACTCGCCCATGTCACACCCACTCCTATCAAGATCGGAGACTCAACACTCGAAGTTGTAGACGATTATGTGTACCTGGGACAAACGGTCCAGTTAGGTAGGTCTAACTTCGAGAAAGAGGTCAATCGTCGAATCCAACTCGGCTGGGCAGCGTTCGGGAGGCTGCGCGGTATCTTCTCGTCCAACTTACCACAGTGTCTCAAGACGAAAGTCTATGACCAGTGTGTGTTGCCAGTGATCACATACGGGACTGAAACGTGGTCGCTCACAATGGGCCTCATCAGAAGGCTTAAAGTCACTCAAAGGGCAATGGAGAGGGCTATGCTCGGAGTTTCCTTGCGTGATCGAATCAGAAATGAGGACATCCGCAAGAGAACCAAGGTTACCGACGTAGCCCGAAGAATTGCCAAACTTAAGTGGCAGTGGGCAGGGCACATTGCTCGCAGAACGGATGGCCGATGGGGCCGAAAAGTTCTGGAGTGGCGACCGCGAACCGGAAGACGTTGCGTTGGAAGGCCTCCCACTAGGTGGACCGATGACCTGGTGAAGGTTGCGGGAATCCGCTGGATGCGAGTCGCACGGGACCGGTCAATGTGGCGACACTTGGGGGAGGCCTATGTCCAGCAGTGGACGTCTATCGGCTGAAATGATGATGAATGAATGATGATAGAACTCGCACAATATTGATATAAGATTGAGATTGATTTTTTTTTATTGATTGAATGACATTTTATATATGAGTATATTATTATTATTTATATTTGTATGGTGTAAAATAAAGAATATTCTATTTTATTCTATCAATTTTTCGCATTATGTATGGTACTTACTAATTCCATAATTTTACGAATTTATTCCTGTATTTGTAACTGACGTGCGTGAGAAGACGTCAAATTTAGGGATGGCGATTCTTCCCGAAAAAGATCAATTTTTAAATCGATTCGATTCGTAAGAAGGTGTATGATTCACAAAAAAACGAGGTCTAAAAGATCGATTTCTAAAAAATCGATTTTTTTTTCAAGAATGCATTTATAATGTAAATATATCCATTTTATGAAAAACAAGAAAGATAACATAATAAATCAGTAAAATCAGTTTTTTTTAGTTCAGGGAATTCGTTATTCGATAATACTCGTATTAGCTTTAACTTTTTCATGTAATAAATACTTTTTGAAAATAAATGTCTTCTTTCATACCGATCTGACCAAAGTCAGATGATGATTTACTGTAGGAAATTCGATAATAACAATCATTTTTATTACCATATCAAAATATGGTAATAAAAATAATAACAATAGGAAACAACACAACAAGGAACAGCAGGGAACAGACAATAGCAATGATTGTTATTATCGAATTCCCTTTGGTCCACGACTCACTTTGGTGGACGACTTTGGTCCAGGTATGAAAGAAGACATTTATTTTCAAAATGTATTTATTACATGAAAAAGTTAATGCTTCATATCTAAACTTTTTAAAAACAATAGTCTGTCAAGTTTACTGGGATCCGCTTCCGCTCATCACTTGCGATGTTGCCGCCAACTGAAAAAAGGCGCTCCAAAACAAAAAAAAATTGAATGGCGATTTTCAAGGTGAAACAATTATGCACTGGATCGATTCAGTATTGCATATCGATTTAAAAATCGATCATTTGGGTCTGAAAATCGATTCTTAGACTAATCGATCTCAGATCGACATCCCTTCAAATTAAAATTTCAACTTTTGGGGATAAGTTATGAACTTTTGTTTTCAATAAAATTTTAGTATTTTTTTTTAAGTCTTAAAATAACAATTGTTACTACAATGTTAGAGCCATGGAACTGTACTACTCTCTTACCACCACCAGTAAACATGTTTTTATGTATAACCAAATTTGGTAAGAGGCATTCGTTGTTTACAATTCCATAGAACTTAGCTCTTTGTAAAACACAAGAAAATGTTACTCATGGTCCAGACAGTATTCACCACCTGTCTATCCTCGACTCCTTGTTTATTTGGGGTGGCTCATCATCATTTTTATTTATTTGTTTACTGTTTAATCAGCACCATGCCTCAATATTACCTTGTGATGCAGAACATGTGTACGCAATAATTCGACTAAATAAATCTTTTACTTTTCCAGATGTATCAGCATTAAAACATATATTCAATAACATTGCCAAGGTGTTGTCAAAGCAGTCACCTCTACACAAGGAAGGTGCTATTTGCTCAAGATTTTTATACAAATATGATAAGAAATTCCGCAATGATATAGGCTACAGGAATTTAAGAAAAGTAAACACAGCTCTGAAGAAGTACCTGGCTTTAAACCTCTTGAAAGAGATTGAAAACTTTTCATTAGCTCTGCCTTCAGAGAGTGACGATGATCTTTATTTACCAACAAGGCAGA
This sequence comes from Apamea monoglypha, assembly GCA_911387795.2. Classification (NCBI taxonomy): domain Eukaryota; kingdom Metazoa; phylum Arthropoda; class Insecta; order Lepidoptera; family Noctuidae; genus Apamea; species Apamea monoglypha. The sequence continues at coordinate 6,850,334 of OU426920.1, forward strand.
TGCTGGAATATGTTTTGTTAAGAATTATGGCATTTGCGAAGATAATGTTGAGGGTTTGTGTTTGCTCAAAACAAGCAGCAGTGTTTTATTTGGACAGGATAAAGAGAGGTGAGAGTCACTGGATGAGCTTGTTACCATATGCTCTTTTGAGTAGACTGTGGTTTATGAGTATGGTGCTTCTACAGCACACTACAACCTGGTATTCAAACCTGTATCCCTATTTAATTAAACTACAGCTGAAAGGCCTGGATTTTCTACCAGACAATTATAAACTACCTGAAGACTTCGAACAATGGTTGGACCTGAAGCATGTTGATGACTGGTAGATTTGATTGGGCTCAAAATAAATATATAGAGATTGATAAAACCTTGATTGAAGGTGATGATAATGATCTGTTTGATAATATACTTGGCTATCTGTTTGATAATCAACCTGAAGCAGATCAGGAACAGATCATGAAACCTTTGCCATTGTTGGAGAAAAGGCACATGGCAAAAGTAGATCATGGTGTAGTGATATCCAGAGAGAGTTTTAAAGTTCTTCTCAACTCTAAATTACTTGAGCAAAAGTAATTACTTATGTAACGATTTGTATTATATAGTTAAGAAATTGCTCAAAGTTAGAACTGTCTAAAGTTAGAATTCTCAGCCAAGTAATAGTCACCATTTCCTTTACTTAAGCAATACTTTGAGGTTATTTATGATAAAAATGGAAACTTTGGATAGCATCAAAGCGGTTTTTGCTGTTGTAGACAATATGATAATATATTAGAGGAAATAGAAGAAGTTGTTGAACCCAGAAATCCTAAAGTCTACTTTCGTGATGTGGATCCATTTCACGACTATTCGGAAGATTGTTTTAAAAAGAGATTTCGTTTCTCCAAAAGTCTTGTTAAACATGTGATTTTACCGAGAATTACAAACTTTTACATTCAGAGACACAAAGAGGGCTTCCTCTAACTCCACTGTGTCAGTTGCTTACTGCTTTACGTTTTTATGCCACTGGAAGCTTTCAGATTGTATGTGGAGATATCATGAATATTTCTCAATTGACGATATGCCATATAGCGAAGAGAGTTAGTCGAGCATTGGCATTGCTAATGCCAGATTTTATTAAGTTTCCTGCAAATTTGTGGAATACAAAGGACGATTTTGAAAAGCTTGGTTGCATTGGCAGTACACCTGGACTGAAAAATATTGTACGAGCAATCAATTGCACCCACATTAAAATCGCCAAACCTAGAGGTATTCTTCATACAGAGCAGTACCGGAATAGAAAAGGTTATTTTTCATTGAATGTGCAAGTAGTTGGTGGTCCTAATTTGATGATATATGATATAGTAGTGCATTGGGCTGGCAGTACACATGATAGCCGAATCTTTAGAAACTCACGACTAAATATAAGGTTATGCAATAATGAAATTGATGGGGTGTTACTTGCAGATGGAGGATATCCTTACACCAGGTAAATACGATAAAACTATAATTATAACAATACTATGTGCCATGTGGTCCTCAAAGCATCATAAATACCTCACTGCAATAGTGCTAATTTGGCATTCTTTATTTCAGACATTTATTAACTCCGGTTTCAAATCCCAGAACTGCACAAAAGGAGAGAGATATATTAAGGTGCAAATAAAATCAAGAAATTCAGTGGAATGTTTATTTGTAGTATGGAAAAGACGGTTTCCATGCTTACAAATTGGTTTAGCAACCAAAATTTCTACAACGGCCAATATTATAATGGCTTGTGCAGTGCTCCACATCACTGCAATAGAAGTAAATGATATTTTTGAAGTTGATGACACAATGGACTTTATTGCTCAGCCTTCTTACACAATGATAAGCACAACTGGTAGGTACCAGTGATGGTTTGGTACTTTGAGCAAATATAATTTCACGCTATTATATGTTTAAACCAAGTTTCACTTACATTATATTTTATTTATTTTCACATAAAAAACAGGGTTACAAATTATATAATTATTCTTTGTCATATTTCTCCAATTCTTTGAGTTTTATTTGCATTTCAATTTTATACAAATTTTCTTTGTGTTCTCTGAAATATTTATCTCAAAGACATTAAATTATTTACTTGACAATAGACGGGACATTGCGAACAAAATCGTAATTCGTTACATTTGTCCTAGTGGTCAAAACTCAAAAGTCGCTCAGTCTAGTGTGGTACGCACGGCTACACATCAAGCTATACAAAACCAGTATAAGCTGCCTTCTGATTGTACGAAAAACCTATACAGTGCGAGGTCAGCTAAAACTGGAAATGCATAGCTTGATGTGTAGCCGTGTGTACGCCTGCGTGTCAAGTCGTATTTTTGCCCAACAAAAAAAAATATTTTCTAAGGAAATATGCCAAGTTACGCATTGCGATATTGTAAATCTCGTTATAATAAAACAACTGGACCTACCTTCCGTTTATTTTCGTATGAATTATTTATATTTACTCAATAATTAGAATTAAGTAATTTTCACAAATAGATTTGCTAATTTTATAATAAACGCCCGCTATTGGTGAGTATCTTTACTACTGCCTTTTAGAGATGTAATGTTGTATATCGATTTTGTTATCGATAATATTTATTAAGGTAAATAATAAATAACACTTAAAATTTAATACTGTTTGAAAATAATCATGCCATTTTATTTAAATGTCAATAAATGAACAAGTACTATTCGTTCATGTAGGTTTCTGTTACTTAATTTATAAATTGAACGAATTGCCCTTTTTTTTTAAAACAAAAATAGGACAATATCGGCGGCATTTCCCCACAACAGAATACCGTACGACCGAATTAAAGTATAGTAAACGGGCTGTCTCTAAATCAGTTAAATCACGATTTTTTCTAACGGCGTATGCTGCAGAGCTAAACTTTTTTGACAACCTACATTTATAATCAATTCAAACCAGCATAATTCTTGAAAAAGGCTATATGTTATTTAACATTACGCTAGGACTATTAGAAGCCGAGCTAAAGGAAAAAAAAAATAAGAAAGAACGCGGATGTAAACCGGTTAAAAATTTTAATGATCATTTATTAAGTAGGAGTTTGTTAACAACTTTTAAAAATTCGTCAATGGATGGTAGGTCTGACGTTGGGGACATAGGCAGCATGGCAGCCCATGCTCTGATCTGTTGGTAGTAGTCGCTATCAATATTTGATCGATCGTCATGTATGAGATTTTTAAGTAGAACGCCCGTAATTTCCTCAAAATAAGTGTTTTAACTTTTATATTTTGTACGTACGCAAGGTCGACTGATCTGTTTGCTTCAAAGAGCAGAGCTTGTACAGTCGCTTGGCAGCATTATCTGACCCACCCTAAAAACAAACGAATTTGGACCCTCTGCCTGTAACATTAAGGTTTATTCAATTTACATGAGCTTATCAGACAAGTGCACAAGGACTCAGCGAAGAAATACAATAATAACACAGACATGCAAATTTGATCTTTATAACGTTACCATTAGGTTATATGTTACAACTACTTGTTATAATATAATTAGTGTAATAGCTTATTTTAATGGTTGCGTTCAAGTAATTCTGGTCTCGTGGTCTGTGTATAAGACTGAGAAAAACAAGTTGCGAGATCAAATCCTGCGACGAAGATATTCTTTTGCTTTCAATTTAGAATGTATTCCAAAACTATTTAATGTATTATTGTAAAGAACTATAGACGGATGATCTTCAAACATAAACTTTCTAAAATGGTAATATTTTCGCATAACTTGTAATAAGTGGGTAGTTGAAAAATAAATATTCGTATTCATTATAAAACTGGTATTCAAATGACTACGCGCAAACATGTTTTACCTTGCCTTACTAAATTGCAAAAACAACGTCCCTTTACAATATTTTATTTTCTATTTTATAGGTAGTTTTTTTTATTATCATGTCTCAATGGAGTGATTATTTAAAATACAAAATAATCTATTTGCACGAGGAGAAGGTTGGCTGCTTGTGCTGTGCAAGAATAAACTTTATGAAGTATACTATATGGTTCAAATTCTTTAGAATATGCGTCTAGCATTACAACTAAGATCAAATTTCAATGCGGCTTATAAGAGTTGAGTTGGTCTTGTGGTCTAAGGTAGTTCGGTGTTCATCGTTGTCTAGGTTCGAAACCAAGTTTAACCTAAATATATCTTTTTGCTCAGCTGTTTCTTGTTTAATTATTTTATTACACTAAAGAAATGTAAACAAAATTTCTTTAATGGACGACGTAGGGTCTTGTCTTTTGAAATGGGTAGGTTGTATAGGAATAAAACTAAACAATTGCAAGTTTAAAATGTTTATTATTTTATTAAAACACTTAGGTAAGATAAAGTAAGTAAATGCTCATATATTTCCAAATTAATAGACATTTTATATTAGTATGCCATAATCAAATCTAACCATTTATAAACATTAAAAAAGGCGTGCTTATGCTTAAAAGTTTGTTATCGAGAAAATGAATTCATCTGTGAAATGCTTTACAGATTTATAGCTGCCTATATGTAGTGAATAAACATGATATTTAAATAGAAAAAATCTATTTATAACAATAACATCACCACATAATCTGCAATATTTTAATGGTTTAACAATCAATCCATTGAGCATTTACTTACATGGTGTGTTTAAAAATACCTACTAGATTACATAATTATATGCTGCTATAACTTGCTGTAAGCGGCTACGCATACCGCGCACCATATTCCAACACAAATCTTTGCCATTTAAATATTCCTGGGCAAAACGAACCCTTTCTTCGCGATGAGCAGGTGTCAATGCAATTTTTTGTGCTGGTTTATAATTCCTTATTCCAGCAGCGTGTAAATGCCTTCTCACTGTTTCCACTGAAATATTGTGGTTTATTGCGGTTACACGAATGAGCAAAAATGGATTTTCGACATTGCTTGAAACAAGGGCCCGGTGGCGTTCGAATTCGGGACTATACTTAATGGCTTTTGCTCCTGGACCAATACGCTGAATATCTCCATTATCTCCATAACGTCTTAGCCATAGTCTGACCGTATTTCTCTAAAACAAAAAAAAAAAACATTTTTGGAACCGTGTATGTAACTTGTAAGGAGTGAATGTAGTGGTAAAATAGCCAACTACGCGTTCATTATTCACAATCAATAAAATAAAATAAATATAAAAACACTTACTGCTATATTAAGTCGACGACCAATCTCTCTAATTCCAACATTCTGCTCATGTAAAAATATGATTTTATGTTTGGTATAGTCGTTAAGTTGCGACATGATGCTTTTTTACACCAAATTGCTTAAAAATACTTAACGAGATATGTGAAACGATTTACAAATGTGTGTGCAGTCACTGCTATAGGCGTAGTGTAACTTTTGTCACTTAGATGAATTTATTATCTACCTCACGAAGCAAATATATGTTTTACTTTGTATCCAACCATTCTTGGTAAATATAAATTCTGTGAACTTAAAGTTTTTTAATTTACCCACCAGTTTACAATATTATATAATTTATTAGGCGTAAATCATATTGGTCGTTCTATAATAATGCAGGCAATATTGTAGAAATGAAAACAAATGAAAAAAGAAACCGATAATAGATGGACTGTGTTTTCGAACCCACATGTTGTTCGTCGCCAATCCAGCATCAAACCGCTAAGCTACAAGAACTTGTTGGGAATACGCGAAATTAAAGATTGCGTTCTGATTATGTAGTGTGACTTAAAAGCTTTTCAACTTTAATGTCAACGAGATAATGATTAAAATAGCTTAACAAAATGATATATGTATAATGCCGGTGGTTCCGACAATGTTGCACGAGCGCGAGCACTATTGTCTCATATAAATTGAATGAACCTTAATATTACAGGGAGAGGGTCCAAATTCGTTTGTTTTTAGGGTGGGTCAGATAATGCTGCCAAGCGACTGTACTACAGGTACTAAAAATGCATATAATACTTTCTTTTGTAAATAAATACTTGTAATACATAAGACACACCCGGACCAACACAAACACTTATATTCATCACATAAGTATTTGTGTCTTGTGGGAATCGAACCCATATCCTCGTGATCAGCAGTCTGACACTTGGATCACCAGACCATAATAACGATAATTTATTAATTTCTATGTAAAAAGAATTTTATAGATAAATAACTTGTAAACATTGAAACTTTAGGAAAGCAATAAATAGTATCAATTTATTGCTTTCCTAATTTTTTGGCACTTGTTTAAATCTTTTCAAATGCGAAAAAATTGTCTTGTAACTTTTTTCAATATTATCGATACCTTTATATCTAAATGATAAAATCCCTACCACAGGTTTTATAGTTTCTACTTAGCGTCACCCCGCATTGCCAGACCGAGAATTTATAAAAAAAAATATAAATATCTATATGTTGATGGTTGGATGGTTATATAAATATCTATACGTTGATGGTTGCTTAAAATCCTTGCTGTTGCGCATAACAAAACCGTACATTTTTAGAGCTTTGTTGATCACGTTGTCTACATGGATATTAAAGTGAAGTTTCGAGTCTAGTACGTACCACACCGAGGTCCCGCAATGAGTATACTCTTTGTAATTGTGTATTAAACAAGTGATAGCTGTAAGTGTGTTGCTTTATGTTTTTAGTAAAAGTAATTGAATTGCATTTGGATAAGCTCAATGAGAGTTTATTCAAGGTGCAATAGCTAGACAGTCGATCTAAGTCAAAGTGACTTAGATCGACTGTGCTTCAGAAGCTTCAAACAGTCATCAATGCTCTTTATAGTTTTGTAGAGTTTCAAGTCATCTGCGTAGGTATAGTAAAAAGTTAGAATGCTTGAAACAAGCGCTGATATCATTTATAAACAATGGAATGAATGTGATGAAGGAATGAAGAATATGCAATAGGTAACAATTCTCGTAGCGGTTTTGTACGAGCTTTGTAGGTCTTCCTTCTTTTACAAAGACATTAAATTATTTACTTGACAAAAATCTCTTTGTTCTTTTACTTCCCTCTGTCGTTTCAAAATTATTTAACTCTGCTACATCGTTTTGGAAATCCAGAAAAGATTGTCGAAATCCATATTTACGCACTACTCGATACTATGAACAAAATAACCTCGAAATGCAATGATCCGATCAGCTGTTTCAAATAAAATCCGCCATGTTGCCTCTTAGCATCCTCTTAGCAGTGGTCCGGCGGTGTTTAAATTTGACGGCTACTAATCAATTGCTTAGCATCCTCTTAGCGCTAAATAGCTATTAGGAATAAGAATTTTGCTAATCAGTTGCTTAGCAATTGATTAAAGTTTTATGAATAGGACCGTATAAGTTTGTACTCGTGGGATCAATTATGGACAAAAACAATTTAAATAATAAAAATCGCGTATGGGAGGGGAGTGATGTGGGGTCGGAGTCCGACGCCGCATCTGGCGTGACGGGCTCATTTAAGAGCCCGGAGCGCGTAGTGGTGGGGGCTGCTGGGAAGAACCTAAGGTTCTTCCAGAAGCGCCCCAAATCGGGGGATGGCCAGGGGTCCTCCTCTGATGGCGGGTCGAGCTCGGCCCGCAGCAAAATAAGCCGGCGGGGCGGAGTCCATGAGGGGCTCGCCGGCGCGAAGGAGGCCAATGAGCCGAGTCGAGCCAGCCCAGTTGAGCCGGCCCAGCGAGCCGAGAGGCTCGACACCTACGGGCAGCACTCGGGAGTGGCCAGCCGCAAGGCGGCCCTCTCAGAGTCCTCAGGAGGTGAGCTGGACGCCGTTGGTGGCTCCAATTCGGAGCGGGCGGCCAGGATTGAGGAGGTCGTGGTAGCCGCAATCAAGAGTGTGGCCCTGAAGAGGATTCAGTCCTCCAAAGACAGGGCCATATCTGCAGCCACGGCCTCCACCATAGCGGCAGCAAAGGCCACCCACTCCGGGCCCCCGCCGGACGGAATGTCCGAAATGCGGGCAGAGGTCGCCCGTTTGACAGCCGCCATGGAGCTTCTCCGAAAGGAGAATGAGTAGCTCCGAGCCGACCTGGCCTGGCTGCGAACAGCCGGCCCCCGGGAGGTGCCGCAAGAGGGGGCGCAACATGGGCGGGGTGGGCCAGTATCTGCTGAGATCGGGTGCTGACCCTGGTGCGGCAGGAGCTGGCCGCTTTCCAGAGCAGGTTTTCCGCCCTGGAGGCCATTGTCTTGCGCCCACCGCTAGCGGCGAGCCGGCCGGCCTCGGGCCAGCGAAAGGCGGCTTCGTATGCTGCTGCCGCGGCTGCCATAGCTACAGCCACGGGGCAGGCTAAAGGTGGGACCGCACCGAAACCCGCGAGGGCCCTAGCCCCGGCGGCGAAACGGCCGCCCCCGCCGCCTCCTACATCCCCTCCGGCCGATGCCGATTGGCAAGTAACCGGCGAGAAGAGAAAGGCGGGGAAGGCTGCGAGGGCGGCCAAAAAGAAAGAGAGGCGGCAACGGCGCAAGGAGCGATGTGTCGCGGCTAGGCTTCGTGCCTCGAAGTCCGCAGCTGTAGTGATCACACTACAGCCGGAAGCGGAGAAGAAGGGCATATCCTACCGCGACGTGCTTGCCAAGGCGAGGGTGGCGGTGAACCTCCAGGAGCTCGGCGTTGCTGAGGGCATCCGGGTAAGGGTCACTGCGACTGGGGCCCGAATGCTGGAGGTACCTGGTGCGGCAAGCGGCCCGACTGTTGACGCTCTGGCCGAAAGGCTTAGGGCGTCCCTAAATGCAGACGAGGCCCGAGTGTCCAGACCCACTAAGTGCGCTGACATGCGCATCCTGGGTCTGGACGACTCTGCGATGGTGGAGGAGGTGGTGGCCGCCATCGTCAGGACTGGGGGGTGCTCTGCCGAGCAAGTGAGGGCGGGCACCATTCGTCCTGACTTCACGAGGCTGCAAGCCATTACGGTGAGCTGCCCCGTGTGAGCGGCCAAAAAAATAGCCGGGGAGGGCCGAAGGCTGCTGGTGGGCTGGGTTTCCGCGCAGGTGAAACTCCTGGAACCCAGACCTCTGAGGTGCTTCCGCTGCCACGTGGCAACCACGTGGGAGCTAAATGCACCTCGGAGGTGGACTGCAGCAGTCTCTGCTTCCGCTGCGGTCAGCCCGGTCACAAGGCCGGCTCATGTAATGCCTTGCCGCACTGTTATGTATGTGCGGCAGCTGGCAAGCCGGCCGATCACCGGGTTGGGAGCAAGGCCTGCGCTCCACCCGCCAGCGGACAAGCGAGGGGCAGGGGCAAGCCCTCCGCCACCGCCATCACCGCCGCAGCCGTCGCCACCACTGCCGCCGCTGCTGCCTCCACCACCGCCGTCACCGCCGCATCTATCGCGGCTGGGCCCTCACGGGGGGCTCTAGAGGGGGGCTGATATGGAGTGCCAATAATGGCCCCATTACGCCTCCTACAGTCGAACATCAACCACTGCGCCTCCGCTCAGGATCTGCTGCTCCAGAGCATGGCGCAGTGGTCGATTAACATCGCCGTGGTCGCTGAGCCGTACTTTGCCCCGCCCAGGGACGACTGGGTGGAGGACCTGAGCGGCTCAGTGATCCTTATTTCGTCGGCCGCCGCCGGTACCCCGTCCCTCGAGGCGGTCAAGAAAGAACGTGGCTGAACCCCAAGCCACGTTCTTTCTTGACCGCCTCGAGGGACGGGGTACCGGTATACGGACACACCGGGCAGGATGGTGGAGGACTGGGCTCTGGAGACAGGCCTGGTCGTCCTAAACCGGGGTTCGGTCCCAACATGCGTGCGGATGCGGGGTGAATCAGTGGTGGACATCTCGTTCGCCAGCCCCGCTCTGTCGCCGCATGTCGTCAACTGGCACGTCATGGAGGAGGTGGAGACCTATTCCGACCACCGGTACATCCGGTTCGACGTCTCCGCCCAGACCTCGAGCGCGCCAGTCCGACAGGCCCCGGGTGGTCCGCGGTGGGTGCTGAAGCACCTGGACCGGGAGCTCCTCCTGGAAGCCTCGATCGTGCAGGCCTGGGTGTCACCACCGGACAGGCCTTCTGACATCAACGACGAGGCGGAGTGGTTCCGGGAGGCCATGTCCGAAATATGCGACGTGGCAATGCCCCGGGTCCAGCCCGGACGCGCCCGGCGCCAGGTGTGCTGGTGGTCGCCGGAGCTGACGTCTCTGCGCGAGGCGTGCGTGGCTGCGCGACGTCGGTACACCAGGCACCGCAGGCTCCGTATCCGCCCTACGGATACGGAAGCCATACAGGCGGAGCTGTACGAGGAGTACAGAGCGGCGAAGACCGCCCTCCGAGCAGTCCGAGCGGAGATCCTGCGGGCCAAGGGTTTGGCCCGCGAGGAGTCGCTGGGGATTCTGAACAGAGACCCGTGGGGACGCCCCTATAAGATGGTGCGGGAGAAACTCCGCCCATGGGCTCCCCCGCTGACGAAGAGTCTTCGGCCCCAGCTCGTGGAGGACGTGGTGAGCGATCTGTTTCCTTTGCAAGGGGAACATGCTCCCCCGCCCATAGCTCCGCCTCCTGCGGTGTCAGATGCGGACCACACCACCGACAACGACGACAATGCTCCGGAGGTGACCGAGGTAGAGCTGAGAGTGGCGGTACGTAGGCTGAATGCCAAAAATACCGCCCCAGGACCCGACGGCTTACCTGGAAAAGCCTGGGTTCTGGCCTTGGAGGCTCTCGGGCCTCGACTAAGGGGGCTACTAAGCGCATGCTTGGAGAGGGGCCGGTTCCCACTACGTTGGAAAACGGGGAAACTGGTCCTCATCAAGAAACCGGGGCGCCCTGCGGACTCCGTCCGCTTACCGGCCCATCGTGCTGCTCGACGAGGTGGGCAAGCTCTTTGAAAGAGTCATTGCAGACCGCCTTGTCGAGCGGCTGGTGCGGGTGGGGCCGGATTTGGCGGAAAGCCAGTTTGGTTTCCGCAGGGGGCGCTCTACGGTGGACGCCATCATGCGCGTGCGATCCCTCACGACGGGGGATGCCGTGGCCCGGGGTGGGGCTGTCTTGGCGGTGTCTCTAGACATCGCCAATGCCTTCAATACCCTGCCCTGGAGTTGCATCAGGGAGGCACTCCGGTATCACCGGATGCCGACCTACCTCTGTCGCATTGTCGAGGCCTATTTGACGGACAGGGCCGTCATCTACCCCGGTCACCGGGGAGAGTGGAACCGGCGAGAGATGTCGTGCGGTGTCCCAGAGGGATCGGTCCTGGGGCCGCATCTGTGGGATATCGGGTACGACTGGGTGCTGCTCGCCGACCTCCCTAGCGGCGTCAGCGTGGTTTGCTACGCTGACGGCACGCTGGTCCTAGCGCAGGGGAGGTCGCACCAGGCGGCGGCCGAAATAGCGACACGCGGGGTTGCGATAATCGTTGAGAGGATTCGGCAATTGGGACTCGAGGTGGCCCTGCACAAGTCCGAGGCCATGTGTTTCATGGTCCTCGGGACGCGCCACCATCGGGTTCCCAAATAACGGTAGGAGGGGTTCACATCGGCGTCGAGTCGACGATGAAGTACCTGGGACTCGTCCTTGACAGCCGGTGGAATTTCGTGGAGCATTTCCGACGTTTGGCTCCCAGACTGGAGCGGGCCGGGGCTGCCTTGAGGCGGCTCTTGCCCAACCTAGGGGGTCCAAACGCCTCCTGCCGGAGGCTATGTGCGGGGGTCGTGCGGTCCATGGCTCTTTACGGGGCACCGGTGTGGGCGCGTTCCTTGAGGCGGCGATCAGTCCGCCGGTTGAACGCGTCCCAAAGGGTCATGGCCGTCCGGCTGATCCGAGGGTACCACACGGTCTCCGCTGAGGCGGCGAGCCTCCTTGCCGGATTGCCGCCATGGGATCTGGAGGTAAAAGCCCTCGCCCACATATGGGAGTGGCGAGAGGAGGCAAAACGCCGGGGCGTAACTCCGCTGCCGCGAGAAATCACGGTACAGCGAACAGAGCTCCGGCGGGATCTCATGGCGACATGGAGAGTGCGATTGTCGCAACCCAGTGCTGGGCACGCCACAATTGCGGCGATGAGTCCCCTCTTTGAGGAGTGGCTGGAGAGGCGCCACGGCGCCCTCACCTTCCGCCTGACGCAGGTCCTCCCCGGACACGGTTGTTTCGGGAGGTTCCTGTTCAGGATAAGGCGGGAGAAACGCCAGGGTGTCACCACTGTGTGGATCGCCCGGAGGACACGGTGGAGCATACGGTGGAGGTCTGCCCGGCTTGGGCGGGGACCGCCGCGTCCTCGTGGCGGCGATCGGCGGCGGCGATCTCTCGCGTCCGGCCCTGGTCCAGGCCATGGTACAGAGCGAAAGTGCATGGCAAGCCGTCACCTCCTTCTGCGAAGCAGTAATGCTCGCAAAGGAGGAGGCGGAGCGCGTGAGGGAGAGGCAATCTCTGCGCCCTCACGCCCCTAGTCGCCGCAGGAGACGCCCTGGACGTCGGGAGTCACCAGCCGACTCCTGGCCACCGTAGGCGCGGACTTGCGCGTTGGCGGCGAGCTGCCCATTGCTCGCCGCCCGGCAAGGACCAGGCCCGAGTCGACGGCGCGTTGTGTTCCACGCGCGCCTCAAAGAGATGTCAGCACAAACTGACGGGGTCCGCTAGGGCCGATGCCTACCAGGGCCGCGGGTTGTTCGAAAGAGATACCGTGGTCCCTGGCATAAGCAACTGAAGGAACATGGGTGGGTTTTAGTCAGTAAAAGTCTGACACGACCTCCTGCTCCGCCCAGAGCCGGAGAAGTCATATGATGATTTTCCACCCTGAAAAAAAAAAAAAAAAAGGTAGGCCTTAGGGTTGGATCTAAATTTTCCAAATTTATATGGGACTAATTTCCTTTCTAATAAAAAAACAATTATCAAAATCGGACTACTCTGTAAAAAGTTATGCGAGGTCATACATAAAAAAAAACATATACAGCTTGGCCAAAAAGTCGTGAAAATAATGGCGGCGCCACTGTCGTGCATGTTGTAACCCTAAATAGTATGACTAAAACGGTTTTGATATTAGTTTTTTTTTAATTAATGTGAATATTGGCGGGTTTTATGAAAACAAGAAAAGCTCTGAAACGCTTGTTCAGCCACTGCCTAGAACGATAACATTTGCAGTTATTTAATTTAATGAATTAAAAATAAAATTATTAGGTATTTCAAAATATTTTGATGTCAACTAATCCCACATTATATGAGACAATTTTATGTTTCACAAGACCACAGATCAATACAATACGGTTTAGATCCCAGTGACAAGTTGGAAGCTTTACTACTGTGTGACTGTGTCCCAAAAATCCAAGTTCTCCTCTAACCACAGGCAAAATGTTCCATAGTTGGTGTTCTAATCAAAAACTAAAAAAATAATCAGAATCAAAAATTTTAATCAGAATAAAAAATGTTTTCCTCTAAGTATTCCACGCCCGAAAACTCTTCATCCATGTCTTGGTGTGAGCTTTCACCAAAACTCTGTTGGCTATGTTCAGATGTGTCGTCACTGTTGCTGCTTTCATCTTGTAGGTTTATGATTTTTTTTTTCAATGTACACACAGTTGCCCCCTTCGAAAATAACCTTTTTCTATTTTCATGACATCTTGACATGAATTTTTCCGGTCGTCAACTGATATGCTCTGAAACGCTTGTTCAGTCACTGCCTAGAACAATAAAATAAAAACAACTAAACATTTGCAATTACTTATTGTAATGAATTAAAAATATAGCCTTGTAGTACTGATGGATTTACCTAAAAAATACTATAATTATTTTTGTTCGGTGATTTATTTTATGCAATATTAACAAAAAGTATCAAATTTATACGAACGCGCTGCATTCCGAATGTATTTTGTAAACATAACCTCAAATTCGTGTATGTACAGTCGCTTGGCAGCATTATCTGACCCACCCTAAAAACAAACGAATTTGGACCCTCTGCCTGTAACATTAAGGTTTATTCAATTTATATGAGCTTATCAGACGGCGCTCATGCAACATTGTCGGAGCCACCGGCATTATACATATATCATTTTGTTAAGCTATTTTAATCATTATCCCGTTGACATTAAAGTTGAAAAGCTTTTAAGTCACACTACATAATTAGAACCCAATCTTTAATTTCGCATGTTCCCTACAAGTTCTTGTGGCTTAGCGGTTTGATGCTGGATTGGCGACGAACAACATGTGGGTTCGAAAACACAGTCCACCTATTATGAGTTTCTTTTTTAATTTGTTTTCATTTCTACAATATTGCCTGCATTATTAAAGAACGACCAATATGATTTACGCCTAATAACTTATCTTGTAAACAGGTGGGTAAATTAAAAAACTTTAAGTTCACAGAATTTATATTTACCAAGAATGGTTGGATACGAAGTAAAACATATATTTGCTTCGTGAGGTAGATAATAAATTAATTTATGTGACAAAAGTTAAACTACCTAATAGCAGTAACTGCGCACACACATTTGTAAATCGTTTCACATAACTCGTTAAGTATTTTTAAGCAATTTGGTGTAAAAAAGCATCATGTCGCAACTTAATGACTACACCGAACAAAAAATCATATTTTTACATGAGCAGAATGTTGGAATTAGAGAGATTGGTCGTCGACTTAATATATAGCAGTAAGTGTTTTTATACCTATTTTATTTTATTGATTGTGATTAATGAACTCGTAGTTGGCTATTTTACCACTACATTCACTCCTTACAAGTTACATACACGGTTCCAAAAATGTTTTTTTTTTTTTGTTTTAGAGAAATACGGTCAGACTATGGCTAAAACGTTATGGAGACAATGGAGATATTCAGCGTATTCGTCCAGGAGCAAAAGCCATTAAGTATAGTCCCGTATTCGAACGCCACCGGGCCCGGCCCCGGGGCCGGTTTCAAGCCCTGTTGAAAATCAATTTTTGCCCATTCGTGTAACCGCAATAAACCACAATATTTCAGAGGAAACAATGAGAAGGCATTTATACGCTGCTGAGATAAGGAATTATAAACCAGCACAGAAAATTGCATTGACACCTGCTCATCGCGAAGAAAGGGTTCGTTTTGCCCAGGAATATTTAAATGGCAAAGATTTGTGTTGGAATATGGTGCGCGGTATGCGTAGCCGCTTACAGCAAGTTATAGCAGGGGACTACTAATTATGTAATCTAGTAGGTATTTTTAAACACACCATGTAAGTAAATGCTCAATGGATTGATTGTTAAACCATTAAAATGTTGCAGATTATGTGGTGATGTTATTGTTATAAATAGATTTTTTCTATTTAAATATCATGTTTATTCACTACATATAGGCAGCTATAAATCTGTAAAGCATTTCACAGATGAATTCATTTTCTCGATAACAAACTTTTAAGCATAAGCACGCCTTTTTTAATGTTTATAAATGGTTAGATTTGATTATGGCATACTAATATAAAATGTCTATTAATTTGAATATATATGAGCATTTACTTACTTTATCTTACCTAAGTGTTTTAATGAAATAATAAACATTTTAAACTTGCAATTGTTTACTTTTATTCCTATACAACCTACCCGTTTAAAAAGACAAGACCCTACGTCGTCCATTAAAGAAATGTTTTTTACATTTCTTTAGTGTAATAAAATAATTAAAAAAAAAACAGCTGAGCAAAAAGATATATTTAGGTTAAACTTGGTTTCGAACTTAGACAACGATGAACACCGCACTACCCCTTATTGACCACAAGACCAACTCAACTCTTATAAGCCACATTGAAATTTGATCTTAGTTGTAATACTAGACGCATATTCTAAAGAATTTGAACCATATAGTATACTTGATAAAGTTTATTCTTGCACAGCACAAGCAGCTAACCTTCTCCTGGTGCAAATAGATTATTTTGTATTTTAAATAATCACTCCATTGAGACATGATAATAAAAAAACGACCTATAAAATAGAAAATAAAAAATTGTAAAGAGACGTTGTTTTTGCAATTTAGTAAGGCAAGGTAAAACATGTTTGCGCGTAGTCACTGCATACCCTTAGTTGCTTTTGAATACCAGTTTTATAATGAATACGAATATTTATTTTTCAACTACCCACTTATTACAAGTTATGCGAAAATATTACCATTTTAGAAAGTTTATGTTTGAAGATTATCCGTCTATAGTTCTTTACAATAATACATGAAATAGTTTTGGAATACATTCTAAATTAAAAGCAAAACAATATCTTCGTCACAGGATTTGATCTCGCAACTTGTTCATCTCAGTCTTATACACAGACCACGAGACCAGGATTACTTGAACACAACCCTTAAAATAAGCTATTACACTAATTATATTATAACAAGTAGTTGTAACATATAACCTAATGGTAACGTTATAAAGATCAAATTTGCATGTCTGTGTTATTATTGTAATTCTTGGTTGAGTCTTCGTGCACTTGTCTGATAAGCTGATATAAATTGAATAAACCTTAATGTTACAGGCAGAGGGTCCAAATTCGTTTGTTTTTAGGGTGGGTCAGATAATGTTGCCAAGCGACTGTACATTTCAATAATTGTATGAAAGCTTTATAATAGATATTGCACCTTGAAATACACACATTAGATCTGATTACATGTATAAAATATAATTTTACCTGTCATTTCAGCGGTTCTTTTGGACACATCGTTAAAATCGGATAAAATTTGTTCGGCCTCGAGTTCCGCCAAACATCTCACGTACACTTATAAATTATTGCTCTTGCGGAGCTGCGAATAACAGATCTGTTCATTATGAATACAATGGGTCACCAGTATCACCACGATAAAGCAGATAAATAAATAATAAACACGAGAAACAGTCACCGATTACAAGAAATGACAGAATATGTACCTTACTCGACGAGACAGAGCGAGTGTTGCCAATGATTAAATATTTTAGTTCCGTTTCAGGACCTGCTTTATTCTAACGACTGTTTGAGTCAGCAATTTGGAGCATAGACTTGGAAGAGTTGTGGTGAGTGAATAGGTATGGACTGGTTGGTGGATTAGAGAAATGTCAAATTTGTTCAGTCTCCAAGACATGCGAAATGTAGCTCACTGAAAAGAAAAGAGAGATATAGCTCTTTTGATTAAAAGAGCTATATCACTCTTTTAGCTCTTTAGCTCACCGAATAACTTTTAACTCTTGAGCTCAATTGACTTACTTGCGAGCTACAGATCAAATTGAGCCGCGCTGCTTTACACAAGTCAAACGAGACAACTAGCTCAGTGGCTCTATAAAATCTTTGAAGTTCTTTACTTGTTTTTTTTTTATTACAAATGAATATTAAAATTATGAAAGCCAATGATTTTCCTTCATACTTGAACGGGCTTAGGACTGTCAATATAGATGAATAAATATTTAAAAAAGCTAATTAATTGACAGTATAATGTAATGAATGGACATATATCATTTAGAATTCTAACTAACTACAACTAATAATAAAACTTTTAACTGAGAAACTAAAACTAAACTGCGCTTACAATATGCGATACGAATTACACGATATTCCGCAGAAACAATTTGAGTACCTACATTTAAGAAAATAACGACGTTTGTTTTGTTTACAAAATCACAAACTATTATTGATTCATACTTATGTAAAAGTGCTAAAGCATTTTTACTTTTGAGACAACGACTATAAGAGTTATTTTACTATGACGTATTGAGCCGAAGAGTCGGTCAGTGAGCTACATAAGTACAGACGCCAGCAGGTCAAGCTACCCGAAACCAGGCCTCCGTCACTCCATGTACTTGCGCGCTATAAGTGCCTACCGCCCAGCCGAGCGGTCTCGGTCCTCCGGCGGATCAAATTCAGTGCGGTTTTCGCAAGCGAAGCGCGCGCACGCCGTTCAATTTTAATAGTGCTGTTCGTTCGTACGCGTATTACGATGCCGTGTGGTGCCTTATGTGCTGTAGATGGATGTAAATCAAGTCAGCACCAATATATAAAACAAAACAAACTTACAAATATAATAAAAAATATAATAAAACAAACTTTAAAAAAGAGAACCGACTTCAAAACACTAAACCGTAAGAAATAATTTCTTCTTTGATGTCGGTGCTTTTTCGATTCGTAATTACCAGCTGTTAGCACTAACATAAAAAAAAAAACAAATTATTTCTTACGGCTTAGTACTTTATTTGAAGTCGGTTCTCTTTTTTTAAGGCTTTTTTTTTTCATTTCTAGTGAACATCTCCGAAGATCATCATCAAACTAAGAAGTATTATACTTATTTTAAAACGTTCTCCTAAATGTAACAAATCCTTTTCTGAAAACCGCATCGATATCGGTTTAGCCAAACGCGAGATTATCGCGCACAAACGTACATACCTACAAACCATACAAGTCAAACATCTCAGTTTGGCCTGTATGTCTGATCACCTCCTTTTTTTTAAGTTGGTTAAATATTTTATAAATGATAAAATTTTTAACTGCCACATAAAAGTCAGAACATATTCACAGTTCTCAATAACATAGATAAAAAGTTATGTTAATTTAATTTTATCGAAGAGGCAGCCCTGCGATTACTGTGGAATCGCGCGGTGCGAAGCAATCACTGCTGTACGCTTGAGCATTTAGGCGCATTTTAGCATACAGTGGTTGTTGACGCGAGGGAGTAGGCAATTATCGTAATAGGTATTGGAAATTTTCTACTGAGTGAAGTATCTGTTCTAATCTGTGCCGAAACTGTCAAATTTTCCCAATCAACCTTGAACCTTAATGCTTTGGAGATAAAGTAGAAAATCTATTAAAGCAATTTGACAGATTGTAGTAGCTTGATGTGCTGGCGTCTGTACAATGCGAAATCGTTCACCTGTTCGTCGGGGAAGTTCGGGCGTTGTCGGCCGCTATCGGCGTTTCGTCGCGTCGCCGTCGGTATCACTCGTTACTCGCATAGAGTAATAGAGTCAATGAGCTAAATGAGCTAGTGAGCTATGTCGTGAACGACTGAGCGACTGAGAGCTAGATTGTGATTAAAGAGCTAGTTCAATTTTATCTCTCATTCGCGAGCTACCCATGTCTAGCTCCAACTCGGTCACAGGTTGTTTTTAACTTCTGTGGTAGTGTGGTCACTTCAAAATTAAGTTTCAAGACGGGTGCTTGTCAGTGCGGTAAATTTAAAATAGGACGCCCATTTAGCAATAAATAAAAAATAATAGTTTTCTAAAGTTGTGAAATAAGTCTATCTCTAATGACTTCCAATTCCTCACTGGATAATTTCTGCGGTTCTACGTTTTGGGTTCGTAGATGTAGTGAACAAATGTTTAATTTTGTAACGAATGTTGAAGTTTTCAGTCAGTAGCTAACTTTCTTTTTTAAGTTTTTTTTTCCCTTCTTAATTTTACGTTTAATTTCCAACATTGTATTCTTCAGCTGTAATCGTACCAAACCATGATTAAATAAATATCATGAAGGCAAGGCTAATGAATTAATGTTGTGCAATGTGTTGCAAAAAATGAAACAAAACATTCTGTATAAGTTTCGTACAAAAAACACAAATGGATTCATAAATTAACTTTTACATACTTAATAATAACTGATAACTTAAAAAAATGTAATCATCAACTTTAGAGAAAAACCTAAGTTGGTGAAGTTTAAATGATGGGGCATCTATTGAATATTATTGTGCAAGCTAAATTGCATAACAAAATAAATACTTAGATGTTTTCATAATGCTAACTAACTAATACCTATTCTTAATATAATTCTATTAATACCTATTCTTAATATCATTCTAGGATAGCAACATAACATGGTATACAGACAATCCCGACTTCACACCATGTTTTCAAAAGACAGTTCTTGTATGGGCACCATGTGTATACCTATGGGTTGCAGCACTGATAGACATCTTCCATATAGTTAGCAGCAAAGAGGGCAACATACCCTGGAACAAATTAAACATAAGCAAACTCGTTGTAACATGTCTGTTAGTAATATTGCAAATAGTCAACCTAATCCGAATTACATATGAATCATCAAGAGAAGTCAATAATATATATGATGCAGATTTTTATGATCCTGTTGTGAAATTGTTAACTTTGGTGAGTTTATTTTTTTTTAATTTTATATTTTTTTTATTTAACACCCCTTTATTCATAAACATTGCTTAAAGTTAAGTTGTGAATAACAACTGCTAAACATCACTTAACTTTAATTGTAGTTTATTAATAATCCCCTGTATATATGAGAAACTAAGGCTCTTGTAATCACATATACATGGCGGCAGATCAACAGTTCCAGTATAAGCTGACTTCTAATTGTACGAAAAACCATACAATGTGTTGTCAGCTAAAACTGGAAATGTATAGCTTGATATGTCGCCTTGTATACTCTTGTACCTCAGTAAATATACCTTCTTAATTATTATATTGTTCACTATGTCCACTGAAATTTTTAAGCCATTCTTTCCCAAATCTTTTTGCAGTGGCTTATCTATAAATCATGTCACATTTTGTTAGAAACATTATTTTTCCAGTTAAAGATTACAGAGAAACAAAGTAAAGATTAACAGTTAATATAACTTGGTTATTAATAAATAAATAAATAAAAGTTAGTAACCATAATTCCTTAGATTAGGTATTTGTGTTTATTTTAACTACAAACAGACATGATAAATAATTTGCCCACTACCTGCAGTCACAGCTTGAAACTGACGTTATCTTAAGCCAGTGACTGAAGGCCTTTGTAATTAAAGTTTATGCAATGATTCTATTAACAGACATCTTAAAATACTACCCACTTTATAGACATTATGAATAATGATAAAGTGAGTAGTCTTTCATCCAGCAGCCTAATTGCGTAACCATTTTCGACAAATGATTGAGATTGATTGGTTTCGTTTCGATCGCTTTTTGTTTCATTTTACGATTTTCTTAAGCACATATCGTTCACTCTTTAGCGTTTCAAACCAACAGCTGTTGCTATTACATGATAGTGGAGTTACGCAATACGAAAATCGTAAACTGAAACAAAAAGCGATCGAAACGAAACCAATCAATCTCAATCATTTGCCGAAAATGTGTTACGCAATTGGGCTGCAGGAATAAATTCGTAAATCCTGCCAAGTGCGAGTCGGACGTGGGCACTGGATTCCGTCTTACGTGTTTTGCTACGATGGAGGGCTTAATAACGCGTTTTCTGTGAAAATTTCAATTGGGTACCTATTAGGGTTAAAAAGATACAATCGCACCTAACTTGCCAAGGTTTTGGTGTAGTGGGAGTAAGTTCGCGCATGTATGTACAGACGCCAGCAGGTCAAGCTACCCGAAACTGTTAAATTTTCCCAATCAACCTTGAACCTTAATGCTTTCACGATAAAGTTTAAAATCTATTAAAGAAATTTGACAGATTGTAGTAGCTTGATGTGCTGGCGTCTGTACACTTAGTACAACAATTTTATTTTCACTTTTATTGCTTTTCATTAGACTATGGTTATTGCCATAATTTATTTTTAAACATGTCTGTTTAGAGGAACGTTAAAGAAAGGAAAAACGCATCTAACGACTCTTGCCAAGTTAAGTTAAATGCTGTACAGCCCTGGCTGTGACATAGATGAAAGGCCGGACGGACCGACAAACAGACTGCGGCGCAGGCTTAGGTATTACTAGGGTCCCGGTTTCAATGATTTAGTACTTACCTAAAAATTGAAATCCTACTCGTAAAACGACGAAACTCAAAACTATATCTACTACTTAGTAAATTACTTAACTACTACCTACGAGTACCTATTAAAATACGGTTCTAAAGTCTTTGACAAATAGAGAGACAGCGCGTGCTTTAGTAAACGGATTCTCTTTGTAATTTCGATACTTACCTACCTAACGTTTGCATGGTAGTTCACTGAAAGACTGGGAGGTTTCATAAATTAAAGTACAATTTGGTTAAAAATGAGATTTTAATAGGGTGTGCAAGGTTCCTTGTTCGACTTCGGAACCTTAAAAGCGATGTTTGTAAATTACCTCCACAGGTAATTAAAGCCCTACATTCTATGATATTTATAACTTGTATAGGTATTAAGAAAATTGTGCAATTAATTGAATCACTTTGAATAATAAACAGGAAAAATATAAGTAAATATAAAGGTTTGCAAGTAGGTATTATTCTCATGTTTGCATACCTAGCCTATACAAGAAAAATATCGGCCACCGATTGTATACCGTCTGCGAACGGTCTAAGGCCCTTTGGACACGGCACGGTTTCATTACGGTACAGCGTATAAACCGCCTTCGTAGAAAAATCGTGTCTGTGTACGCTACACATCAAGCTATACATAACCAGTATAAGCTGACTTCAAATTGTACGAAAAACCTGCACAATGCGAGTTTAGCTAAAACTGGAAATGTATAGTTTGATGTGTCGCCGTGCTTCTACAAGCTTGCATAGTGATTCACTATGTAAGCTTGTACACGGACACGTTTTTTCTACGGTACGGTTTATAACACTGACGACCGTGCCTACCCTACACACGGGGAATAAACCGTAGTTTTTTACAGCAAGAAGAAACGGCGTGTGTGCACAAAGGGCACCGTTTGGCGGCGACGGGCCTATACGTACGTTTCACGTGGAATATCATGACGTCGACCTTCGCAATTTATCACTCTAAAGTAGGAATGCCTACTCAAATAACTAACCGATTAAAATCCAAGATGGCGGCTGCACAAAATTTCAAATTTTTCGTCATGGATGTCGTTTTCATGGTTTTTGAGGATGCTAAAGCCGATAATAAAGTCAAAATGAGAATCTACGATGGCGGCTGTGAATTTTTTTCATATTTGTCTTTATGGGTCTCGTTTTCATGGTTTCTTTCTCGTTTTCATGGTCTGTTCTTCAAAAAAGTACACAAATACAACAATCTATTAAAACTGTTTATGTTTGTGTGTTCGGATGACTATATAATTGAGGTCACCGGTCCACATTGTGCTGAAAAGTCAGATGCATCAATAATGCAAGATATAATATATAACAAAGAACATCCATTTAATTGGCAGTTCAGGCCGCACGATACTTTCATTTTGGATAGAGGATTCAGAGACGTCGTTCCAGACCTCGAAGCGTTAGGTTGTGAAGTGTATATGCCACATACCGTTCATAGTGGGGAAACACAGCTGACAACATCGCAAGCAAACGAATCCAGAAAAGTCACGCTTGTTCGATGGGTTGTTGAAGTAGTTAATGGCCGTTTTAAACGCGACTTCAAGCTGTTTCGACAAGAATATTTCCACAGTGCAATGCCACACATTTTTCAAGACTTTCGAATTGCTGCTGCATTAACAAATTGTTTTCATGTGCCTCTCGCCGATAATGAGCATGTGGTTGAGATAATAGAAAGAATAAATGAAAGACTAGACATGCAAAATATTTTAGGTGAATTCATCACAAGACGCCGCATGAACAGACAACGAGTACTCTTCCAAGAAATGAGCGCTGATTTTCCTGGCTTAGAAACATTTCCTTTGCTTACCCAAAGGGAGCTGATTATTTTTCCTCTGGGTACATATCAACTTAAATTAGCAAAAACTTATTAGGTATAGTGAGCGAGCATGTTCGGGGGGACGGGCACTTCAATATATCGCTTTACCGAGAACCCGAACCTGTCGTGCCCATCCCCTTCATCTACGCAAGTGGCTACAGAAGTACACCCACACACAAGCAGAGAACCGATGGACTTCGTCACCGGGCCGCAGGCAGGCTACTACGCCTGGACAGGAAAGGCCTGCGCCTGGTGACGGGGACCATCACAGGACACTGTTTGCTAAACATGAGTTCACAGACGTCACCCTGATTAGGTCAGAAACCCTCGGGACTCCCTGATTTTACGCAGATGGTCTCAACAGGCCAGGAGACTTAATAAGCTTCTGGAGGGAGGTGGGCTGGTTGGAATAACCACCGACGGCCGCCATGGCCCACGCACAATGGTTCACCTGAAGGACTACGTGCGGAAAGCAAACCCGTAACATAGAACATAGATATGTGTTGATAAACGATGATGAGAGTGGATTAAATGCACTGAAGCATTAATATTGCTCATGCAAAACAGGGTGCTTTGTTGAGTGTACGAGTACTTTGGGTTGCTGCGCCCACGTTATGGTTGTAATATGGTTTTTGAGCCTGGCAAGATATGAAGAGAATATACACAGACCTGTTCTCTTCTTGGACTCAATAATAATAGATCATGATGATAATTAAACACAGTTTAATTGTATTTTTAAACAGTAAGTTAAGCCTATTCGACTTAAAATAAATAAAGAACCCCGGGACAGAATTTGATGCACATTGACACAGAGATACATGGCTGTGATACCTTCCAAACAAAAGTAGTCTTAAGCTGCGGCGGACTTGGGTGTGCCGTCTTAACATTTTTAACCACTATCTTTTACTTCTTTTTGATAAGATATCGAAGGAAAATTATACTAATCTCGCATTCATGACTAATCTTTATCAACTTGTACATCTAAGAGGAAAATTAAAAATCTGTCAGTCAATATTATCTTACTGCATTTCTTGCTGGGGTGGTGCTTCTAAAACCACATTTCTTCCATTGGAAATTGCGCACAGAGCTATATTAAAAATTTCAACCTTTCGTCCAATTTTATTCTCCACCACTGTTATATAAAGAATGCAATGTTCTTAATGTACGACAGTTGTTTATTTATCATGCAATCTTATTTCAACATTACCTTACTCCCTTTGTTAAACTTAAAAAACGACGTAAAGATTTAATTTGTTCCCTTCCATTGCCCCGCTACTCCTTTACGAAAGGTTTTTTCTATTATCTTGGCCCTTTCTTGTACAGACGCCTGCACATCAAGCTACTACAATCTGTCAAATTTCTTTAATAGATTTTCAACTTTATCCTTAAAGCATTAAGGTTCAAGATTGATTGGGAAAATTTGACAGTTTCGGGTAGCTTGACTTGCGGCCGTCTGTACAACAAAAGTAATGCAAATATTTCAGTATACCGTTTATCATTTCAAGAATGCAAATCAGCAGTCCGCTCCTTCCTACTAGACAAAACGTATGACGAAACTGAATCTTTTCTTCCACACTGAATCTTTTTTACACTATCATAAGTATACACGCTTCACTCATACTCTCAAAACACAAACACATATGTATATACTCCGACACAGCACACTTACTCATATCTGGTATAGACTTTAATACTTTCAGGCATTTTCCATTAATTTAATTATTTTTTTTATGTTATAAAAACTAATATCTTTAATTTTTTCATTTTAAACACTAAGCAATTGATTTCTCCATTCTTGAGGGATACGGCAGTTTCTCTTTACTACAGGATATTATGTAGCCTATCTAAGAGGACAGTACCCCAACTATTTATGTTGTTTAACAGTGTTCATTTGTAAAGTGCAACTATTTTTATTGTATTTACTGCAACACCTTATGCAATAAAGTTTTATTATTATTATTTATGATTGACCTTTTTGATGAATCACCCCCGTAATAATTATGTTGAAAGAGTTTCAGAATTAATAAAACATAGTGTCATTTTTGAAGCGAAATGATTCACAGGTTGCGGTAGTATTGCATAATTGTATGTGTACAGATAGGTATTTACGAATCTACTACTTAGATTAGGTTTGTACTTGAAAGATACGGAATACATCATCAAACCTCGGCGATAAGAAGACGGAAATAGCAACATGAAAATTAAAACAAAACTTATCTAACTAACTAACATTATGCAGTTCAATCGTCATGAGCTGTTCCAATAAATTATCAGAACGACTGAAGTGCCGAGACGTTCAATTGGCAATCAATATCTACTAAACTGCATTGCATAATAGATCGTATAACGAACTCAACAAAATACGTCATGAATTTCCCTTTTCTATCAATTTTATCTATGTTTTTCCTTAAACATTGGTTTCATTTGCAGATGTTGTCAGTAACATTATTATGTTACAACCGAAAATATGGCATCAAGACCTCAGGAGTGCTGTTTTTATTCTGGTTATTCCTCCTACTAGCTGGTCTACCGCAGCTCCGGTCTGAGATCGTGCACTACAGTTCAAACACCGACGCGTATAGCCGATACAGTTTTGGCAGTTATATCTTGTACTATACGCTGACATTAATAATGTTCATATTGAATTGTTTCGCCGATATGCCGCCCAAAGACACACCTTATATTTATAAAGAGGTAAAACTTACTCTACATATCTGTGGTGTTTGGTATATACGTCGTATATATCATTAGTCCAATATTGGTCAGATTTTGTTTTGTACATAGGTATCACAGTTACTATTTTTTTTTTTTTACTTTTTGTTTATTATATTTTGTAAGTCTCCTGCTGCTTTAACAGTGTTGTCAACATACGTAACTATTCCGATTTCTAGAAATTTTTAAAGTTTCAAATGCTCTTCGTGTAAAATCAGATTGTTGGACTTATTACGTATGTACAGACGCCAGCAGGTCAAGCTACCCGAAACTGTCAAATTTTCCCAATCAACCTTTTTTTTTTTTTTTTTTGTGGGAAATCATCAAATGACCGCTCCCGCTCTGGGTGGAACAGAAGGGAGTGTCCTGATCGGGCGGTGAGCTACCCATTGCTCTCCGCCCGCAGGCCCGCGCCTACGGTGGCCGGTAGTCGTCACGCGACTCCCGACGCCCGGAGCGTCTCCCGCGGCGGCTGGGACGGGAGGCTCTCTCCCTCATCCGTCCCGCCACCTCCTTCGCTAGCATGACTGCTTCGCAGAAGGAGGCGACTGCCTCCCACTCCCTCTCGCTCCGGACCATGGCTTGCACCAGGGCCGGGCGCGAGAGGCCGCCGCCGCTCCCAATCAACCTTGAACCTTAATGTTGTAACGATAAAGTTGAAAATCTATTAAAGAAATTTGACAGATTGTACTAACTTGATGTGCTGGCGTCCGTACCAGACACCACAGATATATTCTTCAAATTAAAGTATTCCTTCATCGTTTAGTCTCTAATACCATCTGCTTAAACCAACAGATTCAGTCCCCAGAGAACAAAGCAGGCTTCCCAAGTCGGCTGACGTTCAGCTGGTTCGACCCGCTCGCTCTGACAGGCTTTCGAAGAAGTCTCACTGACGAAGACTTATGGCCCTTAAACCCAGAAATGAGCAGCAAACAGGTTGTCCCTAGATTCGAAAAATTCTGGCAAAAGGCTTTTAGAAAAAGAGAAGAGTAAGTATTGGTTTACTTTAAATAATAATTATTTCGGGAGTTTGGGGAGGACAGAAAATTAAAACACTGGCATTTTGAAATCATCAAATAGGTTCTCAGCTCCAACGATCGAAAAAAAACAATCTATAATCTAAATAGTAGCACTCTTCAAGCACCTCAGGATATGTTGCCCCCTTATCGCTACGTCACTATGCGCTAGCAACAGTTTTCGAGGGGCCCATTATAATGTGCAAGTCACTCCCTGCCATTTTATCTGTGTATATCCAAAACATTGATCAGGCAGGGTTATACTCCTTCCAACGTTCTAGGTAACCAGCCCACTTTAGCAACCCAAACCCAAGTGTCCAATATCTTTGTTTCCTTATCCTGCAATAGTCCTACACCAACCGGGGAAGGTCCCTGGGTGACACAATAGGCCCACGTCCTAGAATATAGAAATTACAGCATAACTGGCAAAATATGGGTGTAAGCGTGATGTTTTAGATTATCAAGTCAAAATAACAGCTTTAGTTACATGGCAGAATGTGATGTGGGTGGGTGCTGCCATAGATACTTAGCTAGATTATAGCTTCTGCCCGCGACTGCGTCCCCGTGAAACTTGTTGTTCCCCCGACTCACCGCGTCCTGTCGCATCGGCTCGCGCTATCACTTCGTTTTCTTCCGACTTTTTTCGTTTTGCTCGGCTCCTAAGTAGAGATGGGATTTTACCCGGTAAAAACCCAAAAGTGGGTAAATTCTAGGGAAAATACCCGGGAAAATATCCGATTGGGAAAATATTCGGGTGTTTTAAAATTTAGCTTATGTAATGTTTAGATACACATACATTAAATAGTACATAGTTTTTAAACTTTATTACTACTAGTTAGAGCTTGTATAAGTTGAAATGACACACTCCACTACCACTTTTACGTAAACAAGCTTTAAAGAATGGATAATTAAGTAGCGAGTCACGTTATTTCCACTTAGATAAGCTTTAACGCTAGTTAGTTAAGACAAGTTTATCTTTTCTTAGAACCCGTAACGTTTATATCTACTTTCGAGCCGGACAATAGCCAGTAGTAGTTGTCGCATAAGTGATCTTTCACAAGTTGTTTTGGCTTCATACCGTGCGCACTTGTGTTAGTTTCTTTGATTTATTGACGACCTGGATTTTGTTTTGTGGACTTTTGATATTATAGTGATTAAATACGTGATATACTTTGGATTGATAACTACTGCTATCCTTACGGACTTCGATACCTACTGTATCCCATCAACATAAATAAACCGGTAAGTTTGAGCTTATATTAGAAATGTAGAATACTTTAAAACATCTGTTAGCTTCTGTTCTTACAATTGTTTTTTTTTCTTTTTGCATTAGATCACACCATGCCCAGAAAGAAAAATAACGATGTATGGGAAAACTATTTCCATTCCACAACCAGTAAAACAGTTAAGTGCAAACACTGCGAAAAAGTTTACATGTTTGGCAATGTCAACAAGATGGACCGCCATCTGTTGAAATGTTTTAGATGTCCAACTGTTATCAAGAACAAACTAAACAAAACATCTGACGTTAACGCAACTGCAACAAATCTGCCTTTACAAGATGAATCGCAGCATGAAACGTTACAAGATAACAGTTTGACAGATACAAATTCTAGTACTACAACTTCAGCAGAAAAGAAACTTTATCTAGATCAGCTTTTGTCGAAAGCAATATTTGTTTCCGGTTCTCCTTTGTCCATTGTTGAACATCCGCTGTGAGCACGATTTTTTGATGAGTTGCAACCACTTTACAAGTTACCATCCAGAAAAGCAATCTCAACTACACATCTGGAAAGAAATGGTAGAAGAAATTACAGACGAACTGAAATCTATAAATAATTTGCATCTGCAGTGTGATGGCTGGAGCAATCAGCGCAATGAAGGTATTATCAACTTCATTATTGCAAAACCCGAGCCCGTTTTTGTCATAAGTCTTAACACTCTTACCAACCGACATACAAGCCAATATCAAAGTTCTAAATACATATGGAGGCCACAAGTTTGTAACTCTTATAGGAGATAACGCTAATAATATTCAAAGAGCATTTCAGATGGTAAAAGATGTGTATACACACAATACCGCTGAGATGCGTAGCACATACATTAAATTTACTTTGCGAATATTGTCTAAGACCAGAACCTGTTAAAGCATTTATATCGATTGCCATAGAGACCATAAAAGCAATAAAAAGAAGTCAAACTATGAGTGCTTTACTACCCCAGATTATAAAAGACAAACGATCAGGCTGACAAACGATCATTGAAATTGCCAGGAAAAACCCGCTGGGGCAGTTACTGTATTGCTATAAAAAGCTTGAAATATTCGAAAGTAGCATTACAGACATTAGCTGTTCACGAAGATGCTATTATTTCAGAAGAAATAAAGTCAAATTTATTGGATCTCAATTTTTGGAACATGGCCGAAAATTGTATAAAATTGTTGGAACCGATAACTGAAAAAAAATTCAAACTTGAAGGAAACTGAATATTAATAAACGAAGTATACATGGCTTTCAGAGACATACAATCTACATTTAATTTTGTGCTACCCGAAATTTCTATTTTAGATGACCAGCACAAACAAGATATAATAAATGCTATAACCAGGCGAACAAATAATTGCATCAAACCAATCCATTATGCTGCATATTTGTTAGATCCGAGATCGCAAGGCATTGAACTCGATGAAGAGCATGAAGTAGATGCCATGGAGTTTATACATGAAGTGAGCCAATCACTCAATATTGATGTTGGTGTAGATTTAGCTAATTATAGAGCTAAACAGGGTTTATGGGGCATACCATTTACATGGAAAAATGGCGCAGAAATGGACCCAGTCGTTTGGTGGAGGGGACTTTGCAGCTCCAAATTGCTGAGTAGGGTTGCAGTACGCCTTCTGACTGCACTTCCGCAGCGACGGAGCGGTCATTTAGCACACATGCTCATATACACAGTCACAAAAGAAATAGATTGACTACAGAAAGAGCAGCAAAGATAGCTTTTATATCCTATAATTGGAATCTTTTGCACAAACATAAAGATGATGACAGCGACGAAGATGACGAGCCCTTGTCAACCCCTAGACAGTTGTCTAGCCCAATGAACAGCCCAATTAATGACCAACAACCTTCTACATCTCGTGGAAGCCAAGACATAGAATTCTGTGATATTGATGATTTGTATGATGATCATGACAGTAGCGATAGCGATTAAAATTTTAGAACGAGTGAATGAAAAAATATTTTTGTAATTATTTTCTATTTTGTAATAAATAATTGTGATTGTCTATGTTTTGTTTTATTACAATCCTACTGGTAGTTCCACAGATTACCGCGTTTGAACAAACAAAAAAATCGCTTCAGCTTTATTGTATTAGTATAGATATTGAAAATACCCGTCTATTTATTATTATTATGTCGTTTATTTATTTAGATATCTTATTTTAATACATTTTTAAATATTAGTATAAAAAAAAAAACATTTAAAAATATAAAAAAATAGTGATCCACCGATGTCGGGAGCAGGGTCCAAGCTACCGGTGGTTAGGGCTCCAGAGACAGGAACCTCCTCACAATGCGAGCCGTATCGAGGAGTACTGCCTTTTGAATCAGGCCCTTGATCCAACCGCCTAACGAGAGCCTAGATAGATGTTGATCGAGGCTTTCGGCCATGAGGCCATTGGCCGATACGACAATCGGCACAATGATAGCCGAGCTTACATTCCACATGTCAACAACCTCGTGTGCTAAGTCCAGATATTTAATTTGTTTCTCTTTCTCAGCTTTCACGAGGTTCCCGTCATGTGGAATGGTAACATCGACAATCATTGTGCGGCGCGCTAATCGATCTATCACCACTATATCAGGCTTATTGGCGACAATAGTCCTGTCAGTAATGATAGACCGATCCCAGTACAACGTGACATGGTCATTTTCAAGAACTGGGTCGGGCACATACTTGTAATACGGTACCTCAGAATCGACAAGTTTATATTTCAAAGCAAGTTGCTGGTGAATAATCCTGGCTACTTGGTTATGCCTGTGCAAGTACTCACCGTTAGCTAGACGAGAACAACCAGAGATAATATGTCTGATGGACTCACCCGGACGGTGGCATGCCCGACACACGTCAACCGTCCCGTCCTTCATAATATATCTCCGGTAGTTATTCGTCAAGACAACTTCGTCCATAATTGCACAGACGAAACCTTCAGTTTCTCCGAAAAGGTCCCCAAAACGTAGCCAGGATACGGACGCTAAGAAGTCTACACCGGGTTCATGAAGAGCCCGATAGAAGCGCCCGTGAAGCTCCTTGCTTTGCCATACCTCCTTGCGGTCATCGGTAGTAAGTATTACAGGTTTGCGCCAGTTCTCTTTAGCCATGGAGAGCGGGGTGAGTCCCTTGTCCACTGCAACCACATCACGGTGCATACCCACTTCGGCTTTTATAAAATATTCTCTGAGATTGCACACCTCTCGGTTGTGGAGGGTCTTGGCGTTTAAAAAGCCTCGACCCCCGCATTTCCGCGGGATGTACAATCTCATCACTGATGATCGTGGGTGATGCATCCGGTTTGCGGTCAGTAGTGTACGGACCCTTCTATCCAGGGCATCGAGTTCGGTCTGAGTCCATTTGAGTAACTATGCCGAAAGAGTACATCAAGACCGGCATGACCCAACTGTTGAAGGCGCGCACTTTATTTCCGCCTGAAAGAAGGCTAACTAACACCTTCTTCAAGCGACCAAAGAAGCGCTCCCTCAACGTTTGCTTCATGTTAGCAACGTTGATGCCTAACGCTTCCGACATACCCAAATACTTGTAGCTTTCGGATGAGGAGAGGGATCTAAGGTGTATGGAATCCGAGAGTTGAATTCCCTCGGATTCCATAATCTCCCCTCGCTTTACATGCATGACCGCACATTTGTCCACACCAAATTCCATCCTGATGGCGCTACTGAAAGTTTCAGTTACCTTCAGTAGCTCCAGCAGTCGTAATTTGTTGGGGGCAAAGAGTTTCAAATCATCCATGTAGAGGAGGTGAGATATGACCTGACCACCTCTCTTCAACCGATAGCCTAGACCTGAATCCTCCAGCAATGTGCTTAGAGGATTCAGGGCCAAGCAGAACCAAAGTGGACTTGAAACTGTCGCCCTGAAATATTCCCCGTTTGATCCATACAGGCTCATCATTCCCCTGGATCTGTCGACACCCCGGATATCGAAGGACCGTCCTCCATTGCCCCATGCACGACTCAAGGAAGGTGCGTAAAGTTGCATCGATCTTGTACAATTATTATTTCCTTTATTTAAATGTAAACATATAAATTATATTTTTAAATATTAGAATATAAAAGATATAAAAACATTTAAAAATATAAAAAATAGTAGCCCACCGGTATCGGGAACAGGGTCCAAGCTACCGGCGGTCAGGGCTCCAGAGAGAGGAACCTCCTGACAATGCGAGCCGTGTCCAGAAGTACCGCTTTCTGAATCAAGCCCTTGATCCAGCTGCCCAACGAGAGCCTCCTCAGGTGTTGGTCGAGGCTCTTGGCTATTAAGCCATTGGCTGTCACGACTATCGGCACAATGACTGCTGAGTCCACATCCCACATGTCGACAACCTCGCGAGCCAAGTCAAGATACTTGATTTGTTTATCTTTCTCGGCTTTCACGAGGTTCTCATCATGCGGGACGGTTATGTCAACAATCATTGCGCGCCGCTCTGATCGATCCACCACCACTATATCAGGCTTATTGGCAACAATAGTCCTGTCAGTTTCACTTCGCAGGCGATCAAGTACAGTATTAAGTATCAATTATTATTATTATTCCTTTATTTCATTTAAATACCTACAAATTACATTTTTAAATATTTTTATAAACAAAAAGATAAAAAAACATTTATTATTATTATTTCCTTTATTTAAATGTAAACATATAAATTATATTTTTAAATATTAGAATATAAAAGATATAAAAACATTTAAAAATATAAAAAATAGTAGCCCACCGGTATCGGGAACAGGGTCCAAGCTACCGGCGGTCAGGGCTCCAGAGAGAGGAATCTCCTGACAATGCGAGCCGTGTCCAGAAGTACCGCTTTCTGAATCAAGCCCTTGATCCAGCTGCCCAACGAGAGCCTCCTCAGGTGTTGGTCGAGGCTCTTGGCTATTAAGCCATTGGCTGTCACGACTATCGGCACAATGACTGCTGAGTCCACATCCCACATGTCGACAACCTCGCGAGCCAAGTCAAGATACTTGATTTGTTTATCTTTCTCGGCTTTCACGAGGTTCTCATCATGCGGGACGGTTATGTCAACAATCATTGCGCGCCGCTCTGATCGATCCACCACCACTATATCAGGCTTATTGGCAACAATAGTCCTGTCAGTGATGATGGATCGATCCCAGTACAATGTGATATTTCCATTTTCGAGAACTGGGTCGGGCACATACCTGTAGTACGGCACCTCAGATTCGACAAGGCTGTATTTCAGAGCAAGTTGCTGATGGATTATCCTGGCTACAAGGTTGTGTCTATGCAAGTACTCTCCGTTAGCTAGACGAGAACACCCGGAGATAATATGCCTGATTGATTCTCCCGGCCGGTGGCATGCCCGACAGATGTCAACCGTGCCGTCTTTCACAATAAATCTCCGGTAATTATTCGTCATCATAACTTCGTCCATAATTGCACAGACAAAACCTTCGGTTTCTCCAAAGAAGTCACCGAAACGCAGCCAGGCTACGGACGGTAGTAGATCTACATCGGGTCCATGTAGGGCCCGGTAAAAGCGTCCGTGAAGCTCCTTACTTTGCCATACTTCCATGCGATCATTGGTGTCAAGCACTACTGGCTTGCGCCAGTTCTCTTTAGCCAAGGAGAGCGGGGTGAGGCCCTTGTCCACCGCGACAACATCTCGATGCATCCCCACGTCGGTTTCTAGGAAATATTCCCTGAGACTGCATATCTCGCGATTGTGGAGGGTCTTAGCGTTTAAAAAGCCGCGACCTCCACATTTGCGCGGAATATACAGCCTCATTACCGATGACCGTGGGTGATGCATTCGATTTGCAGTCAACAGCGTCCGCACCCTCCTATCCAGGGCGTCTAGTTCGGTTTGAGTCCATTTGAGTATGCCGAAAGAGTACATCAAAACCGGCATGACCCAACTGTTGAAGGCACGCACCTTGTTTCCGCCTGATAGAAGACTATTAAGTACTTTTTTCAGGCGGCCAAAGAAGCGCTCCTTCAACGATTGCTTCATGTCAGTAACATTGATGCCTAACGCTTCCGACATACCCAAATACTTATAGGTTTCGGATACGGAGAGGGCTCTAAGGTTTGTGGAATCCGAGAGTTGGGTTCCCACGGATTCCACAATCTCCCCTCGCTTTACATGCATGACCGCACATTTGTCCACACCAAATTCCATCCTGATGGCGCTACTGAAAGTTTCAGTTACTTTCAGTAGCTCCATCAGTTGCAAATTGTTGGGAGCAAAGAGTTTTAGGTCATCCATGTAAAGGAGGTGCGATATAACCTGACCACCTCTCCTCAGCCGGTAGCCTAGACCTGAATCCTCCAGCAGCGTGCTTAGAGGATTCAAGGCTAAGCAGAACCAAAGCGGACTCAAACTATCGCCCTGAAATATGCCTCGCTCTATCCTTATCGGTTCGCTATTCCTCTGAATATTTCGACATCCTGGATAGCGAAGGACCGTCCTCCATTGCCCCATACACGACATCAGGAAGGTACGCAGAGTTGCATCTACTTTATACAAATCCAGCACCCTCATGAGCCATGTATGTGGCACCGAGTCATAGGCCTTCTTATAATCTATCCAACATGTCGACAGATCCTTTCGGGAACGACGAACCTGTTGGCTAATGGCCATATCAATGAGGAGTAGCTCCTTAGTACCACTGGACCCATTCTTACATCCGTTTTGAGAGGCAGACATAATGGAGTTGGTGTCTATATGTTTGTTAATTTTAGCTCTCAGAATGGATGTAAGAACTTTATAGACCGTCGGTAAACACGTGATCGGCCTATAATTTTTGGGTTCCGCGGTGTTACCTGATTTATGGAGCAGGTGGGTAACTCCTGTCGTTAGGAATTGGGGTAGCGAACCAGACTCCAAAGCAGTCTGGAACTGAGATGCCAAGCGAGCATGCGACCTTGTAAACCATTTGATCCAAAAGTTGTGAAAAATTTCCAGTTAGGTAACGGACGGACTGCACGAGCTACATCTTGGGGGCAGATGGTAATAGCCTCCATTTCTGGTATTGGATCACAGGCTCGCTCGACCTCTCGAGCCCAATCACCTTCGGTGTGACTGACAGGCGCCGACCAGATACTACGCCAAAAGGAACACATGACATCATCATCCGGTAGGCACGTGTCAGCCACATCTTGGTCCGGTCGCTCCCAACCCCTATAAACCCACCTTTCATCGCTCTGGAAGGTGCGATTCTGAGTGTATCGCTCTACTCGCCGCTTATACCGACGAATACGGTTTGCCCATGCATACACTTTCTGCTTCAGGAAGTCGATACGCTCTGTGACGCGGGACAAATAATCTTGAGAACTAATATCAGTCCCCAAGAACGCCCGCCTCACAAAGCGCATCACTCTAGGGCGAGTATTGCCCTCTCTGAAGCAGATTAGTTTGCCGATGAGCGCTCTGGCCCCACCAATACGACGCTCAATTCTGCACTGCCAAGCTGGTATGGCTGGTTTCGGTCGTGTAGCTCTAGAGTCACTGTCAAATTTGACGTGAGCTACACGACATGCCGCTACAGCCGCGCAGTACAGAATTGAATGAGTATCGGTGAGGTCTTCGCAGGCGTCAAAATGACTTGACAACTGCGCATCCAGAACCGCCACCAGCGCCCTATTTTTGTTATGCATGGGCAAACGAGGTAAGCGTGGTCTAAGTTCGGGCGACATGAACCGATATTCCCGAATCGCACCCTCCAAAGCATTCCTCAATTCCTCATTGCTTATTATTATTATTGGGTTTTTCCCACATAAATACCTGGTATTTACCCAAATGGGTAAAAACCTGGGTATTTTCCCGTCGGGTTTCTTCCGTGGACCAATACGGTGGCACCATACGGCCAGACTCCACGGGCATGCGTACCCTAGTGGTAAGCTGCCCCGTGACGGCGGCCAAAACTATTGTGGAGGGCCGAAGGCTCCTGGTGGGCTGGGTTTCAGCGCAGGTCAAACTGCTGGAACCCAAGCCTCTGAGGTGCTACCGATGCCATGTGGGGCACCACGTTGGCGTCCAGTGCACCTCGGAGGTAGACCGCAGCACACTGTGCTTCCGCTGCGGTCAGCCCGGACACAAGGCCGGCTCGTGCGACGCCGCGCCGCACTGCATCGCATGTGCGGCAGCTGGCAAGCCGGCCGATCACCGGGCGGGGAGCAAACCCTGCGCTCCGCCCACCGGAGCGAAGTGGAAGGGCAGGCCCTCTGCCGCCGTCGCCACCGCCACCGTCGCCGCCGCCGCCGCCGCCGCCGCCGCCGCTGCCATCTCTGGCGAGGGGCCCTCACAGGGGGCCCGGGAGGGGGCTGAAATGGAGGAGTAATGGCTCCTCCATTACGCCTCCTCCAGGCGAACATCAACCACTGCGCCTGCGCTCAGGACCTGTTGCTCCAGAGCGTGGCGCAGTGGTCGATTAACATCGCCGTGGTCGCTGAGCCGTACTTTGTCCCGCCCAGGGATGACTGGGTGGAGGACCTGAGCGGCTCAGTGGCCATAATTTCGTCGGCCGCCGCCGGCACCCCGTCCCTCGAATGCGTCACGAAGGGACAGGGGTGTGTAGCAGCACGGTTCGGAGAGATTGTAGTAGTGGGAGTGTACTTCTCTCCGAGCCGAACTCTCGCCGAGTTCCACAACTCTTTAATAGAGTTGAGTGTCGTCGTCGCCGGAAGCCATCCCTTCCCCGTTCTAGTGCTCGGGGACTTCAACGCCAAGAATTTGGCCTGGGGTTCCCGTTGCACGGATGTGCGGGGCAGGATGGTGGAGGACTGGGCTCTGGAAACAGGCCTGGTCGTCCTAAATCGGGGCTCTGTTCCCACGTGTGTGCGGATGCGGGGGGAGTCGGTGGTGGACATCTCGTTCGCCAGCCCCGCTCTGTCACAGCGTGTCATTGACTGGCGCGTCATGGAGGAGGTGGAGACCTACTCCGATCACCGGTATATCCGGTTCGACGTCTCCACCCAGACCTCTAGCGCGCTGGTCCGACAG
The DNA here is from genome assembly GCA_911387795.2 of Apamea monoglypha. Lineage (NCBI taxonomy): Eukaryota > Metazoa > Arthropoda > Insecta > Lepidoptera > Noctuidae > Apamea > Apamea monoglypha. The sequence continues at coordinate 6,887,725 of OU426920.1, forward strand.
GCCCCGAGTGGTCCGCGGTGGGCGCTGAAGCAGCTGGACCGGGAGCTCCTCCTGGAAGCCTCGATCGTGCAGGCCTGGGTGTCACCACCGGACAGGCCTGCCGATATCGACGATGAGGCGGAGTGGTTCCGGGAGGCCATGTCCGATATTTGTGACGTGGCAATGCCCCGAGTCCGGCCGGGACGCGCCCGGCGTCGGGTGTACTGGTGGTCGCAGGAGTTAGGGTTGTTACGCAAGGCGTGCGTCGACGCGCGACACCGGTACACCAGGCACCGCAGGCTCCGCATTCGCCCTCCGGATGCGGAAGCCACGGAGGCGGAGCTGTACGAGGGGTACAGAGCGGCGAAGACCGCCCTCCGAGAGGCTGTCCGGCGGGCCAAGGATATGGCCCGCGAGGAGATGGTGGAGACTCTGAACAGAGATCCGTGGGGGCGCCCTTATAAAATGGTGCGGAATAAACTCCGCACCTGGGCCCCCCCGCTGACGCAGAGTCTCCGCCCCCAGCTGGTGGAGGAGGTGGTGAGCGCTCTGTTCCCCTCACGGGGGGTGCACACACCCCCGCCCATGGCTCCGCCAATTGCGGTGCCCGAAGCGGACCACGCGGACGACGACGACATCCCTGAAGTGACCGGGGTAGAACTGAGAGTGGCGGTAGGAAGGCTGAAGGCCAAAAATACCGCCCCAGGACCCGACGGCTTGCCAGGTAAAGCCTGGGTCCTGGCCTCGAGGGCTCTCGGGCCTCGACTGGAGGCGCTCTTAAGCGCATGTTTGGAGAGAGGCCAGTTCCCGCTTCGTTGGAAGACGGGGAAGCTGGTCCTCATTCGGAAGCCAGGGCGCCCAGCGGACTCTCCGTCCGCATACCGGCCCATCGTGCTGCTCGACGAGGTGGGCAAGCTCTTTGAGAGAGTAATTGTAAACCGCCTCGTCGGGCACTTGGTGAGGACGGGGCCGGATCTTGCGGACAGCCAGTTTGGCTTCCGCAAGGGGCGCTCGACGGTGGACGCCATCATGCGCGTGAGAGCCCTCACGACGGGGGACGCGGTGTCCCGGGGTGGGGTCGTCGTGGCGGTGTCACTCGACATCGCCAACGCGTTCAACACCCTGCCCTGGAGCTGCATTGTGGAGGCACTCCGGTATCACCGAGTGCCGCCCTACCTCCGTCGAATAGTCGAGGCGTATCTGACGGACAGAGCCGTCAGCTACCCCGGTCGCGATGGGGAGTGGAACCGGCGAGAGATGTCGTGCGGTGTCCCGCAGGGATCGGTTGTGGGGCCGTTCCTGTGGGACATCGGCTACGACTGGGTGCTGCGGGCCGACCTCCCTGATGGCGTCAGCGTGGTTTGCTACGCTGACGACACGCTGGTCCTGGCGCAGGGGAGGTCGCATCAGGCGGCGGCCGACGCGATGACACGCGGGGTTGCGATAGTCGTGGAGAGGATCCGGCAGTTGGGTCTCGAGGTGGCATTGCACAAGTCCGAGGCCATGACGTTTCATGGGCCCCGGAACGCGCCACCACCGGGATCCCAACTAACGGCAGGAGGGGTTCACATCGGCATCGAGACGACGATGAAGTACCTGGGTCTCGTCCTCGACAGCCGGTGGAACTTCGTCGAGCACTTCCGACGTTTGGCCCCCAAACTGGAACGGGCTGGGGCCGCCTTCAAGCGGCTCTTGCCCAACCTGGGGGGGCCAAACGCCTCCTGCCGGAGGCTTTACGCGGGGGTCGTGCGGTCCATGGCCATATACGGGGCCCCGGTGTGGGCGCGTTCACTGCGGCGGCGAGCCGCCCACTACCTGAACGCGCCCCAGAAGGTGGTAGCCGTAAGGCTAATCCGGGGCTACCGCACGATCTCGCGCGAGGCGGCAAGCCTCCTTGCCGGACTGCCGCCATGGGATCTGGAGGCGATAGTCCTCGCGCGCCTGTATGAGTGGCGCGCGGAGGCACTACGCCGGGGGGAAAGTCCGCTCCCGCGGCAAATTGCTGCGGAGCGGACGGACCTCCGGCTCGATCTCATGGCGACATGGAAAGAGCGACTGTCGCAACCCAGCGCAGGGCACGCCGCGATAGCGGCGATAAGACCCCTCTTTGAGGAGTGGCTAGAGAGGCGCCACGGCGCCCTCACCTACCGCCTGACGCAGGTCCTCACCGGACACGGAAGTTTCGGGAGGTTCCTGCACATGATCAGGCGGGAGGAAACGCCCGGGTGTCACCATTGCCAGGATCGCCCAGAGGACACGGTGGAGCACACGGTGGAGGTCTGCCCCGCTTGGGCGGAGCACCGCCGTGTCCTCGTGGAGGCGATCGGCAGCGGCGGCGGCCTCTCGCGCCCGGACCTGGTGCAAGCCATGGTCCGGAGCGAGAGGGAGTGGGAGGCAGTCGCCTCCTTCTGCGAAGCAGTCATGCTAGCGAAGGAGGTGGCGGGACGGATGAGGGAGAGAGCCTCCCGTCCCAGCCGCCGCGGGAGACGCCCCGGGCGTCGGGAGTCGAGCGACGACTACCGGCCACCGTAGGCGCGGGCCTGCGGGCGGAGAGCAATGGGTAGCTCACCGCCCGATCAGGACCAGGCCCGTGCCGGACGGCGCGTAAGTGTTCCACGCGCGCCTCAAAGAGATGTCAGCATAACGAGGGGCCCCTTCAGGGCCGAAGCCTGCCGGGGCAGCGGGATTGTCCGAAAGGGTTACCGCTGCCCCGGAACATAAAGGGCGAAGGAAGGAACATGGGTGGGTTTTAGTCAGTAAGAGTCTGACACTCCCTTCCGCTCCACCCAGAGCGGGAGGAGTCATTTGATGATTTCCCATCCCAAAAAAAAAAAAAAAAAAGGGTCCTAGCGTGATGTTAAATAGCCTATGTATATACTTCCTAACGAACTGGGCTATCAAATGCAATAAGAATGTTTTAAATCGGATCGGTAGTTCCAAAAGGGGTAATCCCCCCCTTTTTTTTTCGGATGGGAAATCATCAAATGACCCCTCCCGCTCTGCGTGGAGCGGAAGGGAGTGTCAGACTCTTACTGACTAAAACCCACCCATGTTCCTTCCTTTGCCCTTTATGTTCCGGGGTAGCGGTAACCCTTTTAATTATGCTGACAACTCTTTGAGGCGCGCGTGGAACACTTACGCGCCGTCCGGCACGGGCCTGGTCCTGATCGGGCGGTGAGCTTCCCATTGCTCTCCGCCCGCAGGCCCGCGCCTGCGGCTGGGTAATCCCCCTTACGTACAATATTACACATAAACAAATTTTGCCTCTTTATAATATTAGTATAGATTAAGACCAATAATAACCACATTCTAACAAACAAGGACATCGATTGATTCATATTAATATAATTTTTCCCTTAGATCCAGCAATGCGAATGCTTCAACCGGTGGCGCCGCCACTGCGGGTGAGAAGCAGGCAAAAAAACCTACGTCCATACTACCAGTGGTCTGTCTAGCTTTCGGAGGACAGTTCTTGTTTGCCGTGTTCCTCAAGGTGATCCACGATGTACTTATTTTCGCGTCACCTCAATTACTTAGGTAAGTGGTCTATTCTTGACATATTGGGGTTTATTCTTAACCGTTGCTTAAAGTTTTACATAAAAAATGTATGTTTAAACAGTCGCTAATCATTCAACTTATCAATTAACTTTAACTAAAGTTTATAAATAAAGGGGATTATGTGCGACTAAGTTATAGGTAAAATTATTATTTTTGGCTCGTCTTAACGGAGCCCCAGGGCATTACCGTGCCCCCAGGATTATGATGACATTTATTTCTGTAAATTGGTTCAAAACAGCACTTTTCACACGCCAAAAATAAATTATGTTAAAAACTGTATTCGCATTTGGCGCGTTTTGACGTCGTTTTGTAGCGGTCTCAGCGTTGCGTTTACGCATGGCATACCTACGTTCAACGAACGCGTGCGCTGAATATATGCAGAGAGCGAAGACTCTTAACACTTTGAAACTTTTTGTAATCATAAAATACTGAACAATGCAAGGTACAGTCAGCGTCAAAATATTTAGTGTACCTCCCTGTTTCAGATTTGCATTTAATTTCGAATGTCTCTTGTTGGAAAGTTACTTAATAACGTTTACCAAGAATGTTGCGATTGAACTGACCAACCGCAAAACAAGCAAAGATAATTAATTATAATCTACAACACGTATTTGTTTCATCATCAAGACATTTTTAATTGCAGCTATCTCATTGGATTTATTGAAAGCGGAGATCAGCCTGTGTGGAAAGGCTATATGTATGCCGTCTGTTTGTTTGGATGTGTTATCGTACAAAGCATGCTACTGGGACAGTACTTCAACAAAGTAGCCGTTGTCAGCATACAAATCAAAAATTCACTTTGTAGTGTTGTATACAGGAAAGCTCTTACATTGTCTAATGCTGCACGGAAAGAGTCTACCGTTGGAGAAATTATTAACCTGATGTCCACTGATGTAGACAGGTAACTATTTTTATTCAAAAACAATTATTGTCCTGTCAGATAATGAGATAACCAAGTAAAATCTATACTTACTGAGATAACAATTTTTGGCACTTGAAAGTCTATGATTTAAAACAAGATTTAGAGATAAGATACAGTGCTTAAAATACTTCAATAGGATGAGTATTTGTTGAGACTCCGACTAATAACCAATCCCGAAAATGCCGAAGACTTCAAATCTTTATGTTTAAAACGATGCCATAGGGCACTATGGCATCGTTTTTCACTCTGCCATAAGTACCTACAGAATGAGTTACATTGGCAAATGTAACTCATTCTGTAGGTACTTATGGCAGAGTGACTAATTCCGCGAATAACGCACGCCAAGTAATGGCACGGCAGACGATTTTGTAAATTATCTAATCGGAATAAAGTATACATTTCAATGTACGGAGCATGTATGAATGACCTCGGAGTATCATGGCAGTAGATTGAATAAGTTCATTTCTAATCTTCAGCCGTATACAGTGCCTAAGGCCCCAAATTCGAATCTGGCATAAAACATTGTGTTTTTTTTTAGATTCAGTAATTTGACCTTCGTAAACTTGTTATGGTCTGCTCCCCTTCAAATAGCCCTGGCCCTGTATTTCCTGTGGGGTGTACTGGGCCCCTCTGTCCTGGCTGGCTTAGCCGTCATCGTCGTACTTATGCCCATAAATGGTATGTTAGCGGGCTATCAAGAGAAGCTGCAATCTAAGTTGATGCACCAGAAAGATCAAAGAATCAAGCTTATGAGCGAAGTACTTAATGGAATTAAGGTAAGATACGGACCTGAAGACAGCCTTCACATTCGCGGTTAGTCCAGCGTAGGCGTTCGCCTGACTTAAACGCAGTGCAGTCGCTGGGTAAACGCAATGTTAACGCCACGTCAATGAATCGTATTTTCTATACCATCACGTCTACGCGAGCAACACCGCGGACGCCACGTATGCGTTAACTTAGGGCCTATGCGGAGTGAACGCCTACGTTGGACATAATCTCAATGCGAAGATAAGCTGAATGGAATATTTTCTTTGTTACAACTATTATAATTACCTTATTTCAATCTCCTCAGGTCCTCAAAATGTACGCATGGGAAGGAAGCTTCCAAGATCATATTTTGAGAATAAGGAACAAGGAAGTGGGTGTTCTTAAAAGTCAGGCATTTCTAAATTCAGGAATGATATTCATATGGATTTGTACACCCTTCTTAGTAAGTATTAGATGACTGTTAGGTTAATCTGTTGATGAAATGTTGTCGATTAAATGATTAACCTATTGAATATTGTCGATTAGGTATCCTTGATGTCATTCACATGTTTTGTGCTGGTAAATGACACGGAAGTACTGGATTCTAAGCGGGCGTTCGTAGCATTGTCCCTTTTCAATATCCTTCGATTCCCAATGTCCATGCTTCCTAATGTAATATCGGATGTTATACAGGTTGGTCCGTTTTTGTTTTATTATGATTTGTGAAGTTTAAACCAATAAATTTTATTATATTTATATTGTCCCGTTAAAATAATTTTGTAATCGTGTTTATACAGACTGCAGTCAGTATAAAGAGGCTTAACAAATTCTTAAACTCTGATGAAGTGGATACCAGTGCGATAGAACACAACCCAGATGAGAGTAAGTTGCATGTTTCAAAATATCAGAATGCTGTTTCAGGCAGTTTTATTTACTACCTAATTGTCTGCATGTAGTCAACAAAAGAGATAAGTCTGAAGGCACCCACGTGTGTGCCGAGTAGTCTGAGTGTGTACGTAAAGTCTAGAACCTACTTACGTTAGCATAAAATATTGTAGAAGATAGGTATAAGTGTTGCTTTCGTAGTTAGTCGGCTATTTTTTTCCTACATAACTTTTCTTTTCTTTCTTTTTTTTAACTTTTCTTTTGTTGTCCTGTGATGTTTAAAAAATGACCAACGAATAAATGAGAATTCATGTTTAGAAGACCAAATCGTGATAGAGAAGGGTCACTTCACGTGGGGTGCCGAGCCAGTTCTAAAGAACCTGAACCTACGTGTACCTCGCGGTGCATTGGTCGCGGTCGTGGGTGGAGTTGGGTCAGGCAAGACCTCGCTACTCTCTGCCTTACTCGGAGACATGGACAAAATTTCTGGACGTGTTAATATCAAAGGTAGGACTCCTCTAGATATAAATGGTGTCTTAAATAGTTCTCAGCCATTTGCGGTTCCTAAATAAAATTTAATCTTTCAGGCAATATTGCGTACGTCTCCCAACAGGCTTGGATTCAAAACGCGACTCTACAAAATAACATCTTGTTTGATCACGATATGGACCGAAAAAAATATAATAAAATATTAGAAGCGTGTGCGCTTGCGACTGATCTAGAAGTACTTGCCGGCGGGGACCAGACTGAAATCGGTGAAAAAGGTATGATTTATTAATAATTTAATTTGGTATTCAAAGTTGGATTCAAATGCTAAGGAAACTCGTCTGTTATAAGATAAAAATTCAAGTAAAATGAGAAACCCTCGATTGTTTGCCAACTTGAACAAAGCTTGAACCTATGGATTCGCAGGTGGCGGGACGGATGAGGGAGAGAGCCTCCCGTCCCAGCCGCCGCGGGAGACGCTCCGGGCGTCGGGAGCCGCGTGACGACTCCCGGCCACCGTAGGCGCGGGCCTGCGGGCGGAGAGCAATGGGTAGCTCACCGCCCGATCAGGACCAGGCCCGTGCCGGACGGCGCGTAAGTGTTCCACGCGCGCCTCAACGAGATGTCAGCATAATTTGAGGGGCCCCTTAGGGCCGAAGCCTGCCGGGTCAGCGGGATTGTCCGAAAGGGTTACCGCTACCCCGGAACATAAAGGGCGAAGGAAGGAACATGGGTGGGTTTTAGTCAGTAAGAGTCTGACACTCCCTTCCGCTCCACCCAGAGCGGGAGGCGTCATTTGATGATTTCCCACCAAAAAAAACTTATGGATTCGCCGGTATCGCTAAATAGCAGAAAATCCAAATTGTAGAGGTTAATGGCATTATTGCGTGCAAAAACTGATATTTAACCGCTATTCGTTTTATTGGTAACCGACTTCAATTAAATGAGAATTTGTTTGACGATATGATTTATAACGAAATAGGTATAAACCTGTCTGGCGGTCAGAAGCAGCGCGTGTCGCTGGCGCGCGCGGTGTACTGCGACGCGGACAACTACTTCCTGGACGACCCGCTCAGCGCCGTGGACTCGCACGTGGGCAAGCATATCTTCGAAAAGGTGCGTGTGTAGTGTAAGTGCGGCGTGTTCGAGCGGGACGGCACTGACTCTCTCTCTCGCGCAGGTGCTGGGCCCCAGCGGGCTGCTGAAGAACAAGACGCGCGTGTGGGTGACGCACAACGTGTCGTACCTGGCGCACACGGACCTGGTGGTGGTGCTGCGCGACGGGGAGGTGTCGGAGGCCGGCTCCTACCAGCAACTGCTCGAGAAGAAAGGCGCCTTCGCTGAGTTCCTCATACACCATCTTACGATTGCAGAGCGCTCGGCGTCAGCTGAAGGTGAGTTTGACGCATGTCCGCAATCCTTAAAACAATATAAGCACGATAAAATGTAAGCACGAGATTAGTAATCGCGCTTCCTAAATAAAGATAGTAGATAGACAAATAAATCTGCGCTTAGAACAAAAAAACTTTATCTAAAACCTTCAAAACTCAGCTGCTCGTACTTTGTTCAGTATTCAATTTCCGTGTGCGAATACAGTATGTTAACTAACAGAGGGCGTTCCCGTTAACCCGCAATAGTATAGCATCCATACATGCTAAAAAAAATATTACCATTCAAAAACAAAATGTTTTTATTTTTTTTAATAATTAAAATATTCACTAAAAATGTTAAATTGATACGTAAAAGAAACACTCTGTACACGCGTATTTGAAGGACGGCAACGTCGCAATTTATTTATGAATGACGGGCCGCGTGTGCGGCGATCTAATTGATGTGCCTAGAACCGCCCCCTGTCCCCGAATGTCCACCTAATTTTATTCGGAACTAATCTCACGCGCTGACCGGACGCGCATTATTTTCGTATTGCAACATCTTGCGTCATTCTTGTGTGAAAAAGTCCACGTTATGAGTTCAGTACTCAGGAGTATGTGAACATGGTGCTCATTTATGCTGAGTGTAATTATGATGGTGCACGTGCTCTGAGGATGTATGCTGAGAGGTACCCCAATGCACATCAACCGCGGAATTCTCGTGTTATTGTGAGTGCCCTGGTGCGTATTCGTAACAATGAACCGGTAGTGCCGCGTCGTTCTGGTGGCCCCCGACCCGTGATCTCTGTGCGGCAGGAAAAGAACGTGCTAAGGCATTTTGAGGAGGAGCCCGGTTCAAGCACTAGAAGAGCCGGCCGCCTGTTAAACATGAGTCACGTCGCAGTCTTTAAAATTTTAAAGAAAAACAAACAGCATCCGTACTCACTTCAAAAAGTACAAGGTCTGCTCGGTCCAGCTGACTTCGAGCGCCGGTTAACTTATTGCCAGTGGGCACTGCAGCGATCCGCGGAAGACACCCACTTCATCGAAAACGTCATATGGTCAGACGAAAGCCTATTTACGCGCAATGGCATGTGCCTCAGTGACTTGTTGCTTTGTCAGCTGGGCATTTGAGACGGCTTGTTAAATGTTATTGTTAAAACTAAACATACTTACATAAATGTTTAATTTTACTGATAACAACTCGACGACGCGTCTTTCTAATTCATTATGCCGCCTTTGAAGTCGCCGGTCGCGTACGCATTGCGACGTTGCCGGTTTGGGCAATGCTAGTAGTCTAGTACGCTAGGTACTATCTCGCGATACTATTTTGATTTTAAACAGGATGTTTCGAATTTATTGTCAATTAATTATTTTTTTGAATTCGGATTATTTTATGCTTATTTCTCTATGCTGATATTTTTATTTGAATCTATTAATGATATAGATTAACGAGTTTAAGGGAACGCCCTCTGTTATTTAACATACTGTATATTCATGATGTTAACCCGCTTGGATACCATCGCTCATTGAATCACCCAGTCATGGTCCATTTTATTTTGCTATTTGATAGTTTTGAATGAATGTATGTATGTGTACTATCCTTCAATATTGTCGGCTCTTAGCCGCGCGTGCCCTCTCTTTCACCCGCTCACAGCCGACTGAGCTGTGTACGCTCGCACGTGCGCCAGAGATGACATAATGCTTCCCTCTCTTTCACTCACATACACTACATCCCTCCCTTGTTTTATTTTTTTAAAACAAGAAAGAAACAATTAAAAACAATTGATCAAATAAATGATTCATCGTTTTATTATACTCGTAACTATTGATTACATTATTGAAAATCAACCTTTATCATCTCATATTACTTTTAATTTTAGTATTCTTAACGATAGTCCTAATCGTCACCAATATTCTCGTCTGAACTCTCTTCTTCTACAATTTCTGAATGTTGTCCTTCCGTTTCTTTATTCATAGATGTCCATTCTCCTTCCACTTTCTTTAAATGGAGTATGTTTCTTCTTAATTGTTGTCCAGTTTCATCGTTCTGTACTTCCACATCTCCTCCTGTTTTAGATTTTACAGTATGAGTAGCTGTATCAAAATTAAGACTCAATTTATTAGATTTATTGGTATTCTTTACATACACCTTATCTCCCACTTGTATATCAGTTTCGCGTGCTCTTCGTCTTTTATCTGTATATTCTCTCCCTTTTTCTTTTTGTTCTTTATCTTTGTCTCTTACATCCAAATCCTCAAAATTTTGTTCCGCATAATCTATCATGGGAATCTTGTCCCTAAATTTCCTTTGAAAAAATAATTCTGCCGGAGTTTTTCCAGTCACACTATGGGGTGTGCTATTGTACATAGTCAGATATTCTATCAATGCTTCTTTCCAGCTTTTTCTTTCTACTTGGCATATTTTGAGTCGTTTAAGAATGTCTCGGTTCTGTCGTTCCACTTCACCGTTCTGCTGTAGCCAGTAGGGTATTGAATTAAACAGTTTTATATCATTTTCACGACAATAGGTTTTGAACTCTGCGCTTATGAATTGTTTTCCATTATCGGAAGTTATGGAAACCGGATGTCCTAGACGGCTAAAAATCTCTTTTAGTAGGCGAATCATTTCCTTGCTGCTTATGTCTCGACAAGTTTTGATTTCCTTGTACCTTGAATAGTAATCGATCACTACTAACAGGTGATCGCCACTTGGTAATGGGCCTAAAAGATCTATTGCAATATCGACCCATGATTGAATAGGTAATTCTCTTCTTTTGAGTGGGTGTGGTGGGTTTGGTGCTGATACCAGAGTACATCCCTTACAGGACCGTACTAAACTTTCCACGTCTTTATCATACTTAGGCCACCAAACTTTCGCTCTAAGTCTTAACTTCATTGCGACCATTCCAGGGTGGCCCTCGTGGGCAGCATCCAAAACAAAACGTCTCAGTTGTGTTGGTATAACTATTCTTGTGCCTCTTAGTAATATGTCCCCAAAGAAACACAACTCGTTCTCAAATAGTTTGTAACCTTTTACTGAATCATCCCACTTTCTGCTAAATATGCCATGTTTTACTTTTTGTATGTCAGTGTCGGTCTTTGAATGTTCTTCGATGTCTTTTAGTGATACGGCTATTGGTCTAGCGTGATCAATGATATCCTGAACGTAATCTTTTTGCTGAGTCTCATCATGTTTAAATGTACATAATCTAGACAAGGGATCAGCTATGTTATTTTTTCCTGGACGGTATATGACATTATATTTATAAGATTGAAGTCTCAATATCCAACGTTCTATACGAGCACACGGTTTGGACTTCGGTCCGAATATGACCTCAAGAGGTTTATGGTCAGTTATCAAGTCAAATTCCTTGCCGTACAAGAACATGTGGAAGTGTTCCACAGCCCACACCAATGCCAAAGCCTCTTTCTCAGTTTGGCAGTATCTACGTTCGCAATCACTGAGGGTCTTATTCCCAAACGCAATTATGCGTGGGCCTCTTTCATTTGTCTGCACTAAAATTGCTCCGAGTCCGACCGGACTAGCATCTGCAAATACCATGGTTTTATCGTCTACGTTGTAGAACCCCAAATTTGGTATATCACTCAAAGCAGCCTTTAAAGCACAAAAGGCTGTTTGTTGACTTTTCCCCCAAGAATCCCTAATATCAGCATTTCTGGCTGATCCTTGGCGAAGCAATTGCTTCAATGGTTCTGTGAGGGTCGCCATATTGGGAATCGATTTACCAATATAGTTTATGAGCCCTAAAAAGCTTTGTAGCTCCGAAATGTTGATTGGGGTTCTGAAATCTTTTATGGCCGATAAATATTTGTCTAATGGTCGAATCCCTTCGTCAGATAACTCGTGTCCTAGAAATTGAACTTTAGTTGTACCGTAAATACATTTATCTTCTCTTAACATGATGTCATTCGCCTTTAATGTCTCTATCACTTTTTGTAACCGTCTGTCATGTTCTTGCTTGTCCTTTCCGTAAACTAAAATATCATCAATAAAATTAACTACACCTTCGCATTCTATTAATACTCTTTCGAGTGTTTTTTGAAACATTTCTGGCGCACAGGTTATTCCAAACATTAACCTTTTAAAACGATATAATCCTTTACCAGAAATGAATGTAGTAATGTGTCTTGATTCGGGCAGAAGCTCCAGTTGATGAAAGGCATCCTTTATATCTAATTTGCTAAACATTTTAGCATTTTGGATCTTCGGTAGTAGCTGTTCCATCGTGGGCAGTGGATGATTCTCCCGCTTAATTGCCAAATTTGCGCGTCTCATATCGATACAGAGACGAACATCACCATCTGCTTTCAAAATCGGTACTACCGGAGATATCCATTCAGACGGTCCTTCTGCCTTTTCTATTATGTCCTTTTGAAGTAGTTCGTCTATTTTGGAATTAATTTTTTCTTCTAAGGGAATCGGTACTCGTCTGTAAGGTTGTGCGACTGGTTTTACGTCCTTATTTATTAGTATTTGTATCTGAATGTTTTTAAATTTGGGAAAGGGTGTCATCTCGACTTGATTTATGTCTAATCCTAGTTTAAGTACGCCTAATGCAATTGCAGTTACTTTACCTAGTAAATTACGTGTCCCTTTGTCTATAACATAAAAGTTGGCGTTTTGTGTTTTTGTTCCAACACGAATATCCGTTGTAAAGGATGTCAATAATTTGAGAGGGACTTCACTTCCATATGCTACAAATGTTTTTCCTGGCTTCTTTAGTTCTTTTCCTGTCTTTAAAACTTTTTCTCTTATTTCTTCCCACGTTTTATCTGTTATTAAGTTATGTTGACATCCGGAATCAATGAGCATCTCTACTTGGGTTCCTCCTACTAAACAATTGAGTGTATCGTTAGGCAGGATATTAAAAACATAATCAATCTTATCTTCGATCGCATTGGCCTGCTTCATATCTTCAACTCTTTGATTTGGCTTCTTTCTTTTCGCATCTATACCCCTTTGCGATTTGCTATCCTCATAGTTCCGTTTTTGACCTGTTCCTCTGCACTGAGCCTGGAAATGCCCCACTTTCTTGCATTTGTTACAAATTTTTCCTTTGGCTGGACACTTCGCATCATACGCTAGATGATTCCAGCCACCACACCGATAACACGCCCTTTTATTGTTCTTTAATGTCTTTTCTTTCTCTTGTGTCTCAATTTTGCTTACAGTGTGTTCTTTTCCTTTCTGACTAAAATCAACTAATTGACGTTCCACTACCTCTAAAGTATTAGCTTCAGTTATCACTTCTGTTAAAGTAATTTTTTCTCCTGCGCGAAGTACTTTCTTTCTCAGTTCTTCCGACGAACATTTCTCAATTATCTGATCAATTATATTATCATCTACATCTGTAAATTGGCATTTCAACGCTTGTTGCCTTAGGCGAACTAAATATTTTTCAAATTTCTCGTTTTCTTCTTGTTTCATTTGCCTAAATAGATGTCTTTCATACCGTTTATTTTGCTTGGGTGCGAAGTATTCATCTAACTTTTTTATTGCTACTTCAAATACATCTATGTCTTGATCACCTTCAATTGACGTGACGTAACCACCGGGTATGTTAAACAATATTTCTTGAAGTTCTTGTCCTCCCCAATGTAACAGACTTGCGCGTTTTTTAGAGCTATTATTAATATCTGCAGCTTCCAGGTAGATATTTAAACTCCTCTTCCAACGTTCCCATCTTGCTCCCACAGAACCTGCTTCACCATCACACTCAAATTTTTCTAATGTAAAACTTGACATTGTTTAATCTGTGAACAAGGAAACAAATAAGGAATGTCTCATTTAGGTTATCAAATGGGCATTATCCTTTCAACAACCTGATACATTCATTATTTATTCCTATCAACCTGTCCTTCCAAAACCACACAAATTGTTGATGAGTTCAGTAAACGGGCGTTACCCGTATAAATATTTCAATTACGAGCATTGCCCGTATCAACTTCGCATTACAGGCATCACCCGTACCAACATTACGTTACAGGTAACCCGTAAAGGCATCACCCATCGGTATTTAATTACGTTACGAAGTCCTCACAGGCGTCACCTGTTTATGGACTACCAGGCATCATCTGGTAACATCACAGCGTCTCTAATATACCTCCATTACATCGCACCACACCTACAGGCATCACCCATAGGTTTTTAATTACGTTACGAAGTCCTCACAGGCATCACCTGTTTATGGACTACCAGGCATCATCTGGTAACATCACAGCGTCTCTAATATACCTCCATTACATCGCACCACACCTACAGGCATCACCCATAGGTATTTAATTACGTTACGAAGTCCTCACAGGCATCACCTGTTTATGGACTACCAGGCATCATCTGGTAACATCACAGCGTCTCTAATATTAAATTATGGACAACCACCGACACTCTTTAATATTGTAGTTAGAAGAGACGAAATTCGAAAATAATATATTTACCTGATAAAATAATAGACAATCAGACATAGATAGTAAACGAAGTTTAAAACGGAATCCTGCAACTTAGCAGTATTTTAAGGATGTTCAATGCTAATCGGACCTGGAATCGAACCCGGCCCCGTAGTTCAGGGACAAGTTTTTTATTATTATATTTACACATCAGTTAATTTATCAAAAGCAAAAATTTGCGTGTGCGTGTGCGGGTGTGTATGTTTGTCACTTTGTGTACAGCCGCCGGGAATGTACCTACTATTTAAAACACACATAAGACTTTTCCATGATAGAAAAGCAATCCACATAAATCGTACCGGTAGTTTCTAAAACCAGCCTACTCAAATGAATATATGCGCCAAGGAACAAAAGCGTTTGTAATCTAATTAATAATAATAGACTATACATATAAACGATCTCATAAGTATGTCAGTACAAAGTAACAAATGTAAACAAACGTTGAACGTCGCTTTTGAGTCACTATCTAATACCCTACGAAGCGCTGACGAAAAAAATAAGGAGCGGTTGCCTCGTCCCGCATGGTAACTACCTACTTAGATGTAATGAAAATAAAATAAATACTTGCTTGTATCTGCAGTAATTCGTACTGGTAACTTTGTTTACTGCATTTCATTACTTATAAAAACACTACACTGCCACACACACACTGTTTTTTTTTTTTTTTTTTTTTTTTTCTTTTTTTTTTTTTTTTTTTTTTATAACATATTTTATTATAATTATTACTCACAATAATTGATCCTCGTCGCCAAAATGTACTATCCTTCAATATTGTCGGCTCTTAGCCGCGCGTGCCCTCTCTTTCACCCGCTCACAGCCGACTGAGCTGTGTACGCTCGCACGTGCGCCAGAGATGACATAATGCTTCCCTCTCTTTCACTCACATACACTACAGTATGTGTTTGTGTTTTTGTTTGTTAATGTGACATCTGTTTTTGTTCGGAGTCAGGCCAAGAACGTAATTATGAAACGCATGCCATGCGTGAAGGCCACCAAGGAGTAGTCACATAACTACATAATTGACCGTTTACTGAAAATATTCCCGCAGATTTGGCAGACATCAAAAACGATTTAGAGAGCCAACTTGGTTCGGAATTCCATCGTAAATTACAATGGGCTCGTTCAATATCAACGGCGGCTTCAGACACAGAAACCATGAATGCAGGTAAATCAAGTTATAAAAGGGTACCTAAACTTATGCATGTTTATAATGTATTAAAATGATAAATGATATTTTATTTCTGTAAATTAACTGTAGAAAACACTTACACGTCAAAACAAATAATACTATTACTACTACTCTAAGAATAAACAGTGAAACAAACACAGGTCGAGGTCACAGTCTCTTTTAGTCCTCACATGATCTGACCAACATAATGTCTGTATTTTGGTCAGATCATGTGAGGTTCATGCAGTTTTGTGTCAGTCATGTAGAGAAAAAACGACATAAACCTCATACATTTTCTAGGTGACCACGGTGAGGCCGGAGTTAAGAAAAAGATAGACAAAGAAAAGAAGCCAATAGACGAGGATGCTAAATTTGATCAGCTTATTGAAACCGAGAAAACTCAAACTGGAAAAGTGAGTACCCCCCCCCCCCCCCTCTCCCATCTTGATAAATTACCTAATGATCAAAGCCTACTTCCTCAGTTTAATTACTTACTAGAACTTTTCGTATTTTCTTCTACAAATTCCATCACTCCTTCCACCCTTATAAAATTAAAATTAGTATCGTAATTATACATTTAGACGCATCGCCCGCACGCGCTATTTCATCGTTTTCGGTCGTAACGTGATGCTCAATATCCTATATCTTTCCTCAAGAATTTAGCTATCAAATGTAAAAAGTTTTATTTTAATCCGACTTGGTAATTCCAGAGATTAGCGCGTTCAAACAAACTCTTCAACTTTATGTATTAGTATAGATTCTCCTTTCAAAACTTACTCCCCGACAAGGAAGTTGTCGAAGTAAACTACATTATTCTGATACTATTTCCATGTACCTACGCAGGTAAAAGGAGAGGTTTACATGCACTACCTATCAAAAATCGGCGTAAAGGCGGCCGTGGCGACGATCGTCATGTACGTCATTCTACACACGTTACAAATCAGCGCCAATTTCTGGCTCGCGATATGGTCCAGCGACGACAAAATGGTCAGCTTTTTTCGTTTTTACCCTCTTCATAATTCTTTTCACTTAAGATCGAAAAAGTACATGTCGTAAGTTTACTTATACCACATACAAGGTGTTTATATGTTAATCCATAAAGGGAAAGATAAAAGCGGACTATATATGAAGTAAAACGAGGTCACTGAGTGCAGTTAAGGAGAAGGTGCAAGATTCGAGCTTTATCAGCATCATTTGCGATCATACCTCCATTATAGTATTTTTAGCTCACGAAGCGACGCGGGCTTTACTTGACACGCTGTGTGACACACCTTGTGCGTGAAGACGAGTAGTGTCAGCACATAACACACACTCACACCTACTTCGCCATTGTGTCGGACGGTACCGAGAGCTCCTGCGCTTTCACACACACATTCACAGCATACTTAACACTAGTGGTATTTTTGAAAAAGACACCGTGTTTCAATTATAGCCAAGTGTTGTTTTAACTTAAAACATTTTTTTTTCTCACAGTCATTTCTAGTCCGATGTTACATCCCATCCTGTATTATTTCTCGCTGCCCTGTTACTGTAAAACATTATAAAATTAACACAGTTTTTATATGTTTAGCTCGTAAACGGCACGGTTGATACACAGCGGCGAGACATGTACCTCGGTGTGTATGGCGGTCTGGGATTAGGTCAAGGTATGATCCATTTTTTCAGGTTCATGATTTATTAAAACCTTGCCAAAATTTTGATGATATTCTGGAAGATATCCTTGAGTTTTATTGCAACGCAAAACAACAATAACACAAAAAAGGTAACAAAAAAAGAAACAGATTAATGTTTTCGAATAAAATTTAATTAATAGAAAACATCATCATTCATTTATCAAATTAAATTCAATCAAAAACATCCATCAGTTTCTTACTAAACTTCAACTATATCCGACGACCCTGGATACTTCTCTTTTGGTGACTACATGATTTGTGGGCGTGTGTAAGATCTTTTTTATAACCCTATTGATTGAACTTAGACCGTCTTATTACAAAATGAAATCTAACTTTAGTTCTAGCCTAAACCTTTGAACCAGTATTTGTATTTCGAACTTTATTTCGATCTAAGCAAAGTTCTGTATACTAAAATGACAACTTAGCACCGAACTAAGCTGTCATTTTTGTATAAAGAACTGCATTCCTATAAGTTAGGTTTTTAATTCAATAACTGGCTCCGTGGTTTAAACCTGTTTTGTGTCATACTTAAAATGACTTGCAAATTGCAAAATACTACATTTTTTTTTCGCAGTCTCTCCTGGTGCTTTGGCCTTAATCTGACGAAGTCTTTGTACAATGTTTCAGCAATAGCATCATTCTTCACGGATCTGCTGCCAGTCCTGGCTTGCTGGAGAGCAGCGAAGATACTCCACGCAGTCATGCTGGACAACGTGCTAAAGACGCCCTTACAATTTTTTGAAGTCACTCCCGTTGGCCGACTGTTGGCTAGATTCTCCAAAGATGTGGATATTGTGGACTCTTCGCTGTCTTGGGAAATTTCCAATGCACTCAGTAGTATTTTTGAGGTAAATTTACTGCTATGTTTTATTGTGGTTCGGTTGTTTTTAATAAGTTGTACAATACACTTTTCTTGGTTAAAAATTCATGGTTGTTTCAACTGGTGCTGTGTGAAATGTCCAGGGATTTATTTATTTATTTATTTATTTATTTATTTAACTGTACTAACTAGTATAGTTTAAAACACACCATTCATGTTGTTCGCACTGGCTTAGCAGCCAAATAAACATAATTATGGAATGTTTTGCTGCATACCAAAAGATACAGACACGATCGTGTGTGCGCCGAACTCGCGATACTTTTGCTGAAAACAAGGTCACAAGATGTAGTTATAATAATATGCTTTATTATTGTACGGTTGGCAGTAAAGGTCGATTAGCACTTCAGTTTTCTTTTTTATCATAATTTTTGACAAAAATATTAAAAAAAAAACATTGAAACAGTGTTAAATTCATATAGGTGTGGTGGTTTCATTACATGAAATGCTGAAAATTTGTGTAGTTTTTTTTAGGCACTATTTTTATCACACATATGAATGTAACAGTGCTAATCTACTTCTGTTACTGACCATACACCACAAGATTTGTGTTTTGCAATGATCAAGTTCGCCAAAAAGTTTCCTTTTTGCAAAACGGTCATTATCATTAAAGTAGTTCTTACGATCCCAAACCTAGCAACTTGGATGAAAATAATCATCAATACAACCCTCAAAGTTCATATAATCCTATTAATTTATATTTCTTGAAATAGTCTTTCAATAAGATTATATGAACTTTGAGGGGTGTATTGTGACTTTAATTATTATAATTCTGTAAATTCATATTTTTTTACGCTCACGAATCATATTTTAATCAACATTCAACACGACACTGCCCTGCAAATTGCAAAAAACGTAAGAAAATTTGAATTTCGCGGTCTACTTAGCGCATGGGAAATGCGCTAAACATTATTAAACGTTAATTTTGTAAAATGCTATAAACATACATACTTAATCTTGTGAGACTGGGTACTGTTTACCTAATCGATCTAAGAAAGTCAGAGGTCTATTATAATGTCAAACTTTGACAGCATGTGTATGTTATTATGTATTAATAGTATACAAATCCTACCACAGTTATGTTAACTCTGATTTTACATCACTGTCCAAATCACAGTGATCTTTATTCCCATTCTAATAAGGTTGCTGTTGGGTTGCTACCACTGACAAGTCTGTCAAAATCATTGTAATCTTTATAGTCGTTACAATAAGGTTGCTGTTAGAGTTAAAATAACTGTGAGCGGACTGTAGGTTTCATCGCCTTGTGCGCGACTGTGCGTGTCGGCATGATGTCTTCGCAGAAAAGCCTCGCTAAGGTCAAGGCTAATTAGGGTGTGAGAAAGACCCGGTAAACAACGGTGCCTGATACTGCTCTATTTCGGTTGTTATATTACTGTTTTTTATTGATTTGGAAGTCGAAAATTCCTCGATTCTCTAGGGTCTTGCAGTAATTGTGCAGTACGTCCGACGAGAGAATGCGTTCTTGGCACCTGTCAGTTTCATACAAACGAATATTTGTTTGGCGAATTTGATCTATATTAGTTACTAGAATTGTCACGGGTGACAGTTGTCAGGAATGCATTCACTCGACGGCTAAACTATATGTAAACATAAGATACCCAAACATTATCATGTCAGACTCGAAGATTACATTATTATGATGTTAATGACAATTGTATGTCAATATACGAGTGCATTCATCCAAAATGATAACTGGGCTCTTGGTGGTGAGATTCATCATGCTTTACTGTGGAAATATTACCAATATATATTAATAATAGTCTTGACTCATTTCTAGGTAATAGGAACAATATTCGTGATAAGCTACTCCACACCGATGTTCATGGCCGTGATCGTGCCCATCGGAGGGATGTACTACCTCATACAACGGTTCTACGTGCCCACGACGCGACAACTCATGAGGATAGAATCAGTGGCGCGCTCGCCGGTCTACTCGCACTTCAATGAGAGCATTTTGGGTGCTACAAGTATTCGAGCTTTCGGCGTCATGGACAGGTAAATATAAATATTCGTTCGTACCTATTTCGACCCATAACAAAAAATATGATTCACATGTAGATTGTACTATCAGTACACTGCCTACCACAGACAAGGATCCGTCGGTCCGCCCCGGGCCTGGGGAACCCCCAAACCTCGAAAAGTTTTTAATCAAATCCCAAACAAGGCTTAAATAAATTTTCAGTAGGTAAATAAAAAGCAGTTTTGCAGAATATAAAAAAAAAATCTGACCTCTGTTCGCTCTTGCATCCTACGTTCTCTTTATTTTCAAGTTTTTTTATGCATAAGTGACAAAGTTAGTCTTATTTTCGTATGTTTAAAAGACACCAACGGAGAATTACGAGACAGGGCGCCAACAAATTCGAGCTCGCTTCGCGCGCTCTTGTATCCTACATTCTTACTTTTCCGCATTATATAATAAATTTATAATTACTTATTAATTAATTATTTTAATAAAAAATAATTAATTATTTTAATAATTATTCATTAATTATTGTAATTATTAGTAATTAATTAATTTAATTATTATTAATTAATTATTTTAATTATTATTATATTATTTTAGGATTTAGCAGCGAAAACTTGTAAAGGGCCTTCAATTTCATATTTTAAGAACAATGTAAGTTAGATGTAAGCCTCAAAATAAAATGTCTCCTGTTTATGTATGATTGGAAAAAAGAAACCTAATACTTGTATTTTTATTTTTTAATAAATGTTACTAGAAATGCTTTCATAAACTCAGAAGACAGCGGGACCACATTTAGCTTTGCCGCTCTGGGGGCCTTCGTCACGAGCGCGCATGAACGTACCCTTTCGATACCTTGCTCTGATTTTTTTCAATCAATGTGAATCTCAAGATTACGCGGACCTTTATCCGGAATGTATAATATTTAAAAATATTTAGAAAAGTAAAACAATCTTCTATAATGTGACATCTTAATTTCCAGGTTCGTGAAGGAATCCCAGCAGAAAGTGGATCACTATCAATCGGTACATTATCTGTCGTGTATCTCGGACAGATGGCTCGGCGTGCGACTTGAGACGGTCGGCAGTCTCATCATATTCTTTGCTGCATTATTTGCTGTAATCGGAAGGGATACTATTAGTCCAGGGTTTGCTGGACTCTCCGTTAGTTATACTTTAGAGGTTGGTACTCATAAACATTAAAAGGGTCATGTTAGCAGTTGACATAATTTAGCCGATACTGCTGCTGAATATAAATTCTCATAATAAGATTATAATCATTTTGCTTTTAGATAACACAGACTTTAAGTTGGTTAGTCCAAATGGTGTCAGGTGTGGAGACGGACATCGTAGCTGTGGAGCGAATGAAGGAGTATGCGGAGACCGAACAGGTGAGTGAATATGACCGAGGCAGCATGTGAGCGCCCAGTGATACGTATGTCAGTGGTAGTCAACATTGTGACGTGTCGCCGGGCGCGTCGTGGCCGGAGACAAGTGACAATTTGAACATTGTTGTTATGTTTTGCGATATAGGAAGCGGCGTGGAACTTATCCCCCGGGCCGGGCGCGTCGTGGCCGGAGACAAGTGACAATTTGAACATTGTTGTTATGTTTTGCGATATAGGAAGCGGCGTGGAACTTATCCCCCGGGCCGGGCGCGTCGTGGCCGGAGACAAGTGACAATTTGAACATTGTTGTTATGTTTTGCGATATAGGAAGCGGCGTGGAACTTATCCCCCGGGCCGGGCGCGTCGTGGCCGGAGACAAGTGACAATTTGAACATTGTTGTTATGTTTTGCGATATAGGAAGCGGCGTGGAACTTATCCCCCGGGCCGGGCGCGTCGTGGCCGGAGACGGGCGCGCTGCAGCTGGAGGGGCTGACGCTGGCGTACCGCGCCGGCGCCGAGCCCGCGCTGCGTGACGTCACGTGCGCCGTGGCGCCGCGCGACAAGCTGGGCATCGTGGGCCGCACCGGCGCCGGCAAGTCCACGCTCACGCTCGGCCTGTTCCGCATCGTCGAGGCCGTGGGCGGCCGCATCCTCATCGACGGGCTGGACATCGCCGCCATGGGCCTGCACCAGCTGCGCTCGCGCATCACCATCATCCCGCAGGACCCGGTGCTGTTCTCGGGCACGCTGCGCATGAACCTGGACCCCTTCGAGACGTTCTCGGACGAGGACATCTGGCGCGCGCTGGAGTACGCGCACCTGAAGCCCTTCGTGCAGGGTGAGTGCCGCTAGGCCGCGCGGCTCGCGCCGTACTCCCGTGTACTCACTCGCAGCACTTGCAGGGCTCGCGGCCGGGCTGCGCCACGAGGTGGCGGAGGGCGGCGAGAACCTGTCGGTGGGACAGCGCCAGCTCGTGTGTCTGGCGCGCGCACTGCTGCGCAAGACGCCGCTGCTGGTGCTGGACGAGGCCACGGCCGCCGTGGACCTCGAGACCGACGAGCTCATCCAGGTGCGTGTCTCTCCCTCTCCCTCTCTCGCGCCCGCTCGCTCTGTCTCACTCTCCCCCTCGTGTTGCAGAAGACGATCCGCTCCGAGTTCGCGTCGTGCACGGTCCTCACCATCGCGCACAGACTCAACACCATTATGGACTCCACCAAGGTCATGGTGCTGGACAAGGGACAACTCGTCGAGTTCGCGCCACCCGAACAACTCTTACAAGACAAAAACTCTATATTCTATGGAATGGCAAAGGATGCGGGCCTAGTTAATTGAGTTCATAAATAACTTTTAACATAAAGGAGCGAGGACTTTACACCCTTACCTTTGTGATAAGCGAATCATAAATCAGCCAATCTGTTTTGAGATTGTTCTCTGCACAAAATCAAGAAAGAGATATATTTTAGAATAGTATAGATACATTTTTATTTGTAGTAGATTTACTGTCACTTTGACGAAATTTGGATGTACTATAAGTACACCTCTGCCTTACCCTTTGGGGAAACAAGGTGTTATGTTATGTTACTCTCAGTTTCTGAAAGGCTAGCCCATTTAGTCTGCTATCAAATCTCATGTCAAAGATATTATCGAATAAGTATTGTTATTTATTTATTTATTTGAAAGTAAGAGATCCAACAGCTGAAACAAATTAATAACAATTGCATAAGCGACACAGAGCCAATTACAGGTTCTCACGATGTCCGCCAACCAATCACGACAGCTATTCAAAATCACAAATTATATTCAAAGATCGGCTTTTCAGAAGCTGGGTGTTGAAAATTTTTTTTTAACGATGCCCCACACTACGAATTACTCCTGTATCGCGGGTGCGTTTACAAACATTTAAACTTACATACACAAACAACCAGACCCGGAACAACTACCTGTAGGCAATACCAATATTTGTTCTGTGCGGGAATCTAACCCGCGGCACGCAGCGCAGCAGTCGATCGCTCAGCCACTGCGCCAACCGTGTCGTCAAATGATATTCCTGGTGCTATTAGTTACCAAGTGTGATCATAATGTCTATTTAATTAGTAATAAATTATTTACAATTTTTTCACTGGAACCCAGTTCTAGCAAAACAGATCCTAAATTAGGGTATAATGATGGTGATGCATTTAGATAATTCTACACCAAACGAACATAGAGCAAGTACATAGTCACTAACTAAATCATTGGGTTTTATTCTCTTCTTCATCAACTCAAATTAATTAACTTTGACACGGGGTAAAGCGTCGCCCGTCCTTTTCTCACGCTCTTTGTTAGTGAAAGAGAGCACTTCTTTCACTTCTGTTTAGTTGGTGACGATGAGAATTAACACAACTGACATTCCTGCTAGAACATAAAGGGTTTAGCCGTCCTTCCATAAGCAAACTGCCCCCGATAGGAACCTATATCGTAACCTATGTTATATTGTAGAGGGTACTAATAGTAGTTCATCGCGTAGATATTAGCTCTATATCTTAGGTAATTGAGGAGCTATTTGAAAAAAAGTGTCCGGAGACGACTTTTTTTCAAAGTGATATATCTCTGTTGATTTCAAAGCTAGAAAAATAAAACCAATTCCAGTGTTTATGGTACACTTTACAGTTTATTTTATATAAATTTTCATGAGCCAAGCTTAAATAAAAATATAAAAAAAATGCAAATATTTTTTTTTTTTATTTATTTCTATCAGATCGAATTGAATTACCACTTTGAAAAAAATATATAATAATTGTCTATACCTTGCCTAACAGCATGCCAAGTTTCATTAAAATCCATAAGGTGCAACATGATGAAAAAAAATAATAAAAGTAAGTGGACCACCTTATGACCACTTTGTTGATGCTTTTAACTTTTAATTTTTCAAATATCTAGTATTTAATTAAATCGTATTACATATTTGATTTTTCAATATTGGGCACGAAAGGTTTAAAAGAAAACGGAAGGATATTTTCTCAGTAATAGTTAAATCCATATTAATAAAAAATAGCTTTTATTAGTCATCGTCACTATTTTCATTAATTACAACGTGATCTTTATTTATAGAAAAAACACTGGATAATATTTCTGCTGGGCGAACTATATGCGATTTATATCTTGCATTCGATAAATAATATATAATTGCTGCCACGTGAGAGCAACACCCAACTGTTCGATTTCCATTTGCACAGTTACAGCAATAACGCTGAATATCTTCGTGGCTTTTTCCATTGGGGTTGTAGTCAATGTAACATCTGTAGGTTTTGTGGTGTCTTTAGCCTATCACAATATTTTGTCGATCTACTTTTATAGTGACTAGATTATCAAAGTACTCGCGCGTGCATGTTCCTATATGATCACAGTGCATAGTCGTGGTACGCTTTCGCTGTTATTATTTGCGCAGCTTTACAAATTCCTAATTCAGGGACGTATTGTTTGTTCATGTTTAAAAATATATATATAATAACAAGTGAATGCAGTGAATAAACCAGTGACCTAAAAATATATCGGCTATGTCTGGGAAATGTAATAATTGTGGCTTTATATTGCGGAAGACTGGAAAACGAAAGAAAACTTGTAATATTGAAGATATCATTTTATTTGAAATACCTAATCGTAATTTCATTAAAAAAATCACTAATGCTTGAATAACATTGCGTGAAGGAAAAGACTTTAATGATGTTAAAAGATTCGACAGTTCCATGATGTTTTCCCAACTTAGTCCAGTATATACTTTTAGCTTTTCTTCAGGCATGGTAAAATCACCTATTTGGTTGAACGGAGTAGCGTTAACTTTTTCTGAAAGTAAATCTAAAAATATTGAGATTTCTTTTGCGATCGAAAAATAACGATCTCCATTCGGAATGAAAATTCTTCGTTTAACAAAAGATTGATATCGAGCTTCTATTGGTATCGTTATAATATTAGATTTTGAGCCACACTTATGAGTTGAAACTACTCTTTTTAACGGGAGTATCATCAAGTCTTCATTAGAACTGTGGCGTGTACAAAAGTCTTTATCTTCATCATCATCATCATCATAATAATAATCCTCTTCTTCGTCCGCTAATTCAAATTGTAAAATATCATGTCGTTCTGTTGCCATTTCGATATGGGAAGGTCCTGGGCGTGTGTCGTCAGTAGCCGGTGATTTAGTATACGGAATTAATCGACATTTATGACACAGAACATCTCCAACTTTGAGTATCTTCATTTGAGGAACGTTGTATTTACGTACTTCATCTTCGGTTTGCAATGTTTTCTTTCGTTTTCCAGTCTTCCGCAATATAAAGCCACAATTATTACATTTCCCAGACATAGCCGATATATTTTTAGGTCATTGGTTTATTCACTGCATTCACTTGTTATTATATATATATTTTTAAACATGAACAAACAATACGTCCCTGAATTATGAATTTGTAAAACTGCGCAAATAATAACAGCGAAAGCGTACCACGACTATGCACTGTGATAATGTAGGAACATGCACGCGCGAGTACTTTGATAATCTAGTCACTATAAAAGTAGATCGACAAAATATTGTGATAGGCTAAAGACACCACAAAACCTACAGATGTTACATTGACTACAACCCCAATGGAAAAAACCACGAAGATATTCAGCGTTATTGCTGTAACTGTGCAAATGGAAATCGAACAGTTGGGTGTTGCTCTCACGTGGCAGCAATTATATATTATTTATCAAATGCAAGATATAAATCGCATATAGTTCGCCCAGCAGAAATATTATCCAGTGTTTTTTCTATAAATAAAGATCACGTTGTAATTAATGAAAATAGTGACGATGACTAATAAAAGCTATTTTTTATTAATATGGATTTAACTATTACTGAGAAAATATCCTTCCGTTTTCTTTTAAACCTTTCGTGCCCAATATTGAAAAATCAAATATGTAATACGATTTAATTAAATACTAGATAATTGAAAAATTAAAAGTTAAAAGCATCAACAAAGTGGTAATAAGGTGGTCCACTTACTTTTTTTTTTTTTTCATCATGTTGCACCTTATGGATTTTAATGAAACTTGGCATGCTGTTAGGCAAGGTATAGACAATTATTATATATTTTTTCCAAAGTGGTAATTCAATTCGATCTGATAGAAATCAATAAAAAAAAATTATATTTGCATTTTTTTAATATTTTTATTTAAGCTTGGCTCATGAAAATTTATATA
Organism: Apamea monoglypha; assembly: GCA_911387795.2. Lineage (NCBI taxonomy): Eukaryota > Metazoa > Arthropoda > Insecta > Lepidoptera > Noctuidae > Apamea > Apamea monoglypha. Next base: position 6,914,453 of record OU426920.1, read on the forward strand.
AAATAAACTGTAAAGTGTACCATAAACACTGGAATTGGTTTTATTTTTCTAGCTTTGAAATCAACAGAGATATATCACTTTGAAAAAAAGTCGTCTCCGGACACTTTTTTTCAAATAGCTCCTCAATTACCTAAGATATAGAGCTAATATCTACGCGATGAACTACTATTAGTACCCTCTACAATATAACATAGGTTACGATATAGGTTCCTATCGGGGGCAGTTTGCTTATGGAAGGACGGCTAAACCCTTTGATTTTTTTGTTATATAATAATTATCGAATTACCGAACCAGTAGTTGTCGATATGATTGTTAGTGCTCTAACCACAAATTACTTATGTATTATTGTGATAATGTGTATGTGGGTGTAAAATATGTCGTACTGTTTGCCTAGCCTCGAAAATATTGTTCTTTTTGTTCGGTCCGAAGCGTGCACAGAAAGCGCTTTTTCGAGAGAAGCTTTGTGATTATGGCATTTTAAATTAAAAGAAAAACGTACTTATTTTTTAACTTGATGTACTTAAATGACGCAAACTAGTGTCATTGGTGATCATAATTTGTGATGTGTTTACTTTTGTGCCTTAAATAAGAAAATCTTACTACGAATAAGTATTAAAAACATTAAAACACCTATACCTATGTTTTCTAAATTAATACCCCAGGATTACCCTAATTAAATACCTACTATCGTTAGAGAGCTAAGACCTAGATTTTTTTACAGCCATTAAAAAGTAATACCCCCGCGTCCGAACCAAAAGGTGTGTATAACTCCAGCTTCCTCATATGTGATAGAATAATTCTATGCCAGTATTTAGGTTTAAAGAATTTATTCTCATAAGAACAATATGTAGGTTCACTTACAATGAGATACAAAGTAATTGCTTAAATCTAAATGAAATACATTTTGCCTCAGGTGTGTGTTGGTGAAGTTATTCAAATAAATATTAGGTAGGTAAGAAGTTGCAAACATTCATTGATAGGTATGCGGTATGACTACATTTTATGAATATTATTTTTTAGTTTCATTTTGAATGAGTTAATGTTGTTACAATCTTTTATGTCATTTGGTAGGTCATTAAACAGCAGTGCGATTCTGTAACCGTCTCGCCGTGAAAACTTAGGTGAAGTGAGCGTGGAGTGAGCTGTCATTTCAACTAATGCTAGGAATTGACACTATTGAGAGCTCACTCTAAGCTCACTTCACCTAACTTTTCACGGTGAGATTTTTACAGAATCGATCGGCAGCTGTGCTCCTTCGAACAATATGGTTTTTTTTTACCATAGTTAGTACGAGCTTGTCTTCGTTGTAATTTATTTTTATTTCTTAGGTTGTGTGATAGTGTTTTTTTGTGTAATTGTAAATTGGATTGTATGCTGTTTGTGGTGATTTTTTTAATTAGAATGCTGGTGCCGTATGTGTGTAGTTGTGCGAACTTTAATAATTTAGTTTTTCAAATAGGTAGTATTTTAATAGGAGTAAGATAGTGATAATGGTATAGGTTTTTAATAATTTTATCTTGGGTTCTTTGCAAAGGCATCAGGATATTTTTCGCGGCAGATCCCCATATTTCGATAAGATACTCGAGATGTGATTTTACTAATGAGTTTTATATAACAAGTACGTATTTTCCTTGGAATACAATTTGCAATTTTATGTAGGTAGTGATGTTAGTGATGCATTAATTTTGTTTTTACATGTTCGATGTTCAGTTTCTATGTGAGTTTGTCATCTACCCTCAGACCGAGTTTTTTTTCGTGATTGGTTCTTTTTATTGTGTCATTGTTTATAGTAAGAGGCGAGAATTCTGGTAATGGTTTATTTAAGGCATAATAGCTGCAATCAAAGTTCCCAGTCTTAATTAAGCTGCCACAAATACTTCGTTAATATGAGTCGTTTAGTGCGTGTTAGCTGGAGTGACGTTACCCCAGCTTCCTCATTCAATACAGACAAACCAGTGAGGTTAGGGTTTTGGACTATAGTCAGAAAAATAAGGCATAATAGCTGCACAAGGAACGAAAAAAAAATGAACGATAATACTTAAAAAGTGTTGAAACTACGGTCAAAAACGTGTGTGCTGGAGTGACGTTCTTAAATTTTTGACCGCAGAGGCGCTCATGCACCTCTGGTTCGCCGCGGCATAGATCTGTTGCAAGAGATTAATTTTTTTATATCGTCAAATAAAAATGGAGCATGTGCTTTAAAAACGAAGAGTTCCTGGAAGAATTCAACTACGACTTAAGCCTACGCTAATCGCATACCTAGTTATTTCCTCAGTGCGCCACCCGAAGAGAAAGAAAATAAGTGCTGCGCCCATTTATTACCAAATTGCGGTTAGCTCCCCATGGATCCGGGACTGTAGACAGAACCAACGAAGGCCAGCGAAACCCATTCGTTGGCGTTCGTTGGGCCGGTGTGTAGGTACGCAAGTCAACCTCATAATTGCTTTACCACCCTTTGGTTGTATGTCACTTGCAGGTTATAAAACGTTAACGTCTATTTTTATTATGACTGTTAAATAGTTTCAGAAGTTCAAATTCCCTGGGAGTTTTGTCATAAGCGGCAAAGCAATTACGAAGTCGACTATACAATTCTATCTGCTTCAAATTTACAATTTCTATAAATATGCGCTTCGTGACTTAATAGGTCTACTTTACACAAAAAGCGTAATAACAAAGAGTATAGTAATATAGATGCGTAATAAACTGAGTGCTATAATAATTCAGACGCAAAGGCGCATTTAAAATGATTTTATTTTAAAATGTACTTAAACACACACTGCAACTGATACTTAGTCATAGACGGTGACACGGACAATGGATAGTAGCGAATACAATTCTAAAATAGTTTTTACTGTTTGAGACAAGTTTTGCCTAATTTGTTTAGTTTTTTTTTTATATTTATTTACCATTTGAACTAAGTACTCGTATATAAGGTTTTTCAGGCTTAATCCACGCATTGAAAATCGGATCTGGCAACACTGACCAAACTGGCCACCCGTGCAATAGTTTTTAACGTTGATTTGATTATATTAACGCTGATTATATTTTACTAAATTTAAATCATGTTTACAATTTTTTGTGTTAAGATGTTCCTAATTGCCGCTCTAATTTTGCTATATTATACTAGATGGCGTCACTGAGACATGGGATCACAGTTTTTCTATAACATTTCTTTGCATAGCCTAGTACAGACGCCAGCAGGTCAAGCTACCCGAAACTGTCAAATTTTCCTAATCAACCTTGAACCCTAATGCTTTATCAATAAAGTTGAAAATCTATTAAAGAAATTTGACAGATTGTAGTAGCTTGATATGCTGGCGTCTGTACCTATCTTAAATCTCTTTGTTTCGATCCTAGAACTTTCTAGAACTATCGACATTTGGTCAGTCGGGGCCGGTATGTACTCGAACATTCTAGATGTTTCTACAATAGAAGGTTCTAGAACTATCTGCGGCACTATATAAGGCCGGGATAAGACGATGAGGAGACAGAGTTGGATAATCGATACAAGCGAATACATCGAAAGCGAGCTTCAAGTGCGACTTAAGTGCAATTGTGTTTTATATTTACCGTGTTTGAGTTGTTATTAGTGTTCTTTAATTAAAGTGTAATTTATGGTAATTTTTATCGGCAGTTTTAATTGTCACGAACCCCGAAGCTCGTACAATTGGTGTCAGAAGCAAGGATTAAAAATCATGGCGATTTTACCTAAAGACGGCACGGAGGGTATCCGTACCCGGAGTCAACGCCAACAGGAGACGGACCAGAGACGTTTTGGTGGAGCTATGCCGCAGAGGTCGGAGAGCCAGCTATCAGCCACGGATGCCGACCCGTCCGCAGCAGCTTCAGCATCAGCAGCACCAGACTTTGCTGCCCTGATGATGATGCTGTAGGACCAGGCCCACCGACAAGAGGAACAGGCTCGTCGGTTGGAAGAACAGCTCCAGCGGGACAAGGAGGAACATGCTCGCCGACAGGAGCAACAGGCTCCTCGGTTGGAAGAACAGCTCCAACGTGATAAGGAGGAGCAAGCGCACCGCCAGGAAGAGCAGATGCTCCTTATGAAGGACCTTCACGCTATCTTCGGGAAAGACATGAAGGAGGTGAAGGATAAGGTTTCTCAATATGACAACCTCCTGTCGGAAGCTGAAATCCGAATCGACCAAGTGAATAATCGGGTTGACAACGTGATGGCTGACGTGAAGAAAACCGTGATGGCTGACGTAAAGAAAACGCTGGATTACCTTAAACTTGGGGATGGAATCACAGCTCCCGTAGCTACAACACCTTCGCTACGTGTATTCAAAGTGCCACCATTCGATGGAACTTCTTCCTGGTCGGCCTACAAAATCCAGTTTGAGGCTGTCATGAACGCGAACGGTTGGAATAAAAGTCAGGCCATGACTGCCCTCACCCTAAGCCTGCGCGACCAGGCCTTAACTGTTCTGGAAGCTCTCGGTATGGAAGTGACTTACGAGCAGCTCCTTGAGGCATTGGAGGCTCGGTATGGTGACGCTCACCTGGAACACGTGTTTCGTGCGCAGCTCAAGGATCGCGTGCAACGCAGTAACGAAAACCTGCAGAAGTGGGCCCTTGAAGTGGAGAAGCTGGTGCGTAAAGCTTACCAGTCCGTACCTGCGCTTATTGATGGGAATCTAGTGCAGGCATTCATCGACGGCATCCGCGACGTTGAAGTAAGAGCTGCTGTGAGGCTCGGGCACCACGGGACGCTTAAGAATGCCTTGGCCCATGCACTGGATGTGGAAGCTGTGCGGCAGGATCATCGTTCCCATCGCACCAGGGAGGTTGCAGCGGCTACAGGTCGCGACCGCAATAAAGGATACAGCCCTAGGTGCTACGGTTGTGGGGAAAGGGGCCACCATCGATCCTGTTGTGCGAACTGCAGAAAGAGAAGACGGCAGATTTCAAGCGGGCAGTGCAGCTAACAGCACTGCCCAGCACCAGCAGCAGGAAAACGAGTAATAGCCAGGACTGTGGGGCGGGTGCTGGCTGATGTTCAAGGAGCCCCGAGGGTTTCGATCACACAAACCCAAGACGGGAAAAGCCTAATCATCAAGGGCGAGGTCAACGGAACGCCGTGTAAGCTGACCATAGACACTGGAGCCTCTCGCACGGTTGTCAGTTCCCAATTCATAAGACGGTTCCTTGGGGACTCCGCATACAACCGAGAACGCATTAATTTGGTAACAGCCACCGGTCAGCGCATACCCGTCCATGGAGAGAAGAAGATGGGGTTGAAGCTAGGCAACAGAATCTACCTGCATAGTCATCGTGGCTGATATAATGGACGATTGCATCCTGGACCTTGACTTTATGAGGAAGAATTGTTGCGAGATTGACGTCAAGCAAGGTGTTTTGAAATGTGGACAAGAGGAACTTTTCATGAAGGGGCGTTACCAGGGAACGTGTACACCCTTATGAAGATTGTTCTTCTGCCGAGGTGGCACGAACTTTGGTCAGAGCCACCGACATCTCAGGGGTACGTGTGCTGAACCTTTGTGATCAGCAACAGATTATAGAAAAAGGCACACTAGTTGGTACTTGCGAGGAAGTGGAATGGTTGCGTCGATGCCAATATCTATCGACTGGGACCCTCAGCAAGGATACACAAATGAGAGTGACCACACTTTTAGAAGATTGCCGCAGCGCTCTGTCCTAAAATGAAATGGTCAAGGCGAAGAAAATGTTACTTAAGTATGCCGGATGTTTTCTCGTCAAACGATGCTGACATCGGGAGGACTGGCTTAGTTCAACATAAAATAAAAACAGGAGAAGAATTGCCTTTCCGTCAGCGGCCAAGGAGATTGCCGGTAGCACGTGAAAAGGAAGTAGAAACCATGATTGAGGGAATGGTGAAGGATGGTGTGATATTGAACCTTCATCTAGTCCATGATGTTCACTTGTAGTGCTGGTAATAAAGAAGGACGGCAGCATGCGGTTTTGTGTTGACTATCGTCGTCTGAACGACGTTACGAAGAAGGACAGCTATCCTTTGCCAAGAATTGATGACACGCTGGACATGCTTACTGGAGTAAAGTGGTTTATCACGCTGGACCTGAAAAGTGGCTACAGGCAACTTGAAATTGATCCTAAGGTCAAGGAGAAAACTGCATTCTCGACAGGAAAGGGTCTGTGGCAATTTAAAGTTATGCCGTTTGGATTGTGCAATGCTCCGGCAACGTTTGAAAGGTTGATGGAACTTGTACTTACCGGGCTAATTGGCGATGCCTGCCTGGTCTACTTGGATAACATCATCATCGTAAGCCGTACGTTTGAAGAACATCATCAAAACCTGGAACGCGTGCTCATGAAGATCCAGAGTGCCAACCTCAAGTTAAGTCCGAAGAAGTGTTTACTATTCAAACGACAAGTTAGCTTTTTGGGATATGTAGTGTCTGAAGAAGGCATCCGCACGGATCCAGAGCAAATCGCCGCTGTCAAGGATTGGCCAATTCCAAAAGACAAGACGCAGGTCAGAGCATTTCTAGGTTTGTGCTCCTATTATCGGCGATTAGTCAAGAACTTTGCAGATATAGCCAAACCACCAAAATGTAGACTGGTTATCTTATAAGATGTGTCTCGACGAAATGTTTTCGAGTCTTGAAACGCCCCTTGACGACCTTCAAAGAGCTTATGACACATTCGTTGACTATCTTAATATGGCGGCAGATATTCATATACCTATGATAAAAATATTACAAAACCCTCATTCAAAATTCAAGCCGCAATCCTATTGGAAGCCTGCGTGGCAGTTAGGAGACTAGCGTTAGCAAATTTTCGTGGTAACCCAACTCCTTCAAACTTGAGTATTTTGTAGGATAAAATAAGATTAGCACAAAAACTAATAAGAACAGCTGTACACGATGACTGGACAAAGTATTGCTCAACCGTAGACCACTCAACTTCGGCTTCTGAAGTATGGCATAGGATGAAATGGGTAAAAGGTTACAGGTCACCAAGAACTGTTGTAGACAAGGTAAAACCCAATAATTTGCTTGTTAGTCTTACACCTGATTATATCTCTCCAGATCAGCCGGTATTCTCAATCCCGAATAAGAAGTTGGAAGAGGATATCTCCATGCAGGAGTTGATTAAACGTATTAAATCAAAGGATACATCTCCTGGGGGTCTACTCCGAAGTGGTATCGGCCGAATGTTCGGCCGTTTCCTGCTACGAAGTTACTATTTGGTTCGATCGGTCCCGATCCTACACTCCTACACTCTTTCGAATATTGACTATGGTCCCGGCCCAACTGAGCCGATCCGAGCTTTTTTCGCATTTTTCAATAATATTCGGTTCGGCCATGTGTCGGTCCGATCCGAACATTTGAACTTTGCCCTTCATAGTAGACCCCCCGGATGCGATGGTATCTCATACTCTATGGTAAAAAAAACATACCCTACAATGGTTTATGTATTTTATTGAATCTATTCAATCAGTATTTACATTCCGGTTATGTACGGACGCCAGCACATCAAGTTACTACAATGTGTCAAATTTCTTTAATAGATTTTCAACTTTATCGCTAAATCATTAAGGTTCAAGATTGAAAAATAATAAAATAAAATAATAAATATGGAGCGTGTGACGATTCAGATGATTGGGTGATTGGATGATTGGTGTTAGTTTGTTTGTAGCTTTATGTTTGCTTAGATATTTTGCAGCTAGTTTTACACATTGTGTGCTAGATACATGATCTTACCGATCTATGTCAAAATGCATAGGTACTGGAGTAGGAAGAAAAAACCGATCTTAGTAACAATTATTAACAATAAAATCCAGTCACTGCCGTCGATTCCCTTGTTCACAAACTAAACTAAATTTAAGTTCAGTGCACCTTTTTCTTTCTATTTCATTAAGAAAAGGACAGAAGATAAATATTAGTTTAGTCCTGTCAAATTAGTCAACGCCTGACGTAAATTGACGTATTTTTAGTAGGCTTAGACAAAGAAAAGTAGTAGCTTCCTTACTCTAAGTTAGTAGGCATGTTTTTAATCACTTCTAATTTGTCTATGGAGTATCTCCATTTGACAGGACTAAACTAATATTTATCTTCTGTCCTTTTCTTAATGAAATAGAAAGAAAAAGATGCACTGAACTTAGTTTGCTAAAGTCCGTTTCACAATAGAAGTCTTGTAGACGCGGCGCCACTGTCGTAGGACGGAATCATAAATATTGATTTATTTATTTATCTCGACATCATATACGAGTAGTAGGCTTGGTTATTGGTTAATAAAATGCACATTCTTAAATAGAGAAAGGTGTCTGGGGTAGGAGAGTTGTTGTAGGAATGTTGCTAACTATATAATAATAATTAGTTCCACTTATTGCCGCGGGACTTCTTTCGGGAAACGGACTCTAACAAGGGAATCGGCGCCACTAAAGTCCGTTTCACAAAAGAAGTCTCGTAGACGCGGCGCCACTGTCGTAGGTCGGAATCATAAATATTGATTTATTTATTTATCTCGACATCATATATGAGTAGCAGGCTTGATTATTGGTTAATAAAATGCACATTCTTAGATAGAGAAAGGTGTCTGGGGTATTGGAATGTTGCTAACTATATAATAATAATTAGTTCCACTTATTGCCGCGGGACTTCTTTCGGGAAACGGACTCTACCAATAAAGTCGAGTAAGCAACTTGAAATGTTTAGTTTAGATACCTGGATTAGTAACGTCAACGTATCTAGTTTTATTAACAGTAGCATCTCATTTTTACAAACCAAAAAAGTCGTATTCTAAACCTAATTTGCAATTATTAAGTGTCAAGTTTTGAGTCAACATAAATATTCGGGCTTCCACAAAATTTATACAGATGCCTCTAAGGACAGTGAAGGGATCGGTGCTGCTTTTGTAAAGCAAAAGATTATATAAAATTAAAAGTCAAAAATTTAAAGATATCGTTAATGTATGCGGAGCTAATTGCCATTGCAGAAGCGTTGTCATATGTAAGATCGATTAAGAATGGGCATACTTGTGTTGTTCTTACCGATTCCAAAAGCGCATTACAACATCTGAATAGATGTTCAGCTTTGATTAGGGGCATTCCACTGGCATAGGTACGATATTATAAAAAGTTTGTACCTATGAGTTTAACTCGGTAAATCTTAATGTTATTTTGCAGTGGATAACCTCCCATATCGGCATTGTAGGAAATGAAATGGCCGATAAACTTGCTAAGGAAGCCTCAGTAGACGGTATTAACTTTGCTTGCGAGTCTTATTACACCGACCTTAAAGTGACATTAAGAACTTCAGTACAGAGTTGTGGTCAGAGTATTTTGACAGAAGGTCATTATATTTGTATGGTGTACGGACGCCAGCACATCAAGTTACTACAATCTGTCAAATTTCTTTAATAGATTTTCAACTTTATCGCTAAAGCGTTACGGTTCAAGGTTGATTGGGAAAATTTGACAGTTTCGGGTAGCTTGACCTGCTGGCGTCTGTACAATAAAGAGTATTCTATTATAATTTATCAATTTTTCGCTTTACGTATGGTACTTACTAATTCCATAAGTTTATGAATTTATTCCATAACTAACGTGCGTGAGAAGACGTCAAATTTTTCGACTTTTGAGGTTATGTTATGAACTTTTGTTTTCAATAAAATTTTAGTTTTTTTTTTATTAGATAACCAATTGTTACTATAATGTTAGAGCCATGGAACTGTGCTACTCTCTTACCACCACCAGTAAACATGTTTTTATGTGTAACCAAATTTGGTAAGAAGGCATTCGTTGTTTACAATTCCATAGAACTTAGCTCTTTGTAAAACACAGCAAAATGTTTCACAAGATCCTTGACAGTATTCACCATCTTTCTATCCTTGACTCCTTGTTTATTTGGGGTGGCTCATCATCATTTTTATTTATTTATTAACTGTTTAATCAGCACCATGCCTCAATATTAGCTTGTGATGCAGAACATGTGTATGCAATAATTCTACTAAATAAGTCTTTTTTTTTTCCAGATGTATCAGCATTAAAACATATATTCAATAACATTGTCAAAGTGTTGTCAAAGCAGTCATCTCTACACAAGGAAAGTGCTATTTGCTCAAGATTTTTATACAAATATGATAAGAAATTCCGCAATGATATAGGCTACAGGAATTTAAGAAAAGTAAACACAGCTCTGAAGAAGTACCTGGCTTTAAACCTCTTGAAAGAGATTGAAAACTTTTCATTAGCTCTGCCTTCAGAGAGTGACGATGATCTTTATTTACCAACAAGGCAGATGCTGGAATATGTTTTGTTAAGAATTATGGCATTTGCGAAGATAATGTTGAGGGTTTGTGTTTGCTCAAAACAAGCAGCAGTGTTTTATTTGGACAGGATAAAGAGAGGTGAGAGTCACTGGATGAGCTTGTTACCATATGCTCTTTTGAGTAGACTGTGGTCTATGAGTATGGTGCTTCTACAGCACACTACAACCTGGTATTCAAACCTGTATCCCTATCGAATTAAACTACAGCTGAAAGGCCTGGATTTTCTACCAGACAATTATACACTACCTGAAGACCTTGAACAATGGTTGGACCTGAAGCATGTTGATGACCCAAGTAGCAATATAATGTCATATTAATGGTACAATAACGTTTTTTATTTAACTTTCAGCAATTGAATATGGTTTTTTAATAGTTTTTTATATGTAAATATAACGCAGGTTTGGGCGCAGATTATACAACATTTGTAACGTGTAACGGTCGTTTTGCGGTCGCATCAGTTACGTTAAAAATCACATAGACGTTGTAAGTTTAACTAGTAAGGTTTGTAATCGTTTCTAGTAATACTCTTACATAACTATATCATCGTATAGACGTATATTTTTGGTTATACTATACTGATGTTCAGTGGTGCAAGCTAGCCCATTTGTGTGACAATTTATTTTGTACTTAGCAATAAAACTTGAAAAAAGGTAAGTCAAATGTTTTAATAGTCATAATATTTTTAATGTAGAGAAAGCTTATTGTGGTGGAAGATGAAGAGCGGTGACTTATACTTGGGAATTAAAATTTTTCGATGAAATGTATGGGTATCTTTGTTAATATTTTAATGGGCCTTCATAATCTTTGTATTTCAATATTGTTTATAAAAATAAAATAAATTAATGGTCGTCAATAGTCTCCGCCATACTACTGATAGACATTGAGCGACTGCATTTAGACCTCTATATAACTATTGGTCTTATACATGTTTTTAAACAATTTATGGTACCCACCATGACGGTTGCAATTAGAGTTCTGTTGGAAAATAGAAAAACACCTTTGTGTGTAGTAATTACTTCTGTTTTTATTGCAGGGACATCATGGTGACATTTTTTGACGTTGATAAGTTTTTAACAAAAAAAAGACTTAAAATTACTCAAACATTTAAAATGGCCATGGAAAAACACGCATTTTCAGTTATCACAGAAGTGTTATGGATGTACTCATCCAACCAACTCGGCATTCAAACATTTTATCATCCATAACAATAGAAACATAACTAAATTATTAAACTATGATTTCTTTTGGTGCCAAAATTGTCAGAAGTTTGCCATATATGACCATTTTCCTGAGGACGAATGTTAAACTTTAATTTGATTTTATAAATAATAAACATTAAATGTATTAAATGTTGTACACCATATTAAATGTTGAAAAATGTGCGGAACCACTTTCATTTTTACCACTTTGTTCTTGGCTGGGCTCAGTTTTATTCAGATTAATAGTCGGTATTGTTGTTGCATTGAATAATTGATAATTTTTATCTACTTTTCTTCTAAAACCACCACTTCGCTTAATTCTTTTCCACTTTTCGGAATCCATAATATTATATTTAATGAAAAATGGCGACTAAGTTATATAAAAGTTATTAATTATCATCTAAATAATTAATTGACTTATACACGTTATATTAGAATAACGTTTCAAGCTAAACGTTACTTAAATGTGGAAATATACAACCTAATATAACGATTTTATAATAGTTAATTATAAAATCGTTACATGACAGTTTGTCATTTAAGTGTTGAGTAAAAGGCTTTTGATTTACAAATCATGGCGACTCATTACTATTTTCCGACTGAAACATTAACTCGACTTAACGTTATAATATCGTCATATAAATTATTGAGATGACGTTTACCAAACACATTAATATGACTTAGGGCGGCTTGCAGAGTCTCTACTTAAAACTAGATTTTACTAAACTCACTTTAAGCCTTAAACTCGATTTAACTTAATCTAGATTAAATATGTCTTGCAATACTGTCACTTCTACTCGACTTAACTAAACTCAGTTTAGCGTGTTCCATTGCATTCGTATGTCCCGTTGCGTTCCGTTTTTCGCAGTTTGACCCAATAATTTGTACACTTCAAACTTTTTGCGTGAAATGGAACGTATCGAATTGTCAGTTGCTAAATTGTCAGAGTCAAATCGTCGTAGTCGTGGTTGTTTGTTTTGTGTGGTGATTGTTTTTATAAAATAATGGCAACGATGAAGAGGTCACGAGCGCCTAATTTCAATAACAGGGAACTCATGCATCTGCTGCTGTTAGTGGAAAAGTATCCAATTATTGAAAATAAAAAAACAGACGGCGCAACAGTGAAGGAAAAGCAAGAATGTTACAACCTGTATCTATTTCATGATATATTTCATCCAAAAGTAATACTGCACTTTGTTTGCTTAAGCGAAATCTCTTTATAAATTCATCGTCACGCAAAGTGTTTATTAAGTCGCTTCTTTCGTTCACTTTTCTAGAGAAAAATGGGGAATCCATGTGTTGGATTAATACTTCATCATCATCAGACAGTAAATCTTCATCAGTATCACTTGAATAATCCAAAAATGTATCCATTTTTGTAAAAATGCACAGTAAATTGTAATAACAACAAACACTCCACACTCACTAAATCGAGATTTAACAACTTAAACCGCCTACCACGCTGGTTTAAATTTGACATTTCTTTAAATCTAGTTTAACGCTAAATCGACGCCGTGCAATGCAGTAAACTCGACTTAAGGTTAAACTGAGTTTAAATCCCACTAAATCGAGATTTAACTCGTACCTGCAAGCCGCCCTTAAATTATATATAACTAATGCGTCGAACTGAATACTACTTTACAACTGTTTAGTTGCTGCAAAACTATTATAAAGCCCTTACATGCCTGTTAGTTGTATAATTCTAATATTATATAATATTAGAATAGGTATATCTAAAACGAACACCATTATTGTAACACCTGCATTCTATACAAATAAAGAAATTATTATTATTATTATTATTATTATACAACTATTTTGCTAGTTGGGGACTTTGGTAGATTTGATTGGGCTCAAAATAAATATATAGAGATTGATAAAACCTTGATTGAAGGTGATGATAATGATCTGTTTGATAATATACTTGGCTATCTGTTTGATAATCAACCTGAATCAGATCAGGAACAGATCATGAAACCTTTGCCATTGTTGGAGAAAAGGCACATGGCAAAAGTAGATCATGGTGTAGTGATATCCAGAGAGAGTTTTAAGGTTCTTCTCAACTCTAAATTACTTGTGCAAAAGTAATTACTTATGTAACAATTTGTATTATATAGTTAAGAAATTGCTCGAAGTTAGAACTGTCAAAAGTTAGAATTCTCAGCCAAGTTATAGTCACCATTTCCTTTACTTATGCACTACTTTGAGGTTATTTTTGATAAAAATGGAAACTTTGGATAGCATCAAAGCAGTTTCTGCTGTTGTAGACAATATGATAATATATTAGAGGACATAGAAGAACTTGCTGAACCTAGAAATCCTAGTCTACTTTCGTGATGTGGATCCATTTCACGACTATTCGGAAGATTGTTTTAAAAAGAGATTTCGTTTCTCCAAAAGTGTTGTTATACATGTGATTTTACTGAGAATTACAGACTTTTTACATTCAGAAACACAAAGAGGGCTTCCTATAACTCCACTGTGTCAGTTGCTTACTGCTTTACGTTTTTATGCCACTGGAAGCTGTTTATTTATTTGTCCTGTCGGGAGGCGGCTGCCAGGGCTTTCAATTAAAACCATTAGGTAGACTGATTAGACTGCTTATTTTTATTACAATAAAAAGACACGGTGAAAAGACAGCGACGTATCATAGACCAGCGGAAGGCAGTCCTCTTCCTCAACATAGACAAAAACCATAGACTACAACAATCCAAACACATTACCTTACTGGAACATTAGGCATGAAATACATGTAATTAACGATTTGATATTCAAAAATAATGCCATTATTATTCCTACTATAATGAGACCAGAAATACTGTGTATTTTACATGCAGGTCATATGGGTATTGAAAAAACTAAAACATTAGCTCGAGGAGTAGTCTATTGGCCTAACATGAATCATGAAATTGAGGTTCTCATAAAACAATGTGAGTCTTGTCTAACATTTAGTCCAAATAAAACAAAGGAGCCTTTATTGCCACATGATCAGCCCACACTCCCATGGCAAAAACTAGCCACAGATTTATTTGAATATAAAGGAAAGAAATATTTAATTGTTGTAGATTTTTACTCAAATTATTTTGAAGTAGCACAGTTAAATCAAAACACCACTCATTCTACTGTCATAACACAATTAAAGTCAATTTTTTCTCGTCATGGAATCCCACTTCTGACACCATGTTTATTTATTTGTCCTGTCGGGAGGCGGCTGCCAGGGCTTTCAATTAAAACCATTAGGTAGACTGATTAGACTGCTTATTTTTATTACAATAAAAAGACACGGTGAAAAGACAGCGACGTATCATAGACCAGCGGAAGGCAGTCCTCTTCCTCAACATAGACAAAAACCATAGACTACAACAGAAGCTTTCAGATTGTATGTGGAGATATGCATATTTCTCAATTGATGATATGCCATATAGCGAAGAGAGTTAGTCGAGCATTGGCATTGCTAATGCCAGATTTTATTAAGTTTCCTGCAAATTTGAGAAATACAAAGGACGATTTTGAAAAGCTTGGTTGCATTGGCAGTACACCTGGACTGAAAAATATTGTACGAGCAATCGATTGCACCCACATTAAAATCACCAAACCTAGAGGTATTCTTCATACAGAGCAGTACCGGAATAGAAAAGGTTATTTTTCATTGAATGTGCAAGTAGTTGGTGGTCCTAATTTGATGATATATGATATAGTAGTGTGTTGGGCTGGCAGTACACATGATACTTTAGAAACTCACGATTAAATATAAGGTTATGCAATAATGAAATTGATGGGGTGTTACTTGCAGATGGAGGATATCCTTGCACCAGGTAAATAATAACTTAATAATATTTTTTTATTCATAAACGATAAAACTATAATTATAACAATACTATGTGCCATGTGGTCCTCAAAGCATCATAATACCTCACTACAATAGTGCTAATTTGGCATTCTTTATTTCAGACGTTTATTAACTCCGGTTTCATATCCCAGAACTGCACAAGAGGAGAGAGATATAATAAGGTGCAAATAAAATCAAAAAATTCAGTGGAAGGTTTATTTTTAGTATGGAAAAGACAGTTTCCATACTTATAAATTGGTTTAGCAACCAAATTTTCTACAACGGCCAATATTATAATGGCTTGTGCAGTGCTCCACAACATTGCAATAGAAGTAAATGATATTTTTGAAGTTGATGACACCATGGACTTCATTGCTCAGCCATCTTACACAATGACAAGCACAACTGGTACCAGTGATGGTTTGGTACTTCGAGCAAATATAATTTCACGCTATTATATGTTTTAATTTAATTAAATAAAACCAAGTGTTGTAATATTAGCTTAATAGAATTTTATGTCTATGAGTTACTGGCAGGTTTTGTGTCTATGGTAGTTAAAAAGATTATGTGGTTAAGTTTGAATTTGGGTAGATTGGAGAAGGGAGTCGTCAGAGACTTATGGAGATTTTTGGTTTGAGTACAGTGTTTAAGTTTTGAGTGTGTATTTTGATAAAGTGTATAATGGGATAATAAATTAAATGTCGTAATTGAATCTGGTGGTTTACTTGAAGGATATTCTCACAACATGATGTTTACAATAAGTAAGGTTTCAACAGGTTATGGGCCCAGCAGGGCAAATTGAATGTTGTGAGAAAGAAGAAGAGAAGAGCCTGAAGTCTTGGAGTAAAAGCTAAAATTATTTGAAAAGAAATTATCTAAAAAATTCGCTGAAAATGACTGATGATCTGAAATTGTCCAAACTGACAAACGAGTCAGAATATATCTTATGGAAACAAAAGCTAATGTTATTTTTGACAGTTAAAGAACTGGATTCTGTTTTGGAGGACGACGCAAAATCCAAGAAAGATTTTGCTAAAAAAGATGCTAAAGCGAAATTACTAATTATATGCGCTATTAGCGAAAAATACATGGTCTATGCAATTAATTGCAAAACAACCAAGGAAATTTTGGACAAATTCGATTTATTGTTTCTGGGACATCAAGATACTCAGATTTCACGATTACTAGAGGAATATTTTAAATTTAAATTCGAAAATAATGATTTAATGACGGACATAGCAGAAATAGAAAATAAAGCGATGAGGCTAAGAAATTTAGGATACAATTTTGATGACAAACAAATTATGACAAAAATTCTTTCAAATTTACCGGACAAATTATATCATTTTAGAACAGCATGGGAATCTACATCATCAGCAGATAAAAATTTAATTAACTTAATATCGAGACTAAATCTGGAAATAAGGATGAGACAAGAATATACAGAACGAGTTGAAGAACAAAAACCTACAACATCAACATCTGCTAAGTATGACAATGAACATCATACAGAAAATAGTTTCCATGTAAGGAGTTGCTTTAAATGCGGGAAGAAGGGACACATTGCAAGATTCTGCAGAACAGTGAATGGTGACGGTAAAGCTAGTGACAACATAGCTCAATGTCATAAATGCATGAAGAGTGGACACAGACATGCAGATTGCAACAAAAAGTTTAATTGTGTAAACTGTAAGGATGACACACATTTCACAAAGTTCTGCCTAAAGCAAACTGTAAGTAACTTCTATGCAAATAGTAGTGCAGAAGCAGAGGTCGAATTTATAATTGATTCAGGTACCAGCAGTCATATTGTGACATCCGATAGTTATCTTAAAGATACGAAGAAGATTAATTATAATATTATGACTGCAGATGGTAATATTCACCATGTCAACACTATGGGCAACATTTATACTAAAAATATTACTTTCAAAGATGTTTTATGTGTTCCCCAACTCAAGAAGAACTTAATATCTGTATCTAGATTAGCTGATGATAATTATTTATTAAAATTTTTCAGAACGAGTTGTCATATCGAAAGTGAGGGCTCTGAATGCATAGAGGTTGGTGAACTGAAGCAGGACGGTCTGTATTATTTGAATGTTAATACAAAGCCAGTATGTTCAAACATTTTTCAAATAAATGCTGATTTCTGGCATCGTGCATTAGGTCATGTACCTATTAACAGGACAAAGGATCTTGTTCGTGGTATAGATAGAGGCCTGGTAAAGGAGATTGACATCTGCGAAGTCTGCACACAGTCAAAATTATGTAGAAAACCTTTTAAAACAAATAGACACAGAGCTAGTAAGCCATTAGAAATTATTCATAGTGATATTTGTGGTCCTATTGAAACAGAAACATGGGATGGTTACAAATATTTTATTACGTTCTTGGATGATTATACTCATTTTGTTAAAGTTTTTCTAATCAAAAATAAAAACGAGGCGTTTTCTAAAATAGTTAATTATATTAATTTGGCGGAAAATCATTTGAAAACAACAGTTAAAACATTCAGATGTGATAATGGGGGTGAATATACTAGCAAACAATTTAAAATGTATTGTAGTAACAAAGGTATTAATATTGATTACACTATTTCCTATACTCCTCAGCTGAATGGTAAAGCTGAACGATTAAACAGGTCATTAATGGAACGAACAAGAGCGTTGCTGTTTGATATGCAGCTACCACATGTATTATGGGGTGAAGCCGTTTTAACTTCTGCTTATTTATTGAACAGGAGTGCAAATACAATAAATGTTAAAACACCAGCTGAAATGTGGTTTAATAGAATACCTAATTTAAAACATTTAAATATTTTTGGATCTTTAGCATATTATAAAAATAATTTTCAGTTACATAAACTTGACTCCAGGAGTAGCAAAGGGCTCTTAGTAGGGTTTACTAACAATGGTTATAAGATATGGGATCCTTCAAGTTTTAGAATTGTTTATTCGAGAGATGTGGTGTTTAATAATAATAAGAGTGATGTTGCAGATTATTTGGAAATGTGTAATTGTAGAGTGAAACAGTGTGATTTAGAAAATTTATTTAAACAGGTTAGTGTCGATATTGGTGGTGATGGTTTTCGTGGTGAAGGTGGTGATGATTTTTGTGATGATAGTGGTGATGGAGCTGTTGGTGATAAAGTAGTTTTTGGAAATAGAGCTGAAGGCAGTGATGAAGATGCTGAGGTTTTTGAAGGCAGTATTGAAGATGTTATAGTTGGAGTTAGTGGTGAAGATGTTGTAGTTGGAGTTAGTGGTGAAGATGTTGAAGTTAGAGGAGTTGGTGTTGAAGATAATGAGATTTTTGAAGATAGTGTTGAAGACATTGGAGTTGGTGTTGAAGAAAATAATAGTTTGAGAGGGGAAGTTAGAGATGATACAGTAGTTGAAATTAGTGATGAGTTCGAGGATGCAATTGAACCAGTTATTAATGATGGATTGCGGATTTTACCGAATAGAGAAAGGAAATTGCCATCTAGGCTGAAAGATTATGATTTGGAGACTTCGTTTTTGACTTATACAGATGTTTTTAATAGTTTTGATAAAGATTTATGGAAACGAGCAATGAATGAGGAAAAAGATTCCTTAGAGAGAAACAAGACTTGGGAAATCGTTAGCAAGTGTGAAGCAAAAAATAGGAAAATAATTTCGAGTAAATGGATATTTACTATAAAGCCTGGTGGAAGATATAAGGCTAGATTAGTGGCGAGAGGTTTTCTACAAAAATACAATATTGATTATAAGGAGACATATAGTCCGGTGGTAAATACTACTAGTGTTAGGTTGTTGTTGGCGATTGCAGCTCAAAAGGGTTACAAAATTAAGCAATTTGATGTAAAGACAGCATTTTTATATGGAGAATTAAATGAAGATATTTTTATGGAAATACCTTTAGGATATGATATAAAAGATAAAGAGAATAAAGTATGTAAATTAAAGAAGAGTTTGTATGGATTGAAACAAGCACCACTTATGTGGAATAAGAGATTAACGGAGTTTTTGAAAAAATTGGGTTTTTTACAATTAAAATCAGATCCATGTGTGTTTATAAATAAAGATAAAGAAATATATTTGGCTATTTATGTAGATGATGGTATTTTAATTGGTGAAAATGAGATTGATTTAAATGAAATAATTAATAAATTAGAAACAGAATTTGAAATGCGGAAATTTGATAAGACTGAAAAGTTTATAGGGTTTGATGTTAAAGTAGAACGGAACTCTATTAAGATTTATCAGGAAAGTTATATAAATCAAATTTTGGAAAAGTTTAAATATGAAAGCTTAAAAGATAGTAGTCATCCAGATATTTTAGTCGATACACATCAAGAGGGGAAAGTGGGAGTTGATGATGTGCATCGATATAGACAATTGATTGGTTCATTATTATATTTGGTTAATAAAACAAGACTAGATCTAGCTTTTCATGTTGGTTATTGTAGTAGACATCAAGAACATCCTAACTTGAATGATTTTACAAATATTAAGAACCTTTTTAGATATATTAAAAATACAGTCAGCAGTGGTATACAGTATGTTCGTGGTAACGATTTAACGTTAAAAGCGTATTGTGATGCAGACTTTGCAGGTGATCCTGATACTAGAAAAAGTACGACTGGCTTTGTTATATTTTATGGTGGTGGTCCAATTCATTGGTGTTCACGTAAACAGTCGGTCACTGCTCTTTCCAGTACTGAGGCTGAATATATTTCTGCAGCCGAATGTATTAAAGACCTATTATACATTCAGAGTTTGATCTACGAGTTGACAAATAAGTTACCAAAAACACAGTTGTTTGTTGATAATCAATCGGCTATAGTATTGATTAAAAATGGAATTTTGAATAGAAGAAGCAAACATATTGATGTTAAGTATCATTTCATTAAGGAAAAAATAGATAAGAATTTGTTGGAAATTCATTATTGTTCGACTAAAAATAATTTGGCAGATATATTAACTAAGCCACTGGACAGAACAAAGTTTTTGAGATTGAGACAGTGTATAGTGAGTGATACGTAAAGGACATTCTGTAATGTGATGAGTTATGTAGGTTTATTAGAATATAAGGTTGTTTGAGAATTAATTTGAAAGTTTTAGTGTTTAAGTTAGTTAAGTAAGGTGTTTAGATTAATTAACTCAAAAGTTTGTTTGTTGTATTTAGTTAAGTTGGGTGGGTTAATTAAGCTGGGTTTTTAAATGAGTTGATGGGAGTTATATAAGAGATGTTATTCTAATTGTAATAAACATAAAATTCAGAGGGGATGTTGTAATATTAGCTTAATAGAATTTTATGTCTATGAGTTACTGGCAGGTTTTGTGTCTATGGTAGTTAAAAAGATTATGTGGTTAAGTTTGAATTTGGGTAGATTGGAGAAGGGAGTCGTCAGAGACTTATGGAGATTTTTGGTTTGAGTACAGTGTTTAAGTTTTGAGTGTGTATTTTGATAAAGTGTATAATGGGATAATAAATTAAATGTCGTAATTGAATCTGGTGGTTTACTTGAAGGATATTCTCACAACATGATGTTTACAATAAGTAAGGTTTCAACACCAAGTTTCACTTACATATATTTTATTTATTTTCACATAAAAAACTGGGTTACAAACTATATAATTATTCTTTGTCATATTTCTCCAATTTTTTGAGTTTTATTTGCATTTCAATTTTATACAAATTTTCTTTGTGTTCTCTGAAATATTTATCTTGAGTTCTTCATCATGCATTAGGTATTTTCTTAAATTGGAATTCTTCCTCGTGCATTCTTTTCTTGAATTCTAATTCTTCTTCCAATATTTTACACTTCAACATATCGACTTTATTCGTTCTCAAACTGTCGTACCCAAAGACATTAAATTATTTTCTTAAATCTCTTTGTTTCGATCCTAGAACTTTCTAGAACTATCGACATTTGGTCAGTCGGGGCCGGTATGTAGGTACTCGAACATTCTAGATGTTTCTACAATAGAAGGTTCTAGAACTATCTGCGGCACTATATAAGGCCGGGATAAGACGACCAGGAGACAGAGTTGGATAAGCGAATACATCGAAAGCGATCTTCAAGTACTACTTAAGTGCAATTGTGTTTTATAATTAGTGTGTTTGAGTTGTTATTAGTCTTCTTTAATTAAAGTGTAATTTTTGGTAATTTTTATCGGCAGTTTTAATTGTCACGAACCCCGAAGCTCGTACAATTGGTGTCAGAAGCAAGGATTAAAAATCATGCCGATTTTACCTAAAGACGACACGGAGGGTATCCGTACCCGGAGTCAACGCCAACAGGAGACGGACCAGAGACGTTTTGATGGAGCTATGCCGCAGAGGTCGGAGGGCCAGCTACCAACCACGGATGCCGACCCGTCCGCATCAGCTCCAGCATCAGCAGCCTTTGCTGCCCTGATGATGATGCTGCAGGACCAGGCCCACCGACAAGAGGAACAGGCTCGTCGGTTGGAAGAACAGCTCCAGCGGGACAAGGAGGAACATGCTCGCCGACAGGAGCAACAGGCTCGTCGGTTAGAAGAACAGCTCCAACGTGATAAGGAGGAGCAAGCGCGCCGCCAGGAAGAGCAGATGCTCCTTATGAAGGACCTTCACGCTATCTTCGGGAAAGACATGAAGGAGGTGAAGGATAAGGTTGCTCAATATGACAACCGCCTGTCGGAAGCTGAAATCCGAATCGACCAACTGAATAATCGGGTTGACAACGTGATGGCTGACGTGAAGAAAACCGTGATGGCTGACGTAAAAAAAATGCTGGATTACCTTAAACTTGGGGATGGAATCACAGCTCCCGTAGCTACAACATCTTCGCTACGTGGATTCAAAGTGCCACCGTTCGATGAAACTTCTTCCTGGTCGGCCTACAAAATCCAGTTTGAGGCTGTCATGCAGGCGAACGGTTGGAATAAAAGTCAGGTCATGACTGCCCTCACCCTAGGCCAACAAATCCAGAAGGATAAGTTGCGAGATGGATTGAACTATTGCAGGAATACGACTTCGTGGTCGAACATCGCAGCGGAAAATCTCATGGCAACGCAGATGCATTGTCAAGAAGACCTTGTCCTGAAAACTGCAAGCAATGTACTAGGCAAGAAAGTAAAGAAGTCGTACCTGTGAGAATGCTCAAGACAGACCTCAGCAACGAGTGGAAGGAAAGCCTACAACGTGCACAGCAGGAAGATTCGGACATCAAGCCGATTCTCCAGAATCGGCTTGATGTCCGAATCCACTTGATCCACTCCAGTGGATGAAGGCTAGAGCTCCTAAGCCAAAGTGGAGCAACGTCTCAGCGATGAGTTCGATTTGGTGATTCAGGATGGAGTCCTGTGCCGTAAATGGGAAAATGCTCGGGGAGACAGCTGTCATTTGCAAATGGTTGTCCCTAAAGCTCAAGTAGAGGTGCCTTGAAATTGTACAATGTTGGTGCACCATGGGAGAGGATAGCCCTTGACGTGGCGGGGCCGTTTCCGGAAAGTGAAAGTAAGTAAGTAAGTATTTATTTATTTTCTCACCACAATAAACAATACAGACATTTTTACACATGATATATTATTTTGCTTAGTTTACTGTGGGAGACTGGTGCCTAAGCTAGGCTTTAAGGGCCTGTGTTTCAGGTCACCAGGTCTCCGCCCTCTAGTAGTCCGATACATTGCAAGATACTCATAATAAAAGTGATTTAACAAATTTTAAATTAGAAAGTTGTATAATAGCTTTTAGAGTCTGTAGCTTAACATAAGGTGTTTGAGAAATTAAAAAATAAATAAATATTAAATGAAAGGAAAAGACAAAATAGACAAAAAGAAAATAAATAAAATAAAAAAAAAGGGTTTGTATAGTGTTGGAATTGTTAGTAAACATTATGTAGTGAGGACGTGAGTAAGATGTGTTTTGTGTGTGTATGTGCGAGAGTGCGTATGTGGGCGTGTGTGTGTGAGAGGGTGTGGGTGAGGGTTTATTAAATAGCAGTTGCTAAACATTAAGTCATACGGTAAGTAGATTTTTAGTGTCATCATAGTTGAGCCCCTGTAGCCACGTGGCAAGCTTCTTTTTACATTGTCCTTTATTAAGGTTAAAAATCAGTTGAGTTTTATTGATTTTGTTGTACAAGAATCGTCCCAGAAAGCAAAAGAAGCGGTTGGAGAATACTGTCGAAAGGGGAGAATGAGTGCGACTTACGGGATTATATCGTCTCTTGCCATGTGTCATTGATGGGTGATAGGTGAGTAGTGAGTGTTATTTTAGTAGGGTTTCAGGATAAATAATTGGCGTACTGTTAGGGTTTTTGATTGCTTGTATAGCAGATCTGTAGGATAACGGTATGGGAGAAAATTGGATACTTTTAAGATAACTCTCTGGGCCCTCTCGAGTTCGAGGAGTGTGGTTTTAGGTGCACCGCCCCAAGTTGTTATGCAGTAACTTATCAACGACTGAATGAGGGCGAAGTAGACTGACCTCTTTAGTTTGTCATCCGCTACATGTCTCAGAGTTTTGAATACATATATAAGTTTACGTAGCCTTGTAATGAGTGAGTCTATATGTTGTTGAAATCTAAGGGAAGTACAAGTGTTTCATGGTTGTGATGGATTACTTCACTAAGTGGCCGGAAGTCTTCGCCATTCCAACTCAAGCTTTGACAGTTGCAGATAAATTAGTCTAAGGAGTCTTCTGTCGTTTTGGAGTACCTTTAGAGATTCACAGTGATCAAGGAAGGAATTTTGAGTCCCAAATATTTCAGGAAACTTGTCGAGTTATGGGTACTCATAAAACAAGAACAACTTCTTACCACCCACAATCGGATGGAATGGTGGAACGATTTAATCAGACATTGGAGAGGTACCTAGTAAAAGTTGTGGAAAATTGGCAACGAGATTGGGACAAGCACATACAACATACAACCGTTTTTTTTTGTCATATCGAAGCGCTGTTCACGAAAATACATCGGTGACACCAGCTTTCGCAAACTTTGGAAGAGAATTACGGCTGCCTGCAGACCAGATCACCGGAATACCACCTGATGCCCCACGCAGTATAACCGATTATGCGAATGACTTGCGGAACAAAATGAATGACATTTATGAGCACGTCAGACAGCAAATATCCGAAAAGATGAAAACCCGTTATGACCGCAACATGAACAATAAAGGTTTCGACGAAGGTTCACTAGTGTGGTTGCACAATCCAGTCCGCAGCAAAGGAAAATCTCTTAAGCTTCAAGCTAAATCGGATGAACCGTACCGGATTGTGACAAAGATCAATGACGTAACCTACCGGATACAGAAAGGTGCAAGAATCCTGGGACGCGGTGGTTTCCTTCTGCGAAACGGTCGTCTCGCAGAAGGAGGCTGCGGAAAGGGAGAGGGAGATCTCGTCCTCTCACCCGGCCCGCAGCAGGCGCACCGGGCGTCGGCGGAGGGCGGACAACGCCCTCTTCCAGCCCCCCTAAATGGGTCCAGAGGCGACGGACTCGGGGACGTCCGTCGCCCCCCACACATCAGGACCCGAGGTGGCGGCGTAGTGTTCCACGTGCGCCCCTCTTAGACGTCGCGGGGGGAGTCAAACACCTCACTCCCCCCCCTGACCCGAGGAGGCCCGCGGTGGCGGGCCGGCACCAGTCGGGGGTTGCGGTAGGATACTTACGTTCCCGCGACCCCCGGTTTAGGTGTGAGATGAAACACTGGGGTGGTTTTTAGTCAGTAAGAGTCTGACAGACCCCGTCGCCCTCCCCAGGGCGGCGGACATCCATGAGGATTTTCCACCGCGAAAAAAAAAAGGGTCACTAAGCATTGACGCTGAGGTTAGCAAGAAGGTTGTCAAGGCAACATTGAGGGATGTTTGGTATGTTCCCCAGATAAGCAGAAATTTATTTTCGGTGCCGTCGATACAAGATAAAAATCCAGGGAGTTTGTTTGAGTCGCGCGTCACTTCTTGTTCAATGAAGATTGACGGACAAATTGCAATTATAGGACAAAGAGAAAGGTACGGAGGTCTGTACAGGCTTAACTGTAGGATTGTACGTACCACCATCTAAAGTAATTGTTAATTTGGTACAGATCCTGCCCAGGAAACTTTGAACTCATTTCAGCGATGCGATTAAATAAACGCGATCAGGACAAGGGGGGTTAGATACCCAGCGCGGTGGTGAGATTATGTTTCAAAGGTAATTCTTTGCCGTCGTATGTTTCCACAGATGATCTTAGGCTAAAGGTCGAGCCGTATGTTTACCCTGTTTCTCAGTGTTCACGGTGCTGGTAGCTAGGTCATAAAATTAAGGCTTGCCCATACAAGAAGATAGTATGCCCTAAGTGCGGCGACAATCATGAAAATTGCGAGACTAAAGAATACAAGTGTATTAACTGTTCTGGTAAACATATGGCATTATCTAAGTCATGCCCCACTTATCTGAAAGAAAAACGCTTGCGAGAAATTATGGCTGAGTTGGAGTTCAACTGTACGGACGCCAGCACATCAAGTTACTACAATCTGCCAAATTTATTTAATAGATTTTCAACTTTATCGCTAAATCATTACCTAAGGTTCAAGGTTGATTGGGAAAATTTGACAGTTTCGGGTAGCTTGACCTGCTGGCGTCTGTACATACAAAAAGGACATAACTATGTACGTTTTACCTAGCACACCAGAATATGAACCAGAAAAGCCGATGGAAGTTCACAATCCAGTCCATAATACCCCGCAGTTTACAGTTGTCAATAAACCTTCGTACGCAGAGATAATTAAGACTACCGCAGATATTCACCAAGAGCAATCTTATTCTAATGTACGGACGCCAGCACATCAAGTTACTACAATCTGTCAAATTTCTTTAATAGATTTTCAACTTTATCGCTAAAGCATTAAGGTTCAAGGTTGATTGGGAAAATTTGACAGTTTCGGGTAGCTTGACCTGCTGGCGTCTGTACCTAAGTTCAAATTGGCATCACACAGTAAGATAAGCAAAAAACACAAGTTAATACATCGGAATGGTATAAATGTAACGAGGAACAGTGTGACTCATCACAGCTCAATGAAACCGGTATTGACGACCCTGGGTAGTGACCATCTCTTAATTCAGATGTTTAATGACTGTCAGTTAGATAAGAACTTTCTGAATAAAAGAAATTTAAGAAATGCAGATTGGTTATCTTGTAAGATGTGTCTCGACGAAATGTTTTCGAGTCTTGAAACGCCCCTTGACGACCTTCAAAGAGCTTATGACACATTCGTTGACTATATTAATATGGCGGCAGATATTCACATACCTATGATAAAAATGTCACAAAACCCTCATTCAAAATTCAAGCCGAAATCCTATTGGAAGCCTGAATTATCAAAAGCCGTGGGGCAGTTAGGAGACTAGCGTTAGCAAATTTTCGTGGTAACCCAACTCCTTCAAACTTGAGTATTTTGCAGGATAAAATAAGATTAGCACAAAAACTAATAAGAACAGCTGTAGGTACACGATGACTGGACAAAGTATTTCTCAACCGTAGACCACTCAACTTCGGCTTCTGAAGTATGGCATAGGATGAAATGGGTAAAAGGTCACCAAGAACTGTTATGTTATGTAGTTAAGGTAAAAGCCAATAATTTGCTTGTTAGTCTTACACCTGATTATGTCTCTCTAGATCAGCCGGTATTTTCAATCCCGAATAAGAAGTTGGAAGAGGATATCTCCATGCAGGAGTTGATTAATATGTATTAATTCAAAGGATACAATATCTCCTGGATGCGATGGTATCTCATACTCTATGGTAAAAAACATACCCTACAATGGTTTATGTATTTTATTGAATCTATTCAATCAGTTTTTACACTCCGGTTATGTACGGACGCCAGCACATCAAGTTACTACAATCTGTCAAATTTCTTTAATAGATATTCAACTTTATCGCTATAGCATTAAGGTTCAAGGTTGATTGGGAAAATTTGACAGTTTCGGGTAGGTTGACCTGTTGGCGTCTGTACCAAGACAATGGCGTGATATAAAGATAATTGCTATCCCTAAACCGGGACGGGATCCTAATCAGACTTCATCCCTGAGACCAATCTCCTTAATATCTTGCCTTTGCAAAGTATTTCATTCTATTTTGAATAAGAGGTTTGAGTGGTTCTTGGAGAAACACGAGATGCTGTCAGATAATATGGTGGGCTTTAGAAAATCCAGAGGTTGTTTGGATAGCTCAGGTTGTTTAGTCTCTCGTATTCAAGCAGGTTTTTCGCTTTATATATGGTACTTACTAATTCCATAAGTTTATCTCTCTCTATTTTCCTCTATGGCAATGGTGCCGATGTCGACAATTCTGAATTTATTCCTTAACTGACGTGCGTGAGAAGACGTCAAATTAAACTTTCGACTTTTGAGGTTATGTTATGAACTTTTGTTTTCAATAAAATTTTAGTTTTTTTTTTATTAGATAACCAATTGTTACTATAATGTTAGAGCCATGGAACTGTGCTACTCTCTTACCACCACCAGTAAACATGTTTTTATGTATAACTAAATTTGGTAAGAGGCATTCGTTGTTTACAATTCCATAGAACTTAGCTCTTTGTAAAACACAGCAAAATGTTACACAACATCCTTGACAGTATTCACCATCTTTCTATCCTTGACTCCTTGTTTATTTGGGGTGGCTCATCATCATTTTTATTTATTTATTAACTGTTTAATCGGCACCATGCCTCAATATTACCTTGTGATGCAGAACATGTGTACGCAATAATTCTACTAAATAAGTCTTTTTTTTTTCCAGATGTATCAGCATTAAAACATATATTCAATAACATTGCCAAGGTGTTGTCAAAGCAGTCACCTCTACACAAGGAAAGTGCTATTTGCTCAAGATTTTTATACAAATATGATAAGAAATTCCGCAATGATATAGGCTACAGGAATTTAAGAAAAGTAAACACAGCTCTGAAGAAGTACCTGGCTTTAAACCTCTTGAAAGAGATTGAAAACTTTTCATTAGCTCTGCCTTCAGAGAGTGACGATGATCTTTATTTACCAACAAGGCAGATGCTGGAATATGTTTTGTTAAGAATTATGGCATTTGCGAAGATAATGTTAAGGGTTTGTGTTTGCTCAAAACAAGCAGCAGTGTTTTATTTGGACAGGATAAAGAGAGGTGAGAGTCACTGGATGAGCTTGTTACCATATGCTCTTTTGAGTAGACTGTGGTCTATGAGTATGGTGCTTCTACAGCACACTACAACCTGGTATTCAAACCTGTATCCCTATTTAATTAAACTACAGCTGAAAGGCCTGGATTTTCTACCAGACAATTATAAACTACCTGAAGACTTTGAACAATGGTTGGACCTGAAGCATGTTGATGACTTTGGTAGATTTGATTGGGCTCAAAAGAAATATATAGAGATTGATAATACCTTCATTGAAGGTGATGATAATGATCTGTTTGATAATATACTTGGCTATGTAAACCAAATTAATGAAGATCAACCTGGATCAGATCAGGAAGAGATTATGAAACCTTTGCCATTGTTGGAGAAAAGGCACGAAATCCCATTACCAGTGTCCACTGTAACAAAAATAGATCATGGTGTAGTGTTATCTAGAGAGAGTTTTAAAGTTCTTCTCAACTCTAACACAAAGGACAACAAAACACGGCCCCCTCTACCCGTTGTCACAGTGAATGAACACTCTCATGAGAAAGTAACAAGTTCTAACTATCTAAAGAAGTTTATTGAACGAGAGGAAACATTCAGAAATGAATCTGATAGTAAATCACTAACCAGCCACTTGAGTCTCATGCAATGGCATGCTCTCAAAAATGCTTTACTCAAACTTAGCGACACAATCACCAACAGGAAAATTGATAAGAAGTTCCATAAAATATGGAAACAAAAATGTTTAGATTACATGTAATAAAAGCTTTTATTAATAATAATATTTGAGTTTTATATTATTTAAATAATAATATTTACAGATACAACAATTGTTACAGCACCATTTTTAGATGAATAACTATGCACATAATCAGGCATTTAAATTAACATAATGCATTAAAAAACAGTATATCAGGTACAATTACATAATTATGTGCAGAAAAACGTCATGATATTCTGAATGATACATTTTTTATAGTACCAATTTATAATGATTTTTAGGGAACCTGTCACCAATAACTCATTTTTAGGAGTTCCCTCACAGTAACTCTTGAACAAACTATATTGTATATAATATTATGTACAACACTAGTGACCCGCCCTTGCTTCGCACGGATGCAATGGCAACGTCTAAATATCGAGATTTCTGTGCTATTTAAGTTAAATATTAATGTATTATATAAAACATATAAACCTTTTGTTTATTATATAAAATAAATGTTCTAAATTATGGTGAAAACCGCATTAAAATCCATTGTTTAGAAAATCTAAGCGGTCACAGACAGACATTTGGCAATGTCTTAATTCATCCCTGCAACTTTTTCAATTCAACGAACTTTGTATGGCTCGGCAAGCTTGAAGCAGATATAGTAGTAGCTCCATTAAAAGTGTAAATTATTAGTAAGTGACTTTAGTGAGTGTTACAAAACCATAAAAAAAGAAAGTAGCTATTCTTTCAGGAACAGGTAATAACCACCTTGAGTCTAATGTTAGGCCCTTCTTTAATACATTACATTACACAAAACTCGTCTTACATTACAAAAATAAAACTTTATTAAAGGAATGTAGGTACCTACATGGTGTTGTTACTTTCTTGTTATTAGATTTGAGTGAAATATATATACATATATATATATATACATATATATATATATATATGTGTTTGGAATGCAAATAAATAATAATACATCATTTGTGCATTTAACAAATTAGGTCGAAGTATTATTTTCTTGTACTAGACAGCTTCTGTAAACGCGCCTTCAAGCCGCCCTCCTTTTTAGGCTGAGTGACAGGTTTCCGTTCTTCTTGCAGCTTTTTGGCTTCTTTTAACCTGAAACAATACCGTTTTAAATTAGTAATCTCGGAATGGTTAAGCCGCTGCATACCCTGCTATGTTACGTTTAAGTCTTGGACACAAATCTAGACTCCGGGCTGCTACTGAGAAATTCCTGATAAAAAAACCCAATAATACTTTGCCCGACCCCGTAATCGAACCCAGGACCTTATGCTCAGCTAGTGTATGCAACCACTAGACCAACGAGGCAGTTTTAAATTAAATGTTATTGTTTAAAGCATCTCGCTCCTAGCATTTAATACATGCATTAGACACGATAAATAAAAAACCGCTGAATGAAAATCAGCAATACTCACTTTTCTTTAACCGCAATTTGTTCTTCTTTTTTATAAATATCTTTGAAATCGCTACAAAACGAGGTCCACAGTGAAAAAAATTCTTTCGGTTCACAGTCTTCCAATTTGCCGCATTTAGGAGTGTACTGGTAAAACTTCACGGTCGCGATGAATTTCGTACGGCATTCGTCTAAGTTTTCGTTTTCAGTCTTTAGTTTCTCTTCAGCTGCGTTTAGGAATACGGTCATCTTGTCTTTGAACACCTCTAGCCTTCTCTTCCCCTCGTCAGTCGGGGAGTCTTCGTTGAGATTACGTGTTTGAGCGTCGGTCTCTATAACTTTCTTCATTTTATCTTTGCAAGCTGTAATTCATTAATAAATAAGCATTAAGTACTAATCATTTACTGTCGTAATTAGACGAGAATTTCATAAAATATATAGATGTAAATGCCATGCATG
Organism: Apamea monoglypha; assembly: GCA_911387795.2. Classification (NCBI taxonomy): domain Eukaryota; kingdom Metazoa; phylum Arthropoda; class Insecta; order Lepidoptera; family Noctuidae; genus Apamea; species Apamea monoglypha. The sequence continues at coordinate 6,945,499 of OU426920.1, forward strand.
CGTATTTAAGTAAATGTTTGGCAACTAAATCGCGAACGCAGATTAGGTTTCTTTTTATAGTGGCGACGATATAAAAACAAACCTACTCCTCGAGGGGCCCCTTAGGGCCGAAGCCTGCCGGGTCAGCGGGATTGTCCGAAAGGGTTACCGCTGCCCCGGAACATAAAGGGCGAAGGAAGGAACATGGGTGGGTTTTAGTCAGTAAGAGTCTGACACTCCCTTCCGCTCCACCCAGAGCGGGAGGGGTCATTTGATGATTTCCCATCCCAAAAAAAAAAAAAAAATGGGTCTCTACTTTGTAAGCCATGGCTGGAGGCCTTAATTTATTCAGGCATCTACTGGCAAGCCCGGTTAAGCAGGTGACAACTTCATAGGTTGAATTGCGAGATATCATTCCCAAAAACGATAACAAAAAACAGGGCGTCTCTAACATTGGTAACACGGCTTATTGTTACAGTTAAAACCAGTTTTTAGATAGAACGCGTTTTCCCTAGTTAGAACTAGTTTTTACTAAATGCCTTTGTTAAAACTAGAATTAACTAATACTTGAAATGGAATATCAGTTAAAACTAGTTCTTACTAGACAACACGCGTTTTTCCGAAGTGAGTCAGTTAAAACTGTTCTCAAAATTGATCGTACCTTATTCTCATTGATCGCGAGACATCGCCTGATTCGACAAGTTTCGACAAGTGCGGGAGAATCCCTTTCCGAGCGCCATCCACGCGCCGTGCGCTCGTTCATTCCCGGCGATTCGCTTCTGGCACATCGCCGGCCGCTGCCGCGGCACGCTCGCTTCGCTCGCTCGGCTCGTGCGTTGTTTGTCATACTCTAACCTAACCTAACCTAACTGTTTCCTTTTCCAAAAGCGATTCGCTTCTGGCACATCGCCGGCCGCTGCCGCGGCACATTTCTAGTTTTAACAAAGGCATTTAGAAATAACTAGTTCTAACTAGGGAAAACGCGTTCTATCTAAAAACGGGTTTTAACTGTAACATATACATGCCTACTAATTCTAATGAGAGTATTCCCTTGTCTACCGAATGTCTTAGCGAGATTCAGTCGTTATAGAAGTAGAAAAGAATAGTGGTGTCGAGGCATTTTATTTATGATTTTAACGCTCATCCCGACGAATTATTTTATAAGGAGTTAGAACATTTTTGTAAGGATCACCAATGGTGTTGTGCAGATATAGATATCTTAGGACTGCAGTCCAACACTTTTACCTTTCGTAGTGAGGCGCATGGGACTCTGAGGTGGTTAGACCACTGCGTTGTCACGCAGTCAGCTTTACCAACTATTTGTAATATACAGGTGCAACATGACGTGTATTGGTCTGACCATTTCCCACTTTTAATCGAGTGTAATTTTTATAAATTAAATAAAAAAGTTACATCTAATGTGAAAAATGATGACGTTAAGAAACGTATTGTATGCGGAAATAGGCAGCCAGAGCAGATTAATAAATATCATGACATGTGTCATTCTGGACTCCGTGACATTGATTTTCCTATGGAACTACACCATTGTTGTGATTCATCCTGTCGTAACCCGGATCATTACGTAATTCTGGACAAACTATATATGAATATAACGGATGTACTATGCAGAGCTGCTATACAAAGTTATGTTGAAAAACAATCCGGTAGAAAGTAACTAAAGCTGGTTGACAAATTTAAATATCTGGGGCATATTGTGACGGATGACCTCAAGGATGACGAGGATATAGAGCGGGAACGCAGGGCGTTGGCGGTGAGAAGTAATATGCTTGCTCGCAGGTTCGCTCGATGTACAACTCAAGTAAAAATAACGCTCTTTAAAGCGTATTGTCAATATTTTTACTCGAGTGGCCTGTGGCTGAGCTATACGCGACGATCTTATGACACCCTGCGGGTTCAATATAACAATGCTTTCAGAATGTTGTTAAGGCTACCGTGGCGCTGTAGTGCCTCCGGGATGTTTGCAGAAGCCCACACAGACGGCTTCAAGGCCACAATTCGCAAAAAATCGGCTTCTTTGCTGCAGCGTCTGCGGGGTGCTAAAAATGGCATTCTGAAAGTAATTGCTGCTAGATTTGACTGCCCCATTCAAAAACACTGGATGAGGGTAGTGAATGGTTTTGTATAGGTAGTCTACAAAAGATAAGTACTAACAATACTAACATAATTGTAAGCTAATATTGTTGCTAATATATATACTAACAAGATATGGATTTTAATTATCTGAAATAATTTATTCTATTCTATTTCATGATGTCGGGACATGAAAATATTTGTGTGATACCCAATTTTTGCCTAGCTGCCTATTTCAGCAGAAGTAATGCCAACAAAGGAGGAAAAAAGGGACATCAATGGAAAGATATTCCGAAATCGGTGTTATTCACTGAGTGTTCAACTTTTGAATGCTCTGCAATAGAGCTGATAGCTTACAAAATGATTATTATTTGTTTACATAGGGTACCTTTAACTAGTAACGTAAATAATTTCTTTGCAAGTAAGTAAGTAGACATATGTCTACTAAACAAAAGTCTATGTTTTTGAAGCCATGCTTGATCTTAAATTTATGCATCGGCGCAGGAGACTAACCTGATAAATTAAAAACTTCGTTCATAAAACCGATCTTTAAAAAAGACGATAGAGAATTTCTGGAAAACTATCGACCCATTGCCCTAGTTCCAGTTATTTCTAAAATATTTGAGAAAAATATTCACAAAGAACTTAATAATTATTTAGAAAAGAACAATATCTTAGTAAAGGAACAAAAAGGGTTTAGACCTAATAAAACCGTAAAAATGGCCATCTATGACTTTTTGGACTTTGTTATGGTTAATATTGACAAAAGAAGACGGGTGTTCTATCTTTATGGATATGACACAGGCTTTCGATTACGTTGACCATGACATATTAATTGGCAAACTCAATGGACATGGAATAAGAGGTAATGTTCTCAAACTAATTGAATCATACCTCAAGGGCCGTAACCAATACACTGAAGTGACTAAAGTGAATGTTTTTACTAAACAAGAAGAAACCTTTAAGTCACATAAACGAAAAATAAACTATGGTGTACCACAAGGTAGCATTCTGGGTCCACCGCTATTCATCATATACATTAATGACCTACCCAACGCCACAGATAATCCTATAGCTCTCTTTGCGGATGATAGCACTGTTAGTGTTAAATATAGAGACAAAAATGCTTATGAAGATGACTTAAATAGCACCTTGAGCTGTATTATGAATTGGTTGAATTTAAATAATCTAAAAGCGAACTTATGAAAAACAAAACTACTGAACTTTAGACAGCGCATAACAACACAAAGCACCCTAAACGTAAATTTTAACAACCAACCTATTGAAGAAATAGACACTACCAAATTTCTCGGCTTGTATATTGATAATAAAATGACTTGGAAACCACATATTGAACAATTATGCAAGCGAGTGAGTCGATCTTGCTTATGCCCTACATGAACTTGCATTTAAAATTAATATTAGTACACTCGTGACCGCATATCGTGGGCTGGTGGCGTCTATACTCAGATATGGCATAATATTTTGGGGGAACTCCACCAACAAATATCTCGTTTTTAAAGCACAGAAACGGTGCGTTGGGGCTATGTTTGGTTTAAAATCCACCGAGAGTTGTGTACCTTTCTTCAAGAAGTACAGTATCCTACCTATGCCTTCACTTTACATATTTGAAGTAGCTGTCTTCGTGAAACAAATCCTCAACTGTTTGTGTTAGCATCTGAAGCTTTTAATCGTTGTCAAAGAGATGAAAGTCGTCTCTGTGTTCGCAAAACTAATACTGCCTTAATGTATAAGAGTAGTTTTCATATGGCACCAGTCGTTTATAATAAATTGTCAAAAGAGCTAAAAAAATTACATGTTAATTTATTTAAGCAAAGATTAAAAACGATGTTATGTCAAAAATGTTATTATATCAGATTTTTTAGCAGACAAATTTTGACTTTAAGTATTATTGTAATTTCTAACAACAATTGTAATTTGACATTGACATATCTCTACAATAACTATCTGACTGAAGCATTTATTAAAACATACATTTTTATATTAGGTACTTAATTATTTTTTACTGTTGACATTTTTAAATTAAGTATTATTTTTGCTGAATCCACTTTAAATTAATGATGTTAATTATTACTTATTCATATTTGTACGCCGTCATCGGCAAAACATAGTGTAAGTACCTATATATTTTATTAACAACACCTGTTTTTACACCACCTGTTTTACAAATAAAAAAACTTTGACTATGACTTTGGCTTACCATCAAGTTGGTTCCTTAGCGTGGTGAGATGCGTGTCCACATCGGCAAAGTCTAGGGTGGCCGCACGGGCGACGTCGCCGGGCTCGGGCACGGGCAGTGCGCAGCTGTCTGACATCGCGCCGCCGCTCGACCGCATGTACGTGCGCACTATGAAGTGGAGCAGCGTCACGTTCGACTGTTTAGACTACGGACAATACCAATAAGTTTATATAAATTATCATTATACTAGCGGCACGCCCTTACTTCGCACTGTTTTTACGACTTGACATAGCATCGGGATTTCTTTATTATATGTAAGTTTAATATTAATGTATTATTCACATTAATCTTCCGGAATAAAGTCCCTGAATTATGGTGAAAACCACATCATAATCCGTTGCGAAGTTTAGAAGAACAACGCGGTCACACAGAAAGACACGAAAAGCGACTTTAATTTATAATATGTAGAGATGTAGATATTTATTATGTTAAGCGTAGCAGCCAAGGGGAACGGGGAAACTCCCTTTTCTCCTTCCAATCCACTCTATTCTATGAATTTTCCCTTTTTGGCCCTGTTTGAACATGAATATATCCAAATAAGCTAGATACAAATTATCTGGGCTAAGTCATAAGACAGTGGCGCCGATTCCCTTGTTCACATACTAAACTAAATTTAAGTTCAGTGCATCTTTTACTTTCTATTTCATTAAGAAAAGGACAGAAGATAAATATTAGTTTAGTCCTGTCAAATTAGTCAACGCCTGACGTAAATTGATGTATTTTTAGTAGGCATGTTTTTAATCACTTCTAATTTGTCTATGGAGTATCTTCATTTGACAGGACTAAACTAATATTTATCTTCTGTCCTTTTCTTAATGAAATAGAAAGAAAAAGATGCACTGAACTTAAATTTAGTTTAGTTTGTTAACAAGGGAATCGGCGCCAGTAATGAGTATAGTAATGTAAATGTATCATGGCGGTAATATTTACATGTGAAACTTATTTATAACATTATATTATATATATTCGTCGCTTCATTCTTCAGATATAATGTATACTAAGTAGTCCCTTTATCCTACAGGCAACATCGCACGATTTCAGAGTGTAATTCAATTTTTTTTTTCTATCTACAGTGCGTTTCTACCATCTTACTCTGTTTGACGTTGTTCATTCCTTTTTCGAGCGAGGCAACGAGCGCAAACGCCTAATAAAAATGCCGAAACGTAATGCACAGGAGAAATTGGAAAGATACAAGTACACACGGCTACACATCAAGCTATGCATTTCCAGTTTTAGCTGACCTCGCATTGTATAGGTTTTTCGTACAATCAGAAGGCAGCTTATACTGGTTTTGTATAGCTTGATGTGTAGCCGTGCGTACAAGATTAGAAAATTAGAAAAAAAGGAGAAGGAATATCGGCGTCGAATACGTCGACCGTTCGATTCATCGGAGGACGAAAACATTGCAGGTTCGTTGAATAATTGTATTACTAAGTGACACGTGTTTACATCAAATCGGGATTGACTGCGAGTCAATTGCGATAACATAATTAGCTGCGAGCTAATTATGAGTCATGTTCGCATGACAAAGTAGTAGAAAATATGTGTAATTTTGAATAGATATGCGGCACGGTTGGCGCAGTGGTTAAGCGATTGACTGCTGCGCTGCGTGTCGCGGGTTCGATTCCCGCACGGTACAAATATTTGTATGGCCTACAAATAGTTGTTCCGGGTCTGGTTGTAAATGTTAATAATGTTGTATTGTTTTGTGTATGTGAGTTTAAATGTTTGTAAACGCACCCACGATACAGGAGTAATTCCTAGTGTGGGGCAACGTTTTATCTAACAAAAAAAAAAGAAAACTATGAATTTTTGTCCGCGAGACAATACTAACGCACAACGCGTTACATACCTACCTCCTTATTCGTTCGCTAAATTATAGTAATGATTTATAGATACGAACGACGCAGAGCCCTGCGAACTACAAGATGGTTCGCCAACCCATTCATGCGAAGAAGGTCAACCGGGGCAAAACCCTGCCTTGCAGGATATACTAGACCTCGTGGAGGATCCGGCTGCCCCGCCAGCTGAGACAACCCCAGAAGTTTTGGATCCGGAGTTATTGCAAGCTCCGAAGTTGAACGCGGAGATTTCAGCCGCCGTATCAGACATACTTAGAGATCGAGACAAAAAATTGGTCGGTTTTCAACAACAGCTAGGAAATGGTACCGCAGCAATAAACAAAGCAATGGATACTTTGCTCAAAACAAATAACAAAGCCCTGGCCTTGAAACATTTAAGCGATGGTTGTCGTTTGTTAACTGATTTGCACCATTGTTTGACTAAAGACAGAATATCAATCGCCGGTCACTCATCCATCACCCAGGGAAACTGGTCAGGACCTTCTCGGTACCCGCCGAACAGAGGGGGGGGGGGGGGGGGGGCGTGGAGATCATAGGAGACCACCAGTGACGCCACGTCGGTCATATCCATCGATCACTAATAAAGAACTAGATAAACAATCAGCGGCAAAAAATGTCCTCACCGAATGAGCACCCACTTGAATATTTGGGTGCGCTTTTAATTTAGTAGCATTCGAACGCTCCGACGGTAAAGATGCCCCAGTGCTCGTTTAAAAATTGCAAAAATCACACATCCAGGACACTAAAATAGGATGGTGTTTCATATTTTCGGTAAGTAAATATTAATATTATCATTATATAATTGTTATCACTGTATTGTAAATGCTGATATTTTGTCAATAAATCATCGTAAAAACATTTTTTTAATTAAGTTGTTTAAACAGCAGAAGTTATAAAGCATCTCAATTGTAAAGACTCTTACTAAACGTATTAATCATACTATCGCATGCCCACTTAAATTGTTCGGGTTATGCGCGTTGATTCTGTTCCATTTGTTGGAGACGCTATTGTTTTTTTAATTTTTATTATTAAAGAATGATAGTTTTTTTTTTAATGAAAGTTCTTTGCTGTTTCTATGAATATTATAGAAACATTTTATAAATTTAATTTTGACTAAGTGCATGTAATAAAATTAAAGATTTAAGCTTTTTTTTTAGCTTTCCACGAGATCCATCTAATTATTTGACTGCTATTTGCGACGTTGCCTGTAAGTTTAATAGTTTATTAGTTTTAAGTCTGTAAGTTTAATAATTAGATCAAAATATGTGTAACAAAAAAAGATAAAGAATAAATAAATGATTATGACTACCTACTATCATTACTTTCATTAATAAATACATGTGGTGCCCTATCCAAAAACATTTACATTCAGGTAAATGATAACCATTACACATCCTATACACCATAGAATAGAATAAAATATGGTTTATTACATACACAATTTTTTAAATACATTAAAAAAAAGTTTAAACAAAAAAGTATGGGACAGTTCGAGCCCACTCATTCCTTGTCCTAGCGGCGATCCTGGATCGTAAAACTTTATTGCTTTTTTTTGCACTTTGTAATTCGAACTTTAAGACATGCGTGTAAGGTTGAATTTGTTTTGATATACAGGGTGGCCGGAACATTGACGTCCAAAAATAAAATTTAGGTCCCTCGTATCGTGGGGTATCCGAATCACCCCCATGTATGTTCCGCGACTTTTCATAGTTTTCGAGTTACGAATTTTTTTCTGATTTTTTGAGAATGATCGACCTGACCAATCTAAAAAATGGCTTTGTCGAGATTTTTTTTTTGCAACTGAATCTTCGTGAGTAGTACTTTTATGCATAAAATAATCAGCTTCGTAACTGTGATGAAAGTTATGAAAAAGTTGGTCTAAAGTGCTAATTTTTTTATGATTATGAAAGCTGAGAGTCTGGCGCATTCTTGAAGCCTACTTAGGAACCATGAAGTTTCCTGTTTAAATTTTTTATTTAAAGTTAAAATGCTAAGCCATGATTTACCGAACGTAATTTTTTCACTTTAGACCAACTTTTTCATAACTTCCATCACAGTTACGAAGCTGATTATTTTATGCATAAAAGTACTACTCACGAAGATTCAGTTGCAAAAAAAAAATCTCGACAAAGCCATTTTTTAGATTGGTCAGGTCGATCATTCTCAAAAAATCAGAAAAAAATTCGTAACTCGAAAACTATGAAAAGTCGCGGAACATACATGGGGGTGATTCGGATACCCCACGATACGAGGGACCTAAATTTTATTTTTGGACGTCAATGTTCCGGCCACCCTGTATATTGATCAGTGGGTATCGGTCGTAAAAATTTATTGCTTTTTGTACAAAGGTTTGTCAAATAAACTTTAAGCATTGCGTTTAAGGTTGAATTTACATTAATGTATGTTTATTTCAACTAGCAACCTAAACACAATTTGGTGACAGTTTTAAGAGAACGTTTACTTGGGATTGTGTATCTAGTTCTTTATTAGTGATCGATGGTCATATCAATGGCAGTCTCAAGCGCAAGCGAAGAGCTCCTACGTATAGAAGACCCGTGCGGCACAACAGAAATACCCAAGGTACATGCAGGCAGAATACGATTCTTCCTCAGTCGTTGGTCTCACATAACTAGTAACGCAGTTGTTATCGTGGTTAGAACATGGTTTCACAATTCCCTTTTGTACTCCTGTGACTCAGCCTATCGTACCTGTTTGTATTTACTTCGGACGAGGCTCGAGATATGCATGTAGCAATTAAAACATTATTAGAACTAGGTGCTATAACACGTTGTATCCCAACTCATAACCAGTACATATCAAAAATATTCTTGGCACCTAAACCTAATGGAGATAAGCGATTTATTCTAAATTTAAAATCATTAAATAAATTGATTACAAATACACATTTTAAAATGGAGGATTATAGGACCGCAGCTAAATTAATCCCTCAAGACGGATATTTAGCAACAATTGACCTCAAATAGGCCTACTTATTACTTCCTATGTCAGAATCCGATCGAAGATACTTACGATTTAATTTTCAGGCCCCTATTTCAAAGAATGTATGTACTTACGAGTTCACTGCTTTGCCGTACGGCCTATCAGTGGCACCAAGAGTGTTCACAAAAATCATGAAGGACGTCATAGCCCACCTTAGAAAACAGGGACACAAATCAGTAATATATTTAGATGATGTATTATGTATAGGTAATAATTACGAGGAATGTATCATTAATGTACGTGAAACCCTAAAACTTCTAGAATGTTTAGGTTTCGTAGTTAATTATGATAAAAGTTCATTAAAACCATCTAAAATATGTAAATTTCTAAGATTCGTGTATAATACACATGATATGTCATTATCGTTACCTAATGAAAAACGCAATAGCATTAATCAGTTAGTTAAAAAGTTCTCGAGGTTGCCAACATTTACAATTCGAGAGTTTGCGCAATTAATAGGTGTTCTGGTCGAAGCCTGTCCTGCACTTCGATATGGGTTTCTCTATACTAAATTGTTGGAACGCCAAAAAATCCTGGCATTACAGCAACATAATAATAATTACGAACATAACATTAATATTCCCAACACGGTTCTAGAAGACCTTCAATGGTGGCGTAATCATATTTTCACAGCCATGTGTCCTATTAGAAATCAAAGTTATAAAAAAGAAATATATAGGTACAGATGCTTCTAGAACGGGTTGGGGTGCCGTTTGAGGTGGTGCTAAAGCCCACGGTAAATGGAAAACCATAGAAGTTAGCCACCATATAAATTACCTAGAACTTCTGGCCGTACTCCTAGGATTAAAAAGTTTTGCCAGTAATGACTGTAATTGTGCAATATTGTTGAGGGTAGACAATACTACAGCAATAAGTTACATTAATCGACTAGGTGGAATTCAGTTTCCGCATCTAAATGATCTGACAAGACACATTTGGCAATGGTGCGAGGAGCGAAATATTTGGTTGTTTGCATCTTACGTGAACACGAAAGAAAATTATTACGAAGAATCCAGAAAGATTAATCCTGATACAGAGTGGGAGTTATCAGATCACGCTTATAAAATTATTAAAAGACACTTTGGTTGTCCTGATATTGACCTCTTTGCTTCTCGCAACAATGCCAAATGTGACTTGTTTGTTTCTTGGAAACAAGAACCAGATGCATACGCCGTAGACGCTTTTACTCTGAACTGGCAATCCAAATACTTTTACGCTTTTCCGCCTTTTTCCTTAATTTTAAAATGTTTACGCAAGGTTATTGAAGATGATGCCAAGGGAATTTTAGTTTTTCCCCATTGGCCTTCGCAGCCATGGTACCGACTTCTAAAAAGTTTACTTGACTCCCGTATATCTGAACCCTAGCAAATTTCTTCTTCAATCTCATTTCAGGGAGTACCATCCGCTGCACAGCAAGCTTACCCTGGGTGTCGCGAAACTTTGCGGACAGCATTCGCCCGCCGCGGGACCCCGCGCGACTCATTAAATCTAATGATGGCTTCGCTAGCCGACAATACTATCAAACAGTATAATGTCACATTAAAACTTTGGTGGCAGTATTGTTCCTTGCATAACATTGACTTTTTCAGTGGTACAAAAAGTCTGTTCTTTCCTTTTTAACGGAGCAATTTAATAAGGGTTGTTCATATGGCTCCCTTAATAGAAATCAGTCCGCGTTGTCGTTGATTCTTAACTTTAACATAGGTTCCGATGATTGTATAAAACGATTTATTGAAAGGAGCTTACAAACTTAAGCCCAATAAACCTAAGTATAGGTTTACTTGGGACCCACAACTGGTGCTCAATCACGTGTCCAATTGGTACCCTAATTTAGAATTAAGTATCGAAAAAATCACCAAAAAGTTAGTTATTTTACTAGCACTCTGCACAGCCCATAGGGTGTAAACTTTTTCTCTTGTTAAATTAGATAATATAACAATAACCCCAAGCGGAGTTAAGATGCGACATGGAAAGAGCGACTGTCGCAACCTAGCGCAGGGCACGCCGCGATAACGGCGATAAGACCCCTCTTTGAGGAGTGGCTAGAGAGGCGCCACGGCGCCCTCACCTACCGCCTGACGCAGGTCCTCACCGGACACGGAAGTTTCGGGAGGTTCCTGCACATCATTAGGCGGGAGGAAACGCCCGGGTGTCACCATTGCCAGGATCGCCCAGAGGACACGGTGGAGGTCTGCCCCGCTTGGGCGGAGCACCGCCGTGTCCTCGTAGAGGCGATCGGCAGCGGCGGCGGCCTGTCGCGCCCGGCCCTGGTGCAAGCCATGGTCCGGAGCGAGAGGGAGTGGGAGGCAGTCGCCTCCTTCTGCGAAGCAGTCATGCTAGCGAAGGAGGTGGCGGGACGGATGAGGGAGAGAGCCTCCCGTCCCAGCCGCCGCGGGAGACGCTCCGGGCGTCGGGAGCCGTGCGACGACTCCCGGCCACCAAAGGCGCGGGCCTGCGGGCGGAGAGCAATGGGTAGCTCACCGTCCGATCAGGACCAGGCCCGTGCCGGACGCCGCGTAAGTGTTCCACGCGCGCCTCAAAGAGTTGTCAGCATAATTTGAGGGGCCCCTTAGGGCCGAAGCCTGCCGGGTCAGCGGGATTGTCCGAAAGGGTTACCGCTACCCCGGAACATAAAGGGCGAAGGAAGGAACATGGGTGGGTTTTAGCCAGTAAGTCTGACACTCCCCTCCGCTCCACCCAGAGCGGGAGGGGTCATTTGATGATTTCCAACCAGAAAAAAAAAAAGCGGAGTTAAGATAGCCATAACAGATATTATTAAGACCTCTGCTCCCGGACGAGATCAACCGGTATTGTTTCTACCATTCTTTCGAGACAATATTAATTTATGCCCTGCTTCAGTCCTCAAAGATTATATTTTTGTAACAAAAAATATGAGGACAACGAATGTAGGAAATCTATTATTAACTTATAAGAAACCACACAAAGCCGCCACAGCTTAATCTATCAGTAGATGGATTAAGCGTGGACGTGAGTACATTCAGTGCACACAGCACGCGACATGCCGCCACGTCGGCCGCCCGCATCGCCGGACTCAGTGTCGACAAGATTAGAAAGACAGCTGGATGGACCAGCACGTCTTTAGCTTTTGCCCGGTTTTGTGACCGACCAGTCCCAAGCGATGATGATTTCGCAAACGCGGTTGTATTTCCTATAAGTAATTAACTGATTACATTAAGCAATTATTGGTGATTTTTGCAATAATTAAGAGTTAAGTTCAGCTGTGATTCACAATACGTTTCAGTTTCATTAATAAAAAGATGTACTACCCGAACAAAACTTGTTTCTCTGTAAATCTACTTAGTATACATTATACAGGGTGGCAGGGACAGCGACGCGCAAACGTCGTGAAATTTACGAAAGTCATTCATCTCGGAAATGACCGGTTAAAAAAATTGTCATTTTTCAGTGCGCAATGTATTGCAAACAACGCGATCAAAACGCTCCGCGGATGGCGCGCGCGCGCTCATTATCTACCGCGATACCGCGCGCTGCCCTTTCGAGTTTTATTTACATTGCTGTTTTAAGTGAAACAAGTGAATTTACTATTTTTTTTTATTAAAAATCTCATTGGGTTAGAAATAATGATTTTATACAGTTTGCAGTAAAAAAACGTAAAAATTAAGAAAAAGCCGACGAAAAATTTCAACGCAGGGGGTCCAGAATCTTGTACTGAATCCATGGTAAGCGGTTGCGCGTCTATGTCCCTGCCAGCCTGTATCTGAGAATGAAGCGACGAATAATAAATGATCAAACGAACTTCCTGAAGTGAAGTTCGATCATTATTATATGATACGCTTGATTCGAAGACATAAGAACCCTCCTCTCCCATTATTAAATCACATTCCATAAACTACAGTAATTTTAACCCTGAAAGTTTTGTTTATGACGAATCTGTAAAAATAATGAACAACGTCAAACAGACTAGATGGAAGAAACGCAATGTAGAAAAAAAAAATTAATTACCCTCTGAAATCGTGTGATGTTGCCTGTAGGATAAAGGGACTACTTAGTATACATTATATCTTCGAATGAAGCGACTAACATAATAATGATCGAACTTCACTTCAGGAAATTCGTTTGATCATCTAATGACTGTTATCAATATTGGGTGCATGATAAAGGTCCAAATAGATTGTAGCATTAGTAGGAATATGGTTTATGTTACATGAAAGTTTGAAATCTAATAAACAGCTAACGTTTCTGATTTAAAGTAGTCGATCTAGGTATAAGGGACTATAATTAGGCACCCTACTACCTTTTCAAGCCTAAAGCATGATATCTATTGAACAGCACCCAAATTGCGTCACACTATCAGTCAGAATAATTTTCAAGGATATTGCTGATTCATTACTTCATATGTTCGAAAAATTTGTCTGCTCAACAATGTAAATAACGCAATTATAATTAATAATAGTTGACTTGCTAGTAGACATAGTTTCTATTGAAGGTATCAATAAATCAGAAAGGCTTACCTTGACATCCTTCAGTTTTGAAAGAATCTCAAGACCGAATCCATCAGCTTGTCCCCGTTGGCCATTCCCACCATTCATATAGTTGCCAAGAGTCAGGATTATAGCAAACAATCTCTTCAGAGGTTGACTGGTCATCAGAAACTGGAAATCAAATTGGTAAATTATTCTAACAATATTATTCTTAATTTAGATTAGAATAGAGCGGCGCGCAATGGTTGTTGACATAAAGGTCCGGAAACCTCGTGAAAGCAGAGAAAGATAAACAAATCAAGTATCTTGGCTTGGCTCGTGAGGTTGTTGACATGTGGCTTAATAATCAAGAGCCTAGACCAACACCTGGAAGGCTCTAGTTAGGTAGCTGGATTAAGGACTTTATTCAGAAAGCGGTAATACTGGACACGACTCGCATTGTTAGGAGGTTCCTCTCTCTAGAGCCTTGACCGGTCCGTAGCTCGGACCCTGTTCCCGATACCGATGGGCTACTATTTTTTATATCATCATCATCATTTCAGCTGAAAGACGTCCACTGCTCGACATGGGCCTCTCCCAAGCACCTCCACTTATTATATTTTATATGATTAAATTAAATGTTTTAATATTATAATATTTAAAAATATGGATGCGGGAAAGTGGAGGTCTTTCAGCTGAACTGATGATGATTATTTGAAAATATAATTTATATAGTGAAATAAAGGGTATTATTATAATATTCATAATACAGTAGGTATTCAGCTCAGCGGGATTGTCCGAAAGGGACCGCTACGCCGGAACATAAAGGGCAAAGGAAGGAACATGGGTGGGTTTTAGTCAGTAAGAGTCTGACACTCCCTTCCGCTCCACCCAGAGCGGGAGGGGTCATTTGATGACTTCCCATCCGGAAAAAAAAAGTAGGTATTCAGCCGTTAATATAGCACATCGAGGTTCAGAGTGTCACACTGGTACAGAGATGCCTCTCTAAAAAGCTGATTATTTTTATAATTTACAAAAAAAAAAACAGGTTTTCTCACCTCACAGGTATGTTTCAAATTATCTAGTTTGTGCATTGTTGTGCTAACTGCATCTTCAAACTCTGCTTGGAACATAAAACAGGATATTCGTTCTGCGAAATTTGGTATACCAGATAAATCCTGTAGAAATGCTTCAGGTCTGTCCAGCGGTATTTCAGGTTTGCTCCTTAGGTGCTCTTTAATCATTGCTACCTCCTCGTCAGTGGCTCGCTGGAATTAAAAAGAAAATAATAAATGAAAAAAAAAAAAGATTCAGGATTTTATAGATACCTATGTTAAAAAGGTCAATTTAAAAAAAAAATATTCATATATATTTACATAATTTAAAAGCTAACTCTTAGCTTTTAAATTATGTGATAGCTAAATGTCCATATTGAATAAACATACTAACCAATTCGTAAATCTGATTCAACGCTTCTAAACTAACTACAGACGTATCAAAATTGTAAATAGCATTCTCAATCTCCGAGAACTCAACATGTAAGCTTTGTGCAAGAATGCCGACGTTTTGCGATCTCTTGCTGTCCAATATTTTGATCGGTTGAATCTTCGTCTTTACTTCGACCTTTTTCTTGACTGGCGCCTTGACAACTTGCCTTGAGAACAGATCAGTAAATTCCTCAATATTATCTAGGTTGGTTTCTTCTATTTCCAACCACAAGGGTTTAAAATTGCTTGGAATTGACTCTGCCTGGGCGGCAGGCACTGGCGGAACTGCTAGTATTCGCGTCCAATACAACGGTTTCATGGGTGCAGCCGGTTTCACTGGAGTTTTTCTTAAAGCTAAAACAAGCAGAATGTTATTTACGATCTTGTTAAACCCTTACCCCCTATTCATAACCACTTATCTTAGAAATACAGCTATTTTTGTAGTCTTTTTCACGTTAATTAAGTTAGTGAAAAGCAGGCCAACACCAATTTAGTTAAAATATGTTTATGAATAAAGGGTTGCATTTTATAGAAGTGGCCGCTACTTACTTGCTCTTTGAACATTCCATCCTCCGACAGGCGGCGCTGGGAAAGGTACAGGCCCGCTAGACAGGGGCGGCGGGGGGGGAGGGGGACCTAGGCCGGGCATACCAGGAGGTGGTGGGGCACCACCCGGCAGAGGAGGTGGGGGTGGACCCATCCCTGGCATTGGTGGAGGCGGGGGGCCCAAGCCGGGCATCGGTGGAGGTGGGGGTCCCATTCCGGGCATTGGAGGGGGTGGAGGACCCATTCCGGGCATTGGAGGGGGTGGAGGACCCATTCCGGGCATCGGAGGGGGTGGAGGACCCATTCCGGGCATTGGAGGGGGTGGAGGACCCATTCCGGGCATTGGAGAAGGCGGTGGGCCCATTCCTGGCATTGGAGGGGGTGGAGGACCCATTTCGGGCATTGGAGGGGGTGGAGGACCCATTTCGGGCAATGGAGGGGGTGGAGGACCTTGTTCGGGCATAGGAGGAGGCGGAGGACCCATTGTAGTCATAGGAGGCGGTGAAGGGCCGATGTCGACCATTGGTGGCAGTGGGCCCATACGGGGCACTGTCGCAGGTGGCGACGGGCTTATTTCAGGCGTAAGCTGAGGTTCGGTTGGCTTTGGAAATTGAGAGGAAGAAGAGTGCAACTCAGGTGAAGCGGGGGGTGTTCCTGGCATCGGAGGAGGAGGAGGAGGCATCCCTGGTAAAGGGGGAGGTTGGAAAGGTACAATTTGACTAGGCAGGCTAGCTCTCACGGGCGAGACTTGCGCTAACACACATGTTTCTGTGGTCTGTACAGATTTCGCAGATAGGGTCAGTTCTGGGGACCTGTCAGATATTGATAAACATGTTTTATCATCTGAATCAGCAACACTGCTCACATTGTCATGGTCCAAAGAGATAGTACTTGAATGTCCCAGTGATGACTGACTAGTTGATATTGGTTGCTTTTCAACTGTTATGTACAATACTTGAGTAAGTGGATCATGAATGGTATTTGCATTCCCTAACACTGGGGGCTCTCCATGTTTATCATCTATGTAACTTTTAGTAGGATACGTAATTAAATCAGTGGATTCCAAGGTGCTGCAAAATGATGCATCTGATGAACAAGCACTGCTTTGGCTAACATGGTGAAGGTATTGGTCGATATCCTTCTTCGTATCTTCAGTAGTGTTGAGCTCTGATAGATCATCTTTACGATAACTTTTATTACAGTCTCTACTTTTATTCAACTTACAATAATTTACTATTTTTTCAGATCTGACATCAGGTTTACTTATAATAGCCATTTCACTTTTATGCTCTAAACTACTCAAATCTAATGTTTTATCGATATTTACATTTGTTCTTAGAGGGTCATATTCAGGTATGTTTATCACAGGTTTATTTGATAGCTTATTTAGTTCACTGGCAAAACTCGAAGTCTGTACTTCTTTGCTTGTTAATTCTGTTCTGGTTTTTAAAAGATTATATTCATTGATAGAATCAAAACGTTTCTCTATGTTCTTATTGAGAGATTCAATTTGTGTGTTTATTCTATATTTCTCTATTTGATATTCTAGCTCTTGAAGTTTTTTCTTTAATTGAGATATTACTACTTTAGCTTCGTTAATGTCACTTATTTCTTCATTATTGTTTTGGCTAAAGAACTTATTGTTTTCTAAATCCCGTTGGTTGTCCTGTGTGAAGTAGGGTGAGTCCTTGTCAGGTGGCCACACAGTTGTGTGTAGTCTGCCTGGTGTGACTGGTTGTAGCGCTGGCGCCTCCATATGAGCCCAGTAGTACATCAAATTTGGCTGGAATGAGAATAAACAATACATTACGATTTTTAGTTGTAATGGTTTTAATTAGTTAAGGACTGGATGCAGAAGGCGGAGGACAGTGTGTTGTGGCATAGCATGGGGAGGCCTATGTCCAGCTGTGGACTGCGATAGGCTGAGTTGATAAGGTAAGGATAAAACAAAAAGTAAGCAACCTTAAAATGTAACGAAAACTGTTTTGTTCATGGCCATTCATTAGCTATGCCATAAAACTGACATTGATATAAATAAAAGCTGCATGAGTCAGTTTACAATGTTGAACGTTTGCACAACTAGTTTTGTGTTATACCAATACATCGTGTCACAGAATGACATAATCCATATGAATAACCAATATAAAAAAAATCAACAAAGTAGGTGTCTTTTTCCAAAATCTCCAATTTTATAATGGTAAAAAGTTGTATAAAGTTTCTGTGAGATAATTTTATACACTGATTATTATAGTTTATTTATTTTTTTTGTTTTTGGTAAAGCATGCATGCAACAGTTTCAAAAACATATTTGTCTACTTTTTATTGCCTTTACAATGAAATTGTAAGTAGGTACTATTAAAACGCACATAAACGTTCATCAAATCTAGAACAGAACAAACTATGTTTGGTTAGGATTTAACTTTTTGTGACATGCTAAGATAACATTCTCATAGTATAAATTTGAAAGTAGGTACCTTAAATATATTTTCCGTGGGCGCATCCTTGTCAGATATTTGCCTAAGGACGCCAGCGGCCAGAAGATTGGTACAGTACTGTATCCCAAGGTTCCTCTGATCTTGAAGACCTAACAAAGCTTTCAAGTGACTGTTCTCCGTTATTGATGATATGTACCAGTTCAGGAGCATTTGACCTGGAAGTAACACAAACGTTTTGCTTTCAATATCACACAAAACACTATGCAGTAGTTTTTGAACATAAACAAGGTTGGCCACCAACCATTACCACATTGTTTGACAGTTAATGCAAATTAGTGACGCGCAACCGGCGCAACCGCATAACGTGATCATATCGATAAATATTCATTGTTTTGCATCGAGTAGTGTAAACTATACTTTAGTTTGGAAGTAAAACTAACGAAAATAATTTGTTGTGTTGCGTTATATGTAACAAAACAAATTATATTAAATATTTATCTAGGTATTTCAACGGTTATAAATGTTAAGTATTTATACGCTAAAAATGTGCGAAAATATTTGTCCCACAAAAGACTGAATAGCTGATGCCGCTGTTGTTGTGTGATTTCAAAATCCCTCATCCTAACACAGATTTTGACAGCCCATGTGCTGCTGCGTGCGTACCTAGTAAAGGATACAACCAGATTGCGGTCGATCGACGTCATCGTGACATATTTTGAAGCGAAAATAAAATTGATGTCGCTGTCTAGTTGCATTCGAGTTGTACAGACGCCAGCAGGTCAAGCTACCCGAAACTGTCAAATTTTTCCAATCAACCTTGAACCTTAATGCTTTAGCGATAAAGTTGAAAATCTATTAAAGAAATTTGACAGATTGTAGTAACTTGATGTGCTGGCGTCCGTACTTAGATCCTTTTTTTATTAATTTGCGATTTGCCAAAACGTTGCGCATCTATGAAATCTATATGTGCACATGTGAAAGACCGGGGTACATAGTCGTAGGTATGTACGGACGCCAGCACATCAAGTTACTACAATCTGTCAAATTTCTTTAATAGATTTTCAACTTTATCGTTAAAGCATTAAGGTTTAAGGTTGATTGGGAAAATTTGACAGTTTCGGGTAGCTTGACCTGCTGGCGTCTGTACCTAACGAATAAGAGAAGTATGTCGTTGAAAAGTCAGGTTCTACTGTAGGGAAACGTTTGCGTCGTTTTTTTAATATCAACGCCAATCCTCCAGCAGACGTGCCAATTGGACTAAGATGTGGGTTAGGAATGCAGCTGTTAGAGAATAATGACGACCGGGCTTAATAGTGTTCCACAATAAAATCGTAAAAAAATAAACATTAGTTACCGTCTACCATGTCTGCAGGCATAAGGCAAAAAGGTCCTGCTTACGTTTGTGCATGCTTCCATCAGGCAATAAACAAACAAACAAACCAACAACGTGGACGTGGGTGTTTAAGGCGTAGGTGTCTACTATGTACACTACCTACCTAGACTTTACGCGGCTTTCCAGAACCACCAGAGTTCGAACCGATCTATTATTATTATACACCATGCTTTAGTAATAAAGTTGAAAATCTATTAAAGAAATAGCTTGATGTGCTGGCGTCTGTACCTGAATCCTGATTAAGCCATTACTGGTGACTTAAACATAGGTGAATGTCAAAATGTTCGGGTACCATACATCTTTGGTGAATAGGTACAGGCATGATGTTGTGAGGTGAACAACGTCGAAAGCCACCTACCATTTGTTACGTAAAAGACACAGAATTGCCCTGATGATTAAAATTATAGGCTTTGATTTTGTGTAGACATATTTAGGTCACTCTGTTTATAACATATTTTTTATCCATTGGGAATCTTGACGATCAATTGTGGAAACTTATGGGATACGTTGATGGGGTTGTCCCTGGATTTCCAACAACTATAATTATTTCTGTTAAAAGATAATAATCTACTTCTCCGTTAGGTAGTATTAGAAATGACGTCACTGCGTACGTTCTAAATCTAATAGGCAAGTAGGTAAGTGGCGTATTATTGAGTGTTTGAATAGATAATTGGTCTACATAATAACCTCCCGTCAATGACCGGATTTTAACCGTTACGTAACAGATTGAGTTTGTACTGTAGGACTTATCCTAAGCTTAGTATGAAAGGCGGCTTTTGAGCCTGATACGCACTTTGGTGCAGCACTTTCTTCGACGTAAGACAATTTCTCGACACATGGATTGTACACAACACACTTGTTTCACTATGAATATAAACTTGTATCACAATTAAAGACTTCTTCAAGTCGCACTCTAAATGAATTTCATAATTTTCTCTATTTAAAACAAACATCTGAAAACGATACCACTGCAACGTCTTCGGCACATTCATTTTTAACTTTTTCGGTGGCACATATAATACTAGAGCACGACGGTTTATCAAACACTTTGAAACAGCACGGAGTAATTTAATTTTAGGCGTAATTTCCGCTCTTAACAGCGCAAAGTCATCGTTATGCAAGCGTACAATATTCCCGATGTCTTGCACCCCTTTTCTCCTCGAACGAAACTGACTGAGAAACGTAACATAATTGAACTGTGCTACTGAGGAGTTGGTGAAATTCACACGATTTGTTGACAACTGCATAGCTTTAGATAATAAGAACTCGCGCTCTTTATGTCACGTATGCACACTAGTTAGTAATGGCCAGTATCTCTGCTAAGACTAGTGATTAGAGGCGATAAGACATTATGGGCTATTTGTTAATAAGAGATAACATTCTTATCGCGATGTTCATTCACCTGTTAGCGCCTGCATAAATATAGACAGATGATTTTTGATTGCTTTTTTTAATTAGTCTCGTCTAATGTACTCAACGGAGCCTGCGCTGGTCAAATACCAAAAAACGACTTTTGATTGACTGGAAATCTACGTTGGTCAATATAACATTGATGTTTTTATTGATTATTCGTTATCTCATGCGTCTCTACAGTGACTACATAAGTAGGACAACAAGTGCAGACTATAACTCATCAAGGCCTAAAAAGGCCCTAGTGATTCATGACTTAGCTTATGAATAGATAGGCAGGATTCTACTGACATAATATACCATCACGTCTGTTTTCCTCAAAGGGGTAGGTAGGGGTATAATTTTAGTACAATTGTCATTAACCAGGCTAAACTCCAAACTCCGGGCTGCTACTGAGAAATTCGTAGGTAATATCAGTGGCATGCATTGCAGGCATATAAGCAGTGCCTATCTCGATAAATCGATAAACCATAAGCCTGTCAATTACATTTTATTGTGTGTGCCCCTCACAATAAGAAACTCACTAAATTATAACAAGCTCGCGCGGCAGTAGGCAAACGCCAGACGGCCTACTCGGCTCCCGTACTATTCGCACATTGTCATTGATGTTTAGTCGTTCAAGTTAATACGACGAAATTAAATTCCTGCCTACCTATTCTGAAAACCAATGCACGCCATACTGGGTAATATAAAAACCCAGTAACATTGCCCGACCTAGGGGGTTGAACTTAGGACACCGGGTTAGGGTTAGGTGTGTTGGCGACCACTACAACAACCAAGAGTTTGTCAAAATTTCTAATAGGTAGAATTATTTAGTTACCTACCTTCAAACTTTTCCAAGAGCTTGAAATTGAGTTTATCAGGCACGAACTTGGGGCGCACCACCCGGGACTCAGTCAGTTTGTCGAGTGTGAGAGATGCCACCTTTCTCAGCACATTCGAATCGGACATCGGGCTGTCACTAACACTCGAACTCCTTCGATCTTTGTCTGTTACAACTGAAACGAAAATAAACAAACAAGTAAGTAAATAAATATGTACAAGTTAAATCTTACGCATTTTTAAGTGAATAAGAGGTCATGAGCAGACCCATTCCGAAATAAAAAAATGTTAGAAATGTTAGTTTGGCTTGACTTCGAGATCCACACCACACCATTACACCATTTTTTTTATTTCGGAATGGGTCTGTTCTTTTTTTTTGCACCAGGCACCAGAGCAGGAGGAGAAGAGCCGAAGAGATGCCCAAACAACCGATAGGTTTGCGTTATTTTCATCTCTCCACTTATTTTGGGTATTTCCGTTTATTTACCCCAAAAAATCCACCCTAAGGTGGATTCGCGAAATCGTATGTCCGAGAATCAACTCTAGTTGGATAAACGAAAATAGGCTAAGAGCGTTTTCGGACATGCGTTGCTGCGAATCCACCTTATGTTCGATTTTTTGGGATGGATGAACGGAATAACTCCTTATTTTGAACGCACCAGCCACTTAACCCTAATCATCATTTCAGCCGAAAGACGTCCACTGCTGGACATAGGCCTCCCCCAAGCACCGCCACTTCGACCGATTCTGTGCACCAGTACCAGCCACTTTTTAGTTTGGTTGTTTACGAGACATCTCTGGGCTCAACTGTGGTGGAAACCTTTTTAGAACTTTCCATGCAAGTTTTACTCAAAGAATAAACCATAGAGTACTACACTCTCTTACAGGTTTAGAGTTTCTACCTTAATAGAACAGCTGTTCTATGGGTAAGTTGAGTGAGTGGAATAGAGTAAGTACAAAGATCTATTCAATCAATGCTTTGTTAATTACGTATAAAAAATGTAACGGTATCAGAGCGCAGCTTTTGTTAGTAAGTATGGGATTCTTTTGATTTTCTCATTGTAAAAACGTCAATGTCGGTATCTACGACTGTTGTGGATAGCAAGATAAGGTCCATATTATTTACTAAATGTCATCAATTCAAATTAGCTTGGTTAAGTACAGACGACAGCAGATCAAGCTACTACAATCTGTCAATTTCTTTAATAGATTTTCAACTTTATCACTGAACCGTTAGGTTCTAGGTTGATTGGGAAAATTTGACAGTTTCGGGTAGCTTGATGTGCTGGCGTCTGTACAGGCAGAACTAAAACTGTTGCGCTGTTGTATGAGTGTTCATCTGATTACTGATGTCAGAGATAAAGTGATTAGCAAAAATTATAGCTTCTATTACCTACATATTAGTTATTTTTCTTAGTATTAAGTAGTTTTCTTAATAAGTTCAAGTTAGGTAAGTATACCAAACTTGAACGTAAGTAAGTTTTTTATTTTCATCATAACATAATTACACTCTCAGGCAAATACCGAGAAAAACGCCAAAAAATGAGTAAATTGCCCACATGATGAGATCTTAGACGTACCTACCTTTATTCATTTAACGTTACGCACACCAAAGGTAATCATGTTTCATTACAAGTGCGGGAAACTGTCTTACGTAACTAAGTACTCGTTGTTATGTACATGCTGGTTAAACATCGATTCGCTGTAACGACGTTAAATCGCTGTTAATAGAGCTGAAAATTGATTGTTGCGGGTTTGGTCTGCTTCGGTGTCGGTGCGTAAAAACATCAACAAACTGGTTTGCTCGCCCATTGTGAAAAGTAAGCACTGTATGTCAGCAACAGGTACCCAAGAGAATAGAGGCTGCCATACGAATAGCATCTAGATATGTAGGTGAAGAGGGGCACTGTGGGCATTGATTGATTTGTACGAGGATTCGCGATAAGCAACAACGCAAATAGATAAACTAACATGGATAAACTTTTATCTGTGTGCTCTCAGTAGGTACCTATACGAGGATGATACTTGTCACTAAATATAACGTTGTATAACTAATTTCTTTTGTTATGAAATATCTTGTGTGCCAATATTCGTCATGCATGTTGACTACCTAGGCAGATAGGTATATAATATTATGTGTATTTGGAGATCTCTCAGTTTCGATTAATAATAGTGGTTGATAAGAAGTACAGATGAATGTAATGGTTTATTAGTAAACTGACCGTTGTCTAGTAACGTGAGTGATGGCTCGCAAGCCACCGGAGGGAGCTCCACCTTGCGATGCTTCGACAGCGTGAACGAAGTCTGCCCAGGGCAAGCTTTCACCCGGTTGTCGAGGAAATCGTGGTTGCACTCGTGGGTGACTCGTTCTATATTCCGTTCCGCTTGGTGGACGCCGCACCAGCCCGAAAATGCAGTGCCCATAACCTTTTCATTCTCGCTTTTGTCACCACTGTCATCGAATACGTCATTCTTTTCTTCTTTTTCCATGTCATCGGTGGAGAGCGAGGAGGCGGCATCGTCGTGCGGCATGTCTACGGTCATAGCTACACTTGCGGGCTGCACGGCCGGCAGGGGAGGCGTGAGGGTGCGCGGCAGCTCCTCGGGCGCGCTGTCGCTCTCCGCGGAGTAGTAGCACTGGTTGAGCTCGACGGCGAGCGGCGTGAGCGGGTCTGTAAACACTGACTCGGAGGTGGAGTCGTTGGCGGGCGAGAGCGCCGGCGGCGGCGGTGCGGCGGCGGGCAACTGGTCGCGGGTCGGTGACCGCGGCTGGGCGCGCGGCTCGCACCTGGTCACCGTTACCTCCGACTGCACGCTCGCCGACTCGGCGCCCTCCCCGTGCCGCAATGTTTTGAACACGCACTCGACCGTATCGTTATCTGATATTTCGATCGGTTCGTTGATATCTGAATCTGGCGTTTTATCAAACTCCCTGTCGACGGCGTCACGTTTGGCATCGCTCTTCTTCCGTCCATGTTTTTTGCTATCTCTTCCTGGTGATTTTCGGTTCAAGTTTCGCATAAAATGTTTACCCTTAGCAGGGGATTTTCCAGTTTTGGATTGTTTTTCGTTGGTTTGAATGTTCCCCATGGTTTAACGGATTCTATAACAGTCATTTAATAAACTTTATAAACTTGAATGAGCTCGAATGGAAAGTACCTACAGAGAGCAAAATATAAAAATCTAATTTGAAGCAGTTTCACAGCCCTTGGTTGTCTGATTCCAACCCTCAACCATCTTCAACCCCGAGCATGCGCAGTTCAAACAAGGATGATCAATAGTTTAGGTGCGTCCAAAATTAAACATTTTGTACTACCTATCTTAATTTTCTCCCCTACTGTTTTTCTAATTAAGAATTATTTTCTTAGGTATAACATTTTAATTGCATTGCATTTCATTGTTTGTTATTTTAAATAATAATGAGATCAAACTCTGCAAGTTTGAAAGTCTCGGTAGAGTCGGGCAACTTTTCCTAGTTCTGTGTTATTGCCACTAGATGGCGCAACCGGTATGTTATATTGTAGAAAGCATTAAAACATTTTGAACGCAGAAGAGCAAAACATGTTTAACGGATACTCGGCCGTAGCTAATGGTTATCCTTGATGTGTTAATTGCAGTTTGGTTTGCTGATGGCTAAAATAGCTTACAACTGTTAGTAGGTCAGATAGGTGAAACTGATCGTTTTAGGTACCTATCTAAGTAGGATGTTGCTATCAGTACAGGAACTTTAGTTCAAACTTAGGCCGGTATTACATAAGCTCACTCAACAGTCAAGCCTTACTTAAAACTAGTCTCAAGTCTTGTTTAAACTAGTTTTAAGTTGAGTTGAGAGAGCTACTGAAACAGGGGCCTTAGACTATGAAAATTTCAGTTCGAACACGTGTTAAGAAAAAAACATGTATCTCATGTCATAAGGGTGGGTATCGTTCAATACCCACCCTAAGATTATAAGATTAAGCAACCGTAATTCTAATAGGTAATCTACCTATATAGGTAGATTAGAATTCTTTGAATTTTTCTTCTTTTTCTTATTATTCTTGCAGAGCAGTTCCGTAACCAACAGACAATGTACAGGCCACTGAAGACACATTATGTACATACACATATTAAAAAAGAAACACGAAACATTTAACTAGCATTAATATAAACCCACCAAACATCGTACTGACGGCGGGATTAAAACTGGCCTGCAAAATTGGAGTAACTTTTTAACATAAGATATACTTTAGAAATAAAAAGGACTCGAAAAAGAGTTTGTGCCGTAAAGTGTAGTATGTACTTAGTTTTGCAGGCCAGTGACGAAAAGAATTCCTTAGAGAGGTGGAATTAGGCACCTGACTCGACTTATCGCTGTCTGGGTAGTGTTGGACGTAGGTCTTTCCCATGTACAGTCCTTATAGTTATTTTACAGCTGCAACCCAACAGCAACCTTGTTACGACCACCATAAAGATCACTGATTTTGACAGACTTGACAGTTGCAGTAATCCAACAGCAACCTTATTTTCACGAGATTATTCACAGCGATGCAAAATCAGAGGTAAATTAACTGATTGGACTGTACCTTACATTACCTTTCTTTTAGGTACTCTTTCTCCTCCTTCTACATTTAGTTTGTCCCATCATGCAACCGTCTTTGTAAAGTCCGTTTCACGAAAGAAGTCCCGCGGCAATAAGTGGAACTAATTATTTATTATTATTTAGTTAGCAAACATTGTTGAGAGGTTTGTGGCTATGTAATAACAGCCGCACGGGTCGATTGATCAGGTTAAGCTACGCTTGCCGTGGTTGGTCCGTGGATGGGTGACTATCTTTACATGCAAGACCCCTCCGTGCCTCGGAAAGCACGTTACGCCGTTGGTCCCGGCGTGGATCTTTGACACGGGTTTACCATCTTACCAATGGGTTTCCTATTACCCAGCAACTGGGTTGTGGAGGTCAGATAGGTAGTCACTCCATGTAAAATACTGGCACTCAGCTGCATCCGGATGTGGAGCAGTTGCAGGAGCGCGGAGCGCAAGAAGTCCGCCAACATAGTGGATATCCGGCTTAAGATTGTGTATTTTACTAACCAGTGACTGTAATATGATATTGAGATAACTAAATGAAGATGTGTTTCCGTCGCATGCTTGTAGCGTCAAGAAGAAGAAGATGCCTGTAGTGTAGCGCCACGTCTGCGGGCCTTCTTTCGTGAATAGGACTCTAAGATGACAGGTTCCAAGGTTGCCTGGAAGAGATCGCAGAAAGCGATAAGGCCACCCGTTGTATGTTTTGTAGTGATAATCGTATTTTTTTTGTTATGTATTTTCTGTACAATAAATTAAAGAAAAAACAACTAGAATTGTTTTTTTTTAAATATTGTTTTGAGCGATACAAAGGAAGGATTGTCGTTTGTTTAAAATTGTAGCACGTAACAGTTTGAACACAAATTAAAACACAAACAACTGAAACAAAATTTTATTACAATTTCAAATCGTATGTTCGGATTTTCATTACGACGGCGTTAGTGAAAAAAACGAGTGTCCTTCGCGGGTCGGGATCACTGGGATATGGAGCGAAAATATCGCCAAGCGAACTGTAGGTCTTACGTAAATCTGTTTAGACAGGTTTGTTTAGCACTTCACGTCGCGTTCTCTAGAGTTAGGTCACTTTAAATATACACTTTTTTAAAGCGCTTTTCTCTTTAATAGAAAGAGATTCACTCGAGCCGTGCAGTGTTTCAAAGCTGCACATAATGATTAATATGTTTTATTACTTGAATATACCTACATAGGTTCATTACTACCAATACTATTTAAAATAAGTAACGAATTAAAGTAATTGAAGAGGCTTTACAGTGGGATGCTGTAGCTAATATACCACCATACAGCTAGTACCAGAAATGTGTGGTTATCTAGGTAAGGGTGTGGTACAGACCATCACACTGAACAACTATCTCCATAGGACATCGTAATCGCGTAAAAATAATCAGCTGCCCCAAACAAAATGTCAGTAAGTACCTATTCGATCCAAATGTTGACAGTTGATTATCTTTTCGCGATTACGATGTTGGTCCCATGGATAAAGTTGTTCAGTTTGATGCTCTGTTACCTCTAAATACAGGGTGGGAGGACTTCGACGCGCAAACTGAGCCATGAATTCAGCACATTCTAGATCCCTTAAATTTTTAATCGGTTATCACAAAAATAAATCTGCTGTTTCATAGACAAGTGCAAACCTACGTGGTCAAAATGTATGGAATATGAAATTATTTTTTTAATAACCGCCGAAATTTTTTAACGCTGGGAGTATCATGTTATGATTCCATGGTAACAAGTTGCGCGTCGATGACCCTGCCACCCTGTATGATATGACTACACATTTATGATACAACACGCTGTATAGCAGTATAGATGATATTAAAAATACGAAAATCCAGAAGCATCGATATCCTACAGTCCACTTGAATACCAGTAAAAACAGAAACGAGAGGATAATTTAAAAAAAACATGGCTTTAAATAAAACGAAACAATAAAAATCCTGAAAAAATGACAAGCCAAATGAAAAAGTAATCTACCGTTTCAGCTCAAGAACACTACAGAACGTCCTTTAATTTTCTAATCAATTGCCTTCGTTTATTACCCTCGGGAAAGTTCCAATATGAAAATCTTGAAAAAAGGATTGCTTATTGAAAATAATAAACTTTAGGAACGGGCGATTTCCCCTTAGAAAATAAGTAAAACAAACGATTGGCGAAGTACGTTCTTGTTCTCGATTCCTTTTTACATTAAAATCTAAGACCTAAGTTACCTAGTTATGACCTTTGCTCACACTTTGCGCCCTTTAAGGGGGATTCACTACTGCCAGGGTCGCGGGTTGTTCGAAAAAGTTACGGTGCCCCCTGGCACAGGCATCTGAAGGAACACGGGTGGGTTTTAGTCATTAACATGATGTCACATGTCTGACATGCCCTCCCGCTCTGCCGTGAGCGGGAGAAGTTATTTGATGATTACGTCTTTTTGCAATTTGCAAGTCAGTGTCAAGTTTTGTGTTGATTAAAATATTGTTTGCGACCGTAACAAATATGAATTTACAGAATTTTTATCATTAGAATCAGCAATACAACTCCTTGAGTTAAAATTGTCCTCAAATGTCCATGGAATTTTCATTTAATAGGGCAATACAACTCTCTAAGTTTATCTTAGTTTGATTGATTTGTTATTTATATTGATGATTTTTATTTTATGATTATAATATCTGTTACGGCCGCGAATCATATTAAGATCAACATACAACTTGTTACTGACGTGCAAATTGAAAATTCGTAAGAAAATTTGATTGTCCCGGGTCCGGGCTACCCTGACGCTTTCGCCTTAAGAGAAAAATTATGCAAACTGAGATACTTGCTAGCTTGTTGGTTGTTATATGATTTGTTAAAATATTTAAATTTTGCCCTTTTACCTTTAATAGCCCTCGGATTTCGTTAATTGTTCAAAACTTTATATTAAGGAGAAGTGGGATATGATAATATTTTTCCATAATTCTGTAGATAACTTCCACACTTTTAAGGGTAATAGGTAACTTTGTGGAAGTAGGTATACCTACTAATTATGTATCAATTAATCTGCCTAGCCTTTTCGCGACTATGTTGGGGTTGGCTTCCAGTCTAATCGGATGCAGCTGAATACCAGTATTTTACATGGAGCGACTGCCTATCTGACCTCCACATTCCAGTTACTGGGTAACACGATACCCTTGGTTAGTCCGGTTGTCAGACTCTTGGGCTTCTGAATATCCGTAATGACTGTCAAAGATCTAAGAATGACAGCCGGACCAACGGCTTATCGTGCTTTCCAAGGCACGGAAGGTTCCTGACCCGTCTCGATATGTAGTGGATGATCACCCATCCATAAACCGACTGCGGCAAGCGTAGCTTAACCCTACAATCGAGCCTTGCGGCTGTTATCATTTAGCCACGAGGCCCTACTAAATATGTAGAAAATTTAAATAACAAGATGCGTAAAGAAGCAGTAGAGCCATGCAGTTATAGGTAAGGATCCAATAGGTATTATGTCGCATCCAGGAAAAAAAAGTCTATGTAACTACCTACATAGGTACCTGGGGTAGGTACATTTTCATAAAAAAACTAGTTCGTTTTCCTCCGCATTTCATGTGTAGAAAGTTGGTAGAGGTGGTCAGATAATGAAAATTCATGTAAGAAGTTGGATATCCTAGAAAACTTTGTCTGGCTGTTTCGTAATATTATATTCAACAAACGACACCTCTGTTCTGGCGACGAGGACTCGCGCCTCCCTCTTTTGCAACGAAAATGAGATTGAACAAATTATTTCATAGCTGTTGTTATACCTAGGAGATATACGCTCTTATCACGAACAAAGCCTTACGGATTTAATTCGCGTATCATATGGAACAAAGCACATAAATATAACACCCTGTTCAATGGCGCAGGGGGCTCACCCCATGAAATAATCAGCAAAAGGGAACCAGCCTTTGTAGTCTATCGGTATTATCGCTATCACAAGGTATCGGCAAACAGATGCAAGCTTAGCCGCGCGTAATCTAAACATAACAATTCGCCAGACGAGACGAACAAATTTGTTCCGACAAGGGTTATTAAAATTCAGAATATTTTATAAATAGCTACTTAAAATAATAGCAGTAAGTATCTATTTATTTATTATTTTATATATGTATACTTTATTGTACAGCACAAAAATACATAGCATAAAAAATACATTAAACACTACAAAATATACAATGGGCGGCCTTATCGCATTACTGCTATCTCTACCAGGAACCTTAGAATGGACAGTGATTTTCCTGGACATAAAGTGGGACTGTCGTTGGTGCAAATATTATGTATACAATACACTAAAATATATACACAAATATATACATATCCAATATTATAGATACATACTATATATATAAGCAACGAAAAATAAAAGAACTGTAGATGATTGCAGTTAGGACAACAAGATCACAACGACAAGTAGTGTTCCTTTACGAGTCTTTTGAACACCTGTAACGACTGCGCGCGTTTTATTTCAACTGGCAATGCATTCTACAAACGAGCGGCCTGGACAGTAAAGGATTTATCAAGGAAAGTTGTGGAATGCATAGGCATTTTGAGCTTCAAGTTATCTGATGACCTTAACAATTTCGTGTGGGAGTCGCAAAGAAACTGAAAACGAGTAAGTAATACAAAGCAAAAGCATTTTTATGCTAAACTGTGCTGAAATTGCTAGACGCACGATATTTTGCCGTCGACTGACATTAGCGTGATAACTATGAGGAATAATATGACAATTCTGTTGCAGCCCTGTTTCGGAATTTCCTCTGAAACAAAGGCATTATGAATAGAGGATTTTGTTATTGATTGCCAGATAGGGTTGACTGTTGAAAGTGCTTAACAGATCTTTTCACTTTAGTAATCGACAAAAAAGTGTGAAAATCCTATAAAAAAAAATAAAAAATCCTGTCCTATCCGCCCAGAGATAGCCATGAGAGCTGTGGAGTACGCGGATCAACGTTGGTTTTATCTAGGTTGTATCAGTTGTCCTTGTCATGGTGACCTATTTATAATAACACCACGCAAACTGGACGTTGGTGGAAGGCTCTTGAGGTGAGTATACACTACAGCATTTTCTCGAGCATTCTTACGAATGATACAATAAAGGCAAAAGCTCAGTTTCCAAAAACATTTCCATGCAATGTTGCGTTCCTGCGAATGCTCGACGCTGCGTTCGACGTACTGCTCACGGCGAGTGAGCATTTACCTGTAACATTTCTTTCTACTAACCAAAACTTTCTAACATTTATTTTAATAACAAATGTTTATTTCTTGTTACACCAAAAAGCTCGTTGGTTTTTAAAATCAGCTTGTAACAAAACATCGAGCGTCGTGTTCGAAGTGCTGTTTGAAAAAAATTTAAAAACTGCAAATGCTCTGTTACAAGTAAATGGTCTAGTCTGTGCCTTTTGGTGACAATATAACTGGTACGTATGGTTTCTTTCTGCCTCACAGGACCAACCTAAATGCCTTTTTATCTGTCTTTCCTTGTTAAGAGGAACACTTAATTTCATTTTCAATAGTGTCCCAAAGTCTGCAAAGACCTTAAAACTTCTTTCCTTTGCCTCGATGCAGTGGTCTAACTTTTGTAATTTACATGAGTATAATTTGTAGTATAATCTGTGGCATAATTGTACCGCTGTCACACTCTAGAGTAATTAATGCGCGGGAGAACTGATGCTTTCGGAGTTAGGAACTTCAAGAAATAGTTGTCAGAGTCTTGCGTCTCTCTATAGAGTTGTAAGCAAGTATGTCACTGTGGATAGCACATTGAACGTAGTACTATAACCGATGGCTTACTTCGATGTATGGCGTGTAATATTAAGTTCGTGTAAACTTAGTTCTGTTACACTATTCTATTATCTGTGTTAAGCAATAATAGCAATACTTACAAATAATGAAGCAAGAAACTAGGATTTCTTTCTGAAGAAAATCATCTCTTACATTATGAAAACTTTTAGTAATATTGATGGCACAGTTTCCAAATGGTGCAGTGGGTTAGGCATTACGGTTAGCGGGTTTGATTTCTGCACGATATGTTGAATGGCCTACTGAAAATAGTTCCGATTTTGGGTCTTAAATTTTTCAAATACTCGTTTACTCGAAGTGGTATGTTATATCCAAAAAAAAGTCCAGTCAGGGAAATACAGACGGAATAGGGAAGAACGGTTGTGGAGGTCAGATATGCAGTCGCTCCATGTAAAATACTATTTAAATATAATTTCTAAACCAATTGACACCCTACGGCAATTGGCCATGTTATAGCTATTTCACACAACTGACAAGGAATGACAGTTGTGATTTGAATATACGGACAATTTAAGTTGATAGTCAGTTAGCTTAACTATTAATTTCCCTGCCCTTACACAACGTAATAAACATTACAATTACAGTAGCGTCCCAATATTACGCTTTCCTATTTTAACGAATAGTGAGATATCAAGAACAGTTTCCTACAGGCTACTGTTCCTTGTTTAACAATGCAAAACGCAGTTCCCGATAACCGACTCTTGGTGACAGTTATTGGTACCTAGTTATAAGTACATGGAAACGGTTGCAACTCTGGCTACGGTTTCGGCTCGCTCTATGTACTGAGAGATATGTACTATGTAAAACAGTCCTGCAACAAGTTTCTGCAGTATTCACAGTGAAGATAAGTACTAAGTACTTACCTAGAGAGAATCTACATCACCATACATTTATTCTGCTAGACTTTAAGAACAAAAGAAAGGTGGACGGAGGGAGTACTAAGGAATGGAAGAGGCAAAGGAGGTATAGTGATACTGCTCAGTGCTCTATCTCCTGTAAACTTTCTCTATAAAAAGTTACTGAAAAAAAAACTTTAACTTTTTTTTTTGCTGAATGGGCCTGCTCTTGACCTCGATCACGCCTGATGGAAAGTGACGGATGAGGTCTAAACATAAAAAAAAAATGTAAAGTAAATTTGATAGAACGCCACGAAAAAACCTTTCAGAGAGTTCCGGTAACTTATGTGAATTTTGAATTCAGGTTCAGCTGCAGATTCGGGCGCCGTATTTTAGAAAAGATAACACTACAACTTCAATATGCCTAAACAAGAACAATCCGGGCGATCACTTACTGCATGTAAATATATGTATACACGAACTGCACGTCGGCTTCCGTTATATACGGCTTGTTGAAGTTGGAATATTTAGTTTCCTCGTTCGTTTATCTTCTAAGCTAAGAACAAATCCTCCTTGTACTTACTGTAGTTACTTTTTAGGGTTCCGTAATTCACGTCTCGGAATCCTTATAGTTTCGCCATGTCCGTCCGTCCGTCGTCGGCTTACCTTCCAAACGGTCAGTGCTAGAAACATGAAACTTTGCATGGATGTCTGTATTTACCAAGTCGACAAAGTGCTAAAATAAAATCACGAAAAATATTTTTTTTGGGGACCGTAACCTAAGACGTAAAGTGGGGATGATTTTTTTTTCATTCATGAGTGATATTATTAGATAGGTCTTTTAAAAAATATTGAGAGGTTTCCAAGACGATTTTTTGATTTAGGTATCTGTTTGCGAGATATTCAACTTTACAGCGCATTTTTTTGTTAAAATTGGGCGTCAACCCGGGGGCTCTCTAAAAGCTGGAACGGCTGGCTCGAAAAATCTGAAAAAAATCATGATGGTAGTCCATGTGATGAACTTTGAAGGAAACAGTTTAGATAACTTTGTTAGTTCAGGAGTTATAGAGGCCTAACTTGTAAATTGCCATTATGGGTGACCACGGAACCCTATTCTATGCGTGGCCTGACACGCACTTGGCCAGTGTTTCTTGTGTTCTTTTCTCAAAAATATAATTCACATGTTGTGGATGAAGTCAATCGTGACATGCTAAAATAGAAAGATTAGACGCGTAGGTAGGTACTTATTTTACGAGCTACCTTATGTCAAACAAATGACAGTAGAGAGTACGCTTGCACTTCTTTGTATGCGTAGGTTTTCGCTCGCTGTATAAAGCCGACCTTCTGTACATATATAGTTTGCTTTGGCAAACTATCTTCACCGTGACTAGCAGTTCAGCTTGTCAAACATTAAAGACCATGGAGAAAAAAATGTTTCTCTAATGTTTCGTGTTCCTTGAGTTTGTTTGCTCGTACCAACTAACCATAGGATCATTACAGAGTTTTTGCTCTATGTATACTTGTCGCGTTTTACCATATAGAAATGTAAAAAAACTATATCTATGCGTTTTACAAAGGCAATTGCGATCATTGAGCCACGTTACCTACCTCTTTCTATCGCAATTCTTAGTTTCCACTAAACGTCCATATTGTTTTAGGTATTAGTTTTCCTCCTAAAAGCAGTCAAATCGTTTAATCAATCGTTTTTTTCGTTTCCAGAGAAATCTGTATTTGATTGGCTATTTACTGGAAATAGAATTGTTTTTGTAGTCTGATGTGATTCGTTTCACAGAACATTCACATATTTAATTTATTCGTCATTACTTGATTTTATATTCTTTTATCTATAGTGGTATTGTAGTTTTATTCTAGGTGCACCGTCTTCACACATATCTTCTATCTATACTTATAATAAATCAGTAGAAGTGAAAATTCTGTAGAAAAAAAATAAATGGCAGGGGGTGTTACTAGACCGACACCGAACCCAAAAATGTGATTAAATAAAATTTTGTCTGTCTGTTTGTCTGTTTGTTCAGGCATCACGCAAAAACTACTGGTTCGATTACGATGAAACTTGGTATAATTATTCTTTAATATCCTGGGCACCACACTGGGTACTTTTTATCCCGGAAAAGTATATACAATAAAAAACAAACTTAATTTTGCGGTTCGATCCCTAGACCCGATTACTGTACCAACCGCAAATAATAAGTTTGTCGTAGGTTACGTCACCCGCAGTGAAGTTCACTAAGGGGCGCTGCACACGGCTAAGATACTATAATATTTTATCTTAAGATACAATATCGCAAAATCCCTAAAAACTAATATCTTAGTTTTTAGGGATTTTGCTTATTTATCGAGTTTAGATTAGTTATCATCAGAAATAGGTTTATTTAGGTAGGTAGGTATTTTATTTTCTGTTATTGAGTTTATTTTTTTTTAATTAGGTAGGTACTTAGGTTTACTTTTATAAGGCGTAGACGTAAAAACAACTACTTTGAAGAGTGAAGTGGGGTCTTAAAAAATAACAGATTTGACTAAATGCGTATGAAAATGAAAATATACACGCTAAGTACTTGTATAAAAAACATTTTTTTAAATTTTTGTTTGTCTGTTTGTTGCGGCTATTCTTCGAAACGGCTGGACCAGTTCTGACGGGACTTTCACTGGCAGATAGCTGATGTTATGGAGTAACATAGATTTAATTATTTAAACTTTTTGCATACAAAAAAAGGTACAAAGGCTGACTTAATGCCTTAATAGGCTGTATAGGCTACTTTTTGTTTCGGTAGCATGTTCCCGTGGGATAATTTCCGACATCCACGCGGGCGAAGCCGCGGGCAGAAGCTAGTACTTATAATAAATCTGTAGAAGTGAAAATTCTGTACATTGAAAATATTTAAAAAATAAATGGCAGGGGGTGTTACGAGACCGACACCGAACCCAAAAATGTGATTAAAACAATGTCTGTCTGTCTGTCTGTCTGTCTGTCTGTTTGTTCAGACATCACGCAAAAACTACCGGTTCGATTACGATGAAACTTGGTATAATTATTCTTTGATATCCTGGGCACCACACCGGGTACTTTTTATGCCGGAAAAATATACACAATAAAAAACAAACTAAAACTAAAATTTTTCGGTTCGATCCCTAGACCCGATTACTGTACCAACCGCCAATAATAAGTTTGTCGTATTTTACGTCACCCGCAGTGTAGTTCACTAAGGGGCGCTGCACACGGCTAAGATACTATAATATTTTATCTTAAGATACAATATTGCTCGCCATACAATTCAATGGACTATCACACACGACGAAGATAATAAATAATATTTCATATTTTCGTATCTTAAGATGAATTTGTATGCCGAGCGACATTGTATCTTAAGATAAAATAGTATTATAGTATCTTAGCCGTGTGCAGCGCCCCTAAGTTATGCTGTAGGTAAATGTAGTGCTGAAGGTTGAATTTGGCTTGCACCGTTCGCAGCACACGCGTGGCGCGCGGCCGCCACGGATCGCTACCGTATATAAGGACGGAGTCTGAGCGCGCGCATCATACATTTTTTGAACTTTGATTTGAACGGACGTGTCGAGTGGCGAACGTTCGTTCTTATTAGCATTCTATAAATTGTATGTTTTAACTGCTACTTGCAATTCTAAACCGTGCTTTTCAGTGCGACCTTTTTATTCCTTTTAGTTTTTACTAAGTACAGTTTAAGGTAGAGTTATTTAGGTTTATTTTTATAAGTCGTAGGTATAGATTTTAATTTTAAAGTATAGGTAGTATATATTTGATAGTGTACGTAGTGACCGTAGGTTATTTTATAATACTGTTAGGTAGGATTAGTCATTCGTATAGATATTAGTTTTTAGGGATTTTGCTTATTTATCGAGTTTAGATTAGTTATCATCAGAAATAGGTTTATTTAGGTAGGTAGGTATTTTATTTTCTGTTATTGAGTTTATTTTTTTTTAATTAGGTAGGTACTTAGGTTTACTTTTATAAGGCGTAGACCGTATAGATCGTTACCATTATCTTTGTGAGCATTCGTTGCAATGAACGTCAGCTTCGCTATCGGTTATCCTGCTAAACAGGTACCAAAGTAGAAATCTACTACAAAAAACTTACAGAACGCGAGCGATGCCGCGAGCAAAGATATCATATACCCTCTTAATCACCGCTAATGAGACACAATTGGTTTTCTATTGTAATTAGCCACAAAGGGCCCGCGACGGGACAGAAGTATTAATACCGGTATGCTCGATAGATAACGTTCTACACAAATAGCACTTTACACAAAAAACTCATTGATAAGTTTCGTCATCCACGCGAACGAAGTCGCGGGCACAGTTAGTAATTAAATAATAATGTATACAAAATATTGTAAAACATCTTAAAAGTAAGGTGGAGTTTCTTGCCCATTCTTCTTTATACGAAACTACCTTTTGAAAGGGGCGTCAATTCTATTCTTTTGTAAATTTTGCCTGTTATGTGCCTATTTGAAATAAATGATTTGACTTTGATCAATATTTTTTTTATTTTAATAGTTGAAATAATGTCTGCTAACATTCTGAATCTATCGTCCATTGTGCTTTTAAACATGTTCTAATATTGAAAAACCATTAGACAAGACTAGAGATATTTGGGAAGGGGGCAATGACCGCTATTGCCACGCTAAAACGCGACAACTATAGAGCTAAAATGATACAACATTAATTTATATGAGCACAGACGTAAGTACTGCTGAGGTACCTTCATAAAAATGTATAGCAAAGATGAACCATTCGCTTATTAAGGCTTATGTAAATATCGTCTAAAGTTTATGTAAGTATGAAAACTATATCGTAGATAATAACATATTTTTTCATAAAACTGAGGTCTCGTATTCCCCGATATTTTTATTAGATTTTTTGCATAACGATATGAGGATGT
This sequence comes from Apamea monoglypha, assembly GCA_911387795.2. Classification (NCBI taxonomy): domain Eukaryota; kingdom Metazoa; phylum Arthropoda; class Insecta; order Lepidoptera; family Noctuidae; genus Apamea; species Apamea monoglypha. The sequence continues at coordinate 6,983,378 of OU426920.1, forward strand.
TTTCCGAACCGTATAACTTTTGTTCCTTTAAATATTTTGCTTTATTTATCTTGTACATCTTTTTATATCCAATATTTTTTGTTGCTTATGGGTAATTTTTGTAACTTCTTTGTAAAATCTTTCAGTATGATAATATCTACCCCTTAGCATGATGGCAGTAACCTCAAGAGCAGACGTCATAATGTCTGCCCTCAGGGTTACAATAATAAATAATTAATGAATGGCCTTTATTCTGTTCGAGCAATGCTATCCCAGTGATCCCGACTTACGAGTTGTAGGTCATGGATTCGAACCCAGGCAGACCCTTTACTTTGTGTAAATCTGCTCTCAAAACGGTGAAGGCAAACATAGTTAGGAAACCGGCATATTTCTAGAACCAAATATTCGAAGACATGTGACGTTTACCAACCCGCACTGGACTCGCGTGGTGGATTTTGGGCCACTCCCTCTCACAGAGAGGAGGTTTATCCCAGTAGTATACACACATACACATTATAGACGGATTATGCATTATGCAAGCATACAGCAGATAAAAAAAGATACCTTTGAAAATATGAGCTGTCAAATTAGGTAGAACTTAAACTTCTGTACAAGTTTAGACGACTCCTCAGAATATGCTGCTGGAAAATATCACCATCTAATGTCTTTCTCAACCTGTAAGAAAAAGAAAACTGTTGTCTTATAATAGTTTACCCGGTGCGCTGAAGAATCAGTGGCATCATTAGTTTAATTACTAGAACAAGCTCTTTGAACTCCGTGTAGAAGATCATGTCCGGGAATCCTCATTACTCTAAATAAGGGACGTTGACGCGGAGGTCAACAATAAACACGGCCTATTGCAGGCCACTACTGGACAAAGGCTGTTCCAAGTTGTGTCAACAAGACGGCAGTTGCTCTGCCTTAAAATTAAACTAAGAAATGCTTCCGTGTCGCTTCTACTATTATTATCTATCTAGGGTATGTTGTGCTATCGTTAAGAAGGAATAATATCGCTTCAGCAATCTGTATCTATACAAATAAATAAAATTAAAGTGACTGTTTGTAATGTCAAAATAATAGGTTTTTACTAAATGCATATAAAAGTATATATAGTACTTATAGCAAAAAAAAAAACAATTTTTGAACATTTTGTCTGTCTGTTAATATCCGAAATGACGGGACTTTCACTGGCAGATAGCTGACGTTATAATGAGTAGCATACGCTTTTATTTTAGAAAAAGGATTAGGGTTCCGCGTGAATAAATTAAAACCCATGAAATCCAATTTGTTTTCCTACCCTATCTACATACGTAGATGCTCCGTGACGTCTATGTTCCGAAACGTTTGGCATCTCATTCGTAGCATTTGCTGATATGCAACTATTCGTTTGAGAAGACGCTGACTATAAATTCACGTTGAAACTAACAGATTCTATGCATAGATGTGAAGATTATGCATCAATATTGAAATGGGCTTTCATTAAATATCATAACATAACATCACGCTTGTAATACCTGAAGGCTTAGGCAGAGGTGTACCTATAGTACATCCACATATCGCCAGTTATGTTTAAGTCCCATGTGAGCCTATTTTTCCATCGAATGGGTACAATTTTAACCCAGAATTTCTTAGTAGTAGCCCGGAGGCTGCTACGAAGAAATTCTTGATGGAAAAACCCAATAATTATTGCCCGACTTGGGAATTGAACCCACGACCTCATGCTGAGCAGTAGCGGTCGCGACCTCTAGATTAACGAGACAGTCGCCACTAATTACAAAACGAGATAAATCGTCCTATATCCTGTCCATTGGGTAAACCGTTTTTTGACAGATGGAACTAGTGATTGCAGCAACACACAATACATTGATTGATACACGTACGGTATTATATATCTGTAAGAAACCATAAATAAGATAATTGAATAAGATAAGACAGTTTATATATTTATTTTATTACGCATTTTAAAGTTAACTTTTACGTAATCTGAAATATGTACGTTTAGAACGTTCTAAGACAGCTGTCCAGAAACGGTAAACCTAATTGACGAGAAAATGCAAGATGCCAATTCTTTATGTGTTTTTTATGCGGCAAAATACTATTTTAAAATGGTCTTTTGCCGCTATTGATCACAAAAGGCTAAGGCTCCCGCAGCCAGGCGAGAAGCAACGGTGCGACGCGATTCTGGTAGAACAATTTTCATGGAGTTTTCATTGAAAATTTTCTACTAAAGTATGGTTGCGCCTGTCTGCCTTTAATCAGGTTCCGTTTTCTTAACATGCCAATTAAGTAAGCTAGTAATTAACGTGTACAGTATTCACAACGCCATCACACTCCTGTTTTAAATCGGCTCTCCTTTTGTAAATGTTCACTCTTGCCTGCAGGTGTACAGATTAGGTACCTGTACATAAAGTAGGTACCAAATAACATCGTGAGCGAGAATTTACGTGAGTCCTCACAATATGTGCTTCGAAATCGAACAGCAAAATACTAGTTTGCCTCTGTAATTGGGGCACCACGGTTTTTGTGAATTGACTTGAAAAACAGCTCGACTCAAATGTTTTGAAATTCATTATTTTCCTTTTTTCTGTTCATGTATGTATATTTACGTAATGAATGGGAATATAAACTAGGTATCATTTATAAGTCATCATCTGCCTAGCCTTTTCCCAGCTATGTTGGGGTGTGCTTCCAGTCTCACCGGATGCAGCTGAATACCAGCATTTTACATGAATCGACTGCCTATCTGACTGCCACAACCCAGTTACTGGGTAATAAGATACCCCTTGGTAAGACTGGTTGTCAACTTTCGGGCTTCAGACGACTCGTAACGACTACCAAATATCCACCAATGACAGCTGGGACCAACGGCTTAACGTGCTTTCCGAGGCACGGAGGGGTCTTGGTATGTAAAGATTCTCGCCCATCCACGGACTGATTGATCGAACTGTGCGGTTGTTATTTCTTAGCCACAAGCCCCTCCAATACTGGTTGTCAACTTTCGTGCTTCTGATGACTGCCAAATTTCCACGAATGACAGCCGGGGAAAGAACTTTAAGCCGTTGTTCGGCTTAACGTGCTTTCCGAGACGTATCATTCATAAGTAACATACATGTATATTCATAATTATTAATCCAATGTATTTGTAAGTAGATATACTGTACCAAAAGTAGAAAATATTTCATGTGGAATCCAGTTAAACGTTGAATTGTAGGCACTAGCATTATAAAAAGTAATTTGGAGGAACAAATTACTCTGTTAACAAAAGCCTTGGTCGTAAAAACCATTGAAAGCTTGCACATGTGATATAAATTCATGACTACTTGCTCGCTAATTTCGCCGAAAATTTATAACGTTTACCTTATAATAACAAGCGGGACATAAAAAGAGCTTGAGATGAAATTCTGCCGACGTATTTTACTCCTTCGCGATTCACACAGCTTCACCTCTGGGAGCTATAAAAGAAAACAATTGAAAACAATTTTCTCCTCGAAAAGCTTTTTCATTCCAAGGAGGCATAAGATACGATACTCATATTACACAAAAATTCGCATAATATCCATGCAATCTAGAAAATATACGAGTAAATGTAAAAATAAAACCTGTCAAAGTTGGAAGTGGCTATTTATAAGTCGGTGAATCTGTAAGCTTGGTGCAGTCACGAGTCACGCAAGCTGGCGAGCGGCGAGCGTGTGTGTCCAAATATAGCGTACCTACCGTCCGGTAGATACCATACCATATCCTAGAGTACCATATCCTAGTCCTACCGTATCAATTAGAGTAGTTCTACTTAATGGATATATAATTGACTTCGGCACAGACAGCCTTCAGATTTTGCTTAGCGTTTTACATTTTCGGCAAAAAATATTTATTTCCAGCTCTCTGTTAGTAGATAAATATTTTAAAACGGAAAGTAGTTTTTGTTTTACCTACGATATGCAAAGTAGGCAGGCAACGCTATTATTTTTATATGACTGGCAAAAGATCTGGCTGATGATTTTGTTCTGGCATTTATTTGACCTTTTATTTTGTGTTTTTTTTTTCATTTTTTTTTTTTACTAGGACAATGCTTTAGAAGCAGTCATGAATTATTAGTTTGCCAATACCTACTTAATTCGAAATTTATTTGGATAGTGTTTAATTTTGTACCTACCTCTTGTATTTAAAATATTTTTTTAGTTGAGCCTGCCCTGCGCCAGGTCAACGATAGACGTCGTCGGATTTACAATTCTCAATCCGTTATAAAGGGTCGTAGCTTCAGATACTCTTCACGAAAATTCTTAAATTGATTTGTGGGTCAACTTTTTTTCCAATTTAGATTAAGAGTATTTCAATCCGGATTATCTGCGAAGTAGGTACTTGATTAAAGCCTTCCAAATATAAGTAGCGATGCTTATCCGTGTTCAAGGAAAGGTATTACTCAGTTGATTGGAGCTTGGAGGCAAGTAGAATACATGAATTAATTATACATGAAACACTAGCAACAATTATTAACAGATAAATTAATTGTAAAATTATTCAAGGGTTCGCGGGGATGGTGTATAATTTAAATCGAGGAACAATAAAGAGTATTTCAATTACGTGAACGCACAAAGCGTTTTCATTCTAGTAACTGGCGCTAAGCGATCGACAGGCTGATAAATGTAGGTACGAGTAACTACGGATTACAGTGGGTATAATAATTATGAGACATTGATTGTGTACCTAAAGCCTGTCGAGTTGTCAACAGATCGATAGGTCCCGCTCAGTGCTCAGTTCACCAAAAGATTATATTATGGCTACATAATTATACTTTTAAAACTTCCCGCGACGCTTCAGAAAAACAAACAAAATCCTGGCCTCATTTGTGAGAATGTTTCATAAGTTCTAAGTTCTACGGAAATGTTTGCGAAGAAAAATAGCGAGCACCTAAATGATATGTCAATATTATGAAAAGTCACTGTGACAGAAACTGAAACAATTTCAGTAACACAATTTGAAATGTCAATTTTATTTGGAAGGGTGCTTGTCAAATACCTGTCATGTGTAATAAATGTCCTTCCCTCGTTTACATTTTCAATAAATGAATCGAGGACCTTTGAAAATCTCATTTGGACCTTTGCAAACGTGCCGGGTATGTACAAGTAGAGTTTACCTACCGTGTCAACTATATTCTTTGCGACGGGATAATTAATTCTAATTTGTGTGTGGAACAGTTAGTTGTTTGTAAACTAAGGCGGCTAATTGTCGGGGTGGTGTAATTCGGAATACAACGATATTTTTGCCATTTACTATGCTAATCGGGTTCAGAGCAAATGCGATAATAACACGGCGCAATTGTAAATGAGGAGCGTTTTATAACAACGATTCATTAATATTCAAATATTTTAATGAGTAAAAAGATATTAGCTTTATTAATTGGTTTCGTAAACATGATTGACAGGCATATTTAATAATGAAGAGTCAAATGGGTGCCAGGAGCAGTCATTCGATTTTCGTAAATTAACGAGTCTCGGATAAATCTTTAATGTTTGCTTGAAGTAACTGTCGCCGCGTCGTTGCCGAGGAACAGCTTTTGTTGTAAGTCATCGTTTATTGATAAGTACAAGTTAAATACTGCTTCATTTACCCGACCACTTGCACATAATTAATATAATGTACCGTCAAACGGTCCATTGTATTTGTATTGCTTTGTTGGTTTAACGCGATGGTTATTAATGGTGTTTAGTAACTAGAGTTATACAAACTTGGCGATCGATATTGTTAGCAGTATTCTGTTATTTAGTGAGATAAAGACAAAGGTGTGACAAAGGACCTGGACCCCACGCCACAGGGAATCCAAAAGTGGGTCTCAAGGCATTTGTACAAAACTCTAGTACCTAAAGCTCCTATGTAAAATTGCCGACATGGTATTCTTGTTCAATTTAGCAAATGGTTTAACCGATTGTTCTAAACTGATGAGCAAAATTGGGCTGCGTGTTCAATCCTTCACCTTAAGGAATCATCAACCTCTTTATGTTCCCTCTGTGCGGTGCATATATCGACAAAACTCTTATATGATAAGAACTAGCAGGGCTTACAACTCGTTGTGTCAGAGTGTTGATGATCTTGATTTGTTCTCCACCAGCGCGAGCTGTCCTAAACTAAAAAAAAATCTGTGTAAAAACTTCTTTGAAGATCGCTAAAACCTGTTCAATTTTTTTCATGATTCTCTCCGAGTGCTTACTTATTCTTGCTTTCGCCTACCTGTCTACTGTTTCTTGTGCTACCCTAATATTGTCAGTGAAAACTTTTAATTGGCCTTCTTTCACTAACTGTCAACTATCTGTATCTTAGTTGTAAGTTTTCTTAGGAAATAAACTAAAATAATCTTTCACTAGTTTTTTTAAAATATTGTACCATGTTTTTCTGAACTGAATAAAGTTTTTATTTATCTATACTAATAATAAAGCTGAAGAGTTTGTTTGATTGTTTGATCGCGCTAATCTCTGGAACCACCAGTCAGATTTTAAATTATGTTTGCATGTGATAGCCCAATTCCTGATGAAGGCTATAGGCTATTTAACATCACGCTAGGTCACTTAGGAGCAAAAAGTGAAAGTCAGAAATAACGCTAAGCGAAAAAGAAATATTAGCGCGGACAGGCGATGTGATGTGACGGGGTGGGTTGGGGGAACAAGACATTTTACGCGGACGAAGTCGCGGGCTGTAGCTAGTTTATAGCAACGTTCTTATTTTTACTTATAACACCAAATTGTGATCACCAATGCGACTACTACTTGTGGTTATTCCAACAACCGCTTCCAGTTATAATTAATGGCTAAAAAGAAAGCGCGCGAATACGCGCCGGCTGAAAATATTGGTTTCTGCACTACTAGTCGCGGGTAAAATTTTCGCACGGACGAATACGTATTTGGTAGGCCTATGTAATAGATAGATAGGTATTGGTTCCGGGTTGGACTCTTTGTTGTGAGATTTATGTATCTGTAAACAAGATAAGGTAGATATTCCGAGAGTGAAGGGAGGTCTTTTTTTAAGAAAAGAAAACTTGTCGTTCCAAAATCTAGGAGCACCGGATCATCCGAGGATCCGGTTCCAAATGTAGTCGACCAACGAGCCTGACGCCCGTCAGTTTGTTATTTTTCCATATCCATTATTGGATTTGAATCCGGTAGACCTTTTCAGTACCCGTAACACTCGAGTCGTAAGTCTATTGTCGATGGTTCGTATTCATGCTCACAATAGACAAGTTTCCCTAACATGTCGTACGCAGCCCGTTTCGGTTCCGATGCGGGTTTTTCGTATCGTTTGTAGTTTAACATGTTCCCTAAGTTAGAACCTTTGTTGTCAAAGAGCGACAGTCTCGTAAATGTTAGGACAGGAACAAACACGTTGCGGTTTATCCCTAGATCTTGGTATACTCAAAACACGTACCTAAAGTGTAAGCACAGGTAAGTAGGTAGGTGCTGCTAGTTTAGCACAAATTAGTGATCGTAGGTAAGGTGTATCACACACTCCAACGCGACACGCGACAGGGCGCGGGAAATAAAGTCATTCCCTGCGTAAAATGAAGTCATTCCCCGCGTAAAATGAAGTCATTCCCCACGTAAAATGAAGTCATTCCCCGCGTAAAATGAAGTCATTCCCCGCGTAAAATATCACGCATGGTGGCGCGTTAGGAGATTATCACACTGCCACGCATCCCGCTGCATGTTGCATGTCAACGCACTGACTGTGACTGTGCGTGTTTTCTATACAAACGGAGATACTTACAAGCAACGTTAAAACACGCATTCACGCGTTACGCTGCATGGCGCGTGGCATTGTGTTAATCGCCTAATGTGCGCCCCGTCGCGTGGCGCGTTGTAGTACCTATGTGATCCATCTGAGAGTAATGATTGAGGTACTTTATGATTTTAGACAAGTGACAAGTTAAACAAGTGAAATACAAACCTTGGTAATTATTACTGTTTGTTTACTCCACTAGTTTGCTATCAATAAACTTTCATTGGGAATAATTTGTCATAATAATTGCTACGCTAAGCAGGAGTGGCTTTTGTAATGTGGAGATAACACGCTTCGATAGCCTCCCGTTTTAATCTCCGAGGACCTTTCGTTATTTCTTTAAGGTCCAATAGTTCTTAGGGGCTTTTACGTTCGGGCTTCGAAAAACATTTAGGTATAAAATCCTGCCCAGTTTGAACGAATGCATCCTTGGATGGGGAATGGGCAGAAATCAAACGAAAGATTGGTCTCTTTTTTACTATTTTTGAAATACGCTTGTGCCAGAGTTTGTAGCTTTTATGCAGCAAAGCTGTTGCCCAAACGTGGCTAACTGTGAAACAAAGGGCATGACAGCAGAGGAACAAAGATTTGTATTTGTATGTCGCTTGTTCACAAAAGTTCTTCTGGGTTTAACTTCATTTGTGCTCAAAATATTTTTCACTTCAGTAGCTCAAACATGTAGGTTTTGCTGCGTGAAATCAAAGGGCATTATGTGATTTTGCTCACTGAGTGAGACAAAGTAACTTTTTATTTTTTTTTCAGAAAGCCGCGAATATATTATTCAGCCTTTTTTTTTTTTTTTTTTCTGGTGGGAAATCATCAAATGACCGCTCCCGCTCTGGGTGGAGTGGAAGAGAGTGTCAGACTCTTACTGACTAAAACCCACCCATGTTCCTTCCTTCGCCCTTTATGTTCCGGGGTAGCGGTAACCCTTTCGGACAATCCCGCTGAATATTATTCAGCCTTGGGTTAATCATACAATTCGAAACATTCACACTCTATCTCTTTCCCGTCATTAGAAAGAGAGAGAGACAAAGACCAGCCCTTTCGAAGTTCGGATTTTGAATTCGACCTCAAAGACAAACACGTTCGGAATTTCGTTCTAACTAAAGAAAGAACAGTGGTAGCCACCCATACATTAATTTAGCTGAGATTTAATTCTTGCGTCTTTAAATGAAAACATATTTTGTTTAACTCGGCGTCAACTTCTGAATTAGTTTGTGAAAGAATTTTTGTTCGAGAAGTCCGAGAATAATAGAAATTCAGTCATGAACTTTTGTAGGTTATGTTTATGGTTAGCGTTGCCAGGCGTCCGGATAAAGCCGGACATAGGTAGGCTTTTTGATTGCGTGTCCAGCCAAAATAAACGGTGTCTGGCTTGTCCGGCTTTTGTTAGGCATTTTACATTTCGCAAACGAGCGAGCGCCGATGACTGATTATGACAATAATCAAAAAAGCTTGATTTTACATACATTTTTTTGTCGTACCTATTAATACTGAGACACAAAATCCTCACTCAATAATGTAGGGTGTCCGGCCTTTCTACCCAAATGTCCGGCCAAACTGGCTGGTCTGTCCGGCTATTAGGTTTGGCGACCTGGCAACCCTATTGAACAATCAACAGTTGTCAAACCAAGTTATATTTTTTTCGTCTTGGGATAATAGTCTTTTTGCCAGTCATTAATTGAAAGTAATTCATTTATTTTTACACTACAATATTTTTACCTCCCTACAAAGAACACTTCCACTTATAAATAAACATTATTGTTAATTCATTTACACCTTTTTGTTACAATAACAAACTATTTTAAAACTGATTTTATTAAAATAATACTGTACTTACTGTCACTTGGCAGAATAAATACAAAATGGCATCACTAATGGTCAATGAAAAATCAAATAACTTTTCATTTAAAATATTTTTTTTTTATCCGGACTTAACTAGGTAATGTGATACTTTGAAAAAATGTAGAAAAATAATAGAACTGCCTTCGTATATAAGTCACTTTTAGACGCTCAAATTAAAGTCAGCTAAACTTTCGCCATTGTTCTTTTGCAAAAAGAAAATGATGTCTTTTAATGTATTTTATTGAATTTTTAACTTATTGTTGTGTTTAAACGAAAATAAGTATTTACTGCAAATAAAACTGATATTGAACTTGTAAATATTTATTTCTAGTTTCAATAAATGTTAGGTACGTAATATATTTTGAATAATAAAATATCATGGGTGCTATTTCCGAACACGCCTTAATTTAAATAAAAGAGCGGGAATAAAATTTCTTGACTGGCGTACAGAGTTGAATAAGTTAAAAAATATTAAAATAATCGTAAAATATGAGTGAAACTAGCGACGAGAACAGTATTTTAACACCGGAAGAGTTAAAAAAACAAGTTATTAATGCAGAATTAAGTTTCCTACCTGAGAAGTCTGGCGAGAAATATCTGAAAGCATACCATGTCTTCAATGAATGGAGACTTACAAAGGGCGCAAGCAGTTTTTCGGAGACGGTGTTGCTATCTTATTTTTTAGATTTATCACAGACGAGGCGATCATCTAAAATGTGGAGTATTTACTCAATGTTGAAAGCTACTTTAAAAACAAAACATAACGTGCATATTGAAACATACGCAAAACTCGTATCTTTTCTAAAAAGAATGTCAGTTGGGCATAAGACTAAAAAGTTCAAAATTTTCACGGCCCTTAACATAGAAAAATTTCTGAATGAAGCTCCGGACTGCAATTTTCTTGCCGCTAAAGTACCTATGAATCTATGTTGTTAGTTATTAAAATTTGTGTGTAGAGTGTTATGTATAAAGGTACTTACTTACTGCCTACTAATAATTTTTGGAGGCGCAATGAATCCTAGTCTGGCTTAGCAATACCGTTAAAATATTTATTACGATAGGTATGTAAAAGATGCTGTAAATGTTAAATTATGCATATTAATTATGTAATATTTTCATTACAGGTTGTACTGGTCATAGGAATTAGTGGAGCGTGTCGCAATAACGAGCTATTACAGCTAACAGTTAATAATATCGAAAAGCATTCAGATAAATTACTGTTAGTAAAATTGAAAAATACGAAGACGAACCTTGACAGGTCTTTTGTCGTACGCGAAGAATATGTAACTATTGTAGAAAAATACCAAAATTTACGTCCAGCCAATATAAAAACCGACCGATTTTTCATACAATACCATAATAATAAATGCTCAAGACAGCCTATGGGAGTAAATAAAACAGGTGCTATACCGCGAGAAATTGCCACTTTCTTAAAACTGGAAGAGCCTCAGCTATACACGGGTCACTGCGGAGAACTTCGGCAACGCTCTTGGCTGATTCCGGAGCCGATCTCACCACTTTAAAACGTCACGGCGTTTGGAAGTCCAATACGGTTGCTGAAGGCTATATTGAAGACTCAATAGAAAATAAGTCGAAAATCTGTGAGCGTATAGGGGAAACAATAAGTCTAAATTCGACCTCGGATCCTTGGTCTCACCCACGCCCATCCACTTCCAACGACGCACAGAAAGCCGATCAGAGTCACCAACGTTCACCGTTGTTCCTTCTCAATCCGCCACCGAAGCAGAAACCTTAACCCCAGATAATCAAACTCAACTCAATGCAACTATAACGTTGCCAAATAAATCTGTTACTTTTAATTTGCAGAATTGCAGTAATTTTACTTTTAACTTTTAAAATGTTCCATTTTATAGAATTGGTATCTACCTACAATGTCAATTATTTTGATTCACAATAAATAGTTATTTCAATCTATTCCTGTTTATTATTTTATCTCCTAAAGTGTTCTCGCTGCTGAAGTGAAAAGTTATATGTGTTACACGAGAGCAAAGTTTTTTTGCATCTCGTGCCTTTGAATCCCTCGCCACACTCAGGATTCAAAATCAGCACTCGCAGCAAAAAACTACTTTGCTCTCTTGTTGCACAAATAACTATTATCCGCAATTGATATCAATATGTTATACTTCTTTACAGACACTAGCTACTTTAGGTTTGTAGGTATGTACAGACGCCAGCAGGTCAAGCTACCCGAAACTGTCAAATTTTCCCAATCAACCTTGCACCCTAATAGTTTAGCGATAAAGTTAAAATCTATTAAAGAAATTTGACAGATTGTAGTAACTTGATGTGCTGGCGTCCGTACCTATGTATTGTATTTGGTGTATCTTTAGAGATTTTATTAGATTTTATTTTTAATTTGGCGTTTGTATGGTATTGTATCTGGCCGATGTACGAATGAATGTGTGCATATGACATTTAAATCTAATTAGAATAATACAGTTTAAACGTTCCTCGAAAAAAAAAATGTTGTTAGTTTAATTAATATAAATGATGAAGGTACCTACTTAGATACCTTCATCATTTATTTTTAATTAAACAGTTTTACCTCGCCAACAAAAACACATTAAAATACCTCGTACTTGGACGTCTCGTTTGACATTTCGACCCTCACTTGTAAAATACCTGCCCTTAATACGTTTCCAGGCAGGTAAATACCGTCTCGCTATCGTATCTTACGTGGGGTGATAAATGAACCAATTCGCCCGATTCACGTACGAATAACAGTAATTATATAATTCAGTTACAGGTAAATTAATTTACAAGTATGTCTCCGTTTTCAATTTAATTTCCGAGCTGTTAGCTGATGCTGTTACCTACATCAATCATTTTGGCGTTTCAACGTCTATCTTACAGAAACATTCTGTGAACTTGGTGACATAACAATGAAATTGTATCTCTTTTTGTAATTTTTTTCGTTGCCACATAACTCATAACATCACACCTGTTTTCCTCGAAGAGTTAGGCAGAGGTACAGCCACATTTCGCCAGTTATGTTTAAGTTCCATGTAATAGGGGGTTGGTTGGGGGGGGGGGGGGGGGGGGAGGTTGTAGGGTTTATAGGGGTTGTAGATTTCGTTGTCATCTGTCGTGAGTTGTCTTCATAGTAGCGACATACTAAGAATGTATGCATGTAGGTATTATACTCTTCGCAATTCTCTCCTCAAGTGTTTAAGTAAGTAAATAGTAAGAAGCGACCTGAAATACCGTTAATATTGTGAGGCGAATAGATGAAGTTTACTTTGTAACTCATACTAATAACTTTACACTTTCTTAATCTGGCCTTTAAACATGTTAGCCTGTTCGTGTAGGTGTTACAAGAAATTTCACAAATGCCAATAGGTATGGTCGATACATTACAGCTGGCAGCCTCCCTCACTGAAAACCTTGCTAGCTTGAATATAAGACTTTTTGAGCCCGTCCATTAAAAGCACCCGCACCATCATCATCATCATCAACTGCATAGGCAGATCTACATAGGCCGACCCTAACATAGTTGGGAAAAGGATAGCCTTTTCCCAACTACATATGTTGGTGTTGGCTTCCAGTCTAACCGGATGCAGCTGATTACCAGTATTTTACATGAAGCGACTGCCTATCTGACCTCCACAACCCAGTTACTGGGTAATACGAAACCCCGCACCATCATACCCTGATTCAAACAGTTCGATTTTAGTTGATTAACTTCTAAGTCGAGAGCGATTTGAGCCCTCTGAACAGACTTTCAATAAAATTTAATTTCAAATTCGAAGTAAGTATTTTTTGTTGAAATCAAAAGTTGTTTAATTAAAATCGAGCGGGTGAACCAACGCAAAGATGTTATTTCAACGCAGTCGCGATCTTTTCGAAGAGAGTTACTCGTAGTTCTGTATTGACACAAACAACACCAAGTTTGGGAAACAGATCATATTGATAACTAGCTGTGCCTGCGACTTCGATCGCGTGCATGTCGGTAATCAAATTTCATGCGGTTTAATTTTTTGCTCTGTGTCTTAATTATTTTTCTAAAAATAAAAGCAGAGTAGTATAAGCTACATAGGTGTGGGGCTTGTCGCTAAATAATAACAGCCGCACGAATCGATCGACCAGGTTAAGCTACGCTTGCCGCAGTTAGTTCGTGGATGGATGACCATCTTTACATACCAAGACCCCTCCGTGCCTCGGCAAGCACGTTAAACCGTTGTTCCCGGCTGTCATTCGTGGATCTTTGACAGTCGACTGCCTGTCTGGCCTCCACAACCCAGTTACCTACTGGGTAATACACAGTCTGGCCATAAATACTGTTACAATTAAAAATAAGAAAGATTATTACATTTGAATTTGGAAGCTGTCATTTTTATACGATTGTTCATTGAGTTTTCTAATTTTGGCGCCAATACATTGTACAATATTTTGCGATATTAAAATGGAATGGGGTGGTAAAGAGAACCGAATCGCTGTGATTGCATTACACAAAATTGGTATGGAGCCAAATGCAATTTTTAAAACTCCATACGCTTGGTATTAGTCAAATGTTTGTGTACCGGGCTATTAATAGGTACAATGAAACCTCCTCTGTTTGTGACAGAAAACTATCTGGCCGTCCACGTAGTGTTCGTACGAAAAAGGTGGTCAAAGCAGTAAGGGAAAGAATTCGAAGAAATCCTGTCCGAAAGCAAAAGATTTTATCTCGGGAGATGAAGATAGCACCCAGAACCATGTCGCGTATTTTAAAAGATGACTTAGGACTAGCATCCTATAAGAGAAACACTGGTCATTTTTTAACTGATAATTTAAAAAAAGAATAGGGTGGTAAAATCGAAACAACTACTGAAGCGGTACGCAAAGGAAGGTCACAGAAAAATTTTGTTTACGGATGAGAAAATCTTTACAATTGAGCAACATTTTAATAAACAAAATGACCATATTTATACTCAAAGCTCTAAGGAAGCTTCCCAATTAGTCGACAGAGTGCAACGTGGGCATTATCCGACTTCAGTGATGGTTTGGTGGGGTGTTAGCTATGAATGAGTGACTGAGCCATATTTTTGTGAAAAAGGTATCAAACCAAGTATGGTCCTTCCAACAAGACTCGGCGCCGGGTCATAAAGCTCGGTCCACGCAGTCTTGGTTGGAAGTGAACGTTTCGGACTTCATCAGAGCTGAAGACTGGCCGTCGTCTAGTCCCGATCTTAATCCGCTGGATTATGATTTATGGTCAGTTTTAGAGAATGCGGCTTGCTCTAAGCGCCATGATAATTTGGAGTCCCTAAAACAATCCATACGATTAGCAGTGAAGAATTTTCCCATGGAAAGAGTGCGTGCTTCTATTAATAACTGGCCTCAACGTTTAAAGGACTGTATTGCAGCCAATGTAGACCACTTCGAATAAGCTTTTTATATTTTAAATTGTTTTATATTTATGTATTAAACTAACACACTGTAAAAGAAATAAATATTATTTGCAATAAAAACAATTTTTTTTCTTCGTGACAATATTTATGGCAAGACTAGGTACTTTCATATGCATTTAGTAAAAAGCTGTTATTACAAATAGACACTTCAATTTTATTTATTTACCTATATAGATTGTATATATTTAGATGAAAATGGTGTCATTAGCACATAAGTAAACTCTCTTGAACCAAAAGCCAAATCTTTACTACTAACACGTTATAAAATAAAAAAGGAATGTCATTCTACGTTTTTATGATGCACTTCACTTCATAACCAGCATGAACTAAATCTTTATCTTCGCACGAACTCTAACAAAGGGCTTAAACTTACGACTACAGAAGAAAGAGCTTTATGAACTTTATTTTTCTTTCATTCTCAGTTAAACATGGATGTTTGTATGCAAATTGTGAATGCGAGGGACTGAGGGTTTACTTAGTCAACATAATTTTAAGGAAACTCTAATGAGTTACATATTCATCTTTGTTGGACATATGTCTATACCCAACATTACACTAAAAAAAATGTTTTCAGTTCAGCTTCAAAATACCTGGTTTTGTCACATTTATATTTTTAATAATAAAATTGAAATATCAAATTTTGGATTTTATGAACAACGAAGCCGCAAGTTATCCTCGTTCTGCGAAAAAAAGTATTTCATTGAATTTTATACTGTTCTATTTATCATTATTTTATATGCATTCTGAAACTGTATGCTAGTAAAAATACTTTTAAAAAGATTAATAAATATTGTAACATTCATTAATATTGAATATAAAATAAAAAGCCATGTGCAAATGCCCAACCTATCTTCGGAATTCGGACCTTACCGATAAAACAGCACGACCGCGACGCAAACAACAGTTCTCTTTAAATAAACTTTTCGATGTTTTATGTTATGGAGATAAAACTGCAGTAAAAGTCAAAGTCAAATAATTTATTTCAAATAGACATATAAAAGGCACAAAATTTACAAAAAATACAATTGATTCTTGTCCCCCCTTCCAAAAAATAGTTTCGTATCGAGAAAAATGGACAAGAAACTCCACCGTTACTTACTCTCTTAAAATGTTTTACAATATTTTGTATACATTAATTATATGTGAAGACGATGCACCTAGAATAAAATTATTATACCACAATTGGTAAAAAGAATTAAAAATAAAGCAATGACAGGTAAATCAATTATGTTATTTATAGATACATGGTGCTCACATATTTACAAATAGGAGATCATTTTCCTCAAATTTTAACATTTTAAAGTGTTTGTGAGTTACAGTAATCACAGAATGTAAAATCAATGTCATAAAAAATATATTATATTTTAACTATACGTAATCTATATTTTAATAATATAATTAAATTAGAATATAATTACTAGCTTAGTTTTGTATAGTAACTATGAGCAATGCCAATGCTGTAATTTTCAGATCAGGTCCAGATTCGAAGTAGGTTCGAACTGAAGATCACGATCACACTCGATCTCTCTCGATTCTTTCAGTAGGTACTTTAATACTATTTAATTCGTCAAGAGAAACCCTTCTGTGGATCCATCCATATAGCATGACATGTATTTAAGACTATTTACCACATCTGTCACATTTCAAGTGACCTCCTGTCAGTAAGTGCTCATAAATACTGCTACTAAGTAAGGTTCAAGTTGTATGTAAGATGCACGTGTTCGTAATAGCACTGTCCATGTATCACACAGTGTATGATGTAGCTTGTAGTGCGAGTCAGATACTTGTAAATTATTTTATGTAATGGCCGTGGGTGCAGCGGCGAATTTAGTGCAATGGACTCTGAAATAAACTACAGAGAAATGCTTCACTATTAAGTTGTTTTTGATAGTTGTTTTTACTTTCAAATCTATGAAAAGTTCATATTTAGGTAGTTACATCTTTTTTCTCTTAATGAATTGATTGTGAAGCATTTAAGGGTTAGGTTACGTTTAAAGTTAGTCATGAAGCACTTTAAAAACAAATTCGAATTTAAGCCTCTATAACGATGGGCAGCGGGATTGTCCGAAAGGGTTACCGCTGCCCCGGAACATAAAGGGCGAAGGAAGGAACATGGGTGGGTTTTAGTCAGTAAGAGTCTGACACTCCCTTCCGCTCCACCCAGAGCGGGAGGAGTCATTTGATGATTTCCCATCCCAAAAAAAAAAAAAAAAAAAAAAAAAAAAAGCCTCTATAACGATAGCCTTAAAATCAGGAACTGAATTAATTCTGCCAAAGTTCTCCGCAGTATGAATGACCTTTAAATAAGTCTACTTTACTGTTTGGAAATTCTCTTAATTTGGTTATAAATTTTGATGTTTTTACTAAGTTTTTCTAACTTTTAGTTCAACTTATATTTTATTAATTTAATCATCGTGACAGGTTAAGCTTTTTTAAATCACTGTTTAACGTTGCCAATACTATCTTAATAATGAAATTAACCGCTCCCGAGGGTGGAATCCATCAATATCCAATTCGCTAAAGTTAATCTATGGTAGTAGATCAGACGGTGAGTGGGGTTCTATTGACATGTCTATGGTATGAGTGTGCGAGCGGTGACTGAAAGCCGGACTCAGAAAATCCAGCCCCGCTATAGTAATGGGTTTACCTATAGCTAAAATCCTGACGTAAAAGCTGCGGAGCGTTAATCTGATGTTCCTAAATCTGGCGAAGCTGGAACCAAATATACGTTGGTAGCAAATACCTACTAATATTAGTAGATATTGCTACCTACGAATATTTGGTTCTCACGGAGTTTACACTCCAAGTTAGTATAGTTAGTATGAGAATTTGGGCAGCGCGCAGCGATAAGAATTTTAATGAAACTACCTGAGCTGGGGTAGTTCGGCTTTAGTGTAATTTAAGGAAAATTGAAAGTTTACGTTAAGTGTAGGTTACTGAGTCGATATATTTGAAAATTCAATTAATTTATCCATTAGACTGCTTCTCTAAATCATGTTTGGATCAGCGAGTGGTGAAGCTCTAGCGTATATTGCCATTGCCAAAGATTCTAGGAATCTATCGCCACAAACGGCTACATATATCGGATAATATTATTGCTGTCGTCAAAGGACCTTTTGATGTCAGTAGTAGGGAACTAGGTAAGTAAGTTAGTACGTTCTGCACACAAAGACATTTAGTGGCATTATTGTCCTCAGAATATAGGCAAGATATAACAAAAAATATATTCATATACTTATATTCAACAACCTTGGGAGTAGTGGTGGCCCAGCGGTAACGGCCGCGACTTACGAGTTGTAGGTCGTAGGTTCGAACCCAGTCAGGCGCTTTAATTTCTGTAAATTATTTCATCACCACTGCTCTTCAAACGGTGAAGGAAAACATCGTGAGGAAACCGGCATGTCTTCGAATAAAGACATCGAAGACGTGAGATCTATCAACCCGCACCGGGCCTGAGAGGTTGGTTACTTCCCACTCCCTTTCACTGAAAGGAGGCCTGTGTCCCAGCAGTGGGAATGATATAGGCTGATTATGATGACCACCTTGAAATCAATAGTTATATTCTTGATTTCAAGCTGCCTCGTTAGTCTAGTGGTCACAAGCGCTACTGCTGAGCATGAGGTCCTGGGTTCGATTCTCGGGTCGGACAAAGTGTTATTGGGTTTTTCTATCTGAAATTTCTCAGTAGAAGCCCGGAGTTTGAAATGTGTCCGGTAGGCTCGCCTCCTATTATTTATTTATTTATTTAATCTTTTTGCACAAAAAAAGGTACAAAGGCGGACTTAATGCCTTAGGCATTCTCTACCAGTCAACCAAGGGTGGTGAAGAGATTAGATGGCTATTACGTGAGACTGGTGAAATGTGGGTGTACTACAAGTACACCTTTGCCCGACCCTTCGGTGAAACAAAGCGTAAAGTTATGTTAAAGTTAAGTTAAAGTTAAAGTTAAAGTTAAAGGTAAAGTTAAAGTTAAAATTAGAGTTAAAGTTAAAGTTAAAGTTAAAGTTAAGTTAAATATAAAGTCAAACTATGGGTGAACTATGCGATGCGACGTGGTAGGTCGGGGCCGAAAAAATTTCACGCGGATGAAGTCGCGGGCAGAAGCTTATTTAATAACACAGGATCAAATTAAAAACTTGCGCCAAATCGAAATAGGAGGTGCAGTAACCGTTACATAATCATTATAAGTGCTCATTTCTCAAATCTAAATTGTTGAAAAAAAATCGTGTAATTATCGTCTTAGATAGTGCAAACTAAGCTATTGCCTTCAAGTACCTAGCACGGATTATCGTCGTTCCGGTTTTTTTTTGGAAATTAATAAAACGAAAACAAAATAAGAAAATTAAAGTATCAATTTTAGCGCGCGCCCGTTAAGCGATCCATTCATAGCAGAACAACATGAAGCAAGTTGGCAACGCGTTGAACTAGCGGTATTTCCCTAATTTTGACCGTTCCTACGAGAAAAAGGGCGCGCGAAGACGTTGCCAAATCGCTCGCCTACGAGCACGTACGTATGTGCATCCCTTTCCTTAGTGACATGCTCTAAATTTACTATAAAACACGTTGAATTAGATATCTTAATTTGGCGCACCTATTCAATTTCATCCTGTATAAGTAGGAAGTATGGATTGTAACTTGACAATGCTCTGAGGACGATGAATTGCGAATAATAATATAAACCGTCGATAAAAAGTCCATTGTATTGAATACCTACCTAATGATAAATGCCAAGGGCTCTTCAGCTTATCGTCAATCGAAATATGGTTTTGTGACTTTCCAATAAGCTTTCCGTTTTACACGCTTCTGACATTTATTATGAACTAGCTTCTGCCCGCGACTTCGTTCGCGTGGAAGTCGTAAGATACAGAATATACTAAAATAACAGCCAATTGTTGATAAGACTCCCTCGGCCCCCAAAACACCGCGTCGCACTGCACCGCACGTCCGTGCTACTTTGTTTTCGCTTGGCGTTCTTTTTGACTTTTTTTTGTGCTCGGCTCCTAAGGGTTGTAGCGAGATGTGAGATAACCTACAAACTTCCCAAAGAATTAGACGATCAAACGCATTTTTTTAAAATTTGGCTTTCTTGTGAGATTAGCGCGTTCAAACAAATCATTCACGTTCAATTGTATTAGTAATTTTTTTCGAGGCATTCTCACTAACTATAATAATACAACTATTATTTCAACTAATACTACCTACTAACACAAAAGTAATTTAAACAACAAAAAGTAATGTGCAAAAAATCACTAAGTACTTAATTAACAGATTAAAAAAAAAAAAAAACGAATTCCAGAATACAAATCTTACAACACACTTAAAATTAAAAACTAAATAATTAAAAAAAGCATGAGAATAAGAATAAGAATAAGAGAGAATGAGAATAAGAATAAGAATAAGAGAAAAAAAGCATGAACTTATATATATACCTACCTATTTAATTATAGTTCATTATTATACCTATTTTTAGTTTTACGGGACGTAAAACACCCTATGTGCTTCTCCGTACCTATATCAGACATCAAAATTTAATTATTATTTATTTATTAGCTAAGGCGTGAAAGCGTAACAACCACATTCTATACAGGTCGCGCTTGGCGATGATCAATTCTGCAAACAGAGTTATTACTGAGCCACTTGATATATTTTTGTGCCAATTGTGTGTCGTGTAGCGACATGTAACTAAGTATAAATTAAGGAATTAAAGGACGGGAGGTAGAAATCAATTAAAGATTTATTGATAAGTTATATAAAAGATGGAGATGGACTGGTCAGTGGTGTGTAGTGTGTGGGTGAGGAAGGATGAAGATGAGTGATAGGTGGGTTGAGGAGGCTGTGGTGGAGTTGCAGATGGAGCTAAAGAGGTAGACGCGACGCGAGGCAGGTGCCGGTGGCAGGTGCAGGTGCAGGTGAGGTCAGGTGCTGGTGCGTGTGCGGCACGAAGGATACCCGTAGAGGGCCCACGCGGCAGAAGTAGGACGCAGCACGGCAGCACGAGAGAGCAGGCACGGCGGGGACGCAGTCAGCCCGCCAGGAGAGGCGGCCCTCGGATGAGGCGCGGCCCAGTATATCCCAGAGGGTCTTCTGAGGCGGCCCAAGGATGAGGCGCAGCCCAATAGGTACAGGAGGTTCAGTGCTTCAGAGTGCTCCGGCGAGGCACGCCAGCGGTCCGACTGGTACGGAGGTCGGAGGACGGAGGTGTAGCGAGAGTCCGTCAGGTACCGGAGTCTTTTAAGAGGGACACGCTAAGAGTTCCCTGGATAGATGGCTCTGGAGTATCAGGCCTATTTACTGTGTGCGCTTTAGAGACGAAACTGGAACTGATCCTTGCATTGCTTGGATTTATAAGGTGAACTCGTAGAATAGTACCATGTAGAAATAAATATGAATTTGAAATATGCTGATGGCCAGTATTAGTTTTGTAGAAGTATGAATATATTTTCAGCTAAAAGTTACAGGCTGATAAGAATTTAAAAGCAAACTTGTCATGGCGACGTATTAAACGTCGTTGTCAGAACTGTCATAATAAAATATATTAATAAAATACAATTAAATCTATAGTTATTTCGTATTAAAAGTATAGTGTTTATAGGAAAAATGATATCAATCAATGTGGGCGAAATTTCCAGCCCTTGGATGTCATTAAATCGTCGTAGTCCTATGTTAAAGTTGATGGCTGTGTCTGTGTACTGATTGTGGATAAAACGTGGCCTGGTGTCGTGAGGAATAGTCAGATCAGAGTCTAATGATAACAGAATGCTGGTCTGACCTGGAGGAATGAATTAAGATGACTGTGAGTATGTACATTATGTTACATGTGGTCACCCATCCTAGTTGGAACCACGAACCGGACCGACGACGATTGCGTAGCATGATGTTAGCGCTACGATCACAAAGCTATCGAACTTCTCACTCATTCCTCATTGTGTTATATACTTTAATGATTAGATAATACCTACGTAAAGTTTCAGCCAATTCAACTGATCGGTTATTCTATAGCATTTTATATGTTATTCTTTAGATTGATATACCTTTTTTATTTATGAACCGATTGAAATGAAACAAACACTAAATTTTAAGTGAAGCAAACCAAAACGTATTAGTTATTAAACCGCATTCAAATAGGCTAAGCCGTTTCTGATATTAGCGTGCACAAACGTACAGGCAAACAGACATAATTCTAAAAATCATTATTTTGGTGTCTATTTCGTTCATAAAGCCCGGGCATAATAGTTTTTCTTATAACTACATCTTCCATATACAGACAGTGACCAGTTACTATTTTATTATATGTATATTGATTTATGATCGAGTGAAGTTTTTTAATCGTTGATTCCACGAATTACGAATCAAATTAATCACGAGTGAATTTTACTGCAGCTAGTATTTTTCCCGGAACAAAAAGAAAGGAGTGTTGTTTTTTAATTCTGTTGGTATCTGGCATAATAGGAGGGTCTTGTGGGTAAGTAATAACAGCCGCACGGATCGAACGATCAGGTAAAGTTACATTTGCCGCGGTTGGTCCGTGGATGGGTGACCATTTTTACATACCAAGACCACACCGAGTTTCGGAAAGCACGTTAAGCCGTTGGTCCCGGCTGTCATTCCAGGATCTTTGACAGTCGTTGCGGGTCGTCAGAAGTCCGAAAATCTGACAACCAGTCTTACCAAGGGGTATCGTATTACCCAGTAACTGGGTACGTACGAAGGCCGTACGAAGGGATGTCGCATGCGCGCTGGAAAAAAAGAACCAGGAATCCGATTCCAGACATCCCCTCTACGATTACACAACGACCCCGGGTAGCTTCTTACGCTCCACGCAGGCCATCCAGGACAAACCACCTAATGAGGGAAGCAAATTGTGGGAAGAAAAGCATCCACCACCTCCCGACTTCGTTAAGCCCCAGGAACATTTGCCTCTCGGCCGTGATCTGCAGTGGCCTATATGGAAAGTGCTCAATCAATTGCGTACCCAAGTAGGGCGCTGCAGATACAACTTGTCGAAATGGGGGATTACTGACCCATCCAATAGCCAGTGCGAGTGCGGTGCCTCTAATCAGACCATGCCCCACTTGCTGGAGTGCCCTAAGTGCCCGTTCACCTGCACCTTGGATGACTTAATGAATGCCACTGATGCCGCAATTAACGTCGCCACGTACTGGGCTTAAACAATGTAAAATGTCGAAGAAGAGTACCATCGACACGAAAATAAGAAGAAGTAATTGGGGTTGTGGAGGTCAGATAGGCAGTCACTCCTTGTAAAATACTGGTATCCAGCTGCATACGGTTAGACTGGAAGCCGACCCCAATATATGTAGTTCCGAAAAGGCTAGGCTGTTTGACGATTGTTATGTAGCATAATAGCTTAAACCTGCTTTTAAAGTAATTTTCGACCTTGTTTAAAACTTGCATGTGTTGAAATGGTTTTCTTTTATTTGCCTTTTTAAATACACCTGCATGCAGTTCCCTAGTTATTATAAATGCGGTACAGTAAGAAAACATAAACTAACTAGAACGTATCATGAAACTATTTAACAGTGTTGAAGTGTCTACCTACTGTACTTAGCAAAGTTCCTATGCAAATAACTCGGATGAAAATGTAATTGAATTACTGCCTCCTTTGAGTTTCAGTGGTGTTTATTGGAGAATTCTTTCGTCGTTTTGACACCGTTTATCAAATTAACCAATTGAATATTCAATTTCGATTTAAATTAAGAAAAATTCGAAGCCTTAATTTGCAGGAATTCATTTTAAGATATTGAAAGAAAAAAAGAAAATGCATTGCTGCCACAATATCTTATAATGAATTCGTAATTACATAAGAATGCTTATCTACTGTATAGTTAAGGAAATTGGTTCTGAACTTCGGTTACACGAGGCGGTAATTACAATAAAAATAGTTCATCCGTATAAATGCCTACGGATGAAATATTCCATCGAGATAACTGCTAACGTATAAGCCAGTTAGCATGGTGTAAAGTTTCGAAGTGGGCTGGTACTACTTTGTATGAACCTACTTGCCAACTTTCCTAAGAACGTGTGCGTCTGTTCAAGTTCTGAATTCAAATCTTTGGTTAGCACCTATGTGCTCACTGCTCTACGAACTTACAATAAACTCACAGAATAAGAAAATGTTTTCAAAATCTTCGCGTGTCTTAACTTTACTTGAACATTGGCTGAAAATTTTCACCGTGATTCCGAACGTTGCTGATGCACCTTAATGCGGATTGAGATAGGATTTTTACTAAAGCCTTGCAGAAAACGAGCGTGTAGATAAATCAGGATTCCATTATAGGTGTCTGCTGGAACACTTACCAATATTATAGTAATGGAACGACGAGTTCGGAGCGGGATGGGAAACTGTAGAGAGCTGCTGAATGAAAATAACTATAAGCAAGGAGATACAGCGTGTTAAGAGTTTCACTGAAGTCTACATAATAGTAGTGTCACGTGGAATAAGCTACAACATGAAAACGTGCGCAAACGAGACACTTTATTGACATTAAAGCTACAAGGAACGAAGCTGTAACTAACGATATAGGGGCCGTGAATATATGGGAAGGTATTGGCCAATAACTGAGCACCCAATAGTCGGATGTGCCCTTGGGACCGAGGATTTTATTTGTCAAGCGTACAATGAGAATAATACAAATAGTTTTATCTCATTTTTATCACGGTTAACGCAAAAACGGATCCGTCCAAATGTGGCTAACATTTTTATTGAATTGAGAAACATAATATACAGTCTGGTGGTTATTTGGGTAATTGTATTGTTGTTAAATAAGCTGACCGTTTTTTCTAGCTATTTCTGTAAGAATTGATTTTTCAATCGACCGATAATTTTTATTCGTAGGGTAAAATTGATGTCTGACAGTTTTTGTATGGAAGAACTGTCAAAAATTAAAAGTTATTCCTCCGATAAAGTTATCTAGCGTTGGAAAAATCAGGAAATCACGAAATTACTCTGCAGGTCAGCAGGATTAGATCTCTCGACTTACTTGTCAAGTCTTTTCTAGTAATATTTTCAGCTTTTCAATTGTAATCCTTTATGCTTTACTACATATTGCTAGGAAATTTCTCTTCACATAAAGAGGAGGACGGAGTATCGATCGTAACGCGTTACTCAGTCTTATTGAGCCGTTAAGTTACATTTCCGTTTAATTACTTATTTATCAACATCTAGAAAATTAACAACCTATTTTTTTTTTTATTGATTGTTCTTACAGCTCGTTTTCTTATTTCCACGTTATACAGGATGGCACCTCGACGCGCCACCTGTTACCATAGATTCAGTTGATACATGATACTTAATTTCTCTCTCTGTATTTATTAAAATAATATTTAATTTACTCAACTGAACGAGAACTTTCACAATCAGTTTTACACTATGAACAATTTCGAATAATACTTATATTACATTCGATGTAATTAGAGTCAGTCAATTGTAAAAATTAACTAAGTAGCAAAAATGTATCCGGGATAGTGAGCCAATCTGCGAGAGACTGAAGGCTTCATCAATCATTGTACCATTACCCAGATCTGACGTGTCAGGCTGTATGAAAGAAATAGGATGAAGCTAATCACATAGTCTTTTAGAAATCTCGTAATTACCTTTGTCTTTTTCGATTTATTAGAACTCGAAAAAGACAAACTGACAACTGACTTCGTCTGCGATCCAGGATGAAAAGTAGCCTATGACCTCTAAGTCATGATCTACCCATGTTCCAAATTTTATCTAAATCCGTTTAGACGTTTTAGTGTGAAAGCGTAACAAACAAACATACAAAAAAACAAAACTTTTCTCTTTATAATATTAGTTTAGTTTGGCTCCCGGATTTTTTAAGCCTAGTTGAAGTAGAGTGGTTGTTGCAGTAACGGGGAAGTAGTACCCCCGAAACAATTTCTACCGCTAAGCAGAGTTTCGGGTTTGAAGGGTCACAGCCCGGCCTCCGTGAGAATCCGACAGCTGTCAGTTTCATACAAATGAACACGTGTTTGAATTTGATCTTTATTAGTTACTGGAATTGTCACACTGACAGGTGTCAGGAACGCATTCACTCGACGGCCGGACTGTAGTAATTACAGCTGCATGAGACATTTCAGCTTTGTCTCTGTGATAACCAGGATACTCCGGTATTTCAGCACATGACCCTGACCAATTAGGGCGGCTGGCTTGTTTGCCACCGAATAACGTAAGAAAGCCTTTTTCAATTTAGGGTTAAATATTTCTAACGCCAGAGGAACAATAATTCTCGTAATTTTAATGATGTCTACAGTCTGATCTGTCTCAATCTGTCATAAGTACCTCTAAAATCCCAACATTTTTGACAAGTTTTTACTGTGATTGGCACTGACATGAGATTACGACTAGATTTTGAACGTTTTAAATTGGCCTTCAGATCTCTCTTTCTGAGTATTAATTTTAAATTTTTGACATCAGACGTCAATTTCATTCAACGGATATAAGGTACCTGACGTTGGAAAAATCAGCTTTAATAGATCACTTTTTTTAAATCTTGTCAAATGACAGTAATTGGGGATTCGCAGTGCGACTGGTCGCTTACCAATCGCCTCACTAGCCAAATCGATACCCCATTTACACATGTCGATAAAATCGCAGGCAACTAGTTCATTTTGCAAAAATGTCGACCTTCATGCGGCGAGCGATCACCTGCGACTGATCATTGTCACGGTCGATTTTAGTCACCTACCGCATGTGACCTGCCGCCCCACAACAAAAGTCAAAACCTACTTTACTTTGGAACTTGCGATTTTAGTCATCTAGGCGGCCTAACCGAATTACCATTTAGACAGTCGATTTTCGCTAAACTGCGAAAATCGTGCGATTATAGTCACCTGTGTAAAGCTCGCATAACTGACCAAAAATTCTCTGACTTGCTTTTTAAAAACTACGGGTTGCTATTTCTAGAAAATGTATCTTTTTTGTAAGTAACAGTAACGTTTCAACTCCTGCCAGGGTTCAGTAGGTTCAGGGTAGGTATCATAATATGCGAGTAAGAGATAATGTCAAGGAAGTATCGGCGCCTTTAGCTGACATGGAACAATTTGCCTGCAGCAGTTTTCCCGCCCGATTATAATTTAAGTGTCTTCAAGGCTCGGCGGGATCGTCCGAAAGGGTTACCGCTACCCCGGAACATAAAGGGCAAAGGAAGGAACATGGGTGGGTTTTAGTCAGTAAGAGTCTGACACTCCCTTCCGCTCCACCCAGAGCGGGAGGGGTCATTTGATGATTTCCAATCCGGAAAAAAAAAAGTGTCTTCAAGGCTAGAGTGAATAGGCTCATAATAAATTAATGCGCTTTACCATAAACGATTGCATCACGGCTTTCCATCAGGCTGGATCGCAGTCAAGCACTAGCTTATATCATTAAAAAAAAAACATACTGCGATGTAGGTAGGAGTAACCATTAATCTGGTTGCCAGGTGGCAATATTCTCTTTAGTAGCTGACCGGTGTTTAGTAGTGGATGTGTACGGGTAATATGAAATAAGAATGACGTGTGTTGACTATGTTATGCTACATTTTTGTATATAGTTTCAATTCATTAAAGTCACATAGAACCTTATCCAAAAACCTGCGTTTTACAGCATTTTTATTGTATATTTTATGTTGTAGATAGAATCTAAATGTAATTCGATTTGAGGGCATTTAATTAAACTAAGTAACACTCGTTAAACGCTGAAAACGTGTCTTTACATATACTTAACTAGCGACTCGCCCCTGCTTCTCACGGTTTTTGCGACTTGATTGACAGAACATCTAATTTCTTTTTTATATGCAAGTATAATTTTAATGTACAGACGCCAGCAGGTCAAGCTACCCGAAAGTGTCAAATTTTCCCAATCAATCTTGAACCTTAATGCTTTAGCGATAAAGTTGAAAATCTATTAAAAAAATTGACAGATTGTAGTAACTTGATGTGCTGGCGTCCGTATTATACACATTCCGGATGTCGTGCTCTAAGTTATGGTGAAAACGGCATCAAAATCCTTTGCAGAGTTTTGAAGAACAACGCGGTCACACTGACAGACACGTACCTAAAGAGGTTTTAATTTATAAATGATATAAATATACCATCTGACAAATTTTACCGTCTTGAAAAAAATAGGGCATAATAGGTGAACGGAGGAGAAGCCTAAGGCATTGATATTTAAGATTTTTTATAACACAGGACATTGATCTACCAATAAATACATTTGAAGTAAACTCTTCATACTAGAAAAATAATGAATCGATTAAAAAGTATCGAAATTCAAATCATGTACCTAAAAAATGCGCGGGATTTGTATTCGTTTTTTTTATCTCAATGGTACTAAGCAAATATTCTTGTGTAAAGCTTCTATTTCACTGATACAACACACCATATTGTTTTCCAGACGGTAAAACAGTCAACAGGTATATTTAGTTCAGTGGATTTTATAGGAACTCTTCGAAAATAGCTGATGTTTATTGAACAGTCCATCATAGACCTTGTTAATTATTCATGACAGAGCGTCGCGTCGAGGTGCATCGAGTGCTAAGCACTGACAGATGCCCTGTTAGGAAATTCTGTTTACGCAAGGAAATATATTAAGTATAAGGTATTAACTCTTGGAGCTTATAGCGCTGACTGGGCAATTATCAGTGATGTTTGAACATCACGTAGGCTAGATATTTTCTAACTCGTCCTTTATTTTCCTGAAATCTTTAACGACAAGGGAAAAGCCTTTTTGTAATTACAGCTGCAAACGAAAACAAAGCTTTTTTATATTATATGTTAAGTACGATACTACTTCGTTTAAATAAATTCAACTTGGACAACTCACTTACCCAGTTTTGGGGGATATGAAGAAAATTTTCGCACTTTTATAATTTTGCAAATGGAAATGCTGTTTTTTTATTATTTAATTTAAACTATAGACCTCCTCGGGTAGGTTTATTTGGAATTCATGAGAATTTTAATTATTTATGCTTTATGTTTCAACCAGGTTTTTAACAATTTTCAACGTTATGGGAAAAGGTTTGGTTTCGTCGAAAGCACTTTTATTTACAACTGGGTTGTTTATTTACTTTTCGACGCGTTTTTTTTTTATTTATTTACGGTATTTATGCAACATGAATAAAAATAGGTACTGAAATAAATTATCATGTACAAACATGAGTACAAAGGAGTCGCTGTGGGTTAATTGAAAAAAATCACAAGAATTGAAGGTGAACCAGACTCATCAGAGAAGAATTTGTTGGAGACAAAGAAATGTCGTTATTACTCTAAAAATAACACAACGTTGCCTCAACTTAATGAAATACTACAAGTAATGTCAGAGAAGACATGTATTTCTATCTCCAGGACGGAAAACTTGTTGAGCTAAACGGTTTCGGGTAAGCTATGCATGGAGTTATGTGAAGATTCTTTGAACGATTTAGGTTTGCTACGAAATTATCCGGAAACAAACTAGAGCCACCGGCACACTTACAGGCTTGCAGAGTTAGCAAGCTGAGGAGGATATCCTCCAAAAATAAGTCTCGCAAAATATAAGTGTAGGTACTATAGACCCATCTAATTTGTTTTTCTTGTACAAGCTACAGGCCGCGTCCTAAACAAAGCGATGGTCGCTTTCATTTTGTTCAGTTAACCTGAACGCGTGGTCGCGCCGAAAAAGGACACCTACCGGTTTTCCGAACTAACGAGTGACATAATTATGTACGTGACAATCGCGTATTCGCGTGACCGTTCGCTTCGGTTAGGTCGCGGACACACACATATTTTTAACGTGTTTGATATTTGATGATGACAAACGGCAAAATACGTTTCTTTTAAATGTGAGTATATTCCTAACTCGATATTAAAAACACTATAAATTCGTCTTCGTAATTTTCATGACAATAATTGGATGGCGTCATGATGGTGTATAAAATACCTCTTTTACAAAAAAACCTGTGAGGTCGAGGGACACCCCGCCAGGAACGAAATTCAAATCAAAATTCAGGTCAAAATGAAAATCTAAGATGGCGGCTGCGAAAATTTTCAAATTTTTTGTCATTTTGAAATTTTCGCAGCCGCCATCTTGGATTTTCATTTTGACCTCACTGTCGGCTTCAGCACCCTTGAAACCCATGAAAACGGCACCCATAATGAAAAATGTGAAAACTTTTGCAGCCGCCATCTTTGATTTTCTTTTTGACCTCTTTATCTGCTTCAGCCCCGAAAACCATAAAAACTGTCTCTCGCTAGAGAGCGAGAGGTAGTTTACACTTAATAGAAAGAGACAGAGAGAGCTCTGTCTATTTCTATTATGTGTAAAAAAAGTCGCATGGAGGGGGCATAACGCTTTTTCGTTACGTGACGATTTTTCCAAGTTTACTCCTACCGCAAGCTTCGTTAAAGAACTTCGATCCAAAAATTTACAAAACTTAACATGTTAAATCTCTATAAATAATATTAGTTCCGAGAAGTTTATATAAACTGTTTTTAAATATGTGGAATGAATTCCAGGATACGAGTATTTAACTCTGAAGAGCGCGGCTTCGTTTCGCTACAAGATATATGTTACTACGAAATAGGTTACGCTCCTGTAGCACGTAGCCAGGCGTAGCGTCGTAGCACTATTAGTGGTTACTGCATCCTTCAAGAAATTCTGTGGGAAATGTAAAACGAAGCAATCGATGCTGCGTATTAATTAATAATAATATGTTTAATTTTAAACTAGCGGCCCACCCTTGCTTCACGGTTTTTACGGCCTGAAAATATCGAGATTTCTGATCTGTACCTATGTTTGGATGGTGAAAACCTTATCAAAATACGTTGCGTACTTTTAAAGAAAAATACGGTCACACAGGCACAACCACTTTATTTTATAACTAGCTGTTGCCCGCGACTTCATCTGCGATCCAGGTTGAAAATTATCCTATATCCTTCTTCAGGTCATGGTCTACCCATGTGCCTGCTACCTGGCAACGTAACTGGCGAAATATGAGCGTGCTATACACACCTGCCTGTCCCTTCAGAGAATACTGGTGTGATGTTGTGTAGTCTTCCTCCGTAATATGGTTATCTATAATAAAGTTAGTGCCATTACTAGGAATCCAGGTGTCACGGTACGGTATACAATATCGTATTAATTCGAAATAATACGCCTCACCTCAATCCGGGGGCCATATAAGTGCTTTCGATATGACCAATTAGGTACATTATGAATTCCCCTGACCGGCCCGCATCCTGTATTTGCCGAGTTATCGGCTATTGCAATTGAACCAGAACAAACTAAGTTAACATTTAGGTAAGTGTGAGTTTGTAAACTCACACTTACCACACATTACATTCGTACAACCCGTACCCTTTGAACCTATTATTCCAGTTGGATTTCAAAATTGATTGTCATTGATGGAAGTAGTTTCATCAATACATATATATATATATGCCATACAAAATCAGCCTATAATGTTCACACTGCTGGGACACAGCAGTTCTCTTTCTATTTCCGCGAGAGGGAGCGGGCCATACTCCATCACGCAGCCAAGTGCAGGTTGGTGGATGTCACATGTCTTCAAAGTTTTGGTTCTAGGACATGTCGGTTCCAGACGATATTTTCCTTCACCGTTTTGAGAGCAGTGGTGATGAAATCATTTACGCAAAGTGGCCCTGCCTGCTTGGGTTCGAATCCACCCACTCATAAGTCGCGGCGACGATCAATCAATTAATCATTAATTATCGGTATTGGCACAATTTTCAAACATAGAGGCTTGAACTGCTCCACTACTCCATCATTATGACATATCGTTGAAGGTAAACATCGTGATTAAACCCGGATTTATAAAAGTCTGAAATCGTCAACCTTCCTTGAGCAAGCATGGTGATGACAATGACATTGCATGTGCCTTCTCTATGAGAATTGGTATTTGTCCTGCATACATAAGTTTTGTATATTGACATTACTATTGTATATTGATATCTGAGCGGCAATTCTCGTAAGAACGTTGACAGTCTGATCTCAGTCTTAATCTGTCAAAAATACCTTTAATTTCCCTACAGTTTTGACAGGTTTTTGAAATTGATTGTCGCTGAGATGAGATTGCGACTAGATTTTGAACGGTTTTAGTTACGAGAATTGGCCTTCAGAAGTGTAGTGAGTGAGTGAGTGAGTTATCATTTATGCATATAATTAAGCTAATGAGGTGTTTTTTTATTAATTGTTTGATTCGCTTTTTTATTGTTTCTTTTGGTTTGTGATGAGTGAAACCAGAGTGATGAGATTGCGACTAGATTTTGAACGTTTTTAATTACGGGAATTGGCCTTCTGTATTATATATTGACATTAATATTGTATATTGACATAGTCTTATTTCAGTCTATGTGTATATATGCAAAATATTGAACTTTTTTTTTCCTCTTTTTTTGACATTGATTTCTATTGCTATTTATTATTAATTCATTTGACGTTATAATAACTTTGTTTAGAATTATAATAATATGTAAGTAAATAACAATTAATACCTAATTAATTAATAAAAATAACAAAATTATATCCTAACTTAACTGAAACTATTCACAAACTAAAATATAGAATCGAAAAATTCATCCGCATCGCTGTCGACTGGTAATGTACCCAATGTATTAATTTGTATTATGAAATGTGTCATTCCTTATTATTGTTTTTTTTATTATCCAGGCTTGTTTTTATTATAGAGACTTGGCTTTCTTGATTACTTAGTCACAAACATTTGTACGCCCTCTGGCATAACATGACGCACACTTTATTATCTATATATACCATTATTATTGTACCTGTGTTCAACAAAAGAATAAATGACTTATGACGTATGCAGTGGGACAAACATAGGCTGGTGTTGTAGTAATAGCAGACTGTAGTTGTAGCCAGTCAACTATCAGTCGCGAAAAATAGGTATTTTACATGGAGCGACTACCTATCTGACCTCCACAACGCAGTTGGCCCCTTGGTAAGACTGGTTGTCAGACTTTCAGGCTTTTCGGCTAACGACCCGTAAGGACTCGCAAAGATTTACCAATGACAACTGCTTAACGTGCTTACTAGCTTGTAACGCGTAAAGAAATATAAAACAAAGTCAATCAATAAACTCAACCATTATCGAACTAACACATTTTGATTTGATTATTCACGCGTCAAACTCCACTTTCACGTAGTAATGCCATTAATCACGGGCGTCGCATCCTGCTAATTCAAAGACGGTAATATAACAGTGCACTCGATTGGCTAATGACGTCCCTAAGTGAAGATTAGTGCATGGTTTTATTAACGAAAGCTAAAACTGCATGTTTTTATTAAACAAGATCTTTGTCAATGACTGAACTACAATGGAAATTAGTAGAAACTTTTAACATTAAATTCTGGAAATACAGTGTCTAATTTTAGCTACATTATTATCGAGAGTCCAAGCTATCATTGTTTAAATCACAACAGGGAAATGTTTATACAGAGTTTCGACTGTTATATCTCGTTAAAATATGGATGTTTGTTAACAAAAGTTCGTTAATACTTTCCTTTTTTTGTGACAGAGGTTACTGAAGGCTGTAGGTAGGTACCAACTTCACGTTTCGTCTGACAATGCTTGCTTCCCAAGGGGCCTTTCGGCTTTCGACTGGGAAAAATGCAAGCTATACAGCCGAGCTGCCGCCGAGGCTCCCATCAATATCTGTGCTGCGTCAATATTGTCCTATAAATAAACTAAAACGGAACAAAAACGTTCCATTGCAATCACCGAAATATTTTAATTTAAATATTCCATAAACATGAATCAACACGTGTCGTTAACACATGCGATGATATAATTAATAGCCATGCAGTGTGCATCGCTAATTGAAATTTTCCTATGAATTAAATGCGTTATAATAAACATTCTGGTGATGCGATTTTAATTTCTCATTTACTGTGTGTAATGATAATATAATGAACGCTGGTTTTGGCCCATTGCAGGACAATTAAGGCTTCTTCTACATTAAATAAAAAGGAACGAAGAATGATTACCAGTTTTGATTACTGCCTGCTTACCCTGCACTATAGTCCTTCACCACAGTTTGAACCACTGGTAAATGATGGTGTGGATTATTATACCACTGGGATAAGTCACGATGGCATATACCCCGTTGAAAACCCGCAAGCTAGTGTTGTACTTAATTACCATGTAGGAGCCGCTACAAATATCTTGAGTAGTGTTGCGTAGAGGAAGTAATTTATTTGAATTAATATAATTTATTTTGCGTTTGCCCGCAGTACCTTCATTTTACCAAGATTAGGGAAAAACCAGGCGAAATTCATTTGTTTTTATTCTGGTTGCTACGCACTATGCTTACGCCTACGCCGTAGGCCGCGTAATTAATGAAGTCAAAACAAACTATGTAGAAAGATGAATAAGATTAGCGCTTTGAAAGTTCCTTTTATGAATAGAGAATATTAAGCGTAAGTACTTGGAAAATATTAATGTTTCCGTCATCATAATAATCTCAGATTAGTCTTTATGAATTTCTTAGAAGCGGTAATGTTTTGTTCAATGTCTTGCGGCATACATTTCTAGGAAATAATTGTGGTTTGTAGCGTTTAGAGGATTTACACAAGTGACGTCATTAAGGACCTCGTAAGAGTTATGAATAGAGCCTACGTAGGGGCGGCGGGCGACTGAGAGATGGTCGTAACCTATAACCTCAGTCTGAATAATATCTGGCAAAATTGTATATTGTATTGGTTCTGTAATATGCATAATCCTATAATGTTGAGGGAGTGGGCCGTAATCCACCACGCGGGCCCAGTGCGGGTTGGTAGATGTCACACATGTCATGTCTTCGAATTTTTGGTTTCTAGGACATGCCGGTTTCCTCACGATGTTTTCCTTCACCATACCATATGTATAACTTTTTGCGAATAAACAAGATTAAATATCAAGGTTAAATTAGCGATCTTTGTATGAATATTTTTGTGATGAGTTTTACGTAAATTAGCAATCTAAAAATACGTCATGTTTGAGCTATAACAGGGCGAATATTAATTATAGGGTCAACAAAAGAAGAGAGATTTAATTAGTTTAGTCTTTTGTCACTAACCTTACTAAATCGAAACCGCATTAGATAATCCATGCTGGCACCTAAATACCTTCTTAAATACCTTTTTAATTTTACTACCTGTAATTTGTCATACCAACCTTAAGCTGTCACGAACCATCAAAGGGTCACCAGTCAAACAGGAACTGAAAATTTATTTTTACAACATAATATCCGTAACACCTCAGTAGCCTTTCACAAACAAAACCTTCATCGTTTCAAAATAACGGCCGATGACTATTGTCCCTTCCACGATAACACCGTACAAAGTATCGACCACCTCCTCAGGGATTGCCCCAGATTTACCATGGATCGCATGCAATATGAGGCAATCTCTGAGAGATTTGATATCACGTCATATGGGATACATCGGGATGCTAACCCGAAAGGAGGAAGTCTTGTACGCTTATATATATTACTAAAATTCTGAGTCAACTCAAGAACTTTCAAGGCACGTAAAAAATATATTTATTTATTCATTCTAACTATAGTTTATACTAGTTGTCCCGGGGAACTTCGTGCCGCCTCAAAATATGAATTATCTTATTTTTTTTTTGTATTTTCCTCCCGTTTTTAATAGTTATTCTGCTATTCGGGAGGAGTCAAATACAACAAATCAAAGATCATAAAAATCGGTCCAGCCGTTCTTGAGATATAAATGGTGTAACTAACCCGATTTTGTTTTATTTATAGATTTATCACTTAATATTAACACAAGGGAATAAAATTCACTTTTTTTGTTGCATGGAATTTTATGGCTGTTGTTTACTAATTCGAGGTCCCTCTACCCTCAATGTTTCTCTAACAGCTGTAGTTTTTGAGATACAGCTATTGGCTATATTTTTGTCCAGTAAGTTTAACCGTTTTTGACAGCTGTCTTAGAACATAACTATTCCAGATTACGTAAAAAATAACTTTAAAATGCGTAATAAAATAAATATATAAACTGCCTTATCTTATTGAATTATCTTATTTTAGTCAACGAATAACCGAAAAGGAGGTGTAGAGTGCGCGAGCTGGGACCTAAGCAATTTCTTCAGAAAGTTGTTCAGTATAAAAGTTCTCACTTTTGAGTTTTTCGCTAATATCTTTATGATGGTGCGTCGTGGAAAAGAAATATTTTGTACCTATATAATGAAAGCTCATAAAATTTTTCTACAACTTTTATTCTATACACTTTTTTCGAATTCCTGCCCATTTTCGAACTACACGTTCCGGAAAAGTGAAAATTTATGAAAAAACGACTTTTATCAAACACTGGCTGTTGCCTGCCACTTCGTTAGCGTTAATTCGGGATAAAAAGTAGCCTATATGTTAATCCAGGTACTAATCTATCTACTTACCAAATTTCATCCAAATCTGTTCAGCCGTTGGGATGAATGGTTGCATTTGACCCAACACTGCTATTTCAGCGAATGTGTCTAAGCAAACGATCAGAGGACGATTTGCTGGAATTCTCAGAGTACAAGTTGGGCCTCATTTCCCTTGGCACTCTTTAATGAAAGTGGGATGAGGAAGACCACCAAATCTGTCCTGTACAGCATGTTCGAGCTTACTATCAAGGCTGTTGAACTGTCCTAAAAGAACATAGTAATGGACGGTGGATTCCTACTGCACAGAGTAATTTGGAAAAAAGATACCTGTGTTGCCACGATTTGTGATGGATATATCACCTACATCAACCACCACTACCCTGGAATGAGTCGTATTGTGGTATTTAATGGGTACCCAAACTCAGCTAACTGTACGAAGTCACAAGAACAGAGGCGACGATACAAACTGAGGAGGTCGGCTGATATCAATTTGTCTTGAAACACATCAATACCAGTGAAATATGAAGATTTTTGTCTAATCCTACCAACAAAAGTCAGCTCATTTCCTTACTACAGACAAAGCTTCAGGAAAATGGGATACAAACTCTCCAGGTCAGCAGCGGTCTTCACGGTAAGGACGTCAGCATCATCGGTGACAAATTGATATCAGCCGACCTCCTCAGTTTCCTAATGAACAGGATATGGTTACACTTAGCTTTCATAAAACCGAGCTGTTTTTGTGTGTATGTCCACTGCGAGAAATACCTGTAAAAACGATGCTAACTATTTCTGTAAAATCAGTGGTGAATATACATTCAAAAATTGTAGACCAAGTGTGTCGGAGTTCGTAAAGAGGGTGTATTTTGATTATTTTCGAATTGCTTTGGACACCCTAGACAAGTACTAGGTGCCTTATATGGTATGTAAATCATGCGAGTCTTTGAGATTATGACGAATAAGAAAATAGCCCATCTCAAGTATCAAACACCAATGATCTGGTAGGGACCTTCAAATCATCCGGATGATTGTTATTTTTGCGTGGTTGATATAAACGGGATTACCAAAAGAAACCGGTCCAAAAGGTTTTACCCTAACTTATTATCTGTCACTCGATCAGTCCTCTATTCCGGCGATGCATCAGTACCACAAGCATCTTCATCTACACAAAATAGTAGTAGTAATATATATTATAATATGTAAATAATATTATAGTATGTTTACTATGAGAACAAAGTACTAGATTATTTACCTGGTCTTTGCCACCCTCGCCTACGGCTCGGGGGTCAATTTTACACCCGGTAAAAATATACTACTTAGCTCCCTTGGTGAACAATGTACTATTTCTGTTGAAAATTATGTTTTCATTATATCTCAAAAACTAAAGCTGTTCCAAAAAATCTGACTTCAGATCTGAAATCAGCACCCCGAAACTGTATTAGTAAATTATTAAATATTAGTCATAATATTTCATGCAATAAATTAGACAGTATCTGTATCAAAATGAATAGGAATTGCAGAAAAAAAAACAATGCAAAAAAAAAAATACAAACCAAAAGAAACAATAAAAAAGCTAATCAAACAATTAATAAAAAACACCTCATTAGCTTAATTCTATGCATAAATGATAACTCACTCACTCACTCACTACACTTCTGAAGGCCAATTCTCGTAACTAAAACCGTTCAAAATCTAGTCGCAATCTCATCTCAGCGACAATCAATTTCAACAACTTGTCAAAAATGTTGGGAAATTAGAGATATTTTTGACAGATTGACACTGATATCAGACGGTTAAAGTTCTTAACACTACTAGAACTGCCCCTCTGATGTAGGTTGTAGATAGAACACTTTTCAGTAACAATAAAATAGTAATATTATCATAGGTAGACGTGGGTAAAACCATATTATTATCTTTTATGTTTAGTCATACATAACATTATAAGACCCTTGCTTAATTATTAATACAGGACAAGTTGCGGCTATGTCTACAAGGCTTACATAAAATGACAGGACGTGTAACATTGCGAGCTTCCGCAATTATCGAGAATAGACACACTTTTACTACGAGTACATCCTGTGTCGGTAAAGGTCGCATCCTTTTCATCTAAAATAGACGAAGCTTAATTCCAGGAACTCGGTATTTTGACTCTTTTTTGTAAATATCATTTTGCCTGGAACTTAGTTAAATTATCTTGCCTTTTCACGACGAGTAGGCACTATTTATACTTACAGATATTTAAAACTAGAACACCATTTGTATGAGTGTAACTAGAATAGAGTTTATATGATGTTATTATTGGTTTTAATAGGTTTTTTATATTTTATTTATCTTTTTGATAGATTCTTTTATATTTTGTAAATGTGAGGACTTTGTAGATTTTAGATCTGTAGACAGTTCTTTTATTTGATTAAATACTGGAACACGACAGACCTACGCTGTCCTCCCCTACCTACTGTAATGTTAAAACATTGTAAAAGCCAATTATTTTAAAAGAGTAACCGTGGAGTTTCTTGCCGGCTCTTCTCCACAAGAAACGACTAATTGGAACAGTGCACCTAGCTTCTTACGTTTCATAAGTGCCCATGTAGGTTTGAGTGAAATAAAATACTTTGATTTCGATTTTGAATGTCGAGGCGATCCAACTCCTTGACAACACTGAATTAGTGCGAAGGCTAAAAAGGGTAAAATATTTTGAGTTAGTTTAGTACAGTGTAAGTGAAGTTAAACTATAGTGCAAGTGCTAAATCTTATAAAGAACACGTGTCTTCCCCATAACTTATAGTGAATAAAAAAGACGTTATTGGACGATTTCTTAATTATATAGTTACTTAGCAGTTTAAGTTACATTTAAATTAGTTATTAGCTAATAGGCTATATTGTAATGTAAAGTACAACCACAAGTATCAATTGTGGTACTTTATAAAAGGAAAAAAAAAGAATTATGTATCTGACAAATTTAATAGGAACCCGAATGTAAAAGAACAGATTCTAAGTTATATAAGTGCGAATAGTCACTAGTTTTTGTTCGAATTAAATTCAATTAGAATAAATTCCGAAACAGTTGGGGAAAAGCCAGTTGAACAGTGAACAGTTTCGCGCCGAAACTCTCATGATCACAAAACAAAACGCTGCAATGAGACCTGCGGGGTAATTACTAGGACATACGTCGCCAAGTTATTTCCTGTTTTATTTTCAGCCAGCTTTGTCTGACGATACTAAAAATAAATTGCATCCCATGAAAACTCCCAATCACAATTGCATTGCCAGACAGAAAGAGATTTAGCAGAAACAAGCACGTGGAGCACACTGTACATACCGTACGGATAAAGCCGCCTGTATACAGTAAAGTATGTAGGTAGGTATGATAAATAATTGTGTGTGTTTAAGTATAATAATTACCTTATATCGTTTTGCCATTATTTCCTCTTTTAGATACGTAAGTAATTTAAAACTAGATTAATGATAATATTTTTGTACAACTTCTTTATGCATGCGGAGTTAGCCTGTAAGTGATTATTGCACTGTTGCATACACACTTTCGCACTCACCTTTCGTATAGATAGAACCTTTGTAAACAATCGTTGGTGAACTAATAAAATAAGTAAATTATTGCAGTTTATTGAATAAATTAATAAGCTCTGTCCACAAAAACGTAGTAAACGTCGTAGCCTAGTACTGATCTACCTATTCATATTATTAATGGGTAGGTACTTTATACTGGATATTTAATTTTAAAAAACAGCATTCATGATTTATAACAAGCTACCCTTCGGACAAACTTTAAGTCTTCGAAGGATTAAAGTCGTCAGACGAAAAGCGAAGTGTAATAGACAGCCAGTCTCAACTTTTTATACAATTAATAATGGTAAGTAAAAATAATAAGCAGGTTTCCTGGGTAACTTAACTACGTATTGCTTAAATAGCTTTCCAATTTCTTAGAAAAGTCACACCATTTAAGTGAGCTCGTTTTACTCGACTATGGCGTATTCAAAAGGTCCATAATTTAGACTGGGAGGAGGTGGAGTGTACGTACAGTTGGGCTTTAATCGCTTCAGCTGCGCTAGCCATTCTTAATGGAGTTTTAAATAACACGTTTACCGTGTCTCTGCGTGGGTTCTGTGAAACAACAAAGTAACGGAGCAAAGAATATTATGTGTCACGTGGTCATGTGAATTTTGTAGACACAAAGGCGACACTGCTGTCGTGTAGTGTTACGAGGAAAAAAGTTAGTTAATATAGTGCATTCAGTGGGTTCCGCGTGGGCGAATTGTAAGTTAACCGAAAGCCGAGGCTGGCCATAAGTAACTGGTGCTGATTTCCACGCTACCAGGATGTCAGAGAGAGCATGAAAGTTAAATTGTCGCGGTCGGCATGCAAGCTCTTTGAAAAATCGGCGCACTCGTGCTTTCACAGAGCATCAGCAATCAGAAATTCGGATACATACCTGCATACCTGCTACTCTATCTATAGAGCGCCGTAGTATTATGGTGTCTGATTTCCGCCAAAGTAATCTCCTTGAAACTTTTTCTAAGAACTGTAGAGTAGGTCGGTATTAGATAAAATAAATGTATTTCGGAAAACGTAAGACATTTCTTAAATAAAAGGTGGCAATAATCCGTGATAGTACTTCTTTGTCACTGTTTAATAGTAACATACTTGCGTATATTATTCACAACTTTCTTCGGCTATATTTCATTTTCCGCATTAGCCAAAGTTGTAGCTGTCAAATAAGGGTAATGGTTTATATTAGTATTCATTTGTAATAGGGTTTCGACCCGGGACCTTATGAAATAGTAATCTTCTTCGTAAATTCACAAATTCGAGTCAGGACTGTGATTCCGAATAACGTGGAGACTCCCACAACGGATTTGTGGACAGCCCACGTCAAAATTGATTCAGTGCCCGATGATAACACACATATGCACAGAAAATCTTGTTATTTAAGTCTGCAGGAGCATGTTTATCTCTTTAACAGACTAATGCAGACTGATTGGCACCGTTAGGATAATTAGAATCACTCGGGAGTCGGGTTGCTTTTTTTGTTTTTTTGCAGTTGCTATCGGATTTCAGGAACTCTTTTGTTTATACTATTCAAGTTTGTTCTGAATATGAGTGTACCTATTCGTCTCTTCGTATTTACTAAGTTTCTGATGAATTGATGACGCCAAAGCATGTAAGATAAACATATTAAACGGAATCTAGTATACATAATTAGCCTATAATATTCCCACTGCTGAGACACAGGTCACACAGGTCTCCTCTCTGCGAGAGGGAGTGAGCCCAGTGCGGGTTGGTAGATATCACATGTCTTAAATTTTTTTGGTTCTCATATGCTGGTTTCCTCACGATGTTTTCCTTCGCCATTTTGAGAATGGTGATGGAATTATTTACACAAAGTATAGCCCCTGCCAGGGTTCGAACCCACGACCTACAACTTGTAGGTAAGTCGATCCCGTACCCACTGGGCCACCACTGCTCTGCGCTGAATGTACCTAGTATAATAACAGATATTCTAAGTTTACGTGACAAATTGGGCAACTGTTAAAGCCATGCTACAACTAATCAACGTCATATAATTTGTTCAATCGTAAAACTAAAATGCTACATAGAGTTTTTTACCAGAATTTACTAAACATTGATAAAAATAGCTCGATATACCTTATCACAGTACTGACGGTGAAAAATTCTAGCTACTTATTGTAGTTCGTATAACAAAGCTGTGGAGCGTGTCACCCCGGGAAACGAACTGAACAACTCGCGTTGCGTTTATACCAAAACGACCTCGCTCCTTAATACTTTTTAGAACTTGTTATAAATTAAAGTGGGTTCCGTTGAGGGTTTTATTGAGATTATTTGGAAAACAAAACGATCTTCTTAATTTTTGTATATTTAGGTAGGTAGGTACTGTTAACATCTGAGGGATGCTAACCGTACGCCTGTTTATAATATATCGCGTAAATAGTAGGATTTTTAAACTTGTTTTTAAAATATATATTTTTATGTTTGATGATTTTTCTTATATTCTAAATTCATATCAGTGCTTATCTCATTATTGCATGGCATTATTCTATAATTGCTAGAAAAGGTTGCATAATAAAACAATGCCAGACCTCTACAGTACCGTGCTTTGGATGACTCATCCTTGTTTTTTTTTTTTAATCATAATGAGCTCTTGCAACTTGTCTATAAAATTACTGAAGAAGTTATCGAAGCGGCTCAACAATTAGTATCCATGTTTCAAATTCTAGATCTCAATGTGCTTACTGCGCCTTGTAACAAGTAACTTGAAGTTTAATTGGACATAACTCTCAAGTTGCGCCGCAACACCCGGTTTTCAGCTTTTCGCTTCCAGTCTGTATCCGCCATATTCTTGAGAGAGTTGTCTTGTCT
Source organism: Apamea monoglypha (assembly GCA_911387795.2). Taxonomy (NCBI): domain Eukaryota; kingdom Metazoa; phylum Arthropoda; class Insecta; order Lepidoptera; family Noctuidae; genus Apamea; species Apamea monoglypha. The sequence continues at coordinate 7,026,147 of OU426920.1, forward strand.
AGCTAGATGGACGAGTTTGACAAACAGTGTTCTCTTCGTCACATGCCGTCATCGTCATATAGATAAAAAACAAAACGTATCTCTGATCATACGTCTTTTAGTGCGTTTTTAACTCGGGAACCACTTGTCAGACCAGCGGGGTAATTGCGTAACACACTAACACTAGCAGTGGCTTTCGTTTTGCCAGTTTAGTAACATTCATTGCGTTATTTACGTTGTTGAAAGACAAATTTTTCAAATATAATTATGAAGCAATGGGTTAGCAATATCCTTCAAAATCATTCAGATTGAGATTTATTGGGAGTTACGCAAATACGGTGCTGCTTTCTTATTTCTCTAAGTCGTAAATATACTCTGAAGCCAATCCCGTGCCGCATACATCAATTAGCTCTAAAAACGGTGAAGGAAAACCTCGTGAGGAAATCAGCATGTCCTAGAACCAAAAAATCGAAGACATGTGACATCTACCAACCCGCACTGGGCCCGCGTGGTGGGTTACGGCCCACCCCCTCTCACCGAGAGGAGGCCTGTGTCCCAGGTGTGGGAACATTATAGGCTGATTATGTATGTGTTATTTATACATCAATTAACTTGTATGGAGGTGTTGAAACTGGCGCAAATGGTCGCGTGACTTCCTAATGATTAAAACAATAGACGCGCGCAGTCGGGTTCCGCGTCCCGCGTACTCACCTCGGAGTGCCCAAAGCATTTTTTCTTTTGGTTCTTCGGCAGCCAGCAAACTCTTACCTAGAGTAAGAGTTTGTGTTTCTGAAAGTTAAAGTCCGTCTCACGAAAGAAGTCCCGCGGCAATAAGTGAAACTAATTATTATTTTATGGTTAGCAACGATCCTAGAACAACCCTCCTAGCTCAGACACCTTTCTCTATTTCAGATTGTGCATTTTATTAACCAGTGCCTGTACAATGATGTTGAGATAAATCCTACTATCCTACTGATATTATAAACACGAAAGTTTGTGAAGATGGATGGGTGTTTGTTACTCTTTCACGCAAACACGACTGAATGGATTTGGATGAAACTGTACAGTAATATAGCTTAAACACCAGAATAAGGCGTAGGATACTTTTTATCCTGATTTTCCCAAGGGGTCGACACTTATGCGGGTGAACCCGCGGGGCGCTACTTGTAAACAAATAAAAATGAATGATTCCGTCGCATGGCCGTAGCGCCGCGTCTGCAAGACTTCTTTCGTGAGACACACTTTGTGTTGATCATTCCGGTTCTTTTTCAGATCTGTTCGTTGCTAATGTTTCTCTTAAAGAAATTAATAGCATAGTTCGCTAAGCGACTTTGAATTTTGTGGTTTAAAAGTTTGACCCGGTTTTTAGTACCCACTTTAATTAGTAGCGCTTTTAAAATTGTTGCCAAGTTGGAAGAATTCGTCTTGTCCCAAAATCCCTTGGCGACTTCCTTGTTCTGAAATCTGACTTGCTGATCTCATAAAGCCATAGGTAGCTATAGGCTATAAATTGTTGGTCATCATATTTTATGAAAGCATTCAGTTCACAATGTAGACGTGTCACTCTACTATGCAACCGCAATAGCAAATGTACCTACGTAAATGTAAAGCAACGGCGGGGTAATTGCATGACACACTAACAGTAGCAATGGCTTTCATTTTGACAGTTCAACAACATTCATTGCGTTATTTACGTAGAGCAGACAAATTTTTCGAGCATATGAAGCAATGGATTGTGATTGAAGGTGTATTACGCAATTAGGGTGCTGGTCAATCAATGGTAGTGAGATTACGGTGAACCGTTTCTTAGTAGGCCATTACTCGTAATTAGTGTGTAGGTACCTGAATTCAAGATATCCATGAACATTAAAAATCGCTTTGGGGGTTGAATCTGGTGTCTCACGTAGTCGGTGTACTTTGAAACTTTGAGAGAAAAGGACTGAATCACGAAGAAAGTACTTTCTTCGTGTTTCCGTCCTTTTCTCTCAAAGTTTGCTTGATAAGCATCTTGAAGAATAAACTTGAACAGTTCCTAATTTTTTATGTCCGAAGAGGCTGCTATCTGCTGTTTTTAAGTTACTGCTTCTGTTGATAAACCCAGATATTTAATGTTTATTGTTATTCCCTATTGCATAAACATTTTAACTTACAACATGAATTATGTGATTGGTCCAAAGCATAATCATAATATTCCTATAATGTTCCCACTGCTGGGACACGGGCCTCCTCCCGGTGAGAGGGAACGAGCCGTAATCCACCATGCAGGCCCAATACAGGTTGGTAGATGTTACAAGTCTTCGACTTTTAGGTTCTAGGACATGCCGGTTTCCTCACAATGTTTTCCTTCACCGTTTTGAGAGCAGTGGTGATAAAATAATTTACACAAAGTAAAGCGCCTGTCTAATTTACACCAAGTAAAACCCGGACAGGCCCTTTACTAAGTGTAAATTACGGTCGCGACTTACGAGTTGTAGGTCGTAGGTTTGTACCTACGACCTACAACTAGTAAGTATCGCCGTTACCACTGGGCCCCCAGTGCTCGATAGGTCCATCACATTTAGCAATTATCGTAAAGTGAACAAAATGTTAGTAGACCTTGAACGAATGAGTGATTTACTACAGTTGATGTAGTGCTCTGTCGCGAATGACAACTGACCAATGATTCATGGCGTTGTCGAAACTGAAAATCGTGCTACACGTTCCAGTACTACTTTTACAAAACTGTTGACACTAACAGTTTTGTAAAATTCATATTTCTTTTTCTGTGGACACAATATACAATGACTAAAAAAAGCAGCCCTGCAATACGTGTACGTCTTTAACCCGACTGCGCGACGCAAAGAAGAATGATGTGTTTATCAGTCAGTATATGTATGTTCGTTCCATTGAGGCGCTAAGGTTCTACTTGTATATGTGGTAAGTTACCAAATGATCTCAAAAATTAAAACACAAGATTTAAAAAAAAATAAGTTTACGAGTCTTAACTTTTAATAGTTTCTATAGTGGTAAAGATATCATTAACAAAAAAAAAATGCTTATTATTATACTAGCTTTTGTTCGCGGTAACGTACTACCGGGATTAGAAGTACGAGAGTAAGGAGGCCTTTGCCTTGCAGTGGGATATCACAGGCTTTTAATAATCCATAAACTCTGGCCCAAATTTCATCCAAATCTGTTCAGGCGTTTTTGCGCCAATCCGTAACATACATTCAGACGAACAGACAAAAATCATAATAACTATACTTTCGGCATCGGAGTCGTTCCCACACCTCGTAACAAATATATAAATATTCAATGTACAGTTTGTACATTGTTTATGTGTAGATAGAAGATTGGTAAAACATGTTTTGTTTTAAATTGACTTTTACCATCTTGTTATACCGTGTTTTTATGCAAATAAATATACTATTATTATTTAAGATTGTTAAGGTCACTCCCTATACACATGTGCTAAGGATTGCAGTATTGTTGCTAGAACGTAGGTGACGCGACGTTATTACGTGATGAGTAAATACTCAACAAAGGCAAGCTTCATACAATCGTCAGATGCGATACAAAGGTAGGAACGGTAGCTAGGTCTCTGTAGGTTGTCTACTCATGGGGTTACGTGCTACGGCTACTCTACGTTAGCTACAATTCGTAGCGTCGTAGCAGATAACCGATCCGCTACGAGTCGAGTCATCAATTCTGAAACTTTGTAGTACTTTCATGAAGTAGTATTTTGTGGTGTAAGCTGAGGCTCGCACGAGCGCGTTTTTCCCGCGGCCAATTTTTTTTTCGCGCTCTGGATTTTCAATTCTGAGTGTTGAAAATCCAACAGTGTTTTTTTGACACACTGGGATGCGCTCTGTGGATACTCAATGCTCGGCTCAATACCGAGAGAACTGAAGGCCAATTCTCGTAATTTAAAACGTTCAAAATCTAGTCACGGTCTCATCTCAGCGACAAACAAATGTCAAAAACTTGTCAAAATGTAAGGAAATTAGAAGTATTTTTTTTTACAGATTGAGACAGATCAGACTGTGAACGTTCTTAAAATTAAAAGAATTGCCGTTCTGGTTGATAATCCAGTGCGAGATAAAATTCCACCGCGATATTTTTACGTCCGTGCAAACCTAGTTCCGCAGATCGGCAATAAAAAAAAACAACCGGCTATTATGGACAAAATTTATTTAATAAGTCTTACTTGTGGTTTAAAGTACTATTTACAAGTCGTAACATCAATTGTAATACATATCTATAATAAACAATGAATTACCCATTGCTGTAATGTAAATCTAAAGTCACGTTTCCACTTCGTTCGGTATTGCGTTTAATTTCAACTGCATACACGGTTAAATGTAATGTGAACTAACGCTCGATACTCGAGAAAATGGAAACGCGCTTGGAAATTAATTCAACTGATCAAGTATCCATATGGCATATATTTATATGTTCACTTAAGTACTTCAAATATCATTTATTTATTGTAAATTACAATGTAATTGTAAAAAAGTACCTATTTACAAATATCGATGGTCACTTTTAATTTCATCTTGACTTAAAATAATAACATTATGTGTGTTGCGTTTTTTTTTTTATTAACAGGCAAAAGTATATAGGCAGTGTTCATAATTTGCTTATAATTTGTGTGAGTATAGTTATTGAGCATCCAGCCGCAAACCTTACGTGTACTACAATAATACAACAAAATACCAATTAGTTTATAACGGTAGCGTTCTAAACTACGGTCAGACGAAGTGAGAACACTACCTAGTCGACACGACATAATGCTCTCGCAAACTGCAATAAAATATAAACGAGCAGCCTTTGTACAATAAACAGGACAAAGTGAGTCGGAATATCAATTATTAATTTCCATGAATTCCAGTAATTTCGAGTGTGTACCGGTGTCAAAAGACTTCCATTCATTCGCGGTATGTATTTATTGAAATCGGAACGCTTTGCATAAATCCGTATATTATTTATATATGCGCCAATGAGTACACACTTTACGGGCAGCAATAGTCCTTCTTCCATTTGTCTGACCAGTGCATTCAGTTTCAAATACGCATTACAACTATTTTCATCAACCATACAACACTTTTTAAAAGTAAAAAGTATCAATACATTTATGAAAAGTTTGATGTTATTAAAATGAGGTTTAAACCTTCCATGTCCCTATGCTAATAGAAGTAATTGACGAGTGATAAATGTCATTATGACTTAATTAATAGGCTTTACATCGACCATTGAACACGTGCACAAAACATTGAATTAATAAAATTAATAAATAAAAATTAAAATACCTGCCACTATGTCAGTTTGAAAATTATCATAAATTCAATACAAAAATGAATTAATACTCTAAATTCTACAACTCATAATTTAATATAATGAAAAACAAAATTCAAGATACTTTAAGGTGGGAATTTCGTAATTTTAGTCTAAATGAGTTTATCATCACAACACAATGGATGGTATGGGTGAGTCTGTACTTTAATAAGGATCAAAAATAATAGTGTTGAGTACCTAACATTACATATAACATCAGCAGTGATGCTATTACCTAATTACGAAATATTTAATTGAACAGCAGATTTTTTTGTAATAATAATATACATAATAATTTATAAATCATTGAAATAAACGAAACTCAAAATCTCGTGTTTCTTATTTAAGTAGTCGTTCATAATAATGGTATAAGTAGTTAGATTGGCACTAAAACATAGCTAGCAAATACTTGTAGAACCGTTCAAATTCATTAACTTCCGTGATTTTAAGTCTAAAATAAGATGGCTTTAAAAAGCGATGTTCTGTAGATTTTAGCGTAAAATAAATATGTCAATTGTATTGCATACGATGTCATCTGAGATCTATATATAGATATTCTGCTGGATAGTTAAACATATTAGTCTCGTATGTCGCAGGCACCTTACATAGACCGTCTTTGTCTAAAGTCTAGAGATGTTTAACTACATAAGAACTACACTATGAACTAAAACAATTAACTTAATGCTTCGGGCTAGATATCTTGTAGGTAAAATATTTATATAAGATGCCTATGTTATATTACAGTGCTTGTCAGCTCTTAACGTGTATAATTTGATAAATTCGTGGAATTAGCACAAAATCTAATAACATTTTCTCTTCACAATTCACCATAACCATATAGGAATAGTATAGGCAGTGGTTGTATTTATATGCATGTCGTATTTTACTGCAAACGAATATAAACTTGTTTTAAAATATTTATAAGGGACTTAAACCGAGTCCTTTGCACTCATATTTCACAAACCGTATTTTTGAAAATATCTTTATAAGCTTTAACTAACTCAATATAAAATATACGTTTCTACTGTGAGTATAAATATTTGAACACACGGCATTAAAATTCATGTCCTATAATGTATACGTAGAAATAGGTAATACATTAAACGACCCGAACACGCCGCGTACCTACGACTACGTGAAATATTACACAGACATGTCCCCGATACTATTATGACAGTCTTTTGTCGAAGGCTATAGCCATGGAAGTTGGGTAAACAGGGGTTGTCTGGCAAAGAGGAGTTTGGCTTCGGGGTCCTCAACCCCAGACAACCCGAAGACACTTATGAAAACATACACTGTGGTGTACAATCTGAACTACCCTGACTACGCCCCTGGCTACAGCCACGCTGTTCTCTCGTACATCTAGATCGTTACACTTAATAGATTTTGAGCCCTCATACAAAATCTAAGAACTCATCACTATTAGAAAAGAATAATATCAAGAGTACCTTTCGAAAATCCATCCAGTCAAATATAAACATTGACATAACACGAGTGTATATTTACAATTATCCAATATTTATCTTATAGCATTATTTGTGAAACCAATAACATCATTCTCATTATAAATGTTATTCTATTAAAGATCTGAACTCCTCAATATTCCAATAAACAATGCATTGTGATGAATGCTGTTTGACTTCCTCCCAAACATATTATGTATAGAGTTTATGAGACTAGAAATTACCAAAGGACACGACATGAGATCACGGCGCTGCAGAAAGTCTCATAAAATTATTATATTTAAGCAATTCAAGCCATTTAACTCGTGTAAATGACTTGAAAAGTTAAAATACACTGATTAGTTCAGCGAGCTTCGACATTCCGGCACCCTCGTTCTATATACAGGCGGAGATGGCAAAGTTAATTATTTTTCTACAAACACCATTTTAATATGGAATAAAACGTAATTACGGTCGTTACTAAACAATGTTCCCCGGGAGTCGTAATCTTCCTCCATCAGTGCAATTCATACGAAAATTTCGGCCATTACCAGATCAGCCGCGTTACACGGATTTGAGACTTCGACAAATTATTATGGCTCAGAATATTGCTTGGAGATTTAACTCTGTACATATTTTCTCGTCCAATAATGAGTTCTCGTAAAATTTGGCTTGGAAAATATTAATACTGCGGATTTATGAATCGTATTTTGTTATTATTTGATTTCAATAAAGCTGCATGTATAACATAAAATTGTTTTCTTTTGTCTTGCGTATTTGTTTACTCTTTTTCGAAATTGAAATAAATGACCGACCTATTGATTGAATCTGGATGCAAATATTCTGGACCGAATGAGTGCTGCGTCGGATCTCTGTCGTGCCAAATGGAGGCTCCATTAATTCAGTGCTCGTAAACTCTCCGTACGCTCATACACATACATCCTAGCATCACAATTGACAATGTCGACAATGATCACTATTCTACACTTCGATGATTTATTTACACCACTCGCACCATACTTGCATTAAGTCAATTATAAACCACATTTACAAAATATGAGCTATGGAGATCACAAGTCATTCGTTATCGTACGAAACCTTCGTTTCGAAATTTATATGAAGGACGAAAGTAAAAGAGTCTTTACTTATAAGAAAAACAAGAGCTTATTTACTTAATACATTCTATCGCTTTTGTACCAGTTCTTCGCGACAGATAGGTATTTTAATTTAAGAACTAAGCGATTTTATGGCAACTTCCTTATCGTAAATACCTTTGTATTTTAAACAGTACCTCTTGATGTAATTAATCATAATAAAAATATTGATACAAGAATAGTCAATCCAGATTTTATCTCATTATTTATTGTTTGAGAGAATAACTGGATCTAACCATATTGGGGTTTTATTTCATATCAGATTCCAATATAGGTAAGTTTACGTTGCCCCTAAAGTAAGCACGACTTGGATTAAATCTAAAGATTCATCTTCTATTGATTAAGATGAAATTCAGTTCCCAAAATGAACATAAAATTTGCAAATTAAATCACCTGTTAAATACGTAATTTGGTTTCCGTTTTACGAGTTAATTAAAACACTTCAAGTTCCACGGCACTCGCGAAGTTTGTAAGTCCGTCACCACCGACCTATTTCTAGTTCAATTTTCCTTCCCTGTATAAAAATATTTTACTCGACTTATCACAAAAAATGTACTGTTCTCACGCACTGGCACACATCACTTGTTATGAAAAGCAACAGCTGCGCAAAATTCAGGTGTATACCACCAACTTCACTTACAATACGAGTTTCGCGCAGTAACAGTCGTTGAACTGACTGGCAATGTGTGTTCATGTTAGGCCTTCAGATAGGGGTAAGTGGACTCGGGGGCGCGTCGCGTCACGAGCGCGGCCGAGCGTCACCCGTCTTACAGCCGAGTTCATACGATGATCTCCCGGATGACGCGACGCGCGCGCGAGTTGGGCGTGGAGTAGCCCGACTCCAGCGACTCGTCGTAGCCCAGCGACATGTGCAGCGGCTTCTCCTCCGCGCCGCCCTCCTCCGCGCGCATGCCGTACTCCGGCAGGCCGCTCACCTCATGGTACGGCGATTCTGATGAAAGACAACATGCTGTACCTACTGATTGTCATCCTTCTCCTTAAACAACTACAACACCCTTGTTTGGTTCACAAAGCTCTGACGATCGCCATAGCAAAATAAACATCTAAGATACCAATTAAACGATCAAGAATAAAGACGATAGTAGTAGGTACCTAGACTTTGCCCTCGGCATAAAGTCTAGCTTTTATAAAGTAAATATAAATATTTTTGGCAGTTTTTTACCAGAAGCCACGGTGTTTTGCAGAAGTGTGGGCGTAAGGTCATTACCGAGCGGCTACGCGCCACGAAAATTTATCGTAGTAATTTATGAACAACTTTTCGTGGCGCAAGAAAAACTCGTTGCGAGAACAAAGTGTTTCTATTATTAATCGGTGGTGAAGGGATAAAACACTTACCAATGTGTTGATCCATCCGTTTCTTGGGCTTGTGCACGGAGGCGTAAGGGTCGGAGCAGTACTCCTGTCGCGAGGGGTTCTGTGCGGCGCGCATGTCGTAGTCGTTGGGTGCGGGCGGCTGGCTGGCGTGCGGCAGGTGCGAGTAATGCGCGTAGTCGTCGATGTTGCGGTAGCCCGCATGCGAGATAGGATCGTAGTCGTAGTTGCTCTGACGATCAAGCACCTGGTGAGCTGGCAACGTCGCAGCATTATTAGCCGCTGCCATCTTCATCTGCCACAACGAGTCCTGAGAGTTCACGCTGCCCCCGTTGTTACTGTTTGTGTAGCTGTTCTCTATGAAGCCCATGTTTACCCCTGCGGACAATTTCCTAGTTTAATATCGGATAGTCGGATTTTGGGAGGATCAAACGCGACATGCAAAGCGTGCTGTCCAGATATAGGTTGTTTTTACCTTCTATGGTGACTGTAGTTAGTCCTTAGTGAATGCATATGAGAAAAATAAATCAACATAATAGAGTGGAAATCAAAATAAAATGATATATGTCGTATTTAACACAACTACGGAGAAACGTAAAAGTGTGTACTTTTACGTTTCTCCGTAGTTGTGTTGAACACGACATGTTAATGTGTATTAATAAGATGTTTTGATGAAAAAAATGTGAAAATGTGGACAGAAAGATCTTAGACAGAATTATACTTACAATCAGAATTAGGCATAGTTTGTCCGGGATGAGGTTGAGTGTGCGGTGGTACATGATAGGAGTAGCCTCCTTGTGTCGCGTATACAGCAGTCTTCGAGTCATCCATGGACAACGCCATGTCCATCGAATGTTCGAGAGCTTTGTTCTCCATACCCGAGCTAGGATAATACGGCGGTGGGGCTTGATTCTGTGGAGTCACTTTAGCTGGCCTCATCGAGTCCATTTCATAGTCTTTGGATCTATCTTTCTTGTTAGGCCTGCGTCTGCACTGGTAGATTAGTAACAACAGTCCCACGAACAGAAGGACCACAACAGTAGTGACGAATATTCCTACAATGGCGGCCGTGGTTCTAGCGGACGTTTCCTTGATGTACGACGTTCCAACTGTTAAGAGAAACACATAATAACCACATGTTTTACTTCTATTCATAATTAATTAAAGTTAATCGAGGATTTCTGTATCCCAGTTTGTTAGATTTAGCGCTTTTAAGGGTGCTATTTTCCGAAATAATTTACTTAAGCGAAAAGATTAAAGGTACTTTAGTCAGTCTTTCCTTGTTATTAATGCTTTCATAGAAACTGTTTATTACATCATAATGTTCATTCATTTACCCGGATACAAGTTAATAAAATTGGCCGTCGTCGGAAGGACGGCAGATTTAAAGTGAACAGCTAAAAATAAATCAGCTTGAGTGGAATTTCACAAACGAAACCCCTAAAATGTTCTTAATGCTTTTCTTTTAATAAATAGGTTTGCCTTTAATTTTTAACTGCGAAACCCGATAAGACTCGATAAATATTTAAATTACGTAGTCTACAAGTAACCACTCACTCTCTGCTTCCGTGTATTCGCTGCAAACATCTTGATTGACTTGCAAGCAAAGCTTGAGTCGTATGCGGGGGTTAAAGTCGTCCAGGGGAGGGTCAGTGACGTGTCGGGTGGTCGTACGGGTTGTCTTACTGGGCAGCTCGACTGTGGCCTCCTGCACTGTGGCCACCGCGCCCGAAAGGCGGAGCGTCACCGTATCCACTACCTGTTACGCAAGAAATTATATTAACCTTTGTTCGGAGTGAGGTAAAAAAGTAATACTTCTTTTTGTGTGGCTTTCTAAATCTACTTGGAAAAATATGGACGACAAGTTGTAGACACAATTTTGTTCAACGCGTACGCTACTTGTCATTATTTCCTAACAATATATTTTTATTCTGGATGCTGAATTTATTTTAGAAACAATTTATACCAGTGCTTCGAACATCCGCAAACATAACTTAACAGCATTTGTATAGCATCGGAAAATGTTCACTATTAAACATGGGCTTCATCCGCATTCAGCCAAAACCCACAGTTTGGTGAATATCGCCAAAATCGTTACGCTTGGCAGTCACACAAATATAATCGTTTTAAACTTAGTTTTGCCCAAACTTAACACACAGTCTAAACTTCAATGTATTTCGTATTTTCATTCACATTCTGCTGTCGGAGTAATTATTTCTTGGACAGAATGTCTGGCATATTGTATCCGACCCGGTCGAATCTAATGGCAAGCGCATTCCTAGGAAGTATATTTCGTTGTAAGAGATAGTATTACTTACTAATGAAAACGAATATTTTTTGACGCCGGTTCTCAAAATTCCATAGAAAAATGCGATTATTAATTGGAATCAGAAATTCCTTAATATCAGCTCTATGTAGTCACTTCCATAGCAGGTTTTTATATTAAATAAGTAAATCTAACTACGTATACAAGGTTCCTATTTTACCTTTCCTGTAGGTATGTTATTTTAACTATCAAAAACATACTTATGTTACACTTTAATATTTTAAGCACCTACTTCCAAGAAGTTATTCATTATTAAAGGGTTCGTGGGATTTCAATTACATACACTACTTACCTACTGCCTACGTCTCTACACGTATTATGCTCTAAGTTTAGGTTTGTAATATTCATTAAATGTAGGAAGGTAGAGTCACGGGCATAAATATGTACGTCTCATTTACGAAACGTTTCAAAGATTTCAACTTTGAGGAAAGACCTATTTCATAATAGTGCGGTTTCGAGAAAAGTCTGTTCGTAACCACTATGAAATTTTGACACAACTAATTTATCAATACTTTAAAAAAAATCGCTTTTCAATCTTGCGTATGTGTACGATATTTATGCTCGTGACTGTACATAGGTGCGGAGTAATTTTCGCTCTTTACAGATTCGATGATTACTTATGATTTTATTATTAATCAGTCAGTCCCGACAGGATATAAAAAGTGTACCAATTATTGGATCATACTTGCTAAGTACATTAACATTTCGCGCGTATTATTTTTTCCAACTTCTTACAAAACAATAACTTACAGTGTGATTAAAAAACACCTACTATTTTATATATTTTTCGACCAACATATACATAAAGCGCTTGATATTAAAATGCAAATTAAACAAGGTACATTACACCTGAAGCTTACACGTAAAGCGTAACACGTGCGCTAACATCAAAGAACTGTGAGGGTGTGGTGTGCAGTAGCATAAAATATTTACATAATATGAAAGAAAATAGGTAGTTAATAGGTGTTATTACCTGCCATCCCGCGGTACCTCCCATGGAAGCCAGTCCCTCGACGACCCCCACCAGCGACAGGCAGGTCGGGGTGACGGTGAAGGCTATCGCCTGCGAGCTCGGGTCGTACGTCACCTGCTCCGGAGGATTTATTTTGTCCACCTTCGTTGTCACCGTAATCTCATTCGAGTAATTACTCTGCCCCTTTGTGTTGACCGCTTTCACCTGCAGTTGAAAATTCAATTTAGAACTTCGAAGAGGCGAACGACACAATTGTGAGCATTCTAAAGCGTGTCGGAAACCATAGCGACGGTACAAAACGTAAAGAGAACTTTGTAAACTTAAAAAAACTAACGGCACGCGCCGAATGATTTACCTTGAAAACAAATGTGAGTTGCTGTCGGTAGCGATAACAATGAAAAACAAAAATGTACGTTAATACCTCATTTGGGATAAATCCTAACTGAAATTACAATTCCTACAATGACTTGGGACGACATTATATCTGAAACCAAAGTTGGCCTAATTTACTAGTGTTGGACCGAGACTAAATGTATCTTCTGCCGAACGACGCCGACTTTGTCCGAACATTCTGTGGTGAAGCGATAGTTTTGGCGAACTTCGGTTGAATTGCACGCACTTTGATAAGAGTGACACTGACAGGTTTATAAGTTCATTAGCGTAGATCTCACTACCTCGCCCCCATTGCCACCATTTGCCACTATATTTAATTGTATTAGCACTATTTTTCAGATTCTAACGCGATTTACGCGATACTTTGACAGTCAGTGGTTTAATTTCATGACCGAGTGTTCAACAAATTAATCGAATTGAGTGGATCTCAAAAAATAAAAAGATCGGCAAAACCTGTTGAGGTTGAGTAATAAAATTATTTCGGTCCATCAATAATTTTACTAAGAAAATTGGTTCCTTTGTAAATTACACAATAGCTAATAATGTCTACTTGGCACTTTAATAAGAAACTGGAACAGGAAAATATTTCTTGTATTTTCTTGTTCCACATTTTACCTCGAAAATTTAGTTTTTGAAAAAGTATCTTATTGATTTATTAGAGACAAACAAGTAATTACCTACGTAAACCAACAATCTAGCACTCACTAGCACAAATATTATCATTATATCCATATGATTGTCATAAAAATAAAACATGAGCTCCTACTTTCTATTTTAATGACAAAGACTATATTTCAAAAATAATATTCAGTCCACATTACTTAATTGGAAAGTGTGTTACCTTGAAAGAGTAGGTGTTGTGCTGGTCCAACCGGGTGACGTTGCAGGGGTTTATGCGGCCGCAGTCGTACTCCATCCAGTCGAACTCGGAGGTGCGGTCCGAGGCGCAGTGCTCAGAACTGGCGGATGCGCCCGCGCCCCGAAGGGTCTCGCGCCGGTAACGCACGAAGTATTTCGTGCTCGACAACCCTCCATCAAAACCAGCCTCCCACTTCAAAGTCACGTACGTCGGCCCCACTTTTTGGCTCTCCAACAATCGAGGCGATTCCGGAGCGCCTTTTGGCTGTAACTTGATCTGAGGTCGTATGCTCCCTAGCGAGTTCTTCACTTTGCAGTAGTACTCCCCGTAGTCTTGCGGCTTTACGGTCTTTATTTTAAGGACACTGCGGTATGAGTCGTTGTTGTCGGTCGTAGTATTTATTTCGTAGTGTCCGTCGGAAGACATCTGCAGCGGCGCAGTGTTAGATCCGTAAAACCATTGGAACTCTGGTTTAGGGTACGCTTGAACCCTGCATACTATTTCAGCCATTTCCAAGACATCGTAAGCAACTTTATTATGTTGCCGAATTGATATGGGTTCGTCTGAAATGAGGATAACAAAGTTACAAAACATGTAGCTATGAATTAACTTGTATTATGTTCATTCTAATTTCCTTTACCTATTTACGTCCTTTTCTATACAGTTTCTTTTATACTGATAAAGGAAGAGAAAAAGTATAGAAAATTAGTTCTTTATGCGGAGCGAATTTCTTATTTGCTAATTAAAGTTATGAGATTTCAACATAATATACCACATTTTCTTGTATACTCACGTTCTATTCGAAGATGCATCGTAGACTCGACTTTCTTAACCTCGTTCTCGAATGCGCAGGAATAAATACCCCGATCGTCCGGCAATAGGTCATTAGTATTCGGTCTCGCCTTTCCGTTGAATTTAAGAGTACTTTGAACAGTATAGACGGCGTTACTGCTCTCGGTTATATCAGTTTTGACTTCGTATAGATTCGTATCGGCTTTAATTTCCGCGTTGTCCTTGAACCATTTAATATTAGGGCGCGGTTTGCCGTTTGCACTGCAAGTGACCGTGAAGTCTTGTTCTCCCGAGCGTTTCGTCATGTGAGTTTGCAATTTGGTTTGGAAACGAGGCGGCTGGTGAACTTCTAGTGTGACGGAGGCTAGCTCGCCGTGACCTAATTCGTTTGTAGCTTGACAATGGTAAACACCTTCACTTCCAAGGTGTGCACTAGGTATAGAGTATTGATTGCCTGTAGCGAGCACTGCGGGCTTAACGTCTGAAGTAGTATCCATATCTCGGAACCAGCGGTACTGCGGAGCGGGCCAGCCCGGTGGTTTGGCGCTGCAAGTAAGAGTAACCCCTGCCCCTTCCTGGGCCACTGGCCGGTCAGGACTGATGTACGCACGACCAGGTTTGTGTCGCACTAGCACAGCCACTGATGCACTGTTAAATCGCTCAGTACGCTTTCCGTTGCTGGATGATATAACGTTCATAGCTCGACAAACGTAAGTTCCGGCCATCTCGGCGTTCACTCTTGATAAAGTAAGAGTGTTGCCGCTCTGATGGAAGTCAGGTTTTCCTTCCATCGTCCAGTCAATAGATGTAGGTTCAGGATTTGCAGAGACTTCACATCGGATTTCGACATTTCCGCCTTCCTCGGCTTCATAAGTTTTGGACTCTACTGTAACACTCGGAGGGAAAAGTACATCGAGGTACATTTCTTTCTCTCCGGGGCGCCCCAAGCCGTTGTCAGCGCTGCATGTATATTTTCCCGCATCCTGCACAGTAACTCCCTGGATAGTATGTGTGAAAGAGTTTGAAATGTATTTGCCGTTTCTCGTCCATCTAACGGTGCTCACTTTAGGCTTGGCATCGACTTTACATTCCATGGTAGCCACACCATCTATTTCTACTCGCAAAGGATTTTCAGGAGCAACTTCTACACGAGGAAAATCTAAAACAATAACAACATTACGTTATATGTTATGAAATGATTTCGCAAAAATTTCTCAATTGATAAACAAGGAAATAGTTTCACCGCACGTGTTGTGTGTATTGCTGTCGACGGTTTGTAGTATTAACATTGTACAAAGGAAGCGGATGTGCTGGTCCGGTTAGCTGTTCGAAGCTTACCAATAATAAATTTGTTTACAGAATCCGTCAGAATTAAAACATGCACTGGCGCGCATGCACGATGCGTGTTCTTCAGCTGGTGAAAGATGTTGCTTATTCAGGTCAGTTCATAATAAACAGTATCCAGATGTTACTGCGAGATGAGAGCATCAAAACGATCTTATCGTTTCTTCTTAACTTTTTATTTCAATTACCTAACCCAATTTCCGAGCATTGAACACAGATGTGGTTGCAGTTGCATCTTTAAACATCGACTCGAATAAAAATACAACAGGAGGTCAATGGACTTTTTATAATAGTAACATTTTGGCGTCAAAAAGATCGCAACGATTAACTATGTCATGCACTTATAGCCTGGTATTGGAAGTGTGCCCGGGAAATAATTATATGCTCAGTTCCCATCTTGTTACTAGGTCCACATAATGATAAATATAGGACCTAATAAAGTCAGCTCAATCTAGTTCAGCTTTATCTCGCATTGTTATTTCTTCATTTATCTTTATTTGCACTGGCAATTCCGAAAAGATGTTTCTAACCCCTAAAAATAAATACCGTTTATTGTGGAGCGAGTTTATGTAGCGTTTAATGCTAAGCGCAGGAAATATAAGAATTTTAATGAGATCAGATTTTAGGTGCTTCTTTTGAAAATCTTTCAAGACGACAAGAGACAAAGCGCTGTTTTTTTCCCAAATATAAAATGGTATAAAAAGTGTGACTTTAAGTTGAAGAAAGAAAATGTGCGATGCTTACATTTTGTCGGTTATTTTTTCCCTAGCAATTAAAAAATACCTTCCAGCCAGCATCCTAATTGCGTAGCACACTATCAATCACAATCTGAAATTATTTTGAAGGATTTTGCTAATCCATTTCTACATAATGTTCGAAAAATTCGTCTACATACGAGTAACAACGTAATGAATGTTGTTGAACTGTCAAAATGAAAGTCATTGCTACTCTAAGGGCGAATTTCACCAAACTTTTATACCTACATAATCAGCCTATAATGTTCCCACTGCTGGGACACAGGCCTCCTCTCTGTGAGAGTGGGCCATAATCCACCACGCGGGCCCAGTGCGGGTTGGTAGATGTCACATGTCTTCGAATTTCTTCCTTTCCTTTCTTCACAATGTTACTTTTATACCTAGAAGTAATTTAATTTTTGACAGTTTTTCCATAGTAGAACTGTTAGACGTCAATTTTATTCCACGGGTAAAAGATAAGTATCTGAATTTGGTAAAATAGGTCCTTAGTTTTTTACGCAATTACCCCACAGCCAGACTAGGTACTTATTAACTATTTCTTACAATTCTGTGTTTAATATCATATCATCGTTACTCTACAGGAACCTACCACACCTCTCCTTTGAGTAATTGTTGCCTAACCACAACAAAAACAAAGTTTTTGTTCGTTGGTCGGTTCACCTGGCATACTTTCGATTGTGGGATTTGTCTTAACGTGTGGGCTGGCCCAAACCTACTACAAATGCTCCTTGCTTTAAAGAAAGCTGTTACAAAAGCAGATAGAACGGACTCTGAATTAAACTCTACAAAAGTTTAGACTAAAATTTTAAATCCCGGTTTAAAGTGTTATTTGGTTTTTCCATTAGGAAATTCTTGGTAGTCAGTCTAGATTTGTGCTCAGTCTAATAGGCTAGCCCTATTGCACAAGACTTATAAGGCCCTTTGTACACGACACGGTTTCTATATGATACGGCGTATAAACCGCGCCGTGGAAAAAACATGTGTCAACAAGCTTCCATAGTGATCCATACAATACTGACAACCGTGCCTACGCACGGCGAATAAACCACGCCGTAGCAAAAACGTATGGCCGTAAACAAACTTCTACAGTGATCCATACAACACTGACGACCGAACCTACACACGGCGAATAAACTGTAGTTTTTCACGGCAAGAAAAACGTGTGTGTACAAAGAGCCTAACACTAACTGACGGAGAGTGGATCTGCAGTGTTGGTATACCTACACATCCATACAGTACCTCTTCTTTACGGAAAATACAAGCAAGCATGACTGTAAAAGCCCAGATATTTTTCATGAACGATTTTAAAAGCCATTTGGGGCAACAAAAACAAGTAAAACGAAAATAAAAAACCAGACTACGGTCAAAGCTGTAATAAATAAAAAAATATTTGAATAGCGGTTAGGAGCCTGCAAATGTAATACTTTATGACAACACAGGTTTTGAAATAGAATTGAGATTTTTCAGAATAAGTATGTACCTAATATTTTTACGACATGTCCCGGGAGTAACTGTCTCTATGAATGCTGTCTAATTCAACAACTTTTTCAATATGTTATAAATAATTTATGGGCTCAAATCGAATCCTACCAAAGTCTGTACAGACACTGACGAGCAATAGAAAAAAGCCACTTGCAATGTGCCAAAATAAATCGAAATATCTCCTAAACTACACGAGTTAGTTTCATGAAGTGAAAAATCTAGAAAACAGTATTATATTTACATTAAAACCTTATTAAATACTGGCCTGTTCAATCTCATGGATAGAAAAAAAAATACGAGCCCTATTTGGTTTTTTCCCTCTTTAAAGAGGGAAAAATGTTAACATAACACATTTTTTTTTTGTCCGGGTTAGTTGTTTTTTAATGCGAATAATTTGAATGTTGCTTTTCACTTCAAGAACCCATTTTGCGTGGTTTCGGAAATATTTCATGATAAGTTAGTGGCTTTTTTATATTGCTCTAGTTTTATTTCATTTAATTTGAAACCTAACCTAAGGCACATTACTTGTCTAAGCAAAGCCAAAAGACTTTTCGGCTTCGTAGTCTGGCAATTTTAATAAGAGCGACGTAAATTACTATAAGATAAATAGCAATATATCAGTACCAAAACAAAACCAAGAACATTCATAGTCTTGAATTTGCACAGTAGGGTCATGTAAATAATAGCGAGCAGGATTCCATTCCCGAGGTACAGCGGGAGCAAGTTTAGGTCATTGAGGTTATTTGCCGAGAGCTTTTGCGTTTCCTTGATGGCCGCTGGCTTCGCTCAGGGATTCCTATGGCCGAGACGACGTCTACATTTGAACGCGCGAAAGGAGTTCGTACAAACACTATCTGCCAGGCTTCTTTACACACGACGTACGACTTTTATATAGCAGTTTTAGAACTACCGACTGGCTATTAAATCTTGGCTAAAGTTAACCTTTTCTCTCTGAACAATAAATACATTTTGAAAGACTTGTGACGAAGTAAGTACTCAAATCAAATCAAAAGTCATTTATTCAAATTAGGCTGAGAATCAGCACTTTTCGAACGTCAAAATTACAAAAGACAGTCCCCCAAAACGCCCGCCCTTCACCACTTCCTAGTGCTTTCGCTGGGAAGGAGAAGTAGCGCAACAAACTCCCCAGTACTAATTCCAAATAAGGTTATTGTGGGTCCCACTGTTATTAATTATATGAATTAATTACTAGCTGTTGCCCGCGATTTCGTCCAGGACCCAAGAAAGTAACCTTTGTCCTTTGCCAGGTCATGGTTTACCCATGTACCAAATTTCCTCCAAATCCAGCCGCCTTTCAGCCGTTTTAGCGTTAAACGTAACAAACATACATACAAAAAATCTAATACAAATTTGCTCTTTATGATATTAGTTTACGCTAGTTACTAGTCAATGATTTTACAGAAATCATTACAACAGGGTTAATAAAACTAATTAACAAAAACCATGTCATTATTATTATCTCTGCTCAAATACAAAACTAGTTTAAAGACGAAAATGGTAGACTTAAAGAAAACATCAAAGTTTTACGAGCAGCAAATCATCAAAGATTTATTGTACGAAAATAAGATTTTACTACGAAGCTCTACCCACTTCGGAGAAATAAAACACAGATGAAATGTATTAAATTAATGTAAATAGGGAATCCTAAATAAGTCGAATATGTTAATAACCAAAGACTTCCTTCGAATTCCAAAAAGAAAACTTTTTTATCTCGTACAAATGAAAATACAACCTTATTTATTTGCGGCTGCTTTTTTCTTTAATCCAAATAAAAAACTTCGTGATGAATGAAATAAACAAGCAAATATAGTCTCACAGAAATATAATATATATAAATATTCAGAGGATGTACAAACAAGTTATTGTTACACTTGTTTTTCAGATTCGAGACACCGTTAGCCAAATTCCTGAATAGGTTTATTCGGAGCGTGAAAGGCAATGAATGACGTAACTAGCTTAAATATAACACTACAAGTGAACGAAGAAACAAAATGTACGTGCTTATATACTTACGTGATGAATGAACCTGTTGTTTACATACGCTGGTAGAATACAATTCTCAATTATGTATTTGGCTCAGTAACCTAACATTTAGGGTAAGTCGAGTCGATGTTGGTCTATATTGTCTTATTACGCGCTTATAATTCAAAGCTTGGTTCTAGAATAATTTAATATAATCCATAAGGGCTATATTTCAACGTTAAATAATGGTAATGTAACCGGTTATTCAAGTAACGGGTGACCACTATGGATGTGCCCAATCACACACCCGGGACAGACGCTCGCAGTGCGGATTCCAAACGTGATAAATTGCATCGATATTGATTTCAGTCTGTACTGTACCGTGAACGTGATGTCTTCATGAAACAGCTACTAGTTTCAGTTTAGCATTGATGTTTCTAGGATACCTACCAGCTACTGTCCTACTATATCCTACTTCCTACTAATATTATAAACGTGACAGTTTGTATGGATGGATGGATGGTTGGATGGATGGTTTGTTACTCTTTCACGCAAAAACTACTGAACGGATTTGGATGAAAATTGGCACACAGATGGTTTATAACCAGGATTAACATATAGGATAGGATATTTTATTTCGATATTCCCACGGAATCGAAACTTATGCGGGTGAAACCGCGGGGCGCAGCTAGTAATATGTATTATAAACGCGAAAGTTTGAGAGGATGGATGGATGGATGTTTGTTACTCTTTCACGCAAAAACGACTGAACGGATTTTGTTGAAACTTTACAGTAATATAGTTTGTACATTAGAATAATACATAGAATACTTTTTATTCCGATATTTCCACGAGATCGACATTTATGCGGTTGAAACCGCGGGGCGCTGCTAGTAGTTGGTATTTAAAGCTTCGTTTCCCGAAAATTGCGAGCTCTAAATTACTTTAAACGACTTGAAGGAGAAGAGCGTTAAAATGATATAAGGAGTGCTGGCTTTAAGAATGTCATAATGCACTGATATAATTTAGCGGCGTCGTGTCGCCGGCCAGCCGTGTTCCTTACCGGCGGCGCGGTTGACTTTTACAATTCGCGTGAGAATTAATGCAGCTGATAGATAAACAATGTTTTCCTTTCATTTCCACAACAACCGGCATCCTGGTAATTGTTGATGTATTCATATTGCACCCTTCTCGGAAGTAAATTATAAAGAGCTTAGATACCTTTTAACAGTTTTAACGAATACTTATCGACTTTTCTATAAAACATTTTGAAACCCTGTTTTAATAAAACGTATTTTATAAGAAAACGATTTAATTACAAGTGACCTACTAAGATGAAGCATAATGAAATATATTGTTATTGAATTCAAAGGGCCCGTTAAAGGATGGGGGGGTGGGATGGGAAGAGATGAGATGGGACGGCCCCGCCCCGTCCGTTGAGATGGTGAAATAGGTAATAAATCACCAGAGACGGACAAAAAAACAGTAGCATTTAAAGTACTTACAATTGACACTGAGATCCACGGAGGCATCGAGCTGCTGGCCCTCGGACATGGCTCTGTTCCACACCACGCACCGAAAGACTGCGCCATCGTCTTCCCTCGCGGGCATGAGGGTCAGGGTCGCCACAGTGGGCTCCGAGCGAGTCTTGGCGTGCGCTATCGTCACATCCAAGGGGTACGTTGAACCCTCCCGGTACCATCTGAAAAATTACACTCGTTAACATTTTGCATGAGCACATTTTGTCACTCAGACTTTTACTGCACGCTTTACTGCACGCTTACTGATTTTCCCGTGTGTACATAAAGAGGGTTCATTTTATTACGAGCTTTTGTAAAAACTCTCTCGTCTCTCTCTCTCTCTTTTTTTGTTTCTCTCTATGTGATAATGGACTGAGCTTAAAGTTAAAATCACACTTTTTCCTCGACTCTTTATTACTTAATCTAGAGCGTGTGAGTGAATTTACATTAGTCGCGCACCCTTCGGTATTCGGCAAAATAATGTTTATTGCTTTTTCCCATTGAAACACAGCAGTAATCTATTTTCTGTTTGAACCACTGCCACTGGGCTTTTAGGGCTGCGGTTTCCCAAAAAGAGATTAACAAAATTCTCCTCTTTGTTGCGTGAATGTGACAAAAGAGTCCATTTTAATTCGTCGATTGTAATTATTATTCTCATTTGCAAACCAGCTGTTATTATAAATAAGCGTTCAAAACTTTATGTTTCAAATAACATAGTATTTATAATAGGTGGTTAATGTAATCTGGAAACATAAACTGAGAGCAATGTTTAAATAAATTCTGCGTACGTTATTATGAATATTGTGATAGGTGATACACGCCCCAGTATATGGCACGATGTTTAATTATATACATACGAGTTACGACTGTTTACAATAATACATTATTGTGCCTAAAATATGTTGTATAATGCCGCCGTTTCTACAATTATACATGAACATCGGTGAGGGTGAGTACATAAGTACCTATGAACCGTACATACGTACAAAACCACGTATGTTTACTTTAGAATTTAGATCCCACTCAGAATAGAATTTAAAATTTAAACAGGAAGGTGCCTAAGTTTCGTGTTTCACAGACCTTACTTTACGTATAATTTAGTGTGAGCCCGGCTCTTTCCTTTGATTTCCTTATTTAGCGGATATGTAAGTTGCTATTTCATACCTTATTATTACACGTCATGTAACTGCTAGTGGTCCTTGCGTTGTAATTTCGGTCCTTGGTGCCACAGTCCGTAACAAAGCCACAACTTTTTGGGAAGTTGGGACAAGAATGGGTGCTGCGCAGGTGTAAGGTATAAACTTTGAGCGGCACACACAAAATCATGATTAGATTTTAATTAAAATAAAACTTGTGCGACTCTTTTGCGTCTACGCTTATAAAAGTCGAGGCTTGTCAAAGAAAAGAGCTGGAGTTGACAAATGTTTTGGTATTTGAAAGTTAAGTAGGTCTTAAAGCTATATTGTTATAAATTATTCAGTAATAAAACAGTTTCAAGAAAACTTTCTACTATGTATATTTTATACAAAATTATTACAGAAAGCTTTTATTGGTAAAATTAACACAACTTTAAGCCAACATTATACTTCTATATTATTGTCGGTACGCTGAGTGGCTACTAAATAGATCCGCAGTATTCAGAGGCTCCACGTTGGGCTTTACAGATTACAATCTCAATATAATGTGTACCTGTGTCGTGTGTTAAGTGGCTGCTCTGCGTCGACAAAGAACACATACTTAATTAGACAGTCGTGTTACCACAGTCAGTTTATTTCCAAGAACTCGAGCTTTACTAGATATACATCTATTTAACATTTCAATATTTTTCTATTCACAATTGAATCTGGTTGCAACTGCAATACTAATTAAAAAAACTAAAAATAACCGCAACAAACTCAAGCTGCAACTGGAAGTTATTCCGCGCTCACACAGCGTCTCATAGTTCATGTATCCGGGACACATATCCGGTTAAACGTAGTGCCTCGTATACCGAGTTTTTGTGACGTGTATCCAGAACACCTAGTTTTCATCCGGCCGAGATGCCGACCTTTTTATGCAAACTAGTGCCAGCTCCGCGACAACGTCGTAGCGGGCTCATATGACATCATTTTCAAATATCTCGGTAAAAACCGGCTTAGTGCATCGCTTCAATTTCATTATTTGTACCGGGGTGTAATATAGGCGCTAGCAGCGGTCATTCCGACGACCAGCTGCCCGCCGGGTACTACCCTCAGTGCGGGCTTTTCCTCCTCGACTCTAATTGAATCCGAGTCACTGCCTACATGAAATTTATCACCACATTTATCAGCTTTTTATCTTCCCCGTACGCCGTTCTTAATGCGTTAGGTAAAAGCCAATTACGGTTTGCTACGAAAACGTACAAAGTGGATCGGGATTACTACCGACAACCACTTGTATAGAGCTGGGTCAAGCTTTCGGCAGTTTGTACAAATCTGAAGTAGGATTGCTGCCTTGAAACATGATGCTCACGTAGTCTCAAGAAATCACGTGTTTTTGTCAGGAGCTGTTCCACACAATTCCGTTGTTCTCGGGGAAATGGCGAATATTTTAGTGAATAATTAAAACACCGAAGGGAATATTATAACGAATATAATTAGCCCGCAATACGGGCTTACAGCACTGCCGGTAATGACTTTTTTTTTCTGTGAAGCTAGCAATGTGTCAAATAAATAATTCCATAACGATTAAGACTTTTGACGATACTGAACGAATTCATATTGAAAGCTAGACACCTCCAGATCTTACATAATTCACCCTATTATGTAAGATCTGGAGGTGTACTCTCTAAGCACAGAATCAGTAGTTTCGGCCAAAGTTACGGACATTTTCTACTCCGTATTATTTACGGACATAAGATTAGATCGGGGCCCGAACTAGTAATGAATGTCAACACGATTTGACAGTCCGTGTCCCTACCCGCGAGGTGTTTTCGCCTGTCCGAATTTTTTATTTTACATTTGTTTTGCAGGATCAACTACTTTCGGACGGGCCCGTATTTTCGTTGCTTCAAAGGCTTCAGAGGGCTTCAGAGGGTCTACACCCTCTGAAGCCGGCCGTAATGAACCCAGCTCAGTCGGGATTGAAATAAGTACTACCTCACTTACCATTCGCTAGAATGAAATGCTGTGTCTCAAGCTAATCATATAGCACAATGTTAGATTAAGTTTCTTTTAGAATACATCAAATATTTGAGCAAGAATAAAGTTCAAATAATTTTACAAAGTCACACATGTTAACTGGTAATTACAATTAGATGTTTAATTTGTAACTTTATGCTTATATCACGACAAAGTTTTAAAAGCGACACGCCTACATATCAACGGTAAATACTGCGAGACTTTCGTCGTTAATCTAACTTATACATATACATGTTGTTTTTAACATTATTACCTACAGTCGATAATTTTGTACAGCAGTAGGTATTAGCAGGCAAAAGCTTTTGCAGTGAATTTGTTTTTGTTGTGTGTATTGCGAAAACCTTTCATTGATTACTGTTTTATATTTAACTATAAATAGTTCAACAAACTTGATTGCTGGAAATAGTGTTCATTCCTGAATGCCGATTCAGCCAATATTTAAAGGATCGAATATTTTTTTTTTCAGATTTTATTGGCTTAGGTATATCTGAGTTCCGGTCTTAAATGAGACTTCTGGCCCAATTTTGCTAATACACATCTTACACGTAAATTTATGTATTGCGGAAGGCGGAACGTACATAAGTGTTGCGAGAATAATCACGTAAGTTATGCTTTAAACGTGAGCAGAATTGTGAAACAAAATCCGTGTCTTACTTGATGGTAGGTTCGGGTGAGCCTCCCGAGCTTGAGCACGAAAGGTTGAGCTCCCTGCCCTCCTGTGACTGCGCGTGTGAGCCGGGCGTGAGCACGGGCGCGCGCGGGCTTGTCAGCACAGTCAGCGCGTGCCCCTGCGCGTGCAGTGTACGCCCGGACCCGCCAGCCTTCACGCGGCACTCGAACCGCCCGTTGTCACGCTCATACGACACGTTCGCCACCAGCAGGTCAAAACGACCCTCCGTCGGCGCATACGAGATCCTGCAACAAAACATGTTCGTTTTTTAATTCCAAAGAAGCGGAGCTCTACAATCCCTAATGGGTTCGCTCATCATTTTCCAGGATCGACAGATTCCTCGCGATCCTACAAAGAACAAAAGCGTCAGTGTGCCAACATGAATGTGTTCCCTTGAGATCTCTACGTTTAAGCAACGAGGCCGTCGACTCTTCAGACTGCTAGCAGAATATTTGTAAGCCGTTTGTAAATAGACATAAACACCGACAAACTAAGTGCATATGTATTCGTTGTTTAATGTTCTTTTTGCAGTAGTGTGACAGTGTGTGTGGTGAAAATAGAAAATTATAAACTATTTCCACCGAGAAAAGCGGTTTTAAGTCCCTGAGCCCGTGAAGTTTGAGAGGATGCTAATCGTGTGTATGTATCTTGGTAGCGAAATGACACAAAGGAATTTTACGTAATTCCCTCTTAGTGGTGACATGAAGGCCCGGCATGTAGCTACAAGCTTAATATTATTGTGGTCGTTTGCGGAATGTTCATAAAGATTTCCTGTTTTGCCTTATTACGAGATGGCACTGACAACTATATTCCATTTGCATTATTAGTATGTATTACGAATGATAATCCTGCTAGAACTAGAAGCTTAAAATTAAAAATATAAAAGATGTTCTGACAAAAGTAGAAATTTTATACCAAAAATAATAACTTATAATTTTATATTTTTTAAAAGACTCGGTTTATTCAGGTGACTGAAAATTCAAAGTTGTATTTTTAGGGTCGTAAGAAAGGAAATTCTATATTGATAACAAATTGGCGAGTAAAATATTACCGTTTAGGTCCACTAATGCCTACCATTAGCGTTACATTAACAAGGCAAAGAGCCCTAATTACCTCGTCTAATAAATACTATTGAATATTATAACGTCGAGCTTATGACTGTAACGTAAATACAAGGATAATCTAATGTATAATATATACTAATAATAAAGCTGAAGATTTTGTTTGTTCTTTTGTTTGTTTGCATGTTTGAACGCGCTAATCTCTGGAACTACTGGTCGGATTTGTAAAAATATTTTTGCATTTGATACCTCAACTCTTGAAGAAGGCTAAAGGTTATTTAACATCGAGTTATGACCCTTAGGAGCTGTGCAACGAAGTGATAGCTCGGGCAGGTGATGCGATGCGACGGGGTGGGTCGGGGGAACAACAAAATTTCACGTGAATGAAGTCGCGGGCAGAAAGCAAGTGAAGAACCAAGTGTATAATAATTCACAGAATAAACTTAGACATTTTCTTATATAAAGTATCAAAGACAAACCACATAGTGATTACTGTGCCATAAATCATATTTCGTCGAAGAAAAGCTCATAAAGTTATGTTCCCCAGATTCAGGAGTAACTTCACCAGTAAGAAATAAAGTAGGCAATCCATTAAAGGATGAGTTTTTAATGAAAATTGCTTTTGTTCCCAACTCGTGATGTTAGGACAGGGTAGATAACGATATCCCTAAATTATTAATGTCATCGGCTTCCAATAGCTTTGGTTGTGCAAACAATTTTAATATTGGGTTCCGCGGGAAGGGTAAACATTTAACTCAAATATGTAATACATCACGCGATAGGTACTCACAATCTGATTTAGCTAAATTGAATGCAAAGGATAAAATTAATGATGTACGACTTTAGTTTATGGTTTTTTTTTTAATAAAATATTAATGGGCGGTTTATAAAATAGTAACTGCATCCTTTTCCACCCTCGGTTGAGTACTAGCTAGAGTCTTCGTGGTTTTCTTTTTAGTTTTACATGTACAACAAGGGCTGCCAGCTTTTTTTTATATCAAATAGTGTTTTCGAAGCCATTGTCTGTAAAAATATATTAGATACCGAGAAAACTAATAAAATATAGACATGATATGAGACACTAATTTTTTTTTTTTTTATTTCTCATAGCCAAGTTTTATACTCTAAATTAAGGTTACAGAATATCATTCAACTTTTATGAGATTAATACTGGCCATATTGCGCTCATGTCGCCATTTTCTATTGAAATGAATATATGTATATAGTAGACCTACTGTTAATATTTTTTGTAATATTTTATTTGGGCCTTTAATATAATAGGATACTATTATATTCATGTAATAGGATATATTTAATAGGATACTATTATATTTTACTAGCTGCGCCCCGCGGTTTCACCCGCATAAGTTTCGATTCCGTGGGAATATCGAGATAAAATGTATCCTATATGTTAGGCCTGGTTATAAACCATCTGTGTGCGAAATTTCATCCAAATCCGTTCAGTAGTTTTTGCGTGAAAGACTAACAAACGTCCATCCATCCATCCATAATGTAATAAAAAGTATCCTATATGTTAATCCTAGTTATAAACCATCTGTATGCGAAATTTCATCCAAATCCGTTCAGTAGTTTTTGCGTGAAAGAATAACAAACATCCATCCATCCAGCCATCCATCCATACAAACTTTCACGTTTATAATATTATATAGTAGGATAGTAGGATTAGTACAACACACGGTTGTCTTTAGATTTCAGGAACAGAAACGTAAAAACGTAAAATAAGTGGTGACGATTAGCATTATCGGATCAATTTTCTGATGACTGATAAGAAAATTTAGGCAAGGAACGGTGCAAGCTTACGTTTATTTAATCGACTAACAAAACCTATCTTTTTCATCACAATCGTGTCTGTGATTGACATGGAGTTGATGGTCTTCGGTCTTGTTTCGTTAACTATGGAACAAAATATAATGTATATCCAGCCAACTAAAAGGATGTATTTTTTTACTGTTGGCAGCTCAGTGCCCTGACAAAACTTTTCTTACTGAAAAACATTGCGACAGGGAATTTCGTTTGCCCTGTCACCGTGTGATCATTTTTTTTTTATTCTTGCCTGCCAGTTTTCATACTCTCCCGGGTCGACCATTTTATATACATATATGGAATTATACCTACATAGCTAGACATAATTCCATGCTCATGGGATCTTTTAAACGTTCAGTTTAAATGCTGTCGCCTGCTACTTATACTTAATGTACACTCGGAAAGAGAGATATTTGGACGTTGAATTTATCTTCCTCGCATTAGACGACGTCCTATCGCATTCAATGTAGCTACTCGTGCATGAAATTACGTAAATGTATTTCTCTTATTTTGGAGATAGACCTCTCACTTGCTGCTTCAGCTATATATTTCACTACAAACCTTAATTATATGTTTCATGAATTAATTTAATGCTACGAGTTGGGAGCTTTTAAATATTCCTCTACCTGCGTTACTTACGGCACGTTCATATAATAAAAGTTATAATACTTGTTAGATAAGTTTTAATCCCCAATAATTTACTTATTTTGAAAATTTATAGCGGTATTATTTCGACCCGCCTCCGTGTTTAGCACGCAAACTCTTTGTACTTTTTCATGAATATTAATTATTTTATAAGGGTTTGCAGATGTCCGATATTTACCCTAGAGATCGGCACTTATTTGAATATCTTGTTGGGGTAAAAGAATAAAACGGGTTTTGTAGGAGTACGAAACGTCCAGCGGAGATCGCAAGATCATAAGTATCTACTTGCGCGTAACTAAGATTTGCATCTTGACACATTTAACCTCGGGATATACAAAAATTTGTTAAAGCCGTTTTATTTTGAGGTAAAAATGTTGTGTCACGAACCCAATCAATGTGTACGTTTGAAATACTACTCGACTTGTTTTTGCGAACCTTAGCTAAAGGAAAATCGATTTTCTGTAGCTCGTGTACTGGTGTACGGACAACAGAAATTGTCAAGACATGTTAGGTTGGTGGAACTTACTGGTAATTAGTCTCGAGGGGGATGTTGCCGATGGCGACGTTGTCGTGTCCGCTGGCGGTGCTCCTCACCCAGTAGTAGGTGAGGGACTCTCCCGCGAGGGGCTCAAGGGCGAAGCGACACTGCATTGTGACATCGTCGCCTTCCCGCGCGTCATGCTGCTCGTCGTCACCGCGCACCGTGCACCACACTGGAACAAAACACACACAACTATAAATATCATCATCATCATCATGATAAACACAAAAATAAAGGTATCACACACAAAATCAATCGTAACTAAATTGCCTGTAAATAAGCTGGGAGCCTCCAGCAGCGTCTGGCCTCGTCTACTTTTCGTTTAAGTTTTAAAAAGTTGACAATCTTGTATCCAGTTTTAAATTTACTGTTCGTCAGTCTGGAAAGACAGCATGTAATCTCTGGTATCTTTTCATATGAGAAAATTTAAAATGTTTTAAAACAACGCGAAGTATGGTGGGTAGAAAACTAGTATGATACCTACCTATACCTTTTTCCAAAAGTATCTGATGAAAATGTAAACAAATGGATCAGAAAACGTATCTGTGGATGCCATTTTGTTGTGCCACTTACAAATTGAGTGCTTTGATTTGATTATATGCATACTTAAGCCTGAAATTCTAATATTAAATAACCTTAAAGTGGTATTTCATTCGAAAGCCAAGGTTAATTTTGTTAAATTAATTTTCTTTGATTATTTTTCAACTTCAATTATTTTAGGTACAGCAGATGCCTTTACCCTGCAATGGGGCAATAATAATAGGCTGTTTTACTATTATTCAATCAATATTTTTTGGAAAAACTAGTGAGATATAATTTAACCTGAACAAAGTTTGTTTACACTTTCATCTGATACTTTTTTACAACTTCACTTTTACTGAAACAGACTATACATAACATATATACTAGATTACATCTAGGTACTGTAGAGTTTTGTCTGCCGAAGGCGACCTTATATTGTGCAGGCCGGCTATAATTTAGCGCGGGTTACATTCGAACGTTCAAGCTAATGTCAAATATTTTAATTAGGATTTTTGCTTAGAACTGACAGTGGTAATTTAGTCAGAAATATGTAAAGACGTGCAGATAATATAATCTTAAAGGAGTCATATGGTTGTGTGATTCCTCCCGTTACCTCAGAGGGCTCTTCAAGCCCTCTATAGTACCTATGTCTTTATTATCGATTTCTAGACAAAAGCCCAGCTAGATTTCATATTACTTATCATCATCATCAGTCTATTGCAGCCCACTGCTGAACATCGGCCTCTCCTATTCCACGCCATTAAACTCACTCATTCGTCCATATTAATTAATGCATTGTAATTCGCTGGCTGCCGGCTTTTCGTATCTAAACCGAGAACAAACTAATCATGAAACTATCACTTTAACAATAGATTCAGCGGGTTTTGCTGGGATGTTATGAAATGTAGTACGAATATATTATACTAGCTTCTGCCCGCGACTTCGTCCGCCTGAAATTTCTTGTGTCCCTGACCCACCCCGTGGCATCGCAAAACCTGCCCGCACTGTGTATTATTACTTCGTTTTCACTTAGCGTTATTTCTGACTTTTGTTTTTTTGCTTGACTCCTAAGGGTCCTGGCGTGATGTTGAATAGCCTATATATAACCTTCCTCAAGAATTGGGCTAACAAATGCAAAAAATATTTCCAAATCCGGTTCATAGATCCAGAGTTTAGCGCGTTCAAACAAATTCTTCCGCTTTATTATTTTATTAGTATAGAAGAAGTATAGATAGATATAGATGAATGAACAAATTGAGGTCACGTTCCACGTGAATATACTGTTTAGGCCAACAGAATGTAATCTTCTCGGTGCATAATATTGTCAGGAAAACAGAGGAAAGTTTTGTGAGATCTACCTCTACCTTCCCATCCGGAAAAATCCTTGACATATCTCATCTCATAGGCATTTGTCATAGACGCTTTATCTTATTTATTTATTTATTTATTTATTTATTTATTTAATCTTCTCGCACAAAAAGGTACAAAGGCGGACTTAATGCCTTAGGCATTCTCTGTTTTGCACTTCGCTAAACTACTCGTATATAATAATATTATAAATACAAAAGATTTGATTTTTTGTATGATTGTTTGTTAGTTACGTTGTCACGCTAAAACTGCTAAACGGATTCGGTTGAAATTTGGCACATGGATAGACCATGACCTGAATTAGGACATAGGATACTCTTTATCCCGATATTCCTACGGAATCGACACTTATGCAGGTAACAACAGAGTTCCTAACCGGTATTTTCACTCTAATCTCAAAAGCCTTTTTGCCAAAGGAAATACCAACGGGAAGAAAGTAAGTAGTTTTAAGAGCAAAGAACTTAGATGCCTTGTGAGTGTTGCCAATGCAAAAAAAGCGTTCAATACCATAGTAGAAAATTGAATTTGGATCACTTTCTTTTATTGTTTAAAATTCGTGTACATTCACTTTTTATTCGAAGTTACGCGTTCAATAGACTCGGCAAGACGTTTTCAATACTTGGGTGCTTATGTGACCTTGTATGTTATATTGTCAAAATTATTTATTTACCATTTATGTACACACATATCTATATAAACAGACAAGAAAAACAGAACAGAAAAAATAGGTACAGAGGTGATGCAGACAGGACAAATTATCATGATCCTTCCTACGCAGATCTCTCTTGTATTAATAATTCAGTAAACCAATTATGTTATATGTCTCTAGCGGTGAACATAGCAAATTCAGAAAACGTCTGTTGAATACCACGTTCAACTTTAGAGAAAACAATAAATTAGAGTTATTCTATGTACCGAAGTACCTCAAGTTAGTTCAGTCACATTTAACTAGACAAAGTTATTATAACTATCGAGAAAAACTTAACGTATCACAACTATTTGTTACGATTTTTTAATGAGATAACTTCTAGAAAGTATGCTGGAAACATTGAAACATTGTTTGTCAGAGAATAAACTAAAAATTTTTGAGGCATAAAATGAGAAACTACACCTTTGTACAGATGCCAGCAGGTCAAGCTACCCAAAACTGTCAAATTGTCCCAATCAACTTTGAACCTTAATGGTTTAGCAATAAAGTTGAAAATCTATTAAAGAAATTTGATTGTAGTAGCTTGATGTGCTGGCGTCTGTACAAAACTAAATAAAATAGTCCTTTAATTAAAAGAACTAAAAATAGGTTCAATAGTTTCTATGGAAATAGAACACAATGAATAAGTTAAAAAGAAACATGATACAAAGTTAGTTTCAATACGTACCTACTTGTAGTGTAAAAATAGAGCAAGTTATTGACATTAATTGATTTGCTATCAAAAACATTTATCTGCCACAGAGGTTTCAATTTTATAGAAATGTTTGACTATCAAGCATTATTTCGCCACGTTTTTTTTTCTAATACTACGCATTATGTTACTCATCTCATGTTGATTCCATTGAAAACGAGTTCTCGGTATTACATTCTAATCGATGATTCTCAGTATGAATGGGCTAAATGTCAGAGGTATCTACGTTGGCGTTATTTCCCAATGGCAATATTATTTACGCCTTTCTTAATCAACCCTTATATGTTAAATTTCTGCATCACATCATCCCTGTACCCTTTTTGTACGCTTCGTCATAATAATACACGCACATATTTCGAAAATTACAATGACTTAACGTATTTTTTCTCACACTGGTTTCTCTTTTTCTATCACCACAACAGGATTGGTGCTGTCTCTCTCGTTCTTGTTAGAAGACATCGAGTGGTCGTCTCTCTCACTCGTACATCTAAACGGTTTTAGTTAGGGTTGTCTAAATTAAATTTCACATTTTCACGTCTAAAATAAAGTCGGTGACTGATGGGTTTAAGTTGATAAGTGGACGTTAACTTCTATGTAAACAAATTGAATTCGTACTACTTTTACATAGAGTAGTACCTACGTCAGAGAAAGTTCTCGTATGTAATAAAAAGATAAACTTGTTGCTTATTGGTTATGAATCATATTTTCCTCATGTATTCATGGAAGACATTAACAAAGCTGGGTATTTTGGCATCCTTAGGCTGACACCCATTCGTAGAAGCAGCAACGGCATCGGCGCGGGCGCAGCTCAGCTCAGCGGCGGTCAATGACACGAGGTCGCGTGCGCCCGCGCCGCTGCCTGCTACCGAAGAGACCCTAACACGCGCGCGACACCACCCACATTATCACCTCCATGTTACTATAACGTAAACGTTAACTTATAATTAACATAGTTTAGTCGGACAACAGTAAACATACTATTAAAATGTCGTCTTGACACTGTATGGCTTGCTTTGATATACACGCACGTATGTATAAGGGAAATAAGGCCGCAAGTTTAATATAGTAGTGCGATAAAAGGCTAACGACCGTCCCTTCAAATTCAATAAAATACAATATTCCGTGTGTTACATAGAATCATTATTAGATTTGGGTATTTATTTGAACGTGGATATAAAATCCAATACATAAAAGCCTAATGGCAACGACAAAATACGTAGTCTGTGTTAGCTTAACAGCTAACACATGTATATTAGTCGTGTTACAAGCAAATAGGATTTACGAAATAAAATATTCAATGTTGTTTATCCTTACTCAAAGCAACAAGTTCGTAATAAGGTAATTATTATAATATTATGACGTGTAGGTATATTGTGTATATAATATACAAGGCGTTCTCGGTCGAGGAAGGAATTAACGCTGACTGTCGTTGACTTCATAACTTCAGCAAATTCACAACAACAATCATGTTGACGAGATTCTCTTATTCTTCGGTCAAACGGTATTTACTTTGCTTACTTAACTAGATTAAGGTCGGAAAAAACTTTCCTAGGAAACCGATTGCGGATAACTTTTCGAATTATGCTGATCAGTTTTATTCAAGTGTTCGATGTCGGTTTTAAATCTCCCTAAGCCAACCTAGCGTCCTGATTTGAGCTGTTAAAGACAGAAGTGATGATATCTGCTAAAACACTTCTTATTTGAGACTGCGGTTTGACTTGCCTTCTAGAAAACTACTTGACGTACCCGGATTAAAACTATCCTAAATAACTATTGAGGTCAGTCTACGGCATAGAAATATTTCCTATAACTTTCCTATAAAGCGTGAATGACCAACAAACATACAATATTAATTTAAATAATAATTGAATTATAATTAACGGGGCACCGAGCTGTTTATACACAAAAACGCGCTTTTATAACGGTTGTTTGAAGTAGTAAACAATTAAATTAAAATCTCAGGAAATAAATTGGTATTATTGACCATATATACTAGGCAGTATACAGGATGGAAACACGATTTGATAAAGTTGGCTCGATAGAATAAATTCACAAAGTTATCTCTAAAAAACACAACAAACGCTTAGTACGGCGTGAATACTTCGCGGAAGGTCATCAGTTTTTTAATAATAACAAAACTACATGTTTTATACAACGTATACGATTTACATTTTCAAAATGTGTATTTGTTTAACAATAAGAAGGAAATACCTAAATTCGCGCGAGTTTTGCCCATCATAAGCAGAGCCGCCGCGCCGCCCTCTTATCCGCTTTAGTCCGCCGTCGGCCATCGGACGGGGAGCTTGTGTCGCTTGCGCTTACGCACGGATTTAATAACGTAACGATGAAAATTGTGTGAAAATGAATTGCAGCGTATTTGAAATTTATTTATTTATTTATTTTTATTTGAAATGGGGAACAAAGTAAAGAAATCAAGACAGAAGGGGTTGGCGAAAAACCAATGCTAAACGCTTGCATGAAGAAATGAGGTAAGTAAAACTCGTATACTTACCTACTTATTTACTAATTGCCTTACCAAGTGGTGTTATTTTTTTTATGGGGTATTTTAAAAAGAATTGAATTTATCTTTTAGAGTAAGAAAAGTACAGGCTGAGAATGTTGAAGACAAAAAGAATACTCCTGTTGCTTCGTAAGTATACTCAGTACAGTACCTACCTACTTTCTAGTATCTGGTGACACTAATTCATGCAGCCAAATGCATACTGAAGACTCGGTAAGTGCTCAGTATCAAGGTTCGATGACCGTCTTTGTGAATTACGTAATTTTTTTCTATTAATTTCGAAATTTGGAAAATATGTTGTCGATCCGTGATTATGCACGGATCGACAACATATTTTCCAAATCACGGATCACGGATTAAATCTACTATGATTTGAATCATTCTGTATTATTTTTTTCTATTTATAGAGTAAATGTACCAGTTGTTGACATTTCACTGCAAAATAAACTTGAACCATCTGATGCCGAGAGAGAAAGACAACTACAGATACAAAATTTTTAGGATAAACAGAATACTGTGGCTTCGTAAGTATAATCTTCCTACCTACTTATTATACTCAGTTATTAAAAGTAAGTACATAGTTGTCACTTATCTATCTATTTACGATATTTTAAGAAATAGTTACGCTGGAAAATTCTTTATCTTTTTCTGTTTATAGGGTAAATGTACCAGTTGTTGGCACCTCACTACAAAACAAAGAGTCGTCTGATGAACTGGTGAGGTAAGCGCAAAAATAATAGGATGTGTCTAAGAAAACATTATAATAAATTAAGTACCACATTATCTTTATAACTTTCAATTTTCAGGGTAAATTTCATGGAAGCCACCGATTCCAAAATTTATCAAACTCTGGAATTGTAAGTTCAGAAACTAATTATTTTTATGAAATAAGTCTTACTTTCATCCTAAAACGGATTTGTTGATAATTATAGAAATTATAATTAAATCAAATGTTCTTTTTTGTTATAGGATGCCAATTACACCGGAACAAAATTGTTGTCTTCCAGTGGAAGGAGAAATAGACAGTGACATGACTTACTCACACAGAGAAAATATTGCCATGAAGCAAGTCCGATATTGATTATTATTGTTGCTTGTGTCCTCATATTTTTTTATATGCGTGTGTACACATTGTTACAAATCAAGTTATAAAAAAATTAAATCAAAAATCAAATCAAATCAAATCAATCAAATTTATAGCTTGATATGTAGCCGTGTGTACATTGTGCATAATATTTAGGTATACTGGGCAATATTTTTATCACTAGTACCCTAATTTTAACAGGTTGCTCTTCCCACAGTTGGGACACAGGCCTCCTCTCAGTGACAGGGCTAGAGGGTCGTAAATTACGACTCTCTAGCCCTGTCACGCAACGCACTGGGCCCGCGTAGTGGATTACGATTCGTAATCCACTACGCGGGCCCAGTGCGTTGCGTGCGTTGGTGGATGTCATATGTCTACTAATTTTTTGTTCTAAGATGTGCCGGTTTCGTCACGATGTTTCCTTCACCGTTTTTGACAGCAGTGGTGATGAAATAATTTACACCTGTCTGGGCTCGAAGCTACGACCTGCAATTCTTAAATCGCAGCCGTGACCTCTGGGCTACCACTGCTCCCTCCTCACAGGGCGCCCTCTATTATATTTTATAAATCCTTACAAAAATATTGATTGCTAACATAAATCTTCTTTTTTTTTCATTTTAGTTTTCCGTTTGATGAAATACAGAAATTACAGACGCGTGCTGCTGCAACTAGGACGCAAGACAATCCCAATGTAAGTAGTACCTATTAGGTATGAATTTATCAACGTATCCTGAACCTATTGAGAAAAATAGGATATTTGTTTATTTGATTTAATATCATAATTTTTTCACCTTTTAGCATTCTACACATCATTCGCCAGCTGATTCAGATTCAGAAGAAGATTATTACACAATAGAACCAGAAGAAAAATTGGAAGAGATCAAAATAAGTGGAAATAGAGTTGTAGATTTTATGTATTTATTAGAACAGTTGCAAGAAATTTCACACACATTGGACATCGTACGAACAACATGTGCATAGAAACTGCCGCGTTCCATATCGTTGAGTTGTGTAGGTACCTACAGTGTGTGATTCGCTAGTGTGACTGACTTGTTCGTGAATTGCAATCTGATTTAAACTGCAAACCGTTTTACTATTGCGCTATAACCAACACTACCCTTAGTACGCCCACAGTAATTAAAATATGCCTGATGCTAACGAGAGACAGACACACCTTCTCCGACAAGTACATTTGTGAAGTTCATTGAATATAGTTTATTCTTACACCCACTCAAATAGCTGTTTTTTATTCAAATCTGTCAAATTAACCATCAAGTCACTAAATGGAAATAAAAGTCGAACCTTACGTACTAACGAAAGTAGTTTACTGAATCTACTTTGAAAAATAAATAATTTGAAATTGAAAATAAAAGGTCGACTACTGGGATTTTTACCCTACTTATTTAGCTGATAAGTTATTTTACGTTATTGAAATCACTTTTAAGTTTCTCTTGTACTTAGAAATTAGAATATTATCATAAAAGGTAACTAATTGAGTATTATTAGACTAAATACGTAATATTATTTTTTTATTGATCTGATCATAGATACTCATCTAACGACGGTAAATTATAAATTTTAAAAATTGTATATTTCCAATAAAAGTATTTGAAATCGTTTCTTTTTTTTTTTGTTTAATTTTGTAAATATTGGTAGCACCTCGCGAGTCGATCGGCGCACGGCTCGGCGCGAGCGGCGCGCGGCCGGCGCAGTGCTCTTATCTGTCTAGCCGTTCGCTCTCTTGCCGGTGTGCCTCACGCACACATACACGGAGCGCATAGAATACCTAAAATCGATTAGCGCTAGAAGCTCGGTGTGCCCTTAAATATTCTGTCTTTAAATAAACCACTTCTGAAGTTCTGTAATTGTAATTCAATTATTATTTGAATAGTTTGTATGTATGTTGGTCAATCACGCTTTTGGATGAAATGTGGCATACAAGTAGACTATGACGTCGATTATTATTTAGGATACTTTTAATCCGGATACGTCAAGTAGTTTTCCTCGAATGCAAGTCAACTCGCCGCCTCAACCATATTATATAAGTATTTCAGAAGTGGCTTAGCAGGTTTTATACAAAGAGAATGTTCACCTATTAATGCTCCCTGAAAAACCTTGGCTTCCTACTTGACCCTTTCCTTAATTGAGTTTTCATTAAGTCCGGGCCTAGTTTTAATTCACACGTCGCCGCCAAGAAGCCGGTATTAATACATGACTTTCATCAGAACTCTTCAGTTCCCAAGAGAAAATTAAATAAGTAATAACGAGCTTTGTTTAGTCAGATTTCATTGCTCGATTCCTTTGTTCGCTAACGGTGCGTTTTGCTTACCAATCGCAGGCGTTGTAGCATTTAATAAATAACTGATCTTTTCAAGTTTGTTAAAGTAATTTAACCTTTGATGTTACGTGAGTTTTTAAATAACGCTGAGATAGAAAAATCAAGCAATATTTGCTTGATTTTTCTAAGCAATTAAATTTATATTTATTAGGTTTCCCAACAATTTTTCACCCTGAATACAGCGACATAATACAATTTTTAAATTGAATTACAGCGCAACAATTAATTTTTAGGTAAACACCACATGCATAAAACAATAAATCGATAATATTTAATTTTTAATAAATCATTTTGGCACTCATTGCCAGTAATTTTTACTTTTCATTATTTACCTGTGTCCTAGATAGTTACGTTGAACCCAGTAACAGTTATTAACGCACACATGTTTCTTACATAATATTTACATCGTATATACCAACTTAATTACAAAAACTACCGTGTTAGTGAATAACCTCGATTTCGTTAAAGAAATTATTCACAGCAATTCTTTCCACTATTAAACAATCTGCGATGTATGGAAACAAATCGTG
The DNA here is from genome assembly GCA_911387795.2 of Apamea monoglypha. Lineage (NCBI taxonomy): Eukaryota > Metazoa > Arthropoda > Insecta > Lepidoptera > Noctuidae > Apamea > Apamea monoglypha. The sequence goes on from OU426920.1 coordinate 7,065,456, forward strand.
AAATAATTACAAACATTACGCAACTCTATTTTTGTTGCAATCATTATTTATATAATAATTAATAAGTCTTACACGTGAAAATGACCCACTGTACCTAATAATATTTTCCCACACGAAGTAGGTAAGTGTCTTTTTTTTTTTTTAGAGAAATATATTAAAAAATCATTTGCAAACGTAAAATTGGGACCTCTTGAACAATTTCCTAATGAAACAAAACGTTAATGAGTAAAAATAACATCATTTGGCAGGCTGATATCATCTTTAGTGGCAACGAAATAATGACCAAGTTACGTTGACGTATAAAATTAGGCAGTAGGTAATTTCGACATGATTAATGTTATGATTGGTATAATTATTTTCACCCCAATTAAAGGTGCTCGTTTGAGTGGTGGCTGAAGATGGAGCCTCGAGCCCGGGGTCTGGCAGGCCCTTTGCGCCCTCCGGCCTGACAACCCGCTGTTTAATTTGTACGCACCTTCGCGTCAGTGATGTATGGTCCCGAAATATAAGAATCTTCCTTCATCCTCTTGTTACGAGTAATAAAATGCAGCGTCAGACTCTGTTATATTCCCGTAATATAGGTTTGTCTATATTTATTAATGAGCGTTTCATGTCCTATGTGTGCGAAAAATTATCCAAATAAACGTGATAAACTAAGTACTTAACTAATATTACAAATTATGCTTACCTACATTTCCTAGAAATTGTTGAACCCATTATCCATGATACGGTTTAATGAGGTTTACACGTATAATTAATTAGATTATCGGAATAATTTGAAATACTAGTATTGAGAAATTAATAGTCTATTGATATTCTATTTCTGGGAATTTGAAAATTGAGGATATATCGACCGTATCTATAAAATTCGTTACTAATGTTGTTGGGGGTTGGGCCATAATCCACCACGCGAGCCCAGTGTGGGTTGGTAAATAAATACCTACATAATATTTGTATTTTGTATCCTAATTATTGTACTGTCTTCGGCAACTTCGACCATGTATGAGACAGTTTTGTTGCGAGAGTGTGCGCCGTCATTGTTTTCGTAGAGTGATAGTTTGTATAATAGACAGTCTGTCCACAGCCTTAGCCTTGGGGGCAAATGTCCTGTCGCCGACGTATTTAACCTTTTGTACCAAGAGAGTGACGCAGACTTTGCTTTGGAGAGGCATAATGCAAAATTGCAACAGCTATAAATATTAATAGCCGTTGCACTACTCGTATTACAAACTTAACTTATGTTAGATATACATGAGAACATAATAAGTATAGGGTCATATTATTGCATTACTGCTGCTCTATAAAATTACGCTAATTCTGATGAGGATTTTATAAATTAGTAGGTGCGCCTCGAAGTCTCGATCCCGATATTCCCAATATCAGGATAGGTCATGGTCTAGTCATGGAATTCCATCCAAATCCGTTGAGCCGTTTTAGCGTGAAAGCGTAACAAACAAACAATAATCATAAAATAATACAAATAAAAATCAAATATTTTCTCTTTATTCTAATTATTGCATTTAAATAAATAATAAATAATGTTAAGTGGTTTAGAAGCACAAAAACTTCTGTGAACGTTTAGTGCTGTCAAAGTAAATTAACATTAAAATTCAAGCGTTTTATAAAAGCGACGATAATAATAAAATTTCCTTCCACGAGTTTAGGGAACTTGAAAATTAATGTGGCATAGACTAAAAGCCTTAGCGTGTGATGTCCATGCTAGAAAGATGTCATAGACTTATACACGAGGTAAACTGTTCTATGAAAACATAGAGAGCGGCTCAACGTGAAATTAATCCCTCCTAAAGGTCGTAGACGAGCCTCATAACATGTCATCCGAACTTTAGCTCAACCTAATTTCACTGTTTTTCTTTTCATGACTCGCTTTCTAGTCTTATCTACCAGTAAAAGTTGGCTTATTAGTCGATTTGCACGAGAAAACTCGCCCGCCACGGGCGAGTCGTCACTTATAAATAATATAAAAAATAACTATTTTCTATAGGCGACTCGCAAGAACTGGCACATTTTGAATTCGTCAATTCGCCCGTCTCGGGCGAGTTTTCTCGTGCAAATCGACTAATAACCCTAAAAGATACTTTAAATCAACTTTGTGCGCAACTGAATTCTTCTCTCAAGTTCTCAACCCCAATCCTATTATAATTGCTACGGTGGTTTTGTTACGGCTACCGATTCATATCGTATTAAGTTTTATAATGGCGTTATACGTTTACCTTACATTATAGCTCTTGTTATTTATTAGCTGTTGTTGTAATTTGCCTAGCCTTTGCTACCTCCAGAACTCAAGCGTTGTGCGCTTGTTATTCATAATTTTATTGAAACTTATTTTCATACTTCTAAGTATAGTTGGGTAAGTAGATAGAACATATGAAGACCCAATAATTTAATCTCTGATCTATATCTTCTATATACTAATAATAAAGCTGAAGAGTTTGTTTGTTTAAACGCGCTAATTTCTGAAACTAAAAGTCGGGTTTGAAACATTATTTTTGCATTTGATAGAATATTTCTTGAGGAAGGCTTTAGACTACCAAAATCACGCTAGGGGTACCTAGCGTGACTAGGAGCCGAGCAAAAAGAAAAAGTCGCGGGCGATGCGATGCGACGGGGTGGGTCGGGGGCACAAGAAATTTCACGCGGACGAAGTCGCGGGCAGAAGTTATTACTTTATAAAGAGCCATTACGTCACCAAAAACAAAATAATACTAAAACACTACCTTCAGACCACACTTGGCGTAAAGTTTACATTATTTTGTGGTTTGTTTCATTGTCATCAACTTGGAAATTTATTCTTGCAATATACCTATTTTTGATAAGTTACGTCAGCCGTAAAATCTGACATTTTAAAAATACGTTGGGTACTCTCGCTACACTTGTGAAGCTCTTTCTACGCTTTAGAAATAAATGCATGAAGATTTTGAGAACGTCGTGCCACTTACCATTACTTTTATAGAGATTAGGGCTGGCGCTGGAGGTCATTTATTAGCCTCTTATAAAAATTAAGACACTGGTAGAAACCTACTTATTTATTATTTATTTATAACGGTTCCAACAACAATATCTTTCAATTCAGTGATTCGATCACGTAGAGTAAATACAAATCATGAATTGCGAAATGTTGAAATCGTAAAAGGCGGGAAGGGCCAATGTAATGTGGTAATGGTAACAATATCTGCAAGGTCACGTTTGTCATTAGCACGTGATGTAGGAGTCTGTTTTGTCACAATATCGCTGATCTCTGTTCACCGTTAAGGAGAGAGACCGATCTACATATTCATGAATTACAGGGTGGAAAAAAGTCACACTTGAACTATGAGGACAGACCCCCTCTGCTTAGGGATCTAGAACACGAACATCTTATATTCCATTCATATTTGAATGAGTTACCTCGGCAACGAAAACATTTTTACGAGAAGTTATCTAATTTATATCGATACAAGACTACCTATACGCTTACCTACTCCACCAAATTCTGCCGTTTCAATAAACCTTTCACACATATTTACGGAGAATTCATAACATTAGTACAGACGCCAGCAGGTCAAGCTACCCGAAACTGTCAAATTTCCCCAATCAACCTTGAACCTAATGCGTCAGCGTTAAAGTTGAAAATCTATTAAAGAAATTTTACAGATTGTAGTAGCTTGATGTGCTGGCGTCTGTACATTTACGTCACACATACCTACTCTTTCAGTCGGCAGCTCGCCGGCGGTGAAAAGTGAAAATATTGCAAAGTAGCATCGGTACGCGTATGTTTATTACTTCGTAACTCACCACTCGGCCGTCCGGAGTTTCATCATTTCCTTATATCAACAAACGCGCTGCAGTAAGAGTTTATTTAAATCAGTCTACATTTCTTAGCATCTGCATTGGCGTACTAATAAACAAACGTTTTAATATTAGTTTTTAAATATACAAAGTAATGCAATAATAAGTAGAACTGGGTCAACAAATCCGTACGTGTGTGTACATATAGTGTGCAAGAGTACCTATGTTTTCATTTATGATTTATGTAGCAGCGTTCGTGAACTCAGCGTTCTACGCATTCTTCATCAAGTACAAGGAATACTTGACTGAATTCTTATTCCTACCAAATTTATTATATTAATGCGTATCGATTTTTTCGAGGACTTAATAGCGCAATTAAGGTCGATAACTTTGGGAGTACAAAGGTCCCCTCGTCTTCGATTGACGAAATTGAATGTTTCATGATAAGAACTAAGTAGGCCACCTTTTATTATTGCTTCTATCACCATAACTTATACAATTGAAAGAAAATTAACGTGCGTGTCCAATATTATTATCTCAGTGACCCTTGCTGATAAAAATAGTTTTACATATTACATACAGCGGGCATTTTTAGTAGGTACCATTTTGTTGTAGAAAATGTTGATCTAATTATTTTAATATTATCGTGTAACATTATTTTATACTTCTGGATATCCAACAGTCATTTAATACCGAGTGTCAAACTCGAGTCTTGGGATACAAAGTAATAACTTTATCCCTGTCGTGAATACTCATTTATCATAGCTTAGACCGCGAGTTCCATGAAAACGAGCGATAAGACTAGTAATTACTGAAATTGACATTTGAAATAGTGTCACTATAATTATGTATATTTCATAGACTTGCTAACAACTTGAAAACAATAAGGTACAATTGTCATGACCTTAAATAGTTTTTAAGTATCCGAAGATAAAGTACATTGTTGTCTAATCGACGAAAGACGAAAATTGATCCCGTTTGATCAACTTCGTCTTTGACAGTGATTGGAAATCATCAAAAGAGAAATTCAAAGCAATTCATAAATATCCTTAGACAGTTGAGTTGACTCAGAGAAACAAAGAAGCTTCAAACGCAGCGTTTCAATCATATTTTTTTCATTAAATGTAAACTAACTGCGGGAGTGTTTCCAATCTATCCTCCGATCCAGTACCCGCGAGGCGGTGGATCAATCCATCATTTTCATATTATTTCTATTTATAAATTGAAAACTTCCAGCTCAAATGATGTAAGAATAAGAATACCTAAGTTTATGAAAGGTATAGATAGCGAGCAAGATAACGAACATTTACCCATCGGCGTCGCTCGAGTGTTTCAGTAAAATATGCACTTAAAAAGGTGGATATTTTTAATAAAACACTTCAAGAGATATTAGAATAAATTGCGTGTAGATAAGTACGGTACCCGAATTGTCGAGACGTGGACGCATTTGAATCAACATTGAATGTCAACGGCGACAGCGGTTGGCGGCGCGCTCGCTCCCGGCCACTAACAAATGGCACCCATTTATGTGAAAGAATTTTATTGATAATATAAATTGAAAAAAGGACATAGTCGACCATAGATTTTTTTTTATTCGACGGTAAAACGTGATCTATTTTCGCTGCCATTGTTTCGTGTAATCACTTCGTTTCGTCTGTGTCGCGTGTGACAGACGTTATATTGTCATTCATTGTTGCCACAGATGGTTCACGTCGTGGGTGTATTGACGTATATTACTATTTCTCAACACACTAACTAATTAAGATGCATTGGGGTTGTACATTATCTTCTACTTCACTACACAATAATGAGAAACTGTTTACGAGAGAATATTTGCCCTGGGGTTGCTTATCAGACCATCGACTGTGTTTACATTATCTTATTTATTATCTTTAGCTACGCTTGTACCAGCTCCCCCATCAAATAATATTGAGCTCTGTATCGCTAATTAACTACATACCTTCACCTGAAACTCATATATTTTCCGGCTATATGGCAAAACGTTTAACTATATGAAAATGTATAATATAGATTGCCGAGAAGGAAGTACAATATTTTGGGTTTCAGAAAGTTTTGATAACTGGTTTAGATAAACCAGACCAATGCAATACAGATGTATTGCATTGGTATATCTGTAGAGCTTAAATATTACATACTATCATTAGAATTTCCTTGTATTAAATTTCAAGCGGATTACGAAATGTAATTACTGGGACCTACGTGTACATGACAATTTTAGTCCACAATGTTAATTGCTCTGTATTTATTTTGAGCGGGTGTAGCACTGAGTCGTCGTACGAACAGTGTCTTTTTTCTACTTGAATATACATGGCACTTGGACACACGTGTTCCGCATTGTAAATGACGCGACCAAGTTGTGTGATCAAGTGGCGACGTGGTGGTGGGACGCATCGTAAGACGAGACCGTGGGAGCATGCGGGCCGCCGCCTCACGCCTCGGCTCGGGTTGCTACTTCAGACACCATTCGCAATCTGATTGCTGGTATCAATTGTCTAAATAAGTGATTTTCTAGATATCCTAATAATACCCTCTGTGATACAAAATAAATGAAAAAGGGAAAGAGTCTCAAAACAATTTTATAGGAGATCTGCTCTAGAAAACCGAACAGGCTTCAGCTATTTCGCTTCGACCCTCGAAAAACTTTCAGAAATGAATACTTGTTTTTCGGATTCAGATACCAGACAGTATCATACTTCATCCCTTATTTGATCATCCAAATGAGTTTTTGAAATGAAATTCAAGTCCTAGAGAAATCCCTTACTGCGGCAATCTCATAATTTCATCACATCCCTGAACCCTTTGCAAACAAAAAAAAATACATAACGTTGCTCCTGTTCCGCTGAGGACCGCAGCGCCAGGCGCCCGACCAGTATAAATAAACACATCTGGAGTATTGTTATTGAAAAGACATAAACTATGAGATTAGATTTTTATATCATGAATCAACGAACACTCAGACGTTCACCTTTTGCGTCATTCGTATAGAGTCCATTGAGGTGTCTGGCATATAAAAGTGTGTTAAGTGCTTATCAATGCTATCCGCAGTGATTGCTTTTTTGAATAACAACTCATTTGGCCTCATTGTGGAGCTTTTAGTAGACTTTAAAACTATAAAATGGTTCATATGATATTAGTGGTAGTTGGGGCTTTTTCTTTGAAGCACGAGCTCTAAAGCTCTATAATAAAGCTTATAGCGTTAATAAAATTGATACTTTAAAGTTATAACATAACAGTCACTAAATTTAAATTAAAGTAAGACATTTATACGCTTAATAACATTAATATGTGTATATACGTATCTTTATTGCCATAGTGCGGTACAGAAACAAAAACAGCAGATACGATTCTTAATTCTAGTTTTGACTTTTAGTAAAGACTAAAGACCATCGAAGGGGAAATGGTTGCCGATTTTAAATAAGTAATATCATGTTCGTTAGATACTGTTACACGTGAATTCACATAGCTTGTTAAAACTTTCCTCTCGCTTAACAGTTTCATCTATCAACTTTACTCTGACGCGAAGGCATGAGAATTACAACTTAGTTGAACACCTACTTGAATAAATATGTTAATAATTTAATTAAAATGAGAAAATTAAACTTTTCCAGCATGTGGTCGTTAGTATGACGTATCGTGTTTTAGAAAGAGACAAATCTGTGACACATTTGTGTGAGTGACAGGGACGGCGCTCTACAACGCCAAACATTTTCTAATACTTTATGTGCCATACGTGCCATATTCACGGCCGCGTAGGCATTGAACTTTTTGGTAGAATTATAGTACGTAGGTCTATCTTTTAAAGAGACTGAGTTTGAAAATTGAAATGACTATAAACTAATTCGCCTCGTTGGTCTAGTCGTCGCAAGCACTACTGCTGAGCATGAGGTAATGTGCTCGATTCCCGGGTCGGGCAAAGTGCTATTGGGTTACCCATCAGGAATTTCTCAGTAGCAGCCAGGAATCTAGATTTGAGCCCGGTTGACGGCAATTGGCTCGCCCCTTATTACATGGAACTTAAACATAACTGGTTAAATGTGGGTGTACCTACTATAGATGCACCCCTGCCTAACCCTTCGGGGAATACAGGCGTTTTGTTATGTTATAAACTAATAATTCTAAAGTAATGGATACAGTAAACCGGCTACAGTAAGGTGTGTAAAGTGGTTAGGTCTTGGGGACAAACAGTTCCGTGTGAGTAACGGTCGTGACAGTTCCACTGAGCTTACGTAGCCATGTAGTGCCATGTGCCATCGTGCCATGTAGGTGACGACTACGACCAGTACCGTACGCTTCAAGTAGTAGTGTGCACCTGCAATAAAGATGGCCGCCGCTAATTGAGTACACATACGATTTAATCAATATATTGTGTATTTTGTACATCAACGCCTTAACCTTTTTAACGGTTGCCCTACATTCTAGATAAGTAGCTTGTCGATGTTTCGAATTTAAGTCAAATTGCCATAGTTTGACTGCTCATTTTGATGTAGGGATTTTTAATTTATTTTTTAAGTTTAATTATAAAGGGTTTTGGATGAGTTAGAAAAATTAAATAAAATCACTTAATTTTCAATTTCCACTTCAAATGATTTGTTTGCTGTGTCATTATATACATTATTTTGCCAGAAACGGCCACTGAAATTTAATTTATGTTACTGGTGCTAGTTCGAACAAATCAAATTGACTAACAATACTTACCAGAAATATTATTAAATACCGACTAGAATACAAAATGTACACAGCGTTCGTATTACAATTGGACAGGTCACAGGAGTACACGTACACGTAGCGAATAAACAAAGTGTCATAAAACGCGATTTTATTCGTTACCAGTGTTGCCATGCTATATCTACAATACTAAGTCGCAATGTGTAGTTTAACTTGTTTCAAACTACTGGAGCGATTTTAATTAAACCTTCGTGTGCTTGCTGTTTGGTATTCGGGCGGCGTCGCCAACTACCTCTGGTACATGTCTATGAAATTAGACATTTCTCTCACCCAATTTTTGAATGCCGTGTCGTTGTATTTGCACTAAGTAGGTACCACAGAAAAAATGCTTGTTTATTTTTAAAGAAAAACTTACGTTTCCAAGTATGTACAATGTATACGAGACTACGGGTAGGTACCAGCGAGACGTCCTGTGTGTGGTTATAAAATTATTTTTTCATTGTTCTGTCTTTTGAAATATCAACAGGTGGATTTTAGCTTCAGATGTTGGATTATGGATGGAATAAAAAAATGTGAAATAACGGCTTACGCAGTCTTTGTTCTTTTTGTATCTAATGTAGGGTGGGGTCCTTTAAGGTAAAACAAAGATTTTAAAGTGTTCTTTTATGTACAGATCTATGATAGAATTCTGATTGCAATCCTGAAAATATTTACAATAACTAACTATAATTAGTTAGTTATTGTATATATTTTTCTCAAGATTTTAATTTTTTTTTATTTATCTGACCTTTGCCTGCATTGTTTTGTATTTATTTTTTAATTTTCAAACAGAATTTCTCGATTTTCGATTCTGGACAGGTTCATTTTAAACACCAGATTTTTTTATAAAATGACACACTAAAAATAGGTTCTGAAAATGTTGAAACATACAAAAATTGCAATGGGCAAAAGCAAAGAGTATACAAAACTTACAAAAATGTTTTGACGCTTGAAACTTGATAGAATTCTAAATGTACCGATATAGCGCAAACACTCTTAGCTTTACGTAATGCCTAATGAAACATGCGAAAAGTCTGTAGTTGGTCGTCCGATCTCGCTACTTTCACGAGAAAAACGCAAGTATTTATTTAATAAAACTGCAAAGGATTTTAATGAGAACGAAAATATTTAATTTTGTGTTAATATTTAATTGAAGTGGGCTGTCAACGAGACGGTAATTGCCCCACGGCCACGGCTACACCGACGAATATTGCTTGATAATTAAACACTGTGTAAGGAAAAATGTTTTCATTGTGACGTGCGGTGATGTCGATATGGGTGTAATTTTATATTTGAATTAAGAATTTAAGACAATTTTTAAGTTATGGAACAACAAACTGAATGGCATACTTAACAAAGTTCAAATTCCATTGCGACCAAAAACTTATCAGGACCTTTTTGTTTCAAATTGTCACTCAAAAATCAACTTAAGAATACATTGCACTAAAGTAGATAACTGATTAAGTGGCGATGGAATGTAAATTATCTGAGATTATGAACACCGCTATAGAATATTCTTATTTAAATAAAGCGTCTACTATTTAACAGAAATAGATTGGTGCCTAATTAAAAGTTCCTATAGTTTTTCATAGATAAATGTTTAATCACACTAGTACTAGAGTCTTGTCTACTTCTGCAAAAAGATCACTGCACTATAGACTATTAACACAAATGATCGAATTATTGGGGTAAGTCTACCCAAAATGGGAAAGTAATTGTGAATTAGATCGAAGCCATCCATTAATTATTCTTTATGTACATATGATTTTCATTCAATCCCTTTTGTAATACATTTGTTGTTGTAATTTTATAAAGCCATGTTTCACAGTAAGTTACGCTACGTTTCCCGGAAATGATTATTTATAGAACCCGGGAATTAATGTAGAAATGCGTAGTGATGTGAATATCACCTTCCGTTGGAGAACTTGGAGCTTTACTACTATTTGAGTATTTGTGTTAGAGATTAGTTCACGTTTTAAAAAATAGGCTTTTATTTTTAGAAACGCGATAATTAATAAATCTGCTTCAATAACTACGAATGAAGCAGACTACATTTTTGGGTCGTTGATACGTTATAATTCCTAGTTTTAAAAAAACCGTTGAAATTTGTGATTGACGCAAATAATTAAATTCCCTCAACGAAAATGTTTAGAGTACTAAATCAAAAAGTCCCTTCAAAGCTAAGTATGCTTTCACCACAACGGGAAATGGGCAAAATTCGATTACAAGTTATGATTGTCAGCTAGACAGCTGCGAAACGAAAATATAAAATCGTTTAAAATACGGTCAGAGTACCTACCTACCTACACTTGATAATTTAGGTATAATTATATATAATGTAGCGTCTAATAACGCCTGTATGGTATATAATAAAGGTTAGGCAGAGGTGTACCTTTAGTATACCCACACTTCGCCAGTTAACATTGGGCGAGCCTGCCCAGCCATCAGCCGGGCTAATAATAATTCCAGCCTATTATTGACCTACCTACTGCTGGGCGAAGGCCTCATCTCATACAAAGAAGGCACGAGCATTGATCACGACGCTTGCTCAGGAGGGTTGGCGATTTCAGACTTGGTTTCCTCACCTTGGCGTTTTTCCTTCACCGATGTCAGTAATGTCCAAGCAAGATAAAACCCACAGTGTTAAATTTTATAAAAAATAAAATATCCATTAAACTTGATGTACTTTAGGAGGAAGTTCGTAAAACTGGTGCGTTTCATAAATTACAAGGGATAAACCGAAAGCCTCTATGCAGATGATGTATCGTTCGCGTTTTAGGATTCCGCAGAATACCATTTTTTTACATTATTTTTACGACTGTCTATTTAAATGTCAGCGCGTCAGCATTTTCTTTGATTTTAACATAACTACATGGGTATAGAATCCAGAAAATCAGTCAACACATAGGTAATTCAAAAGATTCCAGCACCTACATAGGTACATACAGAACACAAAGAGACTGTGTGTAATAAGATTTTCATAAACTTTAACAATAATTGTTATGGAATTCGCAGCCGAAGCGTGCTGCACACGCTTGACCGGTTTATTCGTTACAAATTCCGATTCAGCCTTGGAATGATTAATGACACAAACAGACTTAACCCACAGAATTCAATTTAATTAACCCTCTTAAGGCATTGTATATTTTAATATGTATTGCAACTGTGAATATTGAAGAAGTGGACTGGTTTAAAGTTATTCTTGTTTATCCGCAGTCGTAGTCTAGAATACAAAGAAAAAGTCAGAGTAAAAATACAAAGCAGCTTTTAATTGCTCTATCCTAAATTACTGAAACCCCTACAGAATAGGCTCCACCTTTTTTAATGAACATCAATTATTCATGGGAGCTTATATATTTATAAAGATTGAAATAGACTTATTATTATACAGAAGCTTTTAATATTTAACGTTTTTGTCTCCTTTCGTTAAGATTTCTTACTTTATTTTTACGCCAAAACCTGGAAGCGACATTTGAAACAAATACATTTTTGATTTCCCCCCCACGGCCGGAAGCCGCGCGGTGTAACCTGGCCGATACAGATTATGTTTTACAAAAATGTTTCAGCGAGGCTTGTATCTTTGTATTATTTACATAATAAATTGACGCGGACATTTGTGTAGGCCATAACGATGTATAAATCTCTTGCGCAGGGTTGTATTAACTAGACCGCCGAGCCGCGCCGTTTTAAACCCTCATTTTCCAAATTTAAAACGATAATAATATCCATGCCTAAAATGTAGAGCTCATTCAAAAGTATGTTTGAGTACAACCATCTGAAATATTATTTGTACGTGTTTGAGTTTGCCTCAGGTAAGAAGGTACACCTTACATTCTTTGTTGTATTCAAGAATAACCCAAGTCCTTTTGTCGTAACCTGCCTACCTGCTCGCAAATAGGACCTCATAGAAACCCGAGATGACATTGTAAAGAAGGATACACTTGGCAAAATTGGATATTGACACTGTATTGTAGAATGTCACGACATTTTAAAATATCAAATAGCCAAGAAAATGTAAAGTTATTTAAGACTCGATGCTGACACGGTTCTTTAGAATCTGTCGGCAGATTTAACGTGAATCTGCAACGATACTAGTTGAGTTCCATTTCCATAGTATCGTTAGAGGTAGAGTAGGTAGATTACATTTAAAGTCCAATTCCTTTAAACAACCTTAACTTACTAAGAGACAAGACAGCACCTAATGTTTGGAGAATGCCCTAAAAATACACTGAAGCTATCCTACGGTAGAGTTTGAAGTATTCACGAGTGGCTGGGCAAACAAGCGCACAGCAACTAATGCATGAGACTCATGATGCGACATTAAATCACTATGATCGCTTACAACGCGAACGCTGGAAATGTATCCAGTGTACATTTAGCAGGCTTCCATGCGTTTACTGTGACGGAACCGCGTCGGTACACCGACACTGTTAGTAGCACGGAAACGATGTTTGCTTTAACGTTCTGCAACACTCCAAATATACCCTAAAACGTAATTAGATTTAATTTATGAAGTGGTTCTAACCCAAAATAGCATTTCTATTTTACGCGTGACATTTACTGGTTTTCGCCGGAAGTGTCATCTTTATTTATAAGAGTCCTTCCTCAGTTTATGGAAAGGCCATCAATAAAATATATCGCGTGTGAACAACCAATCTCAATTACCAAAGTAATACATATTATTCCAGACAGTTGCCAGCTCAGATAACACCTCTACAGAATGAAACTTAAACAGCCGAAAGTTGTTTCCAATTTTAATTTGTGTTGCTAATATTGGCATGGCGTACAGAGAATTTCCTAGGAGGAAGTTTTGTCGTTAGCTAGATTGGATTGCCACTCGACTTGCTGCTCCTGTCATTATCGGCTACGTACCAGTATATGAATAAATTGGAAGCTGTTAATAACCTCATAGGATTGCGTTAGCACTAATTATTTAATATCTTGTTATAGTAATATCTAGCTTATGCTTCAAATTGAGTTATTGAACTTTCCTTATTTTAATAACTACCTATCGACAAACATTCGAATAAATATCATTCCCCCCACTGGGGGCGTCAAAACGTGGAACCGTTTGAGTTTGGTCGATTTGATAACTTTGGTGAAAATTTATTATCTATAAAATTATACGTAGGTATATTAATTGAACTCGTCTAAGGCAAAATTGTTTTAAGAAAATTGGCAATGTTTTAAAACCAGTTTAACTATGTTGAGTTTGAAGTCAAGTTTGAAGAAGCAGGGTTATCAGAAGGGACTGCAACGGCGTCGTCCAAAACACACAAGGAAGCTATCATTCTGTAATAATACTTGTGCCCTCCACGTGTTGGGCCATTGGCCCACTTCAGAAGTGATAGTTTAGATAACAAGTTCAAAGTGTCATTAGACAGGAACTGTTCTACGTCGCTATGGGACTGTGGGTGCGATATTTGTGAGCGTTTTTTTGCTAAGCCCCACGACATGTGCGTGGAACGAAGGGCGACGCTTGGTAAAAAGCTAACATGTGGCCCGTTCTCCTCACGCGGCGACAACATCCGGGACAGAATCCGCTACACCCGACCCCACTCTACCCGTCCTCACTATCTAAGTAACCATTATAACTTTCAAATAAACATCTAATAAACAATTAACGAAGAAAGTATTCTTATCTACGCCAAGCAAGAAATATCCAAGTTATTATTCATGTAAACTGTTAACTGTGTTGTCGGGCCGGGCGATTGATTAATAAAAAACGTAGTCTAGGTCAGAAAGCACTGTGGACTCATCAACAACACACAAACAAAAAGGCGAATAATGAAACGCACTGAAGACAAGATGACTGATGAATATTTATAATATTTCAGCTTAGCTAACACTGTCTCTCTCTTGGTTTATTACTCGTTTCATCTTATTCAAGCGAGATGTTAGTTTCAGATTTATGAATTTCAATTGAAAAACGTTGAATAATATTATTCATTTCATTACTTCCTCAAAGTGAGGTTTCAAGCTTTTATTTGTATACCTTCTCGTGCTCATTTCCATTATACATTTTTTTTATATCTTCTCTCTTCCAACCAACCTCCTCTGTTGTTAAGCTAGGTTGGTAATAGTTTCTTGGTAGCCCGCCCGGATATTCTCAATCACGATATAATGTGAGTGTAACAAAGAGACAAACAGATATTCTGAAACTGGTATATTTGTGTTGCGGTTGTGTTGCTTATTCGTAGAACCCCTGAGAAGTTTTGGAGCAAATTTATCCAAGGTTTGTTTAACGACTTTCTGACTTTGACAGTAGTTATCTACATATTACTTTGGTTGATTTTTTGGTACAGATTCGACAGATCATAACGTTACTTCCACATACATATAATAACTTTGTAACATCGATTTAAGTTACTATCGAGGTTACTCACGTGTAATTTACTGTTTTATGGATCATCTGCCATTTTAGAACAAAACACATATATAGAACTGTATTGAATGTGTATGAAGACCAAATGTTTTCACATTCAGGCGTCATATCAGATACCGTTACGACTTCGTTCTTTCATTGCCAAATACCTCCGTTCGCGTTCAACACAGAATGCCGAGTGGTTAGAGCTCACACTGCTTACTTACAAATCACGTTTACTAACGTGCTACTAATCTACAACATGAACTCGGTTTAAGTACGATTGGTTCGGATTCCACTCGGACGGATTAATAATTGAGTAGGTATCTACTGTTATGGCTGTAGCACGAATGCAATGTAAAATGTCAACAAGACAAGATTGTAAAAACCTTGACGGGCGAGTGTAGCATATGGTACGATTGAAATGACGCTGTTTGTGTCTTGCTCATCCACAATATAGAGGAGGCATTATGCATAGACTGCGGCCGCCATCGCCAGGTAAGTAAAACGATCACGTTTCAGAACGGCTGCGCCCGCGCCGCCATGAGCGCAGTCCCTACAGCTTGAGTGGCACGCAGTGCTGCCAATATTTAAAACTTTACATCAAACTTTTATTTAATCGCAGAATAAAATAGAGTTAACGGCATGAGATTCGTGTAAATAAGCAGAAAACGTTTCATTATACAATAGAGTCTATGGATTTAGTTTAATTTAGGTTAGGCCCAGATTAAATGTTCGCAATTTTAAACTAACATTAGTTTCGCCAAGTTTCATAAAACGCTACTGATGTAGTAATTTTAAGTTGAGATTAAAGTTGGGTAGTAATGGGAGCAACGTGGTAAGCGGTAACACAAAATTAGCTTTTTAAGAATACGGTTACAAAATTGTCATTGCGAAATATTTTGGTAAAGTAAACAGTCATGTTTTCGCTGTAAACCAAAAGAAAGTTACAACCTACATCTCAATTCGACTTATACCGTTGGCAGCACTGTTTATACGTAGAAGCGATGTTGCATGGCTACATTCACGTGCGAAAGAGACCAAGTTATGCTTGATAGAGGGAGAGAAAGGGACAGCTGAACTGGCTGAGCAGGTAAACGGCGCGGGCGCCGCCCTGCGTTCACCGAAATCACGAAGCCAGATGCAACGACCGTCTGTTCACCACTCAGGTAGATACGCTTTATAATATGTTCGTAGTTATCTACAGCGAACCTACTCAACTTTAAAACACGTTGCGTGGGCCGTGTGGCCTTAAAACTGTTCCATCTTCGCTCGCAAAATTCTTCTGCAAAACTAGACTGATGACGCAGATAGACGATTTATATTCAAGTATTTAAAAATGTAAACTAATATATTAACAGTGTTACCTACTCATAAACAGAATCATGATTTGAGCTGCGATTACTGACAAATGCGTAGACTGGACAGGTCCACTCAATCTGTGTGATTATTTCCTCAAAAGATAGTCTTTTCAGACACCTAGGTATGTACTGTGAAGAGCATGTGGTCTTCACATGATCTGACCAAGATAATGTCTGGACTTTAAAAGAGACTGTGGCCTCTGAGTTTGTTTTGACCTCTCTTCTCAGAGTAGTCAGATAGGAAACGCCGACCTCGTCTAGTTTTTTAAAATATGATTGACGTGTAAAAGTGTTTGTACAAACCTACTTACAGAAATAAAATCATTTATCATATAATTGGTTGTAGAAAAATAACATTGTCAATAACAAATGGTTTTATTGACAACGTGTGACTGTCCAATGTTTGTCACCAAACAAAGCTGGCGCTCTAAATAAACAACTATATTTAAAACTATTAAGTTGAAATCTACTTTCCACATTAAAACAGAAAATCAGTACTATTTTGGTAATTAAACGTTGCATAGCGGTTAATATTCCACTTAGCTCAGTTTTATTAAAGTTTTAATCAAAAAGCTCGAGCCGCGGGTTAAGCAAGAAAAGCGGAGCAATTCAATTGGTCGGCGCGGCGCCGCAACGCTTAGGCACACGGCGAGGGAGGTTAACCTCCCTTGTTTGTTACTTACCATAGGTTTTATGCGGCCTCAATTACAACTCGAAATGAAACTCGATTACACAGGAACGTGCTAATGATGTGTAACATTTCGCTCTCGAATCCGTCCTAATTTAATTAACTCTCATGCCTAGTTATCACTCGCATATCGCTTATAATGCTTCGAGAATCCGAAGTTTGGGTCGTTTTAATGACTGGAGCTCTACATTTTAACGCGCGGCATAGCCTTGTGTAATATTTAGTTCCCTCGTTGACAAATTTCCTCGTTGGCGGTTTCATACCACTTCATATAATAAATTAATTACAGTTTATGTTCATATTTTATAAACTATAAATCTTCTAGACTATCATTTATAACCGTTTCGTAAGATGAAATATGTATGTCAACATGAGATGAGCCGCCCGGACGTCTGCAAAAGGAAACGAACGTCCACGTTTTAATAAACATGAACGGTAGACTCAAACGAAATAGCCAATCAAATACAGATTTCTCTGGATTAAAAGATTTTGTACTGCCTTTAGGAGGAAAAGTAATAAAACAATACGGACGTTTACTGCAAACTGAGAATTGCGATGAAAAAAAGTCTTCAGCCTTGTGTGCCAGGCACTCCATGCCGAAATTTGAAACGCTCCTTCTTCGTCCCGAATCTCGAAATCCGAAAACGACTAAATACGAAGAGCTTCGACCGAAATTTCGGATTAAGGACCCGTGAGCTGGCTCCTCGCCTTTAGAACCCTAATTACCAGTTTACGTTTAACCATCCGGCCCTTCACTGTTTACACACCAAACATTATTTTCAAATATAATTATGACAAGGCAAAGCGATATTTTATAATACTGTCAAGAAGCTTTGTAGACGACGATACACGCTAGCGTGGGTAAAGTAAATGTCATGTATCAAAATTAAATGAATAGGCTACTTTTTAGATTCCTTTTTTTTCCTGTACCATTCAAAGAGGCACCATTCACGTGGTTCAAACTTCAACCTTTGACATCAAGTAAGGACTTTACGTTCCGAGAGCCTGGAGCCTACTAGACTTTTGTCGTTGCATCCGACACACGTGTAATCAGATTCTGTCATTGTCCTAGCGATACACAATTACAGACAAAGCTAGCTAAGATTCTCCGAATACCTATAAAATAGAAGCTACAATCCTCCGAATACTTAGAACACTGGATAACACAATCGGGAACAAATTCGACGTGTAATCCTTATTCCTTAGTCTCGTAGTATTACGTACTTTTTGCTCGGATTACTCTATTATATTAGGCTTATTGACAATAAAATAAATGGGCTACTTCTCTACTATATCAGCCTTTGTAGTTAAAACCGTATTCCGTGTATTATATTATATTATATTCTTTCTTCCCTTTCCAGGTTTCACTTTTGTTAAGACGTTCAAACACCTCCTCAGAGCATTGTCTCATTTTGTTCTTGTTGTAACATTTGCCTTTATTCTCGTTATCAAAATACCTACCTACGTGTACACGTTATCTGCATACTCCTAATGGTAATTGATCCATCTGAATAAAAATAAATATTTTATCCATTTGTTTGGATTAACAAAAAAGCCACATCGACAATACAGCTAGTTAGGTACCTACAGGAACTCAGCGATTTAAATTAAATAAAATTGACCGAATATTTTCATTTCATCTACTAATGGCAGCTCACGTTATTGATAAATGAAAATAGAAAAAGTGAGGGTCTACGATGAATAGATCAGATAACACCTCTTCTTTGTGTTACGTCATTAAGACATCGAAGCCGGCACCACAAAAACCGGTATCTTTTTCCAGCCCACGTTGGCCAAGCTCACACGTGCCTGTTCGTAGGACAAATACCACGACCTTAGAAGCCTCTGTCGCCGGTACCCGCGCACCGCGAGGAATACGTAATGCGCTCCTCGTATCTTGAGTGCGAGGCAGTTTCGTTAACGGACGCTTCACACGTGACGCGGAACGCAATGTACACAACGCCCCATGTTTCAAACTTTGATCAAGGGTCAGGAGCGAAACTCTTAAGATAATCACAATAATCTTTCATATTTTTTCACATTCCCAACAGACTGCCCGCATTCCCAGTCCCATCCGTCATCTTACAGGCGTCATTGGCTTTTATGTAAGGACTTATATAACTTTGGTTTTCTGAGGTTTTGTCTGCCGTCTACAGACAAAGTATCACTTGAATGTCATATTTCAGGGAACATAGGCTGGACAAGACTAGCATTTTCTGGAATATTCTGACCTTAAAACTTCTCTGCAGAATGCGATCTTGTTTTTACGACAGGATTTCTTACCACTCATACTTTTCTCCGAACTTTCAACAGCCGTAGTTCTTCTAAGTGTTTCTTAATTGTGTTCAAGTTCGGCTCTTAAACAATTCCCGAAAGCGACATTCCGCAACTTTCAGCGGAAATAAACTGGAAGTTATTCCACTTAACAAATTTTGTAGATAACTTCACCAATGCCTTTTTAAATAAATGTTGGAAACCGTCGAGTTTGTCCATTGTTCTCGACCGCAATAAAAATTACACGAAAATACTATATTGAGCCGATGAAATCGTGTTGGAAGTTCGTATGGCTATTTTATTGCATGTACGAATATTTTCTATCCTCACCACAAATAAAATTCTATATTTTTGATCTTAGCTGAGCAGTAAACAATTCAAGTTGTTCCTGAAGAACAATGAATAGTAAAGTAAGTTTAAAGACATTTTCTTACGCACATTGACCTTATTCCGTTAGGAAAAGAAATAAAGTGTAATGAGAAAAATTTGTGCGAATGGGATAGTGGGAACGTAGAGATAAGACACAAACACCCATTGTATCAGGTCGAACACTGGCGTGCAAATACCCGCGCGACTATTGTTTTGCAGACGACGAACAATACACACGCAGAAGTACCCACTTACATATGTAACGTCGATGCAGTTACTAGAAAATGGTATGGAATAATGTGGATCACACGTAGAGTTTGTGCACAATGAACATTCATCGTGAATAATAGAGTCAACGTTCTGTCTTCCAATAGTAGGTAAAGAGGGTTCAAAATTAACTTGCTATTTGAATAGACTAAACGGTTGCGGGCATTTCGCGTAATCAACAGGTAACAAAATGCCTAAGTAATCGATTTTATAATAGTTGTTATTCCATGACTTGGAACGGTTACAAAATAAGTTATCGTGCGTCATGCAATGGAAACATAACTCAGTTTAAATGAATTCACCGCATAAGCCAAGTCGTCAAATATCGCCTGCTATAAATCTTCACCAAGAACCTATTGTACACCGTGTTTTAAAAAAAAGTATAAGACTACCTCATTTAAACGAACAAACATTTTTTCGCCAGAAACCCTTTCCGGAAAAAGAAAACGTTGATGGAAAAGTCAGGAAGGGCCGCGATTTACCAAAGATTATTGTTATATTGTGGAACCAACGAAAACGATTTTGCTAGGAAGAAAATAGTATAAAAGATATCATTTTTAACTTCCATTACTGCGACAAAATTATTAAAGTGCAAAGCCAAAGCTATTTCAGTTAATAAAGATTTCAGACTTCATAGACGCGACCCCTCGGTATCTAGAACTGTACAAATTCCCTCGTGTTAACCATTTCAATTAGATACCTCTATTCGGCAGCCATATTGTTTTATTTTCCTGGTTTTATGTACCAATTGTAAGATATACGCGCAGGGAAAGTTATTTACAAATCGACTTCACATTTTCCTATGTTATGCGAAAACAAAACCAAACCAACCAATGGAATCTTTATAAAGGTAGGCCAACACTATATTCGGGCGTGTTGCGGATTTATTTAGCTTGTATTGAATTTATTTATTCAGCGCCTAGAAGATTGAAATACGTTCCGGTCACTAGAACCCCTTCATTCTGTTTATTCTGGAAAAAAAAACCATATGTTAAAGTTCCTTTCAGATTTATTTTTAGTGAAAATTCATATTTTAATCCACATTTTTTAAGAGTATTCTGTAAAGTCAATCGAGTTTAAATAGTTAATTGGAAACAGTTATCGATGTATTTCTTACTTTTTCTGTTTCTTATAAAAATCAAGTCGTTTGCGGCGACTGATGCTAAAACTCGAGATTTTCCTAGCGTGTTTGTTTACCACATAAGACTTGAGAGAAAAAATACACTGCGAACATTTATCTCTTCACTATTGTAGCATGTGAAGTTTAAGTGTGATTTAATTTAACAAACAAACATCGACATATTGATTTTCAATGATAAGAGCTGTTCATCGTTTGCTACTGTCCAATCTTGAAGAGAACTGCCCCGGGCCAAAAGAAAAGCAACTTACTTAGAGCTTGGGAGCTATTTGTTTGAGCCATTTGGGGTTGAAACTCTAGGTCCATGGGGTCCGAGTGCTCATCGAGTATTTCGCGACATCGCCTAGCGGTTGGTCGACTCTTCAGGTGACCAGAGGGCTGGTTTATTTTTAGGTCAAAGAATCAGCATTGCCATCCAACGTGGCAACACAGCCAACCATTTGAGCACAGTTCGTCAGAAGGAAAACCCTCTGACGAACTTTTTGATGCCCAATGAGCTCTTCCCCTTTTTACATTTATTACATACATTTTAGTGTTAGATTGTATATTGAATTTAAGATTTATTCTTAATAAGCATGTAAATAAATGTTAGGTAAGTTCCACTTAGAATAACATGGCGAATACGTTTTAGTAGATAAGTACAATAATAATATTTGAGAAAAACTTTCTATTAAAGACTGAAGAATAAAAACCTGGCGTAGTAGCGCAGCTTGGAAATTTCAAGAGGCCTAAGGGAGCACAAAGCTGTACACTGCGTAAGCATGTATTGATTGATTAAACACATACTCTGGGAGCGCATATTTTATTTTTATAAGGAAATCAGGCTGGAAAAAAATGGGTCGGGGCTTCAACCTTAGAATGAGATAGATATAGAGATAGATAAAGGCAGGCAAGAAAAAAGAGCTTGAAAAACATATCTCATCAATTCTGCAAACCTTCTCATAGTATTACTATTAAACGGTTTTTGTAAACTTACAAAAGAATAATCTATTAATATAAAACTGAAAACTAAAAGACGTCAATAAAATAGTCCCCAGTTGTCGAATATATAAAAGACTGCCAGCATTGCCACGTTGGATGGCAACGCTTAGCCGTTAGCCAAAGTAACTTGAATCTTATCTATTCAAGCTACTTTAGTACTGACAACTTAACAATACGAGTATGTGCAGTGTAGAGTAAGTACGCTCTGTTCCTAGGTTCCTAGAACTGTGTCTAAAGCTTTGACGTCGTCTATAGCTCTATAGACGACGTCAAAGCTGAACGAACTTGATGAAGATCCATCTCTATATTCAGAGGTCTCTATACTATAAAGTGATATGCATTGTAAACTATTGAAAGTATACCAGTAATGTACGTCGACAATTAATTAAACATAACACAGTAGATCAGGGGACCTTGTTTGGAAAGCTCTTTAGCATTTAAAGTGTTGAATAAAGAGTCTCAACCGCTACTATTAATTGCACGGCTACAATCCAACCAGTTTGTTTATTCTTTACATTTTTCTAGGTAACTTCGTTTGTATTACCCTTTTGGATTATTCCGTCCCTTGCGGTAGTGTATGCTTACCTTTATAAGGACGAAAATAATGAGGGCTGTGATTTATACAACTTCTTATCCTATAGAAAATGATTGACAAACTTTCGTATAGGTAATTTGTTTGCCTCGCATAATGTGCTGGAAAACAGAAGACTTGAATGAGACGTAACGCGAGAAGAAAATAAAACAAGATAAAAATCCTAAGAAATGTCAAGTAACATGTACAAGTATCGTGTTACGCCTAGAATTACTAAGAATGTTAGTAGGTACAACAGTCTTAGTAATTCTGAGGATATTCCAGAAAAAGTACCTTTATCTTTTGTCTGCAGAGGAAGTTTGAATTTTTTGATGTTCATTACGGTATCCACTATATCATAACATCAGCATAGCTTAACGTATTTGGATAACAGATTAGCGGAGCTAAGTGTATTCCAGTATCCAGGATTATCATAATAAGCCCCCATTATCCTGGAAAACCGTGGTAACTCATGAAAAATATTCGAACGAAGCCATGAGAGACGCTTTGTAGGTCACTAAATAATAAAATATACAAATCACTGTGTCAAATAGATGCAATGAGCGATAATATAAAATATAAGTGAACAATTTTACGTTATTTTAATAAAAACCATTGAATTCTTCGAATGAATAGGCAGAGGTCCAGATCAGATAAGTACTAACTGCTGTACAATACAATAAATAAAGAGCGTGCCATTTTCCAGTTTCTGGGAACTATTCTAAACTCGTTCTACTCAGAATTTTATAATACATAGCCTAGATCGGCAACCGAAACTTTACTAATAAATGAAAAACTATTTTCACTCGTGGTCATTTATTGTGGAAAAATAATAGGTATACAGGGTGTAATTGAATAGGTGCGCCAAATTAAAATATCGAATTCAACGAGTTATAATAAAGAAAATTTAGAGCATAGGAAAGGGATGCGCATACGTGCACGTAGGCAAGCGATTTGCCAATGTCTTCCCGCGCCCTTTTTTCTTTGGAACGGTCAAAATTAGGTAAATGACCGCTAGTTCAACGCGTTGCCAACTTGATTCATGTTGTGAACTTTGCGATGAATGCATTAAATACTTATCGAGCGCGCGCTAAAACTGATACTTTAATTTTCTTATATGTTACTGTTAATTACTGGATCTCCGATAATTCGTGGTTGAAGGCTATTACTTAGTTTGCACTATCTAAGACGATATTTAATTTTTTTAAATTTCGATTTGGGAAATGATAATTTATAATGATTATGTAACAGTTACTGCGTCTCTTATTTCGAGTTGGCGCGTTTTCAATTTCATCATGTATAACATTAATATTTGTCTAATTAGGTTAGTTAACCACAATTCAGTATCCACCATGTTTAATTAATACATCACGATTAGGTGGTCGGTCAGTTATTTTAATGTGAAATAGGTACAATTATCTGAAACATATTGAATGAATACTCAAAATAACATCCATTATGACGGGAATCATTTTGAGAAAAACATTCGATGCATTATGTTGTTTATTTATCACATGTTTTGCAAAGAAATAAACACAATTTATCACTGCGAAGAGTGAAGGAAAATACAGCGAGGAAACTCACTGTATCCTTAAGAACGGGCTGGTAGAAAGCGTTACCTGTCACAACGCATGAATTACTGGCGCAATATACATTATATATACATAGATAGATAAGTTAAGTGTCAAGCATTCACTACGATACGATGATTGACGCTCTTTTGAGTAAACCCTTATGTTTACTCCATTTTTCTTCGTTCCTACACACCTACCATCTGCGAACAACAATCAACTCCGCTGTTCGTCGATAAAATAAAGTAATGACTCTTATCGAAGTATTACGTCGAATTGTTTACAGAAGATCAAACATCGCACACTGGAGCGAACACCGCAGGAAATTAATTTTCTATCAGATAGCCTGTATTATGAATGACACGCACATGAAACGTTCATAACATTTTGACTGGTTCCGTATTATAATATCTAAACTTATTCTAACTATTTTCGAGATAACTACGGTTGATTCACATATGTTCATGACATATTGGTCGACAGAACTACTGTTTTACTTAAGTACTTAATTTTGATTAAACTAAAATTAATTGCATTAACGAACGATTAATGTAATACTTTTTTAAGATTGGATATTTCAACTATGTATGTATGAAATGCCTAATGGACGACTCGCCTACAGTTTATTAATACTGCGCGCTCGTTTTATTTCTAAAGTGTTGGGTAGGTAGTTGTGGTCTAAGTTGTTTTACAAGCAATAATATTAAGACGTAGTCGACGGGCCCCTATTTCTGTCTGCAGGGTTTAAAGGAACCTAACCAAACCGAACCTCGGGGTGCCCCGCACGTCGACCGTCTTCTTCTGGTTCAAAAGCACAAAAACAGACAAAATCGGGTCAGAAAAAACCAACAGTAGGTGAATCATTCGTTAGTTCAATCAACCTTAGGTTTATTAATTGTAGCTGAAAAATCCGTAGGTGAATTAACCGTAGGTTAATTCTCCTTTATGTATTTCGTTCATTTATTACAAAAATCTGTGAAACGATATTTAGGTATTATAAAAAGTAGGTCTTTTGACCATAGTTATCTCAAAAATATTTAAGAATAACTTTAGATATTATAATAAGCAACCATTTCGCCTGAATAATTCAGTTTATTGACAGAACGATTGTGAAATAGACAAGCAGACACACAGGTGCTCCGTGTTATTGATTTGTCAGCTTCCTCGTCTACATAAATAATTAATGATGATGTTTTAATTCACATCCGGAATAGTGGCGAGAAGCTCATATGAAACGAGATTGCGGGAGAATTAAAAGGGGAGCAACTGGGGCCACATTCGCATATACTTACATATTACTTCGCTTCCGTCTTCCCATTTTCCTTGAGTTTTGTACGAACATGTTCCAGATTGGTGTAAAGGGATTGCCCGTTATTACGAACCGAAAAGGGAACAGGTTCTTATAAAATATACAAGTATGTATATAAAAGTAAGCTTGAATTTATAGACGATAGTATTCATAGAAGTTACCTACTGGTCTATATTCCAAGCAAACAAACTAGAAAACTCATAAACGTAATTTGGGATAGAAAAGAAAACTTGATAAATAACGGTAAAAAAAATGTGAATAACTAACAACAAATGAATGGTGATTGATTGCCATGTCAATTAATCATTAGAAACAGTTTACCTATATCTTGAGGCCATTACCACAGTTGTAATTATTACAAATTATTAAGAATCTCTCTGTCATTACGACCATTTACCGTTACATTACCATTAGAATACCAAGTAGATATTGTTGTAGATATATAAGGACGTAAGGACGCACAAAAATAATTACCACAAAGTGATGCGGCAGTAATCCCTCACTGTAAGAAGAACGGAAATTGAGCAAGTTACGAAGGCTCTCTTGAAGACCGTCCTTGTTCCGTTACAAAATCCTTCCTGACCATTAGTATAGTTGACAAGCTGCCTGCTGCTCCACAACCCAACGACTTATCAAGCTCTTCTCAAACTACCCACACAAATGAAGGTACCGGTATTATGGTCCCAGGATCCTATCTTGCGTACATAATATATTTAGCCCCGTACCGACTTGCCGTGGCGGCGTTGGCGTGATACAATATAATTACATGATATGGGCTAGTAAGTTTAGGAAAATAATCGTTAAAACCGGCTTCGTAGATCTAGATTTAAGTAGCGCGATTTTAAACAGGCCTACTAATTTACTAAGTAAATGGTTATTTGGAACAAACACATTCTTGCTGTGCAATGCGCTTTAGTAATATTATAGATTTATATTTATTTTATGTTTAGCTGTAACCGTTCCATTAACGTTATTATGATAATTACAAACGCATGCTATAATAATCTTTTCATCATTGTCAGACATAAAAAAATCTATTATAAAAATTAGGTCCAGTCACGTCAATATAATTACGGCTACATTACCTTCATAAATAAAGCACATAAATGTAGGAACTATGCTATCCATTCAGTCAATATTCACTCTTCAGCCAATTAGGCATCTTCCAAATCTCTTGGGTTTAGTTCAATATGCCTATGATTCTACGCCGTAGCACTTAGATCAACGTTTCACAAGTTTTGAATTAATTATGTCGTCTAATGAGAACCACCACCTATTAATTACCTTATTGAATTCGACATCGTGCACAGCCTGTACC
Source organism: Apamea monoglypha (assembly GCA_911387795.2). Taxonomy (NCBI): domain Eukaryota; kingdom Metazoa; phylum Arthropoda; class Insecta; order Lepidoptera; family Noctuidae; genus Apamea; species Apamea monoglypha. Next base: position 7,092,178 of record OU426920.1, read on the forward strand.
TGTGATACGTGCGCGTCAAATTGTCAATAACTGAGTTAATTATGATCACTTTCGCTCGCTTCCCCTAAACGACTTAGTTAATATTAATTATTCTTGAACTGAGTTGGAACAGTTTATGGTCATAGTCGTGATCGGGGTTACCAGGTTATTTCGTAACCATCAAGATAGTCCGGTGAGCTCGGTAGTCCAAAAGGCAAATGGTACGTTTAAAACTGAAATTGCATTATCGACGTTCCTTGTTTAGATTTTTAATTTCAAACCTTTCCTGTCACGATTCTGACGCACGCATTCTGTTCCATTTCGCACTGATCGCAAATCTTTTCTAAAACTAGGTACTTAAGGTATTTTTATCTCACGAAGCGACGCGCGCTTTACTTGTGGTAACCAATTGTATAAACACGCTGTGAATGTGCGCGTGAAGAAGAGTAGCGTCAGCACATATCACACACAAGCGCGCGCACGCAATCACACTTTCGACTCCGCTATTGTCTCGGACGGTGCCGAGAGCTCCTGCGCTTATACACACTTTCACAGCGTATTGGTACACTTGGTAACCACAAGCAAAGCGCGCGTCGCGTCGTCGTGAGATAAAAATATTATTTGTTCAGAACCACGGCAACCAACCGCGAGCTGCATAGTGAACTAAATATATTTAACTTGTTAGCTTATTTCTCAACTAAAATTACAGTACGTAGGTACATATTTTTGGGGTACATTTTATTTATACCAAGAAGTTTTATTCCTGTTATGGAACGTCTCAAACTTATTTGAAATTATCGATAAGTTTACTTATGGCAAGTTTGGCGAAGGAAAACTGTTCTGGTGTTACTATTTTCACGTTTGCGAACATGTAGTACTTAAGTTACACGTTCATTTTTCGACGCTATATTTAATAATGTGTGTTACATAGTTTTAGTTAAGTTAGGATTTACTTTTGTTATTTTTTATTAATTATTTAGGTATTATTATATTATATATACTTATTATTTTATTTTACAGATATAAAGTGCTGTAAGTGTAACTAAAATATAGTTACACGTAGTAAAATGTAGTAACTATACGAGAAAGCAGATAGGTATACCTTTCTAACATGTCATTAGCAAAGTCCATAATTCCAAATTAACTATCGAAAATCTTTTTAACAGGAAATTAAATATTAGACCGCTCCTCCCTTTTAAACAAGGAAACTTAAGACTTCGTTGTAAAAGCGGTTTTCTGCTCAAAATCTTGCGATAGATTCTACACGCTTTACCTAATTATTCCTGGAATTATGAAAATCGATAACTGCCCATTGTCGTTTATTTTCAGCTTCAAGTCTTTTGTGATATACGTACTTGAAGTACATACCTAATACGAATTTAGGAGATTCCAAAAATACATGCCTAAATTACCTAAGGCGAGCCCGGTTTCCTACACCTACGCAAAACAACAATGGCAAACCTTTCCTAAGCTGAAAAACAAGTTTCAGGGCAATAAGATAAGCCAGTGGCTATGTTTTCGTTTAGTTTCCGAAAGGACATGAAAACGTAGAACGAGATTAAAGTCTACTTAACTTACTTGCGATAAGATGAACAAATTGTGACGGTATCCGCTCTGTCAGCAGACCCGAGGGTTCAAATTATACTTTCGCGATATTTGATCAATTGGTTAACCAAATAACATTTATAAGGAAACCCAATTGGATCGGCGGATTACGTGTCGTATCGTGTATTATAAATAAAAGGAAAAAGTAAGAAAAATGCGGAGGGAAGAAAAAATCATAAGTACACAGAGTAAGCCATTAGACAGCAGGGCTTGTACCGCTGGGGGCTGTAGTATTATGTGAGTTAGTTTCCTCGTGAAATAATAGGAGTTCATTCGTAACATATTGCGTTTTATTATCAGGTTTCTCGATTTATTGGATAATGCAAGAAGATTATATATTAATAGGAAGAAAAAATAAACGCAAAAGTCGATTCTGTTCCATTAAGCGATGATAAATGAAAAGAATGACATTGACACATACAAATATAAAGAGCAATGTAAGAAAGTGTCACGTAAGGAAGACAGATACAAATGAATCCAAAAACGATTCTCACTGATAAACGATCGATCTCTTCGTAACATACTGAACTTAATGAATTCTGAAGCGTATTAGCAAATACAAGGTGGGCCTAATCCTACAGAAGGTGTGTAAGTAGCAAGTACTACCAATTACAGATGTTAACAGAACTTTAAATAATATACGTACAACTTAATTCATCATAAATTATAATTTAAAAAGTTTCTGTACAGGGTGGCAGGGATATCAACACGCAAACTGTAACCATGAATTCAGCACATGAACCCCTAAAAGAAATCTGACTTTTTTGGCCGCATAGTTATTTTGTATGAAAGCCTAGGTACTGCTGTTTTCTATACAGTTTCATAGAAAACCTACCTAATAGCATTTTTTTCATTTTTATAAGTAACCGACGAAAAAATTCGACACAGAGGGGTTCAGAATCATGTACTAAATCCATGGGAATAGGTTCGCGTCGGAGTCCCTGCCACCTCATTTACTGAAACAAAGACAAAAAATAGAAGAAAGAACTACCAACATGTAAATAATTCCTTTGCTTTACTTAATTAAGTACTTACACCAAAGAAAATAGAAATAGAAGGAAACCGTGACGTTGGTAGCTGTAGGAAAGCTTTATTTAATCTTCTGCTTCCCTGCTACCCTACCCTGTTACCTACAAGTTTAATATCCTGCAAAAAATATAGTTCGTTAACAAAAAGAATTTGTATCAGGTTCTCGCAGCTATTAAATAACTACGGCAATATAGAAAACCATTAAATTAATCGTAAATACCGGTGCAAATCGTAAGAGCTTGCGCTTGAACTCAAAAGAAACACCCACTCCTTTCATGGCGTGGCTTGACTTAAAAATGTTTAGGATTCGAATAAGGTTACATATTTCCTTTAGAACAGCCTTAATACCTAAGAGAGCAGTTTTCTAGTACTTAACTATGATAATGTGTTTAACTAACAACATGTAATACTCCAATTTAGGGAACTCCGGGGAAAATTACTTTCGAAAAGGAAATAATTATTATTTAACACAATAAAGTACACGTGTTTGAAATACGAAAGTTAGGAACTGAGTGCTAAATTAAGTTTAAATGGACGTGTCAAATAACTTTGTTAATTACATATTTTCGATCATCGCTTATATAATGTTTCAGCTATATCGTGGAAGATTATCAGGTAAATATAATGACAGCAGCAGGTAAGTATGGGTTATTTGATGCGGAGCGGTTATTTCACGCATGAAGAGTGACATGACGGGGTCACTCAATGGCGAATAAGGACCGGTAGACAATCAGTCCCATGCAAACGGAAGCCCCGCTCGCCTGCGAGCCTCTAATAAAGGAAAACGAGCTTCTTGTGAACTGAACCACGACGACCAAACGAACCGTTGGTAATGAAATTCTTATTGTTGTGGCATTAAAATTTCATAGTAATAAGGCTCATTTGCTACGTGATCTTTTGTCTACAAACTTATCGACTCCGATGAGGTCACTACTCCAACTAGTAATTAGTATGCCCAATGTACTTTTCCATTTTTGGAGAATACGGGATTATTCAAGACAATAGCATACTTTCTAGGATTTCCAGCTTCGACAAATAGTATTCCATTGGCGTTCTACTTGATTACTCATATTGTTCCTTTTAAAATTTTCCGCCAGCTAGTGGATAAATACTGATTTGACAGTGAACAGTTTACTCAATTACTGGAAGTGTGAGACTTAGTTCCCAAGTAAACGGAATAATTTTGTACGTATCTGAGTTGCTAAGAGTAAGAATGGAGACAGAAAGGATATTAAGATGTACAAAAATAGAATGGAATATGCACCGCGCGTCTCAAGTACAGTCACTTTCTGTATACCTACTTATGCAGTCTGTTATGTTATGCAGAATGAAATTGGACGCCGATCTAATTTTAGCATCGAATCCCAGATGAAAAAAGAGTAAAATATCTTCGCTATTTTGGTTTAGTTCATTAAAATCCTGGGTAGTTAAGGAGTTTTGAAACGAACTGTTACTGCGATTGCTGAGCGGGAAAGTTAAGCTATAAAAGTTATTTGTTTTTGCACAGCACGTAAGTAGCCACTTTCATAATCTAAGAAGTCAAGTGGTAGTATTTTTGCGAAGCCAGTAAATTGTTTGGCAACGTTTTTGGGACAATTTGAAAAGTTTGTTGACACGTCTCGCGCTGCTCGCCTTCTTTTATGTTCCTGTAAGTCTGAATGTCTTCCTTTTACGCTACAGTGCAACTTTTCAGAGCTTCCACAAGGTTTCAAGATATCGGTATTTTTGTCTGCTCTTATATGATAGACATTCCGGATTTTACATAGAAATCCATATTGATCATCATCATCCTCATCTGCCTAGCCTTTTCTCAACTATGTTGGGGTCGGCTTCCAGTCTAACCGGATGCAGCTGAATACCAGTATTTTACAGATAGGCAGAAATCCATATTGATATAATATTTAATTACTTAAATAAGTTAGTAACATTTCTGTGATGTGTATCAATCATTATCGTGATACCCATCTCTCATCTAAAATACAAGTAGGATTCGCGATGTTTTTTAATTCAATATTCAAATGTATAAGTCAGATTTCTGCGAAATGTGATCAAGATACAGAGGTGCCTAAAGAACTTCCCAGACATTTGCAAATTAATCCAGTCCGCTTCTCATTTGTATAAATTCCGAACGTCGAAATACTTAAGTCTATAAAAGAGCTTTCGTTGGCTTCAGTTGTAACAATTTATGCACGAAAATATTGCAACTCAATTCTCATCTATTCTGTTGAATTATGTATTGGCTTTTTAGACAGTGTCCGCGTAAGTTTCATGATTTCACAAAATTATGACAACGGTTTTTGAAAATCTTCAAACTTGGCTGTTATACCACATTGTATCCCTAAACCTAAGCAAACTAGGTAGGGCACCTAGTTTGCTTAAGGAAAGGTTTGTTAAGTTATTAACTAAAATGAAAACCGATAAATCCGAACCAATATTATAAATTCGAAAGTGACTCTCTGTTTGTTGCCTTTTCACGCCTAAATCACTGAACGCATTTCGATGAAATTTGGCAAAAGGATAGATGTCCGCATCGGGAAGAACATAGGCTACTTTTTGTCCCGGTATCGCTCCCCTGGGATTATTTCCGACATCCACGCTGGCAAAGCCTAGGGCAGAAACTAATATTTTATAAACATGATATTATTTTAAGACCTGAAGTGAAGTGTTTAAATGATTACTGAAAAAAGTAAAAGACCAGAATTAAAAAAAAAATGTACAGGCAAAAAATATTCGAATGGAAGCCTTTACTCCCATGTGGATTGTATTCCTTTACTACTATTGTTATTCAACCGGCAACATGTGTACAAAATTGATAAAGTATCTACTCGTATGTATAGCATGTTAAAATCAACACATCTTTAAAGAGTTCAATATTGCGTGCTTGTATTTGCCAATTGCTGATATATTGTTGTTTTCTCGATACATTGCAATTATTTATAGAATACATTTGTGCTCAAACAGCTCACCAAAATAAGTAACTGCCAACTGGTTACTTGAAGAACTGCATGCTTAAGTTAAAAGTGGATTAATTGCTACGCATAGCTGGCCACAAGAATAATATAAAAGATCTACTAAAATAACTTGGTTAGACCAGTAGTGGACCTACTCTACCTCGAGCGCGCACACCTGCATCAAAACCGGTTTCGTTAAACATGATTTCACTCTCTCAGCACCACTGGCGTTGCCTAATTTACGCATTCAAGCTTGGGTCGACAAGAATATTTTATTTCTCTATTTCGTGCAGAAAATTGTGGTTATTCAAAATGGTAATAATTTCATTTGAACCCTTTTTTCGGCAGCAAAAGACGAACCTAAACTTTTCGTTGGCAAAAATTTTGGACGCACGGTTGGTTCAACATTAAAAACACTTTAGTCTGTATTTCGAAATGACATCATGTCTTATTCGTTAGGTAAGTGTTTACATCTCCCCCTTTCTTCATAAACGTTGCTTAGAGGTAAATAGTGATTAGCAACTGTTTAACCATTCATTTTTGACGTTTAAACGTAACTAACTTTACTCATCGTTTATAAATAAACTCTCTAATTTATAACAACGTTTCTTCAACTCCTTTTCACCTATTCTTGTGACACAACTAATTTTGATGTCGATCAAAGGTATTAATTGAGCAATACAATATCAATTACTAAACCAGTCGTTGGCAAGTTTTGCCATTAACAAATTACACAAAATGGGAATTTGGTAAGTTCGTTTATTGTAGGTTTACCTGAGATCCATTAGGGATTACTTCTTTCTTCGAAATTTTTAAAAAGGACTGTGTATTTATTTAATAAAGCTTGGCCAGATTATAATATTATTTCTTATCTTAATGCTGTTTTGAAATTGGTACTTCATAATACGATTTTTTACGACTTTCTACAGTGACGGTGAGTAGAAGGACACACTTTTGTTGTTTCATGAAATCATAGACATAATATTATATAAAAAGGCCGTTTTCTATTTTTACCTCCGAAATCTCATTTCCATATTTATTGTAATGCTAGACATTTTCTTTTTAACTGTAAAATCCTTGCAAACCAGCGTCACAGTCAAAAGTGCATCGTACAAAGGTTTGCACGTTAACGGAAGGATACCGCATTGCGCGTACCATTATAAAACAACTTTTAATAATGCTTTGGAAAATTATGTAGTCGACGTCCGTCATATTCCAACACATAAATTGTATTATCATAATAGCTATTATTATTTAACAAAATTGTACTCGCAAAGAAACATCAACTCAGCTCGTAAAACATAAATCTAAGCAGTTGCTGCGGTCTGGCAGTGCCTGTAGCGCGTACAATGGTTTATCATACCCTATTCACATAGCTAGACCCAATACCAGCCTCCCTTGCATACGGTTATAGAGTCAACACACGCACACATCGGTGGTTGTACTGCTTATAGTTACACCTCAGCACACGGCACACAAGCAGGCTGTGGCTCGCTTGTTGATACAGCGACGCAGCGTCGGCGTGCTGAGCTAAGGTGACTCAGAAAGTAAGTAGGTAGCTCCGCTTACCTGCACAAATCAGCAGCAAACTAAATGGTGAAAGCAGCCGATTGGTCCCCATGTTGGCAGTCCGGATACTTTCTATCAATTTTGCACCGGGAAACAAATCTTATGCGCCCATCTTGCACAATTTTAATAAGTGCTTAACTCCAACTTAACTGTTATGCATCGCACACACAAGGTAAACGTTTACACTTCAGGTAGCCGTTGATACACTTTTGTCAGTCCAATTGACTAGAACAGGCAGTTTCCACACTTTCAAACTTGATGCACTTCAAAACATAATCTCATTTTCCAATCCTCAATGTAAACTTTGGCGCGAAATATCCGTTACAAGCGAACATGGGCACGTTGTTCACGGGCGACGGTTAGCCCAAGGCTGAATAAATTTCAAATCACAAGCCGGCGCGCGAGAAAGGGATAGCACCATGGACTGAGTGAAACAGACAGATAATAAAGTTTGCCTTGTCTTGTCCGGGAATGAAGTGGCAACAGCGCGCCGTTTTTAATGCCGTCTTGCGAGTTTTTCACTAGATGGCAGTGCTGCCTTCTTAGAAAAAGTATGTAAGTACTTTCTTGTATAACTTACTTTACAACTAAAACTGCGTGGTTAATTATTTTTGCTATAGGAAAATCATTTGTTAATATAAAATTAATGTGCATGTAATAAATAAAATTAATAACGAGTTCTCTAAACTACATAATATTATTATCATTTCTCTATGTTCGCGCTAGCGTTTGTGCAGCGTAGGCATTACTCGTACATGTCGTATGTAGCACAGCAAAGACGTCAACGAAGTGTCAACGTTTTGTACACGCTGCTTAGAAAACATGCAGTTTGCGCTAAGTTTGAGTAAACTTTACGTTGAAGCGGCGTAGGCCTTGCGATCGAGCGGCGTAGGCAATGCGTAGCATCGGTGTAGGCTCTGCGTAGCAGTTGCGTAGGTCTTCCGATAGCGCGTCGTAGGCTTGCGTAGCATCAGCGTAGGCCTTGCGTAGCAGCGGCGTAAGGCCTGCGTAGCAGTGGCGTAGGCTTTGCTTAGCAATGGCGTAGGCCTTGCGTTGTAGCGGCTGCCGGCGGCGGCGTGGGTCTTGCGTAACAACGACGTAGGCTTTGCGTAGCAGTAGCGTAGGATTTGCATAACAGCGGCGCAGGCCGCTAGCAACGCGTTTCGTTTCGAAATAATCGTTATCTTATTATCTTCCCATTATTATCACATATTACCGTTCTCTTTGTTATATAGGTTTTTATTGCTTTGTGCACATTTTTGAGAAACCGGAAAGAGAGAAATAAAAGGCTTACTCGGTATTGTGGTCAACCAACAAAATTTTTGGTGAACTGAAAGTGACTTTTTGTGCTATTTTGTGAGCTTGGATAACCCAAACATTTTCATTGTAATTGTTCATGCTTGTCGCTGTGAAAGCGCGTTGTCTACACTGCTCATATGTTCAACACCTACAATACAAAATTGTAATAAAATACAAAAAATAAACAAAATAAAATAAATGTTACACTACCAAACGATTTTTCCCTGTAATACCGCGTACACAACTTGTACCTACGTTCGATATTTTTTTGGCAAATAGGTACCTATTGCACCATGTATCTATTCGCTATATATGGTCTAAGATTTGCAAACCGAAAAATATACTGTCGTTTTTGCGTTCCATATAAAATTGTAATTCCAGAGAAATTATAAATGGAATTTTAAAATAAAAAGTTTTTTGCAAAAAAACAAGAAGGGCAAGAGGGTTGCTTTTTACACACTCGATATTTTGTTGAATTCTTCACACCGAGCCGGGTCAAGATTCTCTTGTGATCATTCAGAGCCCCTCTCCACTTTCTTTCATTCACAATAAACACTTGCAAAATCCTTTCTTCCCGTCATTCCAAAAACCTTTGATCTCGGCACCAGCTCATATTTTGGTGTAAATTTCGCGATAACAGACTTTAGACTACTGAATTTCATAATAGCGCTTATTACAATCGCAAATGCATGCTTTGCACAAAAACAATTGTATAATCAGCGAGATTATCGCCGCCAACGGGCAATCAAGGGAACCCTCGACGCGGACATTTCAGACGCCGCTGCATCGACGTCGTATCTATCGCTATTGTACTAAACTCTGAAATTAGTCGCCACAACCTAATAAAGACTGGCAGTGGCGGATCCAGGGTTGTGAGAGGGGACCCCGCTAAGGGTAGGTTTTAGCAAAGTAAACACTAAAAAGGCGCGGGTATTTAAAATTCTTCACGTCAACAAAATATCTTATAAGGATAATTGATGACAATTGTACCTTAGGTAGTGTAATGCTTGCTAAAAAGTTTAATTAAAATAATACCACGTTCACTTTAAGATTTGTCATGGATGAATTCAGATGCTTTTGAGGGGGCTCAGCCCCCTTAGCCCCCCCAAGACTAGTACCTATGTAAATACCCGATAGTAAATCTAATGTAAAATCATAATAATATTCTTATTCTTAGCTGAATCATAACCATTTAAAATAATAGTTTCCATTTATTAACCCATATCGTTACGGGATGTAACGATATGGCCTAGATACTCGTATTTTACAAACTGGGCTGAAAACCAAAATTCATTCATTTATTGCATCAAATATGGTAGGTACATGAAGTTCTTATATGTATAAAATATTTAGTAACACACATTTGGCCAATATATATAGCAGGCAATAGTACAGGTTTTTACAGTTAATATATTAATTAATGACTAAGTAACTACATTTTGACAATTCATGTCTACTTAACCGTTATATATATGTCTGTGCTTTAAAGTATAAAATTTACAGAGACACTTTTGAAAGAACTCATCTATTGAATAAAAATACTTTTGTAAGAACCACTTCCGCAATGCAACACAAAACTTATTGAAGGGTAGTTGAGTAATTGACCAAGACAAAGCAGCCATATAAACGCAGCACCGCCGAAAAAGTTCTAGCTTTGGAACGGGCATTTCAAAATCTAAATGTGTAGGTTTCCTTTTATTTGTGTTATCTTTCCGTTCAAACAGTTCAAGATTGGATCTCACAAACCTGGCAACTTCGTAAATATAAATGCATAGGACCAAAAGTAGATTGTGGGACTTGAATATAGGCTTGCATGAATCAGACCATTTTGAATATTGCACGAATACACTTTTTTTGGGCGATGAAGATCTTCGTTATTTCGGAAGAATTTCCCGACGTATGCGTGACGTAAAGAAGAGCAGACGTATGCGTAATACACCTTAAGGCGGTGCGCAAAGATGTAATAATTTTAATTCATTTCAAAGCAAATACGAATTGATTGATTTTTTTTTAATTATTTCAATGTGATTCTTCCAAGTAAAATGCTCATCAAGTGTTACACCAAGGAACTTTGCATTACGTACCTGTTCTATATTATTATTGTTAAGGCGTACAAGTTTACTTTTAAATGTTTTGCAATGAAGCAGATTAGTTTTGTATTTATTTTTAATATATTAATTTCTAACCATATGTATAATGTCATTTAATCTTTGTTTAATTTCAATGTCAAAGTTTTGTATTTTTTTATATTTAATAATAATTGTGGTGTCATCGGCGAATAATACACACTGATGTTTTATTGACTGAGAGGCAAATCATTTATGTAAAGGAACAATAATGGCCCTAAGATACTACCTTGTGGTACCCCAAAGAAATTAGTCCGTCCTTCAGAATCAAAGTCCTCTAAAGTTAACTACTTAATTTGTTTAATTTTGTTAACATCGTTACCTGTTTTCTGTCAGTTAGATAAAACTGAAACCACTCTTTTGCTGGACCTCTGATACCGTATCTTTCAATTATTTCTAGAAGCCGCGCATGATCAACACGATCGAAAGCCTTACATAAATTTAAGAGTAATGCACAAGTAGGTATTTTATCATTAATATTCGTCATCATTGCTTTCACTAGCGTAAATATTGCCAAAGTAGTCGATTTATTTTGTCTAAACCCGTACTGCTAGTCAACAAGAATGTAGTGTTTAATAAGAAATTTCATCACTCGCCTGTACATAATGTTTTCAAAATTTTAATAATGTCAACAAATCATGAAACTTTTCAAAGGCTTCATTAGTATTTGTTATATCATAGACTTCACTAAAACTTATGCAGCTGATGTAATACACGAATTTTATTACGTTTTCTGTATTTAAGTCATTGAAACAGTAATCTACTTCCATTCTGTTTGAAGTTTCCTGTTCAATTTTGACTAGTTGAGCTGTGTTATGATCAGACAGGTACAAATTATATGTCTTACCAGTGACATTATGAATATTACTAATAGTGTTGTCTATGCATTTATTAAGCCTAGTCGGTTCATGTATGTGACATTTCAATTTAGATCATGAAGTTTACTTAGTGCTACCTCTAAATCTTGTATTTTATTTAATCCACCAGCAATATTTTGGTGAAACACTGAAAATTCATTTTTAGGTACTATTTGAGTCTATCTGTGAGGTTATTTTAAGGGATTAAAAATAATAAGGTATCGTGCCTTTCCTTGGTTCTATATTAATATTATTAGTTATTGTCCGATCATTGAGGTTTACCTGCGAGGTTTTATGACTTAATGGAAAATAATAAGGTTTTCTTTTTTTTTTTAATTTTGTTCCTTTCTTTGGTTTTACGTTATCGTGGTTTTCCCGGAAATAATGAGGCAAGGTTTTCTGAGTGTCAATACCCTTTTTGAATTTGTGGAGAACATTTATCTGATGAATTATTTGTTGTACATTATTCTTTATATTGTCTGTTTCAATAAATGTACGCACGGCTACACATCAAGCTATACAAAACCAGTATAAGCTGCCTTCTGATTGTACGAAAAACCTATACAATACGAGGTCAGCTAAAACTGGAAATGCATAGCTTGATGTGTAGTCGTGTGTACAGTTTTCATAGTTTCGGATAAGTAGCTTTAATTGATTATTTAGTTTAAATTAAGGAAACGATTATTAAATATATTTACTACAAATACATTACAATTTAAAAAAAAATGTAATGCTATAGATACTTTTGCCATAAACTCTATTGGATTTACATCATTACTCCCTGTCATTATGATAACGTTGTCGGTTTTTGATAAAATGTCTTAGCCATGTTACTACAGTCCGACAAGATATATTTCGTTCTTGCGTCTGGTCTTTTTTATAGATTGTATTTTATAGTCCCTGATCATAAGTTCACTTTTATTCGCAATAAACATCTGAACGATGACGACCTGTCCCTTGATTGTCCGATAGAAGAAATATTTTGCCATATTCTTGATTATATAAACGGTCATTCTCAACTTGAGCCTGATGTTGCTGTTGTTCAGTTGGTGCATCTTCAGTTAAATCCTTCCCTACACAGGTGCATCCTAAATTATCAGTGTTAATAACATTTATGTCAGCGTTAATCAAATCAGCGTCAGTTTGTAAACTTATGTCCCTCTTGGTATTATTACATTTTAAATGGGCTCGATTATTTTTATTATAGCATTCAACTAAGCTCGGTTCCAGTCGTAGGCTTCCAGTATTCAATATTTCTCTTTCCTCTTTCGTATGCCGTAATTTACCCCCTAGTTTTTTCACGGTGGTATTCTGAGGAGTAGTGACATACCCTTCTTCTGTACTTCGAATTGAACATTTGGTAGTTCGTTTTTTCTGGAACTTTGGTGTAGCCCTTCTTAATGTTAACAAAGGACTTTTGCATAATTGTTTCAAGGCAACCATCTGCTGATTGAGATGTTCAATTTCTTCGAAGAGACTATTTTTTTCTAAGATGATAGTGTCAAGTTCAATTTCTGTACTCCTTAAATGTGATTTCAAACTATTAATTTCAACTTTTAATTCTTCAATATAGGTAGCTATATTAACATTAGTAGATAGGTCTAAGCTTTTTGTTAAATATTCTGAGTCCGTGATAATGAGAGAAGTGTTAAAAGATTCTGTCGATCTAGATGTAAATAATTTTGTTGGTTTAACATTTACATTGTGTTCATCCATTTTATAAACTGTGATGTTTGTAAACATACCATAACATATTTGAGGAAATCTGCCAGCATCAAAGGCTTTGCGGATGAACCTATACCTACACACATATTTAGTTAACAAACTTTATGTGGCTTACGAAAATACCTGCCGTAGCTAACATACGGTTACCTACATATTTATGTACTTTACGTAAAATTACGCTCTTCGATTAATTTAAAAGTAATGTTTGCTTAGTTCTTATTGCTTTTGGCTGACCCGTGCCACTTAGCTAAATTGTAATATGCTTTTGAATATACTTGAAGGGAATTTCTAATTTTTTTTTTCGCGCTCGAAGTTATTTTATTTGTGTGACGAAAACAACGTGTACGTTTTTCTTAACTTCATTGCATAAAATTCACATATACTTAAATTAATTTTGTCCGAGTCGCCTATATATAATAGAAAAAATAATACTATTTAAAAGTGACGTTTCGCACGTTTCAGGCGAATTTCGATGGGTAATATTGAAATTCAGGAATTTAGGATTGCCAATCTTAATGACTATTTCGACTGTACCAGTTTATATCGTGGCAAAGTGTCTTTGTTTATGTTTAGCAGCGGGCAGCTTTAACTGACTGATATTAAATGAATCTGAAGCTTCAGTTTAGTTTCCGCGATTTGATTAGCAGATCTAAGCTAAGTTTATATTTTAGCCCTACGAACCAAAATACTCGACAAACACATCAGTCATTATCAACTGCCTAGCCTTTCCGCAACAATGTTCGGGGGGTCGGCTTACATTCTACCCAGATGCAGCTTAATACCAGTACTTTACATGGAGAAACTGCCTATCTGACCTCCACAACCCAGTTAATGAGTAATACGATACGATACCCTTTGGTAACACTGGTTGTCAGACTTTCGGGCTTCTGACGACTCGCAACGACTGTCAAAGATCCACGAAAGATAGCCGGGACCAAAGCTTAACGTGCTTTCCGAGGCAATGGGTCTCTGTGTGTAAAGATGGTCACCGATCCACGGACCAACCGCGGCAAGCGTAGCTTAACCTGTTTGTTCGACCCGCCCGGCTGTTATTACTTAGCCACGAGTCCTTCAAACTCATTAGTCTGCCTTATAATTATGACGGACGGCTCTTTTAATGACAGAGTTAAATAATAAAATTTGTCATTAAAATACGAACTCATTTCCCGAAACCAGAGATATGATTTACGCACACTGTTTTCTCTTATACAGTGTTAAAATTATGAAACACGATACACAATGACAGTGGCGTAACTTGTCCTAAAGAGGCCTTGTATAAAAAAAAAAATGGGATCCCTTTTCACCTTTTATTTATGGTTTTTTGGAAATCCTCATAGACACCCTCCGTCCGGGAAGAACGGAAGATTATGTCGGACTCCTACCGACTAAAACCCCACTGTTCCTTCTAGTACCATGAGTCGGGGGCCCGGGAGATACTTGTACATTCGCCGCACCCCCGACTCGGCGAAGCTCTAAAGATGGGTATTGTTTTTGCAAAATAAATAATATAGCATACTGATTTGAAAGATGGGGGCTCGCGGCTAAGCAATAACCCGCCGCACGGGTCGATCGAAGGTTAAGCTATGAATTGAATTCAATTAATTTTTTTCAGATAAATTACAATCATTATAATCATACATATTTTGTTTTTAAATAATATAATAAGAAGAATACATGAAATACATAGACACAACAATAGAAATATTGGATCAGGATCGCACTACTCGTACATGTAGTTTTGTCCAATGCTCCATGAAGGAGCAATCCACATCCATCCCCCCTGCAATAAGCTCCAGGAAGCTGTTGGGGCTGTCCCGTATGCGGCGCATCAGAGACGCGATTCTTTTGCGATATATCGCTTGAAAGCCATCCACTTGTGCATCTGCAAATATACCTGATGCGCTACAAAAGCGTGGCAACCCCATCAACATCCTGAACGCGTTATTGTATTGGACACGCAGGGCACTGTTAGTCTTCTGCGTATGCTTCACCCATAGGTTGCACGTATGAAAAGACTGACAGTATGACTTGAATAAAGTTATTTTTACCTGTGCAGTACAACGTGCAAACCTACGGACGGGCCAGCATATTAGCTATGATATGCTTGCCGTGGTTTGCCAGTGGGTGGGTGACCATCTTAATATACCGAGACCTTACCTCGGAAAGCACGTTAAGCCGTTAGTCCCGATGTATCAATAAGAATTTTAGGTTTTGGATATTCATTTACGAATTTTTGCTTACACACATCGCGTTGGGGGGCCCTGTAGCTTGGAAGCCCCGTAACATTGATACGGCTGATACAGCGGTAGCTACGCCCCTGCACAATGATATCACATTCAATATGTTATGAAACCTTTGTACATATACATAATAACTAGTGTTATAAAAATAAATGAATTGATTGGTTTACACACACATAACATTGTATACACTAGGTACTGGATATTATACAACATCAGGGTGCTTATAAATAGCCACTACGAGTGGCGGTACACAAGTTTAGTAAACTAACACCTGGATGACTGGCTAATACATACTTTTACTACACAATCAGCCTCCTGTCAGTGAGAGGGAGTGGGTCGTAACCCACCACGCGGGCCCAGTACGGGTTGGTGGATGTCACATGTCTTCGAATGTTTGGTTCTAGCTAGGACATGCCGGTTTCCTCAAGGTGTTTTCTTTCACCGTTTTGAGAGCAGTGGTGATGAAATAATTTACATATAGTAAAGCACCTGTCTAGGTTCGACCTACCTAACCTACGACCTGGAACTCGTAAGTCGCGGCCATTAACATAGGCTTTTACTGAGGTATGAGCTATTGTCAGTTCGTGTACACTCGAGCGCACGTCAGTTGTTGAAACCTTGACCTTGAGATAAGAGAGACCTAAAAATAAGAGGCCAGCGGGCTAATTGCGTAACACACTATCAGTAGCAATGGGTTTCATTTTGACAGTTCAACGACATACATTGCGTTGTTTACGTTGTTCAGCAGACAAATTTTTCGAACATATGAAGTAATGGATTAGCAATATTCTTCAAAATTATTCAGATATTTAGATTAATAGTGTGTTACGTAATTAGGGTGCAGCTCATACTGGTTTGGTACCGCAGGTTACAGCTGAAAATCAGCGTCAGGTGGTACACCTTGTGTTGTCTTCTGACATTATGCTTAGCTGAGGCCCTTTTGGCATACACGGTGGAGGTCTGCCCCGCTTGGGCGGAGCACCGCCGTGTCCTCGTGGAGGCGATCGGCAGCGGCGGCGGCCTCTCGCGCCCGGACCTGGTGCAAGCCATGGTCCGGAGCGAGAGGGAGTGGGAGGCAGTCGCCTCCTTCTGCGAAGCAGTCATGCTAGCGAAGGAGGTGGCGGGACGGATGAGGGAGAGAGCCTCCCGTCCAAGCCGCCGCGGGAGACGCCCCGGGCGTCGGGAGTCGAGAGACGACTACCGGCCACCGTAGGCGCGGGCCTGCGGGCGGAGAGCAATGGGTAGCTCACCGCCCGATCAGGACCAGGCCCGTGCCGGACGGCGCGTAAGTGTTCCACGCGCGCCTCAAAGAGATGTCAGCATAACGAGGGGCCCCTCAGGGCCGAAGCCTGCCGGGGCAGCGGGATTGTCCGAAAGGGTTACCGCTGCCCCGGAACATAAAGGGCGAAGGAAGGAACATGGGTGGGTTTTAGTCAGTAAGAGTCTGACACTCCCTTCCGCTCCACCCAGAGCGGGAGGAGTCATTTGATGATTTCCCATCCCAAAAAAAAAAAAAAAAAAAAAAAGGCCCTTTTGGCATTATAATAATTATGTTCTGTTTTTTTATAGTTTTTAAGTGTATTTTTTTGCTGTAATGCCAATAAACGCATTTTGCTTTCTTTTCTTTCTTGCCTTACCTACGAGAGGACAAGTACAGCATTTTGCTTATTACGTTATAGGGGCACAATTTCAAACCTTGTGCTTGTTTTAGACTGAACCAATTTTGGGACTGACTTTATTCCTCATTTATATAAATGACTGGTGTGACCTTCGTCTCACACGCGGTAAAATAATTACATTTGTCGATGATACGGTTCTTCTGTTTAGAGGCAGCACATGGAGCGAGTCTTTTAAATTGGCCGATGAGGGTTTTGGTCTAATTACAACATGGCTTGACCGCAACCTTCTTACCCTAAATGCTCAAAAAACTAAGGACATTGCCTTCAGCATTCGTAATAGTACTCAACCACCGATTAATTCCTCATCCATCAAAATTCATTCATGCATAAATCCTCTATCTTGCTCCTGCTACTGTCTTTCACAGGTATCTTCCATCAAATACCTGGGTCTTATTGTTGACCAAAATCTCTCTTGGAAGGAGCAAATAGCATCCGTGACTACTCGAGTTAGGAGAATGATCCACTTATTTAAAAATCTGCGGAATGTTTGCCAGCCGAAACTATTACGAACTATTTATTTCTCCCTTTGCCAGTCAATAATAACTTACTGTATCACCTGCTTGGGGAGGCGCATCTAAACCAATAATTTTATCCTTAGAAAGAGCACAGCGAGCTGTACTCATTAAGGTAATGAATTTCAGGAGATTTATGTACCTACCCCGCACATACACTATATAAAGAACTGTCTTTACTTACGATTAGACAATTGTTTTTAAAAACTACGATCCTACAGCAACACTCTAAGTTGCCTCTGCCGACAACCAGACGTAGAAAGGATTTGGTGTATTCGGTTCCTAAACGGAACCAAAACGGTATTTGCTAGCAGATTTTTTGACCATATCGGGCCTCATTTATACAATCAGTTGTCTAGGAGTTTGAGGTTACGTGATTTGTCAGACTATAATTGCAAAAAGATTTTAAATGAATTTCTACTTCAAATTGATTATGTTAATACAGAAAAGCTGTTGGTAAGCTTATCATAAATACACATTGTTCGATTCACACACAATCAGTCACATACACCAATTACATCATGAAACACAATACACCATACAAACATCAACATAACATCTTTTAAACAATTTTTTGTCTAAATATTTTGCATATACTTAATGTTTTCTAATTTTACCAACTTTACGATTTGTACTAATGATAGCAATGTAATAGTTACTATCGAAATACCTGCTAAACAACTTAAAATACTAGGTTCACTGATTGAGTGTGTGACCTACCGTGATACAGTTTTTACTAGTACGGAGATCAGTGTGAATTACTCTCTAACAACCATATACGTTCGTCATGAGATCTTATGTTATTTTTATTCTATTGTATTCTTTTATATATTATGTTCCTAAGGTTGTTATTGTGCTGCTAGAAATAAACACACATTTTTTTCTTTAATAAAGCAATTATCGTTTTTCCTCGGCTCTTGTTAAACGTTTAGGTACCATATAAAAAATTAATAAAATGTACCAATTCTGAAAAGCGTATTTAATTAAAACAAATATTTAATAATTGTGTAAAGCTTCAGGGATTTCCAATTTAAATAACTGAAGCCTTCTTAAGTAACACTTCACTTTTCTCGTCGTTTCGGTCGGTACACCAGAGGAGCAACTCTCGTAATTTTAAGAACGTTCACAGTCTGATCTGTCTCAATCTGTCAAAAATACCTCTAATTTACTTTGACAAGTTTTTGAAATTTGTTTGTCGCTGAGATGAGACTGCGACTAGATTTTGACGTTTTAAATTACGAGAATTGGCCTTCAGTTTAAAGATAAATTGACACTTTAAAAGAAATTTTGAAAAATTCCTAGTACTCGATAAGTTGATTAATTGGTTTGTTGGAATCATATCGAAAGTACTGTCACGAGCATGAAGGCTTGTCCCTAAAGGTTCATTAGAAAACCAGCGTTAGACAGCATCTGTCTGGCATTAGTTTAATTTTAAAGCAGCCGTGAGGTACACACTATTTTATTTAAAACATTTTTTTTTTTTTTGTTATTTGTAATTTGTGTTTCACAAACCGTCTGCAAATAAACGTTTTATTCTTCTTACTTGCTTTCTTTCATAAGTATTTTACACTTACGCAAGATTCAAAGCAAAAGTTCCCAAAAGTTCCAAAAGTTTTGATAAAAATTCTATTCTGTTACGGAGATACCATTTTCGAAACCATACTCGTATTTAATTATGAAATACGTCTTTTCTCAAGAAAATCGTGTTGAATTTTGCATGAATGTAAGGTATTTAGGTATGCTCGTGACTGTATTATTCGATACGTCATCATTTGCCTAGACTTTTCTCTACTATGTTGGGGTCGGCTTCCAGTCCAACAGGATGCAGCTGAATACCAGTATTTGAATATGTATAATGTACTATTCGATAAGTAAAACGGCATTATACAAAGGAAATAAGGATAACAGATAGTGATTGATTGTTAATGCTAATCTGTTCGTATTGTTTTAACTTTGAACAGGAATGACCAACTTTCTTTGTTTTTTAGATTATAAGTGCGTTACGTAAAATGATTAATCTAAAATAATATTATAATTACTAACTTCTGCCCGCGACTTCATCCGCGTGGAATTTCTTAAAAGCACTCTTGGAAGGACTAGGAAGTGGTGAAGGACGGGAGTTTTGGGGGACTGTTTTATGTAGTTTTGACGTTCGTAAAGTGCTGATTCTCAGCCTAATTTGAATACTTGACTTTTGATTTGATTTGATTTCTTGCCCCCACTCTCCCTGTCCATCGCGTCGCGCGTCCGCGCCATTATGTAGTTTTCGCTTAGCGTTCTTTTTAACTTTTTTCTTTTTGCTCGGCTCGTAAGACTCCTGATGTTAAATGCCTTTCTCAATAATTAGGCTAACAAATGAAAAAATATTTTTTCAAATTTGATTGGAACTTCTAGAGATTAGCGGGTTCAAACAAACAAACTCTTCGACTTTATTATTGGTATTGTATAGACAAAGAGAAAAGATTTGACTTTTTGTATGTTTGTTTTTTACGCTTTCAAGCTAAAATGACTAAACGAATTTTAATTCAATTTGGCACATAGGTAGATTATGCTTGCTTGCTTGCTTGCTTATTATAGGTTGATTAATGCTACATACCTGGATTATTGGACATAGAATACTTTTTATCCCGAAATTCCCAGGAGATCGAGACTTATGCGGGTGAAAGCGCGGGGCGCAGCTAGTGTTCTATATAACCGTATGATACATCGATATGAACCGATCTTCAATAGCGAAGGCCATTATGTAAACACGTCGCTAGATAATGTCTATTTGATAACAAACATTAGGTACCGGCTTCAAATGTCAGCTTTATGTACCTAACCGAGCCAATATTAGTCCTGAAACCAATGACCACTGAACAAGGTATCCCGGTCAGCATGTCCGTATAGGTGAAATTACACCACAAAATACACGCAGTAATTTACCGAAAGCTGTTTTATCCCACATTAGTTGTGCCCGCGGCTTCGATCGCGGGCATGTCGAAAAATAAATTGGATTTCATTAGTTTTATTTTTTTTGCGCGGAACCCTAATTGTTTTTATTTTTCTAAAATTAAAGTAACCTAAGTTACTCCTCATATCATCAGTTATCTGCCAGTGAAAGTCCCGTCAAAATCGGTTCTGTCGTTTCGGAGGTTAGACGGAACACACAGACAGAAAAAAAAGTATGTTTTTTGTTATAGGTACTGTATATACTTCCATATACATTTAGAAAAAAGATGTTATTTTAACATCACAAACAGACACTTTATTTTATTTATTTGTATGTATGTACTTATAGATTACAAACAGACACTTTAATTTAATTTGTATGTATAGAGTATTCACTTTATCGTTTATTGTGTAGATCGTTTATGACTTGCGTCATTACGTGATAATATTCACGTTATGTGTCAAAGCTTTCTCCATTTAAGGTAATATTAAAATATTAACGTTAATTGGCGGACAGATCGGTAATCGCAGATTAATGTTATTTTTGCATGCTTTCATGGTCCGCATCGACTTGCACGCTTAGCACTTAGCACGCACCAAAGTGACATGTGTCACGGAACACGTACTAACTTACGTGTTTTGTATATGAGAAGTGTCAAAAACCGACACGTCTCTTGTTACAAAAGTGAAATACTTGCTATAGACTGACCGCTTAAGTGAGACGTTGCCTAAGGTAGCTGCGCGGCGCAGGAGGGGTGATAGTTGTCACAAGTTGACGAATCACTTGACTGAGCTCTCGCATCACGTCACCACACCCCTCCCGCACCGCGCAGCTTCCTCAGGCAGCGTCTCAGTTAAGCGGTTGGCCCATAGTTGTCTTGCGAGCTACTTGCGTGCTTTCGACATTGCATTTTGATATCCATTGCTGCATAAGTGCATAGGTTCGAAAAATTCGTCTGCTCAACAACGTAAATAACGCAATGCACGTGGTTGAACTGCCAAAATAAAAGGCATTGCGATCGACTGCCATTTAATGTGCATTACGCAATTCCCGCGCTGGATTTATTGTTAGTCATCTGTTCCTAAACCTACGAGAAGTGCGAGTCGTGTGACTGGGGGAAAGGCACTTACGACAAATTAAGTTCAATTAGTGAGATAATAGGTAAGCGCCTCATAATAATTAACAGTGACTAACTAATGTTAGATTATTGTTAATTCATAACCTGTTAAGTAATGTCAATTAGCGATTTGCTAAAGTAACAATTGTCACAACTTTTTTCTCACTCAACAATGTGAAAATCATAATCTATGCGCAGCAACACATAGTGTGAAGTAAATTGCTTTACCTTTCAAATGAAATTGGCTCAGACTCCATCGCATCTATCCGAACGAACTTATGTAAACCGGTCGAACATTTTTAATTAGGAGTTGAAAAATCGTGTAAATTCATCAATGTACACACAGCTCGACTGCGCGTGTGCTAACATGTAGCTACAATTCGTAGAGCTATGTATAGTAATACTCTAGTATTATTTGAAGTAAAACGTACGACGAATAAGGTAAAAAGTATATTGCATTAAAAGACCGAAGCGCACACGGGCAGAACCTACTTTTACTTTTGATTTACTGTAGTATTTGAAGTACAGATTATTAGACTTCAGCAAGCGTCGATCGAAGGTTAAGCTACGCTTGCCAAGGTCGGTACGTGGATGGGTGATCATCCATTACATGTCGAGACCATTCCGTGTGCCGGAAAGCACGTCAAACCGTTGGCTCCGGCTGTCATTTGTAGATCTTTGACAGTCGTTACGGGTCGTCAGAAACCCGAAAGTCTGGCCAGTCTTACCAAGGGTTATCGTATGTCAGCGGGATTGTCCGAAAGGGTTACCGCTGCTCCGGAACATAAAGGGCGAAGGAAGGAACATGAGTGGGTTTTAGTCAGTAAGAGTCTCACACTCCCTTCCGCTCCACCCAGAGCGGGAGGGGTCATTTGATGATATCCCATCCGGAAAAAAAAAGAAGCATTATCGTATTACCCAGTAACTGGGTTGTGGAGATCAGCTCCATGTAAAATACAAGTATTCAGCTGCATCCGGTTAGACTAGAAGCTGACCGAACATAGTTACGAAAAGGCTACTTTAGTTGATGATGATTATGATTGTGAATAGTTACTGTACCTACTTCCAAAACTTTTAGATATGAGGACAGTTAAGACACGTGTCCTACTAGGAAAATAAATTATAGTTTCTTGTTTAAAAAATGAAACAAGGCATTCGTTCTATAATAATAAGTAGCAAACAGCCCCGAGCGAGTATTTCAGGCACTTATCATCATCCCTACCTATCTACCGGGACAAACATACCGAGATCTAATATTAGATATGTCCTAAAAATACCGAATCTTTTCCACAAACAGATTTGCGAGCTTCCGTATTTTCGCGAAGTTTTTATCTCCAAAATAATACTTAATAATATCTATACAAATATTTCCCAGCGTAGGAGGCCTTGTGGTTGTTCTTTGGAAAATAAATAAACTAAATCCTGCCTACACATGAACAAGACTTGAAAAGGCTTTTCTATTAGAAGCCGGTTTCGATAATATAATAATACTTATAGAGTACACACGTTATATTTTATGTAGGTATGACGATATTTTGCCATGTGTACCCAGACTGGGTACACATGGCAAAATATCGTCATTTCGTCACGGCAAGTTCGTCATTCTCTTCTATATTATAGCAATAATAAAGCTGAAGAGTTTGTTTATTTTAACGCGATAATATCTAGTCGGATTTGAAAAATTATTTTTGCAGTTGATAGCCCACTTCTTGAGGAAGGCTATAAGCCAGCGTTTCCCATTTGGTGGGTCGCGACCCGGTGCAGGGTCCGGGCCATCAAAATAAAATACCGGGCCGCAGCATTCCCGCTTTGGCTTAAAACAATGCTATCGTTCGACGCATCGACTCGTTAATTGAACTATCATGTGACACAGCACTCGAAGATAGATTCGAGAAAAGACCACTGATTGTGGTTATCTTGTCGTCAAGAATAAACAAAATTAGCTAATCAAGCAATAAATTTTTAACGTCTTTTGTCACAACCTATAAATGTGAAGCTGGGTTTTTAACACATTAAAAATAAATATAGAAACCGATTTGAAGTGGAACCAGAGCTCAGGACAAAACTTTCATTATTCGCGGCGAACTTTGAACTTCTTTGGTAAAAAATAAGTCGCTCCATTCTTCACATTACATCCGATACCGAAATATGGTTGGAAAGGTATAGCAAAAACATTTTTAATTGTTATACATAATTATGTCGTAGACATTTGTATGTATTATACAATATGTAACAAAAACCCTGTCCGATCCTTAAGAGTATTATTCGGCATCGTACTGCGTACACATATGCGTAATCATTTAATGGATTTGAGATTATTATTTTTCCCCAGTGAATATCATTAAATTAAAATAAAAAATAAAAACTGACCAAAGGCAACACTGATCGCTCGACAAAGTTCACGTCTTACTACCTACAGTTTTGTGTCAAAGAAGCCGCCCGTGTCATTAACCGCGCTTTGTCGCGTGCCGCCAAACATACCTACATTACGCGCGGTGCGCGTAGGTATCAGCTGATATTGTTTTGTAGGCATAGTAATCCGGATTTCAGATACTCTCTGTATTTTGTGTTTTTGACTTAATTCTGTTTATCAAGAAACAATTAATTGAATTAAATGTAGCCCTGATAAGGGCTTTTTTTTTAAATGTGATGTGCTTCTGGCAATGTACTTACCGACTCCAGGTGTTAGTTTATTAAAACGTTCACTTGTTGTTGTTGCATACTTCGGCGATCATGCTCCACATGTCCACCTCCAACACTAATACACATTCGACACCTTTTTGCTAAATTTACAAAAAAAACACACACAAACACATTTACAAAATTCCATTCTTGGTTCGTAATCAGTGGGCAGAAGGGATTGAACCCGCCGGTAGTGATAAGGGTGCTGACCATCTCCCTTCAGCACACTCCAAACCGCACTGTGGTTTGTGTCTAATCGTCGCGCAACAGAGCGTGTGCTTTGCGTGGGGTCCGCGGCAAACATATCCAGCACTTGTTCCTCAATTTCCTCGTTGCGCTCTCGTGGTCTTCCAGCATCAGTGGCTTGCGACTCGTGCCCATGAACACTGCCTGTGGTGTATACACCGTTATGCAGGCGTTGGAACGCACGCTCCGACGGTACTGTCACACCTGGTCTATTAGCGAAACGCACCTCGTACCTACGTATTACGCGCAGCTGCATAATTGCAGTCGGTCTTGCCTAAGCACATCAACATATTAAAATATTCCTGATTAGAATACGACATTGTTCGCGAAACGACAGCGCTTGATACGTACGGACGTCAGATCGAAAGCTATCTCCACGAAAGACTAGCAACAAGTATCGCGTCGGTAGGTAACTAGGCGGCGATATCAAAAGAGTCGGCGACTAGTTGAAAGAGTGTCTACGACGCGGTAGTGTAGGGCGGTGTTCTTTGAAATAAAAATAGGTAAAAATAAAAAGATTTTGCCGGCGGGTGGAGTGTTGTCAACTTATGAAAATTTGCCATATTCAGTGTTAAATTTCGCATGGATTATAAAAATTAAAAATCAATAACTTTTGGTTTTTATGAGTTACATTTTTATAACGATTTTTTCTAGTACGTATGTTGACCCAGGAATACGCCTTTATTGGATCGGACAGGGTTTTTGTTACAGCCTGTATATGTATACATACTTCAAATAACAATAAATGTGTATTATTTTACTTAATGTAACCAGTAGATGGGAGGCGGGTTTGTTGAGTGGGTCACGAAAGGGCAGTATGAAAATTACCGGGCCATGGCAGAACAATGTTTTTTGGAAACACTGCTATAGGCTATTTAAAACCACGCTAGGAGGAACACCTCTAAAGAGTCGAGCAAAATGAAAAACAGTCAGGAAGAAGAAGCGATACGATGCAACGAGTTGGATTTGTGAGAACAAGAAATTTCACGCGGACGAAGTAGCGGGCAGAAGCTAGTCACTAATAACATTCTCATAAGCCTTCAAATTTAACTCAACCTATTTATACTGCCTCGTTCATCTAGTAGTCGCAAACGCTACTGCTGAGCACGAGGTCCTGTGTTCGATTCCCAGGTCGGGCGAAGTGTTATTGGGCTTTCCCATCTGTAATTTGTCAGTAGCAGCCCGGAGTCTGGGTTTAGGCCCAGTTGATGGCAATAGGCTCGCCCCCTATTACATGAGACTTGAAACATAACTGGTGAAATGTGGGTGTACTATGGGTACACCTCAGCCTAAACCTTCGGGGAAACAAAACGTAATGTTATTTTATAATAATAAAACGTAATGTTATGTTTTAATAGCACACGTTATATTTTATAATATAACATTACGTTTTGTGTGTTTATCTGAAGACCAATTCACTTAATTAAAAAACGTTCAAATTCTTGTCGCAATCTCATCTCAGCTACAATCAATGTCAAAAACTTGTCAAAAGTGTAGGAATTTTAGAGGTATTTTTGATAGATGGAGACTGTGAACGTTCTTAAAATTATTTTTTACGGAAGGGAATTGCCCTTCTGGTACACATAACAAAAGTGATGATCCGCATTCCCATCACTAATAAAATTCTTATATCTTAAGCCTTCAAAATCTAAACCAACCTTCTTATCTAATCTACGAGTACCTCTCGTACAATTCGTATAAAAACTAGTCAAAAAGTGAAATGTGCTTCAATTACCGTCTCATTCGCAAATCAGTTTCATTCAGCGTTCTTTAAATAAACTTTCTAGTCTTTTAACACAAGGTGTCCGTTGTTACGATAGTTACGGTAACATTTAACTGTAACTAGTCCGTTTTAAACAGACTGATTAAACAAGTTAGTGGAATGTAATGTATCGTGTTTGGTGTTTTTAACCTCGTACCTATTTATCTTCTTCAGCAACGCCGCGGGCTGTTGTCGAAGTCCAAGGTAAGTTTGTTTGTTACCCATTCCCTCGTGGTGAGAAACTTATACTCAAATATATAGAAACACTTATCCCAGTCCCGTTTTGACATTGTGGATAAGATTATGGCGTTATTTCCCCCTGGAGAGTGGCCTGTTAGTGGCCACTTAGGGAGGACAAGTGCCTAATAATTTTGACTTAGTCACTGTCTACATGTAATACCACTGTCGTGATAATAATCTCTCTTGTCATAAACAAGAGAGATTATGTTTGTGTTTCAAGCCTATAATAGATATTTTCTATCCCGTACTTTACTAGTCTTGGTAAAATAGTACCTTACGATACGTTATTGCACGACGTGAAATTAACGCCGTGCATTATTAATAGTCTATCTCCGTATCGTATACTATTTTATAGCTCGTGTGACCTAAACCCGCACTTAAGTCACGCTTTTCTGCGTAAAAATTTACTACTTAAGTCACAGAAAAGCGGGACTTAAGTACGGGTTTAGTCCACACGGTGCTATAAAACCAAATAAACAAGTTGATATGAACTCTACAGCATCCCGTAAAAATATGATTCACCATCAGATCATTGAATCTCAATCTCGATACTTACTGATAATAACGGAACCTCGATAAAAATATCGTTCGCTCCGTATTTCAGTAACCTGCTACACGTGAGGAAATCTTTATGGATTTGTCAGGGGTAGGTGGAAGTGTTTTTAAAGATGTTAAGTTCCTCATTTGTTTTCCTCAGGCTGTGCAAACAATACTGTATTTATAAAACTAGTCTATTTTACCGCTGAAGTGTAGACTGAAATAAGAATGCCCAGAACTTTACAAATAAAATAAACACAGTAAACAGGAACTACCATATACCACATCCACGCTCTGTCAAGAGTCCAAAGAAATAGCTCCGGTAGTCATACCAGCTGTTCCAGTTAGCGAGATGTGGGCTATTTGTCATCCCACACGAATACGCGATGACCTAACAAACTGCCTTTACTTACAAATGCCCCAAAACATAAATCCAACATGTTACTGTTGTTTGGTTACATACATCGCTGACCAACCTTACGTTCAAACAGATTACAAGTTTCTTCATGATGTCAGGGAAAAAGTTGACAGACAATGTGAAAATAAATACGACTGTTCTTGGAATTGTTGAACTCGTAAAACGTTCATTTCATGTCAAACCTGGCACGGCTGTCTTTGCGGATTACGCCATAAGCCTTATTGAAGTTCCAAGTAGACGCAGATTTAATTTATAGACCGTCAATGGCCTCCTGAACTGAGTAAATTAATTAGAATTTTGACGTAGGCCGCTGTCAGGCGCTCTGCTAGTGTACCGCACCTCCGCACAGGAATACTAAATCCCGACCACTCCGACCAAACGGTTTTGACTTAATTAAATTTATGCCCGACATGGTCTTAACATTTAATTTAGATATTCAAGAAGCATCTAAAGTTTTTACAACCACACGTCATCCGCAAGGGATTTTCGTAAACTAAGTTTGTCCTGGGTTTATGAAAATCCAGGGCAATTATTTACGTATGTGTGTGTGTATGAATACAAGTATTATGAAAAGCTCGTAGCCCGTATGCGCGCACTAGCCGTAGCTTTGCTTGCGCGGTTTATTTGATGAACTTTACAGGAAATACTAATTTTAAACTCCATTAAAGTTGTTTTTTTTTACAAGCCCGTCAATCGCAACGGTTATCCGTTATGACATAACATAACTAACCAGAAGTCCATAATAAAAACTACATCGAGATTCAGTACCGTTTGTAACTGTTTACTTTGTTCAATTTCACTTTTTTGTGGGTTGAGTTGCGTAAGCTAGTTAGAAGATTTGAGGTTGTCAGGTATTTATATAGAATCTTTGATTTAAAGTCGATTTAAGTCCGCAGTTCTCATGAACATGTTTAAATTATTTTTATTATAAGAACAAAAATTTTGGGTTTAAAAGCCTATTGTTACCTAAATCTAAAGTTCTGTTTGTAGTAACTGACATGTTTGTTAAATATGTTCGTACATTGCTGTCAAAATTTAAAATTATTTATCATCATAAACATCGCATCCGATTTGTACGTTCATAAATCTAGGTACTTATAAAATATTTGCGAGTATCGTTCGCGAGTGTCATCTCCGTTGCCGACACTCGACGAGATACCGAGCGCTGCAGTCGTAGCCAAGAATTCTGCGATATTTATTAAAAGTCAACCTATTTCCTCACTGATATCCGGAATACGTCCATTTGATACCGTAACATTCATGGGCCTTAGAATTACCTACGCCTTCTTTATGCAAATATTCGACATCGTAAAAAAACTTTGAGGCCCTTACATTGTCAAACGAAAATATATAATATATAAATAGGCTATAAGCAGTGACGCAAATCTGATTGTAAAAAGGAGAAAAAGTTTTTTAGTTCAGCAGGAAAAGCTCTGATAATAAACTGAAACTCGGCATTGGTTTTATTACCATTTGGGACACAAAGGGAACATGAAACAATACAGATATTCCTATGAGTCCGTGTACAATTTATGATTAGATTGCTTAAACCCATGCTGTAACCGTTTCAGTTGGCAATTGGCCATTCAATGTTGTTTAAATTTCGGTTATTATTCATTAATAGAAGTTTGGTGAAGGGGAGCTCGGTTAGTCTGCGAGATTACCTTGCAGCTTGCAGTTTCCACATATACGCTTCTTCGTTACCCGCCAGTTGTTAAAAGTGACGTCAAAAACTCAAATTCTG
This sequence comes from Apamea monoglypha, assembly GCA_911387795.2. Lineage (NCBI taxonomy): Eukaryota > Metazoa > Arthropoda > Insecta > Lepidoptera > Noctuidae > Apamea > Apamea monoglypha. The sequence continues at coordinate 7,121,430 of OU426920.1, forward strand.
TAAATTGGACTCAACTAGTGACTTCGAAAGGAACTAATAGATACGCTACAGGTAAAGCCAAGCTCGTCGTTATTGAAAAAAAGACTTGATTGTTTCGTACCCGTTCTCAAAAGTTTTAGGAAAGTTATTGCCATTATTTCTAGTAAGAAATAATGGCAACAACTCGTCTAAGATCATGTGTGTGTGTCATTTGACACAAGCAGCTTGTATTGTAGGAACATAAATGAACTATATCATAATAATATATAACTTTCACAAGCAAAAGGAATCTGCCTGAACCAAATTAAATTTAATAAAAATGGAATTTAGCAGTACAATCTTGTTCCGCCGACCGCGCGTCTCAGGAAAAATAACGTTACGGCGTGTGGCGCTATAATTGGCAATTAGATAATTAAATTCTGAAAATTGCATAATAATTTGATTATAAGGGAGACTAAATTTGAAGTCAAACAAATCACCCTACTCCAAACAAAAATATTACAGGCTCAATATTGCAAAGCTCTATTGAATTAACCTGTCGACTAATATACCTCTCCTAATATACCTCTCCTAATATACCTCTACTAATATACCTCTCCTAATATACCTCTCCTAATATACCTCTCCTAATATACCTCTCCTAATATACCTCTCCTAATATACCTCTCCTAATATACCTCTCCTAATATACCTCTCCTAATATACCTCTCCTAATATACCTCTCCTAATAAGACTAGATAGTCATCGACGCAAAGCGATCGCCGAGTAATTATATTTTAGGACAAATTAATTAGCAGCGTATTAATTCGTAACAACAATCCCGTCTAAACAATTATCGGTTATTCTGTCACTGATATCATTATAATTAGTAAGCTTTTTCCTGATAATAACGTAACTGGTTTTGGAGATGTTTCTTTAGGAAACATTTTCCATCTCCATAATCTTCATTTATCTATTTTTGTTACAATTATTTTACCTGGGCAAAAATAACAATACCCCTGATGCCCGGAGGCTCGATCCGAACAAATCTCTGATCATAGGAAAATAAGAAATTCCGTACAAAATTACTTTTTTTTTAACCTACTACAATAAGAAGGAGGTTCTGAATACGACTGTGTTTTTTGATATTATAATATAACTAAATCGGCTTAGGAATGCTAGAGAATATAGGCCTATCTGCGGTGTTCTAACCAATATGTATTATTATTTTTATTGAAATAGGCATAGCCATGAAGCACTTCTGACAAAGTTATGAAAGACTAGACTAGACAAAATCAAAGTGGTTGTTAATTTAAAAGTTTTTCTTTTTTGACATAGTTTTACATTCTGTAATTACTCTATCAAGAGTAACGTTGGAGTTTCTTGCCCATTCTTCTACAAACGAAAACTACCTTTTGGAAGGCCCGACTATAATTAATTTTATTTTATTGTAAATGTTGACGTTCAAATGTGACTTTTATGTGCCTATTTGAAATAAATGCGTCGACTTAGACTTTGCCATTGAAAGTCTCAATCATTAAATCTCTTGAAACAAGTAGATTTTTAATTTAAAAACCTCTTTGGTAGAAAAATAAAATTTAATCGGATTCCGATTTAACTTTTATAAGTCTTATGATGACCGACAGCAAATAAAAACAATATTTCACGTTGAAAAAAAAGTCTAGAGCAATTTGCAAAGACCCTAGAAGCAGGTTAAGCCGCATAATGATTCCTGGCACTAAGCCGGAATTCTTCCTGGGTTCGAGAAAAACAACTATTCCTAAAAAAGTACTTAAGTATCAGTAATGGCACAGGAAATCTTTTTAACTACGTCAGTTTAGCGCGGAGGATAAATTCCGGGCACCAAGTGTACTAAATGATTCAGGAAATTCAGATTAAGATGGTCGGTTAAGTGGTATACTTCTAATATTATTTATAAAATATGGGTTACTAAGTGCGTTCCCACACTTAAAGCGAAAGCCGAAGAAGTCTGAAAGCTTCATTAAGTAATGTTGACTCGTACTTGTGATTCATGTCTCCAATGACATGAATCACAAGTACGAGTTTACATACGACATATGACTTTTGTTGTGGTTTGACATGTTTAATGGACGAAAGTATTTCCGGTAAAGATGAATTGTTACTTTTAATAATAAAGTTACCGTAGCCTAGGGCGTAAATAAAGCTTATTATAGCTCAGCAAAAACAATGTTTTTTCGTCGCTATAGTTGAGTTTGGTGCAATTTATCTATGTCGACGGTAGATACTTATAGTTCGATAGGATGTTAGTGCACATATTATTGACATAGTTTCCCATAGGAACACGATAACACCTACCTCTAGGTAGGTACTCAATTGCGCGGAACTACGCAAGCATAAACCAAATGCATATAAAACAATGACTAGTAAAAAGCGAAAAAGGTTTTCAGGTTCTATGCTAAAAACTGAAACGTACCGACCGAGTCGAATTCAGAACCAACAACTGTATTGTGCGGCGTCAGGCGTTTCGGGACAACAATAGAAGGATAGTTTTCGTTTACAGAACTTTACTACACTAGCAATTGTCAGAAACGTTGAAATTGACATTGTTATTTTGATGGTAGATAACCACTCTGCCTGAGATAAAGTCACTCTACACAATTGTAGAACCATAAAGACAATCCTTATACAATCACAGGAATTTTCGTACCTATTCAACAAAGTTAAAGGACAAAACATTTCATTGTGATCAACGCAATGTCGCGAATAATTCTGAATAAATTGTATCACTTCATTTTTTTCCTAAGAATCGTGCTTTTGTTGCAGTCCGTGAAGCAAATAAATCACGTTGTGTATTGTCGTTCCCACAATTCCTATCGTTTTTCTATAGAAATTATAATAATAATTCTTCCATACTCCATTACACGCGAAACTTTAGGCACTGAGAGACGTAGGCAATTTTCTGTTACCTTGTACCTACATGCTTCTATTTTTTTAGATCGACAGAAAAGTATATACGTAAGGAAAATACAAAAGTTTCCGAAAGAGACAAATTTATTATTTGAATATTTTCGCGTTCAGTTAGCTGAGTTGGATAAACAAGTTTCGTTATATGACAAGAAACTTGTGACGATGTATCAGAGATTCAGAGTTGGGTACATATTTCATCCGACACTGTCACTGTAGATAGAGCACAACGACTAGCCAGCCTGCCGTTTATAGGTAATAAACCTACAAATATTAGGAGCAATATCACAGAGAGTGGACATGTGATAACTGAGGATCGTATTTTTAATTGCCTCCAAGTTGGTGCTACAACGATGTTATATCATTGTCATTTGCCGCACCCGGCAAACGTGAGGAGGTTTAATTAATTGTCTAAAGTTACACGGCAGTTTGTTGACGAACACAAGTAACAAAACGTAAATATTAAAGTCCATAGTTGGTGAAACTACACCACTACGCTTCTCCAATTGAGCATTGAGTTCCTCTGAGCATTCCATTTCTAGCCACCCGTGAAGATTATCGCCTCAACTAGCCTAAGGACGTACCTATAAGTACTTAAAAATCATACATCCAATCGATTAAAAAAAAACACAAATTTTCTGTATACTCCGAATGATACTCGATACGCAACGAACGCATCATCGAGTTTATCGCTAATGTCTAACTAAAAGCTAAAAGAATAAGGTTTTATTTTGTTATAGTTCCCGATGGACCATTAGGTGCGAAACAAAATATTCGAAAATCTGGATGAAAACTGATTTTTTGTCAGTTATCCATTATCATTCATCACCCTAACTTTTTCCTAGTACGTCGAACCGGATTCTAGTTAAAAAATTTCTGACCGAAAGCATTGTAATAATATTTAAGCAACTTTCAATTCTTTTTATCTTCACTTATTAATTTTTCTAGTATTTTAGCTAACATCTTTTGACTGCAGTATTATTAAAAAAAAATTGGTTCTAGGAAACGCCTTTCCAGTGTCCTTTGCAATTATCGGGGAATGATCTAATGGGTTTTATTTATCTTGTCCGTAACTCCGTGTGTTGCTAATACTGTTTTCTATTTTCTTGCGAATTATGTAAACCCACATCATGGGGTTTGCGCCTCCATTCACTGTTTAAGAGATAGGTTCTCAACCTTATTTTGCCCACATTTTGATAATATTTTTATTTCTAGAGGCCCCCATTTTTTTTTTACTTACCGTCTGTCGCGAATCCGAAACAGCTATTACCACGATTATATATAAACGCGTAATATTATATAGTCGTAAGATAGGATATATAATTTTCTCTAGGTCTTCCACTATTCCCCCTGTAAGTCCCACGCCCACGAGAGGGCGGGATCGCCCACGTTGAGAACCTATAGTTTAGGATGAAAGACTTTTTAAAACAAGATGACGTAGAGGTAATTGTGGTCAGTACCTCCGCACCTTCCATTGTTCCCACCGATATATATATTGTCTATATATATTGTCTATACCCTCGCCCAAACAGTGAACAAGCCGAATATACAGCTAATACATGTAAATAGTTACGGTCGCCATTTTTTGATATTGTATTCCGTATAAACAGCCTATCGGCCACTTTGCATACAAATTGTACATTCTTCTCAGCTGTAGAGCGCAGACCTGTATAAATTACCGTCACATTGTTCCAAACGTTTAGCTTGATGTTTCAATTTCGCCTCACGAACTTGCAAGTGTTTTGAGACGATGCTATCTAAATAATTTTAAACTTTAGTCTAGGCTGCTTTTCTTACTATAAAGACAATGCAGTGGACTGTAATTTCGGAAATTGCGAGAGTCTCGTTGTACACATTGCTATTTTTATCTTTTCTATAGGGACGTCTGGGAATCCAATCAGGGTCCTGAGCGGAATCTTTTTTCAAGCGTTAAATGGGTCGAGAATCGTTACTGTTCATCTTTGTAACGTTTAATACAATATACTGGCACACATCTGCTGCTCTCATGCAAAAGAAAAGAAAAACACTTTCGCTTCAATATTATAATATTTTCATCTTTGTTATAAGATTTTCTAGGTAGGTGTAAGCGTATAAGACATTGATATATATTGCGAGTGAGAATCGGCCTCTTTACATACAATAACGATATTTGCGCTAGGAATAGAGGAAAAAAATAGCGTCCCGAGCGGCTCCCTTCACGGGTTACGCTGATTAATTCTTTGAGATACATATCAGAACAGAAAAGGTCTTAAAATGTGGCATTGGGGAAAATACACATAGGTATTTCTTTCTAGCATTGTTGTCGGCTTCGCGGAAACTATATGAAGTGAGGTATTTATGTTAGAGCCGCATTTACAAGTTACATTATGATTTCATGCGCTGGGAGGAGGTTCTCCACTTCTCCTCCGCTGTTTCTGTTCCCTATTTTCTGCAGATTTCTTCTAATCTTTCATGAGTTATTTTTCTTTTGTTTTTAATCAGCTTCGTTAGTTAGAAGTTATCTTAAGTCGTTATTTTTCTTATGAGCCTGTTTTTTGTGCGGATAAGGTACCAAAGCAAAGGGCATTCCTTTGATTCAGATATCGGCTGTTTGGTAGCTGCCGCCAATTTTCTGTGTTTTTCTTTTATAAACGTTGTTGGGTGGTCAATTAACCCGGAACAACGTCTTCAACTGTTTAACAAGACCTACGTCATGACTAATAGAATTTCCCACCTGCTTGACAAAGTTTACTGTGTCAATTACCTCACAACCGTAATATGTTAGTTACGTAATTAGTTAATTACGTCTAGAACGGTACGGTGCGTTTCGGGTTTCATACGATAATGTTATGCTAAGCTAACGTGTCACGCACGCTACACGCTTGCCATCAATTATATTCGCAAGCTGTTTGGGTCAATGCACTTGGTAATTTAGGGCCTTATATGATGCTGTTAGCCTATTTGCTACAACGGTAACATTCAGCATATATTGATTGCCCTCGTACGCTTTTCGATGATAGTTAAGAGCATCGAAAAAAAATACTTATTGCGATGACTCCAAGTAACATGGGACCAGCGGGGTAGTAAGTAGTAGTAACAGTAGGAATGGCTTTCATTCAGTTCAACAACATTCATTGCGTTATTTACGTTGTTGAGCAGACAATTTTATCGAACATATGAAGCAATGGATTAGCAATATCCTTCAAAATTATTCAGATTGTGATTGAAAGTGTGTTACGAAATTAGGGTGCTGGGTAGGCAGTAAAAGACCACCAGAAGCTTTATAAATAGATTTCAAACCGCAATAAAAAAGCCAAAAATTTATCGATCGAAAACAAAAATAAGCAACCTCTTGAACCATAAATCACACCTGAAGCAGTTAAAATAATTTCGAGTAAAGTCCCGTAAATGGAAAAATATATTATTACCTCGACACCGCACACACATAATTAAATGAAAGTCATCACTGTTAACTCGAGCAAATAATTACTTAAGAAGATACTTGGGAGACAAGGTATCTGATAATAGTTTACCTATCCATAAACCTCACATAGGTATAACTTGATAAGTATCAGCAAAGTTGACATAGAATTTACATACTTATGCCCGGTACAGATTGGTGATATGTGACACGAAATGTAACACAAATGAGCCTTGGACGGCTGACTTATGCAATGCTACGTGAAATGTAACATAATGCTATGCGAATTTGTTTCAATATGTGTTACACTTCATGTTTCACCCATCTGTACCGGGCATTATAAACAACTAGCAGCGCTCTGCGGTTTCACCCGCATATGTTTCGATCTCGTGGGAATATCGAGATAAAAAGTATCATATGTGTTTATCCTGGATATAAACTATCCGTGTGCCAAATTTCATTCAAATCCGTTCCGTAGTTTTTACGTGAAAGAATAACAACCGTCCATCCTCACAAACGTTCGCGTTTAGAATATTAGTAGGATATACACTGGCCTCCAAAACTAAGTATCATACTTTTTAAATTGGAATAACTTTTTAAGTACACAAGATATACTTTCGAAATAAAAAGGACTCGAAAAAGAGTTTAATTTTGTACATAAAAACTCTATAGTTGAGAACCTTCTTTTAAGAAATGGCTGAAAAAAGCATTAAAAACAAAACTAATAATTTTCGAATTGCAATTTTACCATTCATTTTTTTTTGTTTCTGTTTTTGTTTTCAATGTTTGCCGCAAACTAGAGAGAGAGCATCGAGTAGTGAGACTGCGATACGCCCGTGAACACATACAGTGGGATGAAGAAGAGTGGTCAAGAATTTTGTTCACAGATGAGTCTCAATTGTCACTTTACACTTCTGATGGAAGGCGAAGTGTCTATAGGCGGCCTGGCGAGCCTGGTGAGCGATACCTTCAAGACTGTTTCTCAGAAAGAGTCCAGTACGGTAGAGGCAGTGTACATATATGGGCTGGCATATCTTCAGAAGGTCGCACAGAATTAGTGGCCATAGAAAATGTCACTCTGACTGGGGAAAGATATGCCCAAGAGATTGTTAACGAGTATGCAGGGCCGTATTTAGCAAATATGGGTGATGGATCGATGCTGATGCATGATAATGCCCGGCCACACACGGCTCAGGTCGTGCAAAAGTATATTCAGGAGGTTGGTATCAGCGTGATGGCTTGGCCATCAACAAGTCCTGATTTCAACCCGCTTGAGCATGTCTGGGATGGGCTAGTCAGAAGCTGCAGACCACCACCTACCACCCTCAGGGCACTAAAACAGGCCCTGATTGAAAAATGGGAGAATATTCCCCAACATCGACTCCGAAACCTCGTGTTTAGTATGCCAAACCGGCTTGAAGCTGTAGTCGAAGCCCCGGGAGGCAATACCAGTTATTAAAAATTAAATAAAATGTGAAACATGCTTATAAATGTTAATTGAGTTTTTTGACACTAAGGTAAAAATGACTATTTTTATTGTTTTATCTTTTTTTTTTAACTTAAAAATGTTACTAATGTAAAATTTGCTGTATAACGTTTTTATTTTAAATCTAACTTCTATAGTTTAGAAAAAATTGAAATTTTAAAAGTTAGAGGATTGAAAAAAGGAATTGGAAGAGTTGGTCAGCCTACCTTTGATTTTGCATCACTGTCTAAATCACAGTGATATTTATTATCATTCCATTTTGGTTACTGCTGGGTTGCTGCCACTGATAAGTCTGTCAAAATCATTGTGACCTTCATTCTCGATACAATAAGGTTGCTGTTAGGTTGCTGCTATCAGAGGTAGAATAACTGTGAACGGACTGTGCTTACTTCAATCATTCTTCTGGCTATCGGAATTCCATTCTCATCCAGTTTTCAAATGTTTTCGTTTCAATTTCGTTAAGTACACGGCACGGTTGCATTACGGTATGGCGTATAAACTGCGCCGTAAAAAAAACGTGTCCGTGTATCAGCTTCCATACAAAACTGGTGAACCGTGCCTACACACGGCGAAAAACCGCAGTTTTTCACGGCAAGAAAAACGTATGTGTATAAAGGGCCTTAGTGACCTTGTATATGACACGGTTCTATTGTATACGGCGACGGTGCCATGCCGTAGTGCCGCTATGTCGCCAACCAACTTCCATAGTGCTTCATACAACATTGATAACCGTGCCTACACAAGGCGAATAAACCGTAGTTTCACGGCAAGAAAAACGTGTGTGTACAAAGGGCCTAGTGTGCGTTACGATGAAATACGACAGACAACCGATGTTTGTGATATTGCGTCTCCAACGGTAACGTGATCCTCCAAACTTCCGGCGTGGTACTTTCGTGGCCAGTAAACAAACGAACATTACGGATTCTTATTTCATTTGGCTCGTAAAGTTACGGTTCCCTAGAAAAACGGTGAACATACATTGTATAACGGCCGCAGTGATGGCTGTCAGGAAAATGATGACAGCGGTAAATATTTAAACCGCTAAATACCTACCACGTTAAAAGATAGTTGCGTTTCTACTTCATATTGATACCACTGACACACAAGAGTGACAACTTGTTTTTTTTTTGGAATGGCATCTTGCAGTTCTTCCTAGGATGTTGTCGTCTGCTTAACCGGACTTGCCGGTGCCTGTGCAGTGGCGGATTAGCCATAGAGCAAGAGTAGCAAATCCTACGGGCCCCGAGCATTTGGGGGCCCCGGGTTTTGGGGAATTAAATTTAGATAGAAGCGTAAAAATATTTTAATCAAATCAATGTAGGTACAGGCACCAGCAGGTCAAGCTACCCGAAACTGTCAAATTTTCTCAATCAATCTTGAACCTTAATGTTTTAGTGATAAAGTTGGAAATATATTAAAGGACAGATTGTAGTAGCTTGATGTGCTGGCGTCTGTACAATAGTTAACACGAAAGAGTTGGGTGTCAAAATGTTCAGCAGCCATGTTGAAGGCCCTGCTGAATAACTCGCTCAAAGCTTATTAAACTTAAGTGAGAGTGGCATTCGTATCAAATATTGTCGTAGGCAAAGTTATGATAACGCCTGCAATATGAGTGAGAAATACAGCGGCATACAAGCATTTATTAAGCAAATAAATAAGTATGCAGAATACATTCCCTGTCTTGCACATTCGTTTGGTTGCTAAATGCGCTGCAGACTGCTGTACAGAAGCATCAATATTCTTAGATTTCATTGAAAACTAAGAATATTGATGGACTCGTCTTAAGCGTCCTCATTATGGCCGCGCGGCCTTTTAGGGCCTCAACGCCCGCCTTCACGAGGCTTTAGTGTTTTTTTGCAACGATTATAAGAGCCGCGCGTTGTTTGTGCTTCTAGCTTAAGGAGCATTTATAGTAATAATCATGTAGCAATCTCCATCAGGGCATCATTCCTTTTAATTTTATTTTAATAACAGACTGCTTTAGCTCAACGTATGAAAGTATATCATAACATTACTGCCGTTTTTGGAATATTCCTACAGAATTTTTTTCCAACAGAAGAGATTATGAAAAAATCTCCAATTATTGTCAGTGCTTACGCAGATGATTTGGAGGACAGCCTAGGCGACTTAGTGCAGTTCACTGCATTGCTAAAATGTGATGCGGCTAGTATTATTGACATCAAGAAGTACGAAGCCCTGGAACTGCAATTTTACAAGCTTTTGTTAAATAATTCTTTAGAATCTTGTTTCCCAAACGTAGAAATTGCCTTGCGCATTTATTTGTCTCTCATGATCGCCAACTGCAGTGGTGAACGTTCTTTTTCAACGTTAAAACGTGTTAAACATGAGTTAAGGAACACGATGAGCCAAGAACGTCTTAGTAACTTCACTTTGATGAATATTGAATACTGTTTGCTCAGAGAAGTTGATATGAATAGTATTATTTCTAAATTTGCCCAAATGAAATCCAGAAAAGTTCTTTTGTATCAGTTTTGTTTAATTTAATACCATAAACTCCAAGAACTCAGCAATGTAAGTGCCTTGAGTTTGGAAAGATGAATATTTCGAAGACCAAAGTTATGGGCAATGAAACATCTGGAAACATAAAAGTAGACGGGGAGATAATACAACATGTCTAGGAATACCTTTACTTGGGCCAAATAGTCTCTTTCCAGACGAGGCAAGATAAAGAAATCACAAGAAGAATGGAAAAAGCCTGGAAGAGCTACTGGTCCATGAAGGAACTATTTAAGAGTGAGTTGCCTATGGCACTGAAACGCAGGCTTATGGACATGTGTATTCTTCCCCTCTTAACCTATGGGGCACAGTATGGTCTTCGACTAACATCCAGAAGTCCAAACTCAAGGTCTACTAACGAGCAATGGAGCGCAGTATACCAGGCGTTAAATTAACGGATCGTGTTCGAAACACAATACTGCGCTCCAAAACAACGATAGCTGGCGTGGCTCAAAAGGTTGCCCAAATGGGACTGGGAAGGACATGTCTGCCGCATGCCGGACAAACTGGGCCCACATAGCACAGAACTGGTGCCCTGAGACAGTGAGGCTGGGTCGCGGTAGACCACGTAGGAGATGGCGGGACGAGCTGGATAGGTTCCGTAAAAACTGGAAGGAGGACGCGCTGGCTCGCGAAAGATGGCAGGAGTGGAGTGAGGCCCAGGAGTGGGTAAGCGTAGGCTAGTAAAAAAAAACTTGATAACCTAAAGCAAACCAATGGGCCCTTGATACAATTTGCTACAGGCCCCGCGCTGGCTTAATCCGGCACTGCCTGTGAGTGCCTCAATAAATGAAAGCCTCCGTTTTTAAACCAGCCAGGGTTTCAAAAACTTAATAACTAAGCAACTAGTAGTGTAGTCGCTAAGTTTTTAAGTTTTTTGTTCCTGTGGGATACGGACCTCAGCTTAGGACGTCGCTGGGAGAGGACAGCAAGGGACCGGCCGGATCGGATTATTTGGAGGCCTTGACTTGATTGTCATGGAAACGCTATATAATAACGTGTAAGCCCACTCTTCTCAGTATGGACACTTTTTCGGGTGACTAAGTATGGTGAGTACAAATCTAGCGATTTATATCTTTGGGCAGCGCGGTTTGACATCAAGAACGGTGTCAAAAAAGCTCTCTAGGAAAAACACCAACTCACTTTCATAGATAACGTTTCATGACGTCATTCACCGATAAATTGCGGACGCTATGTGGGCGGTCACCGCTCTTCTAGGAAACCTTAGCTTAAAAGTCCACTACCTACTTATTGTAGGTATATCAATCACTGTGTTTGAAGACTAAGGTCTGCCTTAAAAGTGACTTCAGTATTTATGTACACAGCACAGCTAAAAATATTTATATTTTATGCTCTGTGAAAAAAATCTGTCAGAAAACGTATTGGAATAGACGATAGGATGATATTTGTTAACTACACCCGTTGTGACCAGTTTGACGCACGTCAAACAAAAAATACGAAAAAGAAAACATTGGAAATACATATTTTTAGTTTTTTTTATCTAAAACAGTGGATCCTAAATGGCACTCTACGTGTAAAATATGGTGCGCGAAATATTTTAACAGTTTTATCCATTTTATTGGGCATTCAAGTGCATTCAGCTAGACAGATAGGTGTGCCTACAGTACTAAATAAGTTTGTTTGAATGATTATGTTAAAAGTTTTGATATTATTTTATTCAACCTTGTGACTCGGTCGAAGGTTGGGAGCCACTGATCTAAAATGAGAGAAACAACTGGCATCCTCTTAACTCTGATTTTCTGTGACGTCATAGGCACGGCCATAACCCACGGACAATCAACTAAATGTTGTGCTTCATAAAAGTGGGGACGAACTAACATAAAAACTGCGTCCCCATATGAATACATTCCCCTCAGATCCACCACGATGAATGATATAAAGTACGTAAATTATTTATCTCTCTGTAGACGACATCCGTTTCCTATCGTTAACTCTGACAAAGGATCATCTCGTCATGCGCGTGTCTGTAATATTTTGTCATGAAAATCGTATTATATCCTGAAGTTCCATCTGTAACGTAGCGTTAACGAAATAAATACGATTCCAATATCGTCTCTATGCAGATAAAAAGATCTTGTCAAAAGCAGACTCTCCGACTAGCTGAATTATTAAAGACTTGTTGCCAAGATAGCTTTGAGCTCACTAATTCTTTTCTAAAACAAACTAAGAACACAATTGAGCAGTGGTAGCCCAGTGGTAACGGCACCGACGCCGACCGCCCAGTCGTATAGGTCGTGGGTTCGAACCCAGGCGGACGTTTTTTTTTTTACTTTGTGTAAATAATTTCATCACTACTGCTCTCAAAACGTTGAAGGAAAAATCGTGAGGAAACCGCCATGTCCTAGAACCGAAAATTCGATGACGTGCCATCTACCAACCCACACTGGGCCCGCGTGGTAGATTACAGCCCACTCCCTGTCGAAAAGGGAAGGCCTGTGGTCCAGCAGTGGGAACATTATAGGCTGATTAAGCTAAGCACACAATAAAGTATATTTTGTTATTCGGTCGACTGAAGATTTTGAAAAAATACCAACTAATAAATAGGCACAACATAAATGCAAGTAAATTAACCACAAGATACAAATGCACAACCATTAGGTACAATAGAGTACACTGAATAAACAATATCGACTACTAAATCTAGTTCGAAGAAAACAATAAATTATTTGAAATATTGGAACAATTTATCATGCAGTTCAACTCAATATTCGATATATGTGTTCCTAATAAAACTATTGGAAGTGAAGCAACTACAGGCGTCTTTGTTTATATCACTTTGTAGAGTAACGTAGCTATTCACAGCACACCTAACCGGGAATTCTTTGTTACTGAAAAATGCTTTCATTTGATTTATCGAGTTTCTTTGTACAGTAGAGTGTCAATTCTTCAAAATTTTCTTTCAATGTGCATGTTGGAATTTCGAGCTATAGTTTGTATCATGTGTCCCTTATCCGTGTTTATTTGGGATTTAATTACAAAGAAAAAGGCATTTATTCGCCGGATATGGTAGGTACAAAGTTGATTAGTATAGTTATATTCAGGACACATTCGCCGTTAAAAGCGGCATACGAATATTTACAATATTACACGTGGGTATAAAACTCAACTTATGTACTAAATTGTAATAACCTTTATTAGTAGTAAATACAACTTTTGAATTCTAGCCATTATTTTTTACTTTTATTAGACTTATGTACTACTTATACTTTAATAAAAAATACAAACACTTATACTATAGACATAAAGATATATTATACTCTATTGCATAATCAGCCTATAACTATAATGTTCCCACTGCTAGGTCACAGGCCTCCTCTCTTCCCCCTCTATTATATAATATAAAATAAAAACACAACAATAACAACATTTGTATTATAAAACCCATTGTAATATAAATAACCCTAATAATCAAAAAATCTTACTCTATAAAAATTATTTTGGAACAGTCGTGTTATTAGATTTTTTTGTAGAAATGAAATAACTACCATTTCATTTCTACAAAAAAATCTAAGAACACGACTCAGTAATGGTAATTCGTACCACGATCATACATCAGGATCGTCGCATGTGGCGTTCTGTAGATTCTGAGTAAGTAGATATAGCTAGATATAGCAGGTATATGTATTGTGTAATTTGGACTATGAAGTAGGCCATGAACCTTATGAGTTGGAGACTGCATTAATCCTTTGGTCCAGTCTAAGTTCTACGACTACAAGAACAGTCTCTACGGGCAACCCGAATGTCTAATATTCTGTCGTGTCTAATCTTGGTATATCTAGGCTTGTATGTTCCAGTAATTGGGATGTGGCAGTTCGGTGACAACAGCCCCGTGTAAAATACTAATTAACTACCTACTGGTCGGACTGGAAGCTGATCCTAACGTAGCAAGTGAAGGAGTAAAATGTATCAAATCTGTTTTTGTCCGCGGCTTCGCCCGCGTAGATGTCGGAAAATATCCCACGGGAACGTTCTACCAGAATTTAAAGTACCGCATGTGTTAATCCATGTTATAAACTATCTGTGTGCCAAATTATATCCAATGTTTACGCTGCGCACTCTAGTAAAGCTCGCAGTCGGCACGATCTTTTCCGATATCTTCAACATCCATCGTCATATTTCATCCAATTTACACAAAACCTTCATGAATTATACATCAACCTTCCTCATGAATCACTCCGTCCATTGATAAAAACCGTAAGTTTTTGAGTTTATCGCGTGCAGACAGACAGACGCGGGACTTTGTTTTATAATAATATGTACATAAATATGACATGAATTTGATTAATTAGGTTACTATGAAATATTGGAAGTATAAACTAAGATATTTCAAAGCATACTTCAACGTTGAACACCATCGATTCAGCTGAAAGAGGTCCACTACCGATATAGACTTCCGCCCAAGAATAGCCACATCGACGAATCCAGCGGATTCCCTCTAATAGAATTTCCATATTATGATCAAGCTTTATCAAATCATGGAGATTCGCTTTCGCTTGTTACGGTAAATGTGATAAATTGAAAATTATTAATAAGTATCCATCATTATTAATAATTACCCCATGATTTGGTAAATGTTAATACAAAATTTAAATTCATCACTTTTAGCAGTTGTTATTAATAATTCACTACTCTCGTCGATAAAAGTAATAAAATAAAATAAGACTCGAAGTTATTTATCCTGTAGGTATTTATTTATAATACCACAGTACTTACAAATACATAAATAAAAGAAACTTACATGCAAAATATTTTATTCTTTGGTTTATTATGTTAAATTGTATAAGCTAACATTTAACATTTTTTTTGGTTTTGCTTAAATCAAACAAGAACAGATTGGCACGCGACGACGAAAAGAGGACAGATGGAATGACCACAATGCCGTGGAAGTTGGGTAGGCCTTTGGTGTGGGACGCAATCTGTGTCGACATCCTCGCGCCATCCCATCTTCCTAGCACGGTGGGCTGTGCTGGGGCGGCTGCAGCAGAAAACCTCAAGCGGCGTAAATATATCAACCTTATTGGGAGCTATATGTTTGAGCCGTTTGAGGTTGAAACACTAGGGTCTTGGGATCCGAGTGCGCATCGAATATTTCGGGACATGGCCAAGGGGTTGATTGACTCTTCACGTGACCAGAGGGCTGGCCTATTTTTAGCCCAAAGAATCAGCATTGTAATCCAACGTGGTAATGCTGTCAATCTTTTGAGTATTTATCCCATTGACGGCGATTCGAACGAATTTTTTGGTGCCCAATGAGCTCCTACCTTTTTCTTTACTTGTATAAAAACTACACTTGTGTGAATAAATATGTAGAACAGATAAAATAAAAACTTTTACAGAAAAAAACAACCGACTTCCAAAAAAAAACACTACAAAGTGTAAAATAACGTGTGTGTAGTGTAAGTGTAGTGTAGTGTGTGTTGTGTGAATTTCGGAAGTCTGTGCCGTTGGTTCCACATTTTCTTTTTTCATTTTAATTTTTAGTTTTATATTTACCTCACCTCTGCTGCTCGATCGAACAGATAGACGCTTAGCGTACGTTATTTTTGAAAATTTATTACAAATATCGGTACTAAGGTTAATATACATACCAATTCGATCGAAATTAGCATCAGTCTTAACTCTTAAAGATACAAGGAAGAGCCGATAATAAGATAAGCGAGTCAGATTCGTTTCGAGAATTCTTTCGAGAAGAAGTAACTTGTAACTGGTGCGTTTCATCGTATGATCGAATGTTTAATGTATATCTTTGAACTCAAAACAAACAACCCTTCGTTTGAAACAACATTCTCGTGCACCCTTCTTGTAATGTAAGCAACAATTAAGAAACAATTTTTGAAATTCAACTCCAAAGGGGTGGAAAAGTGAAATGCGTTTTAGCGACAGGCCCGGTGCCTCATGCCGCGGGCGAGTGGTCGACATAAAATGCAACTTACGAGTTCTATAATTCGGATATCTCTCGATTTTTCCCCGTTCTGTTGCAGATGTACGAAGATTACCTACCATATATAAATAAGTAAGATTCCATTTTATTCTTATTCTATTAGTTATTCTAGTGCCTACTTGGTTTTTCGAGACATCGCCAAGCAGTTTGTCGACTCTTCACGTGACCTTTTTTCCAACTGCGGCCAAATGCGGGCCTATTTTTTTGGCCAATGAATCGGCATCGCCATACAACGTGGCAATGCTGTCAGCCTTTTGGGCACTTTTCCCGCTGACAGCGATGCGGACGAATTTTTTGATGGCCTATGATCCTTTGCCCTGGTTCTGTTTTATATAGGTACATGTACATATTATTATTTTAAGTCTGTTAGCTTATATATATTATGTAAATATTATCAAGAAATAAATAAAAATTAGCTCTGAGCTCAATTATATTCTTAAAACTATTAAATAAATACCTCGAAGAAACTGTTTCACAAAACTAAGAAGTTAATTTAATATTAAATTGAAATAGTCTGCAAAAGCAATCGACTGCGCAGATATGAACAAATATTATTTCAAATCTGAGCCTAGAGAGTCACTAAGTAGAAAAAGTTGCCCTGATGGCGCATCGTTAACTTTAACAAATGTGTTTTCAGCTCATTTTAACTGTCTGTGTTGCAGTTTGATTTATGTTAAAAACATGTAAAATTCCTATTTGTCGTCTGGAGAGGTCAAGGAAGCCTCAGTCGTACATCTTGCAGCCACGTGTAGTAAAAATGAGTAAGTACCATCGTGAGAAATAGGTTGGCAAAGAACGTCGCAATAACCGAATTCCTTTGGCCGAATCTAACAACTTACACAGAGAGATAAACATTAAAGTTCCATGATTTACTAAGATTTTCTCAAATAATTACGAAATAGTATTTCGAATAACACTTCACTACAACGGCTACATTCGTTTAGAAGTTGTAATGATATTTACAGGCGGGAATGGGGGAGTATTTCTGGTTGTTATATAAATCCCTGTCAGCGTCGTGAGCCGCCAGGTTGCTATAGATAGAGCAATATTGAAGAGGAAACGGTTATTGTCTACCCGGACTAAAGGGTCTCGCCGGACTCCTATTATCCCTAATAACATTTCCCTTTACCTACTAGTCTGGCGTATATGAAAATAAGCCGGTTTGTTTGTGCGTCAACATGCCTGCTGTTGAATATACAATGAAATCTATTTGAACTAGCGATAACAATTTCAAAGGCCCTTTTTTCTGTGTGTGGAGGCATTCAGGAATATTTCTGGAAAGCTCTCAGTTTTTCTTTATTCTTGCCTATTTAGTTCTTCTATTGGGAATCGGAGGAAATTACTTTATAGGCACGCTAAGTGGAAATGTAGAATTTTATTTGCGTGGAAAAGTTACAAGCAATGTGTTTCAGCCGTAAATAAAATGTAGGCGAAATATATGAAAATTCATACTAAAAATAAAATAAATTGGGCACTCGGTTTTAATGAGTCGAGCTCTTGCCACGCTAAACAGAAGAGGCGGAGATCTCAGCGAAAAATAAAACCGGTTAAGTGTGAGTTTAGAGTTCCCAAAGAATTTTTACCGTATCTAGAAATATAAGAATAGCTGTGCAGCCTTTGGCGTCTTGTCTTTTGAATTTCTTTAGAAAATGTCTTAAAGAATATACGCGGCAAAGCGACTTTTAAAATTGAGTAGATACGTAATCCCAAAGGAAAACAGCATTACAAACGTTTTACTGTTCCCAAAAATCGTGCTCGAGCTTGAGCGGTGTTACAAACAGCGTGTAAGTGACGATCACACTTTACAGGTCTAACAGGGTCCCCTCCTGCCTTCTGTCACGTTATATGTATCACAGAACGGAATCGTACGCACAATATGCAAAGTCTCGACCGACTCCGTAATTTACATGGAAATTTGTCACTAAATACTTAGGTGTGAAGTCGTTGACGGGTTCCGGCATTTTGTGGGCAACCTGATCAATTTAACAAGGTCAGCAACGCGATGGTGTTCCCTCGGGGAGCGTTATTCACGCCGTTCGCCGCCGGTGGCCAGTTGACTTCGGTGGCCAGTAACCCATTTGCTTTCATTAAATATTGGTGTTTCTCATGCATAATAAATTAAGCTGTGGATGCTTGTAAAACATAAGCATTATGGAATAATAACGTGTCACTTCTTAAAAGCGTCCATTTTGTTGTTTATTTCTTTCAGTAAGTTTATTAAAATTCATCCTACTTCACGCAAATTGCTATTTAAAAAGTTTG
Organism: Apamea monoglypha; assembly: GCA_911387795.2. Taxonomy (NCBI): domain Eukaryota; kingdom Metazoa; phylum Arthropoda; class Insecta; order Lepidoptera; family Noctuidae; genus Apamea; species Apamea monoglypha. Next base: position 7,139,961 of record OU426920.1, read on the forward strand.
GACTTACTTTTACAATTAAGCAGTTGAATAAACTACTTAAGGCAGACGAAGTCGCCGGAAAACGCTGTTTTTTCTTTCGGGAAAGTTGAAGCAGAAGTTTTAAAACAGTTTGTAAGTTTTAATTTCAGTTTGCGATGCGGCTTCCAGAGATCCAATAGACAGTAGGTATTAAAACAACACATTTTCGAAACTATTTTACGTTACGATTATAGTGAAAGCTTTCAGTTCCATAGTGACCCGCCATGTTGAAGTTAAGCTCAAACTTTATACCTAAAAGCTAACATTAAACTATTTTTTAGCTACAGTTCCGATATGATTTCCAAGAGGTCATAAAGTTGAATAGTAAAACTAATTGGGTTCCGTGGTAATAACAACATTAGTTTTTTTTTTAACAAAAAGCCTTTGACTCCTCAACCAAACAACCAAATAACCAACGAAGCAATTCCTGCAGACTTGAAATAACTTATTTTGAGGGTCGTAATTAAATTATGAGTATCCCTTTGGTCGGTCCGTGAGCTTAATAAAAGCGTAATAGTTATATTTCGAGGGAGCGTGGCTGCTTGGTTGCGCAATTACGACGATTACAGGGGACGTTATTTGCCCAACTGCGGTATAACATAAAAGGATTGTGGTGAGTTTGGCCTTTCGGAAATTAGAAATCGTCTGAGAATGCAGAGATGTAGTGATTGAATTCTGACAATGCCTTTGGTAACAAATAAGTAGTAGCTACAAAAAAAATGTAACCCGTTTTTACGAAAAAGCAGCTGATTCGTTCAATAACAAATTGTGTTTGATCGACAATAATAATTGAAGCGTCGTCACTCGAGAGTTCAATGAATGGAAATGCATTGCAAATAAGTTGCGGATATGATCGCGACCAGTAGCATCCTGTGCTGTGGATCCATCATTGTAATATCAGCCACACGCTAATGCGATAACTACGTATTTCCATATTCATTCGTAATTTGATCGCTGTATCGTGTGAGTAATATTGTGTGCCAATATCGCAATATAACGATATTCTTGACTCTTATGTTACTTCGTAATATGTCCTTTGATACGTGTATCGTGTTGCCGCGACATGATCTGGGAATTAAATAAAACCTTGGACAGGGCTGGTAATTGGAACGAGTAGCAATCTGTCACAATTGCGGCCTTTGTGCCCGATACACCATTGATGTACGTATACAATGTTCGGCGACAATCGATACGGGTTCTGGTTCCGTATTGTACTTTTATGGGGTTCTGTAGTGACTCTTGTAGTTTCGTCATGTCTGGCTCTGTCATTAAAATGGACTAATAGGTATGCATGTTTTCGTTTTTGCTTCCATATAACTTTCTGCGGAACCCTACTTCTCGAGAGGCTTTATACGCACTTAGCATGTTTAAATAATGTGACTCTTACCTACTCTCACATAAAAGTCTATAGTAGATTCGAGAACGAATATAAGGAGGCAGAACATATAAAAATAAATAAACGATTTTGCTAACAACATTACCGTAACGTACTACAAATGTGGCAGATTGGCATAAAAGCTGGTTCACTCATAACACTTTTCCAAGTGTTCCATCTCCGACGCTCTTACAAACAAGGATTACGCCCAACTTGGAATACTTTATGCAAAGCTCTGCTATTCCGCGGGCCGACTACGTAATATGATGAGGCTAATGAGGCCCGTTACAGCTTTCAATAGCTCGTCGATTGGTACGGATGGCACACAATGATAGGTCAAGTGGTCTTGGATCAGCTCGAAACGAGCCTGTAGTGCGGAAACACTACAATTCCCCTTATACGGCCTTTTCCGCCTCATAACAGCGTCTGGTGGAGGGCACTTCCGCTTGAGGCTAAAACGTTATTTGGCCTTTTTGCTTCGCAATTTCAGTAGAGTGTGGAATGGTTCCTGGTAAATAGAGGAGAGATTGCCTGCGCGGTTGTTCAGCATACTTCAAGCTATCTTCTTTGTGAAATAGTTTGACGATAATGCTATGATGATTAGCGTAATTCGCTGTAATCTTGTGGTCGAAATCGCTGCCAACTCATGTTTGATTTCCTGGTCACTGGTTCAGGAATGGTTCTAATAATACAAAGCTCCGGAATTATGATATGGGGAAACGGCTCGCTCCCAACTAAAATTAAACCCGGAATTGAGGATGTAGGTACAGCAACCCATCTATATATATCTTCTAGGTTTACAAGCGTGACGGTTATACAATGATAGGTCAATAAGGCGAGGCGTGACTGGTGACTCAATAGTGCCGGTCTGTAATACGGAACCACTATGATTCCGCTCATGTGCCCTCTTCCTAATCGAGTGCCCCACTCGGATGTCACCCGGAAGACACAATGATCATGTCCAGACAATAAGCTCGTATTCACTAGTGTTGTGACCGAGACTTTGTTCCCGTGGATCGAATATTAAATGGTTTAGCTCGTGACTTCTCTTAAGTTTTGGGGATAAGCCAATGTAAATAAATAAAAAATAATAAAATTTTAATATCCGTAAATTGCCTCAACAGGTTATTCCAAGGTACCGAATTAAACCGAATTTCGTTTCTATTCCGGAATAAGTCGGACTAAGGTTCAAGAAAGTTATAAACACCTACATGATATTTTTTTATTCCGGGACTTACGTGGGAATACAACTCCAATTATATACAGCATTACAGCGAGCAATACGACAGCACCTGTGAACTTCAGGAATATTGTCACTCGTCAACATACTCAACACATTTATTGAACACGTTCTCGTTTCATTTCAAACTTGTCTGTCAGTGTCAATTGAACGCGCCGACCCGTGCTCGGGGTCCAATTAGCGTTTTTAATAAATTGCTCTCTGTTGCATATAGTCTCATACCTTTCCAAATAAACCACGCGCCGTATTTCCCAGCCCTCCACCCTCGTCTCCTACCAATCCGTGTCAAATTGACTAAATTTATGCAACTGCTGTTTCTCCACCCGACCCTACGCATCAAATGTCATAATTGAGAGGGGATTGCATCTGAATAATGTATTTGTGCAGATAAAGCAAACTTGGAAGTCGCAATAACTGTCATCATTTTGGGCAGTTAGATACCACTTTCCGATTGTGGACCCCTTCGCAGTGCGAATACAATATTCACTTTGATTAAGGGAGTGATTAAGTATCAAAATAATAATACGATGACAAGGAATTTTGTAGTGTTTAGAATTGGAGATGAATAATTTTGGCTATTTAATTTGACGCTCTTTGTAAATTATATAACCTTGTTTAACGATATCATTGATTTCTAACCACGCACCAAACAGTTTACACCATAGACGAACACAAATATTATTGTTACTTCCCACAATAACAGGGTAAAACATTCAAAAATATTCAGGAGTAAAATAATAAAGCGAAGTATTGTAAAAAGAAAAGTTTTGTTTGTTTGTAAGCCAGGAATTCACGCAGACCGGCTTTTCGGCTTGTTAAGAACATCAGATAGCTGGTTTTCAGAACCGTTATATTATTATTATTGACTGTAATATAATTATGTTTCACACCCGGCGAAGAGGGAACCACAGTAGGGCGGGATACCTAATAATAGTAATGGGCTTTTATGACACATTTTCATAAGTGCGTGCACATCTTGACACCCCTTTTGTGAAACCGTTAAAAGTACCAACATAAAAGATAAAAAATAAATGTGTGGCTATTTCTGACCGACTTCAAAAAAGGAGGTTCTGTATTCTACCCGTATGTATATTTGTATGTCCGCGCTTTTCTCCAAAACTACTGATCCGATTCGGATGTGGTTTTCGTTGTTTAAATATATATTTTTCGGGGAAGGTTAAGCTAATTCATGTTGAGAACTGGCACCGACTTAAACAAAAAAAAAAAAAAACTTTGCTATTATTTGGATGTTGTAATTGGATCCTAAGTTATTGTTTTAAAATTAAGATATGGTGTTATTTAAAGTGAAGTGAATAAAATATTATTTTTCACTTTTAAGTCCGTTTTTTTTTCTAAGGCGGTCTTTTATCTTTGAAAAAAAATTATATTCTGTATAAGTTTAAGTAAATCAGTACCTACTTAGTTATTTTTCATATTTTTTTTTTTTGTTCGTCTCCTTTTTGTTCGATATTGTTAATTCTTTGAATAACGTCAAACAGAATGAAACTTGGCAACAGTTAAATGGAATCTTTCAGCCAGATCAGATGACTGAATCTCAAAAGAGGTAACTAGTTCCAATATCTACTCTTTGGAAGCCGGAGACAAAGACATTCAATTACCTTCTGTCTTCAGATAGAATATTATTTTGTTGATGGAAACGATAGTGTAGATTTCCTCTAACAATGGGTAAGAACAGCATGTCAACACCATTTTCGTAGAATCGAATTACTTTCGACTGCTTTTCTTATTTTAAGGCAATCTTGCTTCAAGTATTTTCCTGAAATTTTGGAATAGAATATATATGTCAGCATTTCGCTCGGTCGACTTTATGAAATATACGCGGGAAAATAACCAACTGACATATATGATTTCTGTTATTCTTTCATACCCAGATAAGCGCGAAGCAAAGTCCTACTCAATACATATGTATCGAGTACTACTACATTGGTGTTTTATTCCTAAGAATATTCGTAGGAACACCAGCCAAATGCTATTCATACTTGCGCAAGTAGTGTTCCATACGTTCAACTATACATTTAAGGCTGATTTTTCAATCATCTGATAACTTTATTCGAGGAATAATTTTGAAATTTTGACAGTTATTTCATACAAAAACTATCAAACGTCAATTTTATTCCTCGAATAAAAGTTATCTGGTGATGGAAAAATCAGACCTTAATACAATTATGGGAAATAGGTTTTTAAATTACCTACTATTCAGGGTCAAAATAAGTTAGCTAGCGAAACTCTGCAGACGTGATGGGTATATCTGAACACTATAGAATAAAATAAAATAAGTTTTTAAGCTATGTTTGGGGGGTCAACGACCCCAGGCCGTGTTGTTACTTGAAGTATGAGTTGAGAAAATCGGTTTTCTTTTGTTTTACCTTGTTCAAATATAGATAAAAATGAAGTCTGGGAAGTTTACTCAAAAAAATATATCTTGTAGACTGATATTTCAACTGACTACACTAACTGAGGTCGATGACCACGCAACAAAAACTAAATTAATTAAATTTTTGTTTTATTATGTTTAGATATCGGTACCCATCACGTCTGCGGAGTTTCGCTAGCTAATTTAATTTGACCCTGTATTAGCTTTTTTCTCAATTCCATCAGAATCACGCTCTATCCCCAAATAAGTTCAATTTTTTATTGAGATTGTATCGGAGAGATCAAAAGACACTGATGATCCCACAATTGTTACATTTTGCCAATTTTACCACGGAATGCCATTTCAAATAATATACACCGCTCAATGATTCCTTTTTTCGTAACCACCAGATAGACCCTGAAACAATATCGGTATACATAATGTTTGCGTAAGTGTATTGTTTATCAGAAAGGGGATGAAATAAAATGTTGGCTGCTCATCTTGTTCGTGCACGCGCCGGCTTGGGGTCCCCCAGTTTTTCACCCTAATGATTTGCTGTGGGGTCCTTTTGAACCCATTGTTTATTTTGGAACGATCTCTGAAATTGTTTTTTTTACACTTGATGTCTTTGCGTACATTTATTTATACACATGTTTATTTTTCTGATATTTTCTCAGACGCCGGTTGCCGTTGGCCCGTAGTCGAGCCCGCGATGATGGGTCTATATTACAGTTTCAATTTACTGTGTGATAGGAAGGGGATATAGACACACCTAATATATCCCTCTCAAATAACTATTATTTTAACTATTATTAGCCTCTTAAATAGTCTGCGCTACCATTAATAGATGTGCCTAAGACACCCCTGCAACGGAGCGGCTAATTTATCGGAGAAGGTGGTAGGACGTTGCTATAATAGGTTTACACGCTTGTTTGAATGGTAATCATTATAATAAATAGTCAAGTGATCCCCTAAAACAGAGTATTATTTAACAACAGCCTTTTACTACCAGACAATAGACAGTACAATGTAGGTATGTTACGACATAGGTACCTACTCACATCCCAAACTTTTGTCATCGCCATGATTGCTGTAGCTCATCTCCATCTGGTTTCATCCCTTACCTTTTCAACACTAAATGAGATTCAACAGGGACCACATTCTCCCCTGGCAATCCTTAAATAATAATCCTTTAATCGCTTCTTACGGAACCCACGTGAAGGGAGCCACAATCGCGGTCCCTTGGGAGAGTTGGGAGTCAAGAGTATGTAAACGCCATGACTTTTGCTCTTTACCGAACTTACATCCTGCAGGCGCGTAGGTAGTAACGTCCACTAGCTATGTCTAAAGATAAAAGTAATCAAAAAAGAGAGTTTCTCGAACTCACTAAGTTCGCCGGCTATACCTATATAAGTAAGAAGTACCACTTTACTTCCAAAACTTAAACACCCTTCTCGGGATTGGGATAAAACCGTGAAACATGTTCAACAATTACAATCACGCCAGCTGTCAACGCATTTCCATATCCTTTCATATCTTTCTCTCGGCTTTATTCATACACTCGCAAACTTTCCATGATAACGCGGCCGGTTCGACGAATTTATTTCCCTTATCGTTAAGAATTCCTTTCTAGCAGATTATTGATCAAGTAATTTATTTACAAATACGTATATTATGTAGATTCGGTTACTTATAAATTTATCTTTGCGTAGGAGGAGAGGAGAGAGGGTGAAGGAAAGTATAGTGAGGAATCCACACGATAATCGTAAATTCTGAAGGTGTGTAATGCCCTGGGAGCAGCGATAGATAGCAGCGGTCCCAGTTGGACTAAAACTACCGACACCACGTAAATACATGAGCGCCTTCCGACGATATTATCCGACGTTTGACTGGCTTAACTTACCTACCTACCTACCTACCTCACGAATTATCTTTTTTATCCTTACGTTTTTCCTGCCACCATTGTTCGCTTTGTTGTAAGAAACTGGCCATTTTCCGTATTCTTTTCGGTCATTTGCTCATTAGAGAATGTATTATTAGTATCCGTCAAAAAACTTCGCTTTATCTCATTATGTGAAGAGCAAATGTGATGGATAGGATGATTCGTAGTTTAAGTAACGATGTAAGGTAGAGTTTTCGTCTTCAATGAAGTGAATTGGGGATGAAACCACCACCCGAGACCGGTGATTATAAGCGACCGCTCCCTAAACGTACAGCACACTGTCCACATTACATTACCAATAGCGTAGTCCACTGCCACCAAGTTACCCACTATCCTTCAATCACCTACTATGAGCACACAGCGACCCAAGACGTAAATAAATAAACTCCTTACTATCTATCTACTGTACTTTATTTCTAGTAATGATCGATATCAAGCGGTTATTTGTTGTGGAATCAATAAAGCAAATACGTCGCCCTCGGTTCCCGCAGAGCGTGAGCAATAGAATCACCTCGCTGCAGTCCCTAGAGCTTGGGCTCTGTTCTCTACAAAACACCGCAACGTCTAAATTGCCTCTGGCGACGCGTAAAAAGCAATGAAAGCATTTTCACATGACCAGTTTTCATTTCACCGACGCCCCTCTGATCCCTGAGGAATTTCAAATAGTATCTGCAGTAACTAATAATGCCAGGGGTGAGAGGAGACGAAGGGAACCCCACTATGCATCCTCGTAAAACGTATTGTTATTTGAAACATCAAAGAATCTAATATTTTATTTTATACCCATTTGAATTTTATCGAAGGGAAAGAAATACTTATGAAAATATGTTTAAAATACAGGATAAGATAAATATAAAGATTCTGGTAGTTGAGGTCTGTTTGATGATATAAAAATCTATTGAATCTATATATAATAATAAAATAATAAAAATATAATAATAAAAAATCTATTGAATCTATTTATCCTGGCTGGATATTTTCATCCACTTATTTTCTAGTTCACTCACACTGTAGTAAGTTCAAAGGATATTTTTCCATCTTTCCTCGTATCGAGTCGCGTGAAAAAGATGAAAAATTAATGAGGTTAAAGTAGGACGTCTTGCGAGCCAAACAACGCGGATATAAATACCGAACTGGAAGCACGGACCGGACGGGCACAGGTCGAGTCGCCGACAGACGACCGACACGACCGGTGCGGCCACTAGAGCAATACAGCCCGCTCTCTAGGATTTATACGTACTCTCTGTGCATCATAATGTACATTTACAGTTATTAGAAACAAAAACATGTATACATTACACGGGCTGGTATCCGCAACTCCAAGCCAAAGCGCGTATTTTGAGTATGGAACAAACATGTATATAATAGAGAGGGATATTAAATAAAGGCACAGCCAAGTTGATACGCAGAGATACGACCATGATAAAAAAATGTATATTATGTTGAAATCTGCTCCAAATTACGACCTACATAGTTACCGAAATAATAAGGTTAACTACGCGAAAAATATATTCAATGTTGCGTAATTATTTGTGATTATTACAATTGTATACACTTAATTAATATTAGGAATTTGATTCCGATGTTTTTCATTCCTCAGAAACCGACGTAGGACTTGTTTATTTTAATTGGATTATTTTGCTCATGGTTTCATAACAAGCAGTAGGAAAATGGAAAATACAATATTCTGTAATTATAACAGGTAGAAAGGAAATGTTTAAGCCCTTTAATCGAGGTTTTGTTGTAGAAATACCACTTGACGAAATAACAGCATTATAAAAGTGTTCACTGGCGTCACTTGAGGAGAATGCTGAATAACTTATTATTTTTATTACAAGCCTACGTTGTCCCAGTGCAGGGCAAAGGCCTCCCTTCCCTCCTTCCACTTTTCCCGGTCTACTGCGATTGTGGGCCAATCCTTTAAGAAGGAGACCAGCTCATCCCGCCATCTCTTTCTGGGCCTGCCGCGCTGTCGTTTCCTGCCATTTGGGATCCTCTGGCTTTTGCATATTGCTGCTCCGACATGCGACATATATGGCCAGCCCAGTTCCACTTTAGTCCAGCAGCTGTGCGGCCAGGCGTCCACTATTTGTGTTTTGGAACGAAGTATGTATGTGGTCTGTGAGTATGACACCTAGTATACTTCGTTCCATAGCCCGTTGGCAGACTTCAAGTGCGGACTTTTGACGCGTTGTAAGAGACCATGATGGCGCTCCGTAGGTGCGGTTGGGAAGAATGCACTTGTCCATGAGCTTTCGTTTTAGTGAAAGCGGGAGAGCTCCTTTCATGAGATGTTTCATCAACCAATAGTTCTTCCAGGCGTTTTCTGTGCGTCGAGCGACTTCTTTGTCCTGTCTCGCCTGGCAGGATACCATTTGGTCGAGGTAAATATACTCATGGACATATTCAACCTGTACACCCCCAATTTCTACGTTGCGCTCGGTGCTGTTCGTCGTCAGCTTTGTTTTCGACATGTTCATCGTAAGTCCGACTTGACTGCATAACTTATTTCTAAATATTCTGACACATAAGCCTGTATGCCCTTACCTATGCATCTCGGCCCCGATGTCTCTGCTGCACTTACACTTATTGGTGAACTTGTCAAAAATTCTGGCATACAAACTCTAGTAACGAATGAAAAGAGATCTTTATGAGACTAGCCTCTTCCAATACTTTTATACTCGAAGAACGGAACTTCATGCTAAAAACCAGAAAATCGTTACGTCTTTGGTATAATTTATTGCCGTTAAAGAGAAGTAAAGAGGGACTTAGGTACCTACTACTTATTTGCAATTTTTAATATGAGTATGGCAAGTCTAAAACTATAATGACTCTTCCCGACATTTTACTTCTGAGCACAAAAGCGGCGGTCCCGAGGGTGGAATCAGCTACATTGAAGGGTGGCTCTCGGCATTACGTGGTCGCCGCCCCATACATAATATATGCATTATCTTAGCTACACAAATTGCTCTGACGTGACGAAACGTGTTTTATTGCTCGTTTACTAACTACGAGACCGGCATGTTTTGTTACCATCTGCCAAAAACCCGAGCGCTATTTTGATTACGATTTCAGAACTTGATAAATTTACTAAGAATTAACCTACTATAAAACACAAAGGAAACTAGGTATGTCCGCAGTTATAATATGTAATTAAGGATGATTGAATATGAATACCTATTGATTGCTATTATATTAGTGACCTCGATGTAAGAAAACATCGTGAGGAAATCCGAACTTATAGTTAATATAAGTCTGAAATCGCCAACCCGTCTTGAGCAAGCGTGGTGATCAATACTTGTCTGTATGAGAAGAGGCTTGCAGAGGGACAATAATAGGCTACCATACCACCGTTACAGAAGCTGAATAAAAAGAAAGATTTTCACTTTTTTTGTCTGTTACCGCATCGCGTAAAAAATACTTAACAGATTTAGGTAGGTATACATGAAACTTGGCATAGTGATAGCTCATATTCGAGACAAACATTCAGAATAGGTAGGTATGTAGGTAGTGTGTGTGTACTCTTTACGTCTACAGAGTTTCACCGGAATCGTTAAATAGTGTAAGGTTAGTGAGGTGGAACCTTCACTGTTATAGCTTATTATAGATTTTAATTAAAGCATCACAACTTCCCCCTAGTTTATGCCGGCGAAGTCACAAGTTGTTAAACGCAGAGGAGCTGCGACTGGATCGCTTCGTATGTTGTGAACTTCAATGGTTTGACTTTGGAGCACTTCGGACGCTGACCATTAAAACTTTCGCTCTCCTTACAAAATATTTCCTTTTATTCTTTTATTACAAATACCTACCAAATTAAATTACTTCGCTAACATACATTTTTCTCTGTATAGACTCGGGTTTTATTATAATCAAAAAATATACTTATTTTTTTAATTCCGAATATACATAAAAACGAATCTACCATATTCAAATTAAGTTGTCAGATTTCGTGCCGCTTTTTCCGCAGCAATATCCATATGAAATCTTTTTTTTTAACTTTTACCTATTAACTTAATTATTGTAAAACAAATTAGAAGTAGGTACATGGCCCAGTTTAGTTAAACCATAAGTCCATAAGCATATTAGTAAAACACGCTACATTTGGAACCCTTGTTTCGCTAAGAGTTTAAGCTTGGCAGCTTAATAAACCATGCCATTATTTTTATAATTACTATTGCAAGCAAACTGATTACCTATAATCAGCCTATAACCTTCCCACTGCTGGGACACAGGCCTCCTCTCTGAGAAGCAATAGGCCGTAATCCACCACGCGGGCATGCAAACAATTTGGCTGTTTGTTTGCTGATTTTCATGGGAAAAAGTAAGTACCATAAATATCTGTTTTTTTTCCTTATTGTCTCGTTTAATTTAGGTCAAAACCGTTCTCATACAAACGGCTTTTCCACGAAAAATCCACGTGCCTTCCAATTTACGCGATATAGGAAAACATTTTGGTAACACGCATATTTACTCCGTTTATTGTACTTTAAGTCGTTTTACAGATTACCGTACCTCGTCTAAATGAAGACGGATTATGATAATACTTCGGAATATGCTTTGTTGACATAAAGTTTATGCAAACGTTACGTAAGCTCGTATGTTAATCACGTATTAGTTTCTAGGAGGTCAGAACTAGGAGCAACGTTTAACTTCAGCATATGTATAATAAGCAAGGAAAACCGCCAGAGGTCCCTCACTTGCTACCCACATACGGAGTCCCAGGGACTATTGAAACTCATTAATGCGTGTGAAGAAGTTTCTTCCACGTAAGATATGTATACATATATATGTACTTATGCGGGGTTCTCCGAAGTAAATAAGTTATAGAATAAATTAGGCACACGTGTTTAGTTCTAAATGTATGCTTGAGGCATAAGTAGAACATCTCTGTTGTGTGTTAACTCTTTAATAGAATTCCCACCGACAATTAGCGTGGAAAATAAAATTAACGTTTTAAAAATAAAGTAAAAAGTCACGAGTTCTTAAAATAATCAAGAGCTTTTCTTTGCCATATCCGTTCCATTGGTAAAAATGATTACATTGATCATCATCTAAGTCAATCTGCCTAGCCTTTTCCCAACTATGTTGGGGTCGGCTTCCAGTCTAACCGGATTCAGTTCAATACCAGTATTTTACATGGAGTGACTGCCTATCTGAACTCCACAACCCAGTTACTCGGTAATACGATACCCTTTGGTAAGACTGGTTGTCAGACTTTCGGGCTTCTGACAACCCGTAACGACTGTCAAAGATCTACAAATGACAACCAGTACCAACGGCTTAGCGTGCTTTCCGAGGCACGGAGGGTCTTGGTATGTAAAGATGGTTATCCATCTAGACCCTCCGTGCCTCGGAAAGCACCACCGTCCAAGTGGCCAGCTCAAATAGATACTGTCCCAGCAGGTGTGACGTCACTAGTAGGAAGGCACAAAGGGCTGAATCTGCCGTCAACAATTTACCAAACCACAACACGCAGGTTAGGCAGTATGCTCAATTAGGTACTAAGTCTACCTGTGTACCTACCATAATGCACGATTAACTTCTGATCTTACTTCTCTAGTTAACATTATTATTATTACCTACCTACCTAACTAAATATGTACCTACCTACATATGGTTCGTAATATCAAGTAATATTATAATCTCAACAAAGAAAAAATTGATAAAGGTATACGGGATCAAATTAAATTAGCTAGCGAAACTCAGCAAACGTGATGAGAATCGATATCTAAACATTAAAAGAAAAAATACTAATTTGATGATAATTTATTTTAGGCTCAACGACCGCTGGTAGTGTTGTTACATTAAGTATGAGTTGGGAAAATAAGTTTTTTTGTGTTCGATATCGACACTCATCACGCCTGTGAAGTGTACAGAAACAAAAACAGATTTTTGGACTGATATTTCAAGCAAATACACATACGATCGTTGACCTCAAAATAAATTATCATCAAATATATATATTTTTTGACCCTATATATTTCAGGAAAAATTCTATTACCTTTTTTTATTAATTCTCAGGAAAACACCGTTTCCAAAGTTTTTACTAAAACTCCGCCAAAGTAAATGAACTCACGTTAACGGGGTTATTGTGCGTCTAAAGCTGAACAATTTCTGTTCGCTTCAGAACTTTTAGAAAACAATATGCCAAAATCAAAAATGAATGCTGCATATATTTTACTAAGGAATTTACGCTTCCCCTTAGCAAAAGTTCAAGAGGGACCGACTTAAAGTTTTTTGGAACTGTTTGAAGCCACGTGCTCCATTGTCATGCAAATGAGGTAATAATGAACTACATAAATCTTGGATAACTGGGAGATTGGATACTTAGCGATGAAATGTAGGAAGACCCCAATAAATAGGTGGTGCGGCTTACCCATGAAAGTAGCGTTGAATCAGCCCGGAAGACAGCCCCATAATATTCAGTCGTTTATATGTTAAAGATTGTCATTCGATACGATGAGCTTTGGTTAAAGTCAGTCCATAGTGCGCAGAATCGTAGCTAGCCTTTTGTAAAAGAAAATATTAAGTGTTATAAGAAATAGTCATCATTACGCCTTATTGAAATACTCCTATTCCAAAATACCTGCACCCCATCTCCATAACTAAATTCTGCTATTTGGCATTCAACATAAAATGTTAACCTGTAGGGATGTTTAATTGTTTTTGATACGAGTAGCTTGCACAATGATAGTAAGAGAATATTGCTTCAATTGAATGAAGGTTTAATTTGTAAAACCTCACGGAAAAAAATACAGGCTTGAAACATTAAAAAAAAAAAAAATGTAAAAAAAAAAAAAAACAATATGGTATTCCAAATTACCTTCCTTTCCTCTATTACATTTTATATTGGGCTTTTCCATTGGGAATTTCTTAGTAACAACTCGGAGTTTGGAAGTTGGCGGTGTGATACCCCCGTGCCCGTTGGCCCTGCGCATGATCTCTCTCCCGTCGTGTCGGATTGCCGTCCCATCAGACAATGAGAGCGAGAGAAGAGAGTATGCACCTGTGTCTGTGCACTTACTTGTGCACTATAATATCTCACGCAGATAGGGCTGGTTTCCGCTGAGATTGGTTGCCATGGCTGAAATTCGGTCTGGAGGACTTTATGACATTTTATAGACATTCTACATCCAGTCTGACGACTAGTGACTTGGAGCTGTGCAGCGACAAGATCCTAATCAATAATTAAGTAAAATCTAAAGAAAACTGCCAAAAAACGTCCGCTCGACCGTCTGAAGGCGTAGAATATTGCTGAAGTGACCGGGTGATATCCAGCCCCATTTATTTGGAAGAATTTCTGGCATTCAACCATCCATCTCCGTCAGGCAGGAAAATGTTGCATTTGCGACAATCAAGAACAGAGCTGATTATAAGCATAATATACGCTAAGACAGCCCGCTAAATTCAAATTTACCTACTTACGTTTCTTGCAATTTGTGGGTAAGTGTCGGGTTAAAATATGATTTCCGACCGTAACAGAATTATAAACAATAGAATCGGCAAACAACTCTTTAAATTAGAATTAGCCTCAAATGTTCATGAAATAGACATTAAATTGCGTAATATGAACTTAGAGAGCTGTATTGGTGATTTTTATGGTTATATAAATAAATATTTGTTACGGCCGCGAATCACTGGGCTGAGAATCATCACTTTTCGAACGTCAAAATTACACAAGACAGTCCCCCAAAACGTTTTCACAGTTCACCACTTCCTAGTGCTTTCGCTGAGAAGAAGTGGTGCAAGAAACTCCCCAGCAGCACAGCTGTCTGTTCAGTTAAAAAATACTTGAATATATACAATACTAGGTATGCAAAGTAATTAACATTACAATACACAGAACATTAAATTAAATTATTTGCCTTGTCAGCTAGCCACGCCAATATACCAACAAATACAATAACAACTATACGTACTCAAGCATACAACCTGCAACATACAACCTGATAGAGGAGTGGTGGCCCCGTGGTAACAGCCCCGGCTTACGAGTTGTAGGTCGTGAGTCTGAACCCAGGCAGGCGCTTTACTTTATGTAAACAATTTCATCACCACTGTTCTCAAAATGGTGAAGGAAAACATCGTGAGGAAACCTTCATGTCCTAGAACCAAAAATTCAAATTCAGTTACACCTACCAACCCGCACTGGACCAGCATGGTGGATTACGGCCCAATCCCTCTCACAGAGAGAAGGCCTGCGTCCCAGCAGTAGGAACGTTATAGGCTAAGAAAAGAGCTGATGAGCTAAGTGAAGACGCATCTGGCGCACCATGGGCAGTTCATGCTCTGTGGGTAATATCTTTACCACGGCAGGTATTATCAACATATTTCCTTCCTTCTTTCTATGTATTTTGTACCGATTCGGTCACAGTATTCGGCAGAAGATCAGTTCTCCAAGATCGTCCGTTCTGTGTTATATTTTCCTTCAATTTTGTCTCATTAAGAATTGAAAGCTATAATACATGGTTTACTAATGATAAGCATAAAATATATTATCATAATTTACATTGGCATAACGAAATTCAGCATAATGATCATTACGCATAATATTATTAGACATAAATGTTTCGCCATAATGCTTGTTGCCATAAATACTGCTAGCATAATAATAATGAAGCATAATTTTATAAAGCATAATGTTAAAAACGCACTCTAACCCAAACCACAACACGAACGATAGAGGGGATCTGGCGCTCGGCGGCCGCTGCCGCGGCACGCTCGCTTCGCTCGCTCGCCTTCGCGCTTTAATGGTCACTGTTTTAACCTAACCTAACCCATACGATTCAATAACAGTAGTAAATATCAGGAAACATCATACCTAATAATTGTATGCCTAAATACTATTAAGCCAAATGCCTTTAAAATGTATGCAACTCCAACTTAAGCCAAAACATATTAGATTAAATGATAGTTATGCTAACCTTTGCATTATGCCAAAATATTATTATGCAGCAGTATTATTATGCTAATAAAAGTTATGCGAAAACGTTATGCCAAACTACATTATGCCTTAAAATTTTATGCCAACAGGGGTATTACCATAATACATAACCATATCTTCTTTCGTTCGGAAGATTTGACATGAGCAGCTGGGGTGCCGTCACTCCAGCTTACACATGTTTATCGGCTTAATAACTCATAGAGTATTTTGACCAGAGATTTGAAAATTTTGCTGCCAATGGCAGCTATTATGCCTTATTTTTTGAGCTATAATACGTAATCATATTGTAATATATATGTATATTGTGACGGATGACCTCAAGGATGACGAGGATTTAGAGCGGGAACGCAGCGCGTTGGTGGTGAGAAGTAATATGCTTGCTCGCAAGTTCGCTCGATATACAACTCAAGTAAAGATAACGCTCTTTAAAGCGTATTGTCAATATTTTTACTCGAGTGGCCTGTGGGTGAGCTATACGCGACGATCTTATGACACCCTGCGGGTTCAATATAACAATGCTTTCAGGATGTTGTTAAGGCTACCGTGGCGCTGTAGTGCCTCCGGGATGTTTGCAGAAGCCCACACAGACGGTGTCAAGGGCATAATTCGCAAAAAATCGGCTTCGTTGCTGCAGCGTCTGCGGGGTGCTAAAAGTGGCATTCTGAAAGTCTTTGCTGCTAGATTTGACTGCCCCATTCAAAAACACTGGATGAGGGTAGTGAATGGTGTCGTAGTTTCAACAATTTTTAAGAATTATCGTTCAGTTTTTTCCTTCCTTGTGCAGCTATTATGCCTTATTTTTCTGACAATAGTCCAAAACCCTAACCTCACTGGTTTGCCTGTATTGAATGAGGAAGCTGGGGTGACCTCACTCCAGCTAACAAACACTAAACCACTCATATTAACGAAGTTTTTGTGGCAGCTAAATTAAGACTGGGAACTTTGATTGTAGCTATTATGCCTTAAATATTGGCATAGGTAGAATCATTCTATCACATATGAGGAAGCTAGAGTTATTCACACGCGCGCGCTCACAACAGTCGCATTATCTTGTACAGCTCTAGCTTCAATTTTACGTAGTTGACCGGTTTTCTGAAAATCTGTTATAATAATCTTTATAAGACCAGCAAGCAGATATAAAATTTGTTACAATAAACTTTACAAGACCAGCTAACAGATATAAATATAACTTGCTGTAAAACTCTAGTAGAATTCTCTAACTCTGTAAGCTCGGTAGATATATATAGGTACTTGAGGTTTCCAAGTGAAAACAACAATTTACGGGATTTTCACAAAATGTTTAATTTTCTGTGTAAAAAGGAAAATGTACCTAGGGTAGGTATCTAAATGCTAACAAAAAGTAATTTGTATTCTAGAATCATTCAGAGGAAACACTGAAGCTCGCGAATGTTTCTAAAAGTGAAATTCAACCGAGTATTAACGCCATAACGGTTGGTCCAATTGTTGAGAAATGAGGTGTCAAATCCTCCTCAATAGGGGTGCGCTAAGAAATGGAAGAAACAAATACACCAACAACAAACGTTCCTCGAGCGAGGCGTTTAAATTAAATATTAAAGGCTATGTGAGACATAAAAATAATACAACTTTGGTGAAAGGTTAATCTAATTTATTCAAGGAAGAGCTTCTGTTTGTGCCTAATATTTTACACCACACTGAGTGAGATATTCTTGTAACAGCAGAATTACATAAAATCGGGTATCTTTCGGTCGGGGATTTTCCAATACATCCTTAGAAACTACATACATACATATAGGTATCTACTACTGCCGAAGTTGTAATTGTATCGTGATTCTATATTATTTCCATAATAATGATAATGGTGACGATGTTTAGGTATACTACTCCAGTCAATTAACGATAAGTACCTCAAAGTATGCATAATTAACAAATCCATACAACTAACTAGCTAATTAAAAAAACTAATTAAGCATTAATTCAATCAATGCCTATTATATCCATTTAGTGCCCTATTTGAGGTTATATATAAAAGCTTTATATTTCTTTACGAAGACCTCTAAATAACGAAACGGCATGTTTCCTTCGATAAAGGAAAATATAAGTATGAACATTTTAGTTTTTTCTCTTAGTACCGTTTGAGCTGTTTACCAGCTTCCTCGCTCACAAAGAATTCTCCATTGCGGTTATGTCGGTCGGTGCTCGCCGCTTTGTAGGTATTTTTCCATTTTCATGATATTCAGCGAGCGTTGAGGTGACGTAAGGACCGATACCACTTACAGTATTGATGGTTCGAGTGGCTCAGTGGCTGTGTGCCGCGATGTGAGTTTGGGTTTGATCGTGACACGGAATTAATATTTGCATGGCTTACAGATAATGGTATGTACAGACGCCAGCAGGTCAACCTACCCGAAACTGTCAAATTTTCCCAACCAACCGTGAACCTTCATGCTTTAGCGATAAAGTTGAAAATATATTAAAGAAATTTGACAGATTGTAGCAGCTTGATGTGCTGGCGTCTGTACCTACATCGTTCATGGTGTTAGTCACGTAAACGACCCAAAAGAAAATGAAAATTTATCTTGTCATATGGGTGACAATCTTTTTTTTTTTACGTCATCAAAAACAACTTTGAAGCCTATCGAGGTCGCCCAGCGTGCAATACTGAAGGTGACGACGTTCAAGCCTATCCGATTCCCCACAACAACACTACTCGTATATGAAAAATGGGAAGTCATGACCGTGAGACAATTATACATAATAAGTGTTGTCCTCCTACAGCACAGTGGGTAAACTAAGCTACAACCCACTACTCCCCCAAAAACTAAGAATAGACATTGTATGGGAAAGAACTGAACTGTTTAAAACTAAGTTTAGTGAACGCTTTGCACACTCCATTGGTCCTTTAATTTACAATAGGTTAAACAGAATCCTCAATATATATTCGTTTAAATAAATATGCAATGCAAGAAGAAACTTACCGAATACCTGAAAAGTCTTACCTACGACTATGAACAGACTGAACTTCTTCTGTGCACTGCATCGTAATAAAAAACCAATGTAATACAATATAATATACATCTCTCATAACATACACACAAACGACCACTCACACCACAACACACAGCAGAACGCTATCCAACACCGCACACATCCTCTTACCCATCAGACACGTACATTCCTATCTCACACAAATGAGAACCTGCATGCAAACACTACTCAAACTTTCTTTTTTTTATATTTTGCTCTCTCCCTAATACCTAAGTAAAGTAAATCCTATCCTACTTCTTACTAATTTAAATAATTAAGTACCTATAATATATATAATATCCGTAACATGCCATTATCCGTTCAGTAGTTTTTGCGTGAAAGAGTAACAAACATCCATCCATCCATCTATCCGTCCATTCATCCAACCATCCAGCCATACAAACTTTCGCGTTTATAATATTATATAGATATGTATAATGCATGGATGGATGGATGGATGTTTGTTACTCTTTCACGCAAAAACTACTGAACGGATTTAGATGAAATTTGGCACACAGGTGGTTTATAACTAGGATTAACATATAGGATACTTTTTATCCCGATATTCCCACGGGATCGAAACTAATGCGGGTGAAACCGCCGGGCGCAGCTAGTTTATTATAAATATTTAAAGTGATTATGTACGTACAAGAGACAAATTAAATCATGTTATGGCTATTAAATATATATGTATAATACTCGAGGGGTTTGGCGCTGATAGCCGTAATACAGGCTCTGCCTAGTTCGGCTACAGATGACTACACAGCTTAATCTGTCCTAAATTAGCCTGTTAAAATATTTTGTAACCTATGTCTAAGTTTCTTTCTTTAAATAAACATTTTATTTATTTTATACCGAGACCCCTCCGTGCCTCGGAAAGCACGTAAAGCTGTTGGTCCCGGCTGTCATTCGTGGATCTTTTACAGTCGTTAAGGGTCGTCAGAAGCCCGAAAGTCTGACAACCAGCCTTACCAAAGGGTATCTTATTACCCAGTAACTGGGTTGCGGAGGTCAGATAGGCAGTCGCTCCATGTAAAATACTGGTAGGTACTAGGTATCTAGCTCTATCCGGTTAGACTAGAAGCCGATACCAACATAGTTGGGAAAACGCTCGGCAGATCATTATTATCAGATGACATAAATGTTGTTGTAAAATTTTATACTTACTTATAACAATATAAAATCACGCTTGTTTTCGCCGAAGGGCCTGTCCTAAGCCAAGAGTCACCAAATGGCGAACCGCGGTCCGGATTCGGACCGCCGACCTATTTTGTGCCTTAAGTAAATAGAAAAAAATAAAATAAACAAATAATACCTATTCTTTTAAAACAACCTTTATAAGCAGTTTTCAAACAGAAGCGTGTTACATCCTCTTTTTTCTCTATTCAAGGGTGGTTAAACAAAAAATATTTTTCTTTTATTTATTTTTTACTTATTAGTATTTATTTTCATACGACATATTTGTTTATTACTTACTTAAAATAAAACAAATATTCAGGTTTCGTTTAATTATGTTTCGTCTCTATTGCTCGTCTTTCAAACCGACCACGACAGTCATAATAATTTTTTTAAACAAACCCCCAATGAGACTAATTGGTGATCCCTGGGTTAGGCGGATGTGAACCTATTAATACAACCACATTTCACCAGTTACTTATGTCCAATTTTAAACTTTTGATAAAACTAAGAAGCCATTACTGTTGGCCCCTACATTGGAAATAGAAATAAAAGTGGCATGTGACATGCAATTGCGATATAATTCTTTTTAAACAGGAACCTTTAAAAGCTGAATCTATTTTTAAATCTATATTTATTCGATTCATAGGAAAAAACGACGCCGCAGTCAAAGTAGGCACCGCGGCAGTATTGTATTTATTTATTAAATAAGTAGGTACCTTATATGCTTTTCTGCCTCGCGGTTTTTACTACTTGGCAGGACATGGAAATTTCTTTATTATATATATTTAAGTTAAATATTAATGTATTATACACGTAAACCTTCTGGAATCAATTCTCTAAACGGTGGTGAAAACCGCATCAAAATCCGTTGCTCAGTTTAGAAGAATAACGCGGTCACACAAACAGACAGGAAAAGCCATTTTAATCTATAATTCTATAAAGGTAAATAAAACAATTCCGGGTAACTTACACCATTTATAACTCAAGAACGGCTGGACCGATTTTTATGATTATGATTTGATTTCTTGCATTTGTCTCCGCCCCGAATAGCAGAATAACTATTAAAACAAGAGAAAAATTCTAAAAAAAAAAACATGGGCATAATTCATTCGTTCTTATTGATTCTGAGGCGGTACGAAGCCGGGTCAGCTAGTTTATAATAATGCGTAGAAGTGAAATCACTATAACTTTTGGGTCAAAAATAAAGAACCAAGTTCGTTCGCCGAACATAGTCGACGCTTTTTTACTTCACTGACGAATTGTCTGTAAGAATTTTTTTGCGAAGAATAGTCTAGTAGTAATTAATCTTCGTCCGAACACTAGCAGGCAAGTTATTGGTAGGACTCATAAAAAACTGTTTTCTAGACCTAAGTCAATCATGACCATAGATTTTGCTAACTGGGTGATTAATGTTTTTTTTTAAATCTATTTTATGGTCGGACCAAGCCATGTCCGAACGAAAATGAATAATGAAATGATTTAATTTTTTTGTGAGTGAATTCCCTGTACGTGTATGTACATTGCGAGCCAACATTTAAAATAATATGAAAATTCAATTTTCAATAATATAGCGGAACTTTTATCAATAAATAGAATGATTTCAGTTAAAGCGTGTGAAAAGCCTCGCGAATAATTTAAACGCTACACTTGATAGATAGCTGTTGAATATTTTACGCGGCTTTTTGTCTTTGGCAGCGGTAGAATATCATTTATTTATAAGTCGGTACATAGAAATTGAAATAAATGCCGCCATTTAATTTACCCTGGGGAAAGCTAAGAACAGTACTTACCTACATACATATAGGTATTGTTTTGATCTGTATACAAACATCCACCGTAGTTAATCTATTTGATATCTGCCATTATGTATTTGCCGGTAGATTATGTAGAGCCATGAATAGTTTAATTATGAGCACGTGTCCATAATATATGTGGGGCTTTCGCCTGTTATCACTTAGGATACCTTCCGTTATTATCATTATTTACCTAAATATATATACTACTAGTGATTATTTACCTAAGTAGGTACCTACCTACTTAGGTAAATAATCACTAGTAATATGAATAGGTAGGTACCTAAAACATATAGTAAATACGGGGGGTGGCGTTAGTTTGAAAAAGTAATTTTACACCGGCTGAAAATCATACCGAAAATTGTTTTTCCTAGGTCTTTTTTAAGGTTGAAGATGAACCTAAAAACCGTTCCCTAAGGTTTTGGTACGGTATGAAATTACTTTTTTATGTTTTTTTACAACTTTTCGCTTGCTCTAACTTTGGATTCACTCTTGGGTGCGGCGACTGACTCTCACCACATTCATGATTATTGAGTGTTACACAACTACTAGAAATTAAATTTATTCTGTACAAAATTGGTCGCAAAATCGAGCTGTACCTCCCCTAAGTACTAATAGGTACTTTGGTATAACTTGAAGGACAACATCCTTCATGATACCAAGCTTAACTGCTCTAAAAAATGTAGTAGGTACTACCCTAAATGTTTTTTCAAAACCTTTACATAAACATAAACCACATTGGTAACATTGTAATCCTTGTTAAAGCTGCCAACGACAACAAAACGGGAATAAAATAAGTTATTGAAGCCCAATCAACGTAATAAACATTCGGAGTTATATCGATAATAATATTGCCGTTAATTGTTACGCGAACCAGACCCATCCTCGCCATATTCCGCTAATGACGCACGATTGGACCGTAGCCTTCGGAAAATTATAAATATTTCATGCTTCATTCATACAATTCCGTATTATCGTATCATGTACGGATCCCGCAACTTGACTATAAACACCGTTCCGATTATTCGAATAAATAGATTACGTGGGATAAAAACAGATGTGAGAAAAATACAAAAAAAGTTCCCAGCGTGAACACCAGGCCTTTTTGTTGTATTCGTTATTTGTTTGTGACATTGTTTTTCAAAGTATATTTCATGTTCAGGATAAATTCCGGTAGGTGTGCAGAGTCGGCACCTCGAGGGTCATGTCAACATAACACAATCATAATCTAACCTTATCTATAAAGCTGACACGAACTGGGGAAACGCCGACATCGCACACCTTATGGCCAGTGTCCTTATCGTCACATATTTATAACTTCAGCTGTACATAACTGAATAGGAATATGCTGAATTCCGTCCAGGGAATGAAATAAAGTTTATATATCTA
This sequence comes from Apamea monoglypha, assembly GCA_911387795.2. Taxonomy (NCBI): domain Eukaryota; kingdom Metazoa; phylum Arthropoda; class Insecta; order Lepidoptera; family Noctuidae; genus Apamea; species Apamea monoglypha. The sequence goes on from OU426920.1 coordinate 7,163,218, forward strand.
GTTTAGATGTTTTACGAACTGTCTAGAAATTAATGAATAACAATATTTTTATGGTAGTTATCGTCTCGCTCCAGATTCCACGCCGTCGGATGGAAACGGCGATGCCAGCTAATCTTGCTATTGATCGATTCCTAGTCGAGTTTTGAATTGAGATCGAAGGCTCGTTACTGTTTGAGTGGCGGAGGTACGACGCAAATAGTGATTATCTAACTAAGTACTTACTTATTATTAAAATCATTAAGTACTACAGATGCCTGGCAGTGAAATAATCCTAAAATTAACATTTTAGGGGGTTCGTAGCTAAATAATAACAGCCGCACGGGTCGGTCCGTAGATGGGTGACAATCACAGATTTATAAACTAAAGGGAGATATGGTGTGGCTGCCGAACTGTTCGAGACCGGCTGTCGCCTTCAACTACATATGCACTACAATACGAACACGCGCTCACTCACACTATAACAGTCACCACACTCAACGCGAGCCAATCGCGTAACGCAGATCGCAACGTTGAGACACACAACTACATTGACAATTCTTATTGACAAATCAACGGCGCCCGCGTTTGTTTCTGTTTTGTGCATACATTGTTCGCACGCGCCACGCCCCCTTGGCATTTCTCCCTTTAGTTTATAAATCTGTGGTGACAATCCATTACATATCGAGACCCCTACGGGCCTCGGAAAGCGCGTAAAACCGTTGGCCCCGATTGTCATTCGTAGATCTTTTACAGTCGTTATGGGTTGTCAGAAGCCCGAAAGTCTGACAACCAGTCTTACCAAGCCAAGGGGTATTATTATTATCTAGTCTTGCCATAAATATTGTCACGAAGAAAAAAAATTTTTTTTTATTGCAAATAATATTTATTACTTTTACAGTGTGTTAGTTTAATACATAAATATAAAACAATTTAAAATATAAAAAGCTTATTCGAAGTGGTCTCCATTGGCTGCAATACAGTCCTTTAAACGTCGAGGCCAGTTATCAATAGAAGCACGCACTCTCTCCATGGGAAAATTCTTCACTGCCAATCGTATGGATTGTTTTAGGGACTCCAAATTATCATGTCGTTTAGAGCAAGCCGTACTCTATAAAACTGACCATAAATCATAATCCAGCGGATTAAGATCGGGACTAGACGACGGCCAGTCTTCAGTTCTGATGAAGTCCGAAACGTTCACTTCCAACCAAGACTGCGTGGACCGAGCTTTATGACCCGGCGCCGAGTCTTGTTGGAAGGACCATACTTTGTTATTGAACATGGTGTTGTTAAGGGGCTTCACTACCCTCTCAAGAACGGTATCTTGATATACTTGTGCTGATGTTTTGATACCTTTTTCACAAAAATATGGCTCAGTCACTCCTTCATAGCTAACACCCCACCAAACCATCACTGAAGTCGTATAATGCCCACGTTGCACTCTGTCGACTAATTGGGAAGCTTCCTTAGAGCTTTGAGCATAAAAACGGTCATTTTGTTTGTTAAAATGTAGCTCAATTGTAAACATTTTCTCATCCGTAAACAAAATTTTTCTGTGACCTCCCTTTGCTTACCGCTTCAGTAGTTGTTTCGATTTTACCACCCTATTCTTTTTAAATTATCAGTTAAAAAATGACCAGTGCGTCTCTTATAGGCTGCAAGTCCTAAGTCGTCTTTTAAAATACGCGACATGGTTCTGGGTGCTATCTCCATCTCCCGAGATAAAATCTTTTGCTTTCGGACAGGATTTCTTCGAATTCTTTCCCTTACTGCTTTGACCACCTTTTTCGTACGAACACTACGTGGACGGCCAGATCTTTTTCTGTCACAAACAGAGGAGGTCTCATTGTACCTATTAATAGCCCGGTACACAAACATTTGACTAATACCAAGCGTATGGAGAGTTTTAAAAATTGCATTTGGCTCCATACCAACTTTGTGTAATGCAATCACAGCGATTCGGTTCTCTTTCTCACTCCATTTTAATATCGCAAAATATTGTACAACTAGCTTCTGCCCGCGGCTTCGCCCGCGTGGATGTCGGAAATTATCCCACGGGAACATGCTACCGAGACAAAAAGTAGCCTATACAGCCTATTAAGGCATTAAGTCAGCCTTTGTACCTTTTTTGTGTGCAAAAAGTTTAAATACATAATTAAATCTATGTTACTCCATAACATCAGCTATCTGCCAGTGAAAGTCCCGTCAGAACCGGTCCAGCCGTTTCGAAGATTAGCCGCAACAAACAGACAAACAAAAATAAAAAAATGTTTTTTATATAAGTACTTAGCGTGTATATTTTCATTTTCATACGCATTTGGTCAAATCTGTTATTTATTAAGACCCCACTTCACTCTTGTCAAAAGGTAGTTGTTTTTGAAAATAATGATTAAGATCTCATAATTCATTAATTTCTGAATCTTAATCATTATTTATTATTTACGTCTACGCCTTATAAAAGTAAACCTAAATACATACTTAATTTAAAAAAAAATAAACTCAATAACAGAAAATAAAATACCTACCTACATAAATAAACCTATTTCTGGTGATAACTAATCTAAACTCAATAAATAAGCAAAATCCCTAAAAACTAAGATATTAGTTTTTAGGGATTTTACGATATTGTATCTTAAGATAAAATATTATAGTATCTTAGCCGTGTGCAGCGCCCCTTAGTGAACTCCACTGCGGGTGACGTAACCTACGACAAACTTATTATTTGCGGTTGGTACAGTAATCGGATCTAGGGATCGAACCGCAAAATTAAGTTTGTTTTTTATTGTATATACTTTTCCGAGATAAAAAGTACCCAGTGTAGTGCCCAGGGTATTAAAGAATAATTATACCAAGTTTCATCGTAATCGAACCGGTAGTTTTTGCGTGATGCCTGAACAAACAGACAGACAGACAAAATTTTTTTTAATCACGTTTTTGGGTTCAGTGTCGGTCTAGTAACACCCCCTGCCATTTATTTTTTTGATACTTTCAATGTACAGAATTTTCACTTCTACAGATTTATTATAAGTATAGATGTATTGGCGCCAAAATTAGAAAACTCAATGAACAATCGTATAAAAATGACAGCTTCCAAATTCAAATGTAATATCTTTCTTATTTTTAATTGTAACAGTATTTATGGCCAGACTGTGTATTACCCAGTAGGTAACTAGGTTGTGGAGGCCAGACAGGCAGTCGCTTCATATAAAATACTTGTATCCATGTGCATTCGGTTAGACTGGAAGCCGACCCCAACATACATAGTTGGGAAAAGGCTAGCCAGATGACCCTAAAATAAAGATTTAAAAAATACGACAGATGTTTCAATTAATCCATCATGATTTAAACGTGGACAGCTAAAAATGCCACTTAAGAAAATGACCCTTATATTAAATTATATTTCCACTCCATTTGATTTATTAAAATTTATGAAAAGGAATTTCATAAATTTTCGCTCCCTTTATTTGCATATTTTACACCTGTTTATTAAAAACAGCGAATCATAAATTACGTTAGATTGTTTTAAATAAAAAGCAATCTGAATCCAAATATCACTTGGAGTTGGGAGTGGCGAATATAATGGCTACGACGTTGTCCAAAGTTCTTACTAAAAGATAAATTACCCACAGTACTACCTTACCTTCTTGTTGTAGAAAAAGCTAAGAAGTTTTAATTTATTTTCAGAACAAAGAAACCGTCACCAAATATAGTCATAGAAAGAAAGAAAAGATAAGAAAGAAAATTTGTTTATTCTGCAAAAACTAAACGCACATTGCAAAAAAAGTGAGACGGCTACCGTACTTACCTATATTGATCATTACTCTAATTTATACAATTTGTTATCTACAGACGCCAGCACATCAAGCTACTACAATCTGTCAAATTTCTTTAATAGATTTTCAACTTTATCTCTAAATCTTTAAGGTTCAAGGTTGATTGGGAAAATTTGACAGTTTCGGGTAGCTTGACCTGCTGGCGTCTGTACCTACCTACGTAGCGATTAGTTTTTAAACTCGACAGCCTTTTGTAAGGACCATTGACCCTACCACCAAGAGACCAGTATGTATGGCTGTGCGATCTGCATCCTAATTGCGTAACACACTACCATTACTTCATATGTTTGAAAAATGTGTCTGCTCAACAACGTAAATAACGCAATGAATAAAAAAAAATAAAAAAAAAATTATTCAAGTTTATAGTAAAGTAAAACTATGATTTACATTAATTACAATCGAGGAAAGTTAAATTCTAACTGTAATGTAGACCTGCCTGATCTAGGTTTATGGAAAACCTGTGTTTCAGGCCATCAATTTACATGAAACATTTAAAAAGAAGACAGCAATAAACGTATTAGAAGCTAAATTGAAAAGAAGGTATAATATTTTCAATGACTTAACCAGTTACTATTTGGATATAAAACTAGAAAACTATTATATATTAAAACTAGGTTATGTAAGATATACAATAATGTTTAAATAAATTAACGAATAATATTAAAGTAGATAAGGTGGAGATTATTATTTATTAGGTAAAGGAAGAGGCTTATATTAGAGTAGGTAGATAGATTTTATTTTAAAATTTCTAGTAGTTTTTCCGTGTCTGCATAATTGAGTTTTGCTAAATATTCGTGTAGTAGCAAATTACACCTATTATAACTTAAACTATAAATCTTGTTGAACTGTCAAAATGAAACCCATTGCTACTGTTAGTGTGTTACGCAATTACCCCGCTGAACCCTAAGTAATTGCGTAACGCAACTAACGCACTACTAATCAAAATCTGCACCCTATTTGCGTAACACACTATAAATCTCAATTTTAATTATTTTGAAGGATATTGCTAATCCAATGCTTTATGTTCGAAAACATTTGTCTGCTCAACTACGTAAATAACGCAATGAATGTTGTTGAACTGTCAAAATGAAACCCATTGCTATGGATAGTGTGTTATGCAATTACCCCGCCGGATCTCAGACTTGACAACCAGACATGACACAGCAGTCCTGTAGATAATGATGGCTTTACGACGTAATACTTATATTAGGTATGAGGTAATTTGTGATTATCGATTTCTTTATCAAATCTAGTTACCTAGAGGACACAAGTATTTATCTTTACGTACAAAAACATTGCATAATTGAAATTGAATTTTAAATATTCAAATAGCTTTTAAGATACAACAATCCTACTAATATTATAAACGTGAAAGTTTATATGGATGGATGGATGGATGGATGGATTGATGGATGGATGGATGGATGGATGGATGGATGGATGGATGGATGGATGGATGTTTGTTACTCTTTCACGCAAAAACTGAACGGATTTGGATTAACACATAGGATACTTTTTATCCCAACATTCCCATGGGATCGAAACTTGTGCGGGTGAAACCGCGGGGCGCAGCTAGTACGACCTATATCTATAAATAGATCTCGTCGGAAAAGCGAACACACAGAGTGTTCGCTTTTTCGACGATTTTCCTGGTGCCAGCCCAACTGGAATTAAAAGGAAAACATCGTCCCAACTGGGAAAAGCTGACGGATGTGTCGGAAGTTCTTTATCAACTCACTTAAAATAATAATTGAAACGAAAATAATTTAAAGTTGAATGTGTCAGAAGTTTCAAAATAATAATTGAATCGAAACGTATACTTAGAGGTAGTTTACTTGATTCATGTAAAAGAAACAATTAGCTAGTTGACGTACACATAAAACACTTTGAACATCACACGTAAATTCATTCTTATGTGGTAGTAGGAATGAATTTTTGATGTTGTCTATGCCTGCGGTGACAGTCACGTCGGCTGGTGTTGTTCCCATGCACAATTATAGTTCATCAAGGAGAACGTAGAAAAGTGATGGTTACTTTATACATAGCTTAATAATCGTGTCACTATAGATTAAGTTATTGTGAGTATAAATTATTACCTATTAGGGCAGCTGACGAGGCGGAAAACTAAATTAAGGATCTCTTTACAGGATGTCTAAAATTATTATTCGAATATTGCGCCCACGCGAATTCAGATCGAATTACGATTTTGGTAGCTATTGGCGGGGTACCTGATTGTGTAAGACACTAACAGTAGCAATGGGTTTCATGTTGACAGTTCAACAACATTCATTGTGTTATTTACGTTGTTGAGCAAACATTTTTTTCTAACATATTAAGCAATGGATTAGCAATATCTTTCAAAATTATTGAGATTGTGATTGCAAGTGTGTTACGTACCTACTTACTTTCATGACAAACTAAAAACTACGTACCTATAAGGTTGAGTGAAAAGTCACAGTTCAAAGATCAAACTTTCGAATCACACTTGACCAGTTTTGTTTTCCCACACAGACATGACACGAACTTTAAACAACCTACGAAGTCTAAACGTACCTAGGTACTCCCCGTATTCCTTATAATATTTCCAAAGTTCGCGACAGGGATAAACTGTTTTTTATATCAATTAAAAGATTCATGATGATTCAGAAAACCGTTATATTGAGTATTAGATAACGATAGATAAAATACACAATTGTAGTTAAAGATAAAACGGATAACAAACAACATTCCACCCTGGCTTTCGTGCCTGCCAGTCGTTTATTATTATTACATATACTTCGCGTATTACTCATAAGGTGTTATAATATAAGAACTCCAAGTGTTACACACATGTTTATAACCAAACAGATTCAATAATGCACTGGCGGTCAATATGTTGTTATTTCTGTGCGCCGCGCAGAGAGACTAAAACAATTAGCCTGTAAGTACTTTTGTATGCAAACTTAACAATAGAATGGTGGAAGTTTAAAAATAAATACTTTTGTTTTAGTCACTAACTAACGGAACTTCATTTGAGGTTTACCTACCTACTAACCCGGTTACTGGATTGAGAATTAAAGTTTGAACTCTTCAAACTCTTGTTTTTAATTGTTAAACTCTAGGTATAGGTACTAGGTATAGGTAGTAGTTTTAAGCCCGCGAAATTCATTTTTTAATACCCTTTTTTGCAAAAAAGCGTTTATTGCCCGTGGTTCAACCGCGTAGTTCTACTAGTACCTACGACCAAGGGTATTTTTTTTCGGTGGTTCTATCCATCGGACCATCATTATAAAATTAAAAGTATATCTACCTACCTAATACCTTATTTGTAGTAGACGTAAGAAATTTTGAATTTCGCGGGCTTTTACCTAAAATTCTCGTGTTAATCAATTAATCGCTGTGATTATTACACTCGTACCTATCTAGTGAACCACCCACTCACAGTGATGATGATTATGATAAACTAAGTACTAATACCTAATCGCTCGTTTTCTTTCTTATTGCCCTTACTCCCGCATGCTTTACTTGTGACGCCACATTTGGAACGTCCTTATTTCTTTGAATCTTACCAAGTTAGAGTAGTAAAAAGCATCTAAGCAAAACATAAACACCGCATTATGTGGAAAGAGAAGCTTCGGATCTATGTGCATTATCAACGTTCAATAAAAAATGCTTTATAATATTCCTTACCTACGATTCAAAATTGAAAAGATCGCTAGCACTTCCCTTAAAAGAAACCAACTTTTTTAAGAAATTTCAGAACCTCCCTTCCATTTTTCCATCTACTTGAGTAGCTCATCCCTAATTCCGTGTTCGCCCGTTCCTTGTCGTGCATAAGCTATTTTAGTGCTGATTCATACAATTCATCTTGTTGCACAGAATAACCTTCAGGATTTGTCTTCAGTTTAGGAAAATAAACAACTGTGTTTACCTATTGGGAAAAAAGCAGCCGTTATGTTATATGCTTTGTTACATATGGCTGATTTATATCAAACCATATTAACAAACCCAGGTGATGAATAGCATCCTTTCGATCAATGGATTCATCATACATAATCATGAAACAAATTTACCCCAATCGGACACGGGAATCGAACCCAGCCACACAACTCGACGCATTATATTCTATTCTATTCTATTGGCTCAGAACTTAAGAGGGAGTTCGACACGACCGTGTCGGTTAAAAAAAAGATACGAGCCCGTGGAGCATTCCAAGTTCATTAACAAATCTATCGATTTGCTCGAGCAATAAGAATTCGAACAGTGACTAATTATAGTTTTGATAAAAAGTTAAGTATGTAGTCTATGTAGGTATACAGAATAAAATATCATATGGATACATTGATTATTGCTCACTAGTTCTGTCATAATTATAACGATCGGTATGTGTCATATTTCCTTTTTGACGTTTGATTGGATAAAAATAACCTAATCTCGGTATTATTTTATTATTATTATACATAAGTAAATTGTATCCGCTTGTAGTGGCAAGCGGATGCAATTTTTATCCATTTCATCAGAATTTTTTTCAATTTGAATCCGCCCGAAAAAAAATTATTAGAATGTATTCGGAGTAACTTAATTGCTACCTATTCAAAGAATTTGTACAAACACGTGGTGTTTCTGCTTCAGTGGATACTTACACTGTTTTACGTTGAAAATAGCATTGAAATTAAGTGCAGTAACAGTTCATTGTAACTGAGAATGGCTAGACAGTCTAGATTCGAGACATGTTTACCTACTTACGTAGATGCTACAGTACAATGTAGATAACAAAGAAGACATTGAGCTTATATCGTGATCGTGCGTGACTACCAGCTTATGACGCCAAACATTTGTACCTACGTCACAGACAGACGATGTTCTGTCGGTCAACAGCACTCTCCGTAGGAGCCATTTTTAGGCTTATGCAACCTTGGCGACTATTTATAGTAAGGTAACAACACCTTTATTTGTAACAAACTGCCTTCTATCTCAAGAGCATTCAATCAATGTGCAACAATGCATCAGATTTCGCAATACACTGTCCTTGTTATTAATTATTCATGTAGAATGTAGAAATACCTAATTATATACGACTCTGATACCTACACGCCTTTTATAGACGCATTTGTGTACGGCACTAATTTTATTTATCATGTCTCTATGCATCACATAGGGCAATCCGTAGCCAAGGTTACTAGTGTACCTACATACATGCCTGTTCTGGCATCCCACCAATAGACAGTTTCACGCGGTAAATTAAATTTACCTATGACATGTGCAAGTTTCATTTAGCCGTAGCTTAGCGAATAACTAAGACTAGTTTTCCCAAATAGCTTTAAAGACTATAAATATTCAAGTTATTGCAATTTACAGAGTTAGTCGCGATATGCAGCTACCACTAGTCAAGACTGTGCAAGGCGAATTAAAGGGAATTGTTTGCAGTGGTGTCGAGAATTACGTCGCGTTCAAAGGCATACCATATGCAAAGCCGCCTCTTGGAGAATTAAGATTCAAGGTGAGTATCAAATGAAGGCATACCCACACACTTCGGAACGTTTTTTTCTTCACTTCAATAGAAAGCATACCTAAGCATGCACATTAGTATTCACTTGAAGACTATAAGCATATTATTAAGATGGTATTCGCGAAGTAGACACATCGAATGAAAATTTTGCTTAGGAACACTCTAACTCTACAAGTACATTAGACGGCAAATTATGTTACCATATCAAGTAGTTGCTTACCTTGGGTTGATTATGTATTATAAAGTTTAGTACGTAGGTACATAGATACAAAATTTTATACATTTTATTTAACGTAGATAATGCAATTTTTGTAAGTTTAAAATACTTTAATACAATGCTTGATGACTTCAAACGCTTCTATCTCTACCAACCTACCTAGTTTGTAATGGCATGTACTTAATCGAACCTCTCATAATTCCCATTTTTCACTCCTAAAAATATTATTCAACGCTCTAATATAATGATTGCGCCTCTTCTTAAACCTGTAATCATTCCTATTTTAGGGTCATAAAAATACTAAATACCCAAGTGACTGCGACCAACTTGGTTGTAGTGCTCGCTCGGCTCGCGCGCATGTAATCAGTTCCACCCTAGCTTAATTACTGCGACCAACTGTGAGAAAAGGCCAGAAAGTTAAGAGCCCAAAAGAATATTTCCCATTTGTAATAGTTCCTGTCGATGGAACGTGTTAGCCAAGCAGTCTAATCTAATCATACTACTTACTATTTAAGTATACTAGGGTTCGACAGGTTATCGATATAGATTTAATTTTTCGTTTATGGTATGCCCAAACATTTTCTGCGCATAGACACGCGGCATTGTCGAGTTGTCCAAAATGCAGGTCATATGGTTCGAGAACCAAATCCATAACTACTTGTCGTTAGAGTATCGTCGACCTGCCTACTTGCTCATAGTGAGATTACATCCTCTCTGTACTTACTTACCAATGTGTACGTTTTCGTTCCAGGCACCGGAGCCCCCCGAACCATGGCAGGGTGTTCGCGACGCGTCGCAGCACGGCCCCGTCTGCCCGCAGTACAACGAACGTATGAACCGCATAGAAGCCGGCAGCGAAGACTGTCTCTACCTTAACGTATACACCAAAACACTCACACCACCAAAACCTCGCCCTGTCATGGTCTGGATTCACGGCGGCGGCTTCTACACGGGATCGGGCGACTCAGACTTCTATGGACCAGAATTCTTTATGGAACACGACGTCGTATTAATGACAATCAACTACAGACTAGAAGTCTTAGGCTTTTTGTGTTTAGACACCGAAGAATGTCCCGGTAATGCTGGCATGAAAGATCAAGTTCTCGCTTTAAAATGGGTGAAGCAAAATATCGCAGCTTTCGGAGGCGATCCCAACAATGTGACTATCTTCGGCTGCAGCGCAGGATCTGCTTCAGTGTCCTGTCACTTAGTATCCAAGATGAGTTCGGGATTATTTAATAAAGCTATATGCCAAAGTGGAGTCTGCCTAAATGAGTGGAGCTATAATATCTATGCACGTCAAAGGTCTTTTCAACTAGGAAAATTGCTTGGAAAGGACACAGACGATCCAGCAGAACTTTTAGAGTTCTTGAAAAGTGTGCCAGCGTCATCCTTAGTTGGCATTCAGTTACCGAGATTAGAATTAAAATACAATGATTTAATGGACAGTATTCTATTTGGTCCAGTAGTCGAAAAAGTCGGTCCTGAAGCAAACAAATTTCTATCAGAATCACCATTAGAATTAGTGAAAAATGGGCACATGGCTAAAGTGCCTCTAATATTAGGATACACCTCTGGCGACGGTATAGAAATAGCAAGAAAACTGCCTCTTATAGCTCCCTTTCTGTCCACCCCCGGCGCTGTTGTTCCGAGAGAATTGAAACTGAAATGGGAACCAGAAAGAATACAGAAAGCCGACGGAAGGATACGAAAGCAATATTTTAACGATCAACAGATATCAATGGAACTGATACAAGAATATTCGGATCTAGAAACGGACAGAGTGTTTTTATACAACATCCTTAGATATGCACGTTACCACGCGCAGTACGTTTCAGAACCAGTTTACTTTTACAAGTTTGCTGCAGAAACTGAGAGAAACTTCACAAAGAAGTCTTACAATATGGATTCCTTGAAAGGCGCATGCCACTCCGATGATTTGTCGTATCTTTTCAACGTCACATGCTTAGATGTACCATTGACGGATGAATCTAGAGATATTATAAAAAGTATTGTGCGACTTTGGGTGGATTTTGTTACAACCGGGTAAGCTTAACATAATTATTGTTTCTAGAGTACAGTGTAGATAAAAAAGAATATGAATTCAGCATATGATTCTAGACGATAGAATAGTTTTTTTTTTTTTGTAACCAACGAAAATTTTCTACACTAGGTTGGATCATGATGAATTCATTGTTACAGTTTGCGAACTGGTTTCTTTTTTCCTGTATTACCCCATAAAAACATAGATTAAAATATACATTTTGCATAAATGTCATCTTCACATAACTCATAATTTGTAGCAACAAGCCATATTCCTAATTTAACCATTTGTCTTTTCCAGGAATCCTACGTCGAGAGGCGCTGTAGAATGGAAACCATTCAAGGAATCTGACCGAAATTATTATATCATAGGAAAAGAACTCGAATGCAAGCGGGACCCTAACAAAGATAATATGACTTTCTGGGAAGATATTTATGAAGAGTCAAAATTAAACATAATTAAGAAATAATAATATATCTGGAAACGACTTAATACCTATTTCTAAAATCACTTTCTTTAAAATGGCTTATCTCAAGATCTGTCTTGTGCACAAAGTGCACTTATTAATTCAAAAGGTTATAGGTAAATAAAACTTAAAGAAATTAAAGAAATTAAACTAGAAATAAAAAAATTAATAAAGAAATTAGTTTTCTTTATTAATAAAGAAATTAGTTTAAAGAAATTAAACTTATAATGATTTCTCAAAATCCACATTTTCTTACAAATACACTGTTCGAGAACCGAGATATGGGTACTGCAATATCCACAGAGTCTTAAAAGATGACGATTGAAATATCTGACACCTGTATTGTAGTTAAAAATATGCTATTAAACAAAAAATACATTCTTAAACATTTAAAATACAGTCGTGCCAGCGACACGAAGAAAAAGAAGAATGGAAGTCAGACCACTGTATGTTACTGCAGTATTTATTACAATATTAGAAAAATAACAATACCAACTAACATCAAACACATTCACATCGTTACACTATCATCGTATTTTAGTATCCAGTCGTATTTTTGTAAAAAGATTAAATACAATAAATATTGTACTAAGGATCCAGACAATTTTTTATAAGACGTTTTCATCTGTTTGAAATATTTCTATAGGTATACCTAGCATGCACAGGTGACTTATTGTATGATCATAGCTTAATCCAATGCTGCTCAACCCCAGGCCCGCGGGCCACACTATGGCCCGCCAATCATTTTTAAATGGCCCGCGCAAGTCCTGAAATACCCACCAAATTGATAAATCCCGCCAAAATTGCAGCCGCGGTAGGAACGAAGTGTCCGCGAGGAAAATTATAAAAAGAGAAACAATTGCAGAAATCACATTGATTCAAATGTAAGGTAAGTTGATGTTAGCATCAACTTACCTTACATTTGAGAAGATAAGTACTTAAGTTCAATTTTGTTTCTTTATTCAGCATAAGATGCTCTTTGTTTTTTTTATACTAAATATTACCTAACAAAAATAAACAATGATTATTAATTTCATTTTTTAATATTGGGGTTTTATTGCGCATGTCCTGAGTACCTAACTATAATAGGAATTGTCAGTGGCCCGCCCGAAATGCCTGAATCCTCCGTTTGGACCGACTGTTAAAAAGGTTGAGCAGCCTTGGCTTAATCTAACAGATAACATGGAAATGAGATTGATGGTAATAATACACATTTACTAACTCCAAATAGTCAGGCCGGACAGAAACTAAGACACCCATGTAGGAAGTATATGTTGAAGTCCTCAGAGCTTGGTAGGACTGCTAGCACACCGACGCAATGAGCTGCGAAAACGTTGCAAGCGAACAAAAATATATGAAAAAGTATTGCTTTGATATTGCAGCGGTAAGCATCGGTGTCCTAACAGCGTAAGGGTAAAATATATTGGACCTCGTGGACCGTACGACGGTCGCACCATCCGTAAACGTTCGTGTCACGGTCAGTAGCGTCCGGAGCGCGAGTTGCGCGGTGGATCGCGGCGTCGGTTCTCGTTACCGCCACCGCCTCCGCCACCGCCGCCGCCGCCGCCGCCGCCCCCGCCGCCACCTCCGCCACCGCCGCTGCCACCGCCACCGCCGCCACCACCACCGCGGGAGCGGGAGCGGCGGCGACGGTCACGGGATCTGCTGCGCGAACGACGCGAGCCCTTGCGACGCGAGTACAAGTATCTGGAACATAATGATGAGACATGAGCTTAGAAGAGATACCGAGACTGGACCTGAAGGATTGGTTGCAATTTGCAATAGATCAGGAAAAACAGAAAGGCAGATGCTTCCCTTGCATTTGCCCCGCAATGGAGCACACCAAACTTCGGTAGAATATTAGGACTATAAAAAATAAGGTATTATTTATATTTTTAACCGATTAAAAGGTTAATTTCCGCACTTAGTCCTTGAGGTGGACCATTGTGCGTGGCGGCCGTCTGCGGTTATTCCAAACAGCCCACCTCCTTCAAGAAGTTGACTATGTCTCCTGGTCTGATTAGAACATCTATTAAAGATGTGGATGAACCGAGGGTTTTTCTTCTAATCTAGGTGACGCCTGTGCATTCAAAGAGCACACCGTCACTGCGCCTTCCTGTGCAGGCTTAATAAACGCCTGTTAGCCTGCAATCTACGAATGGCTTAGCTTCCCGCTTGTATGTGGGTGAATTCCTGTAGTCACCTGCGGTTGAAGGAGATGGATACGATAGGTTCGGGTCCACAGACTGACGCGCTGGATGCTCTCTTGGCTAGTTCATCAGCTGCGTCGTTACCTAGTGATCTGCTGTGTCCTTTTATCTATTGCAGTGTCATTGTGTTGCGGTGAGATACCGTTACTCGACCTAGTGCATTGTGACATTCTAATGTTAGTCTCGGGGTAATATATTTTTCCGTAAGGATTGGAGTACTGAGGCGCTGTTGGAGAGTATACGTGTATGGGTGTCCGTAACTCCCCTGCAGTGCGATTCTGTAACCATCTCACCGTGAAAACTTAGGTGAAGTGAGCGTGGAGTGAGCTATCATTCCAGCTAATGCCAAGGGATTGAAACTATTGACAGCTCACTTCACCTAAATTTTCACGGTGAGATTTTGACAGAATCGATCGGCTGGTTTCTATGGCGTACACCACTTGTACAATGCCCACACACTCCACCAGGTGTTAAAAATTCCCAGCGGGCTGCATATACAGTGTGTCAGGACATGGACTAGCGATATTCTAAATACTTAAATATAAACTATTTTAAAGTACAATTACACTATAGGCTTGGGTCCAATACACTTCCCCGCAATGTGGCAGCCATTTTGTTTTTGTTGTTGAAGAATGCTCTATGCGAGTACAAAAAAAATCATATATCTCAGTTTTAGTCATACTGAGATAAAAATAGGCTTATTCGAAAGGCAATAATATAGTCTACCCTTTGCATTACAAAGCAATGTGTTCACAATTCCATAACTTTTGAAAAAAAAATGTAACTCCTGTTCTGGAGTCGGTCTTTGATCCGTCCGTCGGCGTATACTCTCATCTCTTGGGGGCCTGAGTAGTCATACTGTTCTTCTGTGAGTACAGCAATGTTTATTAAACATCGAATTGTAACATAACGCAACCAGACAAAGCACTGAATAACCAAACTGTGTCAGGAATCACTATGCAAGTGACTCAATATTTGATTAGAAATACAATCTGCAATTTGTTATCAAATGCTCATATTACTCAAAGCTACGACATATCATATTTTAGAAGTATTTGTAGGAAATTTATTGCAGTTACTACACTAACTACTAGTAAACTTCCATCAAGCCGTTGGTCCTGTGCCTGATCTCACTCCGGTCGTGTCCGATTGCCGCCCCATCGGACAATGAAAGTGAGGGAAGAGAGAGTACACCTGTGTGTGTTACTCTGTGTGTGTTACTCTGTGTGTGTCACTATGTATAATATTTCCCGCGCCGATGGCTGGTCTCAGCTTGAAATTGGTCGCCGTGGCCGAAACTCGGGCTGGAGGAGTTTACTATAAAAACTAACAGACTTCCCTAAGTAAGCTAACAAACTATTGAGTATGTCAGACTTTTACTTAAACAAGCTACTTCGCTACTTTTGTTAGTTGTAATGTCAATATGAGTAACAAACAACAAAATGCATTCATAATCACACCTAGATTAATTAAAATCTTCCGAAGATGTTCAAGCAACTATTTGTAGCTCTGAATCATCAACAAGAGAAAATTAGGGTCAACACCACATCACACTAATATTATAAAAGCGAAAGTTTGTGAGTGTGTGTTTGTATGTTTGTTAATTTCTTCACGCTCAAATGGCTGGACCAATTTAATTACATAGATTAACACATAGGATACTTTTTATTCCGATATTCCCAAGGGATCGAAATGTATGCAGGTGAAACCGAGGGGCGCAGCTAGTTAGTTCAATAAAACTTAATGTCTCACCTCCTCAATTCTCTAGAAATAGGCTTCAAGTGCATGAAGTTGCAGAAGCCACTGCGAGTGCACTCCCCCATCTCATACTGTCGGCAGCACGCTTCACGGAAGTCCGTCACAGGGGATAGTTCAGCATACACTGGACGACCACCAAACCAACGGTTGTTCAGGTCATTCACAGCTTTTTCCGCGTCCTCTTCGCGACGGAACTGAAATTGGTAAAGGAGAAGTGACGTGAAGGAATCAAATTAATGTGAAATATTTTTGTGAGTGAGTTATCACCACCGTTAGTCAATTCTCTCTGCATTATGGCAAATCATAGAGATTGTGTCATATGAATGAAAAGCAGTACCTTTTAAAATAAAACCATACTACAATATTATAAAAAATGGTATATCATGGCAACCAAATATTTTCTTGAGAAACTAAACAGCTCTTTACTTTCTTTTACATTAAGATCTTTAGAATTAGGAAATAACCTGTTGTTGTACTTTAACTTATTGACCGCCAGTCAGATAAACACAACCAATGTTTTATGCCCCATGCTGCCTATGTTCCTTTTTGGTTTTTATTTCATTGTGTGGCCCAATAATATAACAATTTATGAGCTGGGCGCTGTGGGCATGGCAATTGATATAAAACCAAGTGGCCAATAAGTTTATTACTAGAATACATAATAAGCCTATAATGTCCCCACTGCTGGGACACAGCCCTCCTCTCGGTGAGAGGGAATGGGCTGTAATCCACCATGCGGGCCCAGTGCAGGTTGGCAGATGTCATATGTCTTCGAATTTTTGGTTCTAGGACATGCACAATGTTTTCCTTCATCGTTTTGAGAGCAGGGCTGACGAAATAATTTACACAAAGTAAAGTGCCTGCCTGGTCGCTCTTAAGTCGCAACCATTACCTCTTGGCCACTACTGCTCCAATTACTAGATTAGATAGATTTATTTCAACACCCTAGAACAAGTTGGTGCATTCCATATTTTCAATTGACAATTTTATAGATGAAACCTTTAAGAACTCACCTTAATATAAACATTGCCTACTAGATGGTCACCCAGGTTGTCACACACATTCATCTCCTCAATTTCTCCGTATTTGTCTTCACACTCAACAAACACATCTTCGAAGAAGTTGTCATAATGCTCCTGCATCTCTTCATCAGACACATTGGCCACAACCACTGAAAGTAGAAAATATTCAAGTAAAATATGAATGACCAAAGTTATATAGCTTTATTACCACAAAACTGTGTTTTTCAGCTGTTTAGACAACTGTTCAACAGGACATGAATGTATGGAGTTTGATGTTAGACTGACAGTACGACACACATTGAGCAAGTATATAAGTTTTAGTGGTAAAGCCCTTGGTTTTTAATAGGTTGCAATTAAAAAGATGCTTAGCAAGTTCTAAAGCTTGGTACAGATTAACAATGATTATGAATAATAGGAAAATGTACTTACAATGACTGCCATCAGCAGACTTGGCTGAATTCTGAGGATTTACATAAAGATTTTGTAACAGCACTGTTTGTGAAAAAGTTGGTTTGTTGTGAATACGGGAACAACGGTCTCCATGTCGACATGCCCCGATTTTAAAATAGAAGGAACAATTGACTCTGAAAAATGAATAATAATGACATAAACCATAGGTCCAATGAAAGTAATTATGTCCAAATCAAGGGTGATTATGTATCATTAGCAGGCTAAATTTTAGGTGTACTGGCACCGATTCATCACCGATCACAGATTTGGTAGGCCGAATATATATACTTCTGAATGGCTGTTACTAAAGATTGATAGTGAAGCAACTGCATCCCACAAAAATATAAATGCAACATACGTGATACGAAAAGATAACCTCTATTGCTTTCTAACATTTTTGTATTCGTAAGATCAAAAAGAGTAATTGAAACGTTAGGTACGAACTTTCTAAAACCAATTATGTACTTACTTATCCTTTTCTGTTCCAAATATAGCAGCTAAATACTCTGCCATTCTGAAACACCGACCGCCACGGTCGCACTCTGCGTATCAGGCGAAGAAATTAAACTCTTCTTGATTTTAATACTTGGTAACAGGCATGTAAACTCTGACGAGAAACACTTAAAGGTTAGTTAAACGCTATACTTGAAAAATATTAATAAATTCATAAAACTATCATCACAATCACCACGACCAAATCACCAAGCCATGAATGAATGAATGAAGATTTATTCTCTTTACTCTATGGGTGTTGATCAGTGTTGCCAGTGCCCTTTTGTAAAAAGTAACATAAATTGAGTTAAAAAGTAACATTTTGACGACAAAAGTAACATTTTATTTTTTAGGGAATATTTAAATACATAGTTCAAAAAACTGTTTTTTCTTCTTTGTACTACCAAAACTTTGGATCGGTCGTTTAGTCGAAATCCGAAATAAAAAATACATTTTAAAATAAAATATGTAATAAAACTGACGAAACAGTGAAACTGACTAATCACCGAGACTGGCAAATTTAATAAACTGACGACTGAGGGAATCTGACCAGTGATACGCGGACTCATTATTTCTTAGTCTGTAATATAATTTGAATAACTACTCTTTTTTTTTTAAACTTTATGCCTACTTGTGGACAGCGTTGTGGGTTACTTTATAAACAAATTGCTATTTTGTTAAACTAGTTGTAAGTCCTTATAATATAACTGTTTGCAGTTCCTCTCAATAAAAAATAAAACTACCACATAGTAAACGAGTATATTCAATACTCGTTCTGCAAGTGCGCGAAACTGCGAAAGAGATAAAATCATCGGTACCCATTCCTACACATCAAGATATACATAACCAGTATAAGCTGACTTGTGATTGTACGAAAAACCTATACAATGCGAGTTCTGTCAAAACTGGAAATGTATAAGCTCGATGTGTCGCCGTGTGTACAGACGCCAGCACATCAAGCTACTACAATCTGTCAAATCTCTTTAATAGATTTTCAACTTTATCGCTAAAGCATTAAGGTTCAAGGTTGATTGGGAAAATTTGACGGTTTCGGGTAGCTTGACCTGCTGGCGTCCGTACGTACGGACGCCAGCACATCAAGTTACTACAATCTGTCAAATTTCTTTAATAGATTTTCAACTTTATCGCTAAAGCATTAAAGTTCAAGGTTGATTGGGAAAATTTGACAGTTTCGGGTAGCTTGACCTGCTGGCGTCTGTACCATGTAGAGATATTTTCATTTGATCGGTTAAACAAGGTTTGCCAACATTAAGTCTGCAACTGTCGTTTCTGGCAACACTGGTGTTGATTGAACTGTTAATTGATTTCGTTACTACTACACATTAGCAAAATAATAGCAACCGTAGTTCTACTAGATTCTATCACATGAATTTCAAACTTTTAGCCTGGGATTTAATCATAAATGGGGTTGAAGACTGAAGACTCGTCATCGGTGGAAGCACTCCGTCCGCAAACCGCTATTGTTTTGTTAATGCAAACATAAGAAAAACTTTTTAACAAAAAAATTAAATCGGACTACTCTGTAAAAAGTTATGCGAGGTCATACATAAAAAAAAAACATATATGCGTCGACTTAAGAACCTCCTCCGTTTTTTCGTCGGTTAAAAAATGAGTTTCGTGGGTTACCTAATCGCATTCCCCTTAAGTTCATTTTTTGTTGAAAACTGGAGGCGTTTACCAGGAATAGCCTGATCGGAGTTGAAAACTAACTCAAGGATGATATTGCTAACTGAAAATATTCACAAATATTAATTCTAGCACTGATCTAATGTAATAATATGAACACACACGCACCTTTACTAATTACTTTACATAATATCATACCACAAGTGCCTGTAGGTAAAGAAAACAGAGTTAGTTCTCTTGGGAGCATCACTCATAAACGAATTTCTTCTATATAAAATCTTAGATTTAGATTTATAGTACGACAAAATATTGGGTTTCCAATTTTGTTTTGGAGAGCTTAGTTTACTTACGTGTTATAACAACTTTGGCAAATATATGGGTCTCCGTATTTTTGCAGTCAGCAGCTGCGCAATGGGGTACCTATATTAAATAATTGTGAACGTTGTTTGTTTACAAAAAAATGTATGGATAGTGAAAGCTAGCTGTCAAATTCTACGACACGCAATAGTAGCGACATCTGAAGTGAGTAAGTGGCTGTTTTTATGCCCATTGGCAACGATCCGTAATTCAGTTTCTATTATGTATTATGAGTGTGCTTATCGACTCACGAGTGAAGACCACAACTCACGACACTCACAGACTCACTATACTTCATAAATGTGTATATATTATCCAGCTTTATTCTTACGACTGTTCAGTTCAGTTCTAGACTGAACTGAAATTGGAGCATAGACTTGGAAGAGTTGTGGTGAGTGAATAAGTAAGTACTGGTGGATTAGAGAAATGTCAAATTTGTTCAGTCACCAACTCGGTCACACTTTGTTTTTAACTTCTGTGGTCACTTCAAAATAAAGTTTCAAGGCGCGTGCTCGTCAGTGTGGTAAATTTAAAATAGGAGGCCCATTTACTTAGCAATAAATAAAAATAGTTTTCTAAAGTTGTGAAATAAGTCTATCTATAATGACTTCCAATTCCTCACTGGATAATTTCTGCGGTTCTACGTTTTGGGTTCGTAAACTTAGATGTAGTGAACAAATGTTTAATTTTGTAACGAATGTTGAAGTTTTCAGTCAGTAGCTAACTTTTAAGTTTTTTTTTTCCTTTTTAATTTTACGTTTAATTTCCAACATTGTATTCT
The DNA here is from genome assembly GCA_911387795.2 of Apamea monoglypha. NCBI lineage: Eukaryota > Metazoa > Arthropoda > Insecta > Lepidoptera > Noctuidae > Apamea > Apamea monoglypha. The sequence continues at coordinate 7,183,962 of OU426920.1, forward strand.
TCAGCTGTAATCGTACCTACCAAACCATGATTAAATAAATAACATGAAGGCAAGGCTAATGAATTAATGTTGTGCAATATGTTGCAAAAAATGAAACAAAACATTCTGTACGAAGTTTCGTACAAAAAACGCAAATGGATTCATAAATTAACTTTTAAAATCAACTTATTTTGATATGAATTCCCTAACACAGTCATAAAGGCAATTAAAAATACATACTTAATAATAACTGATAACTTAAAAAAATGTAATCATCAACTTTAGAGAAAAACCTAAGTTGGTGAAGTTTAAATGATGGGGCATCTATTGATTTAAAAAAACTTTTCTTTAAAGATTTTCTCGAATATTATTGTGCAAGCTAAATTGCATAACAAAATAAATACTTAGATGTTTTCATAATGCTAACTAATACCTATTCTTAATATAATTCTATTAATACCTATTTTTATTATCATTCTAGGATAGCAACATAACATGGTATACAGACAATCCCGACTTCACACCATGTTTTCAAAAGACAGTTCTTGTATGGGCACCATGTGTATACCTATGGGTTGCAGCACTGATAGACATCTTCCATATAGTTAGCAGCAAAGAGGGCAACATACCCTGGAACAAATTAAACATAAGCAAACTCGTTGTAACATGTCTCTTAGTAATATTGCAAATAGTCAACCTAATCCGAATTACATATGAATCATCAAGAGAAGTCAATAATATATATGATGCAGATTTTTATGATCCTGTTGTGAAATTGTTAACTTTGGTGAGTATATTTTTTTTATTTTTTAAAAATTTTATATTTATTTTATATAACACCCCTTTATTCATAAACATTGTTTAAAGTTAAGTTGTGAATAACAACTGCTAAACATCACTTAACTTTAATAGTAGTTTATTAATAATCCCCTGTTTATATGAGAAACTAAGGCTCTTGTAATCACATATACACAGCGACAGATCAACAGTTCCAGTATAAGCTGACTTCTAATTGTACGAAAAACCATACAATGTGTTGTCAGCTAAAACTGGAAATGTATAGCTTGATATGTCGCCGTGTATACTCTTGTACCTCAGTAAATATACCTTCTTAATTATTATATTGTTCACTGTGTCCACTGAAAATTTTTAAGCCATTTCTTCCCAAATCTTTTTGCAGTGGCTTATCTAAAAAATCATGTCACATTTTGTTAGAAACATTATTTTTCCACTTAAAGATTACAGAGAAACAAAGTAAAGATTAACAGTTAATATAACTTGGTTATTAATAAATAAATAAATAAATGTTAGTAACCATAATTCCTTAGATTAGGTATCTGTGTTTATTTTAACTACAAACAGACATGATAAATAATTTTCCCACTACCTGCAGTCACAGCTTGAAACTGATGTTATCTTAAGCCAGTGACTGAAGGCCTTTGTAATTAAAGTTAATGCAATGATTCTATTATAATTTAGTTGTGTTATTTATACATAGATATACAGCTAGCTTAGTTTACTTGTGCAATATGTAGCTTACGAAATTACTTTTTATTGTTTTCTTTTTTGTCCATGTGGTGTTTACCTTTAAGTAATTGTTGCACTATGTAGAGTTTAAACATATGTTTTATTTTTGTTTGTAAATTAGTGTAAACAATTGTTGGTAGACCTAATAAAATAAAATAAAATAAAAAATAAAATTAACAGACATCTTAAAATACTACCCACTTTATAGACATTATGAATAATGATAAAGTGAGTAGTCTTTCATTCAGCAGCCTAATTGCGTAACCATTTTCGACAAATGATTGAGATTAATTGGTTTCGTTTCGATCGCTTTTTGTTTCATTTTACGATTTTCTTAAGCACGTATCGTTCACTCTTTTAGCGTTTCAAACCAACAGCTGTTGCTATTACATGATAGTGGAGTTACGCAGTACGAAAATCGTAAAATGAAACAAAAAGCGATCGAAACGAAACCAATTAATTTCAATCATTTGCCGAAAATGTGTTAAAATTCGTAAATCCTGCCAAGTGCGAGTCGGACGTGCGCACTGGGTTCCGTCTTACGTCTTTTGTTACGATGGAGGCCTTAATAACGCGTTTTTTGTGAAAATTTCAATTGGCTACCTATTAGGGTTAAAAAGATACAATCGCACCTAACTTGCCAAGGTTTTGGTGTAGTGGGAGTAAGTTCGCGCATGTGTGTACAGACGCCAGCAGGTCAAGCTACCCGAAACTGGTAAATTTTCCCAATCAACCTTGAACCTTAATGCTTTCGCGATAAAGTTTAAAATCTATTAAAGAAATTTGACAGATTGTAGTAGCTTGATGTGCTGGCGTCTGTACACATAATACAACAATTTTAATTTCACTTTTATTGCTTTTCATTAGACTATGGTTATTGCCATAATTTATTTTTAAACATGTCTGTTTAGAGGAACGTTAAAGAAAGGAAAAACGCATCTAACGACTCTTGCCAAGTTAAGTTAAATGCTGTACAGCCCTGGCTGTGACATAGATGAAAGGCCGGACGGACCGACAAACAGACTGCGGCGCAGGCTTAGGTATTACTAGGGTCCCGTTTTCAATCTTTGAGTACTTACCTAAAAATTGAAATCCTAAAACGACGAAACTCAAAACTATATCTACTACTTAGTAAATTACTTAACTACTACCTACGAGTACCTATTAAAATACGGTTCTAAAGTCTGACAAATAGAGAGACAGCGCGTGCTTTAGTAAACGGATTCTCTTTGTAATTTCGATACTTACCTACCTTACGTTTGCATGGTAGTTCACTGAAAGACTGGGAGGTTTCATAAATTAAAGTACAATTTGGTTAAAAACGAGATTTTAATAGGGTGTGCAAGGTTCCTTGTTCGACTTCGGAACCTTAAAAGCGATGTTTGTAAATTACCTCCACAGGTAAATAAAGCCCTACATTCTATGATATTTATAACTTGTATAGGTATTAAGAAAATTGTGCAATTAATTGAATCAGTTTGAATAATAAACAGGAAAAATATAAGTAAATATAAAGGTATGCAAGTAGGTATTATTCTCATGTATGCATACCTAGCCTATACAACAAAAATATCGGCCACCGATTGTATACCGTCTGCGAACGGTCTAAGGCCCTTTGGACACGGCACGGTTTCATTACGGTACAGCGTATAAACCGCCTTCGTAGTAAAATCGTGTCTGTGTACGCTACACATCAAGCTATACATAACCAGTATAAGCTGACTTCAAATTGTACGAAAAACCTGCACAATGCGAGTTTAGCTAAAACTGGAAATGTATAGTTTGATGTGTCGCCGTGCTTCTACAAGCTTGCATAGTGATTCACTATGTAAGCTTGTACACGGACACGTTTTTTCTACGGTACGGTTTATAACACTGACGAACGTGCCTACCCTACACACGGGGAATAAAGCGAGAAGAAACGGCGTGTGTGCACAAAGGGCACAGTTTGGCGGCAACGTGCCTATACGTACGTCTCACGTGGAATATCATGACGTCGACCTTCGCAATTTATCACTCTAAAGTAGGCATGCCTACTCAAATAACTAACCGATTAAAATCCAATATGGCGGCTGCACAAAATTTCAAATTTTTCGTCATGGATGTCGTTTTCGTGGTTTTTGAGAATGCTAAAGCCGATAATAAAGTCAAAATGAAAATCTAAGATGGCGGCTGTTTTTAATTTTTTTCATATTTGTCTTTATGGGTCTCGTTTTCATGGTTTTCAAGGGTGCTGAAGCCAATAGTGAGTTCAAAATGAAAATCCAAGACGGTAGCTGCCAAAATATTCAAATTTTTCATGGGTGTCGTCTTTATGGTTTTCAAGGGTGTTGGAGCCAATAATACGGTCAAAATGAAAATTCAAGATGGCGGCTGTAATTTTTTTTAAATTTTTCATCATGGTTGTTGTTTTTTATGGTTTTCAGGGGTGCTAAAGCCGATAGTGAGGTCAAAATGAAAATCCAAGATGGCAGCTGCATTATTTTTTAATTTTTCGTCATGGGTGTCGTTTTCATGGTTTTTGAGGGCGCTAAAGTCGATAGTGAGGTAAAAATGAAAATCCAAGACGGCGGCTGCGAAAATTTTAAAAGTTTTACTGCCGCCATCTTGGTTATTCATTTTGAACTTCGTAATAACTTTTTACTTAAAGTGCGTACGTACCTAACGAAAAAGTGTGCCTACCTATTCTGAAAACCAACTGCCACTGGGTACTGGTACTGCAATATATTTTGCTGACCACATTCGTAGTTACGCATTGATGATTAATCTTTATCAACTTGTACATTTTAGAGGAAAATTGAATTGAATTTTTAATTTTCCTCTTAGATGTACAAGTTGATAAAGATTAGTCATCAATGCGAGATTATTCACCTACTAGGTACTTACCTAGTAGGTATAATTTTCCTTCGATATCTTATCAAAAAGAAGTAAAAGATAGCGGTTAAAAATGTTAAAACGGCACACCCAAGTCCGCCACAGCTTAGACTACTTTTGTTTGGAAGGTATCACAGCCATGTATCTCTGTGTCAATGTGCATCAAATTCTGTCCCGGAGTTCTTTATTTATTTTAAGTCAAATAGGTTTAACTTACAGTTTAAAAATACAATTAAACTGTGTTTAATTATCATCATGATCTATTATTATTGAGTCCAAGAAGAGAACCGGTCTGTGTATATTCTCTTCATATTTTGCCTGGCTCAAACACCATATTACAACCATTACGTGGGCGCAGCAACCCAAAGTACTCGTACCCTGAACAAAGCACCCTGTTTTGCATGAGCAATAATAATGCTTCAGTGCATTTAATCCACTCTCATCATCGTACTACATATCTACTTTCTATGTTACGGGTTTGCTTTCCGCACTTAGTCCTTCAGGTGAACCATTGTGCGTGGGCCATGGCGGCCGTCGGTGGTTATTCCAACCAGCCCACCTCCCTCCAGAAGCTTATTAAGTCTCCTGGCCTGTTGAGACCATCTGTGTAAAATCTGGGTGTCCCGAGGGTTTCTGACCTAATCTGGGTGACGTCTGTGCACTCAAAGAGCACATGCGCGACGGTTTCATCAGCCTCCATGCAAGCCCTGCACAGGGGGCTGTCCGTTATGCCTATCGTGTGGCAGTGTTTGTTTAGCGAACAGTGTCCTGTGATGGTCCCCGTCACCAGGCGCAGGCCTTTCCTGTCCAGGCGTAGTAACCTGCCTGCAGCCCGGTGACGAGGTCCATCGGTTCTCTGCTTGTGTGTGGGTGTACTTCTGTAGCCACTTGCGTAGTTGAAGGGGATGGGCACGACAGGTTCGGGTTCTCGGTAAAGCGATATATTGAAGTGCCCGTCCCCCCGAACATGCTCACTATACCTAATAAATTTTTGCTAATTTAAGTTGATATGTACCCAGAAGAAAAATAATCAGTTCCCTTTGGGTAAGCGAAGGAAATGTTTCTAAGCCAGGAAAATCAGCGCTCATTTCTTGGAAGAGTACTCGTTGTCTGTTCATGCGGCGTCTTGTGACGAATTCACCTACAATATTTTGCATGTCTAGTCTTTCATTTATTCTTTCTATTATCTCAACCACATGCTCACTATCGGCGAGAGGCACATGAAAACAATTTGTTAATGCAGCAGCAATTCGAAAGTCTTGAAACATGTGTGGCATTGCACTGTGGAAATATTCTTGTCGAAACAGCTTGAAGTCGCGTTTAAAACGGCCATTAACTACTTCAACAACCCATCGAACAAGCGTGACTTTTCTGGATTCGTTTGCTTGCGATGTTGTCAGCTGTGTTTCCCCACTATGAACGGTATGTGGCATATACACTTCATAACCTAACGCTTCGAGGTCTGGAACGACGTCTCTGAATCCTCTATCCAAAATGAAAGTATCATGCGGCCTGAACTGCCAATTAAATGGATGGTCTTTGTTATATATTATATCTTGCATTATTGATGCATCTGACTGTTTAGCACAATGTGGACCGGTGACCTCAATTATATAGTCATCCGAACACACAAACATAAACGGTTTTAATAGATTGTTGTATTTGTGTACTTTTTTGAAGAACAGAACCACGCACCTCTGCTCCACGCCTCGGGTGTTGTACCCTCTTGGTTAACGGAGTTAAATAATAATCATAATAATAATAAATCCCTGGACATTTCACACAGCACCATTTGTCCCAAGCTAAGCAACCTAATGCTTGTGTTATGGTAACAAGATGGCTGATAAACTACTTATATACAATTTTTTTTTTTTGTAAATACATACATATTATAGATAGAAAAACACCCAGACTCGGAACAAATACATGTAGGTCATACAAATATTTGTTCCGTGCGGGAATCGAACCCGCGACACGCAGCGCAGCAGTCAATCGCTTAACCACTGCGCCAACCGTGCCGTCAAAAGAGACTCGCTAGCTCTTTCAGGACTGAAGCCCCGCCCGCTTTAAGGAGCTCTGTCGTTATTCCGTCAGCACACGGTGCCTTGTTGTTCTTAAAAAAAAACCTCAACTTCCTCGAGTATCTCGGACTTCGAAGTCACGATTCTGCCATCCGCAGTTCTTAGTTTCGTCAGATGGGACCTCCCTAATTGCTGAGCGAACACTTTCGACCCTCGGTTCTGCTCAATCGCGAGTGTTGGAGCACCGAAGGTCTTTAGATAAAAAAAAAGTTTATTGACAATATAAAAGAACAAACCTTACATACAAATCCCAACAATCCTGTGATTTGTGTCCACTAATACAAATATAATTACGTACTTATGTGGTTATGAATACCTGTGTACGTTGTGCGGTTGTTTGAGCTTAATTCACACTGACCTCCGTACTAGTGAAAACTGTATTACGGCAGGTCAGTCTTCCTCGTTCACAAACACTCACACACTTCCACACAATTACCGATAATTTGCATTTGACTGCGAAATAAAACACTGATTTATGATTATGGTTATAAGAGTACAGACACTTAGTAGGTATTATTTGATGATTTGATGACAATCATAACGAGGGTAATTATAAAATATTAATCCCAGCCAAGAAATAATCTAACACTCACAGCTCACACATGTCTCACACAAAATTGTAACTGCGCTCAAATAGTCTGTAAATAGTATTAGATACCTGGGCGTAATTTTAGATAATACCTTAAACTTTAAGGCCTATGTGGAAGTATTGACGGGCAGGGTGCGTAAGTTGATGTTTATTTTCAAAATACTTAGAATTGTAGCTGACCAATTTATTATCCGCAATGTCTACTATGCGCTCTGTCAGTCAATATTATCTTACTGCATTTCTTGCTGGGGTGGTGCTTCTAAAACCACATTTCTTCCATTGGAAACTGCGCACAGAGCTATATTAAAAATTGCAAACTTTCGTCCAATTTTATTCTCCACCACTGTTATATAAAGAATGCAATGTTCTTAATGTACGACAGTTGTTTATTTATCATGCAATCTTATTTCAACATTACCTTACTCCCTTTGTTAAACTTAAAAAACGACGTAAATATTTAATTTGTTCCCTTCCACAGCCCCGCTACTCCTTTACGAAAGGTTTTTTCTATTATCTTGGCCCTTTCTTGTACAGACGCCTGCACATCAAGCTACTACAATCTGTCAAATTTCATTAATAGATTTTCAACTTTATCCTTAAAGCATTAAGGTTCAAGATTGATTGGGAAAATTTGACAGTTTCGGGTAGCTTGACTTGCTGCCGTCTGTACAACAAAAGTAATGCAAATATTTCAGTATACCGTTTATCATTTCAAGAATGCAAATCAGCAGTCCGCTCCTTCCTACTAGACAAAACGTATGACGAAACTGAATATTTTCTTCCACACTGAATCTTTTTTACACTATCATAAGTATACACGCTTCACTCATACTCTCAAAACACAAGCACACATATACTCCCACACAGCACACTTACCCATATCTGATATAGACTTTAATACTTTCAGGCATTTTCCATTAATTTCATTATTTTTTTTTATGTTATAAAAACTAATATCTTTATTTTTTTTCATTTTAAACACTAAGCAATTGATTTCTCCATTCTTGAGGGATACGGCAGTTTCTCTTTACTACAGGCTATTATTTATTTATTTATTTAATCTTTTTGCACAAAAAAAAGGTACAAAGGCGGACTTAATGCCTTAGGCATTCTCTACCAGTCAACCAAGGGTGGTGAAGAGATTAGATGGCAGGTGCTTTGGTTGAGAGGGACAATAATAAAAAAAAAAAACTCTTAGAACTAGGTAAACAAATAGGTACATAAATAGGTTATATACATACACATACATACTATTACTATAATACAAACTTATAATATATATAAATATTATGTAGCCTATCTAAGAGGACAGTACCCCAACTATTTATGTTGTATACCAGTGTTCATTTGTAAAGTGCAACTATTTTTATTGTATTTACTGCAACACCTTTTATGCAATAAAGTTTTATTATTATTATTTATGATTGACCTTTTTTCATGAATCACCCCCGTAATAATTATGTTGAAAGAGTTTCAGAATTAATAAAACATTGTGTAATTTTTGAAGCGAAATGATTCACAGGTTGCGGTATTATTGCATAATTGTGTGTACAGATAGGTATTTACGAATCTACTACTTAGATTAGGTTTGTACTTGAAAGATACGGAATACATCATCAAACCTCGGCGATAAGAAGACGGAAATAGAAACATGAAAATTAAAACAAAATTAATCTAACTAACTAACATTATGCAGTTCAATCGTCATGAGCTGTTCCAATAAATTAACAGAACGACTGAAGTGGTGAGACGTTCAATTGGCAATCATTATCTACTAAACTGCATTGCATAATAGATCGTATAACGAACTCAACAAAATACGTCATGAATTCCCTTTTCTATCAATTTTATCTATGTTTTTCCTTAAACATTGGTTTCATTTGCAGATGTTGTCAGTAACATTATTATGTTACAACCGAAAATATGGCATCAAGACCTCAGGAGTGCTGTTTTTATTCTGGTTATTCCTCCTACTAGCTGGTCTACCGCAGCTCCGGTCTGAGATCGTGCACTACAGTTCAAACACCGACGCGTATAGCCGATACAGTTTTGGCAGTTATATCTTGTACTATACGCTGACATTAATAATGTTCATATTGAATTGTTTCGCCGATATGCCGCCCAAAGACACACCTTATATTTATAAAGAGGTAAAACTTACTCTACATATCTGTGGTGTTTGGTATATACGTCGTATATATCATTAGTCCAATATTGGTCAGATTTGTTTTGTACATAGGTATCACAGTTACAATTTTTTTTTTTTTACTTTTTGTTTATTATATTTTGTAAGTCTCCTGCTGCTTAACAGTGTTGTCAACATACGTAACTATTCCGATTTCTAGAAATTTTTAAAGTATCAAATTTTCTTCGTGTAAAATCAGATTGTTGGACTTATCACGTATGTACAGACGCCAGCAGGTCAAGCTACCCGAAACTGTCAAATTTTCCCAGTCAACCTTGAACCTTAATGCTTTAGCGATAAAGTTGAAAATCTATTAAAGAAATTTGACAGATTGTAGTAACTTGATGTGCTGGCGTCCGTACCAGACACCACAGATATATTCTTCAAATTAAAGTATTCCTTCATCGTTTAGTCTCTAAAACCATTTGCTTAAACCAACAGATTCAGTCCCCAGAAAACAAAGCAGGCTTCCCAAGTCGGCTGACGTTCAGCTGGTTCGACCCGCTCGCTCTGACAGGCTTTCGAAGAAGTCTCACTGAAGAAGACTTATGGCCCTTAAACCCAGAAATGAGCAGCAAGGAGGTTGTCCCTAGATTCGAAAAATTCTGGCAAAAGGCTTTTAGAAAAAGAGAAGAGTAAGTATTGGTTTACTTTAAATAATAATTATTTCGGGAGTTTGGGGAGGACAAAAAATTAACACTGGCATTTTGAAATCATCAAATAGGTTCTCAGCTCCAACGATCGAAAAAAAAAACAATCTATAATCTAAATAGTAGTGATAGGTCGACTATGGGTTTTGCCATACTGTATACTGTCCTTGTGCGTTTGTAAATAAATACTTAGAAAACCACATGTGCATGCTATGCATTATACGGCATAGTATACATAATAATTTGTTCCGCTTGTAATGCTGGACTCGAACCGGGAACACGTGGGCGAGTATCGAAGAAGCTATCAATCAAAGTGTCACCCCAACACCCCATCCTTAAAACCTGCTAGTACCGCCGCCACTTTCAATAATCAATAATGCGGTCGTTCTAGTTATAAATAGAAAACGCGTAAGAGCACTGTACAGTGTACGTACATAAAATATTTCATGATATTAAAACAAATACACGTGTTTATGTGTCATATAATCATAATAATATTATGAAATACCAGAGCTTACTTCAATTTACTTTGGGTTTCTTTTAACATGTTATTTATTTGAAGATCTCTGTTCGATTACCTAGTTACTGTATGTTTTAATCATCATGATGACTATTATTATTCAATAGGTTATAGGACTATTAGTATTCACAGGTTATGTTCAAGTCATGGTGATTTGTAGTTAGATAAGAATACCGTGCGTATTCCCATCTATTTAATGATAAAATCGATAGATACCGGGAAATATTGTTCTGTTACCTGCCAAAAGTAATAATAATACCCCCCCTACCGCCGTATCTTTATGGTGACGTCATGGTAGGACTTGCGCGCTCCGAACTCTAGGTCTATGCCTGTAGAGTTTATTTTGCCGGAGCAGGTCTAGGATGAGGAACCAGACTATGAGATATACATAAACCAACAGGACAGTTTGTGGCGAGCTGTTGGACAGTAGTGACCCCACGGGCCACGGACCCGATCTCCCGGGAGAAGTCTTGTTTCTCATCTCTGGTTTGCCTTTATTAACCGGCTGGAGTAAACGATGACGGTGAACAGTGCTTCTACCTCTTTCTTGTCTTTATTGGCCGGCTTGAGTAGAGATTCGCAAGAGTAAACGTGCTCAGAGTCAGGAAGTATTTCAATAAGATGCTGGAAGGAGCCGTGGAATACCTCTACACTCTTCAAGCACCTCAGGATATGTTGCCCCCTTATCGCTACGTCGCGTCGCTATGCGCTAGCAACAGTTTTCGAGGGGCCCGTTATAATGTGCAAGTCACTCCCTGCCATTTTATCCGTGTATATCCAAAACATTGATCAGGCAGGGGCCATACTCCTTCCAACGTTCTAGGTAACCAGCCCACTTTAGCAACCCAAACCCAAGTGTCCAATATCTTTGTTTCCATATCCTGCAATAGTCCTACACCAACCGGGGAAGGTCCCTGGGTGCACTTGCATAGTGCACACATCTATGTAAACCTTCCTCATGAATCACTCCGTCCATTAGTTAGAGTTTATCGCGTTTAGACAGACAGACACGCGGCGGTGGAACTTTATTTTATAATTATGTAGTAAAGTGAGTCTATGAGGAACGTATGCCTATTGCCTTTTCGAATAAGCAGTCTGTACAATCTCTCCACAACTTTGTTAAAATATAATTTTAGGCAACTCAGTTGATTGTACAATACTTAATAATGAAAGTAACACGACTTGTGACTTTGTGACCTCGCTTTCGTTTTCATTTCTTGGTTTTTTGCACTGGTATGCACTGCACTGAGCGTTGAGAGTAGGTTATTCAGTTATTGTAACTACATCATTACATCACATCTATCTGTTTTTCAATGTCATATTTATTATATGAAAATGTCCAAGTTTAAAATTAATTAACTGGGCCCGCTTGGTGGATTACGGCCTATTCCCTCTCACAGAGAGGAGTCAGGGGGCCTGTGTCCCAGCAGCGGGAACGTTATAGGCTGATTATGTTAAGAGCAGGCCCATTCAACAAAAAGAAAGTACCTCCCTGTCCCTACCTACCTAAGAAATCAATTTATCCGTCATAGAGAAAGGTAAAAGGAACTAAATCGAAATCTCAATCGAATACTTCTTGTACGAGTACGTGCTTGGTTCAACGAGAATGAGACATGGACGCTAAATAAAGTACTCGAGTAATTTGTTTTAATTACTCTGATAGTCTTTTGTTTATGACAAAAGACTCTTTTGTTGATGAGTATTTGTATCTGACCTCCTCACCTGGATACATTTGTTGTACCTATTGTACCAATTAAGAACAGTACCTACCTACCCCGTCCTAGCCCATTAAAACAGCATAAATGTACGTCAATCACAAGGACTTTATTTTTGACAATTCAACAGTAGCTACATTTATTGCGTTAGTCATACAGAGTAGTTGAACAAACGGGAAGTTTTTCGCAAAAATATGAAGTAATGCTCGATTTCTGTGTAAGTGATATCTATTAATGGAAATCTGATCACGACGATGGTGTTACGAAGTCAAAATGGCAATAGGCCCACGTCCTAGAATATAGAAATTACAGCATAACTGGCAAAGTATGGATGCACTATACACTTCTGCCAATCCTTTCCATAATAAAAGTGTGATGTCTTAGGTTATCAAGGCAAAATGACGGCATTAGTTACATGGCAGAATGTGATGTGGCTGAGTGCTGCCATAGATACTTAGCTAGCTTATAGCTTCTGGCCGCGACTTCGTCCGCATGAAAGTTGTTGTTCCCCCGACTCACCCCGTCCTGTCGCATCGCATCGCCTGCTCGCGCTATTACTTCGTTTTCGTTTAACGTTCTTTCCGACTTTTTCGTTTTGCTCGGCTCCTAAGGGTCCTAGCGTGATGTTAAATAGCGTATGTATATACTTCCTAACGAACTGGGCTATCAAATGCTATAAGAATGTTTTAAATCGGATTGGTAGTTCCAAAAGGGGTAATCCCCCTTACGTACAGACGCCAGCAGGTCAAGCTACCCGAAACTGTCACATTTTCCCAATCAACCTTGAACCTTAATGCTTTAGCGATAAAGTTGAAAATCTATTAAAGAAATTTGACAGATTGTAGTAGCTTGATGTGCTGGCGTCTGTACAATCTTACACATAAACAAATTTTACCTCTTTATAATATTAGTATAGATTAAGACCAATAATAACCACAGTCTAACAAACAAGGACATCGATTGATTCATATTAATATTATTTTTCCCTTAGATCCACCAATGCGAATGCTTCAACCGGTGGCGCCGCCACTGCGGGTGAGAAGCAGGCAAAAAAACCTACGTCCATACTACCAGTGGTCTGTCTAGCTTTCGGAGGACAGTTTTTGTTTGCCGTGTTCCTCAAGGTGATCCATGATGTACTTATTTTCGCGTCACCTCAATTACTTAGGTAAGTTGTCTAGCCTTGACATATTGGGTTTTATTCATAGCCGTTGCTAATAGTTTTACATAAAAAATGTATGTTTAAACAGTCGCTAATCATTCAACTTATCAATTAACTTTAACTAAAGTTTATTATTATTATTATTTTAAAGGGGATTATGTGCGACTAAATTACATAAGTTATAGGTAAGTTTATTATTTTTCGCTCGTCTTAACGGGGCTCCGGGGCATTACCGTGCCCCCAGGATTAATACCGATGATGATGACATTTATTTCTGTAAATTGGTTCAAAAACAGTACTTTTCACACGCCAAAAATAAATTATGTTTAAAACTGTATTCGCATTTGGCGCGTTTTGACGTCATGTTGTAGCGGTCTCAGCGTTGCGTTTACGCATGGCATACCTACGTTCAACGAACGCGAGCGCTGAATATATGCAGAGAGCGAAGACTCTTAATACTTTGAAACTTTTTGCAAGGTACAGTCAGCGTCAAAATATTTAGTGTTCCTTCCTGTTTCAGATTTGCATTTAATTTCAAATACGCCTCTTGTTGGAAAGTTACTTAATAACGTTTACCAAGAGTGTTGCGACTGAACTGACCAACCGCAAAACAAGCAAAGATAATTAATTATAATCTACAAAATTTATTTGTTTCATCATCAAGGTGTTTTTAATTGCAGCTATCTCATTGGATTTATTGAAAGCGGAGATCAGCCTGTGTGGAAAGGCTATATGTATGCCGTCTGTTTGTTTGGATGTGTTATCGTACAAAGCATGCTACTGGGACAGTACTTCAAAAAAGTAGCCGTTGTCAGCATACAAATCAAAAATTCACTTTGTAGTGTTGTATACAGGAAAGCTCTTACATTGTCTAATGCTGCACGGAAAGAGTCTACCGTTGGAGAAATTATTAACCTGATGTCCACTGATGTAGACAGGTAACTATTTTTATTCAAAAACAATTATTGTCCTGTCAGATAATGAGATAACCAAGTAAAATCTATACTTACTGAGATAACTATTTTTCGGCACTTGAAAGTCTATGATTTAAAACAAGATTTAGATATAAGATACAGTGCTTAAAATACTTCAATAAGATGAGTATTTGTTGAGACTCCGAATAATAACCAATCCCGAAAATGCCGAAGACTTCAAATCTTTATGTTTAAAACGAAGCCATAGTGCCAATGAAACTCATTCTGTAGGTACTTATGACAGAGTGACTAATTCCGCGAATAGCGCACGCCAAGTAATGGCACGACAGACGATTTTGTAAATTATCTAATCGGAATAAAGTATACATTTCAATGTTCGGAGCATGAATGAATGACCTCGGAGTATCATGGCAGTAGATTGAATAAGTACATTTCTAATCTTCAGCCGTATACATTGCCTAAGGCCCCAAATTCGAATCTGGCATAAAACATTGTGTTTTTTTTAGGTTCAGTAATTTGACCTTCGTAAACTTGTTATGGTCTGCTCCCCTTCAAATAGCCCTGGCCCTGTATTTCCTGTGGGGTGTACTGGGCCCCTCTGTCCTGGCTGGCTTAGCCGTCATCGTCGTACTTATGCCCATAAATGGTATGTTAGCGGGCTATCAAGAGAAGCTGCAATCTAAGTTGATGGACCAGAAAGATCAAAGAATCAAGCTTATGAGCGAAGTACTTAATGGAATTAAGGTAAGATACGGATCTGAAGACAGCCTTCACATTCGCGGTTAGTCCAGCGTAGGCGTTCGCCTGACTTAAACGCAGTGCAGTCGCTGGGTAAACGCAATGTTAACGCCACGTCAATGAATCGTATTTTCTATACCATCACGTCTACGCGAGCGACACCGCGGACGCCACGTATGCGTTAACTTAGGGCCTATGCGGAGTGAACGCCTACGTTGGACATAATCTCAATGCGAAGATAAGCTGAATGGAATATTTTCTTTGTTACAACTATTATAATTACCTTATTTCAACCTCCTCAGGTCCTCAAAATGTACGCATGGGAAGGAAGCTTCCAAGATCATATTTTGAGAATAAGGAACAAGGAATTGGGTGTTCTTAAAAGTCAGGCATTTCTAAGTGCAGGAATGATATTCATATGGATTTGTACACCCTTCTTAGTAAGTATTAGATGACTGTTAGGTTAATCTGTTGATGAAATGTTGTCGATTAAATGATTAACCTATTGAATATTGTCGATTAGGTATCCTTGATGTCATTCACATGTTTTGTGCTGGTAAATGACACGGAAGTACTGGATTCTAAGCGGGCGTTCGTAGCATTGTCCCTTTTCAATATCCTTCGATTCCCAATGTCCATGCTTCCTAATGTAATATCGGATGTTATACAGGTTGGTCCGTTTTTGTTTTATTATGATTTGTAAAGTTTAAACCAATAAATTTTATTATATTTATATTGTCCCGTTAAAATAATTTTGTAATCGTGTTTATACAGACTGCAGTCAGTATAAAGAGGCTTAACAAATTCTTAAACTCTGAAGATGTGGATACCAGTGCAATAGAACACAACCCAGATGAGAGTAAGTTGCATGTTTCAAAATATCAGATTGCTGTTTCAGGCAGTTTTATTTACTACCTAACTGTCTGCATGTAGTCAACAAAAGAGATAAGTCTGAAGGCACCCACGTGTGTGCCGAGTAGTCTGAGTGTGTACGTAAAGTCTAGAACCTACTTACGTTAGCATAAAATAATGTAGAAGATAGGTATAAGTCTTGCTTTCGTAGTTAGTCGGCTATTTTTTTCCTACATAACTTTTCTTTCTTTTTTCTAACTTTTCTTTTGTTGTCCTGTGATGTTTAAAAAATGACCAACGAATAAATGAGAATTCATGTTTAGAAGACCAAATCGTGATAGAGAAGGGTCACTTCACGTGGGGTGCCGAGCCAGTTCTAAAGAACCTGAACCTACGTGTACCTCCCGGTGCATTGGTCGCGGTCGTGGGTGGAGTTGGGTCAGGCAAGACCTCGCTACTCTCTGCCTTACTCGGAGACATGGACAAAATTTCTGGACGTGTTAATATCAAAGGTAGGACTCCTCTAGATATAAATGGTATCTTAAATAGTTCTCAGCCATTTGCGGTTCTTAAATAAAATTTTATCTTTCAGGCAATATTGCGTACGTCTCCCAACAGGCTTGGATTCAAAACGCGACTCTACAAAATAACATATTGTTTGATCACGATATGGACCGAAAAAAATATAATAAAATATTAGAGGCGTGTGCGCTTGCGACTGATCTAGAAGTACTTGCCGGCGGGGACCAGACTGAAATCGGTGAAAAAGGTATGAATTATTAATAATTTAATTTGGTATTCAAAGTTGGATTCAAATGCTAAGGAAACTCGTCTGTTATAAGATAAAAATTCAAGTAAAATGAGAAACCCTCGATTGTTTGCCAACTTGAGCAAAGCTTGAACCTATGGATTCTCCGGTATCGCTAAATACCGGACAATCCAAATAGTAGAGGTTAGTGGCATTATTGAGTGCAAAAACTGATAATTAACCGCTATTCGTTTCATAGGTAACCGACTCCAATTAAATGAGAATTTGTTTGACGATATGATTTATAACGAAATAGGTATAAACCTGTCTGGCGGTCAGAAGCAGCGCGTGTCGCTGGCGCGCGCGGTGTACTGCGACGCGGACAACTACTTCCTGGACGACCCGCTCAGCGCCGTGGACTCGCACGTGGGCAAGCATATCTTCGAAAAGGTGCGTGTGTAGTGTAAGTGCGGCGTGTGCGAGCGGGACGGCACTGACTCTCTCTCTCGCGCAGGTGCTGGGCCCCAGCGGGCTGCTGAAGAACAAGACGCGCGTGTGGGTGACGCACAACGTGTCGTACCTGGCGCACACGGACCTGGTGGTGGTGCTGCGCGACGGGGAGGTGTCGGAGACCGGCTCCTACCAGCAACTGCTCGAGAAGAAGGGCGCCTTCGCTGAGTTCCTCATACACCATCTTACGATTGCAGAGCGCTCGGCGTCAGCTGAAGGTGAGTTTGACGCATGTCCGCAATCCTTAAAACAATATAAGCACGATAAAATGTAAGCACGAGATTAGTAATCGCGCTTCCTAAATAAAGATAGTAGATAGACAAATAAATCTGCGCTTAGAACAAAAAAACTTTATCTAAAACCTTCAAAACTCAGCTGCTCGTACTTTGTTCAGTATTCAATTTCCGTGTGCGAATATATTCATGATGTTAACCCGCTTGGATACCATCGCTCATTGAATCACCCAGTCATGGTCCATTTTATTTTGCTATTTGATAGTTTGAATGAATAATTTAACGTGACATCTGTTGTTGTTCGGAGTCAAGCCAAGAACGTAATTATGAAACGCATGCCATGCGTGAAGGCCACCAAGGAGTAGTCACATAACTACATAATTGACCGTTTACTGAAAATATTCCCGCAGATTTGGCAGACATCAAAAACGATTTAGAGAGCAAACTTGGTTCGGAATTCCATCGTAAATTACAATGGGCTCGTTCAATATCAACGGCGGCTTCAGACACAGAAACCATGGATGCAGGTAAATCAAGTTATAAAAGGGTACCTAAACTTATGCATGTTTATGTATTAAAATGATAAATGATATTTTATTTCTGTAAATTGACTGTAGAAAACACTTTTACACGTCAAAAGAAATAATACTATTACTACTACTCTAAGAATAAATAGCGAAACAAACACAGGTCGAGGTCACAGTCTCTTTTAGTCCTAACATGATCTGACCAACATAATGTCTGTATCTTGGTCAGATCATGTGAGGTTCATGCAGTTTTGTGTCAGTCATGTGAAAAAACGACATAAACATCATACATTTTCTAGGTGACCACGGTGAGGCCGGAGTTAAGAAAAAGATAGACAAAGAAAATAAGCCAATAGACGAGGATGCTACATTTGATCAGCTTATTGAGACCGAGGAAACTCAAACTGGAAAAGTGAGTACCCCCCACCCCCTCTCCCATTTTCATAAATTACCTAACGATCAAAGCCTACTTCCTCAGTTTATTTACTTACTAGAACTTCTCCCGCGACTGATTTCGCGTGAATTTCGTATTATCTTCTACAAATTCCATCACCCCTTCCACCCTTATAAAATTAAAATTAGTATCGTAATTATACATTTAGACTCATCGCCCGCACGCGCTATTTCATCGTTTTCGGTCGTAACGTGATGTTCAATATCCTATATCTTTCCTCAAGAATTTAGCTATCAAATGTAAAAAGTTTTATTTTAATCCGACTTGGTAATTCCAGAGATTAGCGCGTTCAAACAAACTCTTCAACTTTATGTATTAGTATAGATTCTCCTTTCAAAACTTACTCCCCGACAAGGAAGTTGTCGAAGTAAACTACATTATTCTGATACTATTTCCATGTACCTACGCAGGTAAAAGGAGAGGTTTACGTGCACTATCTATCAAAAATCGGCGTAAAGGCGGCCGTGGCGACGATCGTCATGTACGTCATTCTACACACGCTACAAATCAGCGCCAATTTCTGGCTCGCGATATGGTCCAGCGACGACAAAATGGTCAGCTTTTTTCGTTTTTACCCTCTTCATAATTCTTTTCACTTAAGATCGAAAAAGTACATGTCGTAAGTTTACTTATACCACATACAAGGTGTTTATATGTTAATCCATAAAGGGAAAGATAAAAGCGGACTATATATGAAGTAAAACGAGGTCACTGAGTGCAGTTAAGGAGAAGGTGCAAGATTCGAGCTTTATCAGCATCATTTGCGATCATACCTCCATTATAGTATTTTTAGCTCACGAAGCGACGCGGGCTTTACTTGACACGCTGTGTGACACACCTTGTGCGTGAAGACGAGTAGTGTCAGCACATAACACACACTCACACCTACTTCGCCATTGTGTCGGACGGTACCGAGAGCTCCTGCGCTTTCACACACACATTCACAGCATACTTAACACTAGTGGTATTTTTGAAAAAGACACCGTGTTTCAATTATAGCCAAGTGTTGTTTTAACTTAAAACATTTTTTTTTCTCACAGTCATTTCTAGTCCGATGTTACATCCCATCCTGTATTATTTCTCGCTGCCCTGTTACTGTAAAACATTATAAAATTAACACAGTTTTTATATGTTTAGCTCGTAAACGGCACGGTTGATACACAGCGGCGAGACATGTACCTCGGTGTGTATGGCGGTCTGGGATTAGGTCAAGGTATGATCCATTTTTTCAGGTTCATGATTTATTAAAACCTTGCCAAAATTTTGATGATATTCTGGAAGATATCCTTGAGTTTTATTGCAACGCAAAACAACAATAACACAAAAAAGGTAACAAAAAAAGAAACAGATTAATGTTTTCGAATAAAATTTAATTAATAGAAAACATCATCATTCATTTATCAAATTAAATTCAATCAAAAACATCCATCAGTTTCTTACTAAACTTCAACTATATCCGACGACCCTGGATACTTCTCTTTTGGTGACTACATGATTTGTGGGCGTGTGTAAGATCTTTTTTATAACCCTATTGATTGAACTTAGACCGTCTTATGACAAAATGAAATCTAACTTTAGTTCTAGCCTAAACCTTTGAACCAGTATTTGTATTTCGTACTTTATTTCGATCTAAGCAAAGTTCTGTATACTAAAATGACAACTTAGCACCGAACTAAGCTGTCATTTTTGTATAAAGAACTGCATTCCTATAAGTTAGGTTTTTAATTCAATAACTGGCTCCGTGGTTTAAACCTGTTTTGTGTCATACTTAAAATGACTTGCAAATTGCAAAATACTACTTTTTTTTTTCGCAGTCTCTCCTGGTGCTTTGGCCTTAATCTGACGAAGTCTTTGTACAATGTTTCAGCAATAGCATCATTCTTCACGGATCTGCTGCCAGTCCTGGCTTGCTGGAGAGCAGCGAAGATACTCCACGCAGTCATGCTGGACAACGTGCTAAAGACGCCCTTACAATTTTTTGAAGTCACTCCCGTTGGCCGACTGTTGGCTAGATTCTCCAAAGATGTGGATATTGTGGACTCTTCGCTGTCTTGGGAAATTTCCAATGCACTCAGTAGTATTTTTGAGGTAAATTTACTGCTATGTTTTATTGTGGTTCGGTTGTTTTTAATAAGTTGTACAATACACTTTTCTTGGTTAAAAATTCATGGTTGTTTCAACTGGTGCTGTGTGAAATGTCCAGGGATTTATTTATTTATTTATTTATTTATTTAACTGTACTAACTAGTATAGTTTAAAACACACCATTCATGTTGTTCGCACTGGCTTAGCAGCCAAATAAACATAATTATGGAATGTTTTGCTGCATACCAAAAGATACAGACACGATCGTGTGTGCGCCGAACTCGCGATACTTTTGCTGAAAACAAGGTCACAAGATGTAGTTATAATAATATGCTTTATTATTGTACGGTTGGCAGTAAAGGTCGATTAGCACTTCAGTTTTCTTTTTTATCATAATTTTTGACAAAAATATTAAAAAAAAAAAACATTGAAACAGTGTTAAATTCATATAGGTGTGGTGGTTTCATTACATGAAATGCTGAAAATTTGTGTAGTTTTTTTTAGGCACTATTTTTATCACACATATGAATGTAACAGTGCTAATCTACTTCTGTTACTGACCATACACCACAAGATTTGTGTTTTGCAATGATCAAGTTCGCCAAAAAGTTTCCTTTTTGCAAAACGGTCATTATCATTAAAGTAATTCTTACGATCCCAAACCTAGCAACTTGGATGAAAATAATCATCAATACAACCCTCAAAGTTCATATAATCCTATTAATTTATATTTCTTGAAATAGTCTTTCAATAAGATTATATGAACTTTGAGGGGTGTATTGTGACTTTAATTATTATAATTCTGTAAATTCATATTTTTTTACGCTCACGAATCATATTTTAATCAACATTCAACACGACACTGCCCTGCAAATTGCAAAAAACGTAAGAAAATTTGAATTTCGCGGTCTACTTAGCGCATGGGAAATGCGCTAAACATTATTAAACGTTAATTTTGTAAAATGCTATAAACATACATACTTAATCTTGTGAGACTGGGTACTGTTTACCTAATCGATCTAAGAAAGTCAGAGGTCTATTATAATGTCAAACTTTGACAGCATGTGTATGTTATTATGTATTAATAGTATACAAATCCTACCACAGTTATGTTAACTCTGATTTTACATCACTGTCCAAATCACAGTGATCTTTATTCCCATTCTAATAAGGTTGCTGTTGGGTTGCTACCACTGACAAGTCTGTCAAAATCATTGTAATCTTTATAGTCGTTACAATAAGGTTGCTGTTAGAGTTAAAATAACTGTGAGCGGACTGTAGGTTTCATCGCCTTGTGCGCGACTGTGCGTGTCGGCATGATGTCTTCGCAGAAAAGCCTCGCTAAGGTCAAGGCTAATTAGGGTGTGAGAAAGACCCGGTAAACAACGGTGCCTGATACTGCTCTATTTCGGTTGTTATATTACTGTTTTTTATTGATTTGGAAGTCGAAAATTCCTCGATTCTCTAGGGTCTTGCAGTAATTGTGCAGTACGTCCGACGAGAGAATGCGTTCTTGGCACCTGTCAGTTTCATACAAACGAATATTTGTTTGGCGAATTTGATCTATATTAGTTACTAGAATTGTCACGGGTGACAGTTGTCAGGAATGCATTCACTCGACGGCTAAACTATATGTAAACATAAGATACCCAAACATTATCATGTCAGACTCGAAGATTACATTATTATGATGTTAATGACAATTGTATGTCAATATACGAGTGCATTCATCCAAAATGATAACTGGGCTCTTGGTGGTGAGATTCATCATGCTTTACTGTGGAAATATTACCAATATATATTAATAATAGTCTTGACTCATTTCTAGGTAATAGGAACAATATTCGTGATAAGCTACTCCACACCGATGTTCATGGCCGTGATCGTGCCCATCGGAGGGATGTACTACCTCATACAACGGTTCTACGTGCCCACGACGCGACAACTCATGAGGATAGAATCAGTGGCGCGCTCGCCGGTCTACTCGCACTTCAATGAGAGCATTTTGGGTGCTACAAGTATTCGAGCTTTCGGCGTCATGGACAGGTAAATATAAATATTCGTTCGTACCTATTTCGACCCATAACAAAAAATATGATTCACATGTAGATTGTACTATCAGTACACTGCCTACCACAGACAAGAATCCGTCGGTCCGCCCCGGGCCTGGGGAACCCCCAAACCTCGAAAAGTTTTTAATCAAATCCCAAACAAGGCTTAAATAAATTTTCAGTAGGTAAATAAAAAGCAGTTTTGCAGAATATAAAAAAAAAATCTGACCTCTGTTCGCTCTTGCATCCTACGTTCTCTTTATTTTCAAGTTTTTTTATGCATAAGTGACAAAGTTAGTCTTATTTTCGTATGTTTAAAAGACACCAACGGACAATTACGAGACAGGGCGCCAACAAATTCGAGCTCGCTTCGCGCGCTCTTGTATCCTACATTCTTACTTTTCCGCATTATATAATAAATTTATAATTACTTATTAATTAATTATTTTAATAAAAAATAATTAATTATTTTAATAATTATTCATTAATTATTGTAATTATTAGTAATTAATTAATTTAATTATTATTAATTAATTATTTTAATTATTATTATATTATTTTAGGATTTAGCAGCGAAAACTTGTAAAGGGCCTTCAATTTCATATTTTAAGAACAATGTAAGTTAGATGTAAGCCTCAAAATAAAATGTCTCCTGTTTATGTATGATTGGAAAAAAGAAACCTAATACTTGTATTTTTATTTTTTAATAAATGTTACTAGAAATGCTTTCATAAACTCAGAAGACAGCGGGACCACATTTAGCTTTGCCGCTCTGGGGGCCTTCGTCACGAGCGCGCATGAACGTACCCTTTCGATACCTTGCTCTGATTTTTTTCAATCAATGTGAATCTCAAGATTACGCGGACCTTTATCCGGAATGTATAATATTTAAAAATATTTAGAAAAGTAAAACAATCTTCTATAATGTGACATCTTAATTTCCAGGTTCGTGAAGGAATCCCAGCAGAAAGTGGATCGCTATCAATCGGTACATTATCTGTCGTGTATCTCGGACAGATGGCTCGGCGTGCGACTTGAGACGGTCGGCAGTCTCATCATATTCTTTGCTGCATTATTTGCTGTAATCGGAAGGGATACTATTAGTCCAGGGTTTGCTGGACTCTCCGTTAGTTATACTTTAGAGGTTGGTACTCATAAACATTAAAAGGGTCATGTTAGCAGTTGACATAATTTAGCCGATACTGCTGCTGAATATAAATTCTCATAATAAGATTATAATCATTTTGCTTTTAGATAACACAGACTTTAAGTTGGTTAGTCCAAATGGTGTCAGGTGTGGAGACGGACATCGTAGCTGTGGAGCGAATGAAGGAGTATGCGGAGACCGAACAGGTGAGTGAATATGACCGAGGCAGCATGTGAGCGCCCAGTGATACGTATGTCAGTGGTAGTCAACATTGTGACGTGTCGCCGGGCGCGTCGTGGCCGGAGACAAGTGACAATTTGAACATTGTTGTTATGTTTTGCGATATAGGAAGCGGCGTGGAACTTATCCCCCGGGCCGGGCGCGTCGTGGCCGGAGACAAGTGACAATTTGAACATTGTTGTTATGTTTTGCGATATAGGAAGCGGCGTGGAACTTATCCCCCGGGCCGGGCGCGTCGTGGCCGGAGACAAGTGACAATTTGAACATTGTTGTTATGTTTTGCGATATAGGAAGCGGCGTGGAACTTATCCCCCGGGCCGGGCGCGTCGTGGCCGGAGACAAGTGACAATTTGAACATTGTTGTTATGTTTTGCGATATAGGAAGCGGCGTGGAACTTATCCCCCGGGCCGGGCGCGTCGTGGCCGGAGACAAGTGACAATTTGAACATTGTTGTTATGTTTTGCGATATAGGAAGCGGCGTGGAACTTATCCCCCGGGCCGGGCGCGTCGTGGCCGGAGACAAGTGACAATTTGAACATTGTTGTTATGTTTTGCGATATAGGAAGCGGCGTGGAACTTATCCCCCGGGCCGGGCGCGTCGTGGCCGGAGACAAGTGACAATTTGAACATTGTTGTTATGTTTTGCGATATAGGAAGCGGCGTGGAACTTATCCCCCGGGCCGGGCGCGTCGTGGCCGGAGACAAGTGACAATTTGAACATTGTTGTTATGTTTTGCGATATAGGAAGCGGCGTGGAACTTATCCCCCGGGCCAGGCGCGTCGTGGCCGGAGACAAGTGACAATTTGAACATTGTTGTTATGTTTTGCGATATAGGAAGCGGCGTGGAACTTATCCCCCGGGCCGGGCGCGTCGTGGCCGGAGACGGGCGCGCTGCAGCTGGAGGGGCTGACGCTGGCGTACCGCGCCGGCGCCGAGCCCGCGCTGCGTGACGTCACGTGCGCCGTGGCGCCGCGCGACAAGCTGGGCATCGTGGGCCGCACCGGCGCCGGCAAGTCCACGCTCACGCTCGGCCTGTTCCGCATCGTCGAGGCCGTGGGCGGCCGCATCCTCATCGACGGGCTGGACATCGCCGCCATGGGCCTGCACCAGCTGCGCTCGCGCATCACCATCATCCCGCAGGACCCGGTGCTGTTCTCGGGCACGCTGCGCATGAACCTGGACCCCTTCGAGACGTTCTCGGACGAGGACATCTGGCGCGCGCTGGAGTACGCGCATCTGAAGCCCTTCGTGCAGGGTGAGTGCCGCTAGGCCGCGCGGCTCGCGCCGTACTCCCGTGTACTCACTCGCAGCACTTGCAGGGCTCGCGGCCGGGCTGCGCCACGAGGTGGCGGAGGGCGGCGAGAACCTGTCGGTGGGACAGCGCCAGCTCGTGTGTCTGGCGCGCGCACTGCTGCGCAAGACGCCGCTGCTGGTGCTGGACGAGGCCACGGCCGCCGTGGACCTCGAGACCGATGAGCTCATCCAGGTGCGTGTCTCTCCCTCTCCCTCTCTCGCGCCCGCTCGCTCTGCTCACTCTCCCCCTCGTGTTGCAGAAGACGATCCGCTCCGAGTTCGCGTCGTGCACGGTCCTCACCATCGCGCACAGACTCAACACCATCATGGACTCCACCAAGGTCATGGTGCTGGACAAGGGACAACTCGTCGAGTTCGCGCCACCTGAACAACTCTTACAAGACAAAAACTCTATATTCTATGGAATGGCGAAGGATGCGGGCCTAGTTAATTGAGTTCATAAATAAGTTTTAACATAAAGGAGCGACGGCTTTACACCCTTACCTTTGTGATAAGCGAATCATAAATCAGCCAATCTGTTTTGAGATTGTTCTCTGCACAAAATCAAGAAAGAGATATATTTTAGAATAGTATAGACACATTTTTATTTGTAGTAGACTTACTCTCACTTTGTAGTAGACTTACTCTCACTTTGACGAAATTTGGGTGTACTATAAGTACACCTCTGCCTTACCCTTTGGGGAAACAAGGTGTTGTGTTATGTTACTCTCAGTTTCTGAAAGGCTAGCCCATTTAGTCTGCTATCAAATCCCATGTCAAAGATATTATCGAATAAGTATTGTTATTTATTTATTTATTTGAAAGTAAGAGAACCAACAGCTGAAACAAATTAATAACAATTGTATAAGCGACACAGAGCCAATTACAGGTTCTCACGATGTCCGCCAACCAATCACGACAGCTATTCAAAGATCGGCTTTTCAGAAGCTGGGTGTTGTTATTTTTTTTTTTAACGATGCCCCACACTATGAATTACTCCTGTATCGTGGGTGCGTTTATAAACATTTAAACTTACATACACAAACAACCAGACCCGGAACAACTACCTGTAGGCAATACCGCAATACAAATATTTGTTTCGTGCGGGAATCGAACCCGCGGCACGCCGCGTAGCAGTCGATCGCTCAGCCACTGCGCCAACCGTGTCGTCAAATGATATTACTGGTGCTATTTGTTACCAAGTGTGATCATAATGCAACTGTTTATTTAATAGTACCTAATAAATTATTTACAATTTTTTCACTGGAACCCAGTTCTAGCAAAACAGATCCCAGATCCTAGAATTAGAGTAAATGGATGGTGATGCATTTAGATAATTCTACACCAAACGAACATAGAGTAAGTACATAGTCACTAACTACATCATTGGGGTTTATTCTCGTCTTCATCAACTCAAATTAATTTAGCTTTGACACGGGGTAAAGCGTCGCCCGTCCTTTTCTCACGCTCTTTGTTAGTGAAAGAGAGCACTTCTTTCACTTCTGTTTAGTTGGTGACGATGAGAATTAACACAACCAACATTCCTGCTAGAACATAAATTAGATTTTTTTTTTATAATAATTATCGAATTACCGAACCAGTAGTTGTCGATATGATTGTTTTTGCTCTAAGCACAAATTACTTAGTGATGTTCTAAGCTATGTATTATTGTGATAATGTGTATGTGGGGTGTAAAATATGTCGTACCGTTTGCCTAGCCTCGAAAATATTGTTCTTTTTGTTCGGTCCGAAGCGTGCACAGAAAGCGCTTTTTCGAGAGAAGCTTTGTGATTATGGCATTTTAAATTTAAAAAAAAAACGTACTTATTATTTAACTTGATGTACTTAAATGACGCAAACTAGTGTCATTGGTGATCATAATTTGTGATGTGTTTACTTTTGTGCCTTATATAAGAAAATTTTACTACGAATAAGTATTAAAAACATTAAAACACTTATACCTATGTTTTCTAAATTAATACCCCAGGATTACCCTAATTAAATACCTACTATCGTTAGAGAGCTAAGACGATTTTTTTACAGCCACTAAAAAGTTTTACCCCCGCGTCCGAACCAAAAGGTGTGTATAACTCAATAACTCCAGCTTCCTCATATGTGATAGAATAATTCTACCTATGCCAGTATTTCGGTTTAAATAATTTATTCTCATAAGAACAATATGCCTACATATAGTTTTTTCCTTCCTTGTGCAGCTATTATGCCTTATTTTTCTGACTATAGTCCAAAACCCTAACCTCACTGGTTTGGTTTGTCTGTATTGAATGAGGAAGCTGGGGTAACGTCACTCCAGCTAACACACACTAAACGACTCATATTTACGAAGTTTTTGTCGCAGCTAAATTAAGACTGGGAACTTTGATTGCAGCTATTATGCCTTAAATATTGGCATAGATAGAATTATTCTATCACATATGAGGAAGCTGGAGTTATACACATAACCAAAAGTGAAGTTCGCGCGAGTACGATCTCGCGATTTGATTGATCGCGCGACTAGGTCATATCCATATAATAGAGGGCAACAATCGTTTTTTATAAGGACGCGGCCTTATAAGAAGGTACGCTGAATTCGCTAATTCATGTACAGACGCCAGCAGGTCAAGCTACCCGAAACTGTCAATTTTTCCCAATCAACCTTGAACCTTAATGCTTTAGCGATAAAGTTAAAAATCTATTAAAGAAATTTGACAGATTGTAGTAACTTGATGTGCTGGCGTCCGTACTCGCACAATCTAAGGCCCCAGCCAGGTAGCCGGCCAAACCGCCGGCGTCTTGACTTGCACGGCGACTCTCAGTTGTAAGTTGTTTAATATGAACTTATAGGTCTGTAGGTACGGGTTTACACCGGCACGTCCTGTGATCGGAAATTCGCACGCTATTGCGGATGCATAGTGAGCACGTACTCACTGGTTTGTCTGTATTGAATGAGGAAGCTGGGGTAACGTCACTCCAGCTAACACACACTAAACGACTCAGTCGACTCATATTAACGAAGTTTTTGTCGCAGCTAAATTAAGACTGGGAACTTTGATTGCAGCTATTATGCCTTAAATATTGGCATAGGTAGAATTATTCTATCACATATCAGGAAGTTGGAGTTATACACACGTTAATCAAATGATTCATTTGGTCGAATTGAGGCGTATAAATGGTTGGTGAAGTGTTCATTTGATTGGACTGATGACGTATTGAATATAATGAGAAGTCTTTTCCTTGATGACGCACTCTTGACCATGCTAATGATCCCGGCTTGGCTCAGCTGAAGAACTGTTACATTGTCACCGCATATTATTTTTATTGTGTAGGTTTCACAAAAATATTTGCTCAGAAGTCAAATGTAATTCAAGCCATACGTTGGTGCAGTTGGTTTTTATTACTTTACATGTATTGGTTGCCGAGTTCTTGTCGCAAAAACTTTCGTCATTTTGCTGGTCTGTTATTGGTTTTAGAAGCTGACACATAATAGCATGTTTAGGCCGCGTTTCCACTGACGCGGAGCTGGGCGGAGAGGAGCGGAGAAGAGCGGTGAAAAGTGGTCAGTGTTTCCACTGAAGCGGAGCTGGGCGGTGAGGAGCGGAGCTAGGCGGAGAGGAGCATACTTTTGGAATCGCGCATTTTTGCACTTAGATACACTCAATCTCTCGGAAAGACCATACGTCATGTTGTCGCTTAAAAAGAAAAAAGCAATCATTTTATATCTTTCTCTACTTGAAGACGAAGATAACGAATCAGATGAAGTAGCATTGACTGTTGCGACTTTTTTGGATTGCGTATGCATCTAGTGACGTAACGAAGACAACTGACACACTGCACGAGAGTCACGCACCGCCCCGCTCCGCACCGCTCCGTACCGCCCCGCTGTCCTCCGCTCTGCACCCCAATGCTCGCTGTCCTCCGCACTGCACCGCCTCGATGTATGAATATCCGCTCCGCTCTGCTCCACCCCGCTCGTACAGTTTCCATTGAAGCGGAGCGGAGATTTCAAGCATAGTCATTGGTCAATTTGTGCACCGCTAAGCTCCTCTCCGCCCAGCTCCGCGTCAGTGGAAACGCGGCCTTACACTGTGTTGAAACATGCTGTTAGTTCGTGTGTGAACATGCTAAAGAAGGAATCCTTCTTTAGGTTGTCGGCTACGTATTCGGAGACTGGTATGATTGTGGTCTTAGTTGTGTTTGTTTGGTGCGGTACAGCCTAGGTATTATCTTGTACAATTTGAAACTTTGGATACTAGTGGAAAAGTAACTTTAATTATTACAATTTTTTTAGTCGCTCTGGCTTTGAATTTCAGTAGTTTGTAAAGGTACTGAAGATCTGTGTCTAAATTGCTGATTGGTAGTGTGAGTTCGCTTGGCATCTGGCTATAAATGATGTGGAGCTCACGTTGTAAGTTACTTTGGTGGCAGTAAATATATGCTAATTTGACCGTGGTAGATGTCTGTTGTGACAGCAGTGGTGGCCCAGTGGTAACAGCCGCGACTTACGAGTTGTAGGTCGTAGGTTCGAACCCAGACAGGCGCTTTACTTTGTGTAAATTATTTCATCACAAAACATCGTGAGGAAACCGGCATGTCCTAGAACCAAAAAAATTCGAAGACATGTGACATCTACCAACTCGCACTGGGCCCGCTGGGTGGATTATGGCCCACTCCCTTTCACAGAGAGGAGGCCTGTGTCCCAGCAGTGTGAACATTATAGGCTGATTATGTATGTTATGTAGATGTCTGTTAATGCACCGAGCAACGTGTCTTGAAGTCGTCTTAATCCTAGCAGCAAGCTGATTCCAGACATCGCTGATAATGTGAAGTCATTGATATATGAAATATTTTGTATTTCGCGTTGGAGAGTGCTCGCGTTTTCTTGCAAAGTCAAAAGCTTCTTCTTGTTTATTAATTTGTGATGTTTATTCACAGTGATCTCCATCACAGAACAGATAAAAGAGATCTCCATCCTCTTCATGATATTGAACTCTGCTTCGATTTTGGAAGTTTGGTTTTTCCATAGAATAGAAAGGTGTTTCTCATTGCGATGTATGGATTCAATGTCCTTTACTACTACCTTATACTGGTCAGCGAAATGCGAGTCCAACACACCGAATAAGTCATTCACTAGATACCCGATACTGGCCCATACCATTGAATAGGGCTCGTCGGCGCCGACCCGTCTTCCCTGCGGCGCGTCGCTGTCTGGTGTGGACATCAAAATGCTGTGTTAGCAAAAATTCATTGTAGTATTCGAGTTCCTGATAATCGTGTCAGGTTGTTTAAATGGTTGCGCACAATTGTTCTTTTTTTTTTCTCTTTATTTATTTAGGGACATTTATAATCGCAATGCGTATGTCAGTCCCATCGTACCCTAAATACCACAACCGAACCCACCGAACACATTCCATCAATAAGTGGTGTAAGTCTTCAACAACTCCGCACTCCACACAGTTAGGCGAGTTCGTTTTTCTCATCATGAACGCAAACTTATTACATGGAATGTGTCCAGATCTAAGTCTATGAGCCGTAACAACTAATTTTCGACTAAGTTACTATTTACAAACCAGGGTACACGATACACAATTGCACACAATTGTGCGTTAAACAATTGTTCTTGATAATTTGCTATTTTATTGTAAGTGGTTATGCCTGTCCAATCGGGTCCCATGTCGTAGCATGACTATTGACCATTTATTCCTGATTAATTGTGCCTTTGAAATAGGGTCAAAATAATTCGTTTGGTTGTTTGGAAATGGCTTGACATCGTGTAAACCGTAAGACGGAAAAATCAGCGTAAAAAAACTCAATAAAACAGTTGCGATTTTTGATCTCGGTTTTCCTTTCTGTCAAGTTGGTTGTAGGCTTTATATCTGATTTTGGTGTCCTTACGTTATTCTGATTAACGGGCAAAACGGAGAGTTTCATGATAGGGCGTTTCATGACTCAATTTTTTGTTTTAATGAAACCGTTCTGGTTAGGCCATCATTTCCTGGGTGTGTGTCGACTACACGTCCAAGAGCCCATTTTCCTGGTGGCAAATTCGCACCATGAATCGCCACTAGATCTCCAATTCCGACGTTTTTTTGTAGTGCCATCCATTTACTTCTCGATGAGAGTTGTACCAAGTATTCAGCCTTCCATCGTTTCCAAATATCTTGGAATAATTTGTCTCCTCATCGCGGGACCTAACACTCCTTTCTCGTATTGATAGGATATGATTTATATGTTCGAAGTTAAAGTATCGAATTCTAAGGGAAATAGCCGTATATTAAATCAATATAACACTGACGACAAGACAATCGTAATGGTTTTGAGTACGTGGTGTCTCTAATGAGATCTGAACGCGAACTGGTCCATATTTTTTTCAATCACTGCTCGAAAAATATAATATCCTGACCCTACAATCTAGACGCATACTCCTAGAAATGATGACCCTGTTCAGTATATGCCGCAACAAGTTTGATTGTCCTGATCTTGTGAGAAGTTTGTGCTACCTCGTCCCTCGCACAGTACAGAGTAGAGAAGTACGTTCACGGTGTTTGTTTGCCACTAACTTCTGTCATACCAACTCAGGCGCACGCTCACCGCTGCACCGATTGGTCGACACTTATAATAAAAAGTTTGGATCTATTGACATTATATTTCTGAACAAGAATAGGTTCAAAAATCAAGTTATTTCCACCTTATAGGAACAGCCATAAGTTTTGATGTTACTTAATTCTGATTCATATACCTCATGTATTTATGTAACTAGGTTCGTCCTTCCTTTTTTGTTTTTATCTGTTTTTTTTTTTTTTTTTCTTCTCTTTGTTTTTTGCATGCCGATTTTATCTGATTCCAAACCCTTATATTTGTCCCTAGTATTAAGACGCAGATATTATTAGATTTTCATTTTATTTTATGTTCGTAGTAATAATTTTAACCTTGTAATGAGTATCTTTAAGTTTGCCCTTATTGTTATTATTGTTCCTTTATTTCATTTACATACTTACAAATTATATTTTTAAATATTTATATAAACAAAAAGATAAAAAAACATTTAAAAATATAAAAAATAGTAGCTCACCGGTATCGGGAACAGGGTCCAAGCTACCGGCGCGGCGGTCAGGGCTCCAGAGAGAGGAACCACCTGACAATGCGAGCCGTGTCCAGAAGTACCGCTTTCTGAATCATTATTATTGTTATTATTAACAGTACTTATGCTAATTTTTCTATATGTTAATCTGTGGATAACGTCGTGAGTAGTGTATTTGTTAATTCTTTTAGTTTAGTACTCCTATCATGTGTAATATTTAATATACTGCTGTTTGTTGTCCCTAATAAATAAAATAAAATAAAATAAAAATTTTGGCGGACGAGCGAGTTCTCATACCTACTTACGTTCAATGCAATTGTGCATACTGTTCGATTAAAACTCGAACATATGTAAGTCATAAAACTGTTCTGTATAAGTCGATTGATATGTATGTACAGACGCCAGCAGGTCAAGCTACCCGAAACTGTCAAAATTTTCCAATCAACCTTGAACCTTAATGCTTCATAGATAAAGTTGAAAATCTATTAAAGAAATTTGACAGATTGTAGTAGCTTGATGTGCTGGCGTCCGTACATACTTACTTAAAAAATCTAACGTATCTGAGGCAGAGTGCTAAAATTTTCGCGCTCGCTCGTACATTCCAGATTGTCTTAAATGATTTAAAGCTTTTTACATAAGTCGAGTCTCGCGATCTTAGCAATCGAAAATCATGACAAGACAATCAAATTAATCTAACAAGGAAACTGTCACAGAAATTGTATTGACTAAACAAAATGGCGTCGTTAGTTTAGATTTTGGCCACGCACCAAAATAACTTGTAGTGTTGTACAGACGCCAGCAGGTCAAGCTACCCGAAACTGTCAAATTTTCCCAATCAACCTTGAACCTTAATGCTTTAGCGATAAAGTTGAAAATCTATTAAAGAAAGACAGATTCTAGTAACTTGGTGTGCTGGCGTCCGTACCTAAGTATGCACATTCGCTCATCCACCAGAATGTGGGCCAGTTCGCGTTCAGATCTCATTAGAGACACCACGAACTCAAAACCATTACCATTGTCTTGTAACTAAGTGTTATAGTGATTTAATATACGGTTTACAATTCGAGACTTTAACTTCTACCACATAAATCATATCCTATCAATACGAGAAAGGAGTGTTAGGTCACCATAGCGTATAGCACTAACTTTTACGCAAGAGCGAGCGAAGCGAGCTCGAATATTTATCAGCAACATATTAGTCAAATTTTGTTGGATTGGAGTATATCGATCGATAATACTCCAATCTAACAGGGGATGCCAGCGCTGTGGCGAAATATTAATGGAAATCGTGCCTTTGCACGCAGGCGTCGGAAAGTCTGCCCCCGCTACACGAAGAAAAAAAATATTTCTAAAATAAAGGATTTTTTCTTAAATTGACCACAGAGGCGCTCATGCACCTCTGGTTCGCCGCGGCATAGATCTGTTGCAAGAGATTAATTTTTTTATATCGTCAAATAAAAATGGAGCATGTGCTTTAAAAACGACGAGTTCCTGGAAGAATTCAACTACGACTTAAGCCTACGCTAATCGCATAGTTATTTCCTCAGTGCGCCACCCGAAGAGAAAGAAAATAAGTGCTGCGCCCATTTATTACCAAGTTGCGGTTAGCCCCCCATAGATCCGGGACTGCAGACAGAACCAACAAAGGCCAGCGAAACCCATTCGTTGGCGTTCGTTGGGCCGGTGTGTAGGTACGCAAGTCAACCTCATAATTGCTTTACCACCCTTTGGTTGTATGTCACTTGCAGGTTATAAAACGTTAACGTCTATTTTTACTATGACTGTTAAATAGATTCAGAAGTTCAAATTCCGTGGGAGTTTTATCAAAAGCGGCAAAGCAATTACGAAGTCGACTATACAATTCTATCTGCTTCAGATTCACAATTTCTACAAATAATTGCCATGGCAAAACTCATAATATACTTAAACGGACTTCAGCAGTGCCTCCGACAAGGTCGACCTTCAGATCCTACGGCAGAAACTTTCAAATCTTTCAATATTCGGCCAGCTTCTCCAAAATGGTGCGAATCTTATTTGACTCCCAAAAAGCCTACATGTCAAAGTTATTGAAAACTAAGATTTTTTTTCGCCTGCTCCTCGGGGTTCACTACTTGATAACTAACCACACCTTTAAATTCGGCCCTATCGTGTTATGGTCTACCAGCCGGTCGATTCTGTAAAAATCTCACCGTGAAAACTCAAGTGAAGTGAGTTTGATCTGAGTTGTCAGTAGTGTCAATCCCTAGCATTATTTGGAATGACAGCTCACTCCACGCTCACTTCACCTAAGTTTTCACGGTGAGATGGTACAGAATCGCATAGCCGTATGCCAACTTACATCTAAATCCGAAAAAATATTCATTTAAAAAAAATTGTTGAAAGAAGGCGAGACAATTAATAAAACCATTTGCGATATACATTGTTTAAAAGACCGGATTCTAAATTATACAAAATCTTTTAAAAAAATATTTATGTCCAATCATCGCTGTCTGTGCTGCAGCTGCTAAGCTGACTGACATTATTCCACTATCTATGGTGATCGGTGTGGTGCGGTGCGATGTGGTGTGTGATGTCGAAAATTTTATCGAATTTTTTATAAACTCTATAAAAATACTCTCAGTGAATGAATAATTTTTAATTGTATAAAACTGTTTTTAACTAATCGTTATATTAACTTTAAGTATATCGATCGAGTGTCAGTTTTATCGCAAATTTATGGCAGTTACAAGTAACTAATAATCACAAATTGTGACAATGTCATACAATTCCACGCTTGATAGCTTCTGTGGATCTCAATTTTGGGTAAGTAGGTCTTTGGCCATACTTTTGTGTAAGAAAACTTTTGCTTTGGGTAAGCGAATGCATTGGGATAAGTAAAACCCAACTACCTGCTTACATAAAACTACTTCAAAACGTGAAATGTTAAGTTTCTAACAAATTTAACCAGTTTTGCAGCGTCTAAGTATGTAAGAGATGATGTTGAAAGGTCAATATGCATATAAAAACAGGAACTTGAATTGGGTTACGAAAAAAATAAGTTTTGCTTTATAAATAATATTACCCATTATTTTTACAAGCAGAAAATATCGTAAAATTCTAAATACTTAAACATGTATTTTTAGTTCACAAAGAAGTCAAATTTTCAAAGAGGAACGAAAATAATTCAACTATCTTCCATTGAGAATTTAAAAATTATTATTGGACAAAAACATTTCATACTGATAATTAGTTCACTAAGTTCACTAATGTGTTTATTTGGTATATTAAAGTTCTTTAAACCTTGCTTAAGTTGCTAAGAATGATTACTAATGTACATTGGTGTACTTAATTCAATAGATAATAATTAGTTTCTGATTGAAATCTCATCTGAGCACTTGACCCAAATTCAGTTCAGTGGTTGTCATAGTATTTTATTATACATTCAACAAGCTCAAACAACTGAGTACCATATTTTATTTTGACTGTGGTGACTGTGCAATATTATTACTTTAATATAATGGGGACTATACTGACCAAATACCTCAAATATTATCTATATATATTTTAGGGAAATTATTTCCTTCTATAAATATTATTGACCCACCTAATTTATACACATTTTATTTATGGTAGATAGATACACACGGCACAGCTAATTTACAGCTAGGTGACATCGTGCATACATTGGAAACTGTCATTGTTATTGTATGGGTATACGTAATATACACACGCGGTTAAAGATAAAATAAACGGGTTCACAATGTAGGAATATGAGCCCATAAAACTAGAAAGTTAATTAAATAAAACCAATAAAATAATTACATTTTTTTTTATTAGATAAATATTGGTATTGGTTGGAATGAGAGAGCTTATTGCTTGGGTCATTAGCAAATGATCTGTCTCGTTTCTTCCAATATGTTCCTTCCTTACCATGGTTTTTTTAAGGTTCAATTTGGTGTGGGCTGTATGTTAGCAAAAAAAACTTGTTTGGCCGATACAATGATGATGTTTTATTAAAAAAAGAAAAAGAAAGAAAGAAATAATTTAATGCAAACTGGTTTTAAACATAATATACAGGGTGGCCGGAACATTGACGTCCAAAAATAAAATTTAGGTCCCTCGTATCGTGGGGTATCCGAATCACCCCCATGTATGTTCCGCGACTTTTCATAGTTTTCGAGTTACGAATTTTTTTCTGATTTTTTGAGAATGATCGGCTTCGGTTGCGCGCCTTACTATCTCTCTCACTCTCGGTGGCGAGAGGGGCATTCCTTGCCACCGAGAGTGAGAGAGATAGCAATAATTCGGTCTCTTATCCTCTCAGCCCATTGTTATTGCAGGTAAAAGAGTAGCGCCTTCTTTTACAACCCATGGTGCACGGGAAAAGATCGCGCGAAATTTTTGAATCTTAGCTTTTCTTGCAGTCATTTTTGGTTAGCAAAGTATTCGTCAGATGACTAATTTTAAGAATTTTCTACCTCGCAGTTTTTGAAGGCCGATTTAAGCC